>CAJQTU010000010.1:0-2400000 GCA_906901685.1 Desoria tigrina | reverse complement strand
GGTTTTCTCTGACGTGTCCAGTGCCGTGTTTGAGAACAGAAATGTCATTTGGCCGTGTTGCTGTGTACACGTTGTGTATGAAAAATTTCATTGAAATATTTATTAGATCAACATAAAATCCTTGAAATTAATTAAATTACTTTGAAATTGTGTTCATTGTGTTCAAAGAGTCAGTTCGGATTGACTTTCGATTTGATTAACCAATTTGACTAAAAAAAAGTTAACAGGCGATTTAGTAAGGACTTTTTATATTGAACGTTTTCCAGTTTAAAATGGAACAATTCTCAATACTGACAGTAACATACACCAATATCAAACGTTACACTAATACCATACCACTACATCATCTATTTCATTATCAAGTAGCTTGAAAAAGAATGGTACAAAAAAATTCAGATGTATTGAAAACATAGGCACACAGGGCACCGGCACAGGGACAACCTCTTCAACTCTTTTCTCAATTAGCCACGCATTGCTCAGCGAAACAATAATTTCCACACATGTACCGCAGTTAGAAACATAGAAAGAAACTATAACATGAAATAGATTTTATATGATTGGATGAGTTGTATTTAAAAAACCTGAACTACACAGAATGCGCGATGTTTATGTTTTCCATAAAAAGGGGGAAAGAGTCTCCACACACTTCAAAGGCTCCCTTACAACGTTACAACGAGCTGTAAGCTTTAAGATGTTAGATTTTACATACACTCAGGAATCAACAAAATTGAGACAGTCCATGACGAAAAAGTTACAACCTCAAAAAGATATACTTGCACTTATAGGAAATTAACTTGTGAAATTACTCCTAATAAAAAGCTTATGCATGGGTGATGACAATATAATATCTCTCAGGAAGGATAAAGCTTGTCAACAACGAATCTGAGGATCCTAATCTAATTTAAGCGTACCCATTCAAGAACCAAGATGTTGAAAATTGGAGCTGTCCGCAAATTTGCAAGTCCAAAACTATGTTACACATAATTAACATGTTTTTATTTAGAAACCAAATCATATTTAAAATCCATATTTCCAAGAGAATTTACAGCTTTCACATAAGTCCTTCAAATCCCAATAATCCTTCACCAGAAAGCGAGTCGACTGGCCAAACTCTCAAACTTGACACGGCCATGAACTATTAGTAAATCCGTAATCCCAATTCACCTGTGATGCGGTTCCCAGTGCGAAAGGGCGTAAATTATTACAATGAATAAAAATTAATATCCTGAAACTAGATGATGTATAGTTCTTGTTAGTATTCCGCGTTTAACAACCTCTTCCCTTTCCCATTCCTCGGCTCCTTGGTAGAAAAGACGAAGGATCTATTAAAACGATGACTGATTGCGGGTGGGCTGCAATGAAAGGATTACAACTAAATCCTATTATCAAACTCCTATAGTAATCGTATCTTGGAGCTGTATCAGTCTTAATAACACTAACTACTACTAAACTACTTACTTTCTGTAAAAGTGGAGGAATGGTAATAAAAAGAGTGAAATACCAGGCTTTTAAATACCTGTTTGAATGGGAACCAAAACCAAGACCCAACAACACAGGATCAAAATCCAAAAAGCTCTCAAAACTGTTCTTCATTTCATGCTTCTTCAACTTTCCTTAGCTCTCATAAGTTTTTGTCAGAGATTAAGAGGAATTTTGAAGTGACACAACTACCGGGACACCGATGGGATTGTCACCCCGATATTCGATATACGATGGGAAAGTTAAGTGTCGAGGTATCGATGCTATATGAAGTACAGTGGCAAATCGGTCGGTGTTTATATATTCAAAGTCCAAAATCCAAACACCTCTCTAAAAGAAGCCAGAGCTACCTGTATATTGCCCTCATTTGTATTTATACAGCTCTTGGGAGGATGAAGTATGACATGACATGTTCTCTATTGGAATCGACGGATAATCCCTGTTCGAACTGAAGCGAAATTTTCCAAGAAATCGTTTTTCCAAAGTTCCTTAATCCTCTGAACAAATTCAGTTCAAGGTGTTTAAGCCATAATTTACCGGATCAACACTTTTTCATCCTTCATCTGATGGACTTCAAAAGACTCACTCATTCTTTTCTCTCAGAGACTGTGTAATAGTATTCCCTCGGAGCCTTTCTCACACTCACGAAACGAAATCCACCATCAACATTTCAATAGTACCCAGCAACTGACCTGTGTAATTCCCCTTTCATGACAAAAACAAACCAATAACTTTTCTTATCATTCTGTAACAGTTTCTTTGACCAGCGGTAACACTATTACGGCTAATACCTCAAATAAGTGGAATTAAGTCCACTAAATCTTCAAGTTACTATCGCTCAGTTTATGACATGATTGATCACTCGCTGACCTCTGTAATCCTAAAATTCCTACATTTTTACACACTAAACTAAGCATTAAGAGCCATATAAACGGTTTAATAATACTCATTTCACTCCTAACACACGGCCTTTTTCTTCTTTCTCTTTGGCCTCCAAACACGCAAAATCAAAGCTCCCCTTGCAGTCCCGATGAGAATTATTGCTAAACAATAAACGGTTCAACAGCATTTTTATATCAAGTTCATGAACGCGAGAATAACACAAGGTTTCATCCCTGGAATGCCGTCACATTAATTAATCAAAAAAATAGAAAAAGATTTCAAAATATAGAGCCCGTGAATTTGGCTTTGCAGTATTGCATTTTAAACCTACAATTACGTACTGCTACGGTTTTCGTATGAAATTATAATTATACATTTTTCAGCTAGCCCAATTAATTGACTTGTTTCAACAGCATTGCAAACCTACTTTTGTCAACTATTTCGAGGTTGTAATCAATAACTCGTTGTTCTCAAATTTCCAAAGAAGAAAGGCGCATTTTAGCTCAAAAACTTATTGGCTGTACCTTAGTGGTTTGGTAGTTTAACGACAGACCAAACGGCAGTGCATTTTTGAGTTCGTAACGGCAGAGCCTAAGACTTTCCAACTTTTATAGACTCATCCTTACTAATTCGGTTCGAGCAATCATGAACCCAATAATGTCCAATTAAAATGAAGAACAATGCAGAGTACTTTCTCAGGAACTGTAAAGCCGATGTTCCCAGAACCATTTAATAATAGCTTTAACAAGGTACTCGTCTAGGAATTTGTAAATGCAGATTAACGCATTAGAGCCACTGACCAGCATCATTTCGGCTTTTCATCCCCAGATTTCATATTTCATCAGATGGACACCATCGAAGTTTCTCTATACGTCAGTTAAAGGGAATCCTGGAAAAGGATAATCACAGTACAAGTACAGCTACTCTACTGGCTAACAATAATAATAAGTCTTTCAATTGCCCCGATCTCGGATTCCTCAGTCTGTCATTTCATCCCTTGGCTTTAATTTGTGCGGCATGAACACCATGATTTCATTATAAGTCGAAATACAAACAAGTCAAGATGACAACTCATATAGTAGAACACCCTCTTAATCCGGCTACTAGACTTAAAGCTTTCTTACAAAAACGATCCTCGGTACACAATGGATCTGGTCGGTCCGCAATGTGCTTATTATAACAGGTTGCATGTTGCAGGATTTTTGCTCTTCGGAAGGAGCTCTACTAAAACCATCTGGCTCTTCTCATCTTTGGTGGACCAAAAGTATTTCATTTCTTTGTCTGTCCTCTTCTTCCGACTTTGATGTTTTGTTACTAGAATTTTCAAATCCAACTTGCTGCTCTACAATCTTTATACAGACTCACGCACAACTCACCATCATCCAGGCAAATCCATATTATACCTTAATCCCGGCCAGGTATGCCTGGTGTTGGTCTTATTTGTTATTGGTAGCGCACTACTACCATACCACCGGGTGAAGAAAAACCAAAAAGTCTTCCATAATAATAATGCTCCTCCATCCAAGCTCCTATTATAAGAATGAAAACTACCGAATTCCTCATATCTGAGAATGGGCTTATTTACAGAAAAAATCTTTTAATGGTCTTCTTTGGCACATCCAAAAGTTCCAAAAAGTTTTCGGTCTAAATAGTCCAAGCCAGCCTCTACAATTTGGTCGCCTTCGAATCGAATGCTCAATCATGAATTTAAATGGACATTCCTGAGAGGCATGTGTGGCTTTTGTAGACTTTAATGTAGCCTTAATAGTACGGGAACTCACACACAGCCTTCTAAACGCTTTGCAACCATTTCCATATATCTCTGGCCATAAAAACATGTGAACGGGCAAAAGAGATTAATTTGTCATCTGCTTCTCCTTGTCCTTTGACTAACAAGAGCGCATAACTTCACATTCAGAATAATAAATTTCCGACCGGAGCAATCTGCTGGACATCAGATGACAAAACATCAACTTTCAAACTCTAAACGGCACTACTAACTGACCAAACACATCTGTCATATTATTATCCGAATCAGACTTCATATTTTGGGCAAATGAGGATGTGGCTTTGAAACTCATGGGCTCTGACATGTCAAGTCTTCCAAGGATGGAAATCTCTGGCCAAGTGGTGTCCGTATGTGTCATGACTTCTGTGACACGTGCCGCATTCAACAAGGAACTAAGGATAAATCGACATCTGAGACAGTGTGCCACAACTATATGTGAGTATGTGGCATTCAAGCTGTAAATGAAGTGACCAAGACCTACGAGTCAAAAATAGATCTTCTCATTACTATTTCCTTTAAAATGGGATTTTCAAGGCGAAATTTCCATACAGCAAATAAGCATACATCCTCACAAGATCCAACCTCATTGTCACAAGTGATCTTATCATATATTCCACGTTTTGATGCCTATCGTATCTTCCTAAACCGCTTTAAAATCTAACCTAATTGCATGCCGAGCAAAAAAAACGGAATAAGGAAAGTAGAAGCGCAAGTAACCAAGCCGAAGGAAAACGCCAGGAATTTTAAGAGAATAATATCTGTGTTCCTCTCTATACACAGACTTTCCATGTTCTCCATGAAATTAATGTTGACTTGCTGACACATCACCACACTGGATAATTAGATAGATTGAGAGACGAGAGACGGCGAAAGCTCTGAAAGTTAAATTAGCTACGCCGAAATTCCTCGGGTAAAAAACTCGGTGACTAGAGCCTTTGGAGGAGCCTGCAATTTATTCAACCCGTGTTCAACTCAAACTTAAACTTATTCCACATCGATGAATCCGAGTTTAAAATCAGAGTCATATTACATTACAATCTTTTTACTTTTTACTCATACAGAAAATAGAGAATCTGTTCCCCCTAGAATCTCCATTTAAAATACCACGAAATGATTTCTTAGTCTTCATATGGAACATGGGACGGTGACGACGTGGTGAATGAAAGTCTAAGTACATAAAGCGTCCTTACATAAGCACAATCTTACGCTTAACTTGTCCCTTTTCTTCCAAATCTTTTGTCGGCACAGAATTAAATTAAACACTTTCCAGCTCACGCCGCTATTCAATTCAATCTTTCCTCTCTCCTGATGAAGATATTATATTGTTCGGGTGGTCTACCTCAGAAAATCCAACAAGTCCCAACGCTGGAATCAAACCTTAAATTTCTTAATTTAATCAGTCATCATTTCATCGGACGCTCATCTTGTTCCGTCTCTGCTGTCTCCATTACATCTCTCTTTCTCGCTCGTAGAATTAACTCACACGTATAATTCGGGAGGTTTAATCGATTTCGGAATTTAAATTCAATGAAGAGGTAATATGTAATGAATAATTATTTTGTTCCGTCCTACACTGCATTTTTGTTCAAAATTATCACTGTGAATGGCTTTAGTCGGCTTCCCCCAGACGGAAGATCGTACAGTTCTATATAGATTGCTGGCATTTCAAAAATTAATTAAAGATATGATTTCCTAGCAGTTGACTGCATTTCCCATTTTATGTATGCATTCAAGTGCATTTGACATTAAAAGTACATGGATGTGTGTATTGACTATTTAGACTAATTGGGTAAAAATTAAAAATAGTGTTTTTGCAATTAAAAATGTTAGTAGGATTTATAATTAATAGCAATTGAGATTACCAGTTTTCTTCTAGTTGTGTTTTAATTATGATATCTTATGATATTGTACGTGCATAATTAAAACTATGAAACTTGCGTAACTAAAACTAGGAACGTGCTAACGTGCATAATTAAAACTATAGGAAGATGCATGACTAAAACTAAGAACGTACTAACGTGCATAATTAAGACTATAAGAATCGTGCATAACTATAAATAATATTACCATAAGAAATCATAATAAAAACACTCCACCATCAAAAACTGGTAAGATTAAAGCCCAATCAAAGTACTCACTTAATTATCTTCTCTTGGATACAATCCATCTAATTTCTATTTTTGTAAAATACTTAGTTAGAATTTGAAACATTACAACAAATTCGGTATGAATTTTATTTCCTAGAGATGCAAGTGATGCAACAGGCGACAGGCGGTGTAAATAAATTTTTTGTGACACGGTCAACTCTTGGATTTATTTTTGCGACCTATGAATAATCAATAGTATAGGTTTGTTTGATTGTCGGAATTGGCAAAAGGTGAAAATTTTCTTATGAACGGATTAAAATATTTATGTCTCGGCAATCGTATCCAGTGCCCAAAGTAATTACCATGGACCTTTTAAGAGGGAATAGCCCATCAACGACTAAGAACGCCGAGCTCATGGATAACCTACCGTCCGCGTCTACCACCAAATTATTACCCACCCACACACCTTCTGCCTTCTGCTGAACTTTGAAAAGCAAAATATTTAAATCGGCATAACTAGTAAAGCTCACGATGTCGATGAGCTTATTATGCGATTAGAAGGAATGCACGCTGAAGTATAACAGTCTTGAATCGGCAGAAGAAGCAGAGCTGAAGAAAGAGAGGTCCAAAGAATTGAGACGTTTTGACATTCGGTCGGCTTGCCGTTGCACCTGCCCATTCTTCATCCTACCTGGTTAAAGTAATTGCGGACGTACCTTTTCTATAACTTCCAACCATTATAAATTCAAAATTACTAGTATATGTGGACCATTATAACATAGCCCACTGTCATAACCACAACTAAAATACCACCCAGTCGAAGCGTCCTTAAAAACACATGCTCTAGACTCTAAACCTGTCGATCACTAGTATAAACACTATAAATACTTTTTTAATTAACCTCATCGGTTTACAATGACCGTACGTACAGTTGAAGTTAAAACCTGAAAGTTTAAACTTTGCTTTTCGTCAGCTATTAAAACGCATAATCATTTGTGTTCGGCACTTCCAGATCCGATCCGATTCAATTAATGTTTATCCAGTTTGGAATTCGTATTTTGGAATGAATAAAAGCCCTAAAAATCACAAAGATCAGCCCAAAAACAGACCTCTAGCTTAGCTTCTTTTCGAGTTAACAACAGAATATGTAGCAAGTAATACTAATCAATAATTATACGTGTAGGCCCGTACAACTACCACATACATATGCATCCATTTACTCTCTCTATGCGTATGAATATATCGGGTTCTACTTCTGGAGTTCTAGATATTTTCAGGGACAGGAAGTGGAGGGCACAACAGAATGTACAAAAGAGAGGATAAAATGAAGTGAAACGTATATTACAAGGATAAAAGAAGACAGACTACACATGAACATTTCTATAAAAAGTATAACACATCAAAAGACACAGAAGAAGTGGAGAAAAAGGAAGCAAAAAACCACCGAATTTTACAAGACTTTTCAAGAAGATGTGCATTCGTTCGTATATTAGTAGGGATAACTATTTAGGATTCGAGTAAATGGTAGCAACAGCTGCCCAATGTGTCCTACCATCCATTCCATCCGATCCCAAGTGTACCGAAGTCTTTAAAACTTTGACAGCACGTGCTATATGAGGCTCTACCATTGTTCATCAAACTAAATTCGCCCTCCGTCAACCGATCTTTTCACCCTTTATTTCACTTGTAATGTATTCCAATGCACAGAGGCCTGCAGTACGCCGAGACCATCTCCAGATTCCTACTCTAAATCATAATCATCCATCTTTGTTGACGAAGAATCCTTAAAAAACAACTCCGACTGGAAGGACAAAACAAACCGAACCGTTTAAAAACGGTAACCCTTCAGCCAGGTACAAGTCCTCATCAGTTAGGATTCGGAAATGAAGATGACAGTTAAACGAGCAAACAGTTGATGGCTCGGAATAAGTCTTGTCCCTTTTAATTCCTTTCAAATTAAATGTACCCAAACTCAAACTGTCTTCATGACGGCATTTAAAATTGCAAGGAACTGCAAAGGATCAATATACATCCGACTTATTCATAGTATAACTTCCTATTTAAACGTTGAGCAGAAACCTGGTGAAAGCGAATCTAGTTTACCAGCTCAATATTGAATTTCCATCATATTCAATTTGAGGAAGCCTTCCTTAAACATGAAGAAAACGCTGATCTCCAAGCGCTCTCTGGGCTCTCTTCTCTCATCTCTGAATCGAATGGCAAAATTGGATTTCTTTTATAATAACCATCAATACCTCTCTGTCTCCAGCTCGCGTCTCTTCACCTTTCTTTAGCTTTGAGAGGACAAGACTTCTTTATGACATTCTTTTATTATAATATTCTATCTTTGGATTTTGGAAGAACAAACAGTTTGAAGGCGAACGTTATTCTCTTAATGCAGTCTCAAGCCTCTCTTCCCGAGAGCCTTCTCTTTCGAGAAGAGTTCCTTGAAGAACCAGGAAGCACCTTTGACTAAATAAAGTAGAATTTATTGATGAAAGACGAAAGAGGAAATTGGGAACCCTGCTGACACATCAGTCAAAAGGCCACGTGTGCAGTACTGACTCAAGTTCGGTGTTCACACCTTGTCAATTTGCTGATTGGATTGTCGATCTCTTCAGACCTCCAACCTGGTGGCAGACATGGTGTGGTGTATCCCTTTAGGGAATTTTTATTATATGCAATTTTCATATCATATAGTTACTTCATCCTTATCCAACCACCTATTTTTATTATTATGCCTAATGAACTCTCTAACCTTCCTACCTCACTTCAAGGCTTCATTTTTTCGGCAACATTTGGAAGACAGGGCATAAAGATGAAGGAGTCTGGACCGAAAAGTCAGAATTATTATCCATCAACTCTGCCCGTGTCCAGCCAGTCATTCTCTATTATACTTTACTCCATTCCCGAGAACAAGTACAACGAATTCAAACACCAGCCCAGGCAGAAGGTTAAAATTACTCTTCCAACTTGTTATCAGAAATCGTTAATCACTTTCATCTCTCCGACACTTATGACTTGTGCCTATGCCCTACTTCTTTTAAAAACCATAACTTGACTTCCATGAAACCTTAAGTGTGCAGGAGAGTCAAGTCATCCTCCTCATTCAAACTTTCAGCTGCCTTTCACGAAAAATTAATGAGCATGATTATGATTAGTTTACGGTACAGTACGATGAGCCATATAAAAGTACTACAGTAGTACTAGCAATAATGTTAATGTTGCGTTCTTCTATATCACATTGTATGGGTCATTTAACTTCACAATGCACTAGTACATTGAGATTGAGACTTTCACAGTATCACAGTTCAAGGGTTCTTGCATAAATGTGACCACTGCACTGTCTTACTCTTGCAATCTCCAGATGCATGAATATGAATGATGATCAAGAATGCTTGTCGGTCAAAAAATCTGAATCTATCAATAGGAATTAGAAATTAAAATTAAGGATTCAACTTACATTGATTGGCACTGACGTTGACTGCCGGTGATGGTATATGATTGCTACAATGACATCCGTCTCGTCTCCTACCAACCGATGATGATCGGAATCGGTTTTGGGCCTCATTTGCCGTCCAGGAACAGACGCAGGTAAACCGGGTACCGTCGTTCCGCATTCATTAATCACTGGAAAAACAATTCCATTTCAAATGTTAAAATTAATTAGCCCCCAAATCAAATTAAAATGGAACTTGATATAATGACGAGCGCTTAGTTTACAATTCCTCTCCAGTTACGAGGTTACGACTGTTCTCTTGACAGTCAAATGACAAGGACTAATGCCCTACTACCTACTATTACATCCGAGACTTTCTCTATCTATATACATAGGACTTTCACCGTGCTTTCACAACCCATATTAATCAATATCGACGAGCATACACAGCAGTCAGTAACTCACTTAAGTTGTAAGTCATCGATTTTCTTGGAATATTCGTCACAATAAAGTAAAAAAAAAATTACAGGACTCCGTTTACTCCCGGTACCGGACAAGAGGACCCGGCATTGGATGGATAAATAATTAATGGAAAAACCATGGGGGTTTTGACTTAAAAACATTCCTTCATTAAATATTGAACATTTCGCAATTACCCAATGCCATTGCCACTACTACAACTCCCTAAGGAATCTTAATCCAGATTCTGTCAATACTCGATACAATAAATTGCATGAAACAAAGCCCTTGTTTGGTCATATAATTCCTTGTTGTTTCCAAGCTCTTAAGACTGCAACCCACCTTCTATGACTTCATCTACCCGTAATTACAAATTATTTTCATCACATTTTCGGTTTCATTGAATTAATAGAACACTGGAGGAAGAAGTAAATAACTTAACTATTTATCTAGATAATTAATCATAATTTAATTAAAGGCGCACATGAATGAGTAAACAAAAACAAGCGAATTATAGTACACGAGCGGAAGCCCTACTAAATATTAACCAATTAACCCACGCTGTTGACAATTTGGCAGGTTCGATCCTTCGTTTATTTCATTCTATTCGGTATTCATTATAATGGGTTGCAAACATCTACGTGTCGTTCCATTAATCCATAATTAATAATTAGTAGTAGTGGTATATACTAAACATCCGCGATCGCCCGTCGTTACAGTACACACGGTACGGTTCGATATTCAATAATTAAACTTTATTCTTGCGAAAAAATATTAAATGCAAAACGACCCATAGCACATCACACTACCGCACCGACTGCCTCTATGAGTTCCGTCCACCCCCACAACAATGATTCAATCTCTCGGGTTTCAGTTTCATTTAAGCCTGAATAGGATAATTACCCCATAATCAATTCTAATCTCACTCAACAACGGAATAATTGTGGCGGATTGGAGACTGTAATTTCCCTAGTGCATAGTGGTAGTTGAAAAGCTAAAGGGTTCAAGAGTAAATGACTTTCAGATTAAGAGACAAAGAACACGGTTTGGGAGGGTACAAGCATGAGTATGACAATCTATGAGAAAAAACAGGAAAAAATCATATGTACTTGGTAATCTCCACACTTTTTTAACTCGTTACCATTCATTTACTACACTTTAGTACAGTTCGGTTTAGGCACAGAGAGACCCAACGAACTGTGGTTCATATTCATCTACATTTACAATCTTCTTCTTCATGTATATTATTATTACAGCATGCATTCATCTTTAACCCAGCAGCACCCACGGAGAATCCGTTTCAAAGAAACTGCTCGGGAAAGAAAAAGTTTCGTTAATAGTTTTGACTTCTCACGAGATATATGGGTCTAGGTAATCCCCTTCTGATTACTTTGGATTTGGCGAGGAGACGCATTGGCAGTCATTGGCTAAATGTGACCGAGAGGAAGACAAAACTATATAATACAGTCGAGTCATGCTGCGCTGGATTTGCAGGAGGTTACAGAAAATTGCCAATCGATTTCTAAAATAATCTCGACCATGAAAAGCGTTTTTTACTACCACCTTAACATGCATTTGATTTGAGGGCCTGGAGCCCAGAAAACAGTACTGAAGGAAAGTACTCAAGTAGTTAAGTTGAAGATATTTCAGAACTCGATCTGATAAAAATCGTATTTTATTCCGTAACCTTCTGATATCTGCTGATGTGATTGTTGGGACAACTTTGTTTTTTACTTTATTGTACGTCAGCATTTAAGGTTTTCGGGATTTTCGATAGTCACTATTCCCATTTTTTTTAAACTGAAACATAAAAACAACTCACAAACTTTCTTCGGAACAAAGTCGTATAATATTTGCTACAATCTAGGAACTTTTGCAATGAGTGTCTGAAACTTGTAACGTACTAGGCTTCTTTAGAACTTTAAGTGTTTTTGGCCAGGCGAAGGCCAAAAATACTGGAAGATCAATCAATCATTCTGGATAATTACAGGAAGGTATTAGGAGATAACCTTACCCTTATATCTTGTTTGAAAGTGCGTTAGCTATGAAACTAAATCGAGTTTGTGATTCATTGTCACAGAAAGCCGAGAGAATACGCAAAGTAATTTTTATCCCAGTGTAAGTGTAAGCGTAATCGACCGTGACGTCTAATCTCCAGTTCGGTAGGTTAAGAAGGCTTAAGAAATGTCTAAAGGAACTAGGAAAACTGAATGAATTTATTTTTCAAAACTAGGGTGCTCTTTTAAATTCGTATCTCTGTATGTCTGCACTGAATGTCCTTAATCTTAAGGCTGGACTGAAAATAAACTTAAAATAAAAACTAGACAAACATTAAAGCAATGCAATGCAAGCATGGTAAGAATCAGTACAAGCCGGAGCAGGATGTTGCGAAGATATATGCAAAAATGTTGCAACTTGCCAATGCAATGGTATTTAGAATACCTACTTCCTCGTGCAATGCCAACACAAGCGCAATGATTGCAACAATTTGAATTTGAATCAGGTACAAAAGATTCAACAAATTGTATTCGGGACGGGGACGGCTTAGGAGATTAGCGTTTAGTCACAAAACAACTATCGGACCAAAGTTAAAGTACATAAAAAACTGACACATTTTCAATCGACAAAAAAAAATGTCTTTCGGATCCGCTATTGTACGGGTCGTGCTCTTGGATCTGAACCCTCAATTCTCAAGCCAAACATATAGGTTCTCCAGAAAGAAAAGTTTGATAATCAGGAAAAACTCTACTCTATCTCTGATCCTAAAATCCTAATGACGGTAAAAATAAAAATGGCTAGGTTGGCCTTAAGCATCTTTAGTTTAAATTACTCTTAATTTTGTTTAGACTTTCCAGTACAACCTTTGTAGATGCCTTCATTAACCAAGAGTTGCGATATGAACTTGAACGTGAACTTGTAATCTAATTTTCTCACAATTTCTGGGGCACTAACTGGCAATTGGCATTCAATATAGTAAGATTGGAATAATTTACAGATTTGAGATTGCACGGGTATACCCTTCATAACGATTAACGATGTCATTTTCATTTCAGAGAACAGCCAAAGATGAGAGTTTCTCAATAAAGTTCTTTCCAGTCAACAAAAATTGAATAGAAAAAACTAGAAGTACTAGAATGGAAGAAAAGAATACTTTTTTTCGTAGAGAAAATTGTTTTAATATTTTATTTTAAAAAATATTGCAAAAAAAAAACTTTCTCCGCTACTCTATACTAGTGCTATTATTATTTATTAGGCTTGCTTGTTCCTGTACGTGAACATGGAGTCGAGGAGAAATCTAGCATCTATCTCTAGTATTTAAATATTTTCAGAATTTCCAAAAATGATGAATTGGCAACTTGCGAACTCTTGACATTCACAAATCACAAGCATAAAAAATCAAATAATGATAACAATTAGGTCATAATCATTTCCATACAATTCTCCAGATTCCCCACCCCCATTTGTTTACATTTCCTGAAACCTGAAAGCCCGATTAGTTCCTGCAATGGGGCAGTTTTTTCGGGTTCAGACCTACTACTACTACTATATTTATCCAAGGTCTACTATATTATCCAATTATATATGGGTTCAGATGATCTAGAGCCCTCTGAATCTTACTCGTCTTTTCCCTTTTTTGTAAAACGAGAGGTTTCCAATCAATGAATCAAATCTAATGATCTACTAACTACGTGAATTATACAATCGGATCGGAGGTTTACGGGATCGAGCTATTAAATTCTTAATTCTTCTCCACTGTCTAAGAGACCCAGGCCAAAATGATCGGGCTTGCCGTGGGGATCAAACCTCGCTTGGGTCAGATTTCATTTCACATTTATGGGCAAACTGTCAACCCCTGACCCCGTGACGGCCGTCCAAGACCGGTCACCACCTCACCACCAGTGGGGCCGATTGCGATGTTTAATGAGTTTAGTTTACATTGTGAGTGAACTTTACAATCACATATCACATTCTCACGCCAGTGGCCTGGGTAAAGTGAGAACTCAGGCCTGTTGCCTGTGGCCTGCAGCCTGCAATAACTATAATGCACAACGGGCATACAACAGACAAGAGCACGTCCCTCATGTCACATGTCACTGTCACACGACACACGACCCGTGACGTTGGACGTGCACGTGACCCGTGTTATCACATATGCCGTATTGACTGGCGCTGTCAATTCCAAACTGTGCAAATTTCAGTCAATAGTTGATAGTGCAAGCAATAGCAATCCAAATAAATTCAAAATTGGCCAAGTACAAGTAAATTACTTGTAAATTTGAAATTGATTGGTGGATCACAATAAATTAACAATGAAACGTTATTTTAACCGATTTTGGATTTTTGCATTCTATAATCCCCTCGGTGCTCGGGAAAAACTACAAATGAATTACGAACTAACCGTTGACGACCGTCGTGTGTCGTGACTCGTGTGACTTCCGTACTTGACCCCCGACCCCCGGACTGCCCGGACGCTCTTCCTTGTCTCGGTGGTGATTAAGGTGACGTCGGTGCGGGATGGCACATGACACTATGGCATTGAAAGTTTCAAAATTCAAAACTGTCAGAGCCCAAAGTGTCACCGTCGACGAGGTTCAAAAGTCCAAACGATGAGGACTGCTGAAAACTCTGGACAAGAAAGATGTCAAGAAGCAAGAGTGAAAGGAAAAGGGAAAAGCTCTCATAATTCAAGGGCTGGGTTTTCAAATTCGCCGGTTTGGCGGCTGAAATGGAAAGTATCAGATTGCCTCCTCGACAACTCCATTAGGGGACGCTTCTGACACACCTTTTTTCTAGTGCTTTTTTAGTACAGCGTTGTATTTGTGTAAAATACTTTGTGCGGATACACCTTGTGTCTGTCCTCCCGTGCGTCAGTATGTCGGTCGGTGTCGGTACGATATATACTGTCGACGAACCGCTTGGTCGTAGTTGCCTCTTGTGTCTGCACCTGCAGATTCGAAAGCTTGTAGCATGTATGACCTTTTTTTAAACGATTTTGAATCATTAGAAATGTTAGAATCTAATTTGAAAAAGTGTCCTTTTTAGCCTAATTCATATGAATTTTATTTTCAATCATTTGTACATTTGGCCCTAAGCTGAATAAGCCCTATATAGCCGTGATTTTGACATGTTTTGAGCTGCAGAAACTGAAAGGAAAGGCTTTACACATACATTAACAGTTTGTCTTACCTGCCTGTCTGCCTATTTGCATATGACATGGTATGGTCCTTGAACTCCTAAACGATATTCAAAATCTTAAAATACATTTTAGTTAGTCGAGTTATATTGTTGTATATATGAATCGAGCGGTACCAGAAAAGAACTTTCACTGCTTAAAAATTTATAAGCCATAACTCGCAGTGACAGAGATCACAGTGCACAACCACGTAATGTCCCTAAAATGTGCTATCTATGTCGGTCATTTCTACCCGACCTTCTTGATCATAGTCTATTAGATTAGTAAGTACCCTTGCCCGTGACTGGGCTGCAGGCCAACAACGAACTTAGGATCAGAAAATGCTGAAATGAGTTCATCCTAATAATTGGTCACCCTTATAATGAAACTCTCCCTGCAATAAACTCCCATTTAAGGGGGTTCGATAAGAAACCCCAAATGGGGGCATATTCTGGGTTATTGTGGGCGGATTAAACTATGCAATTAAAAACTTAGGATTTAATCGTTTCTGCTATGGCAGATATGGTGTATGGTAATGGAATTACAAATGGGATTACCTACATTAATTGCATTTGAGCCTGTGTAAGAGTTTTTTAATTAAAATCAAAATATTAAAACCGAAGTTCAAGGCTACTTTTGATATTGTCAAAAACAAAAGCACCTCAAAGTTCCATCCATAGCCATGCCCAGTAATAAAATTTCTAATCTCGTTCTTGATCATAATTTTATGCAAGGTTTCCTATCTTTGGTGCAATACACTATGAATTACAAAAAGTTAATAGATCAATCTAAAAAATGAAAAAATTAATTTAAAAATTGTGTAACACACTTTAAAGTGATAAAATGAATACATTATAAAAATTCAACTGTGTTAAAATGGATTCTGTCAGCATGAATTTCTTGAAATGAATAAAAAGTAACACCTTGTAGGTAAATAGTTTCAGAAAATTGATAATTGCAATTTAATTGGAACGAAGGAAAACTATTGGGGCACGCAAACGTTTTCGACTCCCGTTTCTTACAAACCATTTCATGTATTCCATTCTCTGGCTCTGACATAGTGAAATCATTGTGGTTTCGAATGTTCAGATCAAAATTCTAAATGCATTCAGGTCCAGTGCCAAT
Organism: Desoria tigrina; assembly: GCA_906901685.1. Classification (NCBI taxonomy): domain Eukaryota; kingdom Metazoa; phylum Arthropoda; class Collembola; order Entomobryomorpha; family Isotomidae; genus Desoria; species Desoria tigrina. The sequence continues at coordinate 2,383,567 of CAJQTU010000010.1, read as the reverse complement.
AAATCCATTAAATGTGCCTATAAACTTCCGTTGTTAAACTAATTATACCCTTCACAAGTCCGGATAAAAAATAATGCAATCACCAAGTCCTACTCCTTTGACCAATGTCGACCCGACGAAATCATAAGTTAACAAGTCCGATCCGACCTTCACAGCTTTTTAAATCCCTGGTTTTTTGCACCCAGTCAAAGTATTTAATTACAGATACCTAATCAAGATTAACGAAATATTCGGCTCTACAATAAATAAATAAACCGGGTAAAAAAGAGAACTTATATACATCATACGCTCCTTCGCATAAATTGTATTTTGTAGGGGTTTGAATATGCTACTTTTTTAATCTGGAATCTGAGCTTGGACCCCTGGCTCAGTACATGCCGTGAAAGTCCGGTACCCTACCGGGTTTAACACCGGGAATTAGTAATAGTGTAACGGAGGTCTACGTTCTTCAAGAGAGCCAGATTCCCAGACGCAATTATTCATTTCTTGTCCCGCCGGTCACGAATTCTCCGGTATGCAGATTTCGGGAACATAACAAAAAAGAATTATAAATCAAATCAGGTTAACACGGAATTTTTAACTTTTCCCGATAACATTTGCATCCTTGGTCCTTCCTTCCAGGGGTTCGTTTCGTACCTTTCTCGCTTGCTATTCGCAATCCTGATTCTGTACATAACAGTACAACAGTAAATCAACATAATTGAATTCCTATTATTTTTTAAACATTTTTGCTTGAGAATCTACAATTCAAATGTAAAATGGGAATTAATTAAAATAAAATTTTGCAAGCACGTCATCAGTTTAAATCAGTTAATAAGAGGCTTCAAGACTTACAACTTACCTGTTAGTGCATGCATTCAAGATTCTTTAGTTAATGTTCCAGTTCCAATAGATATTCTCATTTTTCATATCAATGGTACTCTAGTAGTTGTAGTACTCATTTTTCATGAACTTTAAAACCGGATGTTTCAGCACGAACGCGGTCACAACGGCCAAAGAATCTTAATTTTGATGCACAATAGATTGCATTGGTGGAAATAACGAAAATAGTAGTAGGGTATATAAAGGAACATTTCAATGATATAATCATAAAAGGATCAAACTTCAAAATCGAATTTATTATTTTTTTCCCGAATTAGAAACGTGTTGGTTATGCATAATAGCATTCAAGGATAATGGAGGTATTAATATTTGGATATCACATATCACATCAAATCATAGCACTAATTTTACGAAGTATATATTAATTTACTGTTAAACTCTTTCTGAAATTCAAACGAAATGGACTAGATTATGATTTATATTAATATGATTTCGACTTGCGTCTAAATTATTTATCTTATTAAAGGTGAAGATGTTAAGTAAATTCTGGATAATATTACATCGCATTATATTTTTCTTAAAACCTGAGGATAATCAAACACAAAATGGGAACATAAGTTTCAATAAATTGACACATAAAATTAATCAACCAAACATTAAAATTAAACGTCCATGTTGGTTACAAAAATAAAATGCTCGTCGGAAGCCGTTCAATGTTCTCAACTCACGAGTCTTAAAACATGGATTAACTATAAAACATAAAATCCAACGGAATAAAATAAAATTCCGAAAAGAAAAGTAGTTCTCAAAAATGTGTCTACATTTGTCCAATATTTCGTAGCATATACTTCATAAGCCAGTCTTTCGAAACGGGTTCCTGAGAGCCTTCTTCCGCTTGTTCCAGGTCCTCGGAATGGGCTTCAAAGGGTAGAGATGCCACCGGAAGGGCTACTGGAGCCAGTTCTTCCATGCTTGCGGCGGGCTCAATCTCATCCATCAGTTCCGGTGACTATTTGTAAAATTAGTAATCTTATAATAAAATAATGCTTAAGAATATATTTTGCACGGAAAACAGATCAAACTCACCATTCTTGGCATTGGCTTGGACACCATGTCAGTTCCGGGAGCCGCACCAACTGGTTCCAGCCAGAAATCCAGCCTGGTGGCTTCAGCCATCCTAGCGTTGGTCACCTTTACTCGTCGTGTTTGTGGTTTGAATCCTTTGTAGGAAACGCTGATCAGGTATTCTCCGGGAGTCAAAAGTCGGAAATAATCTCCCCCAAATACTATATAGAACAATATAATGTTTTTGTTATTCTTACATCGCTATCGCTTTCGATTTTTTTAAATACCCTATTCCCCCGTAGAGATTTCAATTTTTACAGGATTTTAAATGGCTTTATTCACCTGAAGTAATATCATGGTCAATATTTACCCCCTGCCCTTGATCATCAGCCTGAGTAATGTTCTGCACATGAATCACTGCATTTGCAACTGGTCGCCCGGAAATGGAATCCCTCACTAGTCCTTTGACTCCAATATGGCTCTGAAAGAATTTATATCCTTATGATAAAGCAATTTTATTTTGTTTTATTGCCAACAAAACAAATCTAGAGCCGAACTTACCTCCCAAATGAAATCGATCAAAGCATCCTTATTGTTTTTCCACTCCGTTTCCAAATCTTTCATGTCTGTATACTTCTTGCACCCGAGTTCTAAGGTAATCTCGAAGTCATTCGACGACAGATAGTTGAAGTCCTGCATTCCACCGCGGACACTGTACCATTTAGCACCGTTTACGATTCCTCCGGATTTACCAAAGTTGAGGTGATCCATCGGATCACAAGATCGCCGTTTCGGGTCACCCATCGTAGGATGGCTGGTTGAATATGCTAGTGAGATGGACCTAATTATACCGTAATAACATTATCTTGTTGGCTACATATTTAATTAATTAAAAGTTTAAAAGACATCTAAACGCACTTAAATGTGTCATCATCAGGGGTCTCCGTATATTCAGACGAGGCCCCAGATCGGCTCGAGTCGTATGGATAGTTTGCAACTAAATCTCCACCATGTAAATTGGCCGAAAGGACGAAAGGTGTGGACATTATCAAGCGCATTACAGCCAATGTTTCTGGTTGAACCTTTGAATAATCATTTTTTAAATATGACTAATTACCCTAATTTCAAGTTCAAAAATTCTAAATCAAAACTTACGGGGTGGTCCAACTCCCGAAGTTGATCCATTAGGTGGTTATTATGGCTAACTTGATAAGCCTCATTTCCAAACATGATTCTGTCCAAGTCAGGAAAGTCCCGATTTAGGTCAATCCCATTTGCATTAGTTCGGCCAATGAGATAATCATTTCCACCCTGAGGAATACAGACATTTTTGTAAAAAAAATTAAGTGCTAGTGTTTAAATTTTGAACATTCTTTAAAACTAAAACTCACTTTCGAAGTTGAAAGCTGCCATCCATCCGGATTCATCGATGGCATTAAATGGATTCTGGTCTTTTGAATTAAATCATGGATATTTTTATCATGATTTCGGTAAGCTTCGCAGAGATAGTCTGCGAGTTTAAGTAATAGTTCCCGTCCCAGGACTTCGTTTCCGTGCATGTTTCCAATGTATTTGAACTCCGGTTTCACTATTGAAATAACAAGCATATAATTTTTGTCGTTTAATTGTATAAGCTAACGTAAACTCATTTAAAAACGGCAATAACTTACAAGGTACATGCTGTCCGGGGGTGGTTGAAAATTCAATTATATACAGAGGGACCCCCATAACCGAAGTTTCCGACAGGGTATAAATCCTAGTGATATTCGGACAGGCTTGATGAACGGATTCCAATACTTTTAGCAGTTCCTGATTATTGTGGTGCTTAAACTCGAAGGAATTAACTACCGAATGATGACCATGGAGTAACAAGGAACAAAATAGGACACACAAGGAATAAAATATCCTTTCCATTTTGAATGAGTTTAACAGAACTAGAAATGCAAATATAATAGTTAAGCTTTCAACTTAATGTCAATTAGAAGAGTAGAATTATTATCTGATATCGCTTTCGATTTTAATTCTATCCGAGAGTAAATAGTAGTTATTCCTTATAATACCGTTTTAAACCGAAAACTACAGTCTCAAAAGCTCGGAATTATTATTGTTTCTGTTAAAGTTTGCAACAGGAGTTATCGAAAGCCAGTTTTGACACTTTGCTCTCCTTATGTTCCAAAAAATATCCCATTGGATTGCGTGGGTTTTCTAGGATCTGGATGAATCTGCTGAAAGGAAGTTGTGACGTAAATTGGGATACGGTTTTATAATATCTTCAAAGATTATAATGACACTCCTCCACAAATCCGGGGCCTTCCGAACAAGCCAGGGAAACGGTTCTCAGTTCCTCCAGTGGCACAGATCATCATTGTAGAACAAGTATTGCGAATTTGTAATATTGTTGTAGGAGATCTGCTGGAATTCTGCACATGACCGTCATATCGTCCCCAGTACTACAAGTTCAGATGTTAAGGTATCGATCGATAAGTTAGCTCCTAAATGACATGCTCCGGCTCATTCTTAACCACCACCACCACCACCATGGAAAAAGCTGTTGATTTCTTTGTATACGAGTTTTCCTGTGGTTAATTCCATATGTATATGTAATAATTACTTCATAACTGCTGATGCTACTGCAATATGTTATTTATTTTGTCAAGGATTAAGGTTTAGCCTCCTGATTGAATAAGCTATTAAAGTTGGTAACCGTTTGAGGTTTCATTCCAGCTGCTAATGTGCAATGGTATTATTGAGATATAGAACATGTACCTATATTGTAAGAAATTTTTCATGAGAAGGAAAAGGCTTGATTAAATTGGTTTAGTTACTTACGTTGTACCAATTCTGTGTATTTCGTAGTTATGTGGTCGGTTTTAAAAGCTTAGACGTGTGTTGCAATATTCAAAGTGATTTAGAGTGCATGAAATGCATTTTCTGAGAGATTTATGGATGAGACCAACCTCAATTTAGCGATAAAATTTTTTCGGGTTCGATTTAACAAGTTTTTAATGTTTCAAAGGTAGTTTCAAGTTCGAAAACCACAATCACAAAATGTATGTCGATAACGTGCTTTTAAACTGTAATTAAAGAAGGGCGATACTTTTAGCAATTAATATTACTGACGGTATAAGAAGGAACGTAGACTATCGGCGAACGACTTAAATGAACAGATCGAAACCATTCCATTAAAATTATGGAAGAAACCTTGCTGAAAGTGTTTTAATGTTTTGTTTAGTCTCACTTTCATAATTCGATTGTTTGCCATTGCTTCAAAGTCAAATAAATTTAAACATTTATGGTTGTGAGTATTATACACTAATGCATTGTATATGGTGTTATTGGGTCTGGCCGGTTTAAAGTCTTCGAAATAGGTATGTATTTCGTGGTGTTGTTTTGGGGTTTTATTTCGGAACGTGTAATTTTTAATCATGACTTATTATATGTAATTTGGAAGTATTTCCGATTATTGTGTGGAATTTGTTTACGGAAATCATGACAGATAAAAGAAAAATAGTGAAAAATATACACACTTTCAGTGATGATTAAGAACAATAAGGAATGTGTACCCTTCCGTGGCTAAATAAAATGACATCATCACCATCTTTGGAGGGTCGACAATCAAAGAAAAATGTAAAACGAAAATGATGTAAACAGATTCAACCATTTGTATCGAAATCATTTAATATGAAATTAAATCATTTAAAAGCAGTTTTTGTAAAAATTTAATTGCCGTTTACACAGACAAGTTTAATATCTAAAACGATAGCGTATTATTATTCAGGAGCTACTACAAACGTCCGAGACAGACATGAACACTGTCACGGAACTACCTAGACTCGTTAATGTTCTTAACAGTTTTGTAATTGCGATGTGCCCACGGGATAGTTTCTCTATTCTTAAAAGTGCTAGATAGAGCGTTATTTTCACATTTGTTTTTGTCATGTGCATTCATTTAACCTTAATGAGACTCGGTTATAAAGCGTTGACACTGCTATGAAATAGTTAGGTCAATGTTTCTCCCTTGCCGAAGTACATAATTCATATTTAAAGTTCTTGGCAATTTAGATGTGGATGAAAATACGTAAGAATAGATCAAAAGGAATCAAATTAATTTTATTTATTCTGTCACACTTTGTAAGAACTAATTACAATTCGTCATTTGACGAAATCGTGTTTTAAACATACAAAAATAGGGAATATCAAAAGGAACAATTGTTTATGATTGTTTGGACTCAAAGGGGACATTGTATTTGATAAAATTGCACGTATTTTATGGAATCTGTAGCGTGTAGCTTATAAGATAGCGACAAAATTTACACGTACTTGAACTTCTTCACAACAAATTCACTTTTTCCTGTTTGATCAATATAATTAAAAGTCATGGGTTTTTACTAGAAAAAATAATTGACATAATTAAATATACAAGTGCATTAGATTCATATCTGTTTGTAAATCTAACCGTGAAGACTCTGTTCTGAGAAACAATGTTATAACCATAGGTTAATTCTAAAGTATTCCCTATTTATTTCAATATAAACTTTGTTTTTACCTACCACATTAAGTACGTACGACGTTTGACATTACTGAACTGCAATCTGTATTTTAAATACAATTTAGTGACCTGAACATTGCAACCAAGCGTTACTTTGCATGCACTTTTCCTGGTAATATTCTAATTCTAATTTTAAATTGCAGCCCTGAAAGCAAAAGAGCTATAATTTTTATTTCTCTGAATCCCATTATTCTTACACGTTTCTGAGTCAAAGGGTTTATGAGGTTAATTTAATAAAATTGTCATAATTGCTTTTATTTTAAGATCCTGCGATTAGAAGAATAAAGTCCTTTATATATTGTTATATTTGCCGTTTTGGGAAACGTTTAGATAAGTCAAATCTGTCAACAATATTCAAGGGTACGGTTGACACTTAATAGTTTATGCAAAATTCCATGTTATTCGTTGATTTAAGTGGCTTTCACTTTCGTAGAATATAATTTGATCCTTATCTGTTCAAAAAGTAGCTCATTTTTAATGCAAGGTAATTCCAGGGTCTGATTAATTAGGTAATGCAATTTACCGTAAAAAACAATGGAAGGAAAATGTTATTTTCCTTGAGAAAGCTGTTACCTAACATTATATAGTGCAAAACGGATTACTGGTCCCTGAGTTATATGGGTCTGAATGGGAAACTACCTAAAACAAGTAAACGTTTATGTACTAATAGTTTACACTTAAGGTTATAGTTCAATGCCTTTTGTTTTGGTATAGATGGCTTAATCTGAATTGTTGAAGTCACGATGATGCTAAGTAGGAATCTGATTAACACATTCAAACGTGCCATTTTTCAGTATTACTCAACTATGGATTTCTGTCAACAATTAAGATGAATTTGAATTTGAAACTAAATGTTGTAAATAAAAATGCAATTCTACAAGTTCTTTGTATTGACTGCAATAAATTAATTGTTGAAAACCAATGTGTTTTGATTTACAGTTTAAAAAACATTTAATATCATATCCATAAACTTATTCTCCGTACCAAAACACTGCTGCAGTCATTTCTTTGTTGTGAAATGAAATGTTTATGAAATCAAAACGCTAAACACATTTAATTTCAAAAATTATGATTTATTAAATTTGAAATTATAGAAGATCAAACCATGAATCATCGCCCGTGGTGTCGTCATAACCTAACCTAATTTCAACGTTCATGTAATATTAAACCAGCTCGACCGTGATTCGGATATCGATCTTACATTGTAATGACTTCTAGTAATCAATTCGACAAATCTGCCTGTTTTATTGCATCGTATTATTCCATGATTCATCCTCACTAATAAAAATTTCACATTTTAGTTAGTTTGAAGTATATGAAAATATGAATGCAGGTTAAATCACAAACCCATTTGTTTATCATCAAATAATGGACATTTGCAATAAAAACTGATTAAATTGCAATTACAAACTTACATGAATTATCACTTGGTAATTCTAAAAATTTACTAAAAATTATAGTTTTTTTAATGTATGGAAAGACCTTGATACTAATTTCCACCTACTACTACAGTCAATTGTTTGCATTTAGTTAGTTTAGGCTGATTATAACATTAAAAAAAAAATGTAACAATTAGGTCAGGAAACTTAGGTATATTGATAGGTACATGGATGACATGGAACTGAATATGTTCCCATCCATTTAAATATCTTAATTAATTACCCACAACTTTTAAGAATCATGTCCTGTGTCATAGATATGGATACTGTAAGGAAAATACGCACCGTACTGTGCAGCTCTATAGAGCATTATAAACATCAATTGTCCATATGATGTTTGAACCAATTTATTTATCTCAAAACTTGATTATTTAGTTGTTTGTTCACATTAATGGTTTATCGACAACGGACCTGAAGACGGAATCGAGTTTTCTTGTAAATGCAAATGCAAAATTCAATGACACTTTTATGATCATTCATTAAAAAAACTCTAGATAATCATAAATTATACAATTTCAAATCCATTCCCTATTTGTAGATCAACTTTTCCTCATTGAAAATTTTGGATTTTTTTAAACCCCTTGTTCTAATCTTTTGACAACTATACGTTCCTGTTTATAGCCGAATTGCAACTTTGCAACAAACATAACAGTTCTTTAATCTTGTTAACATTTTGCAATGTTTTCGTCCGTACCTGTCATATTTGACAGGAAGTCAGTAATAAGCTATTTCATACACTTATGTGAAAAAATCTATAAAAAACACGAAATCTCGAAGATGTTGTTTTGTTGTTTGATATGGATGCTTTCTGTTCTCTGAATCTGACATCAGATCTAAAAGTACTTATCGTCTGAGCATTTAATTGCTCTATTTACAAAGCCAATCAATAAATGAGATCTTTCAAAATACTGCCTTTTACAGGATGGTACATGTCCAATTACACTCAAAAATGAGTCAACTAAACCTTAAAATAAATCATAATTTTTTACGGTATTATACAACAGTAAATGTAATCCTTTGAGACGGAGTTCTGCATCATTGCTAATTAGTTGATTTTGATAAAACTTAAAAGGATTCGTAGTAGCTTAGTTGGCAGTAGTGGCATTGTAGTAATTTGTCAGTTTTGTGTAGTTCACACGGTCACACTTGTCTGACTTTCGTGTAATGAATGAGCTTTGAGACTTTTAAGAAGAATGCGTTCACTTTTTACATTGTTGTTGGATTTTTTAATTGTTCTACTAAAAGGAATTATTTTAATTTAATAATTAACCTCAAGCCTAAACTCATCCATCACGTAACGTAAGCTATATTGCATTCTATATGTTGTAGAGGCTAAAAATGTAGAAGTCTTAAATGAAAGGCTAGGTTAGTAGGGAAAAGGAAAGGATAATAACAAGATTACTACTGTCTTTGTGTCCTAACCTGCATAAAAAAACACGTAATTCTGAAAATGGAATAATAATTTAATTCTACTAGTGCTTTTTTACGACTTGTTCCTCCACGTACGAGTCTGAAGAAATTGTAGCTATGAAAAAATAGGAACTTTGGGTCCTTTTTGAAATGCTAAATGCTTTAATGCTCATGATAATAAGAGCAAACGTATATTATGTTATGGCTATACAATCTTTATATTACGCTAAGTTTAAATTTATGACGGATACAAAAGGGTCATTTTAATACTATATGGAGTTGACTGTAAATTAAAATAAATTTATCATGCACTTCCATGTCATATAAATGTAGTATAATATAAAACGCATGTTAACAGTAGGATCCCCCTTTAACTACTAAATGATAGCAAAAACACGGAGGGTCCCGTCCCATTTATGCACATAATCAACAATGCAACACACACCCTCAGTTAAAAAAATAGGAAAATGATCCAAAAATTCATTGCACTATGCACCATTATAATATGATAAGATTTTTGGCATTAACTTTTTCTATCGTGATCCTTCCACCCTCAACTTTTCTTAGCAAAGTATATAAGCCGGTAAGAATTACAGCTTATCCATCAGAACCAAATCAGTTCTTCCTTAATACAGTTTAATTGTCTCAGCGAGTATCAAATAGAGTTAATCATGAACCGATTTGTGGTGAGTTTCTTTACAACGATTTTTGAATTTTGATTTTTAAAATCGGTTCTTCCCCGAAGTTTGGCTACTTATTGTTTTTTTTAACTCTGTTCAGATCGTTTTCGCCGTTGCCTGCTTGGCCGCTTTGGCAAGTGCTGAGGAGAAGAAGAAGGAAACGGAATCTCTTCAGACTGCTGAAGGGAACTATTATGGCGGTCTTGGGGTCGGAGGTTACGGTGGTGGGGGCTATGGAGGATATGGGGGTGGTTTTGGGGGAGGTCATGGCTACAGTGGAGGACTTGGAGGTTCTTATGGCGGTGGTTACGGTAAGTTACGGTTATATACAAGTTTCGAAAGTTCGGAGTGAAACACCCTGTGTAATGATTGTTAACACGGACTCGGAAGTATAGGATTTTTCAATCAATTCCTATTGATAAGTTAAAATCAAAATTACTCAAGTAATGTCATCCCTGAATTTGCAGGAGGCTACGGAGGCTGGGGCTGGAGTGGATATGGTAATTCGAGATTTATGATCCCAATTATACTGATCGAAACTGTATGCCAACTAAATTCATATCAATTTTCCATTGAAAGCTGTCTTTTTTTGAAGCCTAGAGATAATTTTTTCGATTTTAAAGCCAAGTGAATTTAACAATAAATTATTTATTGCCAGGTTTTATAATTAGCTCATTTTTTTCTAATTAACAGGAGGTGGTTTAGGAGGTGGATATGGAGGTTATGGCGGAGGTTATGGCGGAGGATATGGCGGTGGATACGGTAAGAATCGAAGATTTTTCAGGAAAATATCAGATTTGAATATGAAATTGGCAAAAAATCGTCGGAAATATTAAATTTTTTAATCGCGTAGGAAAAGGAGGTTACGGAGGCGGATACGGAGGTTATGGTGGACACGGACAAGGCGGATATACCGGTAAGGATTTGCAGAAATAATTTAATTTTAATAGGAATTCGGAATTAAATTTGAAATTGTCGAATTATTATAGTTATTTCAAGCGGACTAGGTGGATATGGAGGTGGACACTCTGGACACTATGGGGGTGGTGGTTTTGGTCACGGGGGAGGAGGCTATGGCGGATATGGTGGGTATCACGGTTAAGCTGGGTGGAAGATAAGCCAGAAATTTATGGAACATCTCCCATATTCCTCGACACGATGTCGCATGCAAAATTTTTATTAACCAAAGACTGCTGAAGTTGTTTTTTGAACAGTATCTCATGAATGATTGATATCTTATATGTATTATGGAGATCCCTTTAATTAGAATTTTAGATGATTCAGTTGCGATTTAAAATTGTAATTATCAGTATTACGGTCCCTGAATATAAATAAATTATATTTTACAAAATATTATTTTCGGATTACTTTCTGGAATTTTCACAAATTCGTTTATATTAGCGTCATTACAATCTGCATATCAACCACGATTTAAAATGCCGAATCAAAATTTAATTCCTTTCTTCACACAGAGTTTCACTAAATCTAAATCCAGTTTTTGCATTTGAAAGATAAAGTCCGTAGGTATATATGATGTAAGTTTCAACATCAAATTTCTTACAACATTTGAAACTCTCCTTCATTTGAACTGATAATATAACATTTGGAATCCGGTATTATGTATTATATTAGCCTGCAGTGCATTAAAACCTACTACGATGCGATGTCAAAAAATGAGAAATCTAAACATTCCTTGTTTAGATATTTTGAACCTACCGAAGACAAATTGTAGATGTAATATACGTTACAAGTAACAATGTTACAAATTAAATTCCAAAACATATTACCAGTTCAAATGAAGTAGAGTTTCAAAATGGGGTTAGAAATTTGATGTTCAACTTACATGATACCTACGGTCTGGGATAAAAAAAACACATAACAAACACTTGCATATCAATAAAGTTATCAAAGTCGGTTGAATTTCGGTTGTTATAATCTATTTTGTATGCAATAATGTGATACTTGTACAAAATTTCTCAATGTTTCATTCAATTTTACAACAACTTGTTATTTTTTTTATTTAAAAATGCACGTCTTAAGTGTAAAAAATGGTAGAAAACTAACAAATTACGATATCACAAAAATACTATCTTCTATTCATCCGCAACATCTTCAAAACAAAGTCCCTCAAAGTACCGACGATTTCCAGGAATACATTGCTGCGTGGCCGGAATCGACTGAGAAGGGCACAAGGCCTGTTTCCGACATTTCGGAATCGGATCCTCTGGAATTGAGAAGAGTCTCTCGCCCTTCTTGGTACAAGGGCCCTTCGTGCCGGCCTTGTAGCATTTCTGATCTTCGGGGCTTTTAAAGTAGTAGGATGGGATACCAACAGCTTGAGATTCTGGACACGGGTTGGGTTCACATATCGGCATATAGTTCTCGTCATAAGTGTACCATTCCTTCTGTTCACATGGGCCCTGAGTAATTGAAATTAAAATTAAATTAAAATTAATCGTGTAACACACCTAGGTGTTATAAATTTCCGAGCTTCAAATTTTCAAATAATTGCGTTACCTGAGACCAGGCCCAAAAGCACTGCTTGTACTTATCGGAATACAACAGGGGTCTGGAACATTGGGTATAGTCACAGTCGCACTGTCCAAGCGTTTCATTATCCGCAAGTGCAAAGAATCTCATGTTTTCCGAGCATGTTCCTACTTGACCAATGTCATCGATTGCCTTGGTGTCGGTGTTAATTCGAACCAAAGAATAGTCTTGAGCTGGGGCATCGTCCGAACCTGGGGAGGAATTACAGGACCCCCCTGAACTTTTAACCCTCACCGTATTCTGCTCCCGTTTCACGATGTTCTGTTCTCGTACTGACAATTTCTCTTCTCGGTCCTTGAATGCCTCTTCCCTTCCTGACAGCGTCTCTTCACGCTTCCGGAAGACAGCTTCTCGAGTTCGAAAATTTTCTTCTCGGTCCAAAAGATTCGCTTCTCTTTCTGCCAAAGTTAGGGCTTCGGGTTCACTAAAATCGTTAAAATTTGATGTAGAGTATTTATAATTTAAATCCACTATTTCAAAATAAAAAATAATAACCTGCTACTGGCTTCTGTAGTACTAGTCGTTGTTCGACTTCTTCTTGCCGAGTCCGCATTCTGGAAACTTAGAAATAAAAAGAGGAAACAAATTCCCGAATATCTCAAGAAGTCCATATTGGCTAACCAGAAGGTATCAAACTACTGACCAAATGGGATCACATACAATATGTGAGCTACTATACAGCAAAACTGTAACAACTAGACTATCGATTGAATAGCTTTCCTTTTCTTAAAATAAACTTTGAGAACCCAACAGGACAATCAAGATTGAGAGACGAAGAAAAACGAAAGTTTTCTGATCGGTCGGTATGTCTGTTGGTTGGTAATGATAGTGTTGGTCAAGAATATCTCCAATGTCCTTTCAAAAGACGATAGAATAGATGAGGATTTAGGATGTGATTAATACGAATGGATCTTTCTTAGTAAAATGAAAATATTATAATAGTACGTCCTGGTTAGTAGATGTAAAACATTTTAACAGTAAACGTGAACAAGATCAAGGAAGGAATAACACTCTCGTAAGATGAACCATCCTGTTTTTAATATGGACTTATTGCCTTTAAAAGTCAAATCTTCTTTTTTATTTAGGGCCCTATGGGCGTGGCAGTCAACGACTTGATTGTTGAATTGACCTTTGGTTGGGTATATAAGCTTGCAGTTTATGCAGATAGGTATTACATAAATTCATTTGGTAATCCTTAGAGGAAAAATTCCATAATTTAGAAGAGTTGGAAACGTGAATCTGGTCGGTGGACACATGGATGTCTTAAAAAATGACTCAAGAATTCCATATAAATGCATTTATTATATGTATAATATTAATAACTTGTACAATGGCATAGCGTGGCTTTAATGCAATTGTCCAAATACCCATGAATCGAGGAATTCTAAATTACTTTTATATATATAAACCGACGAATTTCATTATAGTGGATTATATTTTCTAAAATAGATCAATCGTCACAACATATTTTGTGGAAGCTTGAATGAATTATTAAAATAGATATGGAAGTTAATGACTTAAATCCCTCAATCTTAATCCCATGAAAAGCCATGTATAACAGCATAGCAGGTAATTACGGATATCCAACTTCTTTAAAGGTTACAATTTTACAATGTTAGCGTCGTGTGGTAATGAGGGATGTAAGGATGTAACATAAGAGACAAAAAACCAAACACCCTCTGTAAAAAATGCCGTAGTATTAGTATCTTCCTAGCAATAAATTCCATTCAATTTGTAAGTCCAACTTACTTTGATTAGAGAGTATAATTAGTTAAATAATCGTTTTAGCAGATCTTAAATAATACAGAATAATAGACGTACATTTAAATAGTTTAAAATTAAGGAATCACTATGCTCAGAGTAGAACATTAGTATTCGTTTTAGTAGGACAATCTTCCACACAGTTAACGTTTAAAATTAATACAATCAGTTGAATATCATAATTCAGCCGGAGTTTTTAACAGTTAATCGGCATCGATAAAACATTAATTAAATTTTAAAATCGCATGAAACTATTTTCCTCAGCGTTTATGAATGATCCCTGCATTAAAAGCACATCCCGCTTACTTCGATTTACTTCCTCCGCAAAGCAAATTCAGTTGTGAAACTCTGTCAGAAACTTGGGACAGCAAACCAACTCTATTTTCGACTTTATTTATTTAATTACTTTTAAATAAAAAGTACTTAATTAGATAATAGTTTATTGTTTGTAGTTGTGAATAATAAGTAGATCTCTAGTTACAATTAATTAAAGATATAGGTAGTACTCTATCTAAATTCTAAAAAAACCTAGATAATACATAATAATATATAGTTTGTAGTTATTCTTCAAGTTCAACTAAAAGTTAGTACATAAATAAATAATCAAAATGGCTCAGCCAAACCCTAACGAAACAACGAATACAAATACACCTAACAATTCCTTTGAAATACAAAAGGATCAGCGAAGTAAGTATTGTAAAAGATTTAATTATTTTGTAACTTCAACTTCAAACTGAACTTAACTTAAAGGTCGTAGGTCATAGGTACCAGGCCACATTGCGCAACAAAAAAGGATATGATCTAAATTATAATTTTATTTATTATTATAGGTTCGCAAATGAGTGAAAGCACAGGAAGTTACGAACCTCGGGAAGCTCATGATCCATCATTAAATAATTTGGCGAAAAATATGTTTGAAAAAACATCGGAGTACCTTCAGGGAGAACTTCTGCTGGTTCAGGTTCGCAAGTCGCAACCATCGTCATAATCATTTAATTATTATTATAAAAAATCCTGAATATCGTTTCAAAATTTGATATTTCATTATACTTACGACTTTTTTGATGATCTCTGATAGGAGGACTACAAACTTCTGGAAAATCTTAATAAGGCCACAGCAGCCAAGTATTCAGATATGCGACAGATATCTGCAAATGTGGGCAAGAGCCTTCACGACTTAAATGATAAATGTGGGTATACCTTGTCAATTTTTGTAATTGCTTTAAGACCATTTTTCGTTAACACTATCATTCTAAAGCTTGAAACGAAGCCTGTGCCTAATTAATTAATCCATACCGAGGCTGCTACTTTATTTGACTCAATTTCGACTCGATGCATTATCATTTTTTGTACAGTTGATTAAAATTGTGCGTATGTGTCTAATCTACAGATAGGAGCCTGGAGCCCCTTCTCCTTCAAATCGACCAGATCGAAGACAGCGTTAATAAATTAGAACAAGCCGCATACAAGTTGGATAATTATTCAAAAAGACTAGAGGCCAAGTTCAAGACGCTGGAGAAGCGACAGTAGTTACACATAATACCGTGAAAAATCAGGACTTTTCCGATTTTTACTTCTTACAACTTGGTTGCTGTTACTAATTAAATCTCGATGTACAATTTAACGGGTACTAATCAATGTAGTTAGTTATCCGCGTGCTACCGTTTTGCATGTTCCTATTGATTACTTGCATTGTACTGTACGAGCTTTAAAATGTCCAAGAGAGCAAAAAAAGTATCTACAGACGAACATTCCAATCTAGATTCATATGGATTATTTTAAGTCTTAATTAGACATAGTCACTAACTAACCATTTGTTCGTTTTGATGAAATGCAACAATGTTTTATGATATAATAATTTCAAGACTGAAACCTGATCAAAGACAACTATAGCCGAAAAGAACAGCTTGATCTTTACCGTATTTATTAATAAAAATCTTCATTCAACTATCAAAACTATGTATTTACATATGTAGTTACAGAGCTTTAGTTATTTATAACAAATACTCGCCATTTGTATTTGTGTTTATAATAAAAGGCTTGCCTTCAACGATTCAATTTTGTAAGTAATTTCACTTTATTCACAACATAATAGCATGTACATTAACAATGTATACAATTTGATACCTTGTAACAATTTCCGTAAGTTAGAATCATTAAGGAGATATGATGATGACGATTGGTCATTTCTTCGAAGACTTAACTTGGTTTGATTTATGATTATTTTCGTCTGAAAATCCTCTCAACTTTGGCAACTTTAACTTCAATAGTCATTAAATTTTGAACAATTTATTTATAAAATATGTAACAATCACAGAACATTATCCTGTTAATCTGTAATTTATAATATATACAGTAACAATTTATACAATGATTTTATTCTTATTGTAATTCAATCAAACATCATAATCTATATTGAATTAAAATCTAAATATATATTCATCGTATCTCTGAAGTATCTGTTTTTAGGTATTTATTTAGTGGCACAAAAAGGGAAGAACTATTTCTCCGTAGTCTTAATGCTGAAGTACATAGTATTTCTAAAAAAAAAATGACCCAAACAATTAAAATCATAAAATCTACAAGGGATTGCACACTGTATTTCTCCGGCATTACTGAATCAGTGTTAAAAATCAGTTCGTAAACTTAAACATAATTTAAAATATTTTTAAAATATCAAAGACAAAAGTTTTATAAGAACCTTGAATCTCTTGAAAAAAATCATTTTCTTTGCAATAATTATTTAGTAAACACATCTGGTAAACCTACAAACATTTAAAAGCAGTGTATATTACTGCAGCATTGATCATTGTGTTGTTAAAATTTACAAATAAATTAGTTATTTACATCAAGATTTTGGCATTGGCTGAAAAAAACACGTTCTTTACGTATTGCATTTGGGCTGAGTGGAAAACAGATTTGGAATTGTTTTCTTTAAAACTCATTCCAAAGCAAAATAAAATATAATATTCGTATTATCATGTTTGAACATTATTAAATTAAGAACTATCTACATTATATTACGGATTATAATCAAGGATTTTGGTAACATTGACATGGATTGACTTGATTGATAAATGAGCTACATAAAACTTTCTTGAACGCATTAAGCTTTTAACACAATAAAAACCCAGAGTTATAATAGGCAAGAATTTATAGGAACTTTTGGAACACTGACTTAATTGAACTAGAACACGTTTAAACATTTAGGAAACAAAACCAGCATAATATACCTATATTTTAAAACCCTGCTTCGCTATAATTATTAACTATAATTTTAAATATACAATTGCAAAAAACATGCAAACTAGACATTATAAATAAATAAAACCTACCAAGAAAGGATCACTCTTTGACTACTAATTGCATTGCTAAAAGTCAGGATAGGTTAAGTTGACTTATCTGTAAATATAAACTGACACAATTTTTGGCACATCATGATACAGTTCTTAAATAAAAATATAATCAACATGGTCAATTTAAATCAATCATAAATCTATTTACCTATATACATATTCATTATTCAGACTAAAACACTCAATAATAAGCTCTTTAAGACACTTTGAAACCATTTAATTAAGTCAATACTTCATTCATCAACATGACAAGAAGGCAAAGTCTCATTTACACTGAATAGGGAAGACTAGGTAATAAACCCAATGATTATGTACAAGTTGTACAACAACACCGTTAAAATCTATAATCCATAACAATAACATTACATCCTTTGATTATCTTCATTTCCCATTGATTCAAGTCTTAGAAATATATTTTGACTAAAAATATGTAACTATAATTCTAAAATGTCACAGGCTCCCGTCCGGAGAAAGGTATAATAACTAACTGTACAGTTCCAGTTGTATTGATTATAAAGGCAACAACGGTGGTGGATCATTATAATATTTGGTTATTGGTAACTTCATATATTATCATCACCTCCTGTAAAACATATATTTATTGTATACCTGTCATCTCCAATTAAAATAGCGTTTTTTCTCGTCTAAAATCCAACTTTCTCCGAAGAGAGAAACATGCGACTATTTAGTCAAATCTCTCAACTTTTGTCGGAAGATTCCGCGAATGATCTGATCTCATCGTGGAATTAGATGACGACGAATCCTGGCCTCGTTTTTCAGACGCTTTTTCTGAAGCGGTTGGAAAGGACATGTTATGCTGCTTCCTCATATGCGTCTTCCAATAGTCTTTCCGTTTGAACAGGGATTTGCATTCGACACATGGATAATTTCCTAAAAGGATAATTTACCCGGAATTTTATTGCATATTATTGAAAACTGCACGATTATGACCCGCTATGAAAAGAGATAAAAAGTTCATAATTACCTGGGAAATGTACTCGATAATGTTGGTAATCATTACTAACAACTTTGTTGCAGAGCAGACACCTTTAAAGTACATAACAAATAATTAAATATAAATGTCTGACAAATAAACTCCGTATTTTATTAGTAATCATTGCTTGACACCTTTTTCTTTCTGTAGTTGAGGGTCCACCACCAGACTCGGAGGGACTTACTGCCTCAAAGATGAAACAAGGGCGAGGGGGAAAGCCACTCGAACCTGTGAAAGTTATTCATGTAGCCACCAACCAATACCAAAGAGAAAGTACTTTCTATAGATCCAACTTCCCGAAATACTTAACTACGTTACAATAAGAGAAAGCTACTGGAAAAGGATGCTAAGTTTATACAAGAGGACAGGTAGTACAAAGCTCGAGTCAAGACTATATTTTTTAAATTCCAACAAGTAACTTTTCAAACACAATTTAGGAAATGTAAACTTATCATCTTGACCCAAACTTTTCACCAAGAATAGTGATTCCAATTTCAAGAAAGCAAGCTATTTTTGTTAGTTTTCCGTGCCGTGCCGTTCCCTTCTGCATATACTTTCTCCTAAACAGATTTTTATCAGATTAATATCTACAAGAGCCATCACCTTTTTTTTAATAAACGAGTGCCGAGAAATGAGTATTAGCTGTCATTACTTCTTAGTCCAAAAATGTGAAATATGTTATTTTGCATATTTTGTGCATAATATTCTACAGCAATTAACCTCCACCTACCAAAAGAAAGATCCCTTATGAAACCTTAGTGCAAGTATTAACCCCTTCACCTCAAATACCTTATATCAAATATCAACATGTCAACATTTCAAGGGATGTGGTCCAGACGAGGCTGTCTTTTTAAAATCATGGACAGAACTACAAACTACCTCCTTTCGATGCAGTGTAACCCGATAAACCATTTCCTAAAACCCTGAACCTCAGTTACGGAACAATGAAAGAAGGGACATTTTTGTCTGAGCTCAAGAGAAATTATTTTAAATACCTTAAATAGATACCAGCACATTTTATTTATTTAGCATTGAAATTACTGAACGTTTAAAATTACACGGATAAAATTGAATGATTGTAATTAATAACCATTAATTAAGTGACAACTCAGCATAATAATAACAACAATATAATAATAGCAATGATAACAGAAAATGGATTCAACTCCAATAGTAATCGTACTAATAACAAGTTTATACCGGAGTAAATCTAACATATCGGCAAAACTCATGAAACTTATCATTGTTGGCAATTTTCCTTAAAAATTGCCTTTAAACCTTACCTAAAAACACGGGTAATAATAATAATAGTTAATCATATATACGTATGTTGTATTTAGAAGATCTCTTCGAAAGGAACCCCTTTTAGAAGAATCAAACGAAGTCACAATATTGAAACTAGCACACACAAAATTCATATCATCAATATAATGGTAAATTTTTGGTATCGTCAAAACCGGACAAAACAAGTTCCGCACCATGAAACTTAGGTTACAGTATTACATCTTCAACAAAATAACTAACCAACTACAGTATAATCTACTCCCCATATTTCTACAGAATAATTGTTAAAAACTTATTCTGTAAATAAGTTATGTAGAAAGTTAATTCATATGATTCATAAATGTTACTTTCCTTCTGTATATTTTAATGTGTATGTAAATAGCAATTTTCTTTTTTGTCTTAAATGTTTAAATTCACTTTACATTTGTCAAGGCAAAGTCATTCTCATAATATTCGTCTTGCTCCTTGGCTCAATTGGTTTTTTTAGTGGTTTGCAGTCATATCTTACTAATCTATACCGAATCCAATACATTTCATCTTCTTCATAAAATACCATACGACAATTCATCTTTCTGCTTCCAATGTCCTCACAAGACAACACTCGCATCATCAGTTACACAATCAAACGATCCATATTCTTGTAAATCTAGCCACTACACATTCTCAAAAAATGTGGACCCAAATACGATTCTAATTAATTTACTTTGGTTTAACTCTTGATTAGTTAGGCACGTTGATGGACTTTTCCATCGCATGTATAGTCCAAGTTTACTGTATATAAAGGTGCTTTACCAGATATATTTCAGAGTAAGATCTATTTTTTCTGGACAAATTGCAGCTCTCCTTCAATCACAGACACCCATGTCTGTGAATGCGCTTCGACGTTATAATGTATTGATAATAATATTATGGAAATACTGCATCTTATATATATAATATATCTGTATGTAATATATGCTCAAAATAGAGTTTGTCTAAAACTATACTATGTTATTTAGATGATAACCTTAGCGTGATATACATGAACACGAGCAAGCTTACAGAAAAAAATACGAAAAAGCCCAATTCGGAATCGGACTGCAAACTGATTGTTGCTTAATCTTTGCTTTTGGGTTGTTATGATTGTATCGGAGATTTAAATCTAAACTATCATGGTGATGTGACAGCTATTGCAACAATTTACTTGAATTTGATTGTTCATTCAATGACTAAGAAATATATAATTTGACTGAAAACGAAATAACTATCGGCAATGGTTATACGTAGACCAAATACATTTAAATTAAATTTAAGGTACGTAATGTCGTTTCTTTCTCAAAAAGAACTAATATGTAGTCATATTAGTTTCTCAAATTCCCAACTATACCAACTGAAACCCTGACCTTTCGACGAAACTCATATTGACTCAAAAGGTGAACACTTACTCAAACTGAAACTTTCTTTCCATTCATATTTCATCCTCATCGAAAAATTTTCGAAGTCTTAAGGCTTTACCCATAAAATTGCACACAACTAAACCAACTTTTAAAATGTACAAGGTCCAACTATTAATAAAATTAACCTAACCAGCACGAAAAAAACGATTGTACACTACGGTCTAAAAAATTCTAAGTACGAAGATTTTGATTTCAACTAGATCATATTAAAGCCTGATACTACCAGTTAATGGTAATCGCTACAGGTTAGTAAAGATGACTACATAACTCAAATTTTTTGGTCTCTATGCTTGCATGACACTAGTTCAGTTCCTTTCCATCCCATACCCATTTCCGCTTTCAAAAAAGGTACTTTATCACACTGGACTAAAACAAACAACTCATTCCGTTGGTAAACATATTGTAGGAAGTAATTTGTAAACTTGAGGAGACACATCCTCTCCTTAACGTGATAAGACACCAAATAAAAGTAAAAACTAACAAGGGAACATTCCCAACTGTACCACCCCGATATTTTTTAAACTAGTCTCATTCGAAAGCTAAAGTCAAATGATGAAACTTTAACATTGGAACTATAGGCCGCTAAAATATACTTGACCTGGTTAAGTAGGTCGGAAGGTCAGGGACTGCGCAGTTTACGTTTAAAATTAGCATTAGTGAGAAGGGGAGGAAGAAGAGAAAGTCGACTTTCTCCCGTTTCACCAGAAAGTCGCGTCGGAGATAGGGAGTTAACATTGGAGGACCCTCCAAATTAACATTGCGCTCGAACGAGCCTTTCCTCGAAATTCAAACGTGGCTTTACTATTGGGATCCTTGAAATAGCTCGCGCTTCTTGACCTTCCGACCTACTTTACCAGGTCAAATATATTTTAGCGGCCTATAGTTCCAATGTTAAAGTTTCATCATTTGACCTAAGCTTTCGAATGAGACTAGTTTAAAAAATATCGGGGTGGTACAGTTGGGAATGTTCCCTTGTAAGTTAATTCATAATAACAACTCGGGCGTTCTTAATAGGAAACGCAAACTTAAATTCATGAATCCCTAACAGAGCCAATTCAGCCCCCAATTCTGAATTTTACATTATTCTTAGTGGAACAACAGGCATACATGACGGCATCAAATATTCTTTGGTCCGAAGACAAAAACCCTTGTTTTAAAGAATAATCGGCCACATTTCTAACAAAATCAAAAATTCATCCAAATAAAATGACGTGAAGAAAGAACGGAAGATTTGAAAGATGACGTTAGACTATTTTAAATCCTGCTTGAACTCCACGGCCGCGCTGATGAGATTGACCAGAGTGCTCGCAACTAAACTACTATTTGGACTTGTCGAGTTGCTGTTTGTAGTAGTGGGACACTTGGGCTTTCCATGCTTGACCCGGACATGGGCATTTAGATTATCACTACGTGTATAGACACACGGACAGTAAGGACAAGAATACGTTCCTGTAATATAGAATAAACAGAGATAAGTTGAACAGATAGTCCAACCAACAAACCAAGAATAATAATATTATACCCCACCCCCCGGGGGACGCTCCCAGGGGGGTTTGAGCTCGTAACACCTACCGGGCATATGAACAAACTAATTGGAACAAACAAACAACATTTATTAATTAGTATGACCGGTCAAGTAAGTTTTTAAAGTATAAAACGGGATTAACTATATGAACTAACCCGATGCTTCCTTCCTCTAACCAGTTTTCCGCATAATTTACATCGTTTAAGGTGAGGGCTCCCTTGCACCTTCTCGAATATTGATCCATAGATACGTCCTGGAAACATACAACCCTCAGACTGAGACCATAAGCTTTCTTTCACTCCCACAATGTCAAATGTTCCAAACACAAATGTTTTTAACTGATTGTGCAATATTCATATCACAAATTCGAAATTTTAATGAACGAAAAAGTGAAAGCACTGCCTGCTTGCAAGTCGAAAACAATGGCAGAAGTAATGGCCCGTATGGTCAATTAAGTAAGAATGAGAATGAAGTACATGGAAACCTGCTCAATATACTGCATCAAAACCTGATGCTATTTACTTTTACTTTACTCGTTTGCACCATGACCGCGTATGATTTTTATAACATGACTATTGGTGTAAGCTAGACTACCCCGAAATCGCAGTATAACGCGACCTTTTTAATTATTGCAAATGGGTTCAATCTTGAGAATCTGCGATTTAATATTTCTACCCTTGTTAATTAACGCTCATTGACATCAATAATCATTTGAAACGTCAAAAATCATGGGAAATAAAAAATATGTTCGGATGATGTGGTGTAAAACACCACAGGGTTTAAAAAACCTTATTTTGATCGCTCGCGTCATAACGCGAATTTAGGGTAGTCTAATCTCAGTATCTTAAGCACCGGAAGATTAAGTTTAAGTTTCGAATAAAATAGAATATACAGTTTCATTACATTACATCTACAGTACAAGTTGTTGACTACGAGTTACTGGCATTTTTTAATCTCATTTCCTTCTGGAAGAGACATCAGGAGTATCAATTTTATGATAGACTTTTAAATGATTTTTCAGCGTTGACTCTCTGGGATATTCATGGCCGCATAGGAAACAGACAAACTTGAACTGACCATTCCCACTTCTATTACTATTACAATCAGAGCCTCGGATGCCCTGGATGTTAGTCTTTTTATATCTGGGACTAGTGTTGCTACAAGATGCACTACTACAAATAGTAAATCTAGGCGCATGGTGGATTATATGACTATGACTGCTAGTGTGATAATGGCTGTGAGATTTCTGGGTCGGAGGTCGTAGACTGAGCTGAGCATGGCGAGATGAACCTGCCACTGTTTCACCATCATCAGCATCTACTTCTTCCGTCGAGTCACCGGATATTGGCGGATGAGCCACCGAAGCTGATGTTGATACGGCTTGTAAACAGCGTTTGCAATTTAAAGGCTCTGTCCCTCTCCGATCATCAAGGGCCCTGTGACCTTTCAAAACTTCTGACTGACTGCTTATTGGATTTAATGTTATTATATTATGTTTCATCAGTCTAAGTCTCTCCCGACTTCCCAGACTAGCCTTCCAAGAACAACTCCTGGCCTTATCGCTCAATGATTGCAACTCTGACTTTTGCCGAGGAACTGCAACTGCAACCAATTAAACAATTCCATAATCACCTTCTCAGAATGACTCAATTTTCGTTTTAATTCATGAGCCTTCAGTTGAAACCCTAGCCTACACAATACATGGATTGTCCTTATTTCCAGGAAAGCGAAATTTAGTAAAACATCATCGGATGCTGTATTTTTTACATGCCTACTCAATGAATTTCGACAAAACTATTCGCTAGACCGCTAAATAATACCTGCCTAAAAAGCATTCCCAACACCAGTACACTGTACACTGTTTCAAGCGCTGAATATCTAGAATCTCTAAACAATAAAGAAAGCAACAACTAGTTCATCTATTTTTACTAGCATCTAATACCTCTAATGTAGAATAACTACATGGAATTGACGCAACACACTCCGCCACAGCACAGTTATGTTCGTATGGAATCGGATACCGCATAATGAAGCCTCACAGTTAGTAAACATAAATGTCTAGTCGCCGAAATTCAAAAATGACAATGGAAACATGAAAAATATGCCCATAAGAAGTAATCAATGAGTTGACATCAATTGGAAGTATAACCATGCCAGGTTCGACACTTTGCCACCTGGTAACAATGATCTAAACAATCGACAACAATGAAAAGGCTAAATCTAATGAAACAAAAAGAATGCGTTAACTGTGTCACTTGATTAGGTACACATCTATAGGATATGAATGAATGTCAATGAGTTAAAATACTGGATTTGGAAAGGTAAAAAAGGGAAAGTACCAATTAGAGTAAAACACGACTTACCGTCTGTAATTTCCAAGCCATCGGGAGTTGACATCGACATCCCTTTATGATCCATATCCCCAAGTTCTCCGGTATCTCCGTCGCATGATTTTTCCTATGTATTTCAATTTCAAGATTTCTGAAGTTATTGCAAAATTAGTCAAATTTTGAAACTTTATACGCATAAAATCTTAATCAGTCACTAACCAACAATGAGGTTGCGTGTGGATAGTATCCAATGTACCGACCGTCCATATCCATTCCGTCATCATCGTCATCGTCATCATCGTCGTCATCGTCCTCTACCTTAACGTTCGCATTCATGTTCCCTTGTTCGTAATCCTGGTCATCATCATCTTTACTCGAGTCCATTACCGGCATCAAGAACGAAGACGGATCAACGGAAGAGCTGGACTCACAAGCCACAAGTGGACTAGGCTGAGACGACGCTCGACCAGACGACTGCTTTCCAATGGCGATCAATGCTGGTGGGGACGGCCTGCTTGCTGACGAAGATCCAACCGACACAACGTCCAAATTCCTGCTGTCCAACTTGGATGAAAGGTCCTGTGCAAAAATTGCCATGATTAATTAACTAAAAAACGAATTTGTAGTTTATTACGGTGTAACTTGGAATAGAAACGAACCTGATGATTAGTGTTGATTGCCAAGGGATCCATTATGTCATCATTACTACTGGTCGACACCCGCCTCCTTTTTCTAGACAGAACTCCATCACTCGAGTCCACATTATTAGAAGACACAACACGTGAATGCGAGTTTCTAAATGTAGTTGTCTCCTTAGAGTTTGAACTGGAAGCGCTTTCTCCATTCCCGTCGCTACCTTCCGTCAAGCCACGAATTTTCAAGGCTTCAGCCGTTTTAAGAAACTCGGACAGAGAAGACTGAGAAACGTTGACTTCCCCTTTGTACATGAAGTTCAGAAGGGCTTTCATTTCGGAGCACTTGATGTCCTTCATGAAAATGATAGGGTGTGGGTGGGTATTTTTGACCAGAAGGGTTTCGAAAAATGGACTGCATGCGGACAAGACCGTTTGGTGGGCCTTGAAACTCTGCCCGTCACATGCCAACGTAACGTCGGTGAGGGAATCTTGCAGAAGCAGCCGTTCCAGAACTTCTGTCAAATTGCTCCCGTGATTGTTCCACCGCAAGCAAAAATGCTGATCGCTCAACCCTCCCATTTTGATCACCGCTTTTATGTTCGACAGCTTTGGTTAATGTTGCAAACTTCTGGAAGAAATCGCAAAATTATAATTAAAATCAAGAAATATAATAATTATAAATTATAATCATAGTTCATAGATAGCTATGCGTATTTTAACCAATTATATCATCCTTTATTAATTACTCCCCCCAGTTTGCAGTTCACATAATGAAAGGAAAATAATTTTAATGAACGACCGAGTCGAAATCTGAAACCATCATGCTCAGATAGTACAAAATGCAAACTTTGCAAACGCAACAGGTAAGTCGATACGAGTAAGCGAATACACAGAAGCGATATATACATAAGCTATAGCATGAACTTGGGCTTTGTGCATGTATTCTGCTTTTACAATGATATACATACGTTCTGTATATCTGCGTCCTGAAGTCCTGACTGAACTATTCAATCAGATTAAAATTAAATCAAAATCGTTTTTCGGCCAACAACAAAACAAACCTAAATCAAAATCTAGTAATATTTTTCCGTTTCCGTCTTTGCTATTTAAAAAAACCCGGGTGGTATACGAACCAGAATAAAAACGCCAAGGAATAAGGGCCCTTCCAAAACGCATACCCTCAGCTTTAAAAACGCTTAAAACAAGGTTCACTCCGAATGACTGCAAAAATATCTATAGCTAAACTTCAGCTCCTCCAACACTCTCCTGTAAATTCCAATCCTTAAATCAAGAGCTGAGGCTGCCAACAAACTTCCCATCCAACTATACAATGCTAATGAATGAGTCCTTGGTAAAACCTTGACAGTCAAGATGAGGTAATTAACAGAACGCCATAAGGATAAGTAGCTATTTCTAATCAGCAAATAAACATTAAAAGCCCTCTCACCGTCTCTCCTACGTCCTACAGAATCCCGTGCTTCTCTCCCAGTCACTCTCCACTTAAACCAGAGGAATAAACCCTTGGAATTATAAATTATGGAAGAAGAAGAAGGACTCCCATGTTTCCATAAAATATCATCTAAGAGATCTACTACACCCCGAGCGAAGCCAAAGGATTACAATATTTACAAGCCCTATTCGGCCCTTCTCCGTCGACAACGTAAAACGTAATCCAACCCGATACCCGAACCTAAAGAGAAAGACCAAGTTACCCGAATTTCTGAAACTCCGTCGTCGAGAGAGACTAGAAGGGCTTCTTTCCTTCAGTCGTCTGGAAATACTTATCTCCCCCCTTTCCTCCTCCCTACCAGCCTTCTGTTCCTGACTCGAGGACACTGGGAATGTGAACAAGTACAAGTACACAGCTATTTTAAGCGTAGGGTGTAGGGAGTTATGAAAATGGGAAAAAACTGCGGAGACTACGGACCGGGAGCCTCGGAGTTCGGAGATGACTGGAAGTTGGAAGTTCGAAACTGTACCTAGGGGACTAGAAGGAAAGTGGAAGGGAGCCGAGGAAAGGGAGGCAGTCTGGGTCCTCTGCTCCATCATTATCCCAACCAGCAATCCTTCTCCCAACAAAACCGGAGAGGGAGAAAGAAGAAGGCCTTGGCTTACAAGGGAACTTCTTCAGATGTAAATCACGATTTTTCAAACCAAGTTTCATTGGAAAGAGGGCCTAAAATAATGAAACTTTTTCAATTTAACTATCTGTGACTAAAATCGTTTTGACCTAGTAAAGTAGGTTGGAAGTTTGGAAGGTCAAGACTCCAAGTGGTATTTCACAATTCCTATTGTAAATCCCTGTTTAAATTTTAGGAAAAGGCTGGTTCTGATGCAATACTCTGAGATATTTATCCAACATTAAAGTTTCCTTATTTTAAGTCCTCTTATCGGGGTTTAACATCTGACAAAGTTCCCTTGCTAGTAGTAGTAGGCTCGTTGCTCCAGGATACCTCCACCGACCACTACTACTACCACGATCGATTTGTCCTAGGCACAGGCACTAGTTAGTTAGCAAGGAGACCAGGCTTCCAAAGGGAATGGGAATACCGAAATCCGGTGAAAAGGAAAGGGTGACTTCATTTAAGGCCTTTCACTCACATAGCTCCCTACAAAGCAGGATCGGAGCTTTCTCCCCTACTACCTTATCCTGCCTGCTTCCAGCCCTCCCGTCCAAAAAATCAATAAAAAACACTCGTTCCATTCCAAATTCATCTACTATCTGTCTCTCTACAGGAGTAGCAGTCCCTGTCCCTAGTAATAATAACAAGAAGACCTTCCCAAATGTTTCCACAATCCATGCCCTTTACAGGCTTGGATGAGGATGACGAATAATATTCCAAACCCAAACCGACTAACTAAAAGCTACACGGTCCCTTTCCATCAAACATATCCTATTACCTTTCCATTATCCCTAGTCTCTCCAACGTCCAAGAAGAAACTATAACCAACCAAAGAGAGCCGCAGTAACTGTACTAATTCATGCCTTATTTAGTATGGATTTCTTCCCATATTTTTATATAAGAAACCAACGCTCTGGAACCTGGAACGAAGGCCTTATGCACGGATAAGGTCAAAAATCGACTTGGCTCCAAGACTTGGAGCCGAGTCTAAGAGTTTAAATGCCAACTTGCCTATGCAAAATCCTTACATTTTTACGAACGTCGACTTAGAAGACCTAGCTAGCCGAGCCAGCAATCGCAGTCCAAGCAGAACGATATGCAATCCAGAGAGTTGTAAAAAAAACTCACCTTTG
This sequence comes from Desoria tigrina, assembly GCA_906901685.1. Lineage (NCBI taxonomy): Eukaryota > Metazoa > Arthropoda > Collembola > Entomobryomorpha > Isotomidae > Desoria > Desoria tigrina. The sequence goes on along the minus strand of CAJQTU010000010.1, from coordinate 2,354,475 downwards.
TCGATTTGAGATATAAAGAGTTGATGTAATAATAGCAAGTATCCAGTTTACAGACGACTTGTTAGCAGGGACTTATATATACTGTGTGACTAAAATCCATGTATCCCATTCCCAAGTTGCAACTGCCAAGTCTAGAAAAACTGCATGACGACTGCCGAAGACTTATTACCAGGAATGGACCGAGATTGAGATCCTACTGAAACTGAAGAGCAAGACGACTTGGACTTTGGAGGTGCCTTGTTGCACCACGACCACAACGATCCAAAATGGATGAGGTGATATCAAGTAGCAGGTCAGCCGACGAGGAGCCAAATTAGGAGTCTCCAAGTATCAAGAATCAAGATGAGATATGTAGGAATGGGTTTCAAGGGCAGAGGTTGGATTCGCCAAACGAACCAATACACACTCCAAGTCCGTTCCAACTGATACTACTGATGCACCAGGCTGCATGCAGAAGAACTGCAGAAGAATAGGAGACTTTTATCATGTCAACGTCAACCCTTAGAGGAATAGAAGAGGAAATGTTTGTCTCTAATATGCCAAGGGAGATCAGATTCATGGGGATCGCAAGTAGAAGGGGCTTTTTCAACAATTTCAACAGAGTCGAGAATTCGCCAGGCGCATCATTCCTTTCCCTTCAAATCTCATCACTATCCTATCACTATAGACCATCATATCAATGGACATATTTAACTAACCATCATCCCTACATGTCCCTTCTCGAATATCTTAGCCGTACTTATCTGTACACTTGTACTCGTTTCTACTACTTGGTCATGCTTGTTTTTTGGAATTTTGGACAAACCTTCCGTTTTTTCAACATTTCAACGTTTCAACATGCATGGGCTTTGATCCCTGCTAAAACTCTCTCGTCATTCCATTATTATTACGTCAAAAAAACATGTATACAATAGGCTCCACATTCAGATCACCTAAAAGTCATCATCAGGAACAGTGTGGAATGGAAGGGGCTTTCCCCTAAAGTCATGGAAGACTGCGAGTAATTCAATGATCCTACATCCTCCTCCCTGACGCTGGCAGCCCTGATAATATTCCATCTGGATTTTTCGAGGATGTTATGTTGTTTCGAGATGGATGCCTAGTCGACAGAACGGGAAAAGCAGAACAATCTCGCCCTAAAATCCAAATCCTCGACGGAATTCCAGCACGAGGCAGGCAGAGGCAACCCAAGTCAATGCACCTTCACAAAGTCACTCTCGAAATCTCATGCCAAAGCCAAGTCCATGCCTCCTTTTTCCTCCCTGCGATAGATAACCACATATTTCGACGATTTCTAAAGGAACAAACCTCGTATCCATACGTACTACTACGGTATATAGGTATTAAGATATCAAAAAAAATTCTGCAGGACCTGCAATAGGCACACAGAGCATTAGATTAGGCATCATCCAAGTCCAAAAAATCCTTCATGCTTGGATCATTAAAACCACAGGTAAGGCCATAAAGAGGATAGCGAAATCTGTCCTATGAGAACACAGGGCGACATGGAGTGTTCCCTTTCCCTGCAAAGCTAAAGAGCTCCGGAGTCTGCAATAATAGTACCAACACCAGTGGAATAGGCAACTATAAAGTAATCATCGTCATCATCATCATCGTCATCATCATCATCATCAGCATCCTTCCAACCACTTCAATTTCAGTCAGGTCTCTCATATTACAGAATTCATACAATGGCCCTGAAATGCATGGCAGAATGGAAATAAATGGATTCATGTTCTTAGTTGGTACTGGTAGTAGTAGTAGGGTTAGACGAAGAAGAGAGCTATGTATTAGAGGAGAGCTAGCATGGATTTAATTCACACCAGGTAACAATAGCCTTATAATACAAACTCACAGGTTATTCCTGATTAAATAATACTCCCTACGACTTATTCCCGACCGTAACTCGCCTGCTTTAAAAGGGGAGGGACTTTTTGCTGGATGGACTTATTCATTTCTATTCCTATCCTATCTGATGATGATAATATCCCTACCGCTTTTGTATGAAAGATACTCTCGAATAAGCACTCAAGCCCCTCAAAACCGCCTTGTATTTTATCATCATTTCTGCCCTGGCCTGGCCTGCCAGTGTACTGCTGCTGGGTGACTTTCAGAGATTTTTCTTCGAGAGCCATAGATTCATGGAAGGGATATAATATATCAGGCATTTAGTTAATGCTGTAACACGCCTTCTCCAATCTCCTTTTGTACCCAAGTAGTCTGCTAAAGTACGTATGAAATGGTGCACAAAAAATCCAAGGTATATGACCTTCCCTGTGTGTCCCTAGGCCACTTGCCTACAGATTCTTGAAGCTTCATTCTTCTCCATACAGAGCGAATCTCGAAATGAAACACCTAAAATCCATCATCATCCTACTACACACCCCCTGGAATTGCAATCGAGTCTAACTCGACTATGTTCCCGAAGCTCCAAATCTCGACTGTGACAAGGGTACGAGAGGGGGGCTCTTTCGGAAACATTAATTTTTCACACTAACTTTAACCGACCACGACCGGGGTATAAATCCGGATAACTCGGTTTCCATCAAAAGAAAATTGGTACAAAGTGCCCATGGATTTATGAAAACATTGACATTTTTTCGTATGATTTCTATGATATCTAGAGCCCATTCGGGTCCGACACTTACATCTGCATTCTGCATGGAAAATCATACATGGTGCCTACATTACACTCTGAAATCTGAAACCCTGCAAAAAGTTCCAAGGATGAATATAAAGGAGTAGTAGTTCTTTCCATACACACCAACCACATATCCATGACTAGCATATCTAAAGTCAAAGTGACTCCTTGGCTCCTGGTTTGCATGACGAGTACTCGTTTAAAAGCATCCTTCTGCGTGCTTCTGCTGATCCTATGAAAATAATCTATATAGGATTGCATCACAGAAATCTTGAAGCACATACACAGCCAGAGCAGAAGGGAAGTCGAGTTTTATTGTGGGCAGAAATAGGCCATGCTAGGGAAAAGAAGGGCACTGAGGGCTTAAAAATAAATCTACGACGAAGTACCACATCACATCTCGCAGAAGTTCAAGAAGACTCGGAACACATTCATAGATCACATCACATGTGTGTGTGTGTGCATTGACTTTTTCGTTTCTCAAGAAAAGCCTGTTACTTCTTCTCTTAAACTGGTACATGCCCTATAGGATTAGAACCAGGAGCGTCAGAGCCACAAGTACTTGCTTTCCGCTGCCTTATGTTTTCTATCTATCTTCAGATAAGTTCGGAAAAGGAGGATTTTAACATTTTTAACATTAGAGGAACGTTGGGTGACTAAGTATCGAAAATCGAACGCCCATAATTGTAATCCTAGGATTCCTTCCGAGCGATATGCGATGCGATGGCCGGCCCTATTTAGAGTTACAAGGGGATCCTGGCACTTCCTTATGTTTAAAGTCAACATTATTAAAGTATAGGTGACGTGAGCCAATTACGTATTGGTTGGGTCCTTCTGGTACCAATATTGTTTATTTGATGAATAAACATCCATACTATCGCCTCCATGATACATATTCACCATTCTTTAAGACAGTAATGTAATATTGTAAATTTTATATGCCCGAGTTTCAATTCGTATTGTATTCACCATCACCATCATCATCATGACACTTAAAACATAAGCACGGGAGGATTTCTATTCCATTTTAACACGAGTAATAATACCCTATAAGCTGAATTCTTGAAGCTTCAAGACATGCATACGTACCATTACTTTATCTATCTTCTCCATCGAGCTCCTTAAAAAATTATAAAGTTACATGAATAACCATAATCACGCCCATAAAACATGAAATTCCGAGAGTAAAGTAAGTCTCTTTTTAAAGCCTAAAAAAATGCAAGTCCTCCGAGCACCTAAGCACAAGGGTACATATTATATCGGAATCAGAAATTATGGTTTCAAAACTGGAATTAATGTCCTAAAATTCCATCCGCCCTTCTTTAGAATTTAAAAGTGCATCTTCTTCTTTGGCAAGAGTGTGCATTGGGGACCCTTATACTTGAGAAGGCTGGCACTAGTCAGTTTTAAATGTTTAGATCCCATTCAGTTATGGAGGCACGTGTATGAACGAAAATAACGAACCCTTACAAAAAGACCAGACGAGACGAGATAAATGAAGGGTCTCTATTCATCCATCTAACTATCAGCAGACCTTTCCTCTCCCTCTTCTTCCCCAGCCTTTTAAACCGTGGAAAATGAGTCATGATACAATGTACAATAGCACTGGCTCTGCATATCGTAAAATCTAACCATGGGGTCTTTCGACAAAAGATTAATCTTCATCCTCCCACACACTTTCGATTTCAGGTTCCAAAGGGTCCTAATGTCCTCAACACAGCTTTAGGATATCGAGGGAGAGGAAGGACAGATTAGAAAATTAGGAATATTACTGCGTACTACCGCTTACGTTATGATATAATTTCTTCCTTTCCAGTCCTTAGGAACAACACTAATTTACTTTAAATGCAGGATAAAGCAAGCAGGGAACAGTCAAATAGCCTAAAAACGAACTCGTAATTGGAAATGTCATTAGAGGATCAATTGTCAAGTAGTCAACGCAAATGAGGTAATAATTAGCCATTGAAGCCGTGTATTAAGAATTTATGCTGTCGTCACGTGAAACTCGAAATCCATCCATCTTAGGAACGAGAATAAACACAAACAGCCAGTAAAGCAGGTGATATTTCAATCTGGAATCTGGATGATTGTCACCGTCAACAAGTAATTTTCCTATGAACGACTGATGTTTTACAAAACTTTTTCAAAATTATGAACATCCCTTTCAAGTAACTATCTTAGTTATTAAAAAGAAAGCATAAAAAACAAGACAAATATTGTATAGATTCAAGATTTGAGGAATTTAGATAAATTACATACAGAAGCAACAGGAGTTTTTCATAATTCAATTCCATTCAACCTGGCCACTGGTATCGAATACGCAATGTTGAAAAATAGTATTTGATTTTAAAACCTGAGGTTAGAGGTGAAAGAGTGAAAGCAGTGAAAGCACAAAAGACAAGTTAGTATTAGTGTGCCAATCTTATTTGACATCAATAAGTCATAATTTCTAAATTTGAATTTGTAAAGCTGGATTTGTCACACATTCCCAAATAAGCTGTTAAAAATTTTAAAATATTTGCAAGTTTATTGAGCTACAAGTGTATTTAGATTTTAAATAGAATTTATATACGTTGAATGGTTGGTACTTAATGTAAATTACATTATTACACAAATACAATATAAAAGAAATTAAAATGTGTCGTGCCTCATGCTGCATGAATGCATGGCATTTCCATTTCACCTTTGCATATTCCATGTATTGAACCATATTTAGAATTCATAAATAAATGATGAACAATTGCAAATTTTTGACATCGCCACATTGTGTCATATTCAAGTGACAAATCCAAAGTAAAGATGAATGCAGTACATACATATAATCAATATTAAAGACTATTAACAAATTAAAAATTAATGAACCCTTTAGAAGACCGATATTTTATGCTATTTTAGACTTTGCATGTCGTGTTTAAACTGTCTAATCTACGCAAATATATGCCAAATACATAGACTTACCTTTAAAATTTCTTATAAATTGAACCTCGATCGATTCTCCGTGACCTTCAATCTTCAAACTCGAAACCAGTAAGTAAGGCAAATGTAGGCAATCCTCATAAAACAAGTAATCAATGACCCTCTCTGATCTCCCTGACTCTGGTCCCAAGTTACTCGACGCTGCGCTTCTGATCAGTTGCAATAACGCTGACTCTGCGCTGATCGCTGATCAGTCCCTTTCTCCCGTCTCTATCGTCCTTCCCAATCTTCACCATCCATGTACTGACTAGCACTTAAAGTTTCTTTCCTTCCACATTCACAATTTTGAAAAATTATGAAGTATTTTTTTGAAATAGCACAAAAATTAGAACATTTCCCCTGGTTCAATAATGTTCCTTTCACCACCCATCCAATAAAATGGACATATATACGTATATAATTGATATTAGCACATGCAACTTTTGCTTTCTCCTTTGGACCCTTTTAGTTAGTTTTACTTTCTTTTATATGAAAAAATATTTATTCCGCTCTATATTATTTCCAGCGGCGGCACGTTGATTGGTAAACGAATAACTCGTTTTTGTATCTTGATGATGATATATTGTATTTATATATAGGAGCTTTTACTCTTTCTCGAGTAATTAAATTTAGCTGATTTCGAGTCTAATTTTTTTCGAATAAATACCTACAGTTATTAATAATAAAAATCGGGAGGGCTCTACACGAACGAAGTCGAAGGACGTAGGACGTGGAGAGAAGTTTAGTTTAGCTCTTGTACCGTGAATCGTCAAGTTACGTAGAGTAGAAACAGAGCTATTAAAACTGAAATTGTACTGTAGTAGTAAGTAAGTAAATGGAGGAAAGAAGGAGAGGCGAGAGAGAGACACTTGAAGGCTTTTGAAGGATATTTGGTCCCTCCCTTCTCTCTCATATTATTTCCCTGCAGGGGCCAGAAAAAGTAGACACGGGGATCCCACACATACTACTCACTATAGGACACAACCACACACTATCATCATCCACGCTGAGCCTATACTATATGGTCCAAACACTGCCAAAAGAATCCTCCATGTATTATTACAGGACTCCGTTTATATAACATTACAAAGATATACGGAGCATACTATCGCAGGGAGTCAAGTATCCAAAAAATAGCAGCAGGGGCGAGCTACAGGGCCTTTTCCCAAAAATGAACCCGACCGGGATTCGAACCCGAGCTGGGCCCTTTGGTGACCCAGAGGAAAGGGCGATTCCCATGTTCCAGGGGGCAGGACCGCCCCTATTCGGGCATTTGACTTAATTGCAGGCCCTAGCGGGCTAAGGTTAGATGTTCTATATAGCATTGATACATAATTACGTGGACTTGGGGCTATGAAGGGCTCAAGGGTCCTTAAACTGGGGCTCATTAAAAGGGCGGGTTGCAGCATTGTACTTTAAGGGCGGAGAGTTGTGGAACCGACCCTGGGTTTTGGAGAGATAAGAAAAGAAGAAGGCTTTTAAATGATAGTTTACTTGTAATAGTTAGCCTGTATATATGCATCCTGTGGTTTTGCATAGAATAATGGAGGAATATAAATATATCTACATTATAGTTTGAGTCATTTATTTTGGAACCACCTCGGCTTCGGCTTAGCTACCTTCCCTTATGTAGAGTATTAATGAGCTGTTAGGTATGATATAAAAGCAGAGAGTTAGAGTTAGTGCTGATGCTGATAAGTTTTTTTGGTCCTGTAAGTTGTAAGCTGTAACCTTGCTCCATGTTGGAGGGCTCATGCATTGCATACACATTACGTATGGAATATTATGGATGGTTAAATGAGGATTATAAACAAACCAGAAGAAGATGTTTGGGATTTTTGTATGATGGGATTATAGAATCTAGAACCAGGTTTTTCTCTGCTTGTATGAATGATGTTGATCAGTATTAAAGCGTTTTTTTTCTTAAAGAAGAATGGAAAGAGCCTTTCTTGATATTCCGCTTTAAAATTTACAATGTTTAAAATGTCCAGCATCAACCAGCACACGCTTTAAATCCGTAGGGTTTTAAGGCTATTATTCAAGATTGATGGGTTTGCAAGGTTTTGTTATAAGGTTGTGAGAAATGGATTCATGGACGGTCCATTGCGTAATAATGTTAAGATTTGGTTGGATTACGTGAAACCCAACAAGAATGATTCAATGTAAAAGGGTTGAGGACTTGTAGGAAAACAGCACTTGGTTTTTCATGCGAAATCCATCAAGATAGACCCTTCACGACCACTTTTGGAACTACCAGCTTCTGCTGACAAACCCTTTGCTCTTCTCTGGATTCAGGCAGATTTTAGCAGGTTGTATTTATAGTATGTAGTTTCATAGTAGAAGTAATACTAGTAATGATGCCTTCAGAAGCAACGTCCTTTATATATAGTGATGGCAAAGGTGGGAATGTATATGTAGAAGGCTAAAGAATATTGCAGCAACTTGGTTGGAAATGTGTGGTACTTCACCAACGAGATGGTGCAGCTCGGTTAGGTTTTGGCAATCGACGAGCTCTCGAAAACTCAGGAACTGTTTTGTTGAAGGGATTTCAATTACAGGTTTTGTTTTTGTTTGCATTGGATTGTCGGATTGAGTTGTTTTTATGTGGAGAAAGTGATTTCCTTCACTGTATTGGAATATACTTAATTTTATGTTATGGGTTTTATTGAAAAGAACTTTATGAAAAAATTGATGCATGATTTTTATATCATTTTATTTATCGTGCTAAATTTTTTTTACTTCATTTTATTTAGAGAAAGTCCATGTTTTCTCATTTACTTACTCAGTACTCAACTCAATATTATTTCTGCGTGTCGTTGGATTTATTGTACGCACCGGAATTGTACAGCATTTTTCTAAATTTTTTTGAAGGTGCAATATGTTTAGTTTTAATTTTTTGGAGAAAGTCATTGCTTTCACTTTAGTTCACAATGCTCCATTTATTTAAAGTGCTTGAACGTGATCGATATGTAGTAAAGTTATACAACAAATAAAGTGTTAATGTATGATTTTTCCTACGTTATTTAGTCTTGCTTCATTAAATAAGGCAAAATGACAACTTATACTTTTGTCAATAGCAAATATACAAGATACTACCGGATTTGCATGTCAAAAATTTCTTTTCAACCGTTCCACGAGTTCCACACTTATGTATACAATCTTTATGCACTCAACAAATGCAATTATGCCCGGTATGATTAGTTGGAGTTTGTGTTCACACTTTTCCGTTGTTTTTATTAAATAGTTTATGGATTAGCAGCATAGCAAACTGCATCGACCCCGATTGATATACCAATATACCATATAGAATTGAGTATATGGATCATCTCATCGTGCTTTCACTTTTGTTGAATTTTAATTTTATTTATATGAATAATGAATGAAAAAAATCTGCTTTTACCATATTATCGGATTTTGTCAGTGTTTTACCGGTCAATGAGTGTAATCACTAATCACATATAAACTTTAGTTTTGTATGAAAATGTTTATTCGTTTTTTTGTTCACTTGTTACATTATTTAGGAAGTCCTTGCTTTCACTTTTGGTAATATGTTCTTAAATACTTATACACTGTTTTTAAAATCGATTCATATTATCTCTTACGGAATTAGAATATCAATTATCATCTAGTTTACGATTATCACTCGCGGAAATGGCTAGGCGTCGAAACCCAAATAGAACCATAACATTTTCCCAAACCTCGTGTATACCGTGTGGCTTGCTACTTCGGTACCGACGGTCGCCACACGATTCGAAGACTGGTCATCTATCATAGCATAGGCCGCCACTTCATGTTTTGCGGCATTGTCCCCAGTCCCAATTCCATTTATCAAATGATCCGGAATCGTCCCGTCATAATTCCTGATCGAGAGATACAAGTAATGAAGGAAGTTGGCGACAATCCAAAACTTTGAAATCGCGAAAGCTGCAAATAGTCCGATGAGAATTCCCCCAATGACAAGGATAGTTCCTTGACTCGGTCTCCAAGACGGGGCTATAGCTTGCTTCATTTCAGAAGAGCTGAAACCACCTCGCATTCTACGGGCAGTGACTTGATTGAACTGGTTCCTCACAGTGCCCCAAACGCCCTTCGACTTTGTCGACATTCGGAGGTCATCTAATTTGGCTCTGACTCTTGCAAGAACGCTCCCTGTCTTCTTCCCGTCCGCTGACCGTTTGTCCATCCTCAACTTTGTCGCTTCATATAGCCGACGGCCCAGCTCTGGGGGGAAGTCTTCATTCGTTCGGAGGTACCATTCTATGAACTGGTCCTCGTTGTACAGCCGGATCCGATGGGTTATCTCTTGGGAGCAGATTGGACAGACTGGCTTGACCTTTGACCACTCTTCGAGGCAGGATGCACAGAAGGTGTGGCCGCAGGAGGTGGCCGTAACCTGCATAATGCATCGAATTTATTTCAAGTTTTGTACGAAAAGAGATATTCGCTTCCCGTCCAATTACTGTACCTCAATCATGGGTTCCATGCAAATAGGACAAGTGTAAAGGTCCAGGAGCATAGGGGAAACGTCATTGTCTTCGTCACTTTGTCCAAATGGAAGGTGCTTGTTACCTTTGCCCTTTGACCCCTCTTTAGTCTTGTGGGACAGACTAGAGTGATTCCGATCCCCGCCGTCGGCTAGAAATACAGGGACCCTGACTCCATTGCAAAACTTTTGCATGACACACCTCGACCCTCCTGGGCTGGTACTGACTGCCATGTCACCCCTTTCGTTCAGAGATGTTGCACTGCGAAAGCGTTCTGGCGAGTTCCGTTGTTCAAGACCTGCATTAAGACGATTGAAACAATTAGTTGGAAAGACTATCTTTAGAATATCATTATCATACGAACTTTGTATGTTTCGCAAATCATTTGGTATATTCCTGGGCCTGCTGGTGCACTTTCAGGACGATGGCCTTAAAATAGGACGGGTATTTGGCTCTGAATGCTTAATCCTTACCCATGTCACTCATCATGACAATCGTGAGTAGTTCCTTCCAGATGCGGGACTAGAAGAGAACTTTGAATGGTTCCCAGGGGTGTCCTGTTGGCTTATCTTTTGAACCAAGGTTTGGATGGAACCAAAATGTGAATGGCCTTTCCTCGGGTTGTTGACGTTTCCACTGGAGGAGAGGAAGGAAAAAATTCAAAACCCGTTGTTATGGAAAGGTCCCGGAAAGTTGCAGATATTTCTCCCTTGCCCTGTTGTTCTGGAACCGTTGCAAACACAGGTCATGATGCATATCCAAGTAACGCTAAAGAGGTCTACAAATTCCTGGAAGACAGTCTAGACTCCTGGAATGAAATGCATCTTGAATGAGACGATGTCATCCAGAAATTTGGAATGGATCAAGGCATCTTATCATGCATTTATTTGTCTAAAAATGCATTTATGTTTGAATAAAATTCAGTATCGATTCTTACAAGCTGCACTACATACTATGAAAAATCATTATTTAAACCGAATTACAATAGCCTTACGAACACAGAGTCTAAAAATAGACTTTAAGCAAGTGTTAGACTTGATCCCTTATGATTATGAGCCTTTAGACTTGCTAATTATAGACTCCCAGACAATGGAATTACAGACATTAGCATAAGATGAAAGAACGGTTGGATTTTTTGTACTGAATTTCCCAGCCTCCATGCATCCCTAAATTTGCCTTGGAGAAAGTCTCGGATTAGGATTTGGTGAAATAATTCCCTTCAATTTACGGAAAAAACGGATTCATAAATAAAACATGAAATGCCACCAGCAACGGGATATTCAAAGCCAAAAGATTCCTTCGTTCCGAACTGTGACATCCTACCCAACTATTACAAAACTATATTATGCCCACTGCATCCTTATGAATTTAAAGGAAGCCATCCTTGTCATATCGATTCTATTGCACTGGTAGCTCTTACTTTCAGAAGGGGACACAGAATGCCATGTATTTAAGGTCCTATTCTGAGTCATGGAGCCCTAATCGAATTATCGCTGGAAGAAAGAAGACCACAAAGTGGAACACACACAAATTCAATTAAATCAGTTTCTATTATTTGTGCAAGTTTCTACGTAACATCGTTCCGAAGCCGTACAAGTCCCATCGTCACGACCGTCCATAACTAACCACACCACAATCCCCAGGATCCAGTAAGTTCCCTAATAGATGGTCCGTCATAGTTGTTACCTTGTTTTATTACTACCAACCTTCAACGCAATAAACTCGGCCAAATCCCACCTCCAATCTCATCAAAACGGAATATAGAAACAGGAAGGTTATCGAAAAAAACCAGAAGGTCCGGCAAGACAATTTCGATTCTATCCCTCTCCTAAAGCTTATCCAAACTGTTCATCTTCCATCCAACAACGTCGGGGTCGAAGGGTGGGGATTTAAATTGAAATCGTTCATTTCATCTTATTCAACACTCCATCACCATCAAACAATCATCTCCGAAAATCTTCTACAAATACAATACAATAGAATTTCATCCAGGAAACTGGAGGCACGCAACATCAGCAAAGCTATATATCGCACAAAAACCAACACCACCCTTGTCTAGAAAAGGTGAAGTGCCATCAATTCATTTCCTCATCCTACACAACTTGAAGAAAGTGGTGGTGGTGGTGGTTGTGCATGTGCTGGTGTCTTGGTTATAATAGAACTTTGCAAAGATTCGATCTCAAGACGAAAGGGAGGCGAGATAAACTAACTGTAAAAATAAATATAGTTGGTATTTTGAAAAGAAAATAGTAATTTCCTCAAGAAAGACGGAAGGAGAAAGAGGAAATAAAAATCTTGATTCAGTTATAGAGATTTGGTGGTGGTGGTGGTGGTGGTAATGCAATTTGCAGTACTTATATTATTATACTCCTATAATATAAGGAAAAAGTAAATGCATACCGGATCCTTCTGATAAACTTATGTTCGTGAAAGATATAAAAAAAGTAAAAGAAAGTATTGCAGTCAGAAACCTTCCGGCAAGTAAAGACATATAAAGTAAGAAATAAATGCAACGGAACAATCGAACCGAAAAAAAATATATCTACCATCCTATAGGTGATGTCTTAAATGTCTGAAATCTAGACGGATGGAAAAAATAAAATCTATATCAACTTTTTTTTTAATTTTAGACTTGTGAGTTCATTGATTCTTTGAAACTGAGGATATTATACAAAAAATATAATAAGATCCGAAAAAATCGTCAAATTGACTAGTTACTGTCTGCTCGGTGCACCAGAAAGACGAAAGAATGAGGGTTTTGAGAGCAAAGGCTTTTATTCCTGTTTGCATTGGTGAAAGCGGAGAGAAAGGAAAGACGTGAGACGGTTGAGGAGAGTTGTAAAACCTAAATGCAACAAAGCCAATGTCATCATCATCATCCTTCATATGTCATATATGATGGTTGATGACAAGGATGACAAATAATATTGAAAGATCGTAACAAACAAGCTAGAAGCGGGGAAAAAATCACCAACTTTCCATATAAAAACCTTAAGAAAAGAATGGAATTCACTTAATAAGAAATCTGTAGCCTCTTGACTTTATTACATTTTATTTGGATACGTAAACCCGTAGTTACATAAAGCCCCGAATAAGGCCCCTTCTTCCCTTCCAGTTCAGAAAGATCAAATTTCCTTTTGACGAGGGAAAATCTCGAAGCTGTAATAAAGGTTTATACAGCTTTCTATCCAACTTTGATAAGGGAACAAAAAATAATTGGGATGAAAAAAGTTACAAACTCATGTCGGTAAAAAATAATAATTTTTTTTAAGATGGGCCGAAAGGGAAAGGCCGAAGCTCTGAACATTCCACCAACACCACCATCACTACCAGGCTCAACTCCGTCTACAAAACGATCATCGGGACAACGGGGCTCGGATAATAGGAAGAGGCGACTGGACAGTGCAAAGTACCCCAGGAGTCCTGTCGGTTCCGGGGCGGCCGAAGAAGAAAGCAACTCAAGTGGACCAGACACGGGACTATTTGCCAGATTCCAGACCCCCGAAGCACTTGAGTACATGAGATATTTCGTCATCTTCAATTCCATCTTTGTCCTTTTGGCCTCCGCTTGGCCCCATATAATCCAAGCACTCAATGGATTGGCGGAAGATGTCGACGAGAAAAAAATGCTGTAAAAAACAGTGACAAAAGATTTTAGTGACATTTTTTTAAAGAGCAAAATGGCAGGGGTTTTGGTCATCCAGGTCTTTATAGCTGTAGGAGTTATGTGGTGGTATGGGTCGAATGTCTTGAGACTTGTGGATGACTACTTTAATGCCGAGTTTAAAAGACAACTACGGGAAGAGCATCGGAGAAATCCGCTAAAGAAAGAACAATTAACACGAAGTCGGGCTAGAGCTTATCAATCGTACAAAGCATCCCGTGATTTGAAGAGGGGAGTTGGGGGCATTGAGAGGGGGACGTTTTTTAAAGATGAGGGTGAACGGTGGGCTTTTTCTGAACCGGATGCAATAGACAGTCCTGGGTACTTTGGGACAAGGGACCTGCCATTGTACTCCAATCATCGAGAATTGCATTTCGAATTCGATACCAATCGTCCTGCAGAACCTGTAGTTTTAGGACAATTCCAGCAAAGTCGTGGGGTTGACCCTGATCGAGAGCAAGTAAGTACTGAATTCTAGCCGGTATTTTTAGCTATATGAAGACTGTTCTTATCTTGCAGTAACTGGTGGTTTTTAAGAAAAAAACGAGGGCGAAAGAAAACAATCTTCCGCCAAGCGTTTTGAATGGATGGATTCTTATTTTCTTAAATTTTGTGGGATTATGTCATTAGCACAAATCCAGACTTGGGATTAGATTCCGTAGGTAGAGAGCTCTTAAAAAATAATACATTCCTTTATTTCCCCAAGCCATCAGGCTCATAAAATAATACGGTTGCATAACTTTCTACTGAAGTCACTAGCAGATTGTCCTAGAAAGAAGAATGCGATAGGGTCCCTCCAAAATAAAAATGAATAGGCCTTGCATAAAGAAGGGAGAAAGGAAATTGCCCTAGTTCAGTTGTAAGTTTCAAACTCTCGGAATTGTTCTCAGATTTCAGTTGAGTTAAGGCTTCCCCCCAAGGGATTGTAAAATACCCTGTTGAGACGTTGGTGGAACCGACAATAAGTAGATCATGAAGCCCCTTTTAGACGAGGCAGAGGCGTAACTTGAAAAAAATCCAGACTCCATGACCATACTATATATAATAATAATCTCATGGGACAAATAACTTACACCTTTAACGTTACATGAATCCATTGATGGTGATATTACATGTCCTTAAAAAGAAACTCTTGTTTAAGATATCGAAAATCCCCCAATAAATCCGAACCGGGTAGTCAATTCTTATCCCGTCTTTCCATCTCACTTCCTCCCATTTCTTACGAAAGGCATGAATATTCTCCAATCAAATTACTTTTAAAAATTCAACCGAAAAAAGCTATTCCGTCCATTTTTCAACTCAAATGAGATAGAAAACGAGTCCCTGTTTTACCTTTCCAATTTCAAAGGAAAGAAAAATTACTGTAAACGGTTTATGATAAAAAGCCTAAGATTTTGATTTGATTTCCTCTCCTCTGTCAAGAGTGAAAGTCGGAAGCTGTAGTTTATATTTTTCCAATTGCCGGAGATGTACCTTACAAGATATTCAAAATTCCGAAAGTTCCTATCTATAACTCGTCCTCAATTTCCCTGACTTCCCAACCAAATCAAACCGGATCCTCTGAGGAACGAAAGAAAAGCGTATCTAATTTACATTCAATTTAGTTAAAGAAGCAGAGAGAGAGGACAGGGCTATATTTAGAATTTGACTTTAAGTGAATCGGCGGAGATAGACTCCGGTTATTCCTCCACATTTTTTATACTTGAGCGAATTAGAGCAAGTTCAGGTAAAAAGAAGGTAAGTAAATGTTACTTTTTTCAATTCATCTTGAATCTGCCGAGACTTGAGACAGATTGAGAGAGAAAACGAAATTGATAGACACTGACGCGTTATCCACACATACACATACCGCGTTAGAATTATCATCCCTTGGAGCAATGTATGGCAGTTGGGCATGTCGGTAGTCAGATTCTGAATATATTTTCCGAACCAGGACATGAACGGGATCCCTTTTTACGAGATTGATGAGAGTGGCAGAAGTGACAAAGCAAAGAGACTCTAGTTATTGAAGGCTGCTGAGGAGTGAACAAGTTAAACTTGACTAGGCATATTCTTCTGTGAATTGTCAACCTCATCTCTATTCTTTCCTGTCATACTACTATTTTTTTTGTTTCTCATGTTTCACATGATAATAAAGTTGCAAACGCAAATCGAAAAAGGGTGATTCCACACGAAACGAGAACCAATGCGTGGGAGTTGTTTTATGCAAGGGTTTCAAATTTTACATTGCCCCAACCATAAAGTAAAGTCATATTCATTGTTGAACAGCATTTACCGTTCCTTCTCAACAATGCATCACAGGTGTTGGGTTGTCATTGAAAAAATTGTGATTTTTGACCATTTGAATTCGCGTTTTTTGATGTCATATTCAGCTACGCTTAATTTAAGTTCCACCGGCGTCTTATGCGCCGTTTTATGTTTTCAGCATATTATAGATACAGAGTTTCTATATTTTTTTACAGGATCATTCTGACGGTGGAGTGAAGAGAAAGGCTAGAGATCGACTCAATCCGCAAGCAGCTCCTCAGAACATCCGTGTTGGAGATGGAGATGAAGAACAATATCAAGGAAATAAGAGGATGAGGAAAGTGTAGGGAAAAGCATGTAATGGTGATAGAAACATGAAAGACGAGTATGATATTATAGGAGAAAGTTAGATATCCAAAGAAGGTAAAGCCATCATATCCAACGAAAGAGAGAGAGAGAGATGAACAAGAGGTATGAGGAGGACTTTGAAGAATTTTATGAAGTGTACAGCATCAACCATCACATCCGAATCCTTATCTATCAGAATAAGAGCGGCCCAGCTCCTTGAGTCCCTTTTCTCTCCTGTTAACCAAGATCAATCGATTGATTTTGAGAATGGTTTTTTCGGCAATTTTGAGAATTTTGACAGTCGGAAGAGGTGTATAATGTAGTGTTTTTTAGGAATCCAGTTTAGTTGAAGTAAAGAATTTATTTAAAATCCTTGAAAAACTCATTTAAATTGCTGTCCTAAAGCTTTAATTGTTCAAATGATCGATAAAAAGAGGTTCACTTCTGGTTTACATTTATTAATTGTGGCTTAAATACAAAGCCTTACACCAACGAAAGATCATTTATTTTTATCTTTAACCGTATTTTAGATGTCTTCAATATTCCGTCTCCGTGGGATGGCAAAAAAATCTCAATCGAAGGCAACAGTAACAGCAGTCTCCTTCCGAAATAACTTTTCCCACTCCTATCCTTTCAATGTTAACTTTGATGATTGTAGGATTAAAATAAAAAAACATTACAAGGGAACTTAATTATATCCCAATTTAAAATAGTTACAGTTTACTAATAGCCAGTAACCAAAAAACACTTGGAGAAAGCGAAAAGTAATTGCTGCTGGGATGTTGTACCTCAGCTCGATTTATAGGACCACACAGCAGCATCACTTTCCAATCCCCGTCATCACTTTCTATTCCCCTTTGTTAAAAGTAGAAGAGGAGACTCTGTTCTGATTCAGAAAAGCAGGGCTGGAGGAAAATAGAAAAGTTAACTCTGACGGGTTCAATTTCAATTTTTTTCAAGCTCTAGAACTTTAGTGAAAAGGTGGGAGGTAAAGATGAGGATGGTGATGATGCGTGTGTCGATCGGATGTCGGAATCGGAATGGATGACTCCAATTCCAAGCCAAGTACTACTTACTTTAGCACTACTTTTATGCAAAAAAAAAATCCTTGAAAATAAAGTTCGGAAGATGAGCAAAAGATGATCATTATCATGATGGATATGAAGAAACCTCATTTCATTTTTTCGCTTCTTCAAACATTGCATAAAAGGCATGTTCTTGTAGGTGGAAATAGGATTTTAAAACTAATCCAAGTTTTCCGAGAAATTACAATATTAAGCTTGATGTTAAGTCGAAAGTAAACTGTGGTTGAAGAGGGTCGTTGTATACGGCCTTTTGGATTTTTTTTTCATGTTAAAAAAGTTTCAAAAAATATTTATGAATTGGGTTGAAAATGTCGTGGCAGTATTCCTATATATAAATGTCGTGTTTAATTTTTTATGTAAAACGCATTAAAGATTTTAAACAGTCCTTGCTAGTTACAGACGCGTAAAAAATATTGTCAAAACCTGAACTTCGCTTTCATTTACAATCTCGCACCCCCAAAATTCATATTATTGATGATTTTCCCCTTAAGCTGCAAATGGAAACCGAAAAATACAGCAATAATTTTCTCCAACCATCGACCTAAACTATTAACTTCAATCTTAGAAAGTGGATCTGCAGATCACAGATCAATCCAATAGCCAGCGAGAGTAAGAGTCGAGAGCTGGAGTGCAATAATAATAAGACGATTTCCCATCTCTCTCCTCTCTCTCCCGTTCGCCTTGGCTGGAGAGACAATAATTCGTATCGGTTTCCACGCTACTTTATGTGACAATCTGTTTCCGTACTTAAGTAAATAACCCAAGTACTTTATAAAAGGATATCCTAATTTCATTTTGTCACGTAGGCACGTAAATCTTATTTATTTGCATTATTCACCCACGATTATAACCATATCAGCTATCTTGCCACTATCAAGTATCAACGAGGAAAGACTCCGAGCCCGAGCCACCATCAGCAAAGAGCAGAAAAGGCAACTCTGAATATGCTCAACTTTTAAGAAGATTGCCGATGTCTCACCTCGATGAATATTTAATAGCCTTTTGTGTTGCTCTGCATAATCTACTTGGTAATTCAACTGAGGATACTTTTATAGTTTACATCCCTGACTTCTCTCTCCAAATATTATGAAATTCAAGCCTCGTCTACAGCTCTCCGAAACTGCTTTCCCGTATATTTCCTATCCCGTCTCTCTCAATCTCTCCAGGGGCTAGTACCATAACATAACCGTTACAGAAGTAATGTTCCGTGTTTTCAAATGGCTGGGAGTGAATTACAAGCAGGAAATAATGCAAGTCACCTTTCACCCGAGGGACTAAACGGTTCCAGATTCTACTCCAAGGCTTGAAAGCCCTCTCATTACGGTTTAACCTCCAGCTAATGAATGGGAGTAGTAAATCTCGAAAAATGTTATTTCAATTATTAAAGAACTGACAAACAGTCTCTAAAAATCAAAATATCAAATCCGCCCTGTCACGTTAGCCACGTATAACTAACCTCTGTTGTTTTCCACTCTGCTTGAACTTAAAAGATAAGTAAATTTAACACATAAATAAACAAATAAACATGTTATTGTGAGCAGCCAATTGGAATAATAAGTCAATAAAACTACCTGTCAATGTCATCCTGTAAATGTCAAAAACAAATCATATACAACTCGTAGAGTAGCAATAACTGACAATCTTAATCCTCATTCATCCGGCAATTCCTCCCTTGCCATTTCTTTGACTACCTACCACCCACGCAGAAGGCCGTTGTCGGTGGGGGGTAAATGTGGGGGAGTAAATGTGTTGGGGGGGAGAAGAGGAGTGAAGGGAGATGAGGTTAATGCAAAATAAATCCTTAAGGATTCATGAGCTTATGCCAGCATTACATATTTACAGTTGTTGGTGTTGCTCCACACTTTCCATTACAATGAGTTTAGAATTGGAGGTGAAAATATCCTTATTTCCTCTCTCAAAGAGCTAGAGAAAGGTAAGGATTTGTAACTCCGATGATCAGGCTTAAGGTTTGCTTTCTCCACACCCTCCTCTGCCTTTGTACACATTGTGTAGCAGTAGTAATAATATGGATTCCATGTCACGGGCTTCCAGTTAGGTGTGACACAATAAAGCTGAAAAGACCTCAAATTCCTTTCACCAAAGAATCCCTTCATACAAATCGTAAATATCTATCATCCCGGCTCCTAATGTTGGGGTAATAGCATTGCCACTCCGCTCCCTCCGCGTATATTCTATATAGACTTTCTCCTGTTCAAGTCCCCCCAGGGAACCCGTTTACCTTAAGCTAAGCCTATTTATATTGTATACACAGGGAATCGGAATTTATTTCAAATTCAGATTCAAACTACGTTCTTCAATTGTAATCTTTTTTTTCTTCGCCGAATGTTGAAAGGACCAAGGCCGTTGGTTTTGCACTTCTTCTTCCATGTGGGTAATAAAAAAGAACTCCATTTTCCTGACACCAGAACACTCGTCTTGGTTGTTCTCTGACCGTGTGGGCGGGTATCCAAAGGTCGGGTTGAGTTAGGAAAAAAAATATTTTGAGTCTAAATTGCTTTAAAAAAAGGCTATATGGGATCCGTGTTGTCGAGGGGGACAGGAAATGGGATGCCCTTTCGAAATCGAACTGGTAAAAGTTCAACAATCCCGACGAATCGTGTTATTCCCTATTTTGTTAGGTCATGGAATTTCATTATCTAGGACTGTATTATTCTAGTTTGTATATTGTAAGGGGTATCTCGGTTCGATGTACTGTTGACTGTAGTTATTTTGGTGCATGAACTTTCCTCTTGGGTTTCGAAGCTGGAATCAATGAAAGGGATTTGTACTTATTTCTTTGTGCAATAAAAATAATAATAAAATGCAAAAGAAGTTCATTGTATTACCATAACTGTCTCATTCGTTATACGATATTCGATACTGTATAGAATAAGTTATGGAAAGGAGCCGCAAAGTTTTGGCTGGGCCAAACAGTATGGTTTTTGCAAGTTCAGATTTGAATCCCAATTCGTTGAAGCTGCAACAACTTTCGGTTTACCTGTCCTAGTGTACAAATATGGACAAAAATCGGAATCCGATTTTTTTTTCAATATCTGCGTCCCTCAGAGCGGATTCTATCCTTGGAATGTCATTGAATTTTTTTATTCCATTCCTATTGTCTTCTAGACCAGAAAAGGAATTGATTCTCATTGGTAACCTTTTGTTTACTTGGTCATGGATCTTGGAGAGGCTAGAGTACAAAAACTTTGCAATGATTTGGATATTGGATTGAACTACTCCTAGCTTATCAGAAGATCAAGGATGCCTATTTTATTTATTTTACTGGTTTTAAACGAGAAAATATTGCTGTTTCTGTTTGTTGGCGGATCTAGTCGTTCTTTCTTGAACTCGTTTGTTGGATGTATAAATAATGTTTTGAAAACTTTGCCAAATAAAATGTAAAGTTAATAAAATTCCAAAAGCAATTTATTCAAATTTCAGAGAAAAATGATTTTGATGTTACGAAATTGTGTCACTGAGTATTTTACCACAAGAGAGTATTCTGGTACTTTGTTTTTAGGTAAATAGAAAGGGTTTTAAAACTTTGCCAAATAAAATGTATAGTTGATAAAGTTTCAAAAGCAAAGCAAAGCAAATTATTAAGATTTCAGAAAAAAAAATGATTTTAATGTTACAGGATTGTATCGCTGAGTAATGCCACAGGGAAGTATTTTGGTACTTCTTGTATGGGTAAATCAAGCAGGTCGTAATTGCAAACGTGTTGAGTCGGTCTGAAGATTGAAGATCGAGATAAACGAACTTTTAATGACACAAGTCTGGATTTATTGATACCGATTAATTAATTGCCATTCTAGGCAATTGGGCATATTCTTAAAAACGGGAAACTTATACAGTAAATAATTAAAAATAAAGTTATCGTGATGAAGGACAATAGACGCAGACTTGTGTACATGTACTTTAGTAGTTTAAAAGTTACAATTCAATTCCATTTGGACCCTTATTGTACATAAAACCACCAAGTTGGTATAATAGATATTATTTACAACATTTTCACGTGTCATCCCATGAATATCTTCCAGCTCTCGAAATTGCGCAAAGACCATTAGTACCAATTTACTACGATAAGGTTGAACAAATACTAAAAAGAATAGAAATTTAATAAAAACAACAAGGAGTTTACAATTGCTTTCTACAATTTGTCAAAAAAATAGTTTAAAGCCTGTGTTACAAGCAGGGCAACGAAGTAATATGCAAATCCACATCAGAAAAACTAAGACTCCAACCAACCCCGTTGCCAATTAATTGTGAGCGTATGTAGTTTAAAACTAGGTCTGAAATACCAATTCATCACCCCAAGAAAGTCTCCAACTACCATTTCAATTTTCAATGGAGTGACATATTTTTTTATTTTGTCGACTACGAACTAAATTAAATGGATTACTTCGAATTACTTTCTCTGTCTTTTTTGTTTTTCACGTGCAATAATAGGAATAATATTTATTCAAGTCTTAAAACCCTTACTATAAAACTTTCTCTTCGAATCGGATGCAATGTTCAACTACAGAAAAACAAGGACACCACGACAGTAAAATATCTGTCTCATATTTTTGCACTGACAATTTGAGAAGCTATGCGGAAAAAAATTAGAAAACATTTTTTCCTTGTCATTCTCCGAGCTAATTGTCCCAGGAGTAATTAGTCACTTTAAGATGCAAACAGTATGAACAGATAAATTACGTTGTTGTGTGTAAATTAAAGTCTTAGATTGTCTAAAATTTCTCAGCCCTATATTTTATTACGTCTCATAAGTTCCCTTCAAAGATAAGGAGGGATGGGAATTTCATATTTCTGTCTTCTGGTAGGCTTATCATTGCACGGAGTTGATATTACTTTTACCCCGCCTAACATGTACATACAACATGGCACTTCATAAATCTTGTAGGAACAAAATCCAGCCAACATTATATCCCATAATCCTATTAGCCCTACATTACACGTCATCTTATATAGGGGACAAATAATCATCATCATAATATAATGCTCTAGCTTGACATAATAAAACTTATAAAACTATGAAGATAAAACCTCAAACCCTACGGAAATATGTACTCCAATCATTCTTGCAGTTGGCATTTAGTGCCTGTACCCTTGTCAGTTGGGGCCTATCTTAAATACTCGACTCTTATTTCCTATTACGTGTCTCCCTGCTTATCTTACTTACAATCAGTTTAGAGGAAGTAATATCATAATGTCCGGAAAGATTTGGATTCGAAATCCCACGCTAATTCCCAAAAAAAGACTTGCTTCCCACTTCCTAGCCCAAATATTATGTCCATGTACATGGAACATAATATACGTTCTACTAAAACTGTTAACATTATGATATCATTATTATAACCAGAGGGAGTCGGGATATAGATGGAAAAATAAAGTCGGGTTGAACTCCGTCAAAACCCCCCGTGTTTTAAGAGATTCTTGTATTTATGTGCCGCAGACGGGTTTAGAAATAATGTTTAGGCAATATGCAGACTAACTGAATAATTCGGAATTAAATTCTTTGGCAAGTATAGCTCTTTAATAAATTCTCCTGAAATCAACTTGAAACTACATTCTATCAATTTTGCCAGACTATAGGCTAATCTGTAACTCTTCATTACTTAAAAATAATTAAAGGAATTTTTGCTCACATCTTAAAATTGCTCAAAAGTACAAAAATTAACATATAATATAATAAATAGAATATAAATCAGATCTTTAAAAAATCCCAATAAACACCGCATTTCTCCAATGAAAAAATCATCCCGTAACAAGTACACAGGAAGCATTGTAACAACATGAGACCAGGCTCAGCCTGGATCCCCAATAACAATAAGTGGAATGTGAGAGCACATACAAGAACTTATTATTATTACCACTACGGAGGTAAATAGAAATAAAATAAAGCAAGGAAAAGGGTGAAAGTATCAAGCCCACACTGCCAACTGTCACTACCGGGCAGGCCAACATCCGGGTCTCGGAGACAGAGCCGGGGCATCTCCACCTACTACCTACAGCGCTACAACCGCCCCGCTTTCTCCTTACTTTCTAGAAGAGGAAGAGAGACGGGAGAATTCCCGTCGTCTCTTTCTGTCATTATTCTTTAAGTTATGAGATTCCCTGGGACAAGTTCAATCCTTTCTCTCTTAAAGAAAGGAGTCCCGGCTCAAGGCCCGCACCACCACTTTCAAATGAAATGGACAGTTACGGTGGTTTGTAATATTATTATTATTACCTCTATCTCATACCCTTATAATATTAGTAGCTCAATCTGTAACATCTCGCATATGGATATCCACATCCTACACAGGATTACTATTATTATTATGATCTCTTTTATTGTATTTCTAAATTCCGGGCTAAAAATTCCATACGCTTTCTCCAGCGGCGAGTTTAATAAATGTAATCTTTACGGGGATACCATGTCCGAGACGGTATGATTTCTAGGGAACAAGGGCTACTGCATACTGGCTGGGTTTAGTGACCTCGTTTACTAACAAGTTATTAGTAAATAGAAGGTATTCACCCGAATTTTACGGTTTGCATGGTGTCTTATAGTCGGGAGCTAGAATGATAGTATATCTAATTTGATAGTTTGTCTGGGATTGTTAACTCCATTCCAATCCCCGCTTTCCCAAGGGATGATAGACTGTTGTTTCAACGCTTTTACCGAGAAGGAGATTGAAATGGATATAGATTTCTACGAAGTATTGTGTAGTAGTTGTTATATGCGGTGAAAGTTTAGTAGGAGTACAGCTGATCAAATAACCAGAGGGGCTGCTGCTGCTGGGTTGGTATTATAATATAATGGGTGGAGAAGTTGGGATTATTGTTGGCCGTTGTCCTCTAGTTTAGTCATCTCGTGGTTCTGATTTTGATGATGTGAAAGCATGTGGGACAGTGTCATCTGGAAATCGGGACAATGATGGATGGTCAACTTGTGTACATACACAGTTGAACATTTGTCAGCCGAGTCATAATTCTGTAATCCCGCTGGCTTTGTATGGATATAGGGCAAAACGGTGGTTCCTCCTGCTCATTTGTACCAAACAAAGGGAAAGCTGATGATTCATTTTATGTATAACTCTTGTGATTGACCTCTCAAAGGGTCAGTTCCGAAAATAGGCGTCTGTTGTCAGCGAATTTGAACTATTTTTTATTCTTTCTCTTTTGAGAAGGACGATAAATTGCTCTACTGCGTTTTTGTATAATTGAAATGGTCGGCTATTGTAATAAAATGGTCCGAAGAAAGTGGAAGCTTGAAAAATTATGTTATCTATCATTCCGCAATTATCCTACACAGCTGGTATGTGGGCCCGACAAGAAACGTTCTAGTCTGTTTGGGTGTAGAATCTAAGAATTCCATCAGAAGGGGAGAATTTAGAATGGATTGACCAAATTGGCTAGGAAATGAATTTCAAAGGCCATCAATCTTCTTTTTCTCAGCATCTCGACGGCATCCTCGACAGCCAGAGAGATACAATTCTGAACGGTGACAAAGGAGTTGGGTTCTCTCAAAAATATTTACAGCACTTGTGTCTGTGAGTGAAAGCATTTCCTTGTTGTTTATCGTCCTGGGTTCAAAATCCACATTACTACATGGAATAAGATTGATAAAATTGTACGTGTTTATGGACGTACATCCCGATCAGTATCTTATCTTTTTCAAAACAATTAAAATTTCAAATATTTAGTGGAATCGGAAGTTAAATTAAATTGTAAATTAATGACAATTAATCATTCGACAGTACCAATTTTAAACGCTCAGAGGAAATCGCCTACTACACTTAAAGTGTTACTCTTGTAAGTTTACCATCATCTGTATTGTAAATTCCAAACAAGAATTACAAGCGTGAAATGTAGCGCTTGTCAGTAATTAGATTCACATTTCTCCGATTAGATTTCCAACAAATCTGAAAAGTCTCATAGAAATCGAATAAAGGAGATTCCCTGTACTTTTCGCAATAAATAACCAGCAGAAGCTTACGGAATAATGTCCAAAAACTTTCCGCACAACCATATCCCCCATCCCCCAAAAAGCTAAAGCCCAACTCGGAAGTTGGCGAATTTCTGCAAAGCCAAATCTGAACTTTCATTATAAACCTCTATGAGGAAATGGTAAACACTCTGGGAAGGAAAATTAAAGTTTTGTACTACTTTTGCACTTTGTTCTGTTTGTTTGGAATTCGGCTAGCTTTAGTTTTGTTGTAATATAAGCCGAACTTTTTCTTCTTCTTCTTCTGCTCCTAAAGGAGAAAATACATTAGAGAGCCAGAGGTTAGGAACAAAGTGGGACTTTTCCGGATACACGGGAGCACGTAATATATATATAGGCTAAAAATAGGTAACAGAAGCACGTAAAACAACCTGCCACGATGATTCCATATGCCAGTTCAAACTAAATCTACATCCTCGTCCACAAACATCAGTATAGGACCCACGGACCCATATGCTATTTGTCCAACTCCTACTACTACAATCTTGTAACATACGTATCTATACGGTGGGGATAAAATGTTGGGATCATTGACAACAAGTTTGGACGAAGTGGAATTTGAAATGGGAAACTATTTGTTGTGTCGGAGAAAGTAGAGAATGGGAGGAACAGTTCAGGCCTCTAGCTTTAAATTTGTATGCACAAAGAGTCTCATTCCAATCTTTTATGGCGATCAGGGCAGAAAACATAGGTACACAAACACACACCGGCATTATTATGGCCGTGTGGTTCCCTTCGTATATGTATAATAAATATATGCATTCCTCCTTTGAGTCGGATATTATATAATTTACTCAATTGTCAAGTCCTATGTGCATAATATGCAATGTTATGAACGGCTAAATTAATATAATATTAGGATTGTAGGGCTGTGCAAATGTTGAATACGTGGAGAAAGTTGGTATCTATTATAGAGCAGCTCCTGTTGGTCCGGAAGCCGATCACGTCGAGGGCCTTATAATATTATTTGAACTGCTTGAACAGCCTGTTTGCGTCCCTTTCTCAGCGTAGAGATATTTCAAGAGTCAACAAATCTTCCATTCCTCTACCCCCTCCAAAGATATCGGAATTCTAAGAGGTTGAATTTGATCGGGAAGATTAGATTCTATCTGCATAACTTGTGGATATAAATTCTAGACACATTTTACCTGTTCCTCTTCTCGGAGTTGAAGAGGGGGGCCTTCATGGACCACGGATGGGTTTGAAGGCAAAAATCGGTGGGGGTAAACGGAAGAGCAAAAGATTTTATAGGGTATTAGTATTCCCTTGAGGTGGATCTTAGAGGATTGACGGATTGAGTTCAAGTAGGTAATAAATGATATCCCGATTTTGTTTCTAAATTTTAGCGTATTAAAGTGTAACATGAGCTTGGGTTGAGTGGGATGTGGTGTAAAATAGGAGTTTGGTTTGCGAATTGGAATGGGAACTTTGAAGTACGTGTTTGATTCCGTGGTGTGTGTGCTTGTTATGAATGGTGTTAGATGTATTTAGATTTTGTTCCTTTTTTCAGAAAACGTGTGAGATTTGATTTTTTTGTAATGAATTTCACAGAACAAGGAAATTACGCAGAATCAATCAATTAAGATTGAAATATCAAACCAATAAATCTAAGCGTGCATAACTTAAGTTTAGAAGTACATTTCTTGAATAACAAATACGAAAAAGGATGTGCAGTAATGTCAAAACATAAATGTTCAAGTCCAAATATTACTTAAAACTTTCCTGATCTGTGTCAAATTTTTAAGTACAGGCATAGGTCGTAGTCAAAGATAGCCCCGTTTCTCGAAATCCAAAGAACCTTTTATCAAAAGATATATGTTAAAGGGAAAAGTTAGAGATCGAAAATCGAAAAAAATCTACAACCACCTCAAGACATGATGAAGAAGGACCCTGGAGAAATTTGCAGTGAAAGCAAACTCCGTAACTGAATTTCTTAAGTAAGCATAAACACATTTTCTCTTCCCGTCTGAGCCGATGTTTTTATTTGTAGTCTACATCGGCAGAATTCAAGATATCTACTCGATAGGCATTTAAATGCAATTTACTATACATTCCACAGACCCGTAGGTACCAGGAAAACTGTATTTTCTGTCCTGGATATTCACAATCTACTCCTGTAAGCCCTTATACATCCCATGAAGATAAGCGTTTTTACAACGAATGGACATAATAAATCCGTCTACCAATATATCAGAGTATCCGTTTCATATCTACCTTTCTCGTTTGCGCTTTCCCGACGGGCAGAAATATTTTGTAAGAAAAGACAAGACAAGATGAACCTAGAAATATGGGAATCAAGTTGGGCGTATATGGGTGCAGTTGATGCATTTGTTGTATGTCTGGTGAAACAAGTTGATGATGAGGATTATGTAGTTTGTGTACGCACTTCCAAGGGATTTCTAGGACTCAATGGAACGGATCTTTCGGCGGAAGGGATCAGGGATTCTGGTCACGTGTCACAATGGCAGATTGAAAAATATCGGATCAAAGGTATAAACGGGAAAAGGCTCCATTTCGGAAGACAGATATAGCCTCTTTGATCATTAAATAATTGATACTTAAGGGCGGTGTAGGACGACGGTGAGGTATGTATAACGTCCGGCTCAGGTACTCCATATGGAACGAGACAACATAATTCATCCCCGTAAGAACGGCACGGGATGTGGGTGCGGTTTCGAGAGCGGAACCAGCGAAAAAAATCGTCCTCGGTATTTTACGAAATTAAATTGATTTTTGCACTTACCGAAATAGGTCCCACCCCCGGAATAATTCTAAGCATAAGAATTCTGACAAAGTTATCAAGAAATTATCTGGAAAAGCTTATTTTTTAGTGAAAATTTACCATGAATTGACTTTTTTCTTGTTTAATGGATACAAATATATCAAAATGCTCTGTGGGAATAAGTATAAGCTCCCCTGATCAAAGTTTGTTTTAAATATGTCAGTTTTATAGCATACAAGAAAATGATGGTTCGCATCACCACTTCAAACCCAAATTCACTGCTATGAAAAATACTGCAGTTGAACAAGATACACCTCACAGTTCCTCTAATAACGCTAAAGTTTGCATAGGACTAGTGTTGTAAAGTAATTTGTAAACTAACCAAAGAAAATCAGCAAAACATATTTAAAATCCGACCATATTTCTTACACAACCAAGGCTTGAAGGAAAATTTACATTTTCGTAATTAGCCAATACAACAGCTTACACACATTTCTCCGGTATTAGCACTACTTGTATACACTTCTGCTTCAAAAGAAGTCATCGTCGTATCATCAGTCATCACCGAGATTTCCCACAGCTTGCTCTAACTAAGCTACTAACTACCTACCGTGTGTAAACAAACGCCAGGAGTCTAATCTTCTGTAGAGTGTAGCTGAAGGCAATAATAGGGATAATATGTTAATTTTCAAAGTATTCAAAGATCTAAAGCAGATTCGGAGTTGTAATTTGAATACAAATACGCAAAGCGGAATTACTGCTAAAATAGTAGGCAAATACCGTTCCGCGTCCTTCCTTAAGGGTTTCTCTCAGATCCTAGAGCCATTTCAAAATGAAATCGGAGCAATATTCCGTCTAGTCTAGCGATGAACAGGGTGTAGGAAATTAGTTTCGAACCTAGAATCCGAAATTCAGGGAAGAACTAAGAATTTCAGATTATGAAGAGCATTATGCAAGATTCGCTGTATCGAAATGGTATGTAAGCTACGTGGATTTGTATAGGTCAAAGGCTGTTGGCTTTTGACTTTTGAGTTTTTTACAACAAAAAAACCTTACCTCGACTAGTAGATGTATATGTGAAAGTCTCGTCCACTCTTTTTCATCTCTCTACAAAGAAAGCATTCCAAAACATTTTGCAGGTTTATTTTAGCACTGGAATTCATCCTCCATACAGCTACAGTAATTACTGAAATATTCCCTACCCTATTTGTTCAAACTCTTTAAAAGCAGGGTGAGTTAATTCGGGGAAGGGGTTAATTATTCTGAGGGATTAATCATCACATTAAAAAAATGTTAACATTTTAAATATCCTCATTGATTTACAACTACAAATCTACAACTTTATGCTGGCCGATATAGCTATTTTACGTTTGCCAAGCATTTATTGACGATGTTTCCAGAAACATAGGTTGTCATCTGACTATCAATGTTCTATTTACATTTTTTCTGTTTTCCACGAACAATTTGTCACCAGTTCGTTGTCTTTAATAGGAGGACTTGTGATTTGTAAACTCAGTGCACAAGAGGCGAAAAGTTATTCAAGGCAGTAAATACCGTAGTTTCCCGAATTTTTATTATTGCGTCAGAGTTTGTATTTTTTAGATCTTTGGAATTCATAGTTTCAGTAGTACTGCAAACAGATAGAAAGTAGTCCAAAGGTGACGGTGAAGGTATTCTGGTGCAGTGATCTATGGAGCGAAGTAGTTAGTGGTTCTACTGCTGTGGTGATCGTTAATGCTACTATGAAATGATGATGTTGTTGATGATGATGGTACTATGGTAGTAGCATTAGAATTACTTCTTGAAGTATCCTTTTGGTACAGATTTGATCCAAAATGTTACAATATTCTAACTCGTACTGTTCCAAAGGGAAAGGTATCTTCTCCGAGAGAGACTTTGTCGGTAGTTCATTGTCGTATACTTACATACGAATAATATATTGTTAGGTTCGTAAGTTTGGAATTAGGAGAGGAGAGCTATAGTTAGTTGATAGGGTAGAAGTACTTGGTGAATGGAAGTTGAAAGATGTATTCATTAACGGGAGTAGTTGAAATTGATTACTTTGCGGCATTTTGGCCGTGTTCATCTCTCCCTTTCCCTATCGCACAATAATAATATATCTCTACTCTGGAAATAGTTGCTCCTTCCGGGAAGAAAGGCCCTTTTACTACAAAAGCCTCCTCAAAGAGTCAGGCAGGATGATGTAAATATTTCGGAATTATTATTTGTTAGTAAAGGAAGGTGAGAAAATACAAATGGACCAAATAAGTCCGCTTAGTATGCATATTGTTGGAAATACTTAAACTGTACTTTAGTGTGACTTTGACGGTCGTGGAAGCTGGAGTTTCAAAATCCTGTGAAATTATGTTAGGAAATTGTATGTAAATATTATAGAACTAGGTACTTGGACAGGCAGGCAACATATACCTATTTTGTGTGTAAGTCAGATAACAGTACATGCTTGAAAGGACATTTATAAATATTTAACTCAAGTAGACATGTTTGTAGGAAATAGCGGTTTCAAGTCGAGTCTAGAGAATTGGAGATTTTACCCAAAATCCATTCTTTTAGGTCAGCCTTTCAAAAATGTTAAAAGCTGAAAGTGAAACAATTAAAACAATAGTCAGTTCAGAATCATGAATGAAAATTGTAATGGACCACGACATGTCCGTATATTTAAATGGCTATGTGGAGGTTCTCAATACCGAGCTTATTCTAGAGGATCTTAATGGAAGACGTAAAATAAAGATGCTTTTTAAAGAACATTAGAAAAGAAATGAAGGCATTTGTATATTCTGTTCTGGAAATTTTTCAACCTCCATTTTTCACCTTTACGAGGGGAAAGAAGAGGTTAATGAATTCTAAATAGCCTTCCTGTCCGTTCTACAAAATACCAAACTTAGTGCTACTGCTGCTAGTAGCAGAAGGATGAAGTTGTGGTGAGTTCAGAAATGCTATTGTACTCCGATTTATATTTCGAGTCGATGTAATAATGTGTCCTGCTCAGTTTTTTGCAGGGAATCGAATGGAGAAAACTAGAAAATGTAATAGACACGGAATTTGCTATTTTCTTTTCGACAGAAATCCGGGGATTTAGTTCCTCAGTCCTTTTCTTGAGCTCGACTTGTAACTCCCTATTGGGCCATCTATTTCCGGGAAACCTATGTTGATTGCATCGCATATCGGGTTAGGTTTGCTCCATATTGCTTTCTCCGACATTTCACATCGTGCTGAGCCAGTGTGGACAGGAGTTGAAATTGACTGGAATATAAGCATATTATGCGAGCAAGTGTGATCTGAAATGAGATTTTTAAATAGATATCATTTAACTAAAAAAACACGTCCTTGTGAATGCAATTGAAAATTTATTCCTCCGGAAAAGATAGACCACTTATGAACCCACTAGTTGTGGCAGAAAAAATCACCTGGAATTAAAATTAGTTCGACTTGCAAGTGCTGGCAGTGATTAAATAATAATTTGATGTTTACATTTAGTAAATCCTGGACCATGTACATAATTCTAAGTCGACAAAATTGTTATTTTGTCATTTGTACGACTAGCAAACTGCACACTCACGTAAGCATGCAATTATTTGGGGTATTACGTATCCTAAAGATCCGAACAAATGTACCATACAAGAAAATAGCTATTAATTCTCAATAAATTTCAAATACTTCTAGAAAAGACTACAATTAAGTATTCTCACTTACTTTAAATGGACATACAAACCCATTTATCCACCGTCAGTAAGTTTTGGTGACCCTTTCGTCCCAATAGCCACTAAATCATCCCACCGATCTGTTCAATCGTCCAAACCAAGCGGCAGTTTATTACTACATTTCTTCCAATTACAAGCCACAATCAGGCTCCTGTCACTAACATTTATAATTATATCAAAGTACAGCCAGTGAAGGAAATTCCATCACCTGTTTATGCCATTGCAGAAGAGCCATAAATAACCTGAAAATGAAAAACTCCGTAGTTTCTTCAAAGAATCCAGTAACTAAAAGCAAAAGCTAAGTCTCCTCTGGACTGGTCATTCCAAGCCATTTCTATATTCTAGTCGATTGACTTTATTTACAAAGTAGTTCAATTTACCTTGTTTACCCCCATCCGGCTTTTCTCCAAGACTGCTCTAAATCCCTCTGTACACACAATCCCAATCCATTATTGATCCTCCCCAACTTCCCGACGAAATGTTAAATGCTCACTCATTCATAAAAAATCTTAGAATCGAGAACGGGACACTTAGTCCCTACTTCCTACTACGTATGAACCTCGTATATTTACAAACCGAACCCTTATTTCAATTTCAGAGATCCAATAAATTCAACAAAGTAAAGTCCAAGCTGTTCCTCCTCCTCCTCTCTTGTTTTTCGGCATAAAAACCTGTCGGGAAGCAACATTCGTCTGTAGGCGTTCGCAGTAATCTCATCACGAAGAAACTACTTTAAAAACGGCACACAGGTCCGTTGCTGGAATTTTTCTGCTAGTGTAGAACATTTCTAATACTGGTAGTAAAATACCTAACCATCAACAGTACAACCTTTCAAAGACTTTGGTTTAGAAGTTCCTATATATTATATAACCGTCTTGAGAACTCTGTCCAACTTTCTCCCTCAAGAAATAGCAAATTAGACAGTCTAGAATCTACGTAAAAATATCTCAGAGCCGCCTTTCTTTCTTTAATAATAATAATAATAATAATAACGATTCATCCATTAAGTTTTATACGGGCCCTCTCACCAACTCAACCGTGTAGTTAGTTATACTTGTAGAAGCTGCAAAAAATATATCCTCAAGGCATAACTTAACAATATATTATATTATAATCTGAGCGAGTAGTACTTGTAGCAGGAGTAGAAGCCGCTTAGAACTAGTTGTGTTGTAATATTCCTAGGATAGATTATTCCGGTGTCGAGTAAAACGTCTAGAGATCTTGGTTTTTTTAAAGATCTAAATTCTAAATTTCTAAAACTAACAAATACGCTTTCTTCTTCTTTACATCTCCTCCCTTCATGGAGAAAAAAAATAAATTTACTCAACTTTACATATAAGATCTTGGTCCGATGGTGGTGGTGATGGAAAGTACAGGAGAAAAAGACTGAGAGGCTTATGCAAATTTCTCTAATTCCTTATTCCATCCATCTCGTAAGTCTGAACAGAGGAGGAGGAGGAATGATAATTGCTTATCTTGGATGAGAAAAGGATTTGAGTCTTTTAGGAATTCCAGCTATTTAAATAAACATTTTTCCCTTTTAAGCAAAATTATCATCATCCTTCTTTTTATATAGTTTCCAGTTTTTCTAGGGCCAATTTTACTCTGAAACTAAACAAACTAAAATGAGAGAGAGAGAGAGAATCAAAAGGAATAGAAGTATGATAAAGATGATGATGCTGAGGGTTTTTGTTTTGTAAAGGAATTATTTAGATGAGAGGATAACTACAAACTACAATCATAAAACGGAGGATAGGTTTATAGCTACCTACCTCCTTTCATATCCTTTTATATAGGGCTTTTGGGAAGAGAAAAATGATAATGCTAATTATTCATGATTATTGTATCATAAAGGGATATGAATGGGACTGGAGCTACAGTTCGAGCTGCTTATTAAAATATAGGTATCCAGTACTTACGGTTTAATAAGGGTGGAACAAGGGGCAACCTGTTCGCCTTGTTTAAATGACTAAATCTGGACGAGGACGGGGTCTGGTTTTAGTACAAGTGGCTAGGAACGGTGATCGTAAAACAGTCTGAATTATAAATATAGTTCACATTTCAAAGATAGTAAAATCCTTAAGTGTTCCACTCCACCGACGATAATGAAAAGGTTAGGATTTTTGACGAGACCCTTCCTCATTTAATTCAAGTTTTTATAGGCCGGAATTGCCCTTTACTTTTACACTAGAATTGTTTTTTTTCGGGTTCCCCGAAACAACAACAACTTTGTAGTAAATCCGGGATACGGATTCCGTCCCGGTAAATATTATTGTTTTCTCTAAAAGTTTAATCGTAATAATTACAATGGAGTTGTTTGGGATACATAGGTATGCACTTTTAGATATAGATAAAGCGTAGAGGAATGTATGTGTTGTTTTAAAGTAGCTGGGGATGTGAAAGTTAGTAGACCGCAACACACAAAAACAGAAAGTCTATTAGCAATTAAATCAGGGGACCCCACTCTAACCAGTCCTTTTGTGGATAATGGACGGAGAAATCCGATTCAGCTTTCACTAGAACCCGAGGACCCGCATAGCTGGGAATCAAGTTACAAGTTACCCGGATATATTTGATATGGTAAATAGTTATCGTGGTGTAGTAGGTTTAAGCTGAACTTATCAGGGACAACAGAGAGCTGGATCTGTAATCACCGACGGGTTTGGAATTTGGACGTAGATGAGATGGAAGAATCGATGCTGTTATTTCGGTTCTTTGTACACAATTATATCAATTACCCAGACCTGTAATACAGCTCATTTATTGCTCTCTGCTGCTGCTTATGCTTATGCTTATGTCGAAGGCATTTTTGGTCTGTGAAATTATTTTTATTGTTTTACCGCGTTTATAACGGCATTTATTCAATTGGGATGTAAATTATATAAAAATTGACTGTCATAGGTATGTTTCCTGTAGTCGAAATACATGAATTTTGTATTTTTTAAAAAGTGTGATTACAGATTTTTCGTTTCCCTTCGTTAAGTGACCTCGATGATGATGAATCCGCCCCAGTATGTCTCCCCTTCACGTTTTCCACCCCGTTTATTTTCTTGATGTTTTATTTTTTCTGTTAAATGCGAAGTTTAGTTATATAATAACTATCATTTTAGTTGTAAAATTGTTGTTAAAATATTGTTAATACAGATAATTTATAGTAATTCATTTGTAAGTCCTCACTGCCATAACAAATGTGAAATTTAGTTTTCTAGTTGAATCCCGTTATAAACATGCAACGCAGTGAATGTAAAGTTCAATAAACCGATGTAACGGGTGTAACCAAGTGTTGAAAACGTCACCATAATTAAACCGAATCTTAATGTCCACCAAAAACCCGGGTTTTGCACCCTGGTGTCAGTAGGAGTGGTCCCGTATCCGTCAAAGATGTTCTATTACTCATGGGAATCGTTTAAACCCCATATCTCAATTTCCCCAAAAATCCCAGGTTTTGCACTCTGAAATATAGGTTCAGGGTATTATCATGTATAGATGATAGACATAGAGTGTAATGTAAACTACCTAAGCGTCAGTTTTAAAATGAGTAAGAGCTCTATCCTGGCGTTGGACTCCTACATATCACTATTCTGTTTGATTTAATGGTTGGTTTTGGGGTTTAATTGATGGGGGGCAGGGGGTGTGACCGATTTGACCCAAGTTCGAACTTAGCCTCACTCTTGAGCCAAGGAACAAGTGTACAAAATTTGGTGACCGTAGGTCAAGCCGTTCTCCAGTTATCGCTCGGACAGACGGACGGACGGACGAACGGACGGACGGACGGACGGACGGACGGACAGACGGACTTGTCGTTCGCATAAAGTGTTTTCAACACTTAATAATTGATTTAAGGTCAAACACGAGAAAATTTTAAAGTTTAACAACACTTTTCATTTCATTTAATGTTTTATATATTTACCATTCTCATCTCATCCTGCTGTTCATCCAAGTTATAAAAACAACATCGCAAGATGTTAATAAAAATATGCATGCCACTACAACCTGCGACCTACACACATATTGCATTCTTGATAACAACTGAATTTCCACATTAAAAGCCCGAGTGAAAACAACGAATCCAACAGAAAGTTGAAGAGACAAGGAACGGAATGTTATGAAAGCATTTATGCAAATCCATGCCCATTCCCGTCAGCACATGGAATAGTTCTAAAAGTGTCTTAATTAATTTCCTAATAGTAACATATGGGATTTACAAAAGCGTATATCGAGCATAATAAACATTATATGAACTGATACTTGTGGTGAAAGCACACAATAAGAGTTTCTATATACACATTTACGACGATGCGGCTTAAACCGCTTCTATAGCCTACGCTCATTCGAAAGGTTATGGGAATTACACTTTGTAATATAACAGAGGCTACAAATATTCGAAATAGCCCCAAAATTCAAACACTTCTAAACAGGGCAAAAAGGACCCTTTGGGCAACGAAATTCGGAGAGCAGAATTCCACGGGTTGCACGTCTTTGCATCTTCCGAGTATCTCATATTATCAGCCCTTCCTGGAACGAAACATTCTCATCATCCAACAATCTAATTTTAGAAGAGCACTTTGAAAGATCCTATTCTATAGCTAAATATTCGAATTCATCATCGGCCAACCTGCTAAAATAATAATAATTATAATAATCATACATCCTCCCACCCCTATCATAAACATAGAAGAGGGAAAGGACCACGGGTTAAACCGAACGTCTTCGATCTTACAGCAATGTATCGTTTATCATCTTCATAAGTCGAGTGGTCCCCTCAAATTTAGAAACCACTAAACCACCACCACCAGCACCTTTGGATATTGTCACTCTCCTGCTGTTACATGTCTGGTATATTATTATCCTCCCAGCAGGACAGGAGTCAAAATATATGCCTTCTCCGCTGTCGTCGTCGTCCCAAGATGTCAAGACACGAAAGACGACACAAGTTTGAATGGACAGAGAGAAGGTCCGGAAACTGAATCTAGAAACACCAGAAACTGTCTACAACTCCTACATTGTTGTTACAAGAAGGGGGAAAAGGCATCGATTTCAGAAACACATTTCACTTTCCCCATCATCATCCTCATCATCCAATGCTGAGTCTCTTAAAACAGGATCCAGGGACCTACACGCCTACAAACAAGGTATCCTATTCCTCGTATCGCATGGGAAGTCGTGCGCGGAGACGATAGGCTCAAGAACCCCTTTAAGACTCCGTAGAAGAGAGGAGACGAGGACGGAGTATAGTTTAACAGATTGAACAAAACTACGAGCTTTGAGATAGGCCAAAATTCGGAATTCCGTACAGTCAAAACCATACTCTCTGGCTGTTCTTAGAGAACAATCTATAATAGAAAACAGACTACAATATACAATGTTCTACAACAAAGTCCTCTTAGATTTTAGAATCTCCAGCCCATTCTCATGTACTTTCTCCTCTTGTTCTTCTCACAAACTCAAAACTCTCAAACATGCATTTACAGGCTGACTATGTTCTAGGTATTCCATTTCCCAATACCCTTTCCCGTTCTTCTACTATTATTATGAAGTTCGGTGATGGTGGTGGTGGTGGTGGTGATGGTGGGAGGATGTAGTATTAGAATGCAACTGGCTGGGGTGGGATTCCTCCGAAAATTTCTCATGTATTTAGGAACATGCTTTCTCCGGACTTTCACCAGTTGTGAGTTAGCAACATAACCCATCACACCACCGCCACCATCATCCCACACTGAGAGGGAAAGCAGACGTAGACACTTGTACACGTATAGATAAAGTGAGGAACACCTCCGAGATTCCAACTGTACATCACTCACCGTCACACCGGAAATAGTTATTCTGCCACTTTCTCCAAATGAACTGCTACAACCACTACATCCCCGATCGAGACTCTTAAGAGTATTGAGTGTTGACGGAGAAAGGGAAAATTGCAAGCGGGGAAGAGGGAAAAAAATTCCAAAGAAAAATACAATACTGGACTCTCTGAAAAGTGGAGAAAAATCGAAATCCGACATTTATTTTTTCGTCTGGACAGATAGAAGGAGAGAGACATTTTATAAATATGAAATATATAACATTAGTAGCAACATTAAGTTCTTGTTAAATCGATAGGAAAAAAGTAAAATATATGGGACGACGGTCAGTTTATTAGAGAGTTGAAGCCTGGGAAAAGTGATCATTCATGTCATATAGGAATTAGTAGTAGTAGTGGTGGTGTTAGTGAGAGAATCTAGTCAACTGGATTCTAGAATCATGCCAACAATTTTAATGATTTTTGACCACGTCGTCCTAGGACTCCTCTTCCTCATCGCAATGTTCTGCGTCGTTTTGGCCACCATGCTCACGAGGAAGCTGACTCGTAACGACAGTTTTATTGTGTAGAGACCACCGACCAAATATCGGTTAATTTACGCTGCGGATTCCTAATAAAACCCGAGTTAACGGCAGGGGCTGTGTGGTCACTTTCAGAGCTCTCCTGGGGGGAACTCCTCGTCCCGAACGGTCGGCATTATTGGCCAGCGATTCAGAGAAATTCCAGAAACAGACGTTCTTCCATGTACTGAATAAATACAAGTGAGTTGTTGGTTAGTGTCATATAATAATAACATAGCTCTCTGTGTGTCGGGTGTCAGGACGAGCTTCTGAAAAATCCTCATCAACACTCTCATTTCCCCCGATTCTTAATAAACCGTTCTCATTTGGGAGAGGAAATGGTCCAATTTCGAATCACCAACTGCCAACGGACGTAATATACTGACATCAAAATCAAACATCTCCTGACAGTACGACATTTTGTCACTCTCTTTCCGAGTCCCTAGTTGCCTACAACTAAGTACACACTAGTTACTCACTATATAGCGAATCCTTTCTCTGAATGTGGACAAGGCTGTCAAATATTTACTATCCAATGAAAACCCCCATCAACACAATCCTCACTATTAACACAAATCCAATTCCATTCCATATCGAACAATAATAAAATTAATCTAAATCCGATTAGCCACCACCGATTCTCCGTCATTGTCCCGACAATATTACCGTGCAAAAAAGTACATAGCGAAGCCTTTAAAAGTACAGACGACTAGTGCAACAAAAAAAAAACTTTCTCCTCTAACAGAAGAAGAACTCTAACTGCGAATTAAAATTTCTCCCCTATCAAAACCAGGGCGTGTTTTCCTAATCTCTGACAAATACCTCCCATTAAACCACAAAGTTAGCACAAATGCAGCCTTCTACTAGAACATTTCCTCTGAGATCAGTTTGTCTCAACCCTTAGCCCTCACTGCAACTCCGTAAATCCATCTGTCAAGTTGCATAGGAGGAGGGATTGAAAACTGAGGAAAGTGAAGTTGAACCAGGGCCATTGTCCCTTGTCAACAGATCCTTCCTACTGACAGGACCACTTTCACTTTATAAAAATACCCGAGTGACTTAAAAGACTCCACCTTCCCATCAGACCGGATCCTTGGAAATAATATTCAAGTATCACAGTCATAGTCGTGTCGGATATAGAGCCACTAAAAGTATTTATTTCACTCACTACTACAAACTGCAAAGGAGGAAAAGAAACGGTCCGAGAGAGCTACTTACCATTCCAAACGAATTTACCAACCCCTTTCAAATACCGAGTCTACACACACCTCCACCATCATCACATCAATATCACCATCATCATCACCACCATATCGGAGACGTCGGAGGAGAAAGTAGAGTGAAAGTGTCCACCATAAAAACAGAGCCGTTCTTGCCCTAAGTGGTCCAGAACTCGGAGACCAATTCACCTACCCGGTCCGGTTTTCTTTTCTCTGTGCCTTTGAAACCCTGCTGTAAATTGAAACCTACAATCGGATCTGGAAATCACCACCGCCGAGCGAAAAAAATTGTGGAAAACAGAAGCCCTCTCTCTCCTCTTCAGTTACCACTCAATATTATATTTAAACCCAACGAACCCGTTCAACGTTTCAACTAACCGATTCCTACGGAAAAAGTTCCTGATTGAGTGCAAGTGCAGGGAAAAATCCGGAGAGCAGATCTCATTTTTTTTTGCAAATAAACTCAACAGAGTGTAACAAATCGGATATTCGATTACGTATATACCTAATATGAGGAGACTGTTGTAATAGGAGTCCCACACCGCTCTCCCACAAAACGTCATGATCAGTCCTCACTACTTAACTTTATTACTCCGTTCCTGCTCCAAAATACTGAAGCAGTAGAAGAACACTATATAAGCCTTTCCTTGCACGAACACAACAAGAACTTTCACCAACTTTCTCCCTTAACGGAACAAGGAAGTGCAGATGCTGTAGAAAGGTAAAAATACGACTAGACTACTTACTTATTTCTACTAAAGGAATGCTATAAAAAATTGAATTCAATCTGACGATCAGTCCGACAAGCTATAGGAATCAAAGGATTCATTTCATCTCCTTATACACTTGTAATGTAATAACTTCCTAAAAATCCAGGTCGACTGTGGTTTTGTCCGGTTGGCCCTTAAAAAGACTTGGACTTGGCATTAAAATGACTTAAAAAGAACTCGACAACCAAACTATCGGACGTGGATCGGAAAATCCCAGTATTATTTACCACGCACTACCATCATATCAATGATATAATCCCTTTTGTAGCAGTCGGAGCAGCTGAAAATAAAAATCCCTTTGTACTTGACTCCCTGAAGGGCAGCCGGAATTGAGGTTTTTTCGGCTCTCGAGACGTAAAAATCAGTTTTTATTTTTTTCGGCCGAAATAAACATAGACAGAGAGAAAGGTAGAGCGGAAAAAGATCCGTACGTACTTTCTCCTATATATTTACGTTAAGAAGTAGCCGAGCTGCCGGATTCGTGGATGTTCAAAGTTATCAAGTAATAAAATATTTCCGATTCAGAGTCTCTCGAATCTACAATTTAAAAGAGGAAGGAAAGGAGGAAGATCGAGTATTCAACAGAAAACTCAATTACCTCATAAAAAACCGGGTTTCTTTTGTGAACTCTTTTTGTCTACTTCATCGGAGTGGTGGAGTAGTCAAAAGGAACAGGGGAGGCTGGCTGATTCCAAAAATTTGCCAATTCCCGACAAAAAATTCTCTACAAATCCATCCACGGTGACTGCCGGTGGTAGTGGAAATCTAGCTCTCTTTAAACTACCTTGTTTAACTACTATCAAGTAGATCCTCTAGAGACAGTCTGCCAGATTATTATTGGCATTATAGAGAGAGAGAGCGGAAGGAGACGGAGAAAGTAGTCGGGGTGGTTTTTATTTAATGACGTGACAGCTTAGTCAGCCCATTCCTCACACTAACCTTTCATCCTCCTCATCAAGTTATCATCATCAGGAAGTAGAAGTCTTTGAGTCCTTTTCCTTATCCGGCGGAATAAATATTACAAGCCTCTCTCTCTCCCCAGCACACTTAATAACTAACGTTCGTAATAATACAATCAGCCTAATGAAATTGTAATAACAATGGGATTGGATTCTAGATTCTAGATCCATATCTCTCAACCTGTAGTAAATCAGAGAGAGAGAACTCTTCTTCTGCAGATAAATTATTTGTCATTTCGTGATTTCATCCCGATTCTCTCCTCTTTTCCTTTTGTAAATTACGTTAATTATGGAAAAGTGACAAGGCTCTTCAAAGGAAACTACTAATTCTGCACCTCTCTCTTCAGACTTCAGCTTCAGACTTTCTCCTCACCGGAGCCATTCAATTGTATAATAATAATATCTTCGTTTAAGAAAGGGAGAAAGTCCTCGACTTCTTCAGAAAGATCGAGTTTGAGTTGGAAATTGGGAATATTCTTCATCTTCTTCCGTATATTTATAACAGAGTCCCACCACACCTCCAAGTAGGAAGTGGTGGAAATTAGTAGTTTTAGTTACTGACTCAGGCTTTTTTCTTTCTTCTTCTTCTTCTTAGTTCGTCTTTATTAGATAGCCTTGAGAGTCAGATAGTTGAGGAGAGAATCGGATTGTAAACAATGATAAGGAGGATGATGAGTTGTTGGCAAGTTTAACTCAAACTGATATAATAAGGCCGAAGAGTAAGGAGGAAGAGGACTTGAAGAGGCAAAGAGAGACAAAAGTAAGAGCTGTAGTCTATTATTCGTGAAGAGAAAAGTTCTCTCTGAATACAAAAAGAAGCTGGGAAATCTCCTTCACTAAACTACACTGATCTCATCAATCGAATGATGAAGAA
Organism: Desoria tigrina; assembly: GCA_906901685.1. Classification (NCBI taxonomy): domain Eukaryota; kingdom Metazoa; phylum Arthropoda; class Collembola; order Entomobryomorpha; family Isotomidae; genus Desoria; species Desoria tigrina. Next base: position 2,312,437 of record CAJQTU010000010.1, on the reverse strand, counting down.
CTTTGTTGGTCTGTGTGTCAGCTTGCCGACGAAAGGTTGGAAGTCTGAGACGATGATCATCCTTTTATTCTTCTTATTCTGACGATTCCTCTAGCTCTCTGTTCTTGAGTATTCTTGGTTCTAACTATGCCTCCTCTTGTAATATGGAAGTTGCAGCTATAATAACCTTCCGTCAAAATAACTTCAACTAATTCCACTTTCTCCTGCTCCTGATGCTACTACTTCGATTACAGCTATAAATGTATAGGTGTTGGATATGTTACAGGCGGTATCTTTACAGGGATGTCTGGGTCCTGGACGATTAGTCTTTAAATTAGGGGGACAATGATTCGACTTTTGAATGAATACCTGTGTAAAGTTAGTACAGTACATTTTATGTACTACTAGTAAGAGGAGGAGACGCATTCAAAGAAGTAGAATCTGCAAATCTATGTTATGTTTTGAAAAAAAAATGCTAAAGAATATTTCTAAATCGGATTCTGAACTTCTATAACGAGTTATTGCTAAAACATTTGAAAAAATCCGAAGAATCAAATAACTTTTTGACCGATTTAGACTTTTAGAAATAACCTTGAAATTGCACCAACCTTTTGTGTGATTCTACTTGTCTGTCAATTAAACCATTAAGGCTACAAAAAAATTGATCTTTGGCTTTCACTAACGCAAGCCATTTCTGAAACTAATCGGCAAACTGACACTGACTTCTTGCCTGTAGCATACATATACAATAGAATTGTCTTGGATCTCGTTTAATAGCCTCTACTAGCTAGAACTAAGACTGCCGACATTCCCAATCACCATCATCATCATAAGAATAAGTATCCGAACTCATCCATCGCAATCAACTATCAAGGATTCAATGACGAACCATAATCACCCATCATCATCATCATCACTTTGTGCTTCCAAAAGATGAAAACTGTACCTAACCCTTACCTACACATCCCGGCATATAAGATATCTGTCCCTTTCTTCCTCTATCTCCTATTACACGTACTTAAACCGCCTTTGAAAGATGAAGAAGACGAGGAGAGAAGAACCACGAAGTCTGGCTTAAAAAGCATTGGTTATTTCCTATTGGTACTCGTCAGAGATATGAGGAGAGAGTTTCTTAAAGATCTTCTCACTCTTCACTTCACCCTTTCCAGCTTTTGTCTATCTCTCTATTATGAGTGTTCAAGTCTGGAACTTGGACTTGGGACATTGGAACAGTATATATAAGATTGGAACGTTTCGAGCTTCCAAAATGTTCAAAGTTGAAGATCATTCCTATGTCTAGCTGAAGAGATGCTAGAGAGCTTGAAATCTTTTTTTACAGTACTCTTTTACCTTTACCTTGGCCTCGAGCCGCCCTGCCATCCGAAATAATCCATACCTACCTACCTACCTACTTACTTTTTTTTCATAAAGAAACTGGGATGAAATGAAAGAAAGAAGATATAGATACGATGGAGTAGAGAAAAAGCAGTATATTGCTAGTTAAAGGTGTAGATAAGGTCTTGTCTCGTTTCGGAGATTTGAGGTCCACTTGAAACGGCGGTGGAAACGGAAAGAATCTGTCCTTGTTAAGATGGGTACTACTGGATGTACATATCTAACTTGAGAGGCTTGTTCATTAGTAAATGTTTTTAACTCGAAGCAGTGCTAATCCAGTGAATTTGAACTTAGAATGTCATAAAGATATCTCCAGACTTACCAAAAAATAATTTGTCTACCGTTCCAATTGAAGGCTTTTTTAATCAAAAACAATAAAATGTTAATAAAGCCAAGATTAAATTTTAAAACGTACTCTGCCTACATTGACATGAAAAAATCTAAAAAAAAACTCTAAATAATGTAATCGAAAAGTTAGCTATCTCCCAGATGATATCATACTTTAAACCGTCATTCCAGCTTGATAACAAGCAACTATAGCAGGAATTGAAGGATAAAACCACATGTAGTCAATTTGTCCAAAGTAGTTTATGAAGAGCCCTTGACCGGAGGTGGCAAGGAGAGATTACACAAGTATTTAAGAAGAGAGGAGGAGACTGACGAGAGGTAAAGTTGATAAGGTCGGAAAGGATGAAAGTATTGTATTTCATCATTATTGCGCTTAAAAGGCTACTTTCCCTACTGAACTTTCACTCAAATGTCATATGTCATTACGGTCTGACGATGACCTGCTAAAGACCTCTCCTCGATCTTCTCCTCTGTATTTAAGCATTCGAAGGCTACAAGGCTTTCAACGATCTTGTTTCCTTTGGATACACAGCGTTACACCTTCGTCATTGTAGCTCGGTTCCCTTTTGTTTCCCCCGTAATTGTTCTTGCAGACAAACTTAAATCGGATACTCTTTTTGTTAAGTAGAAGTAGGCGTGTAATCCGAATCCCTATAATTACCGTGATGATGATGATAAACCAAGTAAGATGAAGCCGAGGCTAGAATCTTTTTAATTACATTCCCCGAATCTTACCTCAAATAATTTGATGGCTGTAATGAGCCTTTTGAGCCCAAATCTTCACTGCTGGTGCAATTACGGATGCAGCATTAATTATTTATACATTGAATTTGTTTTATGTGATTTTAGATAAAACAATTGCACACTCGGGCCAATTGATCTATGTAGAATAAAACAAAATTAAACTGACAAAAAGTATATAAAACAACTTTTATATTTAGAAAAAACCTTAAAATGAAAATTCCTATTTTTAGATACTTTCCCCATCTCTGCAATCTTAAAAAAGCCATCTCTCTCAATTTCCCTTCCTTCTTTCTGTTCCAGGACCAAGGAGCCCTGGTCTAAATTCTAAATTCAATTTACACCAAGAGGGTGGAAATCGGGTGAAAGTTGTTACCCCGTGTAATAAAGTTTAATTGACTTACAGAGAGGGCTAGAGAGCTATGCAAAAGTCCTTATGTTTACTCTAGATATATGCCGTATTCTTATTTCCTGTTCGGGAACCAAGTCCTCTTCTTCTCCTGACTATACATGACTGACTCTTGTTCAAAACTTCTCCTTTTTGGCCATATATCCCCCTCTTCTGCCTTTAGAGAAGGCTACCCAAGAGGATTTACTGTATTGTAAACGTGAATTAAAAAGGAATAAAAGTATGTACTTGAGCCGTAAGAACAAGTCCCGGTTTCCCTGAGGTAATAAAATTACAGAAGTGAATAACTTCGAAGTTTGCATTGCACATCTTCATCCACTCTCTCTCTCATCTTCTCTAAGATTCTTGTCTGTATATCCTTCAAAAAGGCCATGTATTTCCAACCTTGTCCTGCCTTATGTCTCATATTTTTTTGGAAGTAGACTTCTCTTGTACAGTACAAGGCCCTTGCGATAAGATACCTTCTTATCATCAACTATCAACTCTGTTCCTCTCAAGATTCTAAAAACTTCTGACAATTTGTGACAATCTTGGGCGGCTTTCAAATCTAAAGCGTCGCCTTGTCTCTTCCTCTCTACAGAAACAAGTGAGGCAAAAGTAAAGTTGACTCTTTGTAAGTTATTTTACGGAATTATATATACAAGCTCTCTGCTGTAAGTAAGAACGTCACTACTTCCAGAGTCTCTTGATTCCGGATTCTAGAATACATCTTAATGCCTTCTATATTGAAGTTTTGGGTGTAAAGGATCAAGTCATCCCTGTATTATCTTTATAGGATTCCATAGGGTTCTTCTAGTGGTACTTTGGGGTAGCGTTGTTCCTCCGTTTTAAGTAAGTTACCAGCAGCAGTGGTGTGTACCCACCGTGACTGTGACTGACTGTGACAAAGTCTGTCAATCCTGGAGAAAGCAACTGGAGAAAATTCTACTCTTCCATCTTCTTCACCAAAGTTCAAAGTAAAGTTACTTTCTCCTTTCGAAAAGGTATCATCATTCACCATCCAGCATGATCCGAAAGCTGGTGGGTACACTTGTACATGGGGGGATATAATATTGTATAAGAGATGATAAAAAATATTCTGCATAATTCCAAGCCTCTTGTTTCCTCTAGTAATAGTGTGGTAGAACAGAGGAACTCGACAGAGTGATCACCAATATTTGATGGAATGCATTTTCTACATATAGGTGAAAGTGAAAATACGACCATGAAAAGCACTATTTCAGGCCTGTTAAAAATTTAAAAAAAAATTCAGGCCACTTTTGAACAAACATCAAACGTTAGTTTGCTGGTCTAAAATCATTCATTCATTTTACTGCTCAATTTTTCCCCATTTCCTTTAATTTCAATAAAATTTGGATGCTCACTTTGAGAAGTTCCCTCATCGGAACTCTATTCTCCCTAATACTATAGGACTTCTTGACAGGCATCATACATTCTGTATATGATACAGTGTACACCGCCTACAATACTTATAAAGTAGGTACATATATCCGTAAATAGAAACACAACATCTCCAATTTGAATTTGAACTTGTCACTCATTCCCTATCTGTCTGTCCCCAACCCCTTCGTCTTCTTCCTTCCTGTCAAACCCAGAAGTGTACAAGTATTCGGAACGAGCCAACATCAGCCTGACATCCATATACAATAATAGAAACTTACTTACTTGCGAAAGGTAGAGATAAACTTTACTTTTGCCAAAACTTAAATCCAAACGGGCCCAATCGTACCCAACCTATCTATATACTCTCTCTTTCCTGTCCTGTCAACATCTTGGTTTCTCCGTTGTAAAATAAAGTCTACAAGCCTAACCAACCGAAACCAAAGAATTTACCTACCTGACTTGAGAAGAGAGAGAAAGCTAAACGACTTGATGATTTCCAAGTCAAAGGAAGGAACTTTGGAGTTTGGACTTGTCGACGAGTTGACTACGGTTGTCGACGAGTCTCGTCTTCGTCAACATTATCATTATGAACCTTCTCATTATCATCATCATTATTGGTCATAGGCAAGTGGAGCGGAAAATCTGCAATTCATTAACTCATCAGGGGGAAGAGTCCTCCCTGCCGAATAATTTCCCGTCCTGTTCGCCTGTTTATTTCATTTCCTTTCCCTTTCATTCCATTACAATAAATCATGCCTCGAATCTCAATGCTAACCGCAAACTTCTTCTTCGATATTTATTTACTTATCTGGCATCTCGGCTCCAGTTCCTCCCAAACTTCTAAAGAATAATTGATAAATAATAATTGAAACGTCTTCTGGGGAATAATGAACTTACGACATGATTGGCTCTGTCTACAGATTCTGTCCGCTTTGTCGGCTCGACTTTCACCAGCCTTTTCTCCATCAATCCTTGTGGTTTTTGTGTTTCCAATTAAGCAATTTAGACTGGGCTCGTGCTTCGTAGTAGCCAATTAGGGTCATATTAAAAACGCCGATGTTGTTTATCATATATGACGCTTAAAAACACGCAGCGATTGTGCGATGCAGCGTAGGGAAGAAGGGTAGATGAAGTACAGGAATAGTCATTAATTAAAATTACATGATCCTCATCGTAGATCATTCCAAAATCTACTAGTTTACTCCAATGAGACTATTCGATTGTACTGCTATGATAGTGTGTATATATAGTTCTAGTTGCTAAACTTTCTAAAAGTTATAAAGTTCTAATTTCCCGATCTGTTTTGATTTCTGTTGATTTCAGCTCCAACTACGTGCTTCTCAACCCATTCCCTTCCAACAAAAACTCTCTCCAGCAAAAACTACAACTTCTCCAAGGGAAAGTAAAAGTACTCCAGCACAACAACCTGAGCCAACTCGCTAAAACGAAATCTCTATCTCCTAAACGAGTTTCCATTGATCTGAACGGGAGGATTCAACGTTTAGTCAGCCTATTCGGGGGAAGAGGACTGTTCGCTCCTTATAAGTGTTACACGTATAAATAGTAAATGCTAAATGTTTCCAACAACTCGAGATAAACTAAATACAAGGACTAATGAAAAGGTCTCACAACTCCCAATTTCTTGAACTCTTCAGAATTGAGGGCTACATCAGTGGAATACTACGGGTTGGTTCTTCTTCTTGTACAAGTGGAATGTTTACCTACTGCTCAGCGAGATCAACGGAGTTCGTGCATAGTTTAATTGACTGAGTCCCTACTGGGACCTAGTTCCTCTCTATATAAAGATAGCAGGGAGACCCCCATATATTATTACTTTACTATCCTCAAAAAGTGGTATAAGTGATTCTTGCTCTTCTGCAAAATATACATCCAGGACCCTATCTCCTCCTCTAGAGTCCTTCTAAGAAAACGGAGAAAGTCCTCCTACAATTTTAACCAAGACGGGAAGAGGAATCTAAAATCTAAACTTTCCGGAATTTGGTTGCAAACCGAAGACGGAGGAATTAAGCTACCATCAAACTACGTCTACAACGACTGCAGTTACAGTTCTGCCAAGACCATTTCAATTTCAACACTCTCTTCCCAGACTTGCGAATTTTTCGTCTCCAGAATTTGGAATCAAGACTCAGATTCGTCATTCAGAAGGGAAGGTCCCAACTGAGCTGAGACTCCTAGAACATACTATTTAGACTTGTATGAAAAGAGATAGGAAAGTCTCTCTCTGTCTCTCTCTCTCTCTCTGATAGTAAAGAATAGGATATTTAATTTAAGAGAAAAGAAAGTAGAAAGTGAAGTGGTTTGATGTGAATTTGATGTTTGTTAAGGGAAGAACTTGAGCTATAGAAAAGGGATTCTTTTTTGTTTCGTATTTTGACGAAGGTTCTCTTGGCGGAGGCATTGTAAAAAAACCAGTAGAATAAGACGAAGACGAAGTGTGGGATGATTCTGTAGTAGAATCCTGCACTCCTGATCAATAATACATAGCTATATCTCTATAGATTGTGTACTTTTTTGTATACGTTTAAAGGACAAAGGGGCTTTCTTTTTAAAGAAGGCCCTGAGGTGGTAGACTTGGCCAAATGCAACTAATGGCACTTAACGCCCTTCTCCTCTTCGATGCAATCTTCATCTTCTTCCTGTTTCTCGTTTCCGTCTCTTGCCTTCTCTATTATTTACCTCTCGTCCCACCCAGTCACCACAGCCGGTCCTCGTCCTCTCATCTCATGAGTGTGGAGGACTTGGAGGGGAGTTTAGGAGATATTGAAAGTGCCCTTGTCACTTCCACCTGTGCCCGGGGTCATGATCCCAATCCCGATGACCCCGCCACGCACATTATGGCCCCGCCTGATAAGGGGAGTAAGAAGGGGGGCCGGGACAGTCGGGGTCACCCCGACCCACCTATTGAGACTGTATGATTCCGAGGGTAGTAAAAAAACAAAGGGTACACATCTACTTATATAAATTAACTTGTTTTTTAAAAAGGCCTGGAACGGGCACAGGCAATTGAGGATGAGGGACTTCCGCTACTCTCTGTTCATCTTGCTGAGAATTAATTTTGTTTGTTGTTAAATAGGTGTGTATTTCCCGTTTACGTTGATCGGCAGAATGGACAGAGAGCAGATTATAATTTTTGGATCCAGGTTTTGATCGTCGATTTTTTAGTTTAAAATAAGCAGACATTTTATCTGTAAGATACACCCTAAAATTTAAATCATTGCTTATTTTGAGCAAGGAAGTAAAACTTTGCACTTTAATTTCTCACACTTGTCTCCAACTCATTTTTTCCCCCATTTTTTACCAAGAAGATGGACCACTTTTCACCAGCTCCAACTAACTTGCAGATAGATCATTAACCAAGTGGAGAGAGTCTATAGAGATACGATATTTTTAGTGAGGGACTAAGTTCATTCCGTATATTTAAAATTCATCCTATATTAATATGTTCAACATACTATATAGTCAATGCTAGATGCACAACTCGTCGAGAGACACACATCATGTAGAGTACTTCACTTACATTTCCTTTTTAAAAAATTGAGACAAACGTACTGCCGACACACTTATTACTTAAAACTTAGACAGTACACACAGAAATTGTGTGCACACATATATCCATACTTGCGTTGAAAACTGGAGAAAGCAGGGACTGGAGTAAGTAATAGAGAATTACCTTTTTCTCTTCTTTTGCTTTACTTTCACCATTTGATGAGTTCTTGTACTTATCAATGCATGTAGCACACGATATTTTGTGATGATATAGACGGGGATGTGGAGTACAATTCTTTTTGGTCCTAAATGTATGTTTCAAAAACAGGGGATACAGTTAACTTCCGTTATAATGAACCCATTCTTTGTTTAAAGGTTTGTAGCTAATTTCTTTAATTAAACTGATCATTCCAATGCAGTCAATACAGTTTTAAATTAGAAAGGTATTAATATTCAATATTTATTTTATCGCAATAAAAACATCATTGTAAATGTCCCAACATCAATGAAATTCAAAGTTAACTTATTCTAATTCCTAAAACCAAGTAGCAAAAAAAGTTCCCTATAAAGAGAGTTTTCTGTATCCGGTAATTTTGTATGCATTTCTTATCCCTATTGAGTATGCAGACATTTTGTACTCCGAGTTTAGATTTTTTTTCCTTGAAGGAAAAATACGAATCTTCCTACATTTTTTTTTTCAAAGTAAGTAAGTAAAAAAAAAACTCGAGAGATTCTCAATTCGTAAAATTCTCACCGTTTCTTATATTTCTCGTCTTCGTTTGTTCCCACAAAAAAAACCTCAAAACCCGACGAGCGGGGTTCCTTTCTTCATTCATTTGCTTTCTCCATCTCCACAAGGCCAATTCTTGTAGTTCTTCTCCCCAACTGCTGATTTATGTACTTTCTTTTGCGGGTGTGTATATTATCTGTATGTCTCACTTCCCTCCCTGCTTTTTCACATCACCACATTCTAACAAGCCAAGTAGGCTCAGACTTTATTCTTGAGCAAAAAGTAACACATATATTATATGAGTTAAATACATAAGACATATTCTACCAACACTATATAGTGTATGGATATACATCCAACAGTTCATTTTCTTTCTCATTTAGTTTCTCTTAAAAAATAACTACTTTCCAACATTTCCAAACAATTTCAACATTTCTGCTTGTTGCAAAAACTACTGGTTTATTACGCGAGCTTCAGTTAGCACTAACTCAGATTTCTCATCATTCCTTTACGAGATTTAGGAGATTATATTCATTTTGAGGTTTGTTTTCCTAAAAAGCAGAAGATCCTACATAGATTCTGCTTGAGTTTCACATCATTTTTTGTACTTAGACTTATTAAAACTCATTATATGATCTTAAGAATATTAAAAGAAAACATCAAAATCCCTGTTATAAATCCTTCAGATTCCGAAAATTCCAAAATCCTTATAGTCCTCTGGTCCTCAATCCTCTCTGCCTGGAGAAGCAACCAACCAAAAAATACAAAAAGTATCATCCTCGTTCTGTCGCCGTGATGAAGACAATATTCTTCTAAGAAAATTTTTGGTTCTAAAAATATTGCATACGAAAGGAGGGTCCTTATAGTTCTTATAATACTTAGAATATACAACACTATATCTATGTATAGCTAGAATAATTCTGTGTAAACTGTACTGAATATACTATGTTAACTATACTTACTAAAAAATACTATAGAATTCTAGAATATGTATTTCTATACTGTAACAAGGGACGTGAAAAGCCGGAAACTATCATATTTAAGTGATCGTCTAACAATAAGCTTTAGAAGAATATTGTTTTGTTTAGATTTCTAGTGAAGCACATCTGGATATTCCATATTAGACATTCCATTACGATTCTTGGAAGGATCTGTCAGATAAATGTAGATAAAACTACTAGACTAGTCGTAGTGGTAGAGATATGTTAAAACGCTAACATTATGCATTACATACAGGTAGGGATTATATTTATAGATTCTTAACTTTATGTTTTTTATCCCAATTCCATTCCATAATTCAACTCTATAATCCTCTAAAAGACCGTTTCAATTCCCAAGAATCCGGGCTGATTTTTCAACGTGTTCCATGGAGGCAGAAAGTGGCTTTCATAAGACAAATTCTGGAACTATCAAGGAAAAAATTCCAAAAACTACATTTAATCCTCCGCACCCACCACGTAATTCCCATTAAATACATCCAAAGATATATCAGCCAATGATATTATCATAAACAGCAAAGGAGAATGAGATCCCGATAATTTTTCCCCACCGAACTTTACCGCATTATTATGGAAGTGAGGAGGAAAAAGTAAAACCGAAATCGGATATTAAGGGAATGGAAAGAGGAGGTCTAAAGTTTTGAGATTAGCTCCGATCTGGTTATGAGTTAATGGCTAATTTCCCGTGATTTATGCGTCGTCCCAGAACCGAATCCCGTGGCGGTGGTGGTGGTGGTAGTAGTAGGAGTATAAAATGACAAGGGGTTAAAGGGTTAATAATCCTCTTTAAGAATTATTATAGAGAGGAGAGAGAATCTGGAATCTTGAATCTACAATCAAGAATAATATTTTCCTTTAATTTCCTCGAGACGAGGGCCGGTGGTGGTGGGTGAATGTTCATCTTTGACTCTTGACTGGGTTCAGTTTCCGTTGGTTAGCTTAGCTTAAGGAAATCTTCCCTCCTACACTCTCATCCTACTTGAAGATAATATTGAAGAAGGAATTCCTTGGAGAGGAGGGATGTAATCGGGGAATTAATTTGATTTTTATTGATTTTTCTCTTACCTCTCAAGAAGCTAAAGCCCTCTTTTCTGAACCTGTAAAGTCCTGACTTGACGCTCCGTATTAGATATAGCCTCTGATTCTTAGTCCCAACTATAGGCGGATTAAAATTAAATTGTTCCAGAGGATTCCTCTTGCTCTCAAAAAGTGGAGAAAGTTTTACTTTCTCCAACAAGACCTCCCCTTCGTCTTCCTTCAACTTCAGTCAAAGAGTTGGCCATTAGGTTCTTATTGGAGCTCGAACAATGCAATTCCCTTATTGGATTCCTTAACATTGTACCCATATGTAGGGAGTGTGTTGGGTACATCTCAAATACGTATTGTATCTGTAGTAGTGTCATCGTATTTCATGGCTTTGGAGTTTGGACCCAAAGTTTCTCGAGTATCTCATCAGTGGGTGGTTACAGTAGTCTCAAATGTGTCTGGGAGAAAATTACAGTTTTTTCAAAGTCCTCAAGTCCCCTTGTCTGGATTAAATAATAATTTAATGGCTTGATGATCTGGAAACCGTATAAACATTCCTCTTAGCCAACACAAGCTTTTTTTTGTTGCTTTTGAGTGTTTTTGAGACGGATTATGTATAATCAAATCCTTGTTATTTGGGAATTCCTAGTTCATGTTTCAAAGTTAAATTTCCAATGTGGTTTTTTTTTTCAAGAAGAGATGGTTTCCTATTGGATATATAAAAAGAGGGGGAAAATGTCGTAGGTGCATTAGAGAGATGTGATTTGTGAGGTGGAGAAGCTGTTGATGATGATGATGATACTACATACTACAAATACATACACCCTTCCTCACTTAATACACAAAGCAAGAGCAAGTACGTGACAATCTCACTCTGAAAGTTTCGAGATTGTATGGGGAAAGTAGGTTGTATAGGAAGTAGGGATGGCAGTTTTGGTTCGGGCTAAGCATCACGAATCACGATTCACTCAATTTTTCACTTTCCCCTCTCAAAAAGTAAGTAAAGTTGGGAAATAACATGAATTTCCGTTATTGAGGTCCATCAGGGATCGCGTCTAGATTTGAAGGTTCCAGATTCCAAATAAGTCGCCCGTTGTATTCCCTTGTAGAAACGCTTGTAGTTTTTGTAGTCAGTTTTGGCTGCACTTTCCAGCGCTGAGAAATCATGTTTCAACTCTGTATCGAAGAATGCAGTTTTTATAAATTGGTTTCCTAGCGGAGAAGAGTTCGTTTCATGAAAGGGGCCACCCGGATTCTGGGATTGGGATCCATTAATCTCGTCAAATGGGAAAAGGAAATCATGAACATATGAAATTGTATCTATTTTCAATGATTTACTTCGTACTTTAGACTTCCGATGTATTCCTTAGGACTCGTAAGTGAAAGTCAAAATGAGAGTCATTGGTAGTTTTTTTTTGCCGTTTATTTTTTCATTTTTTTCTCCGACCTTTTAGTAGAAGCATGATGTCTAGCCTTGAAGTTTTAAAGCAACTAGGAACTGCTTCGAATTTTTACAATTTATAGGGAATTTGTAAGTTGTAAAGTCACCCTTATAAACTACTGAAGTCAGTACTATAGTTATGATGGGATAATAGTGTAGGTTAAACTAATTAAATATAAGTGTCAGTTAGACTATAGGAAATCACTTTACTACCCCGATAAGAGACCTGAATGACGTAAAGTTTGTATGAATAATTGTAAAAAAGTATGCAAATCTGCAGCAAATCTTCAACGTACCAAAGCGTAATTAAAAAAAATAAGTCGTGTTTAAATTAAGACAAGGCAGACATGAAAGGTATGCGTTTATTGATAGTTTTAGTACTGGATATTTATTGATAGACAATAGGAATAGTAATATTAAATGTGATTAGAAATTATTAAGACAAAAGGTTGTAAATAGTATTAAAACACATTATAGCTTTAGTAATTAATTAAACTTCCTCCTTCGAACTTCCTTCGTGACTTCGACAATTTCGAGGATCAACAGTTATTTTGCGAATATAAATTGAAACTCAAAATTTTGAGAGCGGATAAGATAATGCATATCGATTACTATCGATGTGATTCTGCTGTAATATTGTTATATAAATATATATACATATTATACATTTTTAATTTGTGAAAAATTTTGAACTCTAGGAATTAATGGTTTATAAACTTTGTTTTTGAAATACATTTTGACGGAAGATAAATGTGGTTGTAGCCTGTATAGATAATTACTCCGGACATCCCTGTGTAACCCAAATAGAAAACAACTAATAAATTTAAATACAATATTCGAAATCAGCACTTCGTTCATTTACGCTCACTTACGACATATCAACAATCATTGGACACTTAAGATTAAGATTAGTCAACCTATGTATCAAAAATACTTAATTAAATGCTCAACAATACTCACAATTGGCGTGTTTATATTGCATCTCCAATTTTCTAAATAACTAAACAATGACTCAATCCTAACATTTTTTCACATTTATTTGTGTCGCATCGCAATCTCTTCTACTTTATCTTCCATACAGATTAAAATACTGGTTAAGAACCTATATAAATTGACAAGAGAAGTTGAGTAGATCCAATGATCCAAAAAAAAGCATTTCCAATTCTTCCGATCCCATAATCTCCAGACTAGACAAGACCAGACCCCAAACCCACGAGTTGAATATCAGACCGATTTCCTTGTACTTTTACCGTCAAGAGGAAAAAACATCTCAAAAGAATCCCTTCATCTCCCCAACGATCTTAATCCCCACGTCAATAATGTGAAGTGGAACTTATTGTGAGTCGTTCTCCACATTACTATCATCATCATAGGAGAGACGCAGCCTAGCTAAATCCAGTAAAGAGCAGAGATGTAATCTAACTAATCTACCTGAGTAATGGACAAAAACAATAGATTCCCCGACCATATTCATACCGATAACTAGAATGGAACACATGCCACTTAAAAAGCAAAGGCTTATTTAGATCCGGAGAAATAGAATAGCATAAGGTGAACTAAATTATTCAGAGATTATGGGACTTATTCCCTCCGGACCAGTAGCCAATTTAATTCCTTCGGAACCTCTGGTCCCGACTCCTGGAATAATATCCCTGTTAAATCTAGAGAGGATAATGGATAACCAAGGTGTGTTAGCCTCTTCATCCGACATCTATTCTAAGCCAATAATAATACGGCACACACAACACAGTACAAGTTATGTAAAAATCCTTAGCACTGTCTCTTACATCTAAATAGCCGACATTACTGTAAACAGGAGACGCAGACGGCTTCAATTTCTCAATCCAGTTGACTCCAGCCAGCATTAAAGGGATCCATTATGCGAGTCATTTAGGATTTTGAGGATTTCGCATCTGGGACCGACGGCTGGTCCTTAAAGGTCCTTTCTCTCTCCGTCTCTCTATTATTATTGTAATAATAATGTTCCCTTTTAGTCCGAAGGTATTAGTACATCATTCTGTAGATGGAGGAGTAGGATCCAGCTAGACCCTCGTCATTAGACAGATCTTTGTACAGTTCACTACGGCTAAGACAGTCAACGGATTTCCGTCCTGTTGCTCCCAAATGTGCCCAGTAACTTTCCCCTTCCATCCGGAGAAGACGCTGTTCTAATATCTTATAGCTGTAACATGTAACAGATCCAAAAAGACAGGACGGGCTCTTAAAATACAGAGAGAGGAGAATCGACCTTAATACTAATCCCCTCTTCTTATGAACGGACTTGGTCTCTATTACAAGTAAAAGCCTTCAGAAGACGAGACGGCTCGGAATCCGGCAGAAAGAACTGTCTCAAAACCTTAAGGAAGAATACAAGAACTTCTTTCCAACCTGTCGCCCAAATCCTAATTCCTAATTTTCCTGTAACTAATGTCCATCCAACTTTCACCAAGGACTTATTTTGGCTCTCGAGTTCATGGAGAAGTTCTCTGACGGAGAGACCACAAAATATTATTACAACAAGTAATAACTCCAGCCTGTTGATGCTTCATTTGATTAAAGGAGCTCCCCCCTCTTCTTCCGGAAGTAATGTTGTAATTTAAATGCATCATTTTAAATTGTTATTACGGTGGCTATACATACGGTATATTTTGCGTAGTAATCTGTTACTACACTTCATTATTTGGCTCTTACACGCTCCTTAAATCAGAACTTCTGCCAAGAAGAGAAAGTATCCAGAAGAGCAATGGCTTTATTATTTTTGTGTTGACACAAAACTAAATATAAACCATAAATATGGATAGCAATTTTAATCTGATAGATTTGCTCTTAAAGAACATTTTTATCGTGCTTATTAGTTGTGTATTCAACACAAAAAAAATCATTCCGTGAATTCAACCTCTCGGGAACTTCCCTTCTAAGTTGTTAAGAAAACGATGCCATGCCACACCTAAAATCCGGGCCTTCACCTACTTTGACTTACACCTACTTGTTAGGCACCCACTCATTCAGATTCAGACATGTAGCTACATGAAGCTACTCCTCCTTTTAATAACTTAGTTTACATTTTACATGTTTTTTGGTTTTGACTTTGGAAAGAATCCTAAACATCCTAACCTATGTACCTCCGCATATAAATTACAAAGGAGATCCCGAACATGGATTTGCATTATTCATTATCCCATTTCACGTCCGACTGCCTTAGAGAAGGAGGATGGGCACGTGCCTAAGCCCCTTCCTCTCTGCCTAAGTATTTCTTTTTTACTTTCACTTTCCGCATGAAATGAAAATAAAAAACCCAGGGAATATACATACATCTACAGTATAACGTCCTCTCTCTTTCGCCACTCTCGGGTCCATCTACGCAGATTCTTACTTTCTTACTTCATAATTATATCTGCACGGAATAAATATTATGACGAGGTAGATTGTAGGTAGTATTTAAAGGCTGAACCGCTTAAATTCATGAGCAGGATAGAGTTACTTACGAGGGAGCATTTGGAAGTGATAATTGAAACAGCGAGAGCGAAAAAAATCTGGTATTTACCGACATCCATTTAATATATGCAAAGAGGAGATTTTGCTATCTGTTAAATGATTTTTTTTTTAAATCTGCACACATTTACCAAATTCGGACTAAAACTCCGCGTTCTTCACTTGGAAGAGTCCCCTCCTCAACCCTTCTATTTTTCTTACGCGAGTCCGGAGGTGTAAATCTTATTATGAGAATTTATTTGGCAGCTTTCGGCTCTACTCCGTCGCTCTAGGACATGTAGAATGTGTATTTTATTATAAATCGCATGCATGGTTGCAGCATCTCCTTGCCCAACAACAAGGTAAGTAGTAAAAACGGCCCTTGTTGACTAACTGATGTATGTACGGTGTGCAGTGTCTCATGGAGAAAGCAGAGATCAACCTGTTGAGATATTAAGACATGAAAGGCGAAAGAAAGAGAGAGAGAGAGAGATTCGCAAATTCGTGCCTTTCAGCCTTTCTCCAAGATTTGAGATCTCCATTTTAGGTTGTGTCTATATGCATATCCGGATATAGCTTTTTTAGTGGAAGCTCAGGGAACAAGTGCTGGAGGAACTGCATTGATCTAGAAGAGACTTCTGACTTGAAGGCTTCAAGACGAAGAAGATTTCAGAGCCTGGAGGCGCTTTCTTCTTTCTCTCGATCTCTTGGAGACTGGAGGTGGTTGATGGTTGGTTGGCCGTAGTGCAGGAGCCTTTGAAGAGGATCCTCTCTCTATTGTTATGAATAAGGTATTATTTGTTTGAACACGTGAGGCTTTTTTCCGTATATTAAGAGGTCAAGTGGAGCATGAATATTTGCCTTCCGTTTGGTCAATGAATAAAAGGGCTGATAAAGATGGACGGATGGGAAACTATTTACTCTTTTTTTGATGTTTTTCGTGAGTAAACAGGACTTTTGTATTTATTTATTTACAGGTTTTAAAGGAGTGGGGAAACGAGCAGAGTAGATGTCCATTTCTTTCATTTATTTGGATTTATGATAAGGCAGTTTTGGTGTTTTAATTCGAATCGAAACATGAAGATTGCGATGCTTTTTGCTGTTTCATTCCATCTAATCTGCTCCTACTAAACGTATATTCAATGTACTTTTGTGAAGTCGAAGGATCGGTTAGTGAAGACTTAACGGGGATTGACTCTTTTTTTCGATGGTTTGTAGGTTGGCTTAATTTGATGACAAGTTTGTTTAGATTCGTTCCGCGGTTTCTATTTACTGTGAAAAGAAATTTTAATTATTTTGATAGATTACTCAACTTCCGAAAATGTGGAGATTTAAAAAGCAAGCTAAATTGAACCCAACCAAGCAGCTTTAAAAACATATAGTCACTAATAAGAACACCTAGGCCATTAGCGAGATCAACTACTTATATGATAGTCTCATCGACGACAGCTCAAAATTTCCTCGAAATAGGTTCGTCGGGCCCCGTTTGAGCATTGAAACCGAATGTTTTCATGAAAACAAGAACACAAACCGTTCTTCAAAGACGGTTAGAGTCAACCGACCGTGTATAAAGTGCAAGGGAGATCTAAAGAAGGGACCACAACAGACGGACCTAACTATTTTGCAATCTTAATATGTACCAGTTAGCTTTTCGATGAGTTCCTCACTCTTTCTCTCTTTTGAGGACCTCAAAACATATCTAAACCAAACTATCTTTTTAATTGAAAGGAGAGAAAGTCATAACAAGGAAAGAGAGAGAAGACAGGGGCGTTATGCCATTATTTTAGCAGTAGATTGGAACACAAAGTTTCTGAGCATTCGAAAGCTCTGAAGCAAAACCCATTCGATTTCTCAGAATCTTAGTGGATTCTTAAAAGCTTAAAGTTTTAAATAAACAATCGGAGACTCCAACAAACCATGTCCAACAAGGCCCTCTACATAATTATCAAGAGCTTGTTCCTTCCTCATAATATACGAATGCCTTTGCACTGTTGACTGTTGATCCCTGATTTCCCAACCGAACCAACTTCATTCCCTACAACTTAATGAATTCATCCCCTTATGCTTACAGCTCATCAAGTCTAAAGCCTATTTATTGCCTATGGCCTTACATACATTTGTGATGATCTCTCAATGACAATGGAGAATGTATGTTGATGCTACAGGAAGGTTATGAGAAATCCGTCAAGTTCAAGAAAAACTAGTTCGTTTAAACTATCTGTAGATATGGGAATAGTGAAAGCGTCAAGGAGAATTTTTTTTGAAATCCCTTGAATGGAGTAGTTTATTTTGATTGGGGAGTTATTCCGGGGTGTTTATTTTTACTGTCTTGAAGATTGCATTGGGAAATTAGCTATTTCCCTTCAATTTTTCATTTCTCGATTTATTCCGTGGGACAAACAAAACGAATTCAAATAGCTTTCTCTCAAAACGACTGGATTTCCATGTACTCCCTGTAACACAGAGTTATCAATAGCTAAACTCGTTGCTAGTAGAGGCCTTTAGCTCAATGTAGGTAAGTCCTCGTGCCTTCCTTTTGTCATTGTGCGGTTGTTCCCTTTGCAGAATGATTCCTTCATGTATATTGATGTAGGTAGTGGGTAGGTAAGTATGAATCTCGAATCTGGGGGATGTGACATACTAGACTACTACTACTACTATCACTATTATTATTACTGCACTATAATGCTTATAAATTTGGACGGATCGAGGACGGAATACAAAGAAGAGATGAGGCATTCATATTAATTATGTCATCGTGACAAGCGGCAGGAGGTACTCTGTCACATTCCCTCTAGATATACCAGGGCTCGAGATAATGGATGAAGAGAGAGAGGAGCTAAAGATCATCATCATCATCAAGCCTCAACGCAGTCCTCTCTCGACTAAATATTCTTCTTCCGCCTCCTACGCTTAAAATTAATTTAATCAACCCTTTCACTCATTTGCTTCTTTGTTAATAAGGAATAACACCTCCGGCTCTATTCAAACACTGCATAGTTGGTTGTAGTACACAACTTCAGGATCCTCCGCCTCCTCCTCCTAGAAGCTTGATCTTTGTAAGTATTGAAATAATACACATTAAAACATCGAGATTTAATGTTGTTGAAGCATCAGGGAAGGACGGATTTATACTAATTACTAAAAGTTGATTAAATAACAAGAAACTTGTATTCTGGAGAAAGTATGTATATGGAGACAGATTCATTTAAATGCAACTCTCGACTCTTCTATGAATGCGTTCATTCAGATTTGCTGAATGCGGTTGAGGAGAGACGGGAAAGTCTGTAGGACCTTTAGTTTCACAACCCTTAATTGTATTCAGATGGTTTTTTGGGATGGAATTAATTATTTGCGTATAAAAAGAGGTGGAAACACGGATGTTGAGATTATTATAAAGGGGTATTTTTATAATTTTACAGTATGCTATTTGAACTGCACTGTGGTAGAACTGGATCAATACTTTTTAGATAAAAATAAACAGTCGATTTTACCCTGCGAAATCTTTTATTTGATCAATTTTAGCCCTTTTGCAATTGACAACTGTATAAAAAAAATAATTAGTTATAAGAGTTAAAAAATATAAGAATAGATACAAAAAAAACATATCTTAAATTTCCCCTAGAATTAGAATTCATCACGGATTTTCACAAAATAACAGAACGCAATCCTCCACCAAAAGATCCATGCACCTCCATTAAAATATCTGTATAGACCATTCCCTGAGTTTAATTACAAGCAAGGGTCCAACTAACTTTATGCTAATCCAGCTATAAAATAAAGCGTTTATTCTCTATTTGTAAATAAGCCCTTAATTAAGAAGAATGCTTGAAACGAGTCAACCATGTTTTTTTCTCATTTCATCCCTATAATATAAGTTCCTTAATCCCCTTATCACGCGTTCAATCAGCAATTACACAAAGCTCTGACGTGCATGCTCCAAATCCGCAATTCCAATTCCCTCAATAATAGCCTCGAACACTAGAAACACACAGAAGATTATGGATTTGAGATTCTTGTTTAATTCATTACCATTCCAAGGTTTAATGACAACAAAAAAGCAACATTTCTCTTTAGCTCCGTATTTTCAGATCATTAGTAAATAGAAAGAAGGAAAAAATTCGAAATAATGAAAAAGTCATACTTAATGGATTGAGATTGTGTGTATCCAATAAGTAAAGACCTAAACACATCCTTAAAGATTGATGAGCTATATCTTTTTTCTACTTCTGCTACAATTTCTATTTACAATCCTGGTGTGCAACAAGGCTAGATCTGGAGACTACGAACAGTTGGGCAGTGGCCTACATGTTTTGCCAGTAAAATCCGATTTTTACTCGTTTTTCGGAAATTATCAAAAACGAATGGAAACTTACTACTTTTCATTACGATTCGAACTCCCCGTAAAATTTCCGACAAAATGGCTCGTCATCTTTAAAACCTTCGTTTGTGAATGCCAATTTAGTAGATTTACGTATTCTACAACTACGTATTTTTTTAAGATCTCTCCCACTAAACGATCATCAAAGTCACCTTCTACGTCATAAGAGGAGGAGAGAAAGCCACATCCAAAGACGAAGGAGAAAGAATCTTACATGATTTCACCACAACCGCAGTTAGTAGCCATTAGTGCCGGGTTGTATGTGTGGAGGCATATAAGTAGCCCAAAACTTTACTTACTTTAACCTCTCTTCTGTGTAAAATGTTTTTTTCTCTCGTCGGAATAGGCCATTACCTCCCTATCTATCGAGGTTATAAATCTTTATGAAAGTCCTTTGCAGAGCAATATTCATTTCCCGTCTCAAAGTATGAAATAAAATCTTCCTCCGTGGGCAATGGTAATATAATGTATTATAGACTGCCCGTGTGTACTTATCTCTGTAACGTAAATATAAACATGTTGTGAGTTGGATTTAACTAGCCCTTGGCATTCGCAGAAATAGATCATAATAATTTTATGGATATAAAAAAGGTCTATATGTAATTGAGAGGAAAAGAGTTTTTGACTTTGATTTCGGAATTCGGAAAAGCAACGCTTTTCACATCTTTAGGTAATAAGTTAAAAGAGAAACTATGAAGTGTCGCTTATCTGCGTTCGTTTTATAACCATATCTGCACGATGGTTTTGTCGAAGTTGAAATGTTGAAAAAGGAGCATGCAATCATTTTTCAGTTTATTTTGTAGATTCAGCAGCAATATATGAAACATAAAAGATGATAATTTTAAATTGTTAGGGAGGTATCTCGGAGTCTATTAGATTTTGCAATCAAAAACGAAAAAATAACATGTGCAATTAACATGGATCGATATGGAAAACAGGCCTGGACGCTGACGCTAGAAACCAAGTCCGTTGAAACATAAATTCTCTGAAAACAAAGTCCAAAACTCTCCGATATCCCTGACTTGCCATAATTTCACCATAGCTTCAGAAGCCCCCCCCCCCCTTCCCCCCACTTTAATAAAACTCAGCCGCCCAGCAGGATTATAAATATTAAATCAAACCAAAGGGCTACTTTGATTTATCACAATCAGGGTGAAAGTGTTGTTCGTGTTCTTTCATCCAAATAATATCGAATCTCTATAACCTACTTACTTACTAGCACAACTACGTATTTATATTTTTACATTGTGTTTCACGATGCTAAACTCCTAGACTGCTCCCATGTAATAACAACATAAAAAGGTCTCTCCTATCAAATTCCCGATACGTTTAGAGGGGAGAGAAGAGCTGCTGCTACCGAAGCTGGAAGATAATTTTTCATCGAAATGCCAACCTCACTCCACCCGACCCGTCGGCTTGACCTGCATGCTTCATTTGTATCCACAGCGTTTGAATACGGTTTTGATTAGTTTTATTCATGAGGGGATGATTTACATTGAAGCTTTTTCCTTGAAAATTCCAAGTAACCTTATTACAGAGAGGAAAGCGTATCATCTTTCAATGAACGGTACTGCCTATTCAAATCAAATCTTGGAAATTGGAAAATACTCATCCACCAACGCATATAATATATACGTATACTGTCTAAAAATAGAGAAGAGCAATCTAATTCCAAGGCCTCAAATGTCCATTCTACCCGACGGCCTGGGTTTTGAGAATCGCTAATTCTATCGGGAAATGAAAATCAAATTCCAGTAGCAACCTCGGCAGGATGGTGATCGTTTACAGGTCTTAAATGGTACATATTTGAGCCTGAATATTGATCCCATTAGACCAGCCGTGGTGTAAAGTCACAGTCTAATTAGCCTTTTGTCGGATACTCTGACCCAATCTGGGCAGTTTGATTGAGTTGTCCGGGATTGGAAATTGGAATAGGATTGGGACGGTCCCAAAAATCGAAGTAGCTTCCAACCTGAAATTGTTTTTCATTTAGAAATGAAAACTTTTTCAACAGGTATTCACTCCACTAGGGTTAGTCTTTCACCATATATAATTACCTGTTACTGTATCCTCAGACACGTAGTTCTATAAATAGCCCTAGATAGAACAAGCAGGGAACCGAAAAGTTCCTGAACTAAATGCCAACCCATTATCGCAACGCTATACATCAAGTGGCAGATATCTACGATTTCATCCTAATGAATATTTATATTCAATTTACCCTAAACTACAGCTCGTCGAATAGGCACAAAAAACCTTCCCAAAGAATGAACCCAAGTTCCCCGTAGTAACTTTCAGTACTGACTCTCACTCTGGAATCTAAAGATTTTTCGACTGCTTTAGTAGCTACCGACCTCGTTTCATATCTAACCAGCCCAATACGATTACAATGTTTGAATTTGAAATTTGGATGTCTGTACAACACATGGGTGGAAGTGGATCTGTGATACTGATCACTCATACACTTACATATATCGTATGGCAATGGTGGTAGCGGTAGTAGTGGTGGTGGTGGTAGCTGCACATAGATCCGAAAGTGAAAGCACATATGTGTATATGTGTATTAGGCGGAGAGTAACCAACGGGAAAGCCTCTCTTCCTCTGATTGTGCTTTCACCCGATAAAAGAACATGACATGGGCTGGTTCCTTGGTCTCCCTTCCCATCCTTGCTCTTTTTGCATCTCTCTTTATGAGCTACACATGTCTTCGTGTACTTCCGTGTATAACCTCTCGTCTGCACACCTTGGAATTCCTCTCTCCTTATTACAATACTGTAGGAAATACAATGTCGAGGTCCCTACCGTTGGCCATACTCTTCACAAGGGTTCGTTCAACTGCACAGAACAACCTATTATTTCTAATTCTTTGCCGCTACACGATTTTTCATTTCAAATGCCTTGATACTGACCTTTTAATGTGACCTAAGGTCACCTAACCTATCTTATACTACTCCTCTTTACCCTCTGAAAAAAATTCGAAATTAATCGAGAGCCAATCGTACCAGAAGAATTTCAGTCCCTAAAATCCCTACTCTCTAGAATACGCATAAATAATACAAAATAATATATGGCACACGACATTATGTTAGACATTAGATTTATAATCCCGTGGAATACACCATGTAATACCCATCCGTGAAGCTACCGTTGTACAGATATCTTGTATCTGTATGTAGGTAAAGGCCCGTTTCTGGTTCATATAATATGTGCATGGGAATTTAAGCACTGGGAAAACGACCAGGTGTGGTTTGGCTGGGAAAAAAATACATCAAGAAACGTGAGACTATATGAACAAATTCAAATACTTAAGAACGTAAATTGTATTTAGCTTATTTACTGGATTAAGTCCTCGGAATAACTCCCCATACCATTTCAATGCTGTATTGCCCATATTTTGAGTTAAGAATAACTTCCCTGACATATTTTTCAGTAGGAAATACAGTTTTTTAAAATATGTTGAACTGATATATTGTTCTAGGCTGTTTTTCCCGTACTATTACTTAGAGAATGAGAGACTTCTACGTGCCAAGAGCTTCTTCTCAGATGATTACTGCTATATAGGACCAAAAAGCTGTATTTTCTAGCTATATATATCTATAGGTAATCTAAATATATACCATCTCTGTTTTATACTTTATACCATCATACTTAGACTAGCTGTAGTTGTAGTAGGTATATTAGGTGTGTGATGTGCTGTGATGGGAAACGTTATATTATATTTATAGTCCGGGATGGAATGGTGGTGTACACAAATTGCCCATTTTACTCTCATTTTGACAATCCTCGACAAATCTCGGGAGACACACTTTCTCTCACAAATAACGATATATTGCAAGCTCTTTTCGGGGAGAGAACAACAAAATACGGACAAATACTATGACGGAATAAATAGCATATCATGTCACATACAATGACATAATCCCGCCTCAGCAGTTCCAGAATCTGGAGTTTGAGGTCCAAGTACCCAACCGATTAACTGGATATGTAAGGATATATATCATCCCTCGTACTCGGATCCGAGAAACATTTCTTGGAAGGGTTACATCGTTACATACAACATAAGACGATGGATAATTAATCATATTCTAGTAGTTAATCTTATTCATTCTTAATTGCTTAAGTGTTCTTGAAGCTCTAGGAGGAGGATATTGATCGCGTCACTTGATCAATACATTGCAGCGTGCATATTCCTACGGTGACAAAAATGTCAATTTGTGCAACTATTTTGGTTAACTACTGGTTTTATTTTAAGGCCTTTCCAATGTTTCTTTCATCTGAAGGTGTATAAGTAATTTAAAGTCGTTGTAAATGTATACTCGGACAAAACAGTTGTAATTTTTTTAAACGTCCATACTACTGCTTAGATTAAAAATTACTAGTAAATTAAAAACAAAACACAATCTCGAAACCGATTCCAGTCCCACATTATTTGTCGAGGGAAAGATAAGTGAAAAAGGAATGAGAGCGGAATGTGTCATGTTTAGTAAGCCGTGTCTTTCAATACTTTCAGTCCAATTCCATTCATCGTCCCAACACCCTTTCCCCTTTCTCTCTGATATTCCATGCATGGAGTCCAATGTCATGGAAGTGTCGGTAGTCGGTGGTAGCAGTATTAGTGGTGGTGGTGGTACTCTGTTCTGGTCGCATAATAATCTATCTATATTTCTTCCGGAGAATAGAAAAAAATCCCCAAGCCAGTACCAAATACATCAGCTTTGAATTCCAGGGGACTAGAAAGCTAAATAGGGTTCCTTTTCAAGTCCAGCACTTTCTCCACATATATTTATTCCACACTGATAGTGAAAGTAAGACTGGATTGAAGTCCCCTGTTTTGTCTCTGCCAGATTCCCAAGAACGATTCATTTTTATTCACTTGCACTGTGACTTCACCAAAAAAGGGAGAACGTAAAAAAAAGACGTATGTTGTATGTGCCTGTGTGTGTGGAAACATACACAACATATGTTTCATGGTCTCATATACTACTTCCATATTATATCTCTTCCAGTCCGACACAAGAAGAAGAAGAACTTACAATCTCCTTTCCCGTCCTCTGCTTTCTTCCCATTTCTTTCTAAGAAGAATGGAAAAATGGTTATTCTGAGACAAGGTTTGGTTTGTAGATCCAAAAAACCATGTTGCACATCATCTATACGGCCTGGATCTATAGGAGCTAGGTTGGGCAGACGGGAAACCACGAAACTCGGAATCCATTACCACTAAACTTACTATCAGGAGACGGGGAGGACTTCCAGTTCCAGGACTGGAAACATTGGGAAACGGGAACATTGGAAACTGGAAACATTGGAGAAAGCACCGTAAAAATATAAAGTAACTGGAAAGGGTCCTTGTCTTCTTGAATCTTGTGCTTCGGGACTTGAAGAACCATTTTTCTTCGCCCTCCGGATTTTCTATAATCCTTCAGTCTCCTCCGTGGTTCTTGCCCTCCTCTGGCGAAGATAAATATTCAGTCTTATCTTAAGCCTTCTATTACCACCGTCTTCAATAATAAAACGTTAGGAACTATAAAAAATAAGAGTGAAAGTCTCGGCTCTATTCAAAGCCTCTGATGGGAAATGTAAAGTGTGGAGGAGGAGGGAAATGAATTTATATCCACTTCATTCATGGCATAATATTATATCATTGGCTTACCCTTTTACTCACTTGTTTTTATATCCTCCCGATCAATTTATCCCTTTCCTTTAAATTCATAAAGAGTAATTCTGGTCTGGTTTGATGGGGTGTATAAACAGTGAGATTCTGGCTTCGGCTGTGCTAACAACGAGACTGGATGTGTAAGTAAGAAGAAATGAATGAAGTCAGAGGAACATTAACTTAATTGACTGAGAAAAAAAATAATTAAAAAAGCACTAATGTATCCGATTTCACAAATGAGAGTTTTCAAAGAATTCGATCTACAGCTACAGTTTGATATTTATGCCAAAAAAATGCATCGTTCATTATGGAGGGTCGTAATTAATCCACCTGTAAGCCTGTAATTGGTAATCCGAGTAGAAGACAGGTACCCGAGCAACATATTAAAACATGATAAGCCATGCTACAAATCAATCAACCTTACACAAGGGAGATGCATTTAGGGGTAGTATTATTTCAGTCGATATATCTTGTTTTTAAAAAATAAAAATGAAATCGGATCACTTGTAAATATTTAGATTTCGCTTCAAAACAATCTGATAAAATTCAGCCCAATAACTCCTGGTCATCATAAAAAACTGAGTTGAGTCGAGAACCCAAAAATTGAAGTCAACTTTGCGTGAAACCATCTTAAATCTTTAGAATATTTGCCTCGACTTGACCGGAGAAGAAGAAAAAATAATCAAAACTTCCTTCTCCGGGGCACGCACTTCCATAAAAACGTAGGTATATTCATCCTCAAAGGAAATTTATATGAGGAAGCCGGCCATAAAGATTTCGTACAGAAGGAGAGATGTTTCTAACTTATTATTATTCACCCGACCGAAATGCCAAATCTTGAATGGCAAATGTTCACAGTCCCGAAGAAATTTAAGAATATTATGATGACCTGGGGCATAAAGCATTTCTTTTGAACAAACTGAAGAAGTCTCCTTGCTTTTGGCCACACTTTGTCATTCCTTCTTACGTAGTATTTTGCAACAGATTTCAATATATTTCTATTTTTTGTAAATTCTATTATATATATTGTTATATAGAAATTAAATAGAATTCCATTTGCAGAAACCTCCGTTATATGCAGAGGAGCAATAAAGGACAGAAGAATAGATTAGGGATAGGTATGGAATTCATGGGCGCGTATTATATGTTATTGTAGATTCTAGATCACGTCGGCTTTGTTGTAGTTATTACGGGCACTCAGGCCCCATGCCCTCGTTTGGTTCGATGAGTGGGTGCCCTCTTAAATTATTACGACTTTTTTCGAAATGAAAGGAAACATTTCCGAAAAGAAGGACATCAAAGACGACAATATTGTTGAGATTTTTCTTCTTTAAAGCACCTTGTTATGCAGTCCCTATATTTTTGTTTGTTAAAGAGTAAGAGTGGCACTTATTCCATTGTCATTTTTCGAAGAGGTGAATCGTATTGCGGAAGGAGAGTCATTTAGACCGACATCAGTGGCAAGTAGAAAAGTTACATAAAATACGTTTTTTCGGTAGATTTTTAGAAAGCTTTATGGTGATGACTGATGACGTTGGCGGTCTTCATCTTTGTGAAAGGTTTTCCATAGCCGTTGAAATGCTTATTTCGAAACTCATTTTATTTTTATCACTGCTTTTTGCGTCATGTAAAACATTGGAAACAATCTATAGGAAATGAAAACGATAACACTGTATCCATGAATTTTATTTTTTGACACGATGGAGGATTAGCATATTTTTTATGTTCACAGGAACGGAAACTGTTTTCTTGATTTGTTTGGTGTATATTCAAACACATTGCATTTTAAGCTTATAAAAAAACAAATGGAAAGTTGGGATCAAAAATGTTCGGGGCGCAAATGATTGGGCGCAATCATAATAAATTACCACAGACCTTTGATCTGTGATCTTCTTTTCAAGAGTGCAAATTCAGTAGGTTGACCTGTTGTTGAGAATTTTACTGATTTTTTCTAGGTACAGTTCCAAAATTATTTCGAAAGCCTATAGTGTATGGAAATGGATTATATTTCAGCTTTTAATAATGATTCTGAATACATCCGCCTACTCATCATCGGATCCTCTCCAGAATCCTGATCTCCTTCAGGTTCGATTAAGGCAGGCCAGAAGTGAAAGTAATCTTAATATTACTCGGGCTTTAATAATGGCATGAGGAAGTCATTGCTATTCCCAACTTTCCAAAAACCCTGATTTTATACAGTGGAAAAAAATTAGATTCCTGAAGGGTGTTTTACAAAATCTCTTTGCAGGCTCACAGGATATTACAGTAATATTAAGGCTGACAGTCCGTTACCTAAAGGTATAACTTTGAAATGCAATATCCTGTGTCGTCAGACACGATCGGGTTCCGTTGATTCATATTTTATATAGTAGCATCCGTCCATATTTGAATTTTCTTATAATATGATATGGAAGCTGCGAATAGATATTTGATGCTGAAAAGTCAACCCTCTGAAACTTATTATAAATATCCATAAAAAGGATGGAGATTTACATAATGTTTTCTCAACGACCGACCCAAATGACTTTTGCCTCTTTGACTTTTCCTGGATATATTTCATTTCACATTCACACGTAATGTACAGGATACTATTTAGCTGTCACCAACGGTTCTTATGAATCATTTAATATCTTTAATCCATGGATGTAAAACCTCTGACTTGAAAAGTATGAATTTCTATAGATTGGACTTCTTAGTTTTTCTGTAAATATATTGGACTTTACGGGTTTAATGCCAAAGATACCTCGTAAAATATCGGAAGACATTAAAAGGCACTAAAATCCTATTGGAAAAAACCATTTAAGTCCATTTTAGCCACTGGAAATCCGATTCCAGGAAATGAAAGTAGAGGTGAAAGTAAAAGGAATCCTCTTCAAATGTATGACTTCCTCCGTGTTCCATACCTAAATTATCTGGAATATATTAAATGAAATATGGAGCAAATCTGCGGATAAGGAATAATATTATGTGCAAAGTATATGGAAGATAACTTTCCGTATGCAGAAAGGTGGTAATGTGAATATTAAAACAGTGCTTAGTATTCAACCCAACTATTTGACATTTGTGAGACCTACCCGGTTTTGCAAAGTCGGGGGAAAGTAAAAACTTAATTATTTCCTGTATTCGATGCACCTATATTAAAACTAAAGCTTTAGCATATTATTCCATAAAATATACCGTATGAATGCACTCGAATGTAGTTCAAAGGCTTCTCTCCCTCTAGTCTTATAGTCTAATTACTTTGGGAGAGCCGGTTTGTTATATACTGCATATGTATGTATATTAAAAGGCGAGGAGACCGCAGGCTGATCCGCTTAACTTACGTTGTCCTCCAAGCTGTTTACCTAATTATCATAATGATGGTTCAATCTTGCTTTTTCGAGAATGTTGCCGGTGGCGGCACTCGATCGGGGCTAAGGTTCATGTCATGCCTTCTTTTATTCATTCATGAAGAGCAGAATTATGTGGGTAGTTTTGCTGAGTTGAGAATTTTGAAACTATATCTCGTGTATAATCTGGAGCAAGTAATTAAAACTATTACAAGATTTATGTCAAAGGAAGTATCAACTTAAGTCCCCGGAGTTTTGAATATGTCCTTGTGCCCTGGAGTTAAAAATTATATTCATTTTTCTCTTTCAATGTGTAGATGCGGGGTGATGAGAATGTTAAATAAAATTGTGGTACACCTCATAGTCGCAATGTCGTAATCAATTTTTATGGTTTTTTTAAAACATCTTTTGAAAGCACTATATTTTATTTTTCATAAAAATCATCCAAGTAGAATCCAACATGTAAATCTAAATTAACGAAATTGTAATATTTGTAAATTTTTTTTAAATGTGCAAATATCTCTAGTTTAAAAATACAATACCTCCTGAAATAAACCTTCTCTAATGTTTCCATTCAAAGCAAATTATTTAGATTACTGCCCGAAATTCACTATTTTCATTCAAAATAGATGTTTAGCCTAACAAACCAAACCAATAACCGATGGTTTCGAATTCCGATAATAAATACATATATTACCAAACGCAAAATCAATATCTAGAAACAAATAGCTTCTTCAAAACCCGACAATATGCGACACTTGAGTAAGTTAGAACAAAGGGGCTAGAAAAATAGCCGAAGGAAGCCTATGGGGGTGTAAGCTTATTTAGACCAATGAAAATAAATTGCCAATTAAGGGAAATACAGATATATTTTTAAATAATGGTCTATTCACTCTATTCCGGCACTAGATCTCCCGTTGAATCGATATGAATTTGCAAGTTATTCTTAAAGAGAATATATATAACTCGTAACTAAAGATAGAAGAAAAGCAGTCAAAAGGATTTGAGGCTTGTGAATTGTTGGACATAGGATTGGCCTTTAGTAGCAGCGTCTTCAGGTTTGGAGAGAGTAAATAGGGAGATTGAGACACATGAGTAGGGATTATTATACAAAAGCCTTTCACGTCTCCTTCCATCGTCTCGTTTTTGACCGAGGCTTATGGTGAAAGTAGCCTTATCGGGGAGGATTCCTAGAGATGTTCATAAATATAAACACAAGACGAGGAGATGGAATTGAGGTAAAAGTGACCATAAGCACATATATATGAGCTCTATGAAAAAGCATGGGCTGTAATATACAAAAATGTATGTATAATCTCGCCTATTTCTTAGCCAGAGATGTAATATAGAGGAAAGACGTATGAGCATGCCTCTTTCAGTTGAGCTTCCCTATTACTCTTCATTACTTTGAAGAGTCCGGGTGACAAATTGTACAGATTCGTCCGTCCAAATTGCAATCACCGTATATTTTTTTTCTCTCTCCTCTCTGTCTGCTGTTCTTTCTGGAGTTTAGACTGGGTTTAGATTGAGTTTTTGGGAGAGCATTTACATTTCCAAGTTATTGTTCCTGATAATATTAATAATTTTTTTAATGCTGAGTGTTATGCCTGTTGGATGACTTCTTTGTGACGCTTATAATTTGTCTCCAATATTTAGATAGAGGAGTTTTTGCATCTTATTTTTGCTTCGAATCTTAATTAGCTCTCTTTAAACAGTTGGTAACTTACTAAAGCATCATCAATGAAGTGTGAATTTGTCGCTTTATTTAACCACCATCGTAGAGAGCCAAACCACCCATTTAGGAAGAAAATGTTATGCGATATCAGGAATTTAATCAGCCTCAAACCGGCTTTGAATATATACATACCGGGGTACATGAAACGGAAACCTCGACTGGATTCTACCTCTACCATTACAGGGACAAAGGTAGTAGGTGACAAAAAAAAAATATTTTGATTAAATCTCTGAACATTGAACTTCGGATTGGAAAACAGGAGCGGATTGAAGCTAACATGTCAAACCGCAAAAGAAGGATGACATTATTCATTAAAAGGGACATGGAGAAAGTTTCGGAGCCGGCATGGATAAGTAAAAGTACACGTTGTATAGCCGATTTGTCCAAACACAAGTCCAGCAGAAAGCTGAGCAGGGCGAGACCCGAAAGTCCCTCAAGGCAAAAGCCAACACCGAAACTAAATATTTGCACTCCGAGTGCAATGAAATACGGAAATACAAATAGAGGAGGAAATACTACACTAAATTACACTTTCTCTCTAATAATATTTCCATCCTGTCCTAAGCCAAGCCAATCTGGTACAGTATAGATGATACGGTCCGCTTCCTCGACCTTTTCATCAATCTACGGACTTCTACCATTATCCATTTTATGGTCCGTTGAGTAGGTGTGCAAATTCTAAGCAGTGTTCTAAGCCAAATAACTACACAAGAGCAATGCATGTGATCATCTTCCTTTAGTTATAAGTTGAATGGGAAATCAGGTAATCTCGAAATAAGTGACAAAACTAGAAACACTTCATAAGGGTTAGACTTTGGATCAATATTTTAAAATATACCTGTTTAAATTTAAATGTGCGACAATTTTTCATTTTTACTGTGATTTTGGTTTGAGTCGAAAAGGTCTTCTAGTTTATTTCGAAAGGGAAGCCGAAATAAGTTGCAAGAAATTCGCGTGTGGATAAATGGATATGGAGAAATACTTGCGTGTGGAGAAATAAGTTCTAAATCGTTGTAATTAGATAGGATTTTGATTCGTACTTCCAATTTCCATAATTTACATCTTAAAAAATTATTTTTATTATTCGTAGGATTTTTGGTCGATGCTGTGAATTTAATAAATTTTCTGCCAAAAAGTTGTATACATTTTTCCGAATAATTAATACTGTGGAAATTGTGTTGGTTGGTTTTGGTTAGGTTAACAAACCCAACCAGTCTATCACAACTTTTTTTAATAACATGCTAACCTAGCCTAACAAGAGTCCTGAAATTGTTTGAGCCGATTGTTATACCGATGATCAGGACGAAAACGGGTTTTTTCATCAACGTTTTACATAACTTGGCGTGGTTTCCAATAATTATAGATAAAATTACATGAAAAATTCGCTACATCCGAAGAGATTTGACTTAAATCCGAAATCCAATCATGTATCTTTTATCGTAGCGGACGAAGAGAAGTATTGGGGCATATGGCAATTCACACTGATGAGAGTTAACTATACACCATGTATAGAGTCGATGGAATGTATACAGAGAAAGAAGGTACATTATTAGAACCATGAGAGTTTTTTAACTCATGAACATAGAGCTTTCATCCTAGTTTTATTTTACAACCTAATAGCTTCATTGAAGTGGATTGAGTAATGAAATACTTCTAGATTTGTAGATCGCAATTTCAGAAGTTCGAGTTTCAGAATGGTTGATTTGCAGAGCTCTCGACCTCCAGAAAGGCTATATGGACAGCTATTGTGGTCACTCTTAGGATTTAATGGATTCTCATCAAATTTGGAGTACAACTGACTATTATATCTATGTAAAAGTATTTTCTACTACTTGAGTCATCAGTCCAATAATACAGTGATTGAAGTAGATTTATAATAATATAGTTGTGTATAATAATGGCGTAGAGTTTTCTACGGATGAAAGACTTGTATTACTTACTTGCTGAAGTTATTTTAATGGGGAGAAAGCGAAAGGACGTAATCCAGTTAGGTTTTCTGAGCCATTAATTAATGGAAATCAAATAAGAGAGTATAAATTCTAAACTCCTGACATTCATTTTTGGGATATGTTAGTTACTTGGGCGTGGATGAGTAATCCAATCCCATAATTGTTAGTATACACGATTCCTGTTTCAAATCTTAAGGCATTAGAAAGTCAACCTCTGGTATTTGTCTACAATTTTCAGCAAATTTTACACAGATTTTAAGTCTGTAATAAAAGACGCGAAAAATAAGAGCGTTTTTTGAGATAAACGTCAAAATCGGGTAAAATTCAATTTTTTTCGGCAATACGATGTTTCTTTCGAACGGAGTAAAAAATGGCTTTCTGGGTTTTGAAATAGCTAGAGCAACCTTTCATTTTTTGGATATCCCTACGTATTAAAATATGTAATTCAACTTGTAGGTAGATTAATGGGTAGTAAGACTCAAACTATAAGCACTTATAGATATGGTAAAAATCGTGATAAAAGTAAAAGTGCTAGTCGTTTGAAAGTCCTGTTCCGTTGACATTTAATTTTGGTTCCTGATGATAATGCTATAGCTAATTTAATACGTTGACTGTAGTGTAAATTAAGAGTTCGAAATGCATGTGTTTTGGAGGCTGACCCATTTTCTAGAAATCCTTCATTTTGTTTTATTGGATTTATCTGAAAAGGTCTAATCAATTAGGAACCTATTTTATTTAGCTCAACACCTCTACACTCTTCAAAACGGTTGGGCGGGTACTCCCTAAATCTAGACGGTTCTGTCCTTCATTAAGATCAAGTATGATTTGATTTGTACAGGTTGTGGCTTTTAAAACCTCACATCCTGTAGAGCACTTATAAGCCATCATGTCAAAACACCAATATTTAATCCAAAATAGTCCAGGCACCGTACTTTAAATATCCAGTTGAAAATTCCTCACAATCAGCTCGAACAAAATTGGCTCAATTCAATTCAGTCCCGTTAAAGTAATTCTACAGATTTCCTCCACTACTTATCCTCTCTAAAGACTTAGCAATCCCATGATTTTACAATTTACAATGCAAGCCACCAATTATTTTCCAATTCTAGAATCCGTCAGAATATCCATTTTGTTGTAACTTCCGAACTGGACAACTAAATTGTAATTGAATATCTATTTTCCTGAAACGGAGGCCCAACATTCATTCAAGTACTGCACAATAAGCCTTTCTCCCGTCCAGATTGAAGTACGTCAAATCTTTCCTCTCCATTATTATTATGCAAAAGTATTGAGCATTTTTCGGCCCATCTCGATCTCCGCTTTCCAACCATTTCACTCCATTTTTCTGAACAACCACTTAGCATAAGTACGGGGAACATTCCCGTTTTTTGGGCTCTCAAGACGTGAAATGAATTGAATTATATGGACTCTTGACTCCGTCCATTTGCATTTTTTCCCTAGAAGA
This sequence comes from Desoria tigrina, assembly GCA_906901685.1. Lineage (NCBI taxonomy): Eukaryota > Metazoa > Arthropoda > Collembola > Entomobryomorpha > Isotomidae > Desoria > Desoria tigrina. The sequence continues at coordinate 2,278,497 of CAJQTU010000010.1, read as the reverse complement.
TCCAGCACATTGCATTCAAGAACTCGAAGAGGTCCCATATCCAGGGACTGAAATAAATGCCTGTATTTAATGTATGATCCAATGAGCTATCACTATCAAAACATACCGTTTTTAATGCTTAGAGTCCAACCGAAACCTTGCATTATAATTTATAGTGCATAGTACTATGTTTAACCGAGGTTTTTTGGATCATAGATCAGATCAGTTTTATTCATCATTCATCCCATGATTTCTGCTTTATATCAAGTTAATGGTAATTCTATCTCCCATACTTCAGACATGAAATGATAAATTTCAGGCTTAACATTCTTATTTGTATGAGAGAAAGTCGCAAATAATCAAATCATCTAAAAAATAGATTATTAGTTAAAAAAAAACATTCATTCTTAACCCATTTCCACATCAAGTTCCTATCATTTTGAATGATATTTCCTAAATTCTAATATTTATTCTCCTCTCGTAGAAGAATAGACATCAGAGGAGTATTTATAAATGGAAGATTTTTCCAGTAAATTTTAATACTTTCTCTCCTCTCTCTCTTGACTTGCAGACTTACTTCATCCCCATGTTTTTGTAAGTGCTATTTGCTATTACATAGCAATAATAGTAGATCTCTACAACGGAACATCTATCTATATAAAGTGAGGAACCTAAGGAGGAATACCAACCAACCGACCGAACACCAATAGTTTTAAATATTAATATAATGGTAGAATAAATCACAGGCTCCTGTCAGATCGGGGAAAGCGTTGAGGAGAATTTATAAAATTCGGCGGAAGTTGAATAGAATCTAACTGTCTTTTCTACCTTCAGAATCTTTTCGAAAATCCTAAATTTTACTTCTGCATCCGATTTTTTTCAGCATTTCTTTTTAGTTTTTGATCCGAATATAATATAGTTGCTAGCAGGAAGCAAAAGCAACCCGTTCGTTTGAGATATTTTTTTCTACATTTAAAAAATTGTACAGAAAGATGGAAAGAATGAGAGGTCTGTGATTGTGTTTATAATGGTTCCTACTCCTAGCCCTTCTTCAGCTCATTTTTTACCCAATTTGCAAGGATTTTTCGTAACGTGTTTGAACATATTATATATTATGTATGATAGTAAGGACAGGTAAAGTAATGGGTGAGATAACGGAGCTGTAGTTGAAGATCCTTGTTCTATCTATATAGAGGCTGTAGATTGTGTTGGAACGGTCGTTGTCATTACCATAAAACAGATAAGTCTTCTAACTCTAATAAAAACTGTAAAGTTGGCGGAGGGGTTTCTGATTGTAAGAATGAATGTTTCATGGTACTTGGTAGTTTTTTTTTGGATCTTGATGTGAGGATGAGACTTGACTTTTTTATCTCGCAGATTTCTTTTGATTACAGGAGAAGGAAAGGTGGAAAGGTGTGTTCTGTCGGATCGGATCATTAGGATTGGGATGGAGATGACAGTCAGTATCTGTTTTTATTTTTATGATATGAGATTTATGGCACGATCTTTCTCTTCCCTGGCATTTTTCTCATTATTTCGTGTTCGCGATGGGCTCTGCAATTTTTGTAATTATTACAATTTTGGAAGTCGAAGTGAAGAAAGCCAACTGTAAAATTTAAAAAAATAGGTCAGAGATATGGTTTTAGGAAAATATTTCATAATACCACCGAAATGAATTTTTTGCATTAAAATAAATCAGGATAGCGATATGTAAGAAAAATAAACATCATAGCTTTGTTTTTAATTATCCGTATAATAGTGCCATTTCGTTTCATGATTTTGTATCATAATTTTTGAAAGTGTTTGTTTTATTACGAATTTAGTTACTTAAGTTTATTAGTTAACAATTTTATTAATCATTAATAATTAAGGTACTCAAATTATGCGTTAAACTCATCTCTATATGGGATACACATATTTCATATTTGTATTATTTTTTTTAATCATACTGGTTCAGTTTATACGGAAATTTTCAGATCACTTACTAAAGATCTTTTTCAAATTTAGGATTGTCGTTATCAATAAATTCGCACGAACTTCCGATTCATTTATTATTGTACACGAATCAGAAAATCCAAACAATTGTTCCAGTAAGCGAATTCTCATCATGAAACTCCATGTCAAATTTAGTCATTAGTGTATGACATCATTTTATGATAAAAGGGCATTCACATTCAAGCGATCCATTGGAAATTAATTCCAATTACACTGATTAGGCCCCCGGTGGTATAGAAAGACCCCGTGCTAATTCCAAAAAAATAAGTTACTTTCCATCGAAAATTGGAATCAATCTAAACGGCAATCCAGAATTTAATTGATGCACAACCTTTCTCTGCTTTCAATGCGAAACCTCCTCAAAAGCTACTACCAAGAAAAACGGTAACAAGGCGAAGTCTATCAGAAACGCTGCCACATCAGCAATCAATAATGTCGTCTTCCAGATCAGAGATAATGTGCTCAACTCCGTAATAACGTCTGTCGTGCTCGTGTAGGTTGTCAGGAAAGAAGATTTGAAATCAAAATGATAAGAAATGCAGTGAAGGACAAAATGACAAAAAAGTGATTTCACTTATGAATAACTTTGACTTGTCCTAGGCTAAAGACGAAATTGATGTCAAATCCATTGAGGTTCGTAAAAGTCCCTTACGGAAAGCACTTCATGCATTTATCTACGAGGAATGAGGAAGAGACAGGCAGGAGTGATTGGATTTGTTCGAGTTTTGAACGATGATTCCGAACTTCAAAATGTCACATTGTATATCTACATCTATATCGACAATATTACTTTTACCCCCTTTGGAACCCTTATTCAATAGCGATGAATGTGAAGTGAAGCCGAAATGGCTGTCGTCTGTCATAAACTTGCTGAAGATTAGCTATTCTTCACATCGACACGTTGTATTCCCCATTATACTGTTCCGTTATAGTCAAATAATATGCCTCTTCCAATTTTCTGTTTGAAATTCACAATGCTTAAAACCATATATTCGACATATTAAAAATTGACAGCGGTATCAACGACATTTTGAAGTGAAGGTGGAATGGATATCGAGGGCCTATAGATTACAAAGTTAGAAGATCCCTTTGTTCGTTCCTCTTCTAAGCAAGAATGTATGTACCGAACAGATCTATCTAGGTGTACTATATGGTAAAACTCGGTATGCGGTAACGAATTGTACGTATCTAACAAGAGGATTAGAAATTTGCAGTCAAGGGAATTCTAAAGATCGATAAAAAATGTCTGCAGTCATTTTCAAAATTTCTAAAATTGTGGTACAAGCGCATTCCAAGGATCGATAGAATATTTAAAATATTAAAACATTAGTGTTTAACATTTCCAATTTAAAGCTTGATGACGCAAATAAAGACAAGAAATTACGGTAATTTATAGGAATCATACAATATGAGCAATTGTATCACTCATGTCTTTTGAGGGATGGGGAATTATTTCGGGGGTTAGTAAATTTTCCATTACACCAGCTCCAACTGATACTAATTTATATACAGTCTTGCTGACGAAAGTCCAACTCCAGAGTCTGCTGAAGAAGATTTCATGAATCTTGTCTCTCCTCTCTCTCTCTTAAGATTGAAGAAACAAACTAGATTTTCCAACCCGTTTTGTCTCCCTTCTTCTCGTCTCGAGTGGTCAATAGAAAACATGGAACATTTCTTCAACATTCTCATCGTCATCATATTCTATTATGGTAATAGTATTCCCAATAGAAAACCCGTGCGGGAGATGATGATCTAAAAACTTCGACTTGTCTATATTTTATAGCTAATGTATCCATAGGATCTATATTTAGCTTCCATAATGGTTTATTACTGAGGAGAGTAGAAGTATAACCAGGTCGATTGTCGTCTCACAATGTCCTTCTCTGTCTCTTATCAAAATCCTTTTAGTCTCTTTTATGAACATTTTCATGGATATTTGCAACTTTTCAATTTCTTCCGTCATATATTATACTATCATCATCATCATCATCATCATCGAACATTGTACAAGGGGGCATAGGGGGATATTAGGTGACGATGTTCCACTTGTTTTCATGTGATGGAACATGGAACTCATAATGGGATCAGAAACCAAACCGATCAAATGACAATATACGTATTTATAGATCGCTATACAAGTTTCATCATTCGATTAAATGTAGAGCGTCATGTTTTTTTAGGTCACTCTGAGCACATTAGGGATTATGAGGCGCACATTTCGTTAATAAACAACAACTTTCATATTTCCAATTATTTTGAATTAAAATCGTCGCCATCCTGCTCCGATTGCTTTTAAATTGGTTACTACTTCACTGATTATCAACTTATAATTAGTTATTTTTATTCTGATTTGCTGACAGGATATTTACCTTTAGAAAAATGGTAGACAGAGCTTATTGATTTCAGCGGTAAGAAATTGTTGTCTTCAACTTAGATGATTCCGTAACAGACTGACAAAGTCAATTAAAACTGAATTGCCTCTCTCCACTCAATAACAGGACGAATTAATTATTCCATTCCCCTATTTATATACTTCCAGGCTAGACAGAAGCGACAACAATAATTACGGACTTTTACATCCAATTGCTCCAATAATTTCCAAAATCTTCCAGTCCTCCAATTTAGTCTCGAAAGATCGAATCTGCAGATAAAACTCAGTCTGCCAGACTCTCGAAATTCGGCAGTGCCCTCATTTAATAAACAACAAAGTTCAGAAAAATAATATTCCATGTCGAGTTGAGTAAGCCAACCTACCTATCACCATACCCTAACATCCAGTGAGTTTAATCAAAAAGCTTTAGCAATCTCACTTAATTTAGCTCATTAACTTTATCACCCTCACTCTGCCTAATTGCTACTAAATTTTTAACGAGGTGCAAAATTCGAGGCTCTCTCCGGCTTGGATTTTGGAATTTAGATACATTGAAAGAGACGGAGGAAAAGTGTAGGACCATCACAGGCCTGTTCGAAATCAACTCTTTTGAGGCTACAACAATATTATATTATTATTATTTCTCTGCCAAGTCATCAAAATTTCCATCCCTTCAAATCCCAATCAGTTCCTTTCCTCGCCATTTAATAATCTCATAAATTTACACAAGTCATAAACTCCTAACCCGTCATCACCATTTCCTAATAAACTAATAATTCACTTCTCCGTCCTCCCAATTCCCAACTCCCGACTATCGTTCCGTTTCGAGTGGAGAAAGTAACTACTCACTATTAAGGATTACTGGGTCATTTCAAATAGATGAAAGTGATTATGATTGCCCCTTTTAAAATCAGGTCTCTAGTGTCTTACAGAAATAAGAATATCTCAAAGGCTGAGTAAATGGATTATTACGAAGCCTAGTATCCAGAGACGCCTTTTTAGGTACCAACAAACCATCCAAGAAATTTTAACTGCATTTCCCCCAGACTATAGGTACTCCCTAAATAGAGGCTATAGGAGCCAGTACCGCGTTATGAATTTCCATGTAAGCACATCTAGGTTCTACTACATCTACATCTGCAAGTATATAAACAGTCGCCGAGGAGGAGGAGTGGAATTAAGTCAAATCTGAATGGAGAAAGTTGGTCGATTAGTTACAAACTATGAACTACTTTGTACATAAATGCTGAATCTGGCTCTTCTATTGAGGTCCGTGTCTCGTCGCTTTTAGTTCCGTGACGGGATATTACGGAGGCTGAAGGCTCGGAACAATCAGAGCAATTGAGACTTGGACAACTGTGGCAAATGAAAATACAATAACCCATAATGTCATTACAGATTACGTTACATTCCTTATACTGATGTACACATATAGATATAGCCAGCGTACACTTCGAGGCAAGTGTTTCCACATAGACCTTATATATAGACGAAGATTTTCGAAATAACTTCTTAGCTCTCCAAGCCTCCAAGTTCCCTTAAGCCTCATCTTAACGAAGTTAACCATTTCCGACAATTTCCTTGTACGTGGGCTGGACGTTAGGAGCGATGTTTGCAGTAGTAGCTAAAGGAAGCGTTATATAAGTTGTGGATACATGCATATATTTTATATATGTAGAAGATTACATTAATGTTTGCGAAATGTGAGTAGGACTAGGAGTAGGGAGTAGAACTTCGGCCAGGCATTTAAGATTTGTTGAAGGAGAGACGATTTGGCTCTCCTGAGGAGTTTTCATTTCATGGAATTCGGAACTCTCTGCTGCTAGAGAGGGTAAGGTAAATTAGTCCAAAAAAACAAGCAATTTCTTAATGTGTATATTAGAAGAGAGGAGGATGGAAATCAGCATTAAGGACGGGACAATTTTAAGCCAACTTCTAACTAAGTTCTTGATTAAGAATCTAAGGACGAGTTAATAATCATTTGTCAAGCAGAATTTTGTTTTGGAGCGGAAATGGATTATTTTGATTATCGAATTTCAGTAAAAATAACCCTGATCTAAGAACGAGTTAGAAGTCCAAAGAGAAACGAATAAATTTTTCAGATCTACCTGGAATCAAAATGTATGAAATATAGGAAAAAATTAAACAAACAGCTATAAAAAATTGCCTTAATGAATCCGAACTTTGTTTCTAGTAAGCCTTCATGTTTCAGTATTTATTAATATACAAAGTTCGAGTCGAATCGGATTAAACTACTCTATAGAATAAATCACAAGCACAACATCATCTGCTTTCTCAGTGCAAAAAAAAAACATTAAGAATCGAGACCATCACCAGTTTTGTTCGTAATTGAGGATATGGAGGCCACTATGACTAGAGATACTATAGAAAAATGAAGTTTTAGGAACGGGGGACAAGAGACGAAAAACGGATATGAGAATTCTTATCTTGTCGACGTACACTCTTTATATATGGCTGTATTATGCTGTTCTGGTGTTGGACGGCAGTGTCGAAGAAACATATTTCTAATACAGTGACAACCACGACCATGTTTCATATTAAATACATCATATCAAGACAAGAAGAACGATAGGAGAAATTCTGACAGTTAGAACCTATAACCTAACTTTCTCTCCTTTCACTCCATCACAATCCTGACAAAAAAAACAACCACCAACAAGTTTTCAAAAGCGATTATTATTACGGTCTGTATTCAATGTGGTGATTTGGGTTTCTTTCTACTGTCAATGTAGTAACCAGAAGTTGGGATGGAAATCTTCATGATAAAATCCAACCGATCAGCGTCGGAAATGTGCTCTTTAGAAACATATTATACAAAACTCTCAAGAAAACAGGCCGTAAAATGTACTATTAATCTGTTAGAACGCAAAGGCATATGATGCGATTCGTGCCTTATTCATCAAATTTATTTAATAAACTCTGATTGGAGCTTCAATTTTGAGTTCCTGATCCCATTTTTTAAGTCCTGACTATGTATAACTTCCTGATTTCAACAATGAAGGACAGTTAATTTTCCAAATGTGAAAGGCATGCATAGCATATTTCGAAATATAAATGTAGAAGAAATGGCAAGTTGTTAGTAACCGTCCATCATCGTTATTATCTTCGTAGAATTTCAGAATAGAATTTCCATGTTCTGGAATTCAAGTTAGATAGAGTTCGTTTCACTGGATAATGGAAAGATTTCAATTCACAATATATTACACCATTGCTAACTTGATCGTTGTTGTTTATTGACGTGAATATTCCGTCTATATACACAGTGAGTTCTATTGCAAGTAAATATATTATTCCGTTTCGATTAGCAAACAAGCTATCATATCGTCACCGCCGTAGATCCCTATGATTGCGCAGTCATCCCGAGAATTAAAATATCATTGTTACTGAGCAGAAACAATGATACAACAACAATAAATAGCACTATTTACTCTCCGCTCTTTCAACTCACCTGAAACCGTGTATTGTATCTACAACAATGATCCAGGATCCCGCAGGTAGAATAATGGTCAGAATTTCATTGAAAAATTAAGGATTGGAACTGATCGTTATTGATATTCTATAAATGTAATGAAATTACATTTCATTTAAAATATAGTACCAATGAAGTTGTTGTACATCGTTAAATTAACTTGAAAATAGAGGATATTACTTTTGCTAAAACTAAAAGCATGGGTCATTTTCCTATTGATGGTTGTTGAAATTGAAATTTAGAACAGAGACTTAGAGGATATTACTAAAAGTTTATTTTTTATTTTTGCAGGTCGTTATTGCAGAAATTTATCGTGAAAGTTCCCATTAGTCACTTAAATTTAATAGAGCTGAAATAAACTGAAGATCCTTCTTTACTAGAAAACTGGAATTCCTGATCCTATAGATTTCCACGCACAGCTATCCAAGGTCCCACTATGTTTCCCAGGATTTGGAATTTTTAGAATTTTTTAGTTTGGAAATGGGAAAGTTTCTAGATGGAGAATATTATAGATTCTATTCTTAAGTGTCAAATTATGTCCTCCGCTCTCGTCATGTGTCGAGTCAACTTAGAAATTTACGAACTATTTGACATTATTTCCAACAATTTTGAGTCTATAAATTGTACGACCACTTACGCACAGTTCTCTGAACTTGGTTTGGGCAAATAGCCTGTAGAAGATACTTCTATTTTATGTCTTATTGGATTCTTCTGTCATCCGAATGGAATCCCCTATGAAAGAAATATGCAAAACGATATAGTTCCGGAACTCCGGACATCTGGGGGAGTCTGTGACTGGATCATTTATTATTAATCAGCACTTTACTACATTAGCCCTATAGTCATAATATGCTATGGCTGTACCATAAACAGTAAGAAAAAATTCAATTATGCATAGACAAGTACTTTGAAAGACAATTTTGAGCCGGTTTGAATGATGAAATAGTAAACGTGGTTAGTTATTAAGTGTTGAAAACACTTTATGCGAACGACAAGTCCGTCTGTCCGTCCGTCTGTCCGTCCGTCTGTCCGTCTGTCCGTCTGTCCGTCCGTCTGTCCGAGCGATAACTGGAGAACGGCTTGACCTACGGTCACGAAATTTTGTACACTTGTTCCTTGGGTCCTAACACAGGCTAAGTTCTAACTTGGGTCAAATCGGTCACACCCCCTGACCCCCATCAATTAAACCCCAAAAACAAACCATTGAATCAGTTCGAAGCTCTTACTCTCATTTTAGACCTGCCCATTAAAACAGTTCAAAGCTCTTAATCAATTTAAAACTGCCGCTTAGGTAGTTTACAGTAAACTCTATGTCTATCATCTACACATGATAACACCCTGAAACTACATTTCAGGACGTGCAAGACCCAGACTTTTGGGGGAAATTGAGATATGGGTTTTAAACAATTCCCATGAGTAATAGAACATCTTTGACGTATACAGGACCACTCCCACTGACACCAGGTGCAAAACCCGGGCTTTTTGGGGAAATTGAGGTATGGGGTTTAAACGATTTCCATGAGTAATTGAACATCTTTGACGTACACAGGACTACTCCCACTGACACCAGAGTGCAAAACCCGGGCTTTTGGGGGACATTAAGATTCGGTTTAATTTTATTGACGTTTTCAACACTTGGTTACACCCGTTACATCGGTTTATTCATAATTAATCCATTCCCACCCACACGAGCTATAATATACCATTGCATATCTAGAGAAATACAGAGAGAAGGGAACCCGACGGCAAGTTTGAAGTCATCTCTAGTTAGTAAATTAGTTAATTAATCCTAAGGACTTGATTAACGCTTTTAGAAATCCAATTACAAAGTCTTTACACTCGTAATCGTTTATGCAAATTCGGAAACTGTTTCGGGGAAGGGATTAGATTATAGATGTAATTGCCTAAAGTGGGAATTACATTATGTATTTTTCGGTAAAAGCTAATTCTATTTTCACTCGTTTTGTTACTCGATCAATAGCGTACAATATGATTAAATCATATTGCTAAATAGCGTGTTTCGTAATTCTCTGTTAGGAAATGTGTTTCAAATCTTATTTCTGAAAGTCAAAGTACCCTCTTCCGTCATTCGTTTTTGATTCCGATGATTTCATTCCCATCTTATTGATGTTCATTTTAATTGAACCGTTCCAATTAGCGCATCCTAATTCTTAAAACCAGGATTTCGGAATTGGTTCATCCTACTCAAAACCCGTAGTCCACCAAACCGAAGGTAATTACCCCATCAAACCCCCGATAGTAAAGGAATATATTACAGAAGCGCAGAAATAGGGTATATAAATATAACTATAATTTCCATTGTTTTACTTTATAATATATTTATATGTATGAAGAGAGGAACTGTACAAATTCCTTTTAACTTTAGAGTAAAACGATGGGAATAATCGGAATAATGGCGACTGGCCAAAAACCTAAGATACATATGAAACGACGATGGTTTTGGAATTCAGAAGCCTGGCTTTCCAATTGTATTTGCATTTGGATGGCTGAATTGTACTGATTCCCCAAGTCTCTTCCACGATATTCAGTCCTGGGAATCAAATATGAGAAGAGGAAGTAGACGACGACGGTTCTTTGCAAATGGTAAATGTTAAAACCTAGAACCATTAGCATTTTTAGCACATTTCTCCTTTTAACCGTACTATTACGGGCCGTATAAAACTAGTATCTGTAGTACACACCAAGTGTTAAAATTTGGGTTACAATGTTACAGAGCAAATATATAAATCCTATGTCAAATCCTCAATGTAGTCAACAGATAATAATAATATAAGCTTATCAAGTAACTATAAGCGTTACTCAACAATAGTACTCTCTGCGCTCTCCTTTCTTTTTGCTTATAGATAAAGCCAACAGATATGCAGTGAATTGAAAATGTAAGCAAAATAAGAGTTCGAATGAAAAAATGAATGAATCAGAGACTTGTAATGACCACTAAACCGTCTGTAAATTCGGTTGTGATTTTCCTTGTTCCTGGTGGTTAGAGTATTTATAGCTAAAATCTTTTTTATAATTGATTCTAACAACTAGTTTCTGAAAAACTTATTAATTTTAAAGAAATTCTATAATTCGTGATGGAGTCCCGTCCAAAGAAGGAAACGGGTTCTTGTTTTCGGGCCTGTTGTTGTTGTGAACCTCGAACAGGAGCCTTATGGATTGGAGTAATTAATCTGGTAAGTTAACAGGTTCAGTTGTAAATTACGCACTCTAATTAGTATGTTAATAAGTTTGGCGAAATGTAAATAGGTTCCTTGCAAATATTTTAATTGTAATGTTTAGTCCCTTAGCTTACTATATAATCTTATGTATTGGGGTTGGGGACAACTTTTTCAATCTCGACACATTATATACCATTTTGTCGCAAATTGTATATAGAATTTGAATCTCTAATAAAAAGTGGCGAATGCATTAAGTGTTTTTGATTATGAATTTTTAAATCGAAGTATGTTGTCAAAATTATTAATCTCATTCTGCATTGAATAGGAAGTGTTGGAAGACGTAATAACAATACTTTGTAGGAATAATTTTCTACATTTTGTTTTTTTAACTGAAGGATTCGCGGGGTTTGCTTATTCCAGGGGAAGGGACTTATTGAGATTTTAACGTTATTAACGTTTTTAACGTTAGTGGCGGGATTACAAACTGCTATTTGAATTATAGTGTGTAGTTAGCTTAGGCTCTTGCAATCAAGGCAAGGCTGTGGTGTAATCTAATATTACTCATAGAGTGTAATGTCTTCTAAACCTAACTCTGTGAGTATTCATTCAGTTCTTGCTATGTAGTAAAGCCGTAAGCACGTAACTCACAATCTCTCTCGTTGTCCCTCATCCATTTATTGAATAGCTGAGTTATTGATGTCATAATAGCTAGGCCGCTCGCATCTCGGCATCGATAACATCACATGGTGATAGTGGTGAGATTCGAACTCACGCCCCCGAAGAGACTGGTGTGCTCCTCTCGTTACAGCTCCGAAGCCTAATGGAGACATTCGGATTTGCGTTGACCTCTCGAAGCTCAATACATACGTTGAACGCGAACGTATGGTAATGCCTTCTGTCGAACATACTCTTGGGCAATTGAACAATGCCAAGATATTCTCTAAACTTGATGCAAACAGTGGGTTTCATCAAATCGCTCTCTCCCAAGACTCAAGGAAGTTTACAACTTTCCTCACTCCATTCGGTAGATATTGCTTCAAAAGACTACCGTTTGGGATCTCCTCCGCACCCGAAGTGTATCAAAAGCGGGTGAACGAAATTCTCCAAGGGATAACGTGTATCAATCAGATGGATGATATTCTAGTTTACGGATCAAATGTAAACGAACATGATACCAGGCTCCGGGAAGTGCTCCTGCGTCTGAAGAAAGCTGGTGTCACCCTCAACTCGGAGAAGTGTAAATTCGGTGTCACAGAGGTTAAGTTCCTGGGACACATCATAGACGAAAATGGAATCAGGCCCGACCCCTCGAAAGTCGAAGCGATTTCAAATCTTAAGGCTCCAGAGAGTGTATCTGAGCTAAGACGTCTACTCGGGATGACAAATCATATCGGAAGGTTTGTACCCGATCTCTCTACTATCTGTAAGCCTCTCCATGACCTTCTGAAGAAGAAGAATGCTTTTGTCTGGGGAGCGTCTCAAAAGTTAGCATTTGACAGAATTCGGAATATTCTGACTCAATCTCCCGTGCTGGCCCTATTCGACCTCTCAAAGGAAACCGTAGTCTCATCGGATGCTTCCTCGTTTGGAATAGGAACTGTTCTTCTACAGAGACAGGAGGATGGTGAACTCAGGCCTATCTCATATGCCTCTCGTACTCTCTCACCCACTGAACAAAGATACGCGCAGATCGAAAAAGAAGCGCTTGGAATTACGTGGGCTTGCGAACGCTTTCGCGATTTTCTCACAGGATCTCACTTTATGATCGAGACGGATCATAAACCACTCCTGCCAATCTTGACGGCCAAGCACTTGGATGACCTCAGTCCTCGGTTGCAGCGGTTTCGTCTACGTCTCATGAGATATTCTTACGACATCAAGTGGGTGCCCGGTAAAAATCTCATTACGGCTGACATGCTCAGTCGTAGCCCTCTCTCTGTGGAAAATGACAAGGAATTCGAAAAAGAAGTCGAAGGTCACGTATGTCATATTATCTCACATCTACCCGTGTCAGATGTTTATATGTCTAAGATTTGGAAGGCCCAAGAAGAAGATGTACTACTGAAGAAAGTGGCGCAGTTCTGTCTCGACGGATGGCCAAATCGAGAGAAATTAGATCCCGATTGTCTCAAGTTCTATACTTGCCGGGATGAGCTTACCTGTAATAACGGTATTCTCCTTCGGGGATGCAGAATTGTCATCCCGAAGATACTTCAAGACGACATTCTCTCCCGTATTCATGATGGACATATGGGAGTCGTCAAGTGCCGTGCGAGAGCTAGAGAAGCTGTATGGTGGCCGGGGCTGTCACAAGATATAGCAGAAGTAGTTCGCAGATGTCCAGCGTGTGTAAAAGAACGTGTGGAACGGCATGAACCTTTACTTCCCTCAAGTTATCCTACCCGACCCTGGCAAAGGATCGCCATGGACTTGCTAAAAAGTCATGGAAAGTACTTTCTCCTCATCACGGATTACTACTCAAGATATCCGGAAGTCTTCTCCTTGCAGTCTCAGACCAGCGAAACCATAATAAACTTTTGCAAAGCTGCATTCTCTCGTCACGGTGTTCCAGAAGAAATCGTCAGTGACAACCCCTTTAACTCTGCTCTCTTTCGCCAGTTTGGTCGCGAATACGGATTCACACATACGACGTCCAGTCCAAGATATCCTCAAAGTAACGGGTTTGTGGAAGCTGGAGTCAAAATAGTGAAAGCTCTACTTAAGAAGAATGCAGATTGGTACAAAGCTCTTTTACAGTACCGTGCTACTCCTCTCTCAAACGGCTTCAGCCCAGCCGAACTTCTCTTTGGTCGAAGAATCAGGACCACAATTCCGATGCATCCTTGTCTTCTCACTCCGCAGACACCGGATCAAGACATTCTCAAGGATTCGGAACAGAAACGACGGGAACGCCAGAAGCAAGACTATGACAAACATCACGGGGTCATTCAGAAAGAAGATTTCCAAGAAGGTGATGTTGTCTGGGTTAAGGACCTCAAGCTCTGGGCGAAGGTCACAGGAAAGGCCGAGACTCCCCGTTCTTTCCACGTCGAAACTCCACGTGGAAAATTTCGTCGAAATTCATTTCATCTCACTAAGGCGTATTCTAGTGAAATACCCGAATCTCAAGAACTTCCACAGACGGATTTGAATGAACAAGTCGTAATGGAAGAAACGCCACAGCAAATTCCTCAGGAGGTCATTTCGGCTCCTCTCTCTCAACAGTCTCCGCGGTCGGGAAACTACGTTACTCGTTCTGGTAGATTAGTGAAACCAGTTCAACGTCTCAATCTTTAATTTTGTATAATTAAATTGTATTATCTATTGATCTCGAAGGGGGGATGTGGTGTAATCTAATATTACTCATAGAGTGTAATGTCTTCTAAACCTAACTCTGTGAGTATTCATTCAGTTCTTGCTATGTAGTAAAGCCGTAAGCACGTAACTCACAATCTCTCTCGTTGTCCCTCATCCATTTATTGAATAGCTGAGTTATTGATGTCATAATAGCTAGGCCGCTCGCATCTCGGCATCGATAACATCACAAAGGCTCATGGGGACTCAAGGTTTTTGCAAGGCAATCATTCATGTCTTCCTGTCCTGTATTTTTAATTATTAAAAAATAATACGTCGAAACTTTTACTACATTGATTGATGAGACGATGGGAGGTCAAAGTTGCTACAGATGTCGTGTTGATTTTTCGATTTACCGGAGATATTGATGGTCATAAAATGCTACTATGAAATCATACTTTCAAAATTCTTGACAATAAATGTCTAAATACAATTACAAATAATACGTTATGAATTACAAATTATGAACATTTTGCTTCAAATATCTTCAAAGATTTCAAAAAAGTAATCGAAAACAGGCACTGCGGACTCCTCCAGGGAACTTTCAGAAGCCAAAGGCTGATGAAGTCGAAATGGCTACTTAAACCGAAGAATGCGATTTTAGTGTTACTGATACTGATAAACTTTATAAACACGAGATTTGTTATTAGACTAAATTGCATTTAAAGGAAAACTTGTCTTCATGTTATAGTCAGAATCTTAAGCAAGTCGTATATTTTCTAGGTTGCTGGAACTGTTGGGATCACATGGCTATATTTTGTTATAAATCTCGTGATCAATGAAACAGACAGTCTTCGAGAGAAACCAGGACCAATTTCTTCTGAAACCGAACATAGGCTGGACGTCCTGGCTGAATGTGAGCTTTTGCATTTACTTTTATGTCATGTATGATTCACGACGAAATAAAGTGCAATTGATGACAAGGTTTCAACTTATATTTCGAAACCACACCCACTTGATCGGATTTGCCCGAAAAAAATAACGTTTTTCTATCCGGAGTTTAAAACAATCTACATATGAGAGGGATTCAGCTCAGATCTCGGTTTTTTCTGTCATGATGCCTGATTATAAAACTATTAATTGGTCCGACTTTCATAAATTCAATTCATGTTCACTTATCCACATAATATCCTGGCCAACTTGGAGAAGGATGATGAACAACGAGAAATAGGAACTAATTGGATTGTATCATATTTTGTATATTTATTTCATGGAAATAATCCACGTAACTAAATCTCCTTTTATTCATTGCTATCGAATCCCTAGACTTCTGGAGCCTTTTACTGGTCTACGTGTTCCCAACGGTAGTCTCCTGGTTTGTCGGGCTGACAGTGATATTCGCTTCTGCAAAAGTAAGTCAATTATTATTATTACTCTGCCTTTTGTTCTATTTCCCCTTCTCCAGTTTCGTATCATTTGTCAACAGCTTTTTGTTACTGATAAAATAGTATTGCACAATGGATCTGCTATGACAGTTTCCTCTCTGTGCTCTGTAGCTGTTGGCAAAAGTTTGGACGCTATTGTCAGTAGAGCCGAATGAATGGCTTTGATTCATGCGAAACTGGACAGAGAATTTATTACCCAACAATTGTCCCTATTTTTGGAATTAAATTGATTATTATGGACTTCATAGGAGAATGAATTGCTTCTTCACATCTCTATCTTTATGAATGGAATCCTCATCCTGGCTTCCTTTGCTATCAGTATCCTCATGTTCGTTTTGGGCGTCCATTGGTTCCTCCTAATTCCTGTATTCATATGGGGTTTCGTCCAAATCTACTTCTCATGGGGACTCATGAACTATCGATCTACGAACCTCAAGACGGCCACAACCAGTCAAACCGTTTAATGAGCCCATTTTATGCAATAATTAAATGTGATGTGATATATTTTAAAATAAATTTGATTTTTGACTAATGAGGAACAAGTACAAGTAAGATAAGCTTTAGAAGGACGAGGAAATTTGGAATTTATTTACATGGCACGGTACGGTACAGGGTTTGTGCATCACAGCAGAAATTATTTCGCTTACAAGAATTGTAGCACATATTATTACAGACAGGTATTTTGGGATGAATTGTTATCCTTGCGTTCTTGCGGATCTTCGAGAATCACCTTTTCTTGGAGCAACTGCCTCCTTTTTTGGAGTTGGATCCACCAGGACGACAACTGCGGCATCGGTCCGCAGGACAAGCCTTGCAGTACTTGGCTTTGAATGCATCCTTCTCTTTTTCCGACATTTTCCGCCAAGCCGCGCCAGCATTTCTTGCAATTTGCTGCACCTGCTCCTTGCTAACCTTGCACATCCCCTTCGTCTGCTCCTGCAATTAAAAATTAAATAGAGTTAGTCCTGTTAATGGACATAACGGAAGAATGGGAAATTAATGAATGAGACTTACTTTGTAGTACTGCTGATAAAATATCAGATAAGCGTTGGGCTGTCGCTTGGGCCCCTTTGGCTTACAAGGACTTCCACCCGTCGACTTTGAGGGGGACTGGGAAGCCTTGCGCTTCTTGCTCGGTTTTGGGGGCGACTTGGAAGTCTTCTGTTTCTTGCTCGGTTTTGACTTGGAACCACTGCGGCTTGAGCTGGACCTAGAGGAAGAGGACTTGGACGTTGAGGAACTGTTCTTCGTTTTGGATTTCTTGGTCTTCGAGGCACTGGATTTGGACTTGCTGGACTTGGACTTTGTCACTCCGCCTCCCTTCGTCTTTCGGGTCCCAGAGGACTTGGATGAGCAGGCGGATTTTTTGGTCCGGGTCGTACTGTTCTTGGTCTTCTTGACGGTAGGGGAACGGGAACTTGAGGTCTTTGGCTTTGCGGATTTCGGGGCCTTAGGTCGGCTGCTTGACTTGGATGACTTTGAGGGAGCTGCTCCCTTCCGCTTACCACCACCACCACCACAAGAAGATTTGTTGGATTTGGGCCCAGCCTTCTTGTTGCTCGGTCCCCCCTTTGACCTACCTCTGGGGGCGGGTTTGCTCTTGGGCCGTGACTTTGTTGCCTTCGATTTTCCTTTGGATTTGGAAGGTGGACTGGGATCGTCCGAACTGGAGCCACAAATATTAGATTTCATGGTAATGGATAAGGAAACCGGATATTGAGAAGAAAACGAAGCGTCGGAAGGGTGTTTCTTTGTGCTAGGAAAATTAGAAAATGAAATTTTATTTGGATTTCTCCTTGCTGGTTTGCTAGGCAATGTTGACAATTTTATGTGTCATGAGTCATGACAACAATTACTAAATATTGTACCAAGATGCTTTGACTACGTTGACCCCAAGTTAGAGCCAACGGTTGTCACGCAATCTTGCTATTGTTCCAAGAGTATGGCCCTTGTATTGTACCGAAAAGGTCCTTGTTCATGAAAATAGATGAAAATAAATATCGTCGTATTTTTAATACAAACCAAAATAACTCCAAAAAGTCTAGCAATATGGTCCAGTATAAAATAATAAATTGTGCATCTTAATTTAGACAGGCTTTTAATGAAAATTTATGAAATGTTCTGTGTGAAAGGTGTAGGGTAGATGCTATATTTTATGCCTCTCACTTGTGCTATTTTGTAACTGATATTTCCATTTAGAGAGTAAAAATAGACACAATCGGCGGATTCACGACTAAAAATAAGTCATGATTGCTTTATTGACAACAGAATAAATGAGTAATTCAGGGTTTAACCTTTGTTTCGAAATTCCGAATAGTACAATGCATTCAAAAACATCACATTATGTTAGAACATTAATAAAATTAGCATCTAACAATATTAATTTCCAAAATGCATGCTTGTAAATGAACATAAACCATAGATAAACCCAACATTATGCGAAATTGTAATAACCCCCACCCATGTTCAATGTTACATGCAATCTATATTTTAGAGTCACTTGTCTCTATAATACGTCTGAAACTCTGACTACATGCAATCTGAAAACGGATCATTATTAGTGCTTCCTACCAAAATATGAAATTTACCAACCATCCGTTCCCAACCAGTTAATATGAATGACCCCAACCGTAATTGCTGTTTCTGCGACCGATATATGACTACACCCAATCAATGGCTGAAAGACCCAACACGATATTTTTTTATAAAAAACGGAAAAAACCACTCTGAATAAAATATTCAATTTAATCCTTAGTATAAAACCAAATTATTAACAAAATGAATTAATTGGAAGAACATATTTAATCAACCAATAATAATTTTCTGGCCTTGGATGGCCTCCCGGGTTTCCTTTTGACACCCACTTCGTCATTTTTGACTAACGAGATAGCTATCCCCATAGTGTGTTTACAAATGTATTCCTTTTTAAACACGGGACAGTTACAATTGGAGTCGATCCAGTTGTTGGGAAAGAACTTTACAATCCAGTCTATTTTTTGTCGTTTTATAAGTATTGAGTTTTGTCCATGACAAACGCTTTGTGAAAGTCCAGTATTTAAATCAATTTAACATAGTCCTTTAAAAACATAAAAACATATAGTCGATAGCAGTTTCAGAGGATGTAATTGCGAATTTGCGATTCCAAACGGATGGAATAAATGTTTTTCCCAACAACATAGGGATAATCGATGTCTTCGGGAACCTTTGTATACTAATACTTGCTACATAATGCTGACATTTGACCTTGTTATTATACTATCCATATCTATGCATTTAACCCAAGGATTGAACTCTTGGATTGTCTTTGTTGTTTTTATAAGCGAAATAATTAAGCAATTGTCTCATTGGTACTTGGTAGGTACCTCTTTCTGACGACGTCTTAATTCCGAAATTATCAAATTAGGTTGCCGAATAACAAGTTGAAGTATCTTTCAATCAATTTCTGATTTTATCTCTTTCTGTTTTACTTGCGTTTCTTCGGTGAGGGAGAAAAACGTAACAGCAGGGACAGGACAGGGATAATATTATTAACCTTCGGTACCTCGTTTTTAACTCAGGCTTTGCTTTCATTTCTTTCCAGACCTTCTCCATTCATATTTAATTGAGTATTATATCTGCCATTTACACATGGATGATATAGAATACTAATTTTTACTATTTTTAGACCGACCCTTAAAGGAATTCAAGGTTACAAGTATGTTGGGTCTATCAGTTATTGGTTGGGTGTATTCATGTATCGGTCGCAAAAAAAAAAATTAAAGTTGGGGGCATTCATATTAAATGGTTGGGAACGGATGGTTGGGACATTTCATATTTTGGTAGGAAGCACTAATTGGTGTCCTCTGAAAACTATCCAAATCGATAGCATTTCTGGTTTAAAAATCAAAATTTAATAAACTACTCCATGATTTAGATAATAATGATATATGATAACAATGATGAATGATAAGAAAACATAAAAAATATCATCCCGGAATAAGTCCCCACCCTTAATACTGCTAAAATACAACTTTATACAAAGCGAGAAGCCTACTTGGACTGGAGTGGCTAACTAGAAGAGGAAGGCTCTCTTTAGGGAGATGGCCGGGAAGCGTTCAATTTGAACCTTATAGATAAATATACCAGCTTTTCATTAAATTCCATTCCATTTCCAATATTCCAATCCTCTCGATTTTGTAAACACTAAAAAATCAATAAAAATTATGACACCTCTACGGAATTATATTGACAACTATCGAAAGGTGAAAGGAGCAAAACAATTGGCGAGAGTGGTTGAGGTACATCGTTGCGAGTCGCAGTCACGAGTGGATTAACTATTTTTTACAATTAATGAAACTGCTGCAAGTTCAAAGTTAGTTGAAATTCAAAATCAAAGAAGATTAAAGAGATAAAAAATGTAAGACCCAAAACACCCAACAAGTCTGCTTTTTGTTTATTCTGCAACATACTCATATAGTGTTAATGTATGTATTTATGAATGTATATTATAATCATAGTGAATAAGGCAAAGGACCCAGCAAAGTGAAAGCAAGCTTGCAATGCATTTGATGGCATGGCACATGGAAGGAGAGAAATTGACATAATTCCTCCGGATTTGACATTTGAACGTATAGCTGTTTCGACATTCAACATTTGATTATCGCCAACATGTCGTCACCACCACCACTGTCTCTACCACTCCCCATTTCCTGTGTAGTCTGCACAGAGATGTCAATTTCACCAGTATCCGAGCTACTACCATCCACGTCGACGTCGACTACTTCGACATATACTAGAAGCAGCGAGGATGAATTGGTTATATTCTTTCTTCAGAGCTTCCTGAAGTATCCACTAATCTTGCCGAAACTAGAAGGTGCTGGATCCAACTCATCCGGGGGAGACGACATGACTTCGACAGAATTTCATCAAGATTTTGTGAAATCTTACGGAGCTCCCACAGGAAGTATTTGGTTCTGCCCAGCATGTTTACCCACTATTCAAGAGGCTAGGGACCTTCATTTAAGTGTGAGGGAAATTGAAGCTAAATTGACGAATTTAAGGAAAGAAATCGAGATCAAGGTCCGGGAAAGTTTCGTGAATGCAGAGGAAAAAGTAACAGGAAGGGACGGTGATGCAATTGTTTTTCAAAAAGTTCGACGAAAGGTTTTCGAGCGTAAGTTAATAGCAGATTTTGATCTGTAATGTTTATGGAGTTTGGTGTTAGAAATAGAATAAGTTTAATGAATACTTTACGATATTTTTTAACTTTCAGAGAGCTCCAAGCATTCGCCATCAATTCCAAGCTGTCCGACTGCCGAAGTTGATGTTAAAGTAAAGGAGGAGTATTATTCGGATATGGAAGAGGATGTCGAGGAGATGGGAACGGGAAGTCCTTATTATGCCCATGAAGATGTTATGAGCCCAGGATATCCAGTGATATATCCAAATGTGAAGATTGAAGTAGTTGACGGAGCAGGAGGAAGTGGAGGAACTTCAACTGCGATGATTCGAAAAAATATAGAGTATGCGACTTTGGATCCGAATGATGAACTTTCAGGTATAAGGCCTGATAGATAAAATATTTAATAATGTCAACAATGAGTATGAATATATTCGTATTTTATTCAGAAACTATATATGAACGACGTTCTCGACGGCAAGTTACATATGCCGAAATAGACAAGACCGAATCGGAAGATGACGATGAGTATGGTTCTGACTCGGAAGTTTTATGGGAGCCTAGGGGCATGCGAAAATATAAAAGTAAGGCCTATGAGTTTAATTAATAATTTGAGTTTTAAGGTCAGTAGAAGCATCATGTAACTCAAATAAGTGTTTTGATACTTTTTTGTTTTACACATAAATAAAGATTTCAAATCACTACCGAAGCCAAAAAGAGAAAAAAACACGCTCAAAGTCAAAACCATAAGGCCAAGAAAAGTGCGACTAAGCAAAGCGCTTAAGAATGATGGAAGAGGAGGTCATCGAATCAAGTCATCGGTAGATTGCCGAACATGTCCTGTTTGCCAACAAGTTTTTGGTTGTCATTCGAAAATGAGCGTGCACTTGAATGTAAAACATCTGCGGAACGTTTTGTTCAATTGTGATGTTTGCAAGAAAGGGTTCATGAGAAAAGATTACCTAAGAACACATATGGAGATACATTTACCGGAGGATGACAGATTGCTCAAGCAGGCTCTTAGAGAACTAAAAGGTAGTTTTAAAATTTAATTTACGGAACACTAAAAATCGTAAATGGCAAATCGTGATTATTAATTACTAATTACCCATATTTTTTACAGGAGTAGAAAAGGCTGAGTTTATGGCCGAGACAGAGAAAGAAGTAGAAGTTGCAAGTTTAGAGAGTCGAACTTGTACGGTTTGTGGGAAGACGTTTGATAAGGTGTCGAGTAAGTGCATTAGCAGTTTGTACTATTAAAATTGTAACCTTAATATTTTCAAAAGCCATAACTGAAATTTCGAATTGCAGTTTTAAAGATCCATGTCGAATGTGTACATAACAACGTGACCCGTTATGAGTGCAAAGTGTGCCATAAGAAATTTAAATGGAAGGACTTGCTCAAGAAACACGTGTTCCTTCATAGGCACGGAGAAAGTAGTAAAAGCAAACCTCTCCTTCTTGGATCAGTAACTCCAGTTCCAATTGCTCGAAGTTTTCAGTGTGAGTACGAAGGTTGTGAAGCAGCGTTTAGAAGGAAACGAGACTTGGAGGTCCACCTTAGGATTCACACCGGAGCCAAAGACTTTCTCTGTTCCTTGTGTGGAATTAGCTTTAGACATGAATGGTCGTTCAGAAGACATAACATTCTTCGCCACCAAGCACAGGAATCAAAGAAATATCAGTGCGAGAGGTAAATTTTTGATTTTTTGAATTTTAATTATGCTGGTTGTAATATACAAAAATTGTTAATATTATTTGTTGTCATTATTATTAGTTGTGGGAAAACGTTCAAGATCAAGTGGCTACTGGACCAACATTTAATGAGCAAAAGCCATGGTGGGGCAGGATTGCCAAAAAGAACAAGACGGAAGCCAAAGGATAAGGAAGCCACTGAAGCCATCTTAGCCAGTAACACTGAAAAGGATTTGTTGAGACCCTCTCCTGAACGATTTCAGATTCAGATGACTCCAATTGCAATTACAAGTGATATCGTCCCAACTCCAACTCCGACCTCGTCGAATGTGATGGAGCAGTCCGAACGATCAATGGACAACTCAGCCGCTGCTAGTGTCGACAATGACAATTATAGCGCTGAATCACTTTCACCTGTCGATCACAATCAGAGTCGTCGGTATGAAACTGCACACTTCCAACAGTATTACCAACAACAAAACTTTCGCCCAGACATTCTTAATCTACTCCCTCACAGAGACATTTTGAACTACAGTAATTTTAATGTCCCAAATGCATTTGGAGGGTTTGGATACAATGTTCCTTCAAACGACTCTCAGTCCCAGTGAGTGAATCCCTGTTTAGTGTATTAAATAAGCCATTGACCAAAGTTTTAAAATTGTGTTATCTTGTCTACCTGTTCATTTCGTGTTGTAGGCGTTTTAAAGTTTAAGATATCACATTACTCGTAGTCGTTTGTAAATCAAACATGTTGTGCAATTATTGCGTTCGCGTAAGTAAGAGCTTTTTGTACTCGTTATTTAATGAGTTTTTATTTTCGAACGGAAAATATTCTTGATTTTTAGCTCATGTAAGTATTATTACACGTGAAATTAAAATTTGATTTTTATCTCATACTATATTGCTAGTTCATAGATTGTGAATGTTGTGATTTGATTTTAATAACATAACAAACTGGCTGTGAGTGAGAATTCTTTGGATTACATAATTGTAACTATATTATTTGCTACTTGGTTGTCGTTAATCCAAGAAATCGTTATATATAAGAAATGTATTGGTAATTAGTAATTGGTACCACTCAGCAATCACTACAAAACGCAGCTTTTTGCTGTGTTGGAATTTTAAAATATGATAGATAATGCATCCTTAAGTGACATTTGCCATTTTAATGTATTAGACGAAAAATTTCATTTAAATACAGTCATGTCATATGACTGTATGACAATGACGGGGTAAATGAGCCAATGCAATGCACCATTTAATGTTTGCGTAATGTGTAACCGTGTTTAATAAGATGTAAATAACCAAGCAATAAAAGAAAGCCACATAATATTTCGGATTTTAATTTACTGTAATATGCAATATTTATTAAGAGCCTCTGATAGTCTTCCTGGGGAAATCTAATCCTCCTCCACACATTTAGTAATTAGTATGTAAATCCGTCTAATTACTCGTAAGACGTTCAATGAAATGGTAACCAGAAACATAGAACGTGATCTTAACAAAACCCCAACAACTTTTTTCTAGCCATATTCAGACCCTGACGCTTTTGCTTGTACGGTTGAGCGCAAAAACTAACGTAACCTTTAAAGTTGGATTGTTGGATGAAGGGAATTTCTCAACGAATTAAATTAAAACCAATGGCGAAGGTTTTGTTACGTGATCTTTACCACATCTCGATCCGCAGTAACTAATAAATGAATGACACCAATGGTAATTCCTAATGCTTGGGAATTCCATCTTGTTGGAAGCATATTATATCATTGAGTGCATTATCCATTATCATACGAATAATACTAGATTTAAGGTAAACGACAATTTCCTACACGTGGCATGAGTTGTTTAAAACAATTAAGGAAATGGAGTAAATGAATTTCTGCAGAAAATCATATAACTTTCTCGGGTGGGAAGTGATCTTCTACAACCTACAACTACAGGGTGTCCGGCTTAAAACTTTACCCTTTTGAATGGCCGTATCTCAAAAACGGCTGAACCAAAATTCAAGTTCTATAGCAGAGCTCATTTTAAAGCTAATTGTATAACTTAAATAACAAACCAAAGATTTTATGGAATTTTTTCGTGTTTCAGCATTCATGGCTGTTTAAATCTAAATTAGATTTTTTCTCAAGCATAATTACATTGATATAGCATCATGGCACAGGTGACGGGAATGGACATTAAATTCAGAAGCATTTAGATTTTGGAGTCCCTTTTAACTCAATCAGGTGCACCTGATCCTATCCCAGCGCATGTAAATGTAATTACTTTCAGGTGATGAGAATAATATCTTTTGACCAGATGTATGGTTAACAGTAGTACCGCCGATGGTCTGGCGGACAATCAAGTGCCGAAGTGCTACATTTGTGGCAGGGTCCCCTTAAACAGCCAATGTGCTACATTTGTAGATTTTCTGTTCGGGGTGAAAGAAAATAACTCAAACTCCAAAAACACATCCGTGATTACCAAAATAAGTCCACATTAGCAAATTCTCTAAAAAAAACTTAATGCACCTTATGGTATAACGACAAAAGTGGCAGGACAGAGGAGTCAGCGACAAAGGTGTCAGGCGACATAGGTGTTGATTTTTTCTGATATTTTATCGAATCGTTTTGCATGCATCCTTTACTTGTATATACCTTTTTGTGAATTCATTTTATGTTATAAGGTTTGTGAACATAAAATGAATTCACAAAGAAGTCCTTCAGACTAAACATCAACCCCGAAATAAGGCCCCATACATAAACCAAAATATCCATTCTCAAAACAAGTTTTCATCCTTGAATGCATTTCTATACATATGCCAAAAATACCCGAAATTTAATTCCGTGTACAATATAGACTGAAAAAATATAACTATCTTTAATCCACAATACTGAAAAATAATCTCGAATACGAAGACCACACCTACAAAATATATTTTCATGCCTACTCAAATAATAATTCTTAGGAGGCCTGCTTATACGTGTAGAACAAAGTCAAGACTAACAAGGGACATCACCCAAAGGTCAGAGCCCGAATCGTCTGATTTTTTTACGGTCGAACACACAACTAATATGAACCACAAAACTGCAAGAAATATCTGCGGTAGTTCATCCCGGGTCCTCGAAATCTTTACATATGTCCCTAAAATCCAAACTCTCACAATAGAAATCCCTAAAGGAGGCGTGGTTTGTGAAATGTCCCTCAAAATTTCAAAAATGTCCCTAAAAATTTTGAAAATCCCTAAAAAATTTTGAGCATCCCTACTCGTCATGGGTAGCGAAATCCAATGTCCCTAAAAAAATTTCCGAAAATGCCTACTCGTAATGGGTAGCGAAATCCAAAGTCCCTAAAAAAATTTCTGAAAATCCCTACTCGTAATGAATAGCGAAATCCAAAGTCCCAAAAAAAATTTCGGAAAATCCCTAGCGAAATCCAATGTCCCTCAAAAATTTCTGAAAATCCCTACTCGTAATGAATAGCGAAATCCAAAGTCCCTAAAAAAATTTCGGAAAATCCCTAGCGAAATCCAATGTCCCTCAAAAATTTCTGAAAATCCCTACTCGTAATGAATAGCGAAATCCAAAGTCCCTAAAAAAATTTCGGAAAATCCCTAGCGAAATCCAATGTCCCTCAAAAATTTCTGAAAATCCCTACTCGTAATGAATAGCGAAATCCAAAGTCCCTAAAAAAATTTCGGAAAATCCCTAGCGAAATCCAATGTCCCTCAAAAATTTCTGAAAATCCCTACTCGTAATGAATAGCGAAATCCAAAGTCCCAAAAAAAATTTCGGAAAATCCCTAGCGAAATCCAATGTCCCTCAAAAATTTCTGAAAATCCCTACTCGTAATGAATAGCGAAATCCAAAGTCCCTAAAAAAATTTCTGAAAATCCCTACTCGTAATGAATAGCGAAATCCAAAGTCCCAAAAAAAATTTCTGAAAATCCCTACTCGTAATGAATAGCGAAATCCAAAGTCCCTAAAAAAATTTCTGAAAATCCCTACTCGTAATGAATAGCGAAATCCAAAGTCCCTAAAAAAATTTCTGAAAATCCCTACTCGTAATGAATAGCGAAATCCAAAGTCCCAAAAAAAATTTCGGAAAATCCCTAGCGAAATCCAATGTCCCTCAAAAATTTCTGAAAATCCCTACTCGTAATGAATAGCGAAATCCAAAGTCCCTAAAAAAATTTCGGAAAATCCCTAGCGAAATCCAATGTCCCTCAAAAATTTCTGAAAATCCCTACTCGTAATGAATAGCGAAATCCAATGTCCCTAAAAAAATTTCTGAAAATCCCTACTCGTAATGAATAGCGAAATCCAAAGTCCCAAAAAAAATTTCGGAAAATCCCTAGCGAAATCCAATGTCCCTCAAAAATTTCTGAAAATCCCTACTCGTAATGAATAGCGAAATCCAATGTCCCTAAAAAAATTTCTGAAAATCCCTACTCGTAATGAATAGCGAAATCCAAAGTCCCAAAAAAAATTTCGGAAAATCCCTAGCGAAATCCAATGTCCCTCAAAAATTTCTGAAAATCCCTACTCGTAATGAATAGCGAAATCCAAAGTCCCTAAAAAAATTTCGGAAAATCCCTAGCGAAATCCAATGTCCCTCAAAAATTTCTGAAAATCCCTACTCGTAATGAATAGCGAAATCCAATGTCCCTAAAAAAATTTCTGAAAATCCCTACTCGTAATGAATAGCGAAATCCAAAGTCCCAAAAAAAATTTCGGAAAATCCCTAGCGAAATCCAATGTCCCTCAAAAATTTCTGAAAATCCCTACTCGTAATGAATAGCGAAATCCAAAGTCCCTAAAAAAATTTCTGAAAATCCCTACTCGTAATGAATAGCGAAATCCAAAGTCCCTAAAAAAATTTCTGAAAATCCCTACTCGTAATGAATAGCGAAATCCAAAGTCCCAAAAAAAATTTCGGAAAATCCCTAGCGAAATCCAATGTCCCTCAAAAATTTCTGAAAATCCCTACTCGTAATGAATAGCGAAATCCAAAGTCCCTAAAAAATTTCGGAAAATCCCTAGCGAAATCCAATGTCCCTCAAAAATTTCTGAAAATCCCTACTCGTAATGAATAGCGAAATCCAAAGTCCCTCAAAAATTTCGGAAAATCCCTAGCGAAATCCAATGTCCCTCAAAAATTTCTGAAAATCCCTACTCGTAATGAATAGCGAAATCCAAAGTCCCAAAAAAAATTTCGGAAAATCCCTAGCGAAATCCAATGTCCCTCAAAAATTTCTGAAAATCCCTACTCGTAATGAATAGCGAAATCCAAAGTCCCAAAAAAAATTTCGGAAAATCCCTAGCGAAATCCAATGTCCCTCAAAAATTTCGGAAAATCCCTACTCGTAATGAATAGCGAAATCCAAAGTCCCTAAAAAAATTTCTGAAAATCCCTACTCGTAATGAATAGCGAAATCCAAAGTCCCAAAAAAAATTTCGGAAAATCCCTAGCGAAATCCAATGTCCCTCAAAAATTTTTCTGAAAATCCCTGCTCGTCATGGGTTGCGAAATCCACTGTTCCTAAAAAATTTCCGAAAATCCCTACAATTCTTTGAAAATCCCTAAAAATCTTTGAAAACCCTAAAATGCTTTGAAAATCCCTAAAATTCTTTGAAAATCCCCAAAATGCTTTGGAAATCTTCGAAAAGCTTAGTAGCCACGGAGAAAAAATTTAGGGCGGATCGTAGAGATTTTTTGGAGCTGAAATTTTATTTAGGGATGCTATGTTATTGACTGCTTGAAAAATGAGAAGGCTTAGTAGCCACGGAGAAAAAATTTAGGGCGGATCGTAGGGATTTTTTAAGTCTTTGGCGATTTTGGAATTTTTTTTAGAAACGCGAGTTTTGCTACCCATGACGAGTAGGGATTTTCGGAAGCCTAGATTTTTTAGGGATTTTTTGTAGCTGAAATTGTTTTTAGGGATGCTATGTTACTGACTGCTTGAAAAATAAGAAGACATAGTAGCCACAGAGAAAATATTTTGGGCGGATCGTAGGGATTTTTGGGTAGGATTGTAGGGATTTTTTTTAATTTTTAGAGATTTTTAGAATTTTTTTAAGGAGATTCAGTTTCGCTACCCATGACGAGTAGGGATTTTTTAAAGGGCACATGCTGAGCGAAATATTTTTTTTTTAAGTTTAGGCATTTTTAGTTACGAGAACAAAAGAAAGACCTAAATTATAGGATGTATTGTGAATAGTATATAATGATAATGACGGTACTAACGGCGTTACACTTATGATTCATTGATGCAAGTCTTTAAATACCTAAACCATTAACAAAATGTTCCTAAAATAATCCTCTTAAAAATACCAACGTTCATAAAAACCGAAATATTATACCTCTGATGGTCCTAGATAGCAAAGGCAAGTAAAAACAACTTCGAAAATCCCTCAAAACTTCAAAAATCTCTACTTGTCATGGGTAGCGATACCCAAGGTCCCTAATTTTTTTAAGCCCCTAAAAACTTTAAAAAATTCCTACGATCCTATCCATAGGTCCCTACTCGTCATAGGTAGAGAAACTCAACGTCCCTAAAAGGTTTTGAAAGTCCCCACTCGCCATGGGTAGCGAAATCCAGTGTCCCTAAAAAAATTTCGAAAATCCCAAAGAAAAAATCCCTAAAGAATTTTGAAAATCCCTACTCGCCATGGGTAGCGAAATCCAGTGTCCCTAATTTTTTTTCAAAAATCCCTAAAGAATTTTGAAAATCCCTACTTGCCATGGGTAGCGAAATCCAGTGTCCCTAAATTTTTTTAAAGAATTTTGAAAATCCCTACTCGCCATGGGTAGCGAAATCCAGTGTCCCTAAAAAATTTCCGAAAATCCCTAAAAAGTTTTGAAAATCCCTACTCGTCATGGGTAGCGAAACCTAATGTCATTAAAAGGGGGTGTGGTTTTTATTCAAAAAATCCCTACGAGCTGGGATCGCGGTCTCGCGCATAAATCGAGTGCCGGGCTTCATCCTGGTCATTTAAAAAAAATCATGAACTAAAAAAATCATTAAAATTGACTTTTTCAAAAATTAATAAAACATCGATTTGTGGTCCGATTTTCGAAATCTTTCTAGTTTTGCAATGCTAAAAAGTTGTTCTTTATTTAAATTTAAAAAAATATTTTAAGTTTTTTTTTATTTTTGAAAAAAATTGAACCCCAGGAAGGTTGAAGAAAAAAACGTTTTTTTTTTCGATTTTTTACAAAAATTCAAATATTTAAATTTCTATAAAGATCAACTCTTTAGCATCTTTAGCATTGCAAAACTCGAAAGTGTCGAAAGATTTCGAAAATCGGACCACAAATTGATGTTTTATTAATTTTTGAAAAAGTCAATTTTAATGATTTTTTCAGTTCATGATTTTTTTAAAATGACCAGGATGAACTACCGCAGATATTGCTTACAGTTTTGTGGTTCATATTAGTTGTGTGTTCGAATGTAAAAAAAAATCAGACGATTCGGGCTCTGACCTTTGGGTGATGTCCTTTTTAAATTCCCAAAATAGGTCCTTATTTTCTAACTACTAGACCCACAAACAAGTCTTCTTAAATAAATCTAAAAACAGATCTGCGAATAAAGTCGCATAAATACATTCCAAATTAATTTTCTGAAATAATTCCCTATACATTGTTCAGAAACTCAATTCCCGAAATAAACCTAATCATAAAATGAATAATGAATTCCCCGACCCAAGTCCCCTTACAAAATTAGTTCCCAAAATAAGCCCCCCTATGAAAATCGATTCCAAAAATAAGTCCCCCTTGAAAATAAGTTCCCAAAATAAGTCCTCCGTGAAAATCATTTCCCAAAATAAGTCCCTTTACAAAATCAATTCCCAAAATGAGCCCCTTTTGAAAATCAATTCTCGAAATAAGACCAATTTGAAAATCATTTCCCAAAACAAGTCCCATTTGAAAATCAATTCCCGAAATAAGTTCAATTTGAAAATCAATTCAAAAGATAAGTCCCCTTACAAAATCATTTCCTGAAATAAGTCAATTTACAAAACTAATTCCCGAAACAAGTCCCCACCCCAGCCTTGTAGTCTCGCTGCTTGTGGTGTAGTTGGTTTATTTTCTTTCACCCTGTACGTCTACATTTGTAGCACATTGGCTGTAGCATGCTACAATTGTAGACCATTGGCGGTATATGGGAGTTTTTTTCTCAAAAAGTCGTTATTTTTTAATGTTTTTGGATGAACTCTGAATTATCCTGATAAGCCTATTAGCCCTAAGACCTTGAGACCTTTTGGATAAGCTAGCCAGATAGTTGGTCGAGGCATACCTGGAGTTTCAGAACGCTGCAATGAACCGTTTTTGAAATACGAATTTTGAAACAGGCAAATTTTACAAATGTAGCACTTCGGCTGTACTACGGTTAAGTACGTGAGGAATTTAGAAAACCCTCAACGTTACTGCATGGTGAAGTATTACGTCAATTGGTCCCAAATGATTTGGATAAATCTATAAAAAATGCTAAATTTTCTCAATTTTGTAGCCATTATTTGGACGTAATGTTCCATGGACCCTTCCGTGTTCAACCTTCCCATTGCTCAATTAACCTTAAATGCTATATTATGAATGAGCTTACATTGTTTACCGTGTTTGCTCACAGGGATCTCATGTTACATGCTTCGTGGTAGCCATCTTTAATACATCATTTAACCTGGCGTTGTTTTTGTTACGCAAGTCTCAAATTCTTATTTTAATATTGACTAGAAGCAATAATATTAAAAACTATAAAAAATGCTGGATACTAAACAAGTGAAAACAAAAAATAAAATGTATGGAAAATTTGTAGACTTCAGTTGTATGTTTTGAAAGCAGGTATCATATCATGAGTATATTGTATTATGAAACTAAAATAAATAACATTCATTTTGTACTGGCAACTGGGAATTGGGATAACAATTCCTGTTTGCCTAAGGTTTGCCTGGTATTTAATATTGAATCAATTTCAGGATAAAATCGAAATGAATTTAATAATGACAAAAAGTACAAGGAAATTTTAGCACTGAATTCTAACCCAAAACACCAATTAAAGAGCAATCGAATCCCTGTGTTGATTACAAAAATTCTATGAAAGTAAAACCTTTGGGTTCCTGAGTTAATAAGAACTTGTCCATCAAGGAGAGGAAGGTGCTTGCACGGAAGTGACTCCTGCTTAATAAATCATTTACTGACCTTTAACTAAAGGTGATGTACATGTAACATCAAACAATCAGAATGACATATGCAGAATGCATTCGACTTACTCATTTACACTATTTGAAGGAATTTATACCTTGTCACTGTTGCATTAAACTACGAAATGCAAAACCTACGGCGTCATGTCATTTGAGTCAAGAAAATAATTTCCCTATTGTTCTTTTCTTTTCAAAATATAATACATAATTATGGCCATTGGCCAATATTTATGTATTATCTCTGGATTTTGTGTTCTAACATTTCAAGTCAGACTTGCAAAAAATATAGACTCACATAAGACAATTTGCTAAGACAATATTTGTTTTAATACTTCGCATCTGCCTTTCTACTCGCTTGCTTAGACGTAAGCGTGAACAAATATGTTTGTAGTTTCCTAACTCAAGTATGCCTACCAATACTACTAACGAAATCAAATTGCATTGTAATTTGTAAATTGTGTTAGTTTTCTAGAGTTATGTTATGTCGAAAAATCAGATAAGTATGAGTTCCCCCTATGTTTTTTGATTGGTATATACAGTTACACTTTTAATTCTAGAATAAGCTATAATTAAAATTTAATTAGAGATTAGAGTTTGTTGGAGATCATCTAATTCTCTATTTTACAATCATTTTTCTTTTTACATAATCCATTAATTGGTCGGTATTTCTTAGCTATAAACCCCATGTAATACATAGAAACGACTGGAAAATCCATTTCAATTGTGTAAACATCA
The DNA here is from genome assembly GCA_906901685.1 of Desoria tigrina. Classification (NCBI taxonomy): domain Eukaryota; kingdom Metazoa; phylum Arthropoda; class Collembola; order Entomobryomorpha; family Isotomidae; genus Desoria; species Desoria tigrina. The sequence goes on along the minus strand of CAJQTU010000010.1, from coordinate 2,245,977 downwards.
ATAAATTTAAAATATACATAAACAAAAAGGCCGTAATATGATATCCCCACCTCTTGAAGCACTATGGTCTTCCTCATATTCGACTTTAATTATACTAAATATTATGTCTGAGGTTAGTTTTAAGACTTTTAACAGCAAATGCCTATTAACAAGTGGAGAGGAAGCAAAAACCAGACCTGAAAGTCAGGTTTTCCAATCACAACAAAAGTACCACTATGCGTACGTAGACTAAAGCATCTTTATATTTAATATGAACAAACAGATTGAGCTTATTCGAAGAAGAAATCAACAATAATGTCAAAATCATTAACTTGTACGAGAGACGATTAGTTATACAAACGGTGGATAACGGATAGAGGACAGTATTTTCTCGAATATTTTAAGCTCGTGACTTTGCATAGTTAAGCAGCAGTTTCTGCTTAAAATTATTTAATTCCCTCATTATCGTTATACGATTTTATTTTGTGGTGCTGATGCTGGTTTAATGGTTTGAGGATGGTGATTTGAAATGGATAATGAGACCTATGCTCATCCCACCGAGTTACCTACATAATTTCTACTTTGACATTAGGAAATATAATGAAGATATATCCCTCTTACAGAATAAAGCAGGTGGGATAGGATTTAGCTATTTAGTATTTAACAGAGCTTTGGGGAACATTCGTAAAGAGCTAAAGGTTCTACTTAAACGTATGGGGCATATGGGCCAATTTTAATAAAAAGTCTAGCCTCTTGCTGTTCCTTCTCTAGAGAGCTTAGAGGGTTGGGATTTTTACACTTCTAAGTTGGAGTGTTGCAAAAAATCGCATAGATATTTTACATTGAAAAGGTAATGCTAACCCTTTGGAATGATTCATTCATTGTTATAAACCCCATCGTACCACCACCACCACCGGCTACGACTAGTTAAAATAAAGTTTTATAGTGCAAATAGAGAGTATTGTACTCATTTACAAGCGGAAAGCAGTAACAACATTGAGGAACTTAATATTTATTATTATTGCCAGTCTTAGTTTTGAAACTTCTGGAATTATTGTCAATTTGGAGGTTTCACATCGCAACAACGATGTTCTAAAACACACAAAGTATTAAAGAATGTGACATTCAGAAAATATATTAAAGTTCTCGAAAGCTTTAATATTTTTACAAATTACTTTGAAAAAATTGCAATTTTTGTGTGAAGCAAGCAATAGACATTTTATTTTAAGTGATATCAGTAATTATATTTCAAAATGATTCGACCCTGTTACTGTATAAGTTCCCGTACCGCTGCCCTAATTGCTGGGATTGTAAATCTGGTGAGTTATTTTAAACCTCTGTTTTTAAATTTCTAAAATACTTAAAGTACTTAAATTAGGGTGTGTCTTTTAAACAAACATTGAATTGATTAACTTCAAGACTAATGCCTCTTGAATTGAGGATGGCTCTGCTTTTAATTCTCTTAATTTTGCCATATTTTATGATGATAATGACCTTACAAAATGGGATAAATAAATTGATTTGCATTTTTTTAAATCTGTAGTTCATTGGGATGACAGGGCTTTCCCTAATTGCTCTCAATCCTAGAGAAAGGCACATGGTTTTGGACCCTTCCGAATCTGTAGATGCAATAAAGACTGCAAGTTATGACGTCGTTGGGGATACCCTGCAACTTTTTATTGGTAAGCACAAGAAAAAACAACCTATATTTTAGATAATAATTTATTCCTTAAAATGAGATGGAAAAATAATACATACATATACAAGGAATATGAGGTCATTGGATTAGTGAATAAAACATGTACATCAATTCGGTAGACAGGCATGGTTTTTTATTTATTTACAAGGAATAAAAAATTAATTGTATGCGAGTTTACTAGCTGTACAAGAATGAGGAAACTTTGGCTTTAAAAGTTTTTTTGGGATAATGATAGATTTTGTAACAAAATTAATTTAAATTTAAGTGCATTGGTTTCACAAATTTCAATTATGATTACGTTCAGTTTCTCTGCTATAATTGGTCACAAATCGAGACGGATGAAGCTTAATTAAGGTTACTCACGAAAGTAATTATTTAATTTTCTGGAACAATTTACCCGGCCATGATAGTATTATATCTAATCTTAATGAACTGAATCAATTTTGAAATTTAAATTAGAAACGAAGTTGCATGATTTCAAATGATACTTTTACACGAATAATATAATTAGTGAGGTTTCTCTTTAAAATAATTAATAGCAATATTACATAGATTCACAGATATAGCCTCCCCCGATATAAACCAGTCCTGCTCTGAATAACATAATTGAAAAAAAGTTGGCCAAATAACTCCAGATGGGAACTTATTTCGAGAAATACGGATAGTTATTAAGATTTGTAGAAATACATGTCTTTGGGATGAAGCAATTCATTCCTGGGAATCAAAGTACTTTTAATAACATTTAAATACAATTCATACTTCATCTTTTGCTTCTTTACATAAGAAGGAATCAGATGGAATATCATTCTAAGAAAAATGAAACAAGTTAAACTAATGATAACCAGAATTCGGGAGAGATGATTCAAATTATAATTAATTTCAGTTATCCATAATTTTATTCAGCATATGCATGCATTCATGCCATTAAAATCGGCTAATTAATGATAATTTTTAAATGTATCTTGAAATTTCAGAATATCTACTTCCAGCTCTGGGAATCTTTTTACTCGGACTTGTTCTCATCATAGCATCCGCGACGGTCAGTTTGCCTTACGAAACGGATTCAACAATCCGATTCTAATTTAATACATCTGCTTAAATGCTATAATATAAGCAAGTTACATGACAATGTCTCAACTCTCGCTTCTGAGCAAACATCATATCTCTAACGACGGACACAAATACACATTATAATGAATGAAAGTTAGCCTTGAAAGATATGAGATGAAGTCAAAGATTAAGCATGGACTAAGCCGAACAGAATATGCAGAGGCGACGACCAGCTAAAAAACACGACATATAAATGCCTTCAGATTTTACAATCAACATTTTTTCCTTAAGTCCTCCTTACAGTGTCGCAATTGCTTATGGATATTAAGAAACATTTTACGGTTTACTACGCAGATTTGATTGCCTTATTTGATCTTCTTCTTAAAGAAGCATAATTTATCACATATTGTCGCAATGAACTGTGATGTCATAGAATTAGCTATACTCAGAATCCTAAGATTTATGCCAGTCATGAATTTACTGGTTATATACCAACTTATTGTTAGTTAGGCTTAAATTCGCTTTATATAAAAAACGAAAGCATCGAATCTTAGGATCCAAGAGGATAATAAATACGTGTTTTGTGATAGGAATAATAACTCACAATCACAACTTGCCATTTCCAATGAACAATGACAAACCAAAAAAAAACTCTAAAAAAAACTCATGCCTATTAATATAATAATTTGCAGATGAATAGCTGCATGGTCGTATTCTCCTTCGTTCTAAGTACGATAATGATGACGGGCTGCGTCGCCGGGCTTCTGTCTCTGACGTTATCGGGAGGTGACCTTCTGGGGGCTTTGCCCATGTTGTTCGTTGCTGGACTCCAGATCTATTTCTATTGGATTGTGATAGATTTCAATCATTTTTCTTGGGACATGGCTAAACCTGATGACAAGGAAGTTCTTGTGGATTCCAAAGTGTAAAAATAATTCTAAAATCTAGAATGCTGAAAGAGTATTATATGTTATTATGTAACTCACTCTAATTTGTAAATTTAGCACCTATGATTGCTTTATCGTAGAGATATTGCATGCATGTTATTATTATCCATATGTAATAATGACGTATACTACACTTGTTAAATAAGTTACCTTATAGAGTATTTATTTTTATTGTTTTGCAATGCACTTAACACGTTTACCTAAACTAAGGAATTGATAAAACTAGATGTTCTTTCAAGTACTTAATAAAGTTCCTATTTTTGTTGAGAATGAAGTTGGTGTTTAGGTTTTAGTAATACTGCTTATTACTAGTTTTACTAGTATCGGATGTGAATATATTTAACGCAGTACTTTAGCATTAGCATCACAGACATGATTAGCATATACATTTACAATGCCGTTAAAACAGTGATTAAATTAGTAATCTTTGACAATAAAGCCAATTCATACTAAAGTACCTAATAGAAACGCTTACATTTATTGGAAATCTCAAAGGATTTCGAGTCCACAATCAAAGCTCGATTATAACGTTTCAATTTTATGTTTTTATTCAGTGAAAAAACAAGATTTTTTCTGGAGTTTCTAACATTCAATAATAACTCGGCGTTTAACAGACAGAGAGATCAAATCGGAAACAAGTCGGAATGCATTATTAAATACGTTAATATTACGAGATAAACCTAAAAATGTCCCGAGTGTTTTTAATAGAATTATAAACATTTTTCTGAGCCCCTTTCCAATAGTTTGCGAACCCACAAATAATAAATAAAACTTTGTAACTAAACTGTACATTTCCATTTAAATCAAAACAACAATTAGCATTTGACTGTGTTTATAGTAGCCCAAAAGGACGACAAGACGATAAATCTCTTGAGCGTATAATTACGTTTGTTCCTGACTGAAGACACACCTCTTATGCATAAACCACAATCGTTATCGTACAATACTCTCAGAAGCCACCAAAAGATTCGACAAAACAACTCAAGAATGCGTTTCTTGTACACAGTAAAAGCAGGAAGGACATTGACAATCAAATATTCAAGGCGTAACGAACAGTTACTTTATACGCATCTTGCATTTTGTGTAGAGGGGATTTGATGCAAAATGAATGAATTAATTTGCAATCTCCTACAAGGTGACGAGTTTGCTCCTGACCCACTTGATGCATATATAAAAATCGAAAGGTCTCACTTACTAACTTAACTAACTATCTACTAGTTACAATTACAACCTGGCCATTTACTAGCAATATATTATATTCTTGAATCATTCCTGATGCCACTATAGAATGCAAAGAGATATCCATTGATTTAGAAGGAAAAAAACATATGTGTTTTATTTTTAAGAAATTAACACATTGGACTTAAATTGCGACTTTTGTCCGCATTTGAAAATGTTCATGGACTAAAACAGTCATGCTTTTCTAGAAAAGTAAACCGCAATAATAAACAACAATGTCATCTCATGCACGTAAGATAAATTGCCTCGGAAGCGTGGCATTGGCATGGAATATAACAGTAGTTTAAGTCTATAAACTCCTATTACTTATAGAGATAGCGGCTTATAGACCTGAAGTTAGTTTATAACGACTTGACGACCCTCCGATATTCCTATAAACTTGACTAGCGTGTAAAATACACCTTGCAGATAATTTAAAATAATTATGCTATGCAGCCCAATGCAAGTAATGCAACGTACTTCTGACTTCATGCTGGAAGAATAGGTTTCAGAAAAACCTGTTTTCGAAAAATGAAACCTCTAAAATCTAAAATACACATACTTTCAACACTTTCAAGCTTTTATTTGTTTAATTTTTAATATGCACCCACAACGGTTATCGAATGATTTTCATCCAAGAAAATACATCTAATTAAATATACATTAAAATAAATTAGCAAAATATAAGGCCGGCGTATCTGCATCCGTCAAACTTGTACACGATCCGGTGAAAGCAGATCTAACGCTGGAGGAAATGCATGTATTTTCTTACTCTACCCGAACCATACGAATGGGAATCCGTGGGAAGTTTAACCCTTCAAATTTGCATATTCTGTCTTTCTTTTGTCTTCCTCTCTATAAAATTAAAATCAGACGAGGAGTATTTCTTTCGTTTTTTTTTCAAAAAAAAAATCCACATTATTCTGGACCTGGAATTGTAATTTATAATTGTTGTAATCCTACCTGAGCCTGTAATCTGTCTTGTTGCTTGTTGATTAGACCTAAAAACGAAGCAGATTTAGCCGATGCATCAGTCAGTAAATTGCTTCATTTTCATACTTCATACATCATACTTTGTACTTCTAAACCATAAACGAAACTCAAAACTCGTAAACAAACGCCGTCAGCTTACGTTGTTTTTTTAATCTGTAATCGTCAATTTGAATTGACAATGAAGTCCTATTGGGAATTTGTTAGAAGTCTATTACATGTCGGACCAATTTGCACTTTGGGTGAGTAGGGTTGTTTTGTTTTTGTAATTGAAGTTACACAATTTTTCCGTTTAAAATGCAAATGATTTGAAAATTTGAATTGTGAATTGATAATGTTGAACGCTATTTTTTTACAGTCCTGATCAAAACCATCACACTGGCAGTAAGTACAGATTTGAGATTGAGACTTAAGTACCGTTTTATTTTATATTTTTCAATCGTTGTAGTAAGATTTTAACAATTGTTTTTGCTTGTTTAACCTTTGCTAACGTTTTAGGTTATTTATTGCTCGCTGATGTGGTGGCCCCCAAATGAAAGCATTGGTGGAGTTCTGTCCTTATCATCCTTTCTAGTTTCAAGTGGTTTAGTCATGTACAATTTCTTCTCGGCCGTTTCAAATGGGCCTGGCTTCTTGCCTTTAGGTTGGGTACCGGTACGTTACTTAATTCAATGGACTAAATGTATACGTATTATATTCGTATCAATGATGGTTTTTAATTAAAACCAAAATATACTGACCAATTTTAGAAGGATGAAGCAGACAAGGCAAAGCTTCAATTCTGTAGCGTCTGTAAAGGATACAAAGCACCTAGAGCTCACCACTGCAGAAAATGTAATTCTGAAACGATAGATCTAATACGTTATTTTTTTCCCAAAATGGAAGTATAGACAATTTTTAATTCCAAATAATCTTAAATAGGTGGTCGGTGTGTGATGAAGCTAGATCATCATTGTCCATGGATAAACAGATGTGTCGGACACTATAATCACGCACATTTTGTATGGTTTTTAATATGGGGTGTCATAGGGTGTTCCCAAGCTACGTTTATACTAGTGTGCTCTCTTTACAGAGCTGTTTATAGAGTAAGTTTAAACAAATACGATTGAGTAAAATCATTTATACATATAAATATCGGGTTATTTTAACGTGTGTCCTCCTTTAAATATTTCAGAGTTACTACATTTACTACGGATATCAAGATGTCCCTTACGTGTATTTAGGAATGTACGGGTTTGTTTGGTGTTTATTTAGTTGTGGCTGTGCTGTTGGAGTAGTTCTTGGTGTTGGTGTTTTGCTCTATTATCAGGTAATTTTAAAGTAACCAAAGTAAAAATAGCTTAAAAGTTTACGAATTATGACATGTAGAATGTCAATAGTATTAAACACACTATTAATTGTTTAGATGAAAGTGGTTTTGAGGAATGAAACAACAATTGAAGAATGGATTATCGAGAAGGCACATTTCCGACGGCGAATATATCCTAATTTACCTCCATTCAAAAACCCGTACGACTTAGGACGTAAAAATAATTTTAAGTTTGTTATGAACCTAACTTGCACTCCCATTGGGGATGGAACTAACTGGCCCGTGGCAGCTGGTTGTGATCAATATTTCATGACGGTATTAAATATTTTATTATTGTTTTTGCAATTACTCAAAAACTCTAAATCGATTATATTATTATTAAATATTGTTAATCCACAGATTGAGCAAATCCAACAAAAGAATGATAAACGAAGGCGCATGAAAGAATATACGATTTTGGAAGAATATAACGGATCGTGGTGTCCGGTTTCCAAAGGCTTTGGAGTTCTTTTCCATCCACCTTGCTCCGATGAACCCCGCATTAAACTGAGCCCAGACGAAAGGATTTTGGTTACCCGATGGAAAAAGTAACCTCAGTTTTCTTATAAACTTTATTTATTCCATTTTATATTCTATAAGAGTACAATTTTACGGTATTTTGACTTAAATCAGGTACTGGTTATACGGGGAGAAAATAATTGAGCAAGGAGACTCAAACACAATAAAAGACAATGGACGCAAGAAGGGTTGGCTTCCACGACGGTGTGCTATTGAAATTATGAATTCATCGCTTAACCAAAACAGTGATTCGGAGACAGAAGATCTGAAAGATAAGAATGAACTGGATCCTAATCCCGGCGAAAGAAAAAAGTTGAACTGACATTCTATATTATCTTCTTGAGGCTAAGAGTTTGCCAGACCTTACGCTTTCATCCAATAGCTATTACTTAAGCTAATTAAGCTAAGTTTATCTGCTTCCCAAGCTATGAATTCTTAAAGTACTTACTCATTGTGATTTGTGATACAACACAACGAAAGCGGAGCGAAATTATTTAGTTCCGTCTTGGAACAAGCAAAGCACATGCATTCCCAGTTTCCACATGTCACGTTTATACCGCTTAAGATCTCATATCGCAAGTGAGAGTTGTAATAATAAATATGTTTATGGTATTATTTACTTCAATTTATTATTGTAACAGTAATAGATCAGGGAGTACATTTGTGCAGTCAGAGCAGATAGAAGATTAAGAAGATATAACTTGGTAGCAGAAAAACCCGAATGTAATTTAATACTAGTCAACGCGCATCAACAGTTGGTATTAATATATTCAACCATGTAAACCAAATACTTTATTAGTCTAAAGCTATTAATAAAATAATGTAGTAAATGTAGCTTCGTAGTTCGTTGTCAAAAGCAATATGTGCTCGCTATTATTGGAGCCAAGGTAAATTACGAGTATTACGACTGAAGCATGATATCTATGATAATATTTTAGTATAAATATCCATCATTGGAAAATTATGGTTTAATGAATTCAAGCCACTGCAAGCAAGCAGCCTTTTCTATGTCACTGTCAAAAGTGAACCGATTGTATGCACATTACGAAGCATTAAAATTCATTTCAAACCGTGTCCTTGTTAACGATTCTTTAATTTAATGACGGTAGTTGGCTGTAGTTAAACTGTCAAGTGAGTGTAAGCTGCTAAAATAGACTATATTCATTAAATGCCCCTTAAATAAATAAATGGTTTATGATGGAATGTACTTGTGTTGGTTGTCCTAAGTTTCTCTTGATCTTTACTTGCATACGTTAGTAAATACATGAGTTCTCATAATGAGAAAAGCTTACTCATGAATGAGTGAGGAATAACAAATAGACAGAAATGAACTTCATTCTTTCAAGAGTTGCAGAAGAAGGGAGATGTAACAAAAAGAAATTCTTCTAAATAGCTCTCTTAGTACAGTAATTAACATATTTTTTGTACTTTTATAAAAATACAGACAACAGAAGAGATTGTCAAAGATAAGTGCAGAAAATGTCGTTCTTTGACTCGAGTGAAAGTAATAAACGACTCCGATCAATTGGAAAGGTTTTTAAAGACATTCAGATCTATTCAAAATCCCAGGGGAAGCAGGGTAAAAAAAAATCTTAAATTAGACTATTAAGCTTACAAAACCATGTAAAAGAATATTTACATCATTTTATTAGCATGTGACGCTTTAAAAGTCACAGAAGTCCTGTTGTCCATCAAGAAGTCTCAGTTCGTGTCAAACAATAGATCCGTCTTCGGCCCAAAAAAATCGGGTCCAGCAACTAAACATCAGAGTCTAAAAGAGGAAGATGAGACGATCCTTTGGAAATCCGAAGAAGTCTCTGAAAAAGCCTATCATCGTCGTCATCCTTACAATCATGAAGGCTATGGTCTAGGCCGGAATAATAAGCTTCCTAAAAGTGACGGAAACCCATCGTTTTCGCAACAGTTTGGATTTGGATTGCCTAACAAGAAAGGGAAATTAGGGGCCGGTATCAGAATCCCGTTTTTAAAGCATTAAATCCTCGTGGTTTTTAAAGCAAAGTTAATAAATGTACATAAAACGCGTTATGAATTTGTGAGTTCGGGTATTATCAGATTTTTTTGCATTTTTTGGTCATTTTTTGTTTATCTGCAAGTTATATCCGAAAAAGACGCTAAAAATCTCACCAAATCATCCAAGTCCACAAAATTATCCACCCGGAAGCCTTTAATCCTTTAATGCAGATTCCACACAGACCGACACCCGGACTCGTTGGGGCGAGTAATGGCCAAGAAAAAAAGGCAGTAACATTTTTATTTTATGATGAGATTGCGATGATTGTAGCCCAAGGAAAGTTCATAGTGGCAAGTGATAAGAGATTGAGGATCCTATAAATATATCCTATAACTCATTTCTTTAAGTCCTGCACAATGTAACTAAACCGCATATGGCGGATCGTAAAAAGCTAGACGAAAGGCTAACTCTCTTGAAAGCTGTCCTTTCTAAATGTGGAAATGTTAAAAGTAACTACTGCATGGATCTTGATCCTTTCGACACAGATAAAGTCATGAAAGTACATAGTTTATGGTAAAATTTTGCCCAAAAATATTAGCCTCCGTTTTAGCTGTAATATATACACACGCATATATTCCTAACCTGTGATCTCTCCACTACAGAACTGACAAACTGACAAGGAACACTTACATCCAGAACTGAACACGACTCCCGACTTTCTGTTATTAATTTCCTAATGTTTATCAAAAACCTAATTTCATCTCCCTATCCTAATCGGACAGAACGAACATTTGAGTCCATTTACATATACAAAAAGAATGACTGTTTTGAGGAAGAAGGAAAGTATCTGTCTGTCAGCTAGATATTCGTCATAAACCATTTTTTAGGCCATTTGGAGTAGCTTTCATATATGACTTGTGTGTTAATAACAAGATAAAGCCTGAAAAAGCCTATTTAACATGCAAAAGTTCATATATGAAAGAGCCTTTCGGACTCGCATTTTTTTTCGCGAGGAAGGGATAGTATGCATATTTCATATTACTACTTTCCGGTAGTTAAGGATTATGAAAGAGCATGTTGAGGTAATAAAAATGTAGGCTTGAGTGAAAAGTCAATTTCACAGCTCATTTCGACAACCTCGGCCTCTTTCATCCGTGTCAACTGTTAGAGTTAGACATGGTCTGGACTGGGTCTTTTTCATGTTATTATTATTAGATTCATAATTTCAAAAGTCAACATCCCTCGCTGCTACAGTTCGTAATTAGGAATTCTATAAATTATACACGGCCGAAGGCAAAAGCCACGACCATCAACTCGTAAGTTAAAAGAGAGATTGGACAGGATGTTCCATGCACAGTATTATATGTCACTCGTCAGAGTTTCATAGCAAAATCATAGAATGTCAGAAAATGTCACGGAGTTACTTTCATATTTCATTAATTGTCAACAGGGCTGTACTAGGGGTTTACAAGTAAATATAACGTTGCATATGTCAACAACTCTGTTTACAATGCAGATTCATTATATAACTCCCCATGTGTACTTATTTTAACCCCAGAATTGGACTGCTCTTTCAAAAAAAACCATTATGAATTATATGCATCGGAATCTGAATGTCTTTATTTTCCAACTCCCATCATTTATACCCACAAAATGTATTTTTCTTCATTATCATGTAATTATTGTAATTTTAGAAGACTATTTCAACTGCAATGAATGTATTTAAAAGATGGAAAATACGTAAGTACGAATTATATGGATCGGAATGCAAATTCATTTGTTTTCCAGCCATTCCAGTTCCTACAATGTATATCCACATAAAGCAGTACGTAGATACAACCTTTGCCCCGCTGCCTCTACCTAAGCTGTTAAATACGAGATGAGATTATGACAGCCTGTCGTCCCGAATCCGTTAAAAGCCAGGAAAAGATTTCCTATTGTTTTTGGATGGATGGATGTGAGGATGATAATATAAACTGAACTTAACTAGCCAAACCGAAGACACAAGAGGGGAATATCGAACCTGATCTGCATATATAAGGGATTAAGTAATCTCATCACCAGATGTGTCCGTGCCGTTTTTCCACCAACGCTACTACGTGTGTTTTCTTAGAAAACTTCTACGAGTACTTGAAAGCTGAGGAAGAAGATATTATTATGATTATCATAAATGTACTGATGACTGACAGACAGCCATCATTCCCGGATCCACAAAATCATTGTGGTGATGGTGATATTCATGCAAAATCCTCGGATTCCAGGAAACTCCTACAACCGCACCGAAATATACAATACTTACGATGAAAATATTCATCCCTAAAAACATTAACTGTTTTGGCACGAGTACAAATGCTCACAATAAAAGTTGCAACTGAATGATAACAGAAATTTTATTCCTTATGCTGATTTCCATCGTCACATTTCCATGATTTTCTCCCCAAACTCTACATTTTTCATCGGGATTTCAACATGTTGAACGCTAATGTTGTAAACAATATCAAGTCTACCGAAGGGGGTTTTAAATCGGAGGCAGCAGCATCCGATTCAGAAGAGATCCGGAAAAGTTGGGATCCTGTTGGGAAAATCGATTCTTTGAGGACGGCTCTCTCTCTCTCTAAAGCGTCTGTACCTCTCTAACTCTCTCTACTAGTCGATATAGTCTCTTCAGCTCTCTAGTCTGCAAACTGTAGAATGCTGAGTTTAGTAGATCCTAGGCTATTTCCTCTAGTCTACTGGGTCTCTAGTCATATTCCACTAGTTTCTCGAGAAGAGTAGATTGGAGATCTGGGAAAGTAAGCACAGGGAAAGGGATTTTGCCCGTCGTTCGTTGAGATCGGTGGAGTCGACATTGCTCGTCGTCGACAACCTTCCAGGCAGAAGCTAGGGATTTTTTTGCTCGCGAATCTTCTTCAAGTTCTCTTATAGTGCTTCTACTATAATAAAAGCAAAACTCCAAGACTCTCTCTCATCATCATCATCTCTCTTCCGTCGTCGTCGTGGTTTACTCCACTCGCAGAATCCACCTTTCTCTCCATTTTCTCTCGAGATTTTGGCAAAATACGTACATAAGGCTCCAGCCCTTTGGTTTTTACGAATTCCGTTGGAAACTGTACAATAAATTAGTGGTTTAAGGCTATGTTAAGGCCTTTTAAGTCCCTGTAAGCTACGACAGGGATGATTGTGCTGTGGAAAAGTTGCCCTTGAAGGGTCATCGAGGACTGACGCTAGGTTTTTCTTGGAGAAAGTTGTTTATATAGAGGTAAGCGGTGTTACGTATTTTAGCTTGTTATTTTAAGCTCATTATAAATATCTCGATGACAGACAGGTAGTCTATAAAAGTTGGTCCGTAAATGGTCATTGACTTTCACTCTCCTGACTCTTGACCTCTTGAACGGAGGCAGTCTTAGCCTGTCGATAGTCTGTAAGAGTAAGGAACCGTGTCGAGATTACACGAGTTTTATATGTCAAAAGCCCATCAGGGCAAATCCAGAGCGTGATATCCCCTTAATAGAATACATTAAGCTCGTCTCAATATCCCTTTTACTTTCTTTTCAACGAGAAAGTAGACTAGACGACTACGGAATACCTGAAGAGAAAACATTTTAAGTTCGAGAAGTTCTTAGGGCTGGATCGCGTGTCCGAGGCGAATTAGTAGTTTTCACCGATATTTGATATTCATTCGTTACGTTACGGTATATTATAGAGCTTATACGTATAAATGAGAATACCACCTCCACCCTCCATCTTCCTCGCTGTTGGAATCCATCACTTTACTATGGGAAAAATAAGAGAGGATGCAGTCGGTGGGTAGTAAATTGCTATCCAATGTCAATAATCCTAATAGACAAAATACCCTTGGGAACTATATATAGCTCTGTCAATCTGCAATCGTAAATACTTCTTAATCTATATGTCCTTAGATGGTAAATAAGCCCCTATGGGAAGATAGAGTTTGGAACTCTGGAGAGGGCTGGGGACTTATTTCGGTGTCCATCTGTTCTTTAAGGGTTATTTTCCTAGGAATTTCCTCTGATTGGCTGTAAAAATTTATTATTCCGGATGGGGACTTATTCAGATAACTTCGGCACGTTAAAGTAAACCCATTTAACCTGGGAAGTCTAACAGGTAGGTTCTCTCTTTGGATATTGTGAGGATAGTAAATGTAACTCGTCCCAACTTCCAGGTAGTTTTAGTCAGTCAGTTCAGTAGACACGGTTTCTTTCCTCTTCGGGAGATTGAGTTTCAACAACGGAAGGAAGGGGCAGACAGAGGAGAGAGTAATATATTTCATGTATACAAATAATGAAATGTAATATTCCTATCCACTCATCCCGATCTGATACTCTTCCCTGACTGCCTTTTTAGCCGATTATATCGGAGCGGAAGAACTGTAGAGGATAGGATGCCCGCCGAGGTTATCATCATCAGAATATTATGATGAAATGAAATTGTTTTATGATTCATGATTTACGATCTACATTCTGTATAAAATATGAATACACGGATCATTCCTGTAGAATCATCTGCACAAGACTAGAATCTCGGACTTATTGTTAGGATTTAGGATACAGCAGAATTCTTCGTATCTGAAGAAGTTTCTGTAAATTTGGGCCGTACTCAAGGTGTTATGAAACGGAAGGAAGGAAAAGATCAATCAATAAACCTTTCTTTCTTTACTTCCCTTGGAATTCTTGAGCTTTTTACATTTCTTTTCTTTTTGTGATCCTGAATTTGGGTTTGAAAACTAAGAAATTCTGATTTTCTAAAAACATGCCCGTAATTGATTTAAGGTTACAGTATTTGCTGCAGCCTTTAATTCAAGCGCATATCAACGTACAAAATACAAACTGTTAAATAGTAGGGATTTTTATAGGCAAGTGAAAGTATTAGCGATTTTTTTTAATGGTCAAGTTACTGTTGTTCTTATTCGTCTAAGAACTTTAAGAAGAGAGGCTTTTCCATACTGCCAGAATTCGAGTTTTTTTCAGATCAAAAGATTATACAGCTTGTATGTTTTTACAGCTAATTTAGCAGTAAATGTGGAACTAACTTAAAAAAGTGAAAGTCACACATTCGCAATATCATTTTATTAACCCCTGATTCGTTATATGAGTTAAATGAGAATTCCATCTCTTTGCAGTCGGTCTTGGCTATAAAGCATAATGGTGGCACCAATTGACGAAGAGTCCTCGACGGTAGAGGCTAATAATAACAACGACGAGGAGTTTGCCGTCCCGATACCGATTCAGACTTTCCTCTGGAGACAGACTTGTCCATTCATCCGTCCAAGGCTTGGGAAGCTTCACGAGGCTACTTGCGTGGTATGTCTGGAATTGTGCTTTTAATTTGCTATTCAATGCAGTTTTGATATTCAATCAATAAAGGGTTTTCAAGAAATATAATAAAAATTAAAGGAAGTGTTTTAGGATGATGGATGAAGGTTAAAATAACTCGATGTTGTTAAATCAAAATCTCAAATATATATCACAGCAGAGCAAATTTAAACCGAGAGTTTGAAGAAGTGAGAATATCACATTTAACTAAAGTAATAATTTTAGGAAAACAAAAATTTTTGAAACAAAATTAGTTGTATATTAAACCTTCAATAATTTATTTGGAAACTTTTATTTAAATTGCTATCTACAAGTAGGTAGCAATTGACCATTCGGAAACCGATATATTTTATGCTAATATTGATTTTAGTGATCTATGTGTCTCTTAGCAAAAACAATACACCTATATTTACTGAATTCAAATTCCAATATTTACTAAACTCACCTATATTTTCGAATCCCAAAACATGACATTAATTAACTAAATTAAAGTCATTTTAGTATCAAAATGTCACACGGAATTCTCGAGAAAAAATCGTATATTATAAATAATGTCGAGTAATTATAGCCTTAGCCCAGCAAAATAATATGATCCATAAATGACTAATTGATTCATTATGCTACTTTTAAAGGTTTACTAAGTGCTGAACTGACTAAAAGGACTGTTTTGTTTGTATTTTTCATGATTTTGGCTTCTTCGTTCTCTTTCAAAAATATTCTCGCAAAATCTCACGTATAGTTTTGTCAGTCTCCAACAACTCACCATGTAAGATTTGACACTAATTGTCTCGTCTCTTTCTTCACTAATTTTTGTTCGTCTCTTTTGTTCAATGTCCTGTCATGTCAGTCTATTTGTCGTTCAGATTTTTGTACTTTTATTCTATCTAAATATATAGTTTTAACTACAATCTTTGTACGTCTTCTTACAGTTTTTCTTTCTTTCTTGATTCTTGCCAAATATTGATGTCCATTTTCTGTCTCTATTGCTATTACGAAGGAAAATAATAAGCTTTTTTATCAAAGTCTGCCTTACTGTCTTGTCAAATCCGTCGCCAATTAGGTTCAAACATTGTTTTATGTTTATCATTTATATGCACTCCTATACTACTTAAAATGAAAGAGAAAGTAATAAATAGTTTCTGCCTGATCTATACATGGTTTGATAAATTTGTATTTATGCTAATGGAAATATTGACGGTAGTTGTGGGGAAAACGGTTTGTATTTTATGTCTTCATCAAGTGGAAGTTATTTTGTCAAGGTTAAAAATCTAACAAGTTTAACATTGTGGAATAGAACAGTTCAATATCGAAAGAACCTGAAAGAACAATGGGGAAGTGATTCCGGCGAAGGCTTTAAATAGCAAAAAAATCATTTTTCCTTAATTAAAATTATCTTTGAACAAAGTGAAGATATTTATTATACGAGATATTGTGATAGCATTTTACTATCACATCTTTTCCGTGGATTACCGTCGATGTTTCCTGCAACAGACATATAGTGTGTACTAAATGGATGCGAATGTTTAATTGGAAATTAAGCACGGCTGTTCAATGTTCTGTAATATTCCAAATTGTACGTAATAGATTGTAGGCAAACCAATAGAACGATTGATTAAAGAAGCAATGTAAAATTTCATGTCACAAATGGCTATTTCGTGAAACCGTGAAAATATTTTCATGATATTTGTACAACTTCGTTTTCGTGTGTTCGCATCATTGCACGGGCACGAAATGTTTATAATTGATCGTTCATGAAATTATATGATAACTAAATGGAATGGAGTAACGAAAACATATCAGAAATCTTGATGGATCGACAATATTCTGCCATTCTTTACTTAAAATTGATGTGCTTCATTTTAAAAACCTACTAAACATTTATCCCACTACAAGTCCCTGGCGATTTTTGTATCTACGTTTTGCTGTCTTTTTTACATTTTTACTGCCTGATGAGGGTGCCTTATCTACAAGCTAAATGCACCTAGTCGCACTAGTTGTAGCAACTGATTTTTGACATTTTGACAAACAATTTTTACTGCGAAAATGTTTTTGGTGGATTTTGTTATCAACATGAAACCAACGGTTTTTTTGGTAGACTCGTCTAAGAACTTTTCTACATCCGATGGTTTTGAAAACGCGAATTTTTGGGCAACGATTTCTACGATTGCATTGTACCCACTACCTATATTGCAAGATAACGATTTTTTAAATTTTGAAACCTAGCAAGGTTTGAAACCATACTCCAACCCGAATTTTAACCCCCGGGATGTACCCAAATTTTTATTACCCACCCGCGGTAATTATTACTAAAAAACTAGCTAGTGCCCGTCCGTACCCTCGTCTGTAACTGACTGTAATGTTGTAATGTGAATTAAATTTCTGTAACGGTTGTTCGAATTGTAGATTTTAGTTAGTTATTAAGTTTTGTTCCCATAAAAAATTAATTAGAACAAAATAAACCAATTCTATTACTAAAACAAATGCTCAATCTCTGTGTTTTGTGCCTTTCTTAATGCTCCTGTGGAAAATTTTACAGGAAATAAGGGAGGCCTGTAAGGTAAAGGAAACGAATTCAGATCTAATCTGCATGCCACCTTTTCCTGCATGTAATCAAACTAACTACAATAAATAACTCACTAATTACAATTACCATATACCTATTTATGATAGTTTTTAGTGAACTCATCAATTCATAATTCTTCAACCTTTATGATACACACCAAGCCAATTTTATATTACATTTACGATATTCCAAGACTATGAAGGCACAATTCCTTACCCACCAAAAATCTCTATTCAGTACTCCAGTAGTCAAAATAACGAAAAGGATTTAATAAAAAAGTGTAAAATATCATCAGATTTGCAATATTTTTTACTTTTCAACTACACTGCTTTTGTTATGATATGATTCTTTCAATTGATCCATTTAAATACCAAACTTCCACGTATTACATCTAAATTATCCTGATAATTAAATATTGTCTCGTCTAATTTTGTCAACTGGATATGTGATATGAATCCCAAAATACACTCTAGAAACAGAAGTAGCCTTGTACCCCTGAAATGACCTGTCGGCCTTTGGGAGGAGGTGTACCTAAAATTATTCCTAACTTTTTTCTATTTTTTAATAACGAATCCAGTCACTGGAGAAAGTCCTTGTGCAAAACATCCAATTCGGACTTTCACCGTCCTTGACCGAAGCCATTAAATCTATTCCGAGATGGCGAATGATCCAGACTGCTTTCCCTCATGTTATGCATTGCACGGCCCAACTCCTCATGAATCGGTAGTCCTCATCATCTTCTCATCTTTTTAAAATCGTCTTTCTTTCCACCTTGTTTTTTTGGTTACTTGATACAGATCCTGAGAATGCAACGGATCTAAATCTTACAAAAGATTTCAAATTTTAATGAGCAGGTTTCTTCAGTCACTTTAAGACTGTTCTAAAATCACTTGTTTCGATTTAGAAAGCAAAGCGGAATTCAGAGTGGACTTGGAGCTGCGGAGACCAAGCTACTCTACACCCTTCATTGGATACTTCTGGATTCGGCGGAGGAATGTGCGGACTCGGATTTCGAAAAGGGGATGCGACCGCACAGCTCGTTTCATTATGTTTTCCCCATCTCTGCGATTACGGTAACTTTTTGTAAAGTTTAAGTGTATTTTGTTTTACAAAATGTTAGTCCTTTTTTACTTTTCGTGGGTTGAAGAAATAATACTCGTCTAAGCAGATATTGGCTTCGGTAATGATAATCTGATGATTATCAGTAGAAAATACAATTATTTTGATGTAAATTAGCTCTTCGTGTACCTGTTTGCACCCCTATGCTCCCAACTTCGGGCAACGGACTTTAATAACTTCCGGCTGGAAAATGGGTTCCGGGTTTGGCCGGCTATGTGGGCTCACAAGACTCCCGAGCCTGTCAGTTTCAATTGCCCTGTGAAACCCAAGCATCCTCTCAGCCCATTCTTTGTAAGGAAAACGAAACGGGATCCGTTTGAAAATGTCTTTGAAGGTGTGATAGAATATTTAAATATATTTTACAAATGTTGAAAATTCCATAAATGCTTTCAATTATTTTTTATGCAGAAGCGGCTAAAGCGGGCAGTATTGGTGGCATTACCGAAGGGAAAATATCAACGCCACCACCGACACCGGAACATGCAAAGACTGAGTATAGCACGAATCTTGTGTTGGAAGATGAGGTAAAGAATGTTTTTTTAAACCCTCATCTAAAATCTGAATGCAATCATGTAAAAAATTCCAGCTCGAGAAGTTGGCATTGCCATCCGGAACAAGCAATAGTGGCCCATTTCCAGAAACAATCCCTGAAGAATCTTCCAGTAACGACGAAGAGCATGTCATGATCTTCCGGCTTGGATCCATCCCTGAGTCCGAAGGACTTCGCGAAGGATCGATATTCAAAGTAATTCTAAATGCATTACAAAGCTGTAGTTTGTTATTCAAATGCTTAGGCATGAACGGATTTTAAACTATTTTTATCTTGTCTTTTTAAGATGTCCGTGCCAATCCGGCAACCAAGTGTGGAATCAAGTAAAACTTCTCCATCTCCTAAAGACCGGAAGGGGTTAGTATTTCTTCTATCCGAATTGCAGTAATAAAACTTCATGGCCTTGGTGAAAGTGTGAAAAAACTAGAGGATTTTCTTTAATTTTATATAAAGATCATCGGAATTTCGAACAAGGACAGACTCATCCCCAAGGGCTTCTATAGGGAAGTCAAGCGATGTGCAGTCTCAGGGTTTCGGTCAGGATGGGAAGCGGAAAACATCATCTGGAAATGCAAAAGACCCCAAGTGTCACTGGAAAGATATTCGACTCGCGAGTTTCATGGACGTAGCCGTCCTGCGGTGCCTGTTTATTCCTCAATGGGAAGAAGAGGGGGTTTATTGGGGATGCATGTTTCTGCAAAAACGGTAACTGAAATTATTATTTTTTCATGGCTTAAATAAACAGCCGAATAATACTTGTGAAAAAAAATTGTAAACAGATTTGAAGAGATCAAAATTCACAAAGACGCCTCTGCCGAAGAAGAAGTGTCAATCCGAAGACAACGAAGCAATTCCCTTCCCACGCCAAAATGCCAAAAGTCCTACCTGGCGGAACTAGCACTTTCGGTTGCTCAGGGTCGGACTGAACGAGAGAAATCCCATGACGCTACGGTCAAGCCAAAACCTAAGCCACCACTGAGTTCCAAAAAACGTGGTAGCCAAGGACCATCGTCTCAGTTCTTTTCCTATTCCCATTCCGCTTGTTCATCCCCAACGGCTCAGAGACGAAGTAACGATAGTCGGAGGGCAAGTGAGAAAGGGACAAAGAAAAAGATTTCCATGATGGACTTGAAAACCTTTGTCGAGAGCAAGTTGCTTTCAAAGTCTGAGAAGGCTTTAGAGAAGTTTGAAAATTCTGTAAGCGTTCTTAGTCCTTAGGATTGCATTTTGTTTTTACTTTTAGCATGATGTATACTATTGTGTTGAAAAAAATCAGGAATTGGATGCAGAAATGGACCCATTTGTTAGACCCCAATCGGCTTTGAGCCACCATAGGGATGATGAGGACAATGATAACCCCCGGTCAAAGGCACAGGACAAGATGGGATCTAATTACTTTGGCGAGCAATCCAACTTGTTTAAAGGGAAAAGCATGCCAAGTCTCAGGTATGGATAAAAATTATTCTGATTCAAAAATCGTATGAAAATTTTAAAAAGTCTAGTGCCTAAATGAAAAACCTACTCAGTTATACCCTAAAAATAATCCGAAAAAACTAATAAAGTACAAGCACATTATTATTCAACACCCTTAGAAAAACTTCCATAAACACAATACGTACATTAATCAAACCTAAACAAATATCGATATGATTGCCGTAGTCTCTATCTCTCTTCTCTTCTTCTTAAAATACGTATTACCGTAGATTTGATGTAGTACTCTGTATAGTCATATTATAATTACTGTAACCTTCTTATTTAAAATCGTCTTTCCATGTGATTGTGACATTTCCAAACAAACTGTGATCTGTTTCTCTATCCCTTTCATAGCTGTTTGCTAGTTGATGAATTGGCAGCACCAACAGGGTAAGTTCAATATTATCCACACACACTGCCATGCCCAGCAAAGTATAACTAAAGTCGTTTAGACTTCAATGCAACTTTTCTTCAGACATTTTGTCAATTTTGCTGCGTTTTTGCCTGATTTTGCAAGTTTTCAACTAACAGGAATGGAATACTTTGCAAAATGATTTTAAAACTTTCAATGTTTTGTTTCGTTTATGTATGGCCTTTCAAAAACTACGATTGAAAAGCTGTGACAAAATTAATGCATGTTAATTTGCCTTTTATGAATACCTGTATCTATACTACCATACTTCATACAAAAGACGTTTTGAAGAACCCTTGTCCAGGTGCCTTTGGACAGGCTTTTGGAACGTCTAAAAAACCACAAGTTTCTGTCTAACTGTCAAATAAACCATTATTGACTATCGAACATATCATATACTTAAAAAAGTTCAAAGATCCCTGAACCCTGTCCAAAAACACTCACACAACAACCCGTATTAACACAATTTCAGCAATTTAACTGCTAGCTTGTTAACATAGCAGTGTAGTAATTTTAGACAGTGTGATTTAATAGATTTATTGTCGACTTACTCTTGGAGTTATAATTGTTTTCACTAACATAATATTACAGCTAATGATAAATGAATTGATCTGACAGATTAACAGTGTGTTTCGAGCTGTTATTGACTTGTAGCTCTAGCCAATTAGCTCCTCTAAATCTTATAGCTATATAGAAGTAGTTGTTATAAATTTTCCATAGTGTTGTTGCGTACAATTTCTAGGATTTAGTCGCTGAAAAAATAACGCCGAAACTAATTTAAGCAATTACTATTTAAAACGCTTTCCTAATGCATAATAACCCTCCGAGGTATAAATTCTAAACATTTCTTAGGTACTGCGGAATGCAAAGAATTTCTTTAGAATCTAAACCCGATAGGATTCAAGTTCCTAACCCGACTATCACTGTAACGGAACATACTCCTGCACCTACCCCTTCACCCGATAGGATGTATCGGTATGATTGTTTTCCCTCAGAGATATTGAGCTTGTAGTTTAGTTGAGAGACAAAATTATTCCAACTGCGGATCTGAAGCAATCGTTTACGATGACGGCTGGCCCGATAGGAGGAATTCGTCTCTCAACTAAATCAGGAGTTCAGTAAAGAAACTAACTATCCGTCCACGGACTTTAAAACTCTTAAAATACAATCACTAATTTTCAGGCGAAGAGCAAGCTCATTGGAAAGCCAGTTGAATTCCTTCATCCACCAATTCGCTTTAGGAAGTCGAAGGGGGAGTGGTCGTCATATCGTCAGATCGAATAGCGATTCTCATATTTCTTATTCTGTTTGTGAGACAACGGAAGCTCCAGGAACAACTCAGTATATTCGGGGAGATGGGCAAATTAACGTGAAAGTTATTTTCAAGGTGCGACTTTTTCATGAAATCTTTTATTTAATCCAAGTTACCAACAGAGAAAGGCATAATCTTATTCATCTCATTTTAACTTTTTGATGTGATAATTCTGTACAGGCGGTTCACATAATCTGCTCAAGGGATACAATCATCCGCTCAGTGAGGGTGTGTCAAGTAGTTTTGAACCTGATTGACCAACTCTATAATGACATTGAGAAGGATTCTGAAGTAGTTTCTGTCCTAGAGACAATTTCCAGGTACGGAATATTTCAAGAGCCTTTAAATAGATAGGAACTGTCGCTGTTGTAAAATGCAAGTATGGTTAACTTAACGTTCTGGATCAATTGGTAGAGTGGTTAGTGCAATGGGCTGTACTCATGGCTGTGCCGAATCTCAGAGATGTACAAATTCCGACTCTGTTCGATCCCACGCTCAAAATCTCCTCCTCCGACTTTGCCAAAAGTTTCGAATCCAGTTTGCCAAGTTTTATCATAACTATATGATGCAACAGAATTTGTCCACGATCATGGAGTTTTTCCATGCCTTGTGTGGATACTGTACTGACTCTTCGGCGTTGCTTTCACCTCTGAGTAAGTATTTAGTGTAATAGATTGTCTGTATCTACTATTTAGTAGGGAGAAAGGCCGATCGGAGAAAGTTAATTTTTTGGGGTAACTTGATAGATCCTAAAATACGAGACTTCTACACGAGCTATAACAATGGGATGGAAAACAATCGGAACAAAGTGGAATGCCACATCTTCAAAGCTGTGTTCAAGAGACTGATTACCCGAATGGCGTCTGTGTCCAAGGAGCTTCGTGCTACAGAGAATATGGTTACATTTCAAAATTACATCACGACGGGGTTTATTTATCTTGCCAAAATTCTAAAGCTAAAATATTTTAATTGTTTGCTCGTTATCAGGCACTTTATTGTGATGTGAGGCAGTTCATCAACTATGTTTATGAAAATGATGGAAATACTTTTAGAAAAGTTGGGCTCTCGGCACTTCTTGATTCCGTAAGTGGATCACGTCTTACAATCGCTAAATTTGCATATTCCCAGATTAAATTAGAGTATGTTTGCGTTTTTAGATTGAAAGACCTAATAAAAAAGATGCAAGACATACCCAAACCACACGAGTAGTAAGGTAATGAAACGACTTTACATTTAAAGACACTTCAAAATGTATTTCATATGCATTGCATTGTAAGATGAATCTTAAAAAACGTATGGAACTTATTTATTAAAAGCCCTGGTATTTTTAGGAGAATGATGAATTCGGAAGACTCGGGGTATTTCATAATGGACGAAACCTCCGGAGGTCCACAGAGTAGTTCAAGTAACAAGAAGGGCTTCTTCAAAAAGAAGAGTTCCTCTTCAACTTGTGCCGTAATAACAAAACAGAATTAAATATCCGACAATTTTAAATTCCAATGTTCCTAACGTTCAATTTTAAAACCTTCGGTTTCAGAGCATGGGAGACACAGACAATACAGGCGAAAGTCCAAGCGGAACCCTTTCCAGAAAACATGCAACCCTTACCCCAAAATCCAGCGAGATTGATCTCGTTGCAAAAAGGGGAGGAGCCTCATCCGGTAAAAAAGAGTCCCGTTTAGTTAACTGGCTTATGAGAGGGTCAACACAGGAAAAGTCGCTTGATAACGATGGGGACGAGTCTAATTTAAGTAGCTCTGGAACAGCTATTTCCGAACCGAAGAGAACAATGCGGCAGGCTACAATTGTTCAGAAAGCGAAACGAAGAGTTGAGGAGAGACTGAGGAGGATGAAGATCAAGAGAGACTCGACTAACGAAGAAAGCATTGCCGGGGGGATGAGTCGGAAAGGGTCAATGGAGAATATTACGAATGAAAATGTATGGATTTTTACGTATCCAATTTAGTCTAATTGATCTGTTTACATCTAGTTAATTAATGCGTAACTTAATATATAGGTGATTGGGGAAACTAGCGAATTCGTCGTACTTAAAGAAAGACGCCTGGTCAATCGCGACGTGGTCAAGACTGGTCTTCTAAGGTTTGGGTTTTTGCTAGAAATTACCCATCCGGGCTCACTTCCCGATGCCGGACTTATGGCAGCTCTGCTTGATTTAGTACGATTTAATATAAAAAATGAACTTATGATTTATCTATTTAATATTTCGTTACATAATTTGTGTCCCATTTGCTGTACAGCCCAAAACGGTTGTGGTGGCTCGAGCCTGCATGATGTTAGAATGCAGTTACCTCGTTCACGCCTGTAACCGTGGACATTGGCCCCTGTGGATGAAATTTCCAATCTTCCGGCCTTCATGTGCAGGCTTGCCTTGCAAACCAGTTGCGTCCAAGTCAAAATCCTATGCACTTCAGAGGATGTCTGGAAAAATGTTCCATCAATGGGGAGAGGTAAATTGATATTTACTGATAATTACGATCAATCTTTTACGATCTGTTTGTGAGAGTTTTAAATTTAACTTTAATCGTTTCAGGGAATCAACGCGCGACTTGAAGAGTTCAACCGGAAGAATAGACAAAAATTGATGGACCTCGACCTCTCCGATGAGGCTAAGCAGAAGGAGCTGGCTCAAAAGGATGAAGAGGAAGACTTTCTCGATGAAGGTACTTGATATTCCCTAAGTTTAGAGTTTTATGGCTCTTTTTAATTAATTAAAAAATATACTTAACTAATTGCAAATTATTTTTATCATAGCGAGCATCACAGATGGTTCCGAGTGTCCCCTGGCCCTGCAGGTACTGGCTTGTATGCTCCTGTACGAGGTGACAGCCTTCATCCGAGAGACTTACCAGGTATGAAATCGAAAGTTACAACGTGCGTTCTTATTTCAATATAAAAATATACGTTGATAAAATAAGATGTCCCGATAAGAATCATTGATTTTCCAAACCGTTTAAAAGACGGCATTTAATCTGTGGGCTTCCAGCAATATTGCGAATATTTTTCAAAAATACATGGGTTTTCGCTTGTATCTTCTTCCAACAGACGCTTCCGAAGGCGAGTGTGGTGCACAAAGCGACGACGGCAACGGCGGAGAAGGAGAAGGAGGCAGCTCCAAAGCCCGTAGCGGCTGGAGCAAATCGACGTTGGTCTTATGGTACTGTAATAGAGATAAGGGGATTGTACCTTCTAATGTTTAAGTTAAGTTAGGAAAAAACTCCTAGGCCTGTCGTCCATCGGTCAATCCCAAGCGTCCCACTCGCTCCAGTCCATCTCTGACCATCCACCACCACCCGGTACCGGAGAGAGGAAAATCAGCTTCGTTCTCAATGATAATGAATCCACGGAGAGTGGAGAGAAAAGTCATGCTCCTCCTCCTGTAAGTTCTCATCCATCGATAAGGTTTATATCTGAATGGAGCAATTAATGTCAAGTTAGTCAGCGATTAATAACACAATTAAATTTGATATTTCAGACGGAACCAGATGGGAAAAACGAGGCGAAGAACAAGGCGAGGCCTTTGCTGTTGAAGCGGGGGACGGCGAGTGGGACAGGGTCATCATTTCGAAGACGAAGCATCAAACTTTTGAAGAAAAAGGATGGCGATACGGATTGTAAGTTGCTCTACTCAATAAAATAAACCGAACTTTAGAACCTACTAATGTTTCACAATTATGTGTTTCTTAAAAGCTATGAAGCGGTCTGATTCTATAACAAGTGGACGACGAAAGGTAAGCTCAGTATCGGATGAGACGTCCGAGCACAGTGGTGACGAGTCCCCTGGGGTAATGAGCAACGAGGAGGTTATCGCTGGAGGTGCCGACGAGGAGAGTTTTAGCATGCCTTGGATCAATACAATCATCGAATTCTTATCATCGCTTAATTTCCGGTAAATCGACGGATTTTAATTTGTTTTTTAAATTGTAAATATGCCATAAAAACAACTAAAATACTATGGTTTTCAAGATGTATCCATCAAGGATTCTGTCACCCCCACTGCCCCCGGCGTCTAATGCGTGGAGTTTCCCGTCTTCTTAAAGCAGTCCGGAAAGTGTACGGGGAGGAGTTTGGATTTGCCAGTGCTGCAATGATGTCAACCTGGGGACTCAACCTTCAGGATGATAAGGAGGCTGCAAAGGAGAAAGTCGAAGAACCAACGATTTTAAAATACATAAAACATCAAGTTCAAGGAGGCTTTCATTCCATGTTCTCGGTTCTGATCAAGGCAGGTTCCATGTTAAATGAAGAACAGTTTCTTGCTTTGATACCGATCTCATGGGAGCTTATCCTGGACCCTGATATTCAGGTCTGTTTGCTACATCAAAATTCAGAAAAATCGATTAAGAAAATCTTTTATAATTTCCTTGTTTTATTGTACAGGTCAGCACTTGCTCCTCGGCATTGTTCATTCTGGCTGGAGTAAAGGTTCCAGAACAAGTGAGGTTACTTCTGCAATCCGATTTTGAACATGCTAATCCTAATACTAGGATGAATGCACTCCTTCGATTCCATACCTTGTGGAAGTGCAGGCACCAAGTTTGGCCAAGAATGGAAGAAAATAGTACCTTCAAAGCACCTCCACCGGGGATAGAATTTACTCTTCCATCGCCAAGGTTAAAGATACTTAAGATACCAACACTTTTTAAATATAGTCCTATTTTTAAGTCCACTATTTTGAAGATATTTTTTTATTGAACAGAATTGGAGTAGAATCAATTGCTGTTGTTGATCCACGTAAGTTATCCTTTATAAATGCGCATAAAATGTCCATTTTCCGTAACGAGTAAACTAAAATTCAATTAAATTTTTAGCATGGATGCCCGAGATCCGAGCAAAAGTTGAAGAAGTTACCCTTACCGATCAACAAGTTTCAAGGGTGGGTTTACTATGCCGATTCAAGGGATGGCTGGCTAATTTTTTCCGTGATATAATTTTGGGTATTTAAATATTGTTACAGAGGTATTTGGTGACAGCGACAAAGACGAGGAAGACTCAACAAGCAGAATTAGTCAAAAATGCCTTAAAAACGGAAGAGGATAAGAAACGGACGGAACGAGAACAATTCTTGATTACAACCGTTGCGATTACGAAGGAAGCATCATATGAGCCAAGTAATCAACCAATACATCTTCTTACGTTTATATTTAAATTGAACTAAAAGTATGGGTTTAAAATTAATATTTTTGGCAGGCTTACATCATGCAGTTGGTGAAGACGAAGACGAAGAAGTCCAAGGACAGGTTGGTAGTTTCTAATGAATGATTAACTGACTCAATATAAATGACCATTAGCAATTCCTCCCTCGCCCTAAATTTTGCTCAATTAGAAAGATTTTCTCTAACGCGAATGTAAATTTTAGGGAGAAAAGCCAACCGTAAGTGGAGTTGGAGCGATCCCAACGACACTTACTTCCGGGGCTACTGCAACCGTTGGTGTAGATGGTGTCACAATTTCACCAGGTGCATTATGATTGCCTTTCACCAACCCTTTAATGCTTAATTTTTGTGTAAAAATGTTAATGGGGTTCGGTTCATTTCGATCTCTTAAGGTTTGGCTGCATCTACGAAAGCATCTCATCTCAAGTCCAACACAATGTTTCCATCGTCCCTTGGCTCTGCAGCTGTATACATAACTCAGCTTTTGGACGACCCAGCCGTGACCCTGGATGGTAATGCTGTTTACGAAGTGGCTTACTCCGTTTTATGGGATTGCCTCGTTGAAGATTCTTCATTGTTTCTGAGATACGTTTTTGAAAAGTTGACTCGAGGGCGGCACGAAGTTATGTTTAAGGTATGGTTTATGGAAGTTTTGTGTGTTTTATGTTTCTATTTTAGGTCATCAATATGTACCGCGACGAGCTAACTTTTTAACCATATTTTCAGGTGCTCAGACATATTATTTTATTTGTTCCCCGACTTCCTCAACAAGCCGCATTTGCACTCTACAATCACATCATTGGCTTTATCATGTACCATACGAGATCTCCTCAAGACGCTAGTCCGGAAATGATTGGCTCTGCTCTTTCTGTATTATGGATGGTACATACAGTTTTTGATCAAATGGAATTTTCGAATGCTTCTTTACTTAAAATTGCATATGAAAATCATGGTTTCATTTTATATTTATAGGTTGTTCATAGTGTCCAAGGAATCATGTTCAAAGACCTAAAACAGATTCTTCGAAAGGAACAATGCGATGCATTTATTCTTTTAACTGCAAATATTCCAGCAGCAAAGAAAATTGTTGTCCATGGACCCATGGGTAATTCTAATCATGGAATTGCTGCCAAATGCTCTATTTACCGATTTACGACAACTTGGTTACCTTCCCCCCGCAATAATAAATTCGGAAATGAGCATATCGAACTTATGCACTGATTAATTCAGTTACATTTTATTAAATAACAGGACCTGAATCAGGGGGAATTCCAACACAATTTCCAATTCAAGAAGACACACAGTTTGTTCAGATTTTAAGAGAGTCCTACGATTTCTTCAGCATCGACGAGGAACATCACAAGGAATATTTTCTCGTCGATTTCAAAACTCGTAATAACAAAATTTCTTAACGAGTTACTCCTTAGAAATAGTACTTTCTTATATACTTTTTATTACGGATTATTTAAATGTTTTCAGACCAAATCCACAATCCGAGTTCGTACGTTCGGGACTTTTATTTCTTCTCCCGTGCCCAGCATCCACAATTGAGCCTAGCCCACATGGCTCCAGATCATGCTTACAATGCTTTACAAAGACAATCATTCATTCTTAGGTTTCTGGAAATTGGAAAAGGTATTGAAGACTATATTTTTTTAAATTTCTGGCCAAACATTGTAGGACTCAAAACTCTAATGCTGCTTTGTTTTTCAGTAACTCTTACCTGGGCCATTTTGAAAAATGTTGATCAAGTCATGCAGCGAGTTGTTTTCTTGCACGAGGAGCTTATGAAGTTACCAGCATTTCCGAGAAAAGCTCTGGAATCTGATATGGACATATGGAAAGATGGAATGATGGGCCGGGTTAGCATCTTAGAATCTTAGAATTATATTAAATAAATACATTTTTAATAAATTTTATTCGTTGTGCACTATCGATTTAGACCTGATTTTTTGACTAATAATAATTCCATACGTTTTAAATCCTAGGAATTACTCGGACTAGATGTACTTCATAAATTCATGTGGACAAAGCTCATAACGAGAACGTTTGAAGCAATGGCAGGGAATTTTGCCTACTCTGGTGATATCCACCTCTTTATCAACGTCCTAAGTGGTATATTCGAAACAAAAATCGACGATTTTGAATCTATGAAATAAGAAAAATTAACCAAAAAATAATTTCGTATCATAGGATCACTAATGGTTCATTCCGAAGATGCTACAGTCATTCGATATGTGATAGCAGCATATATAAATGCGGCCCAGCAATTCAAGAATATTTTTTCAACAAACGGTTACCTTTTGGTCATGCCTCCGCTACTCTTAACGTATTCTAACCATCAAAGTAATCCGCTGGGTAGGTTCCATAGATTTCGTGAACATTTTTAATCGAGTTCGTGTATAATTATAACTGCAATTAATCCCGAAATAGTTCTCACCCCAAAATATGTTCCCATCTCTGAATGTTTTATCTTATTAAAAAATTATATGATACTCAGATATTTAAAAAAGTATATTCCCGAAATAAATCCCAACCTCTAATTAAATCACAGATTTAGAACAATAAATCTGTTTTAGAATTTCCCATATTTTTTATTTTTACATGTTCTAATTTTACAGACAATAATTTATACCAATTTGATTTACAGTGACAGGGTCCGTAGAATTTGCCTGTAAAGAATTCTACTTGCTGCATAGGAAGCCCTTCATCCTTCAAATGTTCGGAGCCCTTGCAGCCCTCTTGGACACTGACGAGCAGGCTCAATACGGTGATCCGACAAGGGTTCCCTCGAAATGCCTCTTCCGCTTACTTCTGTCTCTTGAAACTCCTACCCCTGATCCCCTTCATATTACGGAACTCATTCACGGTCCTCAACCCCTTAGGCCTTTGGATTTCTGTTACCACGATGACTCTGATGAGATCACGGTTCTTGACTGCATCTCAATGTGTGTATGTGTCGTAGCTTATGCCGCGGATTCACTTAGAGGACAGCAGATGCTGGTGAGATTTAGGATTGCTTTTTTCAGGAAATCGGCCAATAGCAATGTTAAAGCCAATTTGAACCTAAATATTTCTTTAGACAATATTGGAAGCCGTGGTTCCACCGTACCTGACACATATTCAGACAAATAAGACGGAGGGGAAAACGGAAAGGGATGTAATCAATCATATTGCTGTTGCGATGAAGACTTTGATAAATAACTGTGAACCCTTAGCAAAGTAAAACGCAAAGTTAAAATTGGAATCTTTTGGAAATATTAAGAAATTATTTAACTGGGCGTTTTCCGATCTGAATTAGAAATTACTCAGGGCCACAAATGGCAAGTCCGTCTGATCTCCGTGGATCTAGTCAGAGGAATTACACAAGCAAAGGGGGTTTATTAACACCAGGCTATGAATTTGCTGATGATGACTCCCATTCAAAGTATATGAGTGATCATTCTAGAACTAAGACCGCTTATGATCGGGACACGCAAGATTGTGAAGTAATCATACATTTAGCATTTGAGACCTTCAAAGCATTCAACCGTTCTGTTAAACTCTCATTTTTAATTGTATATTTTTTAAATTCCAGGTCATTCGAGATGAATTCCGTCGACCCAGAGATACGCTACTCTGTCTAGTTTGTGATTTCTACTCAAAATGCTCATCCCGATTGCCAGAACTGGCTAAGAAAGGAGGTTCAGAGGCAAAGCCTGTGGAACTTCTTGATGTTAAAAGTCATGTCGTAAGTTTGTCGGTCGAAATTTTATTCTAATTTTAAAAAGATGAATACTGCAGATCTTGCTAAAAAAGCATTAAATTAAAATTTCAGCGCCTATCCGAAGTTGCGATGAGCCTCCTCAAGGTTAGTCCTTACGATCCACCCACAATGGCATGCCGAGGCTTGCAAAAATACGTGGCAGAGGTATTTCCATACGGCGAATGGACTCATGAAAGTTCTCGAGCAGCTCTGACTGCTTTTCTTAGAAGGCTGGATAAAACCTTCATAAAAATATGCAAAAAACCGTCCATTCGGGTATTATTTCTTGTTTAATAATATAACCTGATATGATTTCCCTTAGACTGAATACAGAAATCCATCAGATTATGATTTAAATTCCACCTATCCAAGCATTAATATGACATGATTAGGCTCTGAGTTACTCCGAAGATCGAGATAAACGAACTCTTTATAACACAAGACAGGAATTATCGATACCAATCAATTAATATACCATCTTGGCCAGTGGGCAAGTGCTTGAAACTAGGATTAGAGAGACTTGGGTTCTATCCCCGGTTGGTTATATTTTTGGCTAATTTATGGAATTCCCTTACTTGTTACATGGCTCCCCGACAGTTTTCTCGTAGGAGCTTGTGGAGTTAAATGCTTATGTGGTTGTTTCTGTATACATAGTTGTGCACGGCCATTCATTTCTCTCCTTATCCAACCTACTGTCTTGAAACATTATTCCAATCTACTGCAGATAACGGATTTACATATGTTCCGCTTTAGGAAGGGGAATATAACCTGATATGATTTCCCTTAGACTGAATACAGAAATCCATCAGATTATGATTTAAATTCCACCTATCCAAGCATTAATATGACATGATTAGGCTCTGAGTTACTCCGAAGATCGAGATAAACGAACTCTTTATAACACAAGACAGGAATTATCGATACCAATCAATTAATATACCATCTTGGCCAGTGGGCAAGTGCTTGAAACTAGGATTAGAGAGACTTGGGTTCTATCCCCGGTTGGTTATATTTTTGGCTAATTTATGGAATTCCCTTACTTGTTACAATAAAATAAATATGCTTTTTAAAATTTACCTTATTTAAAAATGTAAAATATGCTATCTGGAAAATCAGCGTCATGCTGACTGGGAAGCTGCAGCAGGACTACTGAAAGGGGTCTATCAAATGCTATGGCGGCATCCCTACATTGTTCACAATCAGCATCTCAAATCCCTGATTTCCACTTGCCAGGTATGTTATATGTTATTGCGACGCTTATTAATTAACAATCGTAATTGCAAAGGCGTTACCTAATACGCTTGCTTGTATTATATCAGTGCCTGCTGATGGGAGAAGGCCAGGCAAGTGAACTTGGACTAAGCTCTGCGGGAGCAGCGTTACTGGGAAAATTACCCCCAGCGCATTTCTGCTCAACAGTTGTCCGTCTGCTAGCCCTGCAAGTTCGAGCCCTTGGGGTATGTTTTGTTGTGTTCGACACATTCAAGTATTTAATTAGGTATCAAAAAACAGAATAAAATGACATCGCATTGGCTTCAATTCAATATTAAATTTAGGAACCCTATTCAATGGAACAAGCTTGCAACTACACGTTCTCAATGCCCGCCTCACACGACAAGTCCGAAGTCCTCCTGATGAACCTCCTCCTTCCGATGTGCATCCGCGTAGGAACGGGTAGAAAAGGTGACCGGACTATCTGATCCTAGCCGAATCGTTAGCACTCAGAGGTTTTCACAATATTAGTTTCAAAGTTTTAGGTTTTGCAGATGTTCCAAAGATGAGGAAGTCGGACATCGTCTTCATTCTGAACGTCATCCTCAACTGCCTGATACCGGGGTGTCCTCGGATCAAGAGTGCCACTGAAGCGAATAGCACATCAATAATTGGCCTTGGGGGATCGGGAACAACCCGGTCTGGGAGTGTGACGGAGAAGAAGGTCAAGCATTCGACCTGTCAGATTGCCTTCTTGGGTGAGGATTTAATTGAAAGGGCGTTATTATTTTCTTATATCAAGATGTACTCTATATAATTCTACTGTTGTTTCTCCAAACTCTCGTAGGGTTAAAGATCCTTTGCGTTTGCTTTGACACGGAATTGAGCACAGAGTGGTCGAGAACGGTGAGGATCATTCAGGAACTTGGGAATCGTGGAGATGGAGGAGCTCCACTTTGGGACTTTTTAGAATTTGTTGTAACGGTTCGGACTTCAATTTATCCCATGTTTCGTCCTTTTATCGCTCAAAAGGTAAGTTAATTTTTAACCCGAGCCTGTTTCGGAAACATTACAAATTTTGAAACCATTCACTTATCCACATGCATTCAAATCATACATACATATAATTCCGTGTCGGCTAGCATTAAAAGTCCGGCCCGTCAACAAGAACAGTTAAATTGTTCCACATGTGAAGTTCTATAGGTTTTTCCATAGAGGTAAATTTGCTCGAGAATAATTTCTCAAATTTTAAATTATAATTACATGTAATCATCGTAACTAAATAATGAATAGTACTTATTTGCTTCTAACCTGGTTCCTAATTTTGAGATATAACTCATATAAATCATATTAAAAAAAACATTGGAAACACGAAATCAGAACCACGGCTCGGGCTTCGGTTCCTGATAAAAACACTCTTTTGCCTCGTCGGATTATCTGAACTGACATTTGAATTTATTTTTAGCTCGTAAAACCTCCAACGAACGACCAAGAGCGTCATTTCCAATATACCATCCGCGAGAAATTACGAGAGGTTATCCTAGGCCGCTGCAAGGGCCTCCTCCTCGTCGACATGGCTCATCAAATGCGGCAATTGAAGGAAGATCTGGAGAACCGTAAGGGTACAAGACAATTAGAAGTAGCCTTAGTAGCTACTCAAATCTTTTAAATTAAAGAAACTAAATCCTAAGAACTAGTTATATTATTATTCTCTCTCTGACCATGCTTCCTTATCAAAATGAAGAAGAGACTGTGATAAGTAAAAAGAATTTGAACCCCGAGGCAAATGAAGGTCGGAGGGCCAGACCGTCCCTCTCCGAACTCTTTCCAGGCCTCGCAGCCCGTTTCGGTGGTGGGGATGAAGCGTCCAAGGGATCGACCGGAAACCTTCATAAATCATTAAATCGAGAGTCTAGTGTCAGAGTCAAGCCTACCTCACAAGGTAGTTGATTGAGCAACTAACTACTGTGTATAATTAATATTAAAACTTCGGATTGCTTTTGATATTTGATATGAAACCTCTCTTAAAAAACAATTTAAAAAATCTCAAGACCTTTAACATCTTTCTCTAGACATTTGCTTCTGTAGTTACACCCGTTTCTGTCTCGTGTCCCTTGTCTTATTAAACTGCATGCTTTCTCATATTGTAAGTTGATTTTTTGTCCTGGTGTGACCCCGTTGTGTTCCAAAACCGTTGAATGCTTGCTATATACACGTACGTACTCTGTGCAAATGTAGATTCGTTTTCCTTGGTTGATTCATCGAAATTTCTGTTCCTGCAAGTTGATACTTCTCTTAACGATGAAAAAAGCTTGATTTAAGCAAAAAAATGGACTTGTGCCATCATTTTCAATCACTTTCTTATTATACTTTTCGAAATTCCTATCAAGGTCGAATGGTGGATCGCTACATGCGGCGCGTCAGTATTGCGGGCGACGCTCCATTTTCCATTCCTGAAAACTCTATCCTGAAAGCCAAAGGTCTCACTTCTCTACTTCTGTCTTTTGTCTTGTCTCTTCACTTTTCCTATATAATATTTAATTACTTTATAATAACTCCGACATAGTTCAAATTTATCAAATTAATCCTATTAAATTTCAATTTCAATTTCGCTAACACTCCTTTTCGTACTTTCCCCTAATTCACAAACAAACAATAGTAATTAATACAAGTTTAAGTAATTAAATTGCACGCGGTTGGTACAAGTAAAACTCATGTACGATCGTATTTGTAGGCACATAATATTGGAAATCCGTTTTTTGTACTACAGCTTTTATGTACGACTCCAATATACTGGAGAGATGGGCTTGGGCTCGTAGCTTATAATATGCAATGCCGATGACTTTTGACCTTCAATACTTACCCATTCTATTTAAGAATTACAAGGGGAAAAGTTTAATTAAAATTTCCAAACGATGGACATAAATTAGCTTTTATTATACACAGAAACTTCAGAATATCAAGAGCAAACACGACATGCTATAAGATCACCAGCCCTGTAATTATACACCACAAGTATGCTGAGATTATTGAGGGACAATTATTTATGTGACGATGAAATTTGATGTTTACGATTGTCTGGATGTTATATCTTGTCATTTATGGCTTAAATGGAGGTCTTTGCATGCTTTCAAAATAGAAAGGAGCGAGGAGTTACTAGAGCTTCGACCGGAAGGGATTTCCGAAGGAGCTGGACCGTCTGGGACTGAGGAGGAAGCTCCTAAATCCCATCGATTACAGAGGCAAAAGTTTCAAAGCCGGAAGACCTTCCGGTTCCGAAAGAGTAGGAAAGGGAATCGAGAAGTAAGAACTCGTCGATGATAAATACATAAACTATATCGATGAGTTATCTTGAATTTTCAATGATTTCCTCTCTACAGTTTTCAAGTGTCGATATGGAAGAGGAATGTCCAAATATCGACTCTCCGTCCCCTGTCTCATCCCCCAAGGAGGAACTGCTCAAGAAGGAGGACAGGAGGGACACGGAGGACGAAAAGTCGGAGAGATCTGAGAAATCGTCTGCCGAATCGATTTCGAAACCCAAGTCGAGTTTACGGCTCCGGTCAAAGAAACGGAAGAATTCATCATCGCCTCAGAATGGCGGAGATTGTGAGAGTCAAACTTCTCAATTTTCTCGGACTTCTAGCACTTGCGGTTACAGAGAAAGTTTTGGTATGATTTAGTAGTAATGGTCTGCTGGTTGTCTTAGATGATTAGTTAGTGAAATCCCAGTCGGCCTAACCACTTCGTATATTCATCGTAAATCGTAACATTCGTTTGTATTTGTAATGGAAATTTACGAAAGTATTTGTTTGAAAGTCCTTAAATCCACTTTTTGGATGTGTATGCCAGGAAATGGACAGCATGGTAAAAGTAGGGATGTTGCTACGTTGAATTTCGTAATTCTTTGTTGTTAAATGACTTTTCATATGTAAAAGATTTTAAAGAACATTTATTTTTAAAGTCCAATAGGTACCCTGCTGTCTGGCCATGTCCCACACTGTAGTGACTAATTTTTGGACTCGTGGCCAATAACCAAAAATGACCATGCATAACTGAAAATCGGATGATAGTTTGGTAGTGTATTGGTAGTACCTGTAATTTGCATGAACATAACCGCTATTTAATTTTACTCCAAATCATTAACTACTGAGGTGTTTCATTCTCGATCCATTTCTAAACTAATTCTAGGTTCGGCAGAACGATACAGTTTGCAAATGCTGGAAAACCTGGACCTGACCCCAACCGAAGAGTCGACGAAAAAGGAGTCGAAAAGTCGACAGAACCGCAAGAAGGGCGATAAGGGAGGGGAAGATGATGAGGATACGCTCATATGACAGTAGTAGTAACTCCGCGTTCATCCGTGATCTATATGGTGGTTAGAATCTTACAATCAATATATTATACATCGATACAGATCATGTCTCCAATGGTTTATAAAAGTAGAATATATTAAATTATTGACAATCCAATTTTATTAAAATTTTCTAAGTAAATACATAGATTTCAAACATAATAGCGTGCCATGTTTAAAATAAAGCTACTAGAAATAGAAATATTCCAAAGATTCTTATATGGAGAAAGTCGACACGAAATACTCAAACAATGCGTACAACAACCGTTTGTAGAGACGGAAAAATTGATAATAAAGCAATCGTTTATCCAATAACCATTGGGTATCGTTCTTAAGTGTTTATTACTTTTTTAGTTTCAAAATTCCAACACTAACTAACTGGTCAGGTGTGGCATTCGGTAAAGTCCTTTCTCCGTTGTCTTCCTTAATGTCGACGAAATGGAGCCGCTTGATTTCTTCAAATCCCATTCGATTTCCTATTTTTAGAGACAACGGGTTGCTGAACTCGGACATTATCAAAGGATAGCCCGCATCGGTTATCAAAGAAATTCCCCTCCGGAACATCTCCGTGGCCAAACCAAATCCTCGAAACTCCTTCGATACCGATATCGTATGAATCTCGACAAATCTTTCGACTCCGTATTGAGAGTAGAGGTCAATTGAACCCTTCAAGTCGTTCATTACTTTCCTCAATATTGGGGTTAGGTGAGAAGTTGGTTCGAATTCCGGGTGCTTTTCATCTTTTTTACAGTCCACGTTAATCATTACACCTGCAATCTACCCAGTTAAAAATAGTTTTATTTTATTATTTCAATCAATTTTTTGCAGTCCATTTTTTCTGTAGAAAGTTACTTGAACATACTTCATGAGGGTTAGATTTCGGAACTGCAATAAAGCTTAAATTGTCTTCCAAATGATGGAGTATTCGCTTGTCCGAATCGTTAGCTCGTTCTTCGCTAATTCCAACTGTTTGTTGGATCGGTTCCTCTCGATAGAAGAATTCTCTTAGATGCCTTAAAAGAGATGGAATTACTTCCGGTTCTATTTTCTTAAACTCAAACTCTTTCCATTCTCCGAGGATTTTATCGAATCCCATAATGCTTGTATAGTGATTTTGAAGACTTTGAAACCAGGAATTCTGAAGGCAAAGGAGTTAATATCGCATTATATTACCTAATTTGTTTATCTTGGACTACAGGGACGAGTATCTAGGTGTTTTGAACGGGCTTAAGGACCTTACAATTGAATCGAACTGATTAATTGATTCAATCGACCATTGCCTTTGATTTCTTTTGTATAAAGTTGTAAATTCTTTTTGCAATTTTACGTAATAAAATATGAGTAAGATCTGATGACCTACCTGATGTTCACCTTCAGACTCAGACTGGAACCAATCTAGACCTAGACCCCTACTAAACCGTTGATATATTATTTTATATTTAAATGTAATTTAAGAAGACGGCCTTCAGAAAAATCCTGTCTGGCCAGATAATTGTAGTTTTACAAGTAATTATAAAGTTTGGAAGTGAAACCTGTAATAATCTGAATGCACATTTATTTGTTAGTATATCCCTACTTTTATCCTATGTGTTGGAATTTGGGATCAACTTTTTCAATCCCGACATATTTTGTCACAAATTATAAGTAGATTGCGTATCTTTAATAAAAATTTCCAAATGCAGGAAGCGTTTTTTAGATAAATCCCGAAAACCGGGTAGAAATCAGGTTTTTTTCGGTACGATTCCGACAGAATGTACAAAAGCTCACAGGCTGGAGAATTAATAAGAATCAGGGATTCAGGAGCATTGTTAACGTTATGTGATTAAATCCAAAGATGCTAAAGTGTTTCATGAATTTTTAATTTGAAGTATGTCGTCAAAATTATTATTTTCATTGTGCATTAAGTTTTTAGAAGTGTTGGAGGAGGATGTAATAAGTCGTAGCAGGGGTAATGTGCTACATTATATTTTTTGAACTGAAGTATTCGCGGGGTTCGTTTATTCCAGGGGGAGGGATTTATTGAGATATTAACGTTATTAACGTTTGTGGCGGCACTGTAAACCTCAATTTGAATTAGTAGCTATTCCTGCCTTCCTGTCCCGTATTTTTAATATTTGCAAAAATAACACACGTCGGTCCTATAGATGATGGAGGGTCAAAGTTTCTACTGGATTTTTACCTGAGAAGTGACCAAGTGACTATGAATGCCTGAATAAAAATACTTATGAATTATGAATATTTGCTTTTAAAATTCTCAAAGATTTCCAAGACGTAATCAAAAGAAGGACACCGGGTTCACGGGCGGGTTCTTTCTCCAAAAGGAACTTTCAGAAGTCAAAGGACAGTGATGTTGAAACTCGTTGCAGTAAAAATGGGGCCTTCTTGTTCTAATGGATATTCTGTCCGAGCATTTACAAATCTACATCCAAGTTGACAATTTACTCAACCGTCATTCCACATTCCAAATACAAAATAGTCACTAAGTTTTAGAAGCCCTTGATTTAAAAAAAATCTACAGTAATTGCCTTTTTTGTAATGAACGCCTTTAAAAACAACTATCAAATAAAATTATCAG
Source organism: Desoria tigrina (assembly GCA_906901685.1). NCBI lineage: Eukaryota > Metazoa > Arthropoda > Collembola > Entomobryomorpha > Isotomidae > Desoria > Desoria tigrina. Next base: position 2,206,433 of record CAJQTU010000010.1, on the reverse strand, counting down.
TTAAAAATTGTTTTGAAATAATTGACCACACAATGAATATATAAACGCATCACTTCTCCTCCTTGTTATTTTATTGCAATTTCTCGATTATTAACATAGCTACATTATATTTCATATCCCTTATACAATCGACCTTTAAGCTTCTTGATAAATCCGAACCCAATCAATTTCCAAACTTGGCTTCGACCAGGTAGATGGATCGAAGACGGGGAAGTCATCGAAGAAGTGGCCACCTACAGCAACGTTAAAGATGAAGTTGCTTGGCTCGTCGAAGGGGTTGGTGCTTCCACGGCATGGGAGTTTGTTTGGGTCGCTATTGAAGGTCCCATCGATAAGGGAAACCTCGTAGAACTTGATGTTGTCGATGTACCACTCCATTTTTGATGGAAGCCAAAGAAGAGCATATTCGTGGAAGTCTTGACTCAGATCCGTTCCCGTTGTCGACTTGACCCCTTTGGAAGTAAGGGCATCCCAGCTTCTTCCCCAGTGAGCTGCCATTTCGACACTATTTGCTTCGGAGGCTTGTCCGCGGAATTCGGCGATGTCGATCTCTTCGTATCGACATTGATTGTCAATTGGGAGGAGCCAAAGTGCGGGCCAGAGATGGTCTCCTTTCGCCATCCTTGCTCTGATGACGTATGCACCGTAGACGAAACCTGGTCCGGTCTGGCGAATCCGCCCGGAAGTGTATTCCTTGTCTTCCATGTTCTCTCGCCGGGCATCGATTGTGAGGAGTCCGTCGCTGACACGAACATTGTTTCGGGTGTAACATTGCAGATTAGCAGTTCCAAATACTAAAAAAGTTTTTTTTTTATTATTCATTGTTTTTGGATTAATTTATTAAATGATTAAACCGTCGACCTACACCAAGGCAAACGTTAATCAGTTCAGTCCTCTCAAAATGGGCCTGGAGGCGGGCGCAGAAAAGGACCAAAATCTTAAGATTTTGGATTGTCGACCTACACCAAGACTAATGCTAATCAACTCAGTCCTCTCAAATCGGGCCTGGAGGCAGGCGCAGAAATGGACCAAAATCTTAGGATTTGATTTTGGTTTGTCGACCTACATCAAGGCTAATGATAATCAGCTCAGTCCTCTCAAATCGGGCCTGGACGCGGGCGCAGAAAAGGACCAAAATCTTAGGATTTGGGTTTGTCGACCTACACCAAGGTTAATGTTAATCAACTCAGTCCTTGGAAATTGGGCCTGGAGGAAGGCGCAGACAGGGGCCAAAAATCTAATAAAATTGGGCATTGGGGTCGGTCAAAAAAAAATGACCAAAATCTTAGGATTTGGGTGTTAGAACCTCCACCAAGGCTAATCCCTTGAAATAAATGCCTACCCCTTCGTACAGTATTATTTGAAGCTAATACATTCCATTTCTTATCTATGACGGGTCACTCGTTCGGTCAAATCAATCATAAAGCAACTATACGTTTCCACTAACCTCAACTATTTCTATTTATTTGGAGTAAGTAACAATTAAAAAATTATAATAATAAAATCCAACACTTACTATCGCCGCATGCCTCTTGATACTCCCATTTGCTCATATCCAATGCGCCTCCTTCGAAGTTATCTTCAAATACGATGTTACCACCCCATTGACACAGACCGTTGTTGATCAGGGAGACCAGGATCAGAACGCTTAGTGAATAAAAGCCCTTCATGATGAATATGTTTCGTTGAGAGGGTTTCGAAAACTGCTTCACCTGCACCCTTCCACAAATTAAACTAAATATAAAATTCAAGCATCCTTCCTTCTTATAGCTGTGTAACAAAATCGTAATCAATTTTAATCAAAGCCACACAATCATGTAATCTGCTTACGAGTTGTTGAAATTACACGCGGATGATCCATGCTGTTGTTATTCATGTTATAAATATACCTTGTCAGATAAGCATTCTACAGTGATTGAGTACATCGATCCGTCATCATTTGTCATGGATTTTTACTGGATAGTTCCCTTATGCAACTAACTAATAAATGTCACTCCCCGAATAATTATCGGTATGATTATCTTCGAACACCCATTTTGTTGGGTTATATATCTGAATGAGGTTATCTCTCATTCCAGAACATCGTGAGGGGGGTTCGGTCGAGGGCCGGATTATTTATTTAAACATAAAGATTCTGTTAAATCGGCGATTTTGAGTGTTGATTTGTACTCGACGAGTTAAAAATACTCCAAATTGGTTTTAAAAAGTACTTGATGAATATTAAAACAAATCGGACACGGTATGAGCTCAATAATGATTTTGTATTCAACTCAATTTTATTGAACATCAATGAAATCGCTGCGTATCATTTCAGTTTTAAAACAGTAACATTAACAAACTGTTCGGGGCTGGCTTTAGGAAAGATTCTTTTTCCGTTGGCAGTTTTGAAGTCAGCGTAATACATCCTTAAAATTTCCTCAAATCCCAACTTCGTCCCAATTTTCCGAGATATCGGATTTGTAAACGTGGACTCGACCAGTGGGTATCCCATATCAGTTACCATCGAAATTCCCCTCCTGTACATTTCCGTAGCTAGACCAACTCCTCGAAATTCTTTCGAGACGGAAATCACATACAAATCTGCAAAATGGTCCACGCCGAATTTCGAGAATATGTCAAGCGCACTATGTAACTTAATGAATGCAGGACGGACTATTAGGGTTAAGGGTGACGTTGCGTCAAATTCCGGCTCAGCTTTGCCCTTTTTGCAGTCTCGTATTATCATTACACCAGCGATCTGAAAGAAAAAAATGGTTAAGGACTCAAAATTCAAATGATAACCTTTCTTTTGTTATCTTACTTTTCCAGTGTTCTTTTCAGTTGCCATAAAGCTCAAATTGTCGGTCAGAAAATGAGTCAATCTAGTATCTAAATCGTTGGCTCGTTCTTCTGTCATTCCAACAAGTATTTGGGTGGGTTCATCCTCATAGAAGTTTTCCCGTAAATGTTTCCGAACGTCGGAGAATTTATCCTCTCGAATCATCGTAAATTCGAAATTCTTCCAATCTCCCATCACCAGACTGGGTTCCATTGTACTGAAGTTTTGAAAACGGCTTATGGCTGTAAATACTAAACATTTTCAGTGCTATTCTTTCAAACCCTTAAAATGGGGAGGGCGACTATTTCAGAGAGACTTTCCTTTTGGGGTGTGCTTTTTTGACCAATAAAATGCACAATTATAAACACACATGAGCTGTTTTTGTTTTCAATCAGACACTTCTTATCATCATTAATAGACAATAATAGCCAGACTGGCTAATCACCAAAGGATGGGAAATTATTTAGGGGTCTGGGGAGACTTATTTTGAATAGTATGAAATGATATATATATATATATGCATATCTGTATGTTGCAGGTTCAACTTAGTTGATCAATTATTAATCCATACAAAGATATCAAGTTATAGCATAATCAATTGGCATACCTTCGATTGACAGTTTGACAGGGGACAGGACTGAATCTTTGCAAAAATGATGCACGTGTTTGTAAAGTGTCTATGCAACAGGCTTTTGTATCCAAGAAAAGCAGTTCAATGTTCAATGGCACTTTAAAAATTGAAGAAGAAACCCGGAGGCTATCCTGGACTAGACGACCTTCCATTTTATACATGATATGATATAATATGATATCTCAAGATAGTACCCTACAAACAAACGGGTTAAAAAAAACTCAAGGTTCCACTTCTCCAATAAGCTTATAATATATATAATATTATCATAAGTCATGTCAGTTGTTACAAACGGGGATAGTTAAAAAAATATTATAATCAGTTCCAAGAAGTACGGAATTATATTAATTTTTTATTAACTCAAAGCATCTTTCATGCAAAGTGGTTCCCTTGTAACATTAAAGTAATTGAAAATTATAATAACCGTCAAGTCAACCGTTGAACGAGATTCATTCTTCTGCCTGCTATGGTTTATTAACCATCAAATAGAATAAATCCCTGCGTATTTTTATTTAAGTAACCCGATTAAAAATATATATTTTTTTCAATGAAGTTAGTAATAGTCTCTACCCTTTTAATATTACAAGGAATTGTAAGTTCCATAGCCGAAGATGATAGCCCAAGTGTGATAGCTACAACTAATTATGGAAAAGTTCGGGGTTACAAGTCCAAGAACCATTATGAATTTCGAAAAATTCCTTACGCAAAGCCCCCGATTGGGAATCTAAGATTCAAGGTTAAAATTTAAAAAATAAGTTTTTTGACACATCCAATTTTGTTTCAATTTAAAAACACTAACGCTTTGTAGGTTCCCCAAGAACCTGAGCCATGGGATGAAATGGATGAAAAGGAATTTCCCGAATACTGCATTCAATACAATGCATTTTGGAAACGAACGGAAGGGATCGAAGATTGCTTGTATTTAAGCGTCTTTACACCAAATAATCCCGAAAAATTAGAGAAAAAGCGTCTTCCTGTTATGTTGTACATCCATTCAGGCAATCAGGAAACACAATTAGCTTGATATTGTCATCATAATTTAAATACCAATTTTAAATAATATTTATTGTCCCTTACTTGCATTATACAGGGGGTTTCATGTTTGGTCGGGGGTCTCAATTCCGCGCAGATTATTTAATGGAGAGTCAAAGAGTTGTTGCTGTTACATTTCAATACAGGTCAATTTAATACCAATTTAAATCGAAAATTGATGTTATTCAAATTTTGATATTTTTGTTGGTAAATTTCAGGTTGGGTTCGTTTGGTGAGTAATAAGTGTGGATCGGATGGTCAAAAAAGCTCCTCAAAAAGTTCAGATAGGTAGCTAATTGTTCCATTGTAAATTGTAGGGTTTTTAAATACGGAAGATGAACAAAGCTTTGGGAATCAAGGAATGAAGGATCAAGTGCTGGCGATGAAATGGGTTCAGAAAAACATCGCAAATTTTGGAGGTGATCCATCCAATGTATTTATTTTTGGCACATCGGCAGGAGCTGCTAGTGTTCATTATCAAATTCTGTCACCCCAGTCAAAAGGTCAGTTAAAAAAATTACATTCACCATCGGGTATCATCTTAAATAAGTTTCTAAATTTGCATTTTTTAGGTTTATTCCACAGTGCTTTCTCGGGTAGTGGTACAGCCTTGTGTCCATGGGCCTTCCAACCAAAACCAGCAAAAAATGCGATGAGACTCGGAAAGCTTGTAAATTGTCCTACTGAAAATACGAAAGCCCTCGTAGACTGTTTGAGAACAAAGGATTATAACGAGATCGGATTAGCACAGAAAACTTTCCTGGTTAATATTTTATTCAATTTTATAGTAATTATAATCTCGGCAAATAATCGCTTTAGTTAAAGATTATGATCCTTATTTCGTCGAATTAATTTAGGAATGGTATGCGGACCCGATAGCTGCCTTTGGCCCGTCCTTAGAAGTCGGGAACCCGGATCCCGAAACGGCGTTTATTCCAATGCATCCAGCCGACATTATTAATAAGGGAGAGGTTAACGAGGTTCCGTGGATAGTAGGTACGTTTAAACGTGACCCGTGTCACTGTTGGGAAAACAGGAATAGATATCCTTGAATTTTTTTTACGGTTTACTAAATTATTAAATCAAATTAAATAGGTTTTAATTCGGACGAGGGTTGGGAGCATACTTATTGTAAGTGAATTTAATGCTTAATTGAGAAATCAATCAAATTAAAGAATGACAATGATATACGTTAAAAAATACAATTTCCAGCAATATTCCAAGACAAAAATTTACTAAAGGAATTAAACGAAAAGCCGAAGGAAGTGTTCCCATTCACATTTGAATACCCTCACGAAACTGATCTAACAAAGTCGGAACTGACTGACAAAATCCGTGACTTTTATCTCAAAAATAAACCTGTCTGTGAACAAAATTTAAAGAACCTGAGCAATGCAAGTGTTTCATTTAACTAGAAGTGCTTTCTTTTAAATATCATTTTAAAAACTGTTTAATTGTTAATGTAGGCCTATTCCGACAAAACGTACATTCTCTGTACACTTCGAAGCGCCTACCGTCACGCAAAATTAAACAAGGCTGGGACTCACCCGATTTACTTGTTCAAATTCGATTACCTCGGGGAAAGCAGTATCGTTACTTTGAGGGGATATCCCAGAGACGGATTTGGTACAGAAAAAATACATAAATATATCCTTTGGCATAACAATAAAATCAAGACAGAAAACGTGTATTTTTATTTTGTAGGGTCCAATCATATGGATGATATCCAGTTCCTCATCAATTCTCCGTTGTTCAAATTTATCGATGAGGACTCAATAGACAAGCCATTTCAGAAGAGTTACTCTGAGATGATAATCTCATTCGCAGTAACAGGGTAAATGTCCAAACCTGTTTAACGGGATTACGTTTATTATGTGTCACGCAATGTTTTTTACAATTATTCTATGATTGCGTTTATCCAATCACCAGGAAAATACCAGCCTTCTCAAAAGATCGACCAGCAGATGTTTGGCAGCCCCTTGATCCAGGTGGAAGCATTAAATGGTATCATATTACAGATCAACCTAAAATGGAACCAATATCTCGAGACCTTTCAAAACGAATGAGTTTCTGGGATGCATTCAATCTTCAAGAATATGCTGTATCAGGTAAAATACAGCCGAGGGACGAACTATGATCCTTCCTACTGGGATTTTGAAAATAAAACCCAATTGATATTTTTCATATTTCTATTTCACCAATTCATGCCGAAGATTCCAAATATTTACAAAGTGATATGATTTAATCAAAAAGAATTAAGTTGTCTGAAATAATAAACCGATAATTACAAGTATAAACTGCATTCGTGTGAAAATTTTAATTATAAGCTGCAAAAATTAGCACTTTTGATTATAATTGACTGGTTTAACCCACAATAATTTATGATCCTTGAACTGAACCAGCAATGAAAGAATCTGTTAAAAAATTAGTTTCCATTTATAAAACGTTTTATGTAATACGTGCTCAATGTGCGTCAAGGAGTGAATACAATGGACTTTAAATAGAACATTCTTAAACTTTGAACAGACTCGAAAACCTTAGCCAATTCATTAACATATTTTGAAGAGACATAAAGGAATATTCAGAACATTCTACTACGAAGTAAAAGATAGAAATGCAATTATATTCAATATTAAAAGCCTCTTCAAGTTGGAGTCTTATTTTAGGGAGGGGAATTATTAAAGATTGTTCCGTTGAGAGAAAAAAATGGAGCTCCGTAAATCATAATTGCCATTGTCTTCAACATGCTTGGGTGGGGAGTTATTTAGATGCAAAGGGACAAGCAAGCAGCCTTGAGATTCATTTGCATATGCTTCTTCTCATCTTGCCGGATGTTCATGGGAAGATAATAGAAAATTTTCCGTGTCGGAAACCTAATTGTTATTAATATGTGTCAACTTTAATAAAACCCTTTACTTTATGCTATTTACTTAATATGTAGTCACCTTTCCACATCAATTCATTTTAATTATGTACTAACTATTAATTAAAATGTATGCAGCTAATTAATTTGAATAAATTCTCTTCAACATGTTACAGAGAATATAATTATAAACTATTTTCTAGCCTATATAATAGCTAGGTATTATGTTATCATTAAAATACTGATCATGGATGAGAATGAGCGACAGACAACAAAACAATAACACTAGGTACAGTACCTTCCCAGTACCTTAAGATACACCACCATAAAGGCAATTCGTTGGAATCGATAAGTCTGAAAAAACATACTCTCTGCAATAGCAGTACGATTACAATTGTTAAATAGTCTTTGATTAAACACACATGGTATTTATGGACTTATATTTAAGTTACAGTTATCTTTACGTATTTCGTGTTGTTCCTGAGATTTTCTCATATTTTAAGAGTACTAGTGGGAAATACCTTATAAATTAAGTCTGCATAAAGTATGGTTAACTGACCTGGTTGAAGCATATTGGGTTAAATTTGACTGATCACTTAAATGCGAGTAAAAGCAAATTCTCATTAGGCATGGGGTCATATTGTGTTAACTATCGAATGCGTAAAAATGCTTCAAAGTTATTTGGGTTGCGTAAGAATAACAATAGCCGTGCTTTATCTTAAGATCTTAATACTTTTTAATGTTTTTAATTCTAAGTCCTTGACCCTACTCGCTAAATGGAATGGCCAATAAGTGACTCGAATAACCCTTTACTAGATCAATCTCAGAGTTCAAATTAAATGCTAATTTGATTGTTCCTTCGATGTCACTTGATATAAATTCAATCTTCTCGGTTCGTCAGGCTCTCAGTCTTGGATTTCAATTCCTTTGCTCAGTGTGCAGTTTAACTCATAGTGCTTCAGAGACGTATTTTAATTCCTAAATTATGGACACTTTTAAACTAACCGTAAGTTATTCATACTCTAAACCAATTCGTATTAACCGTTTTATCCCTTTGAAACCTTTATAGAAACTCCAGTGATCGGGATTCACTTGCATTTAGAGTGTGTTAAACCGTTAAACGCAAGGGTTCTTATGTTTTCGCTTTTTGGATCTACAATCTGAGAGACAAGCTAAACCTAATTCTGTTAATTATTTTCAGATCTTGCTACTATCCTTAACGGGAGTCATCCTCGCAGCTCCCCAGGATCCCAAAAAATCCTCCATAGTTCCAGCATCCCCTGATGTATCCGAAACTGTTGTCAATGGGGCTTCCAAATCGGTCTTGAAGGAGGTGGATACCGTGGATAAACTGCAGACTTCTGATTCCTTCGGACTGGGATATTACGTCCCTTATACAGCTCCAGTTGGTTAGTTAATACATTGATTGATGAATTATTTTTTACCATTAAAATTAGCTACGACTATATGCTTAAATGTCAATTTTTCTTCCAGTGACATACCCGTTGACAGTTCCACACGTTTACAACTACTACCCGGACTACTACCATTCCTACAGGCATCATGGGTATGGAGGATATGGAGGCTACAGTCACGGCTACAATGCCTACAATCATTACCAACATCATGGACATGGAGGCTTTGGATACAATGTCGGTGTCTATCATGGATAGGTTTCCCTTGCAGAATGATAGTGATCGAATGACACAAAAAATTCGTACAAAAATTGGCCTGTGGGTTCAAATTAATGGACAGTAATTTGATTATAACTCCAAAAAAACCAATGAAAACATTGATTTATTTAAAACGCTTGATTTCAAATAAAAAGTATATCATAATGATAAACGATATAAACTGTGTGATTGCTTTCTACCCAGGCAAATCCTCGGTCTAAATTATTGAATTAGTGTCATGTCTGCTTTTAATTTGAAACCAGATATGCGTGTGTGCCAAATTCTTGATTTGGGGCCATCTCATGTCATGTTAATTTGGAATTTATGAAAATGATAATATTATTTTATATGCTCATAAATCAGAGGATGTATCATAAAAAGGAAAGTGAAATTAATTTAGTTCACAGCTTATAAGAACCAGAGTAACTGCATATTTTATTATAACTCATTCTTTGCCAGTTTTTTTATTTTCTTATCGAATTCCGTTCCAGCATTTACAGATACAGACCTTCAGCATATGTACATTAAATATTTTAAAATTCATGAGCTTCATATTCAATACAAAATTAAGTATAGGAGTCAGAATGATCTATAAATCCATATATTATACGACTTCAGATTTAACATGCCGTGTCCACGTCCACCACGGTTGGAGGGATTATTAGGTTGGTTTACATTTAATTAAATTAGTCAATTAACCACCATCACATCGTCGTCACCAGTAGTCACCTCCAAATTCAACGGTTACTACAGTTATATTTTCGAAATCGCTGGTGACTTTACTGAAAGATGGTCACTAGGGGTTTTAACTGGTCACACACAGGGCATTGCGTTGAATGAGGTTCAAGGAATATTCTATATTAACAGTAAGTATTCAGCCATTGCTTATTATGTCCGTTCCAGCATAAGATATCTTTAGCATGCTCAATCAGTCGTCAATTTCAAAATTAATTATCTTGCCCTACAAGAAGATGTTTACAAAACCTCGATTCGCCAAACCTCTAACCCACACCGGCATTATTTTTTCAACAAAAATCCCAAGACCAAAGACGTCAAACACATATTGAGCTCAAAAGAAATGGAAATTGGAAACCTTCAATAAATGATGGATTATTCATTATTCCAGAGGGATACATTGACCCAGAAAAATCATAGGACTGACTATATACATAATGAGCATAATTTGCTAGTTTTGCCAAAAAATTAACCTCAAAGACAGGAGGGAAAGTGTCACATCTCATTTTCAAGGAACTTTAATTTCATTAGCGATATGGCTAACGAAGCCGTAACGGCAAGCACTTGCAAAAAAAGCCATTCATCTTTCACAGATCGTTGTTATTCTTAGTGTTTAGGCAGCTTCTTGAACGGCTGTAAGTTTGCAACTCTGGCAGTTCCCCAACCAGGTCGATTTTTTTGTTATTTTTCCCCGTGTCAAAGAGTTTCAAACTTGAAACTGAAAATTGATATACGAAGTGTCAGGGAACAGATTAGTTCACTTTTTTATGTTTCCATTTTTCATAGACGAGAGGTGCGAATTTCTGCGAACATTCGTACAAGGTAGAGTAGAAAAAACAAACTCATTTAGCTGAATTATGAGATGAACTTGTGGCCTGCTCGCTCCCGTCCCAAGACTCCTCATCCGCTTCTTCGTCTTCCTCTTCTTCAATCGTACTCGTGGCAATCCACTCCTTGATCCTGTCTTTTTTCAGGTTCCTGTCAACCGTCGTCTCAACACCGAACCGTGTCAAGGTGGCCAGAAGTCTGTTCTTGTCCGTGAGGGACGAATGGAAACTTAGCATTGACATATTGGTTATCATTTCGTCATCGTCCGTAGGCTTGTTTGGGATCTTCGTTAACCATTTGTCGTCCAAGTACTTCCCGACTTCGTCACTCAGGTTGACAATCCGCTTGTTCGGGTTCGTCTCAAAGAGCTTCCGAAACAGCCGCCTAGCCTTGTTCGATAAGATCTTGAAGAACTTTGGCGTTTTCATGAACTGGCTATGGTTCCAAGATTCATAGGATTGGTACCGAGGGTCGGCCTTTTTGTCTGCCTTTTGCCATGGAATATTACCTGGAAAAGAATCATAGCGTGTGCGTCATCAAATTATGTGTTAAACGTATTTCCAGACGGATTTAATCTTAAGTTCCGAGCAAAGTTCCATAAACTGTTTCGTTTTATGGCCTGGTTAATGTATCAACTTCATATGAAATGAACCAGGATAAATAAACAACCTGCCGAAACGGAAGGTTTGCAACAGAGAGTTCTGACTTTTTCTGATCCACCTGACCCTGAAGTTCGTACCTAATCTTAAAGAATCCCAGATCCTCGTAAACTTCTCATTTAAATATCCATTATCGCCCTAAACCATTTAGGAGGATGCTGGTACGCGAATTTAGGAAATCTCACATGATTTTGTTAGAACGTCTATTAAATTGCCATGTACTTGATACATGACCAAGGTTCTTGAGAATACTTGACTAAAGTTTACTGGTTGTTGTAAAGACAAAAGCTTATATTTAAAGATGCATCTGCAAGGATGATTTCAAAAGAAATCGGGTGTGTCTTTCTCTTCATCTGGATGGGATTCTTATAAAGATCGTCTCTGTGTTTGATTTGAAGTTGCATTGCGTCAGATATTGTCTTACATTAAATAAAAACCCCTGTCTCTAATCTCTCAGAACATGATTTTGATAGGATTTTCGGCACCCATTCAAATACTTTGGAACGTCTCCAGACTTGACAATAAGGATGAGTTCATGTTCAGAATCAACTATACGGTAACGGTTGATCTTAATTAGATACTTAAAAACGTTCAATTTTATAACTAAAGGAACAGAGGCCGAAACTCATACAAATGCCAACAAATGCACATAACAATTTGTTGGAACAACTTTATCAGTATGAATGAAAACAAATATAGCTTTGTATTGCTGACATTTTCAAATTTTTATATGGAAAACAGTGGAAATAAAATTTAATTCTTCCAACTTGTCTGCAACTTAAAATGTGATCCCTGGAAAGTAGGATACATCGGGTCATTGCCATTTTTTGCATATAAACGTATAATTCTGCGGTTTATATACAGGAAGGAACGATTCAAATTTCAAAGTACAGACAGTAAGGTACTATATAAGAAAAAATGTAAAATCATTCAGCTTGACTTCTTGGCTTCGTGAACGATTCTCGTAAAAGCTCAAGTGTGGCCAAGGCTTTGCCACAGAGATCAAGAATGAAGATAGGTCTTACTCAAATGAATGTAAAGATGGGAATAGGTTACTGTAAATACTAAAATAATTCCCCATGGGGAGACTTATTTTTTCATTCTTCTGAATGGGGCAGTTATTCCGGGGGGATTTTTTATTCGCTGAATAATTTTAAGGATTTTAACTGTCTATATTTTCAATTCTTGATGACTAAATTAGGCCAGGAACTCATCCCAAGCAGTAGCCCTTGCTTAGTACACGATTTCCGGGATTAATTACGGCAATGTTAGGACTTTAATACGACATTTTTTTCCATACCTGTAACACAAAGAAATAGAAGGACTCCAAACTGCCAAGAATCATGATGAAAGTCGACGGGATATGGGGTATCTTGCGGGGTATTAACAATCTCCGGTGGACAGTAGGGGACCCACTCATTAAACCGTATGACAAGGGACCCCCTCCGTCTACATTCTCCGAAATCGGCTAACTTAACTTTAGAAAAATCACTTCGGAACACGAGAACATTGTCCAACTTAACGTCCCTGTGAACCAGCTCATGTTCGTGTAGGAAGTCCAGAGCCGAAGCGATTTGCTTCGCAACTTTCTTCGCGTAAATTTCCCCGATCCCGATATCCGAGACATTTGCCGTCAGGTCACCGAAATGAGCGTATTCCTGGGCGAAGAGGTAGCAGTCATTGGATTCAAAGAGGATGTCGAAAGTACGGAGGATCACTTTAGAATTATTGAGGAGGCCTAAATGGTAACTCAAATGGAATTCACGAATCACATCTTTTTTCGAAATCGAGTCTTTATGAACGGCTTTGAGGATGAGTTCGGTTCGGCTTTCCCGATGTTCCACAAGGAAGATCTTTGCGAACCAACCCTCTCCAACTTCTTGTAGGATGTCAAATTCCTTCTCTAAGTTGAGCTAGAAATTAGTTAAATAAAACTAATTAATTTTACAGTCAGAAATTATGCTCTAATTGTGCCAAAATATGATGTCTCAAAAATACCTTTGGAATTCCAAAATTCGGAATCGTATGCAGTTCCGGAGACAGGATCTTCCGGACCGTCCCCATCGTTGTAGATATTTTTCTCTAACGTTAGCAGTTTCGAACTTTACTTTTTCATGAAAACTGAAGCATTATTTCCTTAAACAACATTCATAATAGGGTAGGTTAACCTAGAACTTCTACTGCGAAATAAGTAATTTATTATCTATAGTTTAAAGAGCTGATGAGGTTGAGGTAGCCAACAATTCCTAATTTTTTGTCACCAAAGTACGGTTTTTTGCTGGATGTTTGTGTTTTGAATCTTTGGTTTCTTCAAGTCCTGAACAGTTGCAGATGGGGAAAGAGATTTAATATTGTTGACTGTCTTACGGTTCAGACTTGACTACTCTTGGCGAAAGCGTATAAGAACACGGGTATTACGAATTACGAGGATTCGGAGAGTCAAGTGTTCGGAATCAGACTCTATTCGTACATATTCAATTAGCTATTTTTAGACGGACGGATTGCTCATTTGGCCCAGGGTAGCTTCTGCGTCTCTCCATTGTTAGAAAGTCATTATTTGTAAAGAATCTCAATCAATTTTTGGCTTTATTTTGATTACGCCTTTGAGGCAATTATCTTTCGTAAATACAATTTAATTTTTTACATTTTTATAACTAAGCGTAATTAACATTAAAATATGAACACGGATACATTATTTGCACATTCATCTTCGAGTGTTAAACCTTTACATAACACCCACCAACGACCCGATCCGGCACCAACGAAATCTTGTCTTTATCCTGTTCTCTTTTATTGTGGATCTAAACTGTCATGAAAACATCCAATGACTTTGCCAACTTCAATCTAGAAATTCCAAAAAATGTGTCACAATGAACGGTAAGAGTATATTTATATCTACGTATATATCAGGCTTGGCTTGATGTGAGACGTGACAAACAGTCATGATTACTTCCCACTGAAGCATCTCTAAAACGCTTAAGACACAACTTGGTAGCACAGCCAAGTTGTTTCATAAGTCCTCTAAAAATGCATAAAAATCTGTAAGAAAATCAGCAAGTTGCAATCTTGTAATGAAGAAATCGGTGAATTTAAATATCCGAAAATGAATCAGAAACACGTCTTTTCTGAAGGAAATTGTTTTCTTGGAACTTGGCCTATTATTTAAAAAAATAAATCAACCACTGCAACATCAAGGTCGAGAATACAAAGTATTCAGACAATTCCGTGTGTAATTGCAGCTAATCTAATTCGATAGGACGTTTTCGCTTGTAAAGTTTTCCTAATGTACCGTAAATACTAAAATAAATGCCCCTAAAACCAACTCTGCACAACTCTTGTCGTCCTTTAATGGGGTTAGAAAAATCAACACCCAATAATAAGGTCTCTAAATTATTAAAAGGTCTGGTAAAAAGAAACTGGCAAATGAGGAAAATCAGTGACTAATACAGTAACTTAGGTAGGAGATATCTGACAAGTTTCTATCTATAATTCTGGAAAAATTCAATCTAGAAACAGAACAAAAGTTTGAAAATGATATTTTTCATAAGCAGTTGTGTAGTAAGATTAGGTATATTAAGACATCCATTTCGACCGGAATAACGGTAATTTTAATTTTTTCATAACTTTCAAACAAAAGCATATAACGGGGGGACTTAATTCGGTTTTCTACGGTTATATGCAATTATGTGCACATGGGAATTCGGCGACTCTTTAATTGATGCTTGTTGCTAAATACTATGAATGTGAATATTGGTTTCAAAGTCGAGAAAATGTCAAGGGGTCATTTGCTAGAAGTTTTTATACGGAACCATTTTAAGCATCTAATGTGATGGAAATGATTTTTGTTAACCTGATCGACACTATTTCCTGCTTATCCTGATTTTGAGAAGGGAATCATTTAAACATTTAAAATTTATTAAAAAGATTGGAAAAGGCAACAACCTGGCTGATATACATCAGGCAATGTTGTCATTCACTTGCCATAGTAAAAATTGCAATTCCATTGGAATTGGAATGTTGAGCTATTAATAAAATTTAATAATTTAATTTAATCTAGAGCACACAAACCCCAAACCGCTAGACTAGTTTCTCTGGTGAAAGGACCCCTTTCATGCTCTGTTAAATGCTTAACTTCCGTACCCCTAAACTCTGCAATCTGATTTGAAAACTTCGGGTTTGATGTACTTTCTAAATCGAAGACATTTTTGCAATTCATGAATGATGACCTAATGCTAATCCCGAAGACTTCCGCATTCGGTGTGATGGCTTTTGACATACTTTCTGCTTCTTGCTTTCCTCGTAATAATATTGGAAATCGAGTGATACAAAAGATTAAATGGCATTGTTAATTTAATTCCAAATAATTAATTGCAAGAATAATCGATATCACAAGATAAGTATTTATCAAATAGTAAAAAAAGACAGAAATTATTCTGCAAATGGGTTGAGACTAGAATCGTAATCATCGTCTTCGAATGGATTTTTTGGCACCTGAGGTTCAGGTTCAGCAAAAGGATTGTTAGCATCGTCATCATCGTCTTCAAACGGATTCTTTGGTTCTGGCTTCTTTGAACTTTGATGAACCGCAGCAGTGATAGTCATCGGTGGTTTGGCCTTAAAAGGCAATTTCGGAGACTCTTGTCGCTTTTGTGGGGCTGAGGATGAACTTTGAACACGTGGAAATGGCAAATTTGTTGCAGCTTTTGGAGGAAGGGCAGGCGAACGCCGTGCCTCGAATGTGTTGGAAGGTTCTGGTCGCATATTTCGCGAACCTCGAGATGATTCTAAGTATTGCCCAATTGGAGGGGCTGGCTCAGAATTAGGCAAATAATTACCCATGCCCCCCTCATGTAATCGTAAACGACCTTCAGAGACTTGTTCTGGATAGGAGAGTTAGAGTTAGAAGAATGTTATTTAAATTTTAATTGTGAACGGTATTATTATTTCTGAGGGCATTTTGACCTAAACTGACCTTGTGACGATTTAAATGCCTGTGCCATTGGAACTCGAAGTTTTTCAATGCTTTTCTTCTTACTTCCAATTTCTCTTTGGATTTCATCGTCTTTGAAGAGGCCTTTGCCAAAGAATTCAGACAATACGGCAAATGAGTTAGATCTAGCTGTGCTCAGTTTCACAGCAAAGTCTGCGTCCATTGCTGCCCGAGCTGGTTTCATCTGGAATAAATTGCAATAAGCACCTCATGATCCATGAAAATGCGATTTCAAGACATCGGAAATACAGAAAAAACAAACACCTCAGTTGATTCAGTTCCAAGGATTTCCTTATTTTTATGCCAACAGACAGGGCAGTCACGATCATTGGCCGCATAACTATCAAAACAGCTGCAAACATACATTTAGAATTTTAATTGACAATTGAAGAGTTAAATATTTTGTATACACGTTCAAAACGAATAAACTCACTGTTGATGAAAAGAATGTAAACACAGGAAGTGTACGGAAGGTAAATCCAGTTTCTGTGAACAAGCATTGCACCTCATGCTTTGAAATGTGGAAGGTCTGTTAAAAACAATTAATCGTTTGTAATAAAATCATCCTTCTTCAGTTAAATTCAAAACCTGAGTTCAAACTCACTTTGTTCGAATAGCGTCTATTCGAGTTCGGACGTCGGCCGTCTCGCTTAAAAGTTTCTCTCCTTCCGTTTTATCTTCTTCAATGTCTTTTCGGTCCAAAACCTTTGCAAGGAATGCCCTTGCACTTCCAAGCTTAAACCGGGTCTGACAAAGACGGTTCAGAATAGGCAATGGTTCCATTAGATTCTCATCCAATAACTTTGTCAAAATTTCCTGCACTACTTTCTCAGGACAATTTGATCGAGCTGAAGCTAACGGATCATTATCATCATGTGGAGTTGTAATAAGGAAAAATGCATCTTTCCACAATGATGGCTTGTTCTTAGCGTATTTACGGCATGTTTCTAAGAACTGAGTCCAGAGTGCAGAGGTTCGTAGTGCTGCCTTGTATCGAATGTCTAAGAGGTCATTGTGAAGGCCGAGTTTTTCAAAAGCAATGATTTCGCCTGAACTGAAACCAACCTGAAAGGAATCACATTAAAAAAATAAATTGACTTTACAAATAAACAATTCCTCGGCTGGAATCGTTTCTAATTAGGTGCAATGTTATGGCTTTTTACCATTTTGCAAGCAAGAAGGGCTCTTGGCCAATCCCACGAAGGGCAATCTGGTGCTTTTGACAACAGAGCTAAAATCTTCTCGTTTATTCCTAAATCTGAATCGTTTCTTTTTGACCATAAATCTAAATATGCCTCCAATAGGAGATTCATCAAAGGGCCATCATCAGGTTGAAATTCCTATTGAAAAATTTCCAATTCCAAATGTAATGTAATTTCACAACTAAAAAATGGGGAAATACGAAAACTAACCTGACAAATGTTCTCCAACAACGGAACGAGGATATCTTTTTTGGAAATGAATAAGTCCACGAGGTCTCGTTTTACAGGTGACAAGCATAACAAAGATACAATCTTTTTCCACGCGTCTAAACATTACCAAAATAAATATTAAATTGGTTTATTGATTTTTAATAATAGTGTGTGAACATGTACCGATCATCAGAATTACCTGTTGCTTTTGGATCAGTCTGGCCAACAAGTTGAACTAGAGTACTTCCAAATCTCCTCAGAATTTCTTCGGCTCTATCATCTCGAATGACCTTTTCCAGAATTTCATACAAATCTTCCTTGCAAGGATCTCGCACGTCTTCAAGTAAAATTTGTAAAGCACTCCCGTACAATTCGTGCTTCTGAGCTAGTTGGTAGGCTTGTTTTGACATTCCACCCTTTCGGAAAACCTGGATTGCAGTAGCAGGTTCTAGAAAGTCACACGATGGATCCTAGATAAAAACAGCATTATAAAATGTTTCAGGGACTTGAAGTTGATGTAAAGTATTTCTTTATATTTATAGTATGAATCGCACCTTCACATAATGTTCAATTTTCTCGTTTAATTTTAGCTTGGTCAAGCAATTAAGAAGTAACGTGGTAAGATCCGGAGTAGCATACCCAGTCTTGTGAATGACTTCTAGGTATTCCAAGAGATTCATAACTCGAGAAGCATCAAGATACTAGAAACCCAACATGAAATACAATTTACCATTTCGTAAAATTGAATTGAAAGGCATTTAGTATTTAAGATATAAATCAAACTCCAAATGGTCACCTTTCGAACTACATATGATGGTACAAGTTTCCCAACAGTTTTTCCATACTGTTTAACAGCTCCATCCAAATCACCTTTATTGTATAAATGGTCCCCATATTGACGAAAGATATCCGACATTCCCTCGGCATCGAAGTTGTTACTTTTAGCAACCTAATAAGTACAGGTAGATTGCGTTTGAAATATGATTTAAGACAACTCTAGTCAAGAAAGGATTAAGAAATTAAGTACTTTAATTGCTAAGTCGTAATGATTCTTCTTATAAAATACAGTCATCTTTGTTTGTAAATCCTTTTCCTTCAGTTGCCAAAAAGTTCCGTCAGAAGTTAGTAAAAATAGCGACCCCCATTCATTTGCCGCAACCCGAATTGGTTCAGGCGAAAGTAAGGACGAAGAAAATGCGACGAATTTATTAGCACAGTCGAAAATAGTCAAGCCATATCTAAAATTAAAATTAACTAGTTAAATCAGCTCTTTAGGAGTTAAATATAAATTGGTAATTTTTTTTAAACGTCAAAATTACGTTTCGGCTGATAGACGAGCGATAATGAACAAATATCCTCGAAAATAATATAGCATATGCTTTTCCCCATCAAATCCATAGCAGGGACCACGATCTTCGGGTGAATAACAGTAAACACCCTATGTAACGAAAATTAAAATTGAGCTGCAGTTATTGAAAATAAATTCAAAATGACAAGTTGTACTAAGCATAACTTACGTCACTTCTCCCAACAATGAAATGATCATCTACGGAATCTTCGGCGTAGCAACTGCAGTGCATTTCACATCCGGACTTATCTCCCTGAAACTATTTCCAAAAAACGTATTTTAAATTTTAGAAATCAAATAAAAAAGCACATTTTGTTATACAACCTATACCTTCATTTCCTTGTCTTTATTAGTAACATCAAAGGGGAGGATGGCATGTTTAGCTGCAGCGAATAGTATCACATTATTTTTCACGGTTTTGAACGCTAGTCCAGTTATCGATCCACTTTCCTCTCCTTCTCGATGAAGTATACGAGTTTTGATATTTCTTTCCCGAGTTAGCTCCCCTACAAACCATATTTATCAATTAAGAGCGTTCATAAATCTATTGTCAATTAATTAAACTTTATTTTGAGCTCATATTTACCTCTATATAATTGTATTTCTCCATCTTCAAATCCAACAGATAGCAATTGAAGGTTTTCATGTACAGCGAAGCATGTTGGAGGCCTACTGAACCTGATCACCCTTCATTTAAAAAACACAATTTTTTAGACTTTAAACGACTCTATGAAATTAAATAGTTAGATTTCGACAAACTTTTTGAGGACAAGCTGGGTTTTGGTTGGATCTTGTTCTAAAGGCCCTTCGTCCCAAATTTTTATCGAATAAAGTCCAGGCTCGTCTTCCTACAATTCATGAATAAAAATTGTTAATAATAGAACCATGCAATTCCCTAATGTCAACGTAGTTATTAAGAGTGTATATGGAATTTGTAAAGTTGTAAGGTGTACCAACCCCAAGGGTGACAACAAATGCGGAACGACGGAGTTGGTGTATTTGATGAATGCCTTTGAGATGTGCCTGAGCAACTGTTTTTGTTTCAAATTGTCTTGAAATAGAATGAACTGCTCCTTCGGAGTCCCCCACGAGTATCCGACCTCTCCCACTTGACCCACATCTTACTGTGGATCCCTACAGATACAAATAAAAAAAATGATTACATTTTATTTTTTGCTTACAATAACATTTAGACATGTATTAGCAATTAGCATACCTTTAAATGTTCTTTGATGCTGATGTCCAAGTCCACCTTTTCCAGGTCAAAGAATTGAAACCGTCGACACTAAAAAAAAACAAAAATAAAACAACTAAATTAGACATTAGATATAAAAACAGCTGAATATCAAATATACGAATATACCTACATTCTTGTCCGCATTCTATGATTCTATCCAAAAACATTACGTTCGTTTTAAGTTACAAAGTTACGACGATTTAATTTTATATTCCAAAATCCCAAACTCAAATAATTTGTAATGAACATTTAATATTTTCATGATTATTGTCAATACAAAAAAGTAATTGTTACGATGAATTAAAATTCAAAACTATTTTTTTGCTATTTCTTTTTCATGATCATGTATGTTCTTTATTTTCTCATATTTTGTATTTACATTTCATATTTATACATTATGCGTATTAATGAAGCTAATTTTATTAATATTCTATTATCCTACGAAAAGTAATATTAAAAGGTGAATCAAGTTCTCTCAATCCTTACTTGGAACAGCGTCATGATGTATTCGAACTTCTGATTTAATGAAGCTCTTTAAAATTTAAATTATGAAAATCCACCGCAAATCCAAAATCTTAAATAATGAATAACTAGAACTAGGCAAAGGCAGCCTTCTCCTTTCCACACTAAATGAAACCGGAAACGAGAATCTTAAGTTACATTATTCGATGGTTAAGTGGTTAAGTCTCAAGGAAGGATATGTCACTGTCAAATAAATAATAATTTAGTAAGACAAAATTGAAGTTTTTATTTTTAGTGATAATGAATCAATTAAACTTTCATTCCTTGCCGCATCCTATCCTAAATCCCAACCTGACTGCTACGAAAACTCCCCTTCTTGACCAACTAAAAAGCTCTCTGGAAATAGGCTTCGTTCCATATTCAATCATGATTTTTTGCCATTAGATCTGACTGCTTTAAATATTCATTTTAATTAGGCTTCCGTTCCTGTGCCACCAGCTTTAAAATGATTATCCTTAAATACCACTTTTAGACGATGTATATCTTTTCTATACTATTATATGAGGATAAGTCAGTTGACCGGGAGTTATTTTTCTCGTACTGTTTTAGTTTTCCTGACTACTTCCTTTACATTTTAATTATAGTTTCAAAGGGGGTTGGGTAGTTATTTTGGGGATGGGAGTCCTTATTCCGATTGTCAGAATGGTACTACCTATTTGCAGACTATTTAAGGAATATTTTTATTTTTAAGCGTTATCTTGTAGATCAATGTGATACGATCAGAACATTCAGAAATGCGTTCAACAATACAACGCTGGAGTTGATATATTATTGGGCTTATGTTTGTATGTCTTACAGAGCCGCATAAAATCATACGATTATATTATAGCGATAGCAATTGAAAATAATAAGTAAAAACAGTAAAAATCGAAGCCAAAGAATTATATACGTATACGCATGAAAAAAAAATTGAAAAATAATCAAAGAGGTGAGCGTACATCATAGAAAAGAATTGGATAATACAACCGCAATTTAGTAATAATTTAATCATTTTCTGTCAATTTCCTAATTTATGCGTATCTATAAGGAATTTCCATCAAGCAAAAAGTAAAATATTCGTAGCAAGATGCATTTGCATGTGCATAGACTCAATTGCAAAAGTTTTTGACTGAATTTGATGAATTCACAAACGTCATGAATTCTTGAACGTCATGAATTCATGAACATGATTTTTTTTAGTATTTGTATTTAAGATTGAGACTTGAGACGATAATGATGTTCAGGATTTCGAGGCTCACACGTCACACACAAATGAATTCAGATAAACTAAATATTATATTTACTACAAAATATCCCGGAAAAAATAGTTGATGATTTCATCTGAATGTATATGCCCATGGATTTACAAAAAAGCTAAAAAAGTTTCTCAGAATCGAAAAATTTTTGACCTGAAATTAATCTGGTAATGATATGAAATCTCAAATCATAAATATAGCAATGACGTAGCGCTTTAAATTAATTCAATAAAAAGTAAAACCGGTTCTTGGCCAAAATTCATGATATTTTATTCATACTCTGCATTGTATTGGGCTCGAGTAATAATTATCACAAACGCAAAATAATAAAATACAGTGTAGATATTTAATTTTATTTGTCTGTCAATTTTAAGCGAAAACAATGATTTGATCAAATTTAATCCACAGTTATCCACTCTTAAAAGACCAATAAAAAATTAAAAGCGCATATATACAGTGAGGAAATTGACAAAAAGTATCATTGTCTCATCCTACGTCTTACTACATGGTTAGGGTCCATGATCCCTAATTATTCCGGCCAACAATCCGTTTCACTCTATATCTAAAATAAATAATTGTCGCAATTTTTTTTAAACACAAACTGCACTATAATGCCTTCGGCCAAACTTGCATTTGTCCTGTCTGCAATTACCTTTGTTTCGTCCCTTCCCATTTCGGATAAGGTTCAAAAGCCCATTGGAACTGGAGCATCTTTTCAGAGTGCCTTTCCATTCAGCCAAGGTAAATTATCACAAAAAAGTCATTTAACAGGTTTGGATAAATAATCGACTAATGGCAGTATTAAGGCCATACCGGTCATTCCTTGGTTCTGCCTTAAATTGCTCAATTATTTCAAGCTTTAATGTTCAACTTCTACTTTAGATTCCAACCTGCCTTCATTTCCAGAGGAATCGAACAATTTAATACTACCCGTAAGCGAGTTTCGATTCCATCGAGCTCAATTCACTTCTAAATCGAGGCTTCACCAGAAGATTCCGAACATCTTTCGAAATCCAGGTAGAGTAATCTTTGACGAAGATAACGACGAGCCTTTGGTTCCTGAACCAGTTTTTGAAAGTTCAAGTAGATATCCAACAACTCCTGGATCTTCAAGTAATCAGAGAAAGAAAATAATTAAAGTTATCGAGAATGAACGAAGACCTACTCAACTTCCGCCAGGAATGACACTGACAACTTCAAGGTCCATTTCTAAATTGCCTACAAAGACCATTCCAAAGTTCTCATCACGTCCGGTAACAGAAGCTGTATCATCGACAACTAAAGTCACAAGGAAGCCACAGTTAAAAATCATTCAGGCAACAAATCTTCCATCATCGTCAGCAACAACAAATCCCCCATCAACAACAACAAAAATCAAGCAAATTGAAGCCACGAAGGAGTCTCAGAACGAATGTGTAGAAAGTCAGGAAGGGGTTTGTGACGAAATTTTAACCGAAGGCAGCTTCTACTCTTCATTTAGAGTCCAGGCTCCCGAATCGACGGCTCATCGAAACCATCCACGCCGGAAACACAATGTCTAAATGTTGACAGCGACATACAAAGTTTTCCATAAAGTCTCTTAAGTAATCTTAAATATAGTTAAATAGTTAAATAATCGATTCCTGGGTTAAAGCCTCCAAATATTATAAAATCGATTTCGAGGTGGGGATTTATTCCGGGGGAACATATTTTTCGCAGAGTAATCCAACCTCTTTAATATTATTTTTTAAAAGGTGAATTTATTTAACGTTATAATCACGCAATTATCCATACTATCTGAAGATACCTGAAAACAGATAAACTGCTAACACTAAAACTACAAAGTTAGCATTCCACAACAGACGAGAAACTGGATTAGTGTGTACACAATTAGGAACATCTTTCGAAATTTATGGTTCTAGAATCAAAACAAAAATGGCTTAGATTACCGATCATATTCAGCCGATTAAATACACGCAATTTGTTGTAGATTATATAGTCGTATAGTGCCAATTAATTAAAATATCTTACTGGGGGAAACAGATCATCAAATCGGATTTGTATAATTGGAAGATGTGGTCTTCTCGGAACCATTTCAATCTCTCGGTCCACAACGCAAATATGACACTAAATCAATCAGACCATGACAATAATCAGTCATTGTTAAATGGGATGGGATCGTTTTTTAAGAGGTTTGAATTAAATCTAAAACATTAGTTTAAACTAATTCTACAGTCAAGGTTTATTTGACGTCATCGACATACCGTCAAAATAGCCATTGCAATCAGAGAGAACCCACTTGCAAAGTAACACAGCAGTCTAGCATACTCATCAATTTCAGGGGCTAGAACCATGCTTCCAACTAATTTAAAAAAAATTGTAAACCCAACTGATGAATTTAAATTACATTTCGACTCATTGCAAAAAACTCTTACTTGCTAATCCCCATCCAGCGTAACCCGACAGGGAGTGGACGTAAAAAGACAAGGTCATCACCCACTCCGTCTTATGTCGAAACCACCCCGACGCAAGACCCCCAGCACAACAGAATAGGGATGCATAGCCCAAGTACATGTGGGAGTCGAGTTCGAAAAACGCTGGAAGCGTATACGAGATGTACGAGATGAGGACGACGAATATTGCCAATGCGACATGAATGAAGAGCCAGATTCGCCAACCCTTGACCTCTTTCGAGTGAAGCGTCTCCTTGTAAAACCTGCAAATCGTAATGCTAACCGGGAGAAAGAAGAAGAAGGCAAAGCACATCAGCCCTCCGTGAACTCCCCGTTTAATGAAACCAGGCTTTTCTTTGGCTGGTGGAGGAGGTGGTTCCGTAACGACTTGGCAGGGGTCACAGACACTCCCTGGAAAATAGCGGTCCAAACTCGTTGATCCGATTTTTGCAGGCTCGTTTAAACGGAGTCTTCTGGGATCGTCTTCATTTCCGGTGCAGATAAAACGGCCTTGCCAAGCCTTACAGATTGTGAAGGGTTGCCGGGCTTTAGATTTAGTACCTTCTCGATTGAACTTCACGATGCATTTCCTGACGATTTAGAAATCTGACGTTAGATTAGCATGAAACATTTTTGCGATCTTCGTTTATTTTCCTTAATTCATTCGCGATTTTGGTAAGAAATGTTAGGATTAACTCACGAATCAAAGTCACCAACAACGCGGATAGGAGACCAGTCCTTAGAATGATCTGGCAAGTCATATTTCGGCCCAACTTCACAAGTGATCTTACTTTTCATGTACTCAGGGTTGCTCCGGACGTACCGTTGAATCTTGTTTTCTTTCCAGTACCAGCATTGCGTTGCATTGTACTCGAGACCATACTGCTGGAAACAGGCTCTTGGGAGACTTGTAGTGTTTCCTAATAGGCTTTGCAATACAACGTCAAAGGTTGGAGGCAACGGGCTACATTTTGGTAGTATCGGGGAGGGTAAAGTTGGTTGATTGATTGGTGTTGTGAATGCGTTTATCTGAGTTACTTTCCCGGAGAAGTCGTAAGGCCCGAATTTCTTGACCATCCAAATACGGAAATCGAAATCAAAGATTATAAGGACCCTGGGTGACGGAAGGATATGGAGTTTTTACAAAGTCATAAAATATTTGGCATCAATTATGTAGGTTCTTTTCAAAGGAATTTACCAAAATTCAACTGATTTTGCGGAAGAGCATGTCGTGTCGGCCCATTTAAAGTTCCAATGTAGTTCCTTTTGTGGTCCTACTGTATCAACGGATCCAGTGCCATTACTTGGTTTGGTTAGCAAATGGTGAAATACACCAACGGTTGGATGCTGGAATTATGGAGCAAAATTTTTCAGCAATAACCAAACCTAAACCAGACCATTAATGCATGTATCAAAAGAGTTCTAATACCATTAACGAAACATCGGGTCGGGAAATACATCCGATTATTTTCGAGAAACCGAACTGACAGTCACTGCATTTGAACTCTCCATCAACGTCAAATTGGCCAAACGGGAAACCGAGCCCAAAGGGTTGATGGACAGCTTGTATCACAGCCCCCTGGAAACTGACATCCGACTTGAACTGGACATGTATCCGTTGCAAGTAATTTCCATTTCCATCCCCAATGTAGTCTTTCGTCTCGGAGCATTGGATTTTGTTGAATTCCAGCGTCAGGCTCGTAGGTTCCTTGATGCTAGGAGCAGAAGGTGGGATTGTATTGTCCTTGAACTGTCGAGGGACTTCATAGGCTTGTAGGAGGTACGGTTTCAATTGATTCAGTGGCCACTGATACAGGAGGTGCTCTCCCTGGCCAACGATACACCAGTTGATGAGCCGATATCTGTAGACTTGTTGAACTTTTGATCGGAGTGGATCAGTAGGCACAGTTGTCGTTGGCTGACAGTGGATGAATATTTGAGTGCAAGGGAGGAGTATTAGAAATCGAAAGATGTGATTCAAGGCAAGAGTTGTCATTTTTTCAACGGTACTCAAACGGTCAAAGTTAAAAACATGCTTCAATTTACCAAATAAAATATTATGGACTTTCAAATTCAAATGACAATAATTTTTTATTACCACGAAGTGACATTTCCACTAAACGTTTCCATCGTTATCGGATGTTATATTTTTTAAAGACCCTAGGGGGTCTGGTTCATGCAAGCTAAAATCTTACAATTTGACCCCCACGATTCACCCATGGAATTAGATTTGACGAATGGTAAACCATGTAATTCATATTGAATTGTCCTTATAGACTCCTCGCTGATCTACAAAAATTAATTAGGCAAGTTTTATGCTGTTATTGTGATGAAGGAGGCTGTACACAGATAAGCGTTACTCGGGCTAAAAATATTATTTATTTTCATACAAAATTAAGTGCTGGACAAAATATTCGGAATAAACCTTCCTATCTATAACATTAGTTGACATATCCTATTTATATTTCAAAAACAAGTAAACTGGCCAGTTCAGGATCTTTCTTGTAATCCATTAGAACGGTAGGATTTGTTTTGCGAAGTTCAAAGATTTTCCTGTAACAAAATGTATGCATTTAAGTCAGATGAAACTTTCTCTTTTAAAATAATTAATGCTTTTTTAATTAATCCTTACTGCAAAAACGCCTGGGTCGAATACGACTTCCCCTCATTTTTCTTATTCTGAAGCATCAAAGTATAAACCGAAGAATAGTTCTCCAAGTTTACCATCGTCATTAAAACTTCCAGACACTTGGTCTCCAAACTCCCAATTTCAAACTGTCTAGCTACCTTGTGGAGGCTTAAGGTCTTATCGTAACTTGAAAAAAACTTCGTACTTCCAGTATAACAGAATTCAAACATGGCCTCAATAATCGTAGGATCAAAACCATCCAAGTCAATAATCTTTTTGCCTTCATTTTCTGCAAAATGTTTTGCAAAGACCGGCGAAAACTCTATATCACCATCCAATTAGTATTGTTAGCTCATAAGTTCATCAGATTGATATTTAAATTCGTCTTCAACTATGGCATACACCTACCTTTCAAAATGGCTTTATGGACTTTAAAAGCGTGGAGCCCGATTAGGATTTTGATGTCGTAATCCTTCTTGCTTTTCCATAAATCTGCAGTGAATTCTCGGAGTTTTCTGTCCTTGTCTTCGTCAATATCCTTTTGCTCTACGATCTTCTCAACAATCGTACCTTCAGCAGCATTTTCTCCGTTTTTCTGACTAACGTTACCATCCGATGACTTAGAGAGGATGGATTCGGGGTCAGCAGCTTCCCGTTCTTGAACATCGGAGTAGAGCATCATGCTGGTATGGAGGCGAATGATTTCCGGAGGGTGGGATCCAAACTTACGAGCTGGCAGAAACATGCTCCAACCAAATGTACAATTGGTTCTTGTGAACCGCTTGATACCGGTCATTCCTACGTCAATTTTAGTGGATTGATAAGTTTGACGAGAAAGTACAGAAATTACGAATTTTATTGGTAAAGAAATATGTAGGACGATCACCTCTTTGATAGACCGAGGGCCCTTCTTCGGATAGAACCACGAAATCATACGTGACATCAACGAAATCGTGCAGAGCATCCAGCCCACACATCCATAGGTAGAAGGAGACGTATTGAACCCCATTGTTCATAAAACAAGGGTTCATTATCATGGCCCTAAAATCAATACGAAATCAAAATTGTATTGACATTTAAAAAATACATAACTATTGTTAAATACAATTAGATTTAGATTAAATAAATGATCCATTAACCATTCCGAAGACCTTCCGCTAGCTTCTACGAAGGCGAACTTCTCAGACGTTATGTAGCGCGGTGGTTCAGGAACGTTTGGGATACCCTCCGGTTGTGTTACAGAGCCTGAAGGCCTGGATGCTTTAAGAATACTCGATTTGAGGTTCCAGTACAGTTTAATTTTTTCAGTGGTAAGCTGAGGGCAAAGTATTATCGTCTTTTAAAGATTAGCGTCTTTCTCGGTTGTTAATATAAATGATTTTACCATGTTTTGTGATTTAATTAGAGAGAAATCGTGAACGGGTGGGACGAGGGGTTTAATGTCGGAGGTTTCATTTCCGCATTTCTCGGGTTTACTTTCCAAACTCTCAGATCCTTCAGAAGGATTGTTCTTGACATTATCCGGTTCCTTAATAGTCATGTTATTCTTCCCCTTGACTTGTTGAACAGTTTTCAAAATATCTGTCCATTCGACCATATTAAATTCGCGACTTTTACAGTTATGTGAAGTTGATTTTCGATAAGGTATTTTTCAGATAAAAATCTTGTCAGAGTACTAAAAGATGCACTTTAGCGTTCCAAGACAACATGATAAATTAGTACGTACATTTTTAGCCAACGCCAGTTGTCAAGCAATCTTGCCAAGGTACTTGAATTTGATTTAGTTATGCCGATAAATTATAACCAGAATTTATCAACCAAAATCCCAACTGGATGAGAAATAAATTCATGGTTGCATTTTAATTGTGCATCAATCAAACTTCAATTCCAGCCGTTGTAAGCCCCAAGGCATTTACCAGGATGGGTTTGCAGGACATTGTGGATCAAGTCAACCATTTTGTCGATATCGTTGAAAAATCCAAGAGAATAGATATTGAGAAGCCCCGATGGGATCAGAGCACTTACTGGGGACGCGCCCAGCATTTCTGGGCTACAACAAATCCCTTCAATCTTCTTCATACGGATAAGGAGTTTGATGATGCCAAGGATATCGTGACACGATACAGGTCGTCATTATATTCCTCTCTGGGTTACAAACCTCAATTTACATCTGCTAATTGTTTCAACTCAACTACTAACGATTGTGTTAATGTATAGACGAGGTGAGACTTTTCCGAATCTCTCGGAAGATGAGCTGTGGAAAAATAAGCATATCTACGACTCTGCTTTTCACCCTGAAACTGGGGAGAAGACGCTCATGATTGGACGGATGTCCGCACAAGCACCTATGAACATGGTCATCACCGGATGCATGCTGACATTCTACAAGTACGCCTCAACTTGACATCGAAACCAAATAGTCAAATTCATTCAGACATTTGTCAATATAAGCATGTTTATATTTGTTCATAAATATATATTCATATTGCAGATCAGCCTCTGCAGTGGTTTTCTGGCAAGCGATTAATCAGTCCTTCAATGCTGTAGTTAACTATTGCAATCGAGGTGGAACAACTCATATCGCGACTTCGTACGTCCACCTTCTTCATAATGAACAGATCATAATACTTTAGAAATGACTAGTAATCCGGAAATGATAAATTTTTAGAGAAATGATGGCCTCATATTTTACAGCTACTTCTGGGGCTTTGATTACTGCCTTGAGTCTCAACAAAGTTGCAAAGGTACCGCTTATATATTTAATCTGTGCAGGTTCAGGTTTTTAACATAAATTATTTGCTTATTTCGATCAATTTTAATGATTTACAATTAATGAATCTTTCTTAAAGAGAGCCTCGCCATTGATCGGTAGGTTGGTCCCCTTTGCAGCGGTTGTCGCCGCTAATGCTGTAAATATTCCTCTCGTTCGTCAAAGGTTCATTGATAACATAGTACATTGATTGTAGTTTATGGATTCGATATTCATTTTGTTAATATTTAATAAATTGTATTAAATTAACAGGGAGATTAAGGACGGAATGAAACTAATGAATGAAAAAGGGGATAACATTGGTTATTCAAGCAGAACGGCCAAGATTGCCATTTCCCAAGTGGTTCTATCGAGGGCAATGATGGCCGTGCCTACAATGGGTGCGTAATGTCCTCTCATCCGTATTTTTTTTTTTTGCAAATTTATTTCAAGTTGCAATTATTAATTACAACTCCTTCCATTGTAGTTTTGATTCCCGTCATGATGAACAAACTGGAGAAGAAGGGAATCCTGAAGAAGTACCCAAGACTTCCCTTGCCATTTCAGCTAATTTCTTGTGGAGTGATCCTGACCTTTGCCACGCCGTTATGTTGTGCGATATTTCCTCAGATTGCTTCAATCCCCGTTTCATACTTGGAACCAGACGTTCAGGTTTGATTTCTTAATTTATTTTCCTAAGATTAGGAATTAATTACTTTATGATGGATGGTATCCCATAAAACTGCTTTCTCTCTCCTATTCGGACGCTAAACTACCATAATCTATTTTTTTGTTTGTAGGAAAAACTCAAAGCCAAGGGGAATCCAACCCACGTTTACTATAACAAAGGCTTGTAATTGTAATTCTAGCCCATTTACATGCAACCATTGTAAACAAAAATGTTTATTTATGTCATTCCGTATTGTTTGTACTTAGAAAATAAAATGTTCCAACATTTCCATGTGTTCGTATATCATCTCTTTACTTTGTACTTCCATAAAAGCAGAAAAGCCCGGAATTCGGAGGGCATCGGTTTCTCCGGATTTCCTAATGCCGCCTGTTTTCCTCAACACTCTTCTATTCCATACAACCATGCCTTATAGGTAGTATGTAATAAAAGGTAGTATTTTAGATCCGAAAATTTCGGGACTCAAAACCTGACAAGCTGACAGAATTAATAAGACAAGTCTTCCATTATCCGCAGAGTAGAAGAAGATCCATAAGTTCTCGAAAGAATTATCCCAATATAAGATTGGATTACCGATATCCTTCATCGTCTCCGATCTCAACACTTTCGACTCCACTTTGCTCGTTGGTGGTGGTGGTTCTGCTAATAATAATTAGAATTCTCCGAAAGAAAGATCCGATTTCACCTAATTGAATCGGGGTGTGTGGGATAATGGTGTTGGCTACGATTCTGGGTCTCAGCATCAGCCTCGTCCCCTGCCTCATGGTAAATATTTACATTGCTAATGCCAATGCCAATAATATGTCAGAGATTTGTCTAAAAATATAACGCCTCTGATTTATTTCCCACGTATTCAAGTTCGGGGTGATCATCATGATATCCTTCCTCCTCTGTAACTGTGAATACATCGGAGAGACCGTGGCCAAGCACTTTTGTGCCTGGAAGAATCGGAGGAGAGAGCGGATTAAATCTCATAGCATCAAGCCTAATAATAGCGGTATATAATATTTGACCAATTAACTAAAATGCCCGATGATTTCTAATCTAAATGTAATCGGGTTTAATTAATGGCCATTAATTCGGATTTTTAGTGACAGGGAAGAGGAATCTCGCTTCTAAACCATTAATAAGACCACCACCCTTTTCATCATCGGCTGGGGATGTAATTCAAAGGCACACGAACATGAGTCTAGCTGTAGTTAATTTCGAAAATCACATTGTTGAGCCTGCATCAGCCCCAGCTTTTGAGGGAGACTTGGATAAGGACGATGAACCTTCTACTTCCGGTCCCCCCGGTCTTGAATCGGACCCTCCGCCGTCTTATGACGAATGTATTAGAAGTAAGACACCGGAAGAGAATTAGTCTAAGTGAAAGCTGTTTTTACGGCTAAATAATGCAATAAAAAATTGAATGTTGAGATTCCGCGAATTATGCCAGATATCGTTTTCCATTCATTTGTCTACTGCTTCCTGATTACGAATTCCACACTGACCCACATATTATAGTCCAGGGAATGCTTATAATCTTTATCTGGCAATCTTCCTGACAATTTGGCTGATGTGATGAATAATGAGAGGCTCGGCCCTGACTCCAGCTAGGTTAACAATGGGTAGACAAGTTGCTGAAAGACTATGTACTCGGAGACATTTGCCTTGAGAAGTTGGCTGAATTGTTCAATTTAGAGTTTGGTTTAGGAAGGAGCTAAGATCGTGTTCTTACATTCTTGTCATCAGCTTTAGTTGTATAAATAAACATTTTCATTTATTTTTATCTTCCAATTAGAATTAATTCATGTCTAAAAATAGGCTACAGTGGATTCCAATCGTCGAATGCCTTTGTACAAGTTTTTAAAATCGTGAATTATGACAGGTCCAGTTGAATCACAATAAATAAAACTCGAACAAATAGCCAATTTAATAAGAATCTATATATTAGATTAAATTAAGAGATTTGATCAACAAACACAAGTTTAAACGGAGTTGGGGAACTTTCGTCTACAAAGCATCATCTAAAATCCAGCCAAGGTAGCATTTCTCGAACATTATGGACTTCCAACATGCAAAACAAAATCCAGCCAAACAATTTAATCCATCAACTATTTGTATCGAATATTCTCATTAAAAATTCCATATAAAATTTATACAACACATCGGAAGCTATTCCAATAATCCTTAACATGCCTCAAGTAAGCCCGGAAAATAAAATAAAGTAATGGAAATCGTTATCTTAACTATTCGCCTACAGCAGCGTGTATTTTCTATAAAAGGAAGGCGTAACCCTTTCAAAATCCCAATCGAAAATAAATCTATAAACCTATATATTCATAAAATCCAGAACACCATATTTACTCAAAACATCATAAACCGAAAAGTCGGCCCTAATAAATCTATAGTTTACGGGGTACTTTACTTCCACCCAAAATACTATCCAACTACTGCTGCAAAGAAACTGCAAAACCGTAAAATTCTGAAACCCAACAACCACCGCCCAATTTTCCACCAAGCCCCACCAACCCATCAGTAGGAAACATAATACCTATATTATTATAAGGAAATGGTATTGTTCCATTTTGTATTAGTTTATCTTTCAAACCACACGCACCGCGTCTCCGATAAAATGCAATAATAAAAGCATTATAATTGTATCGGACTCGGTTGTTGTGTAGTTACTTTGTTTTTCGAAGTACAAGACAAGATTCTGCGCCAATTGGTACAAGAAGACCCGCATTAACCATACTATTATCGCCACCGCCTCACGATCACACAGGACAGATAACAGGCAGGCAAACACCCGGGTATTCTCTCTTGTAGCAGTAGTAGGACGTAGGACCACATCTTATTCCACTACTACATACTACAACACTACTACTACTATACATACAAACCTACTACTTCCACTTAACAATCAAAATAGCTCTATCCTGCATCTGACTCCATATTATGCTATAAATGGCCCTCGTCCTATCAAAACCAATAAAATCCCTTCGGAGACTTGATGATGTTGATTTCCTCCCTTTGCTTTCGTACCTTTTTAGTTTACGATAGGAGGAAAGAGAAAGCACTCATCGTCATATCACATCATCATCATCCCCATCAGCATCCCTTTCATCTCAGGTCGGAAAAAAAGTCAGAGCCTCAAGATCAAGTAAGAACTAATACCCTAAAAAGTCCCTACAAAATCATAACCCTATTCTCTCCCGTATATAACGTTTTCGTTCCCGGAAAGTTATTCCAACTTCCGAAAAAATACCTGCCAAAACTGCCACCACCACCAGAGATACCAGCCTCTCTCCTAATAATAACATAGCAGCCGTTCCAAGCTCCTTCAAAGAAACAGAGGCATGTGGTTTTCATATCCACTTTCATAGTCAAGGTTTTTTACCGTTTTTTTAACGAGAGGAATCCATTAAGAAGGACATGGAGCGAGAAGGAGAAGTTGCTGCTGAGGCAGTCTTCTGACTCCAACTAGTACGGAGACCAAGATCAGTCCGTTTTTATCTGCATGCAACTTTGGGTCCGTTTTAGCCGTGTGGCCCTGGTTCGGTTTACTACCAGAGTTGTTGGGTTAGACGAGGAGAGAGTTGGTGCAGTCTGCTCTGGATTCTGGAAACTCTGGCTTGATCGGGATATAGAGCCTAGTGGGTATTAGTTCGTCCGGGTATTTTAAGGGAATTTATCCGAAATTCGGATCAATACCTGCTGGCGTCAAGCGGGAGTTTCATTCTCCCAGACTAAGAGCAGGGAACCACTTAACCAGTCCCCCCTCCCTCCCCAATCACTGTTAAATATCATAGACAGATTTCTCCATTATCTTGCCACCACCACCATCGCCAAGAAATATGAGAAGAATGTTGTTACCGAAGGGCTTTATTAATCTACCCTAGCCTTCGGCCTTATTTCCTCGTCGCTCTTCTTTCTTTTCCGTTTTTAAGAGACTTCAGTGTCTCGGTTTCAGTTTCTTAATCTTCATTTATTAGTATCCCTCCCCGTCTCTTCTGTGACTACTTTTACCTCGATATATATATATATCTTCTCGTTCTTGCTCTTCGTCATTTCTTCTTCTTCTTGTGCTTTAGGATCTGTGATTCTAACAAGAGAGCCTATTCCTGATACTGCTACCTTCCGTGTCGTCTCTTTTGTCAGGTTTTGGGAAGTGAAAGTTGAGTGAAATAAAAGGACAAAATGGTTATGGATATTTCATTCGAAGACTTGAAGGGGCCCATATTCTTCATAAGTGGAATGATGGTTGGTGTCATTCTGGTACGTTACCCTATAAAATCTCCTTTTTAATCTACATACTCCATACCAATCATTTTACAAGATGCCATGCTGAAATCTTGAAAATCATGGAATCACATCACATAGATTTACAACGCTTTTTTTGTAAATATGTATAATGGGTAAAAACAATAGGTCCGTAATTTTTTTATGACAGTCTAAAGGTGTTGGTCATTGATAGTTAAATGACGTAAGGCAATGATTGGATTGGAATATTAGCAACCAAACATTGAGGTTTCATGCATTTAGGATGAGGTTGAATTAACCCAATTAATCATTGCTAACCTTCCCCGTTCATTTTTATACAGCAACTAGTGCACGAACGTGTGTTGAATCTGAATCTATAGTATAGAATTTAATTCAAAACCACACTTTAAACAGACCCGACGGTCAAATTAATGTTATACTTCTTATTATTTATGCAGTATCACAATTAATTTACCATCGATTGAACCAACTATGGAAGATCATATCTGTTAAGTTTCTAATTAGGATTACGGCAGTGCCCTTTTTATCATTTATCTTGTGCATGTAAAGTCGTATTAAACAACAGATTTTAAAGTTTTAACGTCCAGAACTTATTTCCGAAGCATAACAACGGGAAATTAAACCCAAAAAATGACATTTAAAACCCAATGCTGACAAAACTTCTTCCCCGCCCCTAATAAATATAATAATCCGACTCTTGTGCATTCCCCAGGTCGCAATAATCTGGTACCTCGTCCATTTACGGAAAGCTCATAAGAAAAGACAAGAAGAGCAGAAAGCCTCGGAGGAACAGCAAGAAGAAAGTAAGTTTTTCCACGATCCATCAGAAAGGCATATAAAACGAAATACCGCAAAAGGTTACCCTCCTTCAAGAGTATAATCTAATATATTATTATGCCATTGCATTGCATGTCAACGTCAGATTACCTTCAAAGTCCATACGTCAACACACAACAAAAGTTTGCTACATATCCTCTACAATTGATTCCATCAGCTAATCCTATACTCTATTAAAAAAAGGTGTACTTTTTCTCTCTGACATTTCAGGAGAAGAAGTCGAGAGTGAGGAGCCCTACTTCGCTGGAGGAATACTAGTCCAAGACGCGAGGGGAGATTACCTACTAGAAGATAAGTCTCAACTGGGTCAAATTATAGATTTTAAGAAGGTGCCCCGACGGGAGTCGGACCGACAACAAGCTCGCCGAGAACTAGTCATTCAAATGTTAATTGCGGAGAGCATGAGTAAATGAGATAAGCTCTACCGGAGGGTTAAAAAACAAGACATGGCAAGAAAGCGGGCCGACCGGGCAAGGCTGATGAGAGACGAATTAAATCGGATCAGTATCATCAATGACGTGTCATCCTACTACGGCCTTGTCAAGACAAAGGTTAACGTGCCGAATTGTATGGGGGTCAGTAGTACTAGTCGACATCGGCATCAGTCCCAGCAATATCTCGATGACAGTAGTTCCATCAGTCGGAGTCACCTCTATATTTAACACCCAATTATGTACCGTATTATTCAATTCCACCACCTACTTACTACAGCATCAATAACCAGCAAGAACGCGTTAGTAAAAGCTATGATCGTCGCATCGCCGTTTGCCTACTCACAGATTCAATATCACCGAAATGCCATTTTTCTCGGTTACCTTCACCTTCGGATGTTGACTGGGGAATCAATGGGGGATCGTCAGAATCGGTTTGGAACTTCTGGACACCGGGGGTCACTAATTTGCGACCCCGATGTCCGGGACACCGAGTCACTTTTATAATGACCCCAGAGTTTTCGATAGTTCCAATACCGTTTTACATGCTTTCCTACTTGATCTCCAGTCCCATCCCCTGCCTGAATTACCCTTCGGTACCTCACCAAACCAAAACCACATTTTCACGTCTTAAATCGACAACAACACTCCTGCTTGACAAGAACAGACAAATATTTATAAAAGAAGCCATCACATCATAAATATAATACTAGAAATACCACACTTTCTCTATCTCTTTCAAGCAACACAAAAATCTGTGGTTTATTTTCCAGTATTTAAAAAAATCAAAGAATTAACCTTATGACTTAATATTAATTACGATTACAGTATAAATTGTACGATACAGGATTGTAACTACTTGATTATTAACTCTCTTCTACACCACTTTAAGACATTTCGTTCTCATTATTGTGGCCTCACCTTTGGATGCCAAGAAGTTTCACAGTCATCGTCTGATATACTACAACGATTACTCTCAATATATATGAACTCTGACAGGAATTGTGGAATCGGATATTGTTAGTGAGAAAACCCAAGCGCACTATAAAAATAGTTCATAGTCCGTAGCTCATATTTTACTACTACTTTAAAACCTTGAAAATGTGAAAGCACAGTCCTTATTTACTGGTCATGTGTAATAAGTAGCACTAATTTCCTAAACGTAGTTCATTATTCTTATGAATTCGGATATGTTCGAGGATTTTAAATATCAGCAAAATGTCTGGAAACTAAATAACTAATATATTCCAGGGTTCGCTTCCTTACGAAACCAAACAATATAAGATTTCCAATGACATTGCATTTGGATATTTTAGATTTTACAGACAAATAGGAAAGATAAGCTCGGAAATTCTTCAAGAATTATACAATATTTTATTGCCAACGAAGGCTCACTCAAACCCTGTTAAATAAGTATATTTAGAAGTTTACTACCATCCAAATGATATATTAGTACCTACAAACTCATCTCAAGAAAACATACGTTTTTACCGACATCATGAAACATGAACACAATTTAACCGCATTATACAGAGAGAAATACATACTAAACAGTGAACACATTTTGACATCGACAGTCAAAAAGTTAGATTAAACCTCTAACCAGTGAACAAATATAATAATTACTTAAATATTTAAAATAATAAGAATTACATAGCAATTCCGATTAACAGTCATATCCTTCAGTAATAATTCCCTGTCTCTCTCATCTTTCTAGTTAGTCGTAAAGCGTTACCCTCTCTATCCTGCCCTTATCATAAACTTGATTATGATGACCAATAGACTTTAAATGTTTAAATTTACGATAAAATGCTATACATTATTTTACTCTCGAACACAATACCTAATATACAATAAGTTAAATTAATAACCTACTAATAATCTTAATTACTGACTTAAATGACCCGAAACTCAAAATATTTACTATTATAATTTAAGATTTTAAAACACAGAAAGACGATATATACCGAAACTAGCCTTGTAATTTTTAGAACTTTAATAGGAAGTTGTGTAAATTAGACTCGAGACGTTCGCAATAATGATTAACCTCAAGAACCCTTGTTGTTAGACGATTTATTATACAAATACATACTTTACATATTATTAGTCATATAATTGATGTTAATCTAGTGGAAACTATCAAAATCCGCAATTCCGGAAATGCGATACACAGGAACAAGATCAACGAGATTCTTTTCTTTGGCCGAGAAATTCCATAAATTTCAAATAAATATTCCCTGTTATATTCTACAAACTAAATGATCTATTAGACAAATAAATAGACTATAATTTCGATAGGCCTAAAATGGTACAATTAGGAATATCGTTGCTGTACTTACAAATTCTGTGTTAAAAATAGAATCGTATATAATGTTTTATGATTTTTTTACTATATTTTTGTTACCGTCTTCAACTGACAAATTACAAATTGTATACTAAAGCATTTTTAAATGTGTTTGTGTGTATATGTATTTTGTGTCTAAGTTTTTATTGAGATGTGTTTTTTACGTTTTTATTGTCACATTTATTTCGTATAACTTTCCCTATTAAGAATCTCACACCATCTCAAAGCACAACCACCACCACCATTCGTTATCATCACAATTGCATTGTATGTACCTGAAGTTAACATTTCTCCCCCTATATAAATGTAATTCACTAGGATAGAATCAATAATATCTGTAAATAGAGCAGATAGTTTAATCAACTCATCCCCTTTGGTCAATACTTCAAATTTCAAGACGAGTCGTCAAAAAATTAAACCTTGCTATCTTAAAACCTTAAAAACACTATCCATGAGTTACCTGTAAACAAGCCTCTCCCATAACTTTGACAAATATTATTATATAAATTGTATTTAAACTATAGTCTATTTAAACAAATACCGAAAAGGTAACGTTTTCCTCGTAACTATCACATACTAATAACATTTAACAACGAAGTGTAAATACGTGAAGGAAAACTTCAGAAAGAAACAGAGATAAATCCTGTCTTTTTAATTCTTTAATGTCCTTGTACATTAAAGTCTTAAAAAAACTTTAACTTAGGAATAAGTTTTTAACGGTCGGATCCGTAGATTTTTGCCTTTAAATTACACATAATATCGATGACAAAATACATTGTTGTGAAGCGCAATAAGCCTTCATTCTTTAGATTATAATAATATATTTAAAAAATTGTTTATTCACAACTTTTTAGCAAGTAAAAGTGGTAATAAGGAGTAGATTTTAATGACGGTGATGATTTCAAGTGTCTACACTTTCAAATGATTTAACTACCATGATTTCACGAACAGGCGAAACGAAGCTTGTTGAACTCTGCAAACCCATTTCTCATCGTAAGATTATCTACTTACAGTCATCATCCAACACTTCAAATCCCCGTTTTGATGATATCTTACGAGAAAAAAATCTTAAGATCTTTAAAGTGATAAATGAGAAATGGCATTTGCCACCGCGTTCCTCTCATACTCCGTACACACTCCTCTCGTTTCCTGATCTAAAAAATACAAGATATTATTGTACATAATAAATATAATTTAGTATATAAATAATATTCTGTATATATAAGCATTTTTCGGATTTGCGAATGCATGGAATCTAGAACGAACTGTCTAGCTCAATTTAAACTTATATATTCCTAGGAATATTACTCTACTAATAAATACTATATAGGATAACATCATATAAATAACTCGTACAGACCTAACATAATATAATAAAAAAACATGCCTATAAATATAATAATTTAGCTATATATATAAATAACTACTTGGAAAGATGGAATTCACTATTCGCATCTTCTTCTTTAAAAGTAATCTCCTTCGGATGAAATATGAATAAATAATTTATAATTGAAGCAATGACTCTTTCATCCTTTCGAGATGATTTCCCAGGGTGCAGTATTATTCTGTCCTCGGTGGGTTGGACAAAAATGTCTAATTGGGCGTATTGTAAGTTGCAACATTGCATAAGAAGAGGGATTCTAGATTTCTGAGAAAATTTTTCTTGGTTTTGCTTTTAAGCGACTATTTAATCAATGGTCCGGATTTAGGACTTCACTCCTAATTAACTTCATTAAATCATTTGCTATCGTGCATCAACATCAAGCATCTTGATAAGAACTTAAAAGTAACAGTTGCTGCAAATACTCAATCGTTGTGAAGTTGTGTCATAGACACGAAACCGAACTGCTATAGTTTTAATTTAATATATTATTAAAAATCATCATGACAAGTAGCTCTGCTAAAATCGATTCAAACGCATTTTATCGCATTAACCTGAAACAATTTTTCCAAAGTTGCTCTTAAAATATTATTGAACAATAGGTTCTTTCTATTACTGTTTTTATACGTCATAATTTGCTTTATTTAATCTTTCATTCCTTCATAAGGACTGAGACTGAACTTCATTCATAATAACAATGAGAGAGCACTCGGAAAAGAATTGCTCTTCTGTTGGGAAGACAATAGAGCCTCTTCAAGTCTCTTTGTGCACTCTGGGAAAGAAGAATTCCAGTAGTCTATGCCCTCAAACATGGAACAAATATAAATGTATAAACGCATGCAATTTAAGCAGAGCATAATAATATCCGTCTGTCCAAGAACTTCCGATCCTGAATGTTAAATCTAAATCCATGGTGAAAGGTGTTCGTCGAGACAGAGAGGCAAGAATGAACAACTGGTTGTCTCTTTGTGTTCGAATTCATGAATAAAACAAAACTCGTATATCTTGTTCGGAGAAATCGGTTCGGGTATTTTTATTTCCATTCCTGAAAGGACAAGCTCTACATTTACAGTAAGCCTACAGTCTCCTTTTCCTGTTTTGAATCATCATTGGAAAAAGCTGTCCAACTATTTGAGAATTCGAGCATATGGTAATAAAATGGGGACATGATGTCAACTGCATAGGATTTGTGTCTGAATTATAGAGCTCCACACTTGCGAAAATAAGTGTGTGGAGGTTGAAGTATCGAGTATAGGTAAGGAGTTTTTTTTACGTGTCGCAGAATTGTTAACTAAAACGAGTTGATATAAAATATATGCTGCAGAAGCACAGAAGGAAAGAAAGTGCTTATTCCGCTTCCTTGAGTTTAGAGTTTTCCTGAGGCTTTGGTGAAAGCCGACTTCAGTTTACTAGCCCTCAAGATATCATTCGTAGACGATACACCTGGGTCATTGTCTATGAAGTTAAAAGAAGCAATATTTGAAAATTTTACAATTTTCTCAGTTTTTGATGAATATTTTAAAAAAGAATCCCGATAAAACCATGTTAGCCGATCGTTTATGTCCCGATTTTCGAAAATTATTAGGGCTCTTGTAGAAAATAGAAGTTCGCTTGAAAAGTAAGATATCCATCATATTTTATTAACTTTCGAGATCCCCTTGATAAATACGGTCGGATCACCAAAACGGGGTCATCCAGGGACGAATTTAGTTCTGTGGACAATCTATGGTTTCAACCGAAAGGCAAGGGAATCTAGAATGTACAGAGATGATACGGAGAAGAGATTTATCTTCAACCATTCTTCAACTCACCAGAAATGCCTGTTCCCACTTTGTCCCAATTTATTTTACTGTCCTTTCAAGATTTTCGCTTTTTTGAAAGCTGTGACTGTACATTACATTCATTCACTTCAGAGCATCTACAGCACTTTTGTTGCCTATTTTCCGGCATGCTTTCTATAAATTACAGAACTTAGACATTATTAATTTTTATTTTGGTATCGAAAGATCTAAATCTAAAAGACTCGAATCATTGGGTTAAAAATACTTTTCAGGGTTCATTGCTTTTTTCGTACATACAAGTTTCTGTTTACACAATTTTCCTACCCGAGCTAGAGTCATATATGGACCTATTTATATGGCCATGTTTAGAGAACAGTTTCCCAACTAATGTTTTGTTACATCAGCCGCTTATTAATGAACTCGAATTTCCTTTCAAGCTCCGTAATATACTTATATGAGGTAACGAAACCTAAAATAATTAATTTGAAGGAAGATGAATAACAGATCGATAAATGACTTAGATCCCTACATAACAGTCCAATGTATAGACTCAATCTTCTATTAACCCAAATCAAAATCCGTTTACGCGTAAGGAAATTTTGATTGCAAGACGCGTTATAGCGGAATCTAAAATCCCCTTGAATCTGGGTCAGTCGGACCACAACTCACAGAGTCCAATTCCCGTGCAGTATCTTCCATCATCTTCCAACTTTTCTCTCCAGCCGCATCTTTAGAGACAGAGGAAAAGAATGGTCTATATAACCGTACGCTATTATTATCTGCCTTTATTCAGCTCTGAATGCCATCATACCAAGCTCCTAACCAAATAAGAGGATTTATAATGAACATCCTACCTGTCCCATCAACCAAGATGACGTACTTTAAGAGCGGTGGTGGAGGCCAGGAACTACCGTAATTCTCGAAATAAAAATCATCGTAATCCTCCAATCCTCTCGAAATAGAATCCCAGGCATTTGGACTGTCTTGAAGAAATTATACCCCCCCCCCCCCGAAATAGAGCCCCAACAGGAAGTATTTAATGTGGAATTGGGATTTTTGTTGTTAATTGATGAGAAATTGAATTAAAGTAAAAATTCAATATCAAAAGGAGCATACTCTAAAAAGGTCAAAGAAGCTTGCGAATATTGATCAAGTTGATTAATTTCATTTTATTTGTATTCTCCGAAAGAAAGCCCCATCTCTAAATACAATTTTATCACATAATTCACATTAAAAGATTTATACCTAATAAGCTAGTCCCCTAGGGGCTCTATTCAGATAATTACGCTGTACAAGAAGGATGAGCTAAGAGAATATCGATATATTTCAACCCTTTCAACTTATAAGATATAAATGTAATAATTTAATACGAAATGAAAGCGTTCAAACTAAAGGTTTCTCTCCCATCATCATCTCTCTAATGATGATACTCCATAAAAAATCGTATATTAAAATAAACTATCCCACATTCCTTGCAACTCTTTATGAACCCTTCCTGACTATCGTACAGATCTAGTATCCAGAATGTACAAACTACGTAACGACCATTATCTCCTTAACTCATGATGAAAGAAGAGTTGTGGAACACGGAAAGTTCTGTTGAACAACATTTCATATAGCGTGAAAGGTTATCCGATGTCCCATTTCCCCCTCCTCCTGATAGACTCCGATATTCGGTGTTTTTGTGTCGTAAGTCTACCCTTAAGACAGTTATACATATGCACGATTCCCCTAATTCATTCCCAAGGAGTGAGTTCCGTTCGGATTTTAGGATGAAAAGGGACACAACTTTCTCATCATGGTATTCACGGTAGGTCGCCGGGTTGGCTACTTTTACCTAGGAATCCCAACCCAAGACGACTCTCATCTAGTCCTCATTAATGACAGTGACTAGGACGGTGAAGGACCTTTGCTCTCTCTCTCTGAGTTATTCCCACTTTCAAAATAACTTCCGAT
Source organism: Desoria tigrina (assembly GCA_906901685.1). Lineage (NCBI taxonomy): Eukaryota > Metazoa > Arthropoda > Collembola > Entomobryomorpha > Isotomidae > Desoria > Desoria tigrina. Next base: position 2,162,956 of record CAJQTU010000010.1, on the reverse strand, counting down.
TTAAGAGAAATCGACCGGATATATCGAAAGACACGAACATTATTATCCAATTCCTGGAACACGGTCAAGTAACGTGAATTATAAATCAAGCTAATTATACTCTTCATAAGTCTCAGAATAGGAGTAGCTGTCCACCTTCTTGTTTATTAATTTCCCGTTTATTAGCTGCTCCTTCAAAGTAAATAGGTGCAACTCTTGCAAACATATTTATAAACCGCCCGACCAGTTAGGTACATCGCAAAATTGGCAAGGCCCGATACTACAGACAAAACAAGACTATGTATTGTGTGTGTCTGTGTGGAATGGTGATGGCTCTTGACTTGACTAGTTCCATGATGATGAATATTGTCTCGGTTTTGGTTTGAGATTTCCGATTCACCGAATTTCGGGGAAGCAACTGGCAGTTTTACCCGTCTCTCCCTTTCTCGGCGTGTCTTCTTCATGTCCTATGATCCCCCGTGTGGATTCTTTTTCTAATAGTCCAGCATCTGCTTTGGAAACGTTAACATCATCATCATCATGTGCTCCTTCCACTTCTTCCTCATCCTCTATCAACTTCCTGCCATGCGAAGGTATCATGAGGAGACTATCATCCACAGCTTCCAGTTCAAGTACAATCAATTTCGCAACCACCACCACCACCAATAATAAAAATAACAGTTCCAGAAGCTAGATCCCTCCTCTTTTACAAGCAGATAAGTACAAAGTACTAGGCTATAGAAGTAGCCGTGTAGACTTAGGCTTTTGGCTAGTCATAGTGCACCTCTTGACACGAACACATCATTATTATCAACGGCTCCTGTCAGAGCCCTTGTTACAAGTTACAAGTAGAATCCAGAGTCGTGAAAGTGTCCTTACTTTCTCCAGTCTCCAGTCTCCAGTCTCGTGGAATCCAGTGAAATAGCCTCAAGATTATCCAGCTTTATATTGGGGAAAGTGTCACTTCTAGTACGATTTGTCAAGAAAGAGGTTGGAGATGAGCACAATGGATCAGTCCATTCCTCTCGAGCTTATTCTGATAGTTGGAGGAGCTGCCGTTTCATTCCTTATGTTTATTTTGGTAAGGGGACCTAATGGATCCCATGAAATAATTGAGAAAAAACAACATTTCATTCGTTTCAAAACTAGAGCTAGAGCGTGATTTCCCAATTCTGTGGTTTTCCTACTCGATATAAAATCCATTACTCATTTTATATAAATGCAGATATGTTTCTGTACGAGAAATCGGATAGACGACCGGAGCAGATATTCCCAGCAAGGTTTGGAGCCGAATTTTAATTAATTTTAGATGAGAATGCTGAGAGTCTCAAACCTATAGACGGAGATTGAACATGCTTGTTTTGATTCCACAGGTCATTCTACATATGTTGGAGCGATTGGCTGGTTCCAGCGATACAGGGACCGAAATTCCAGGTTAAATGAGCCATCCAATTGCCTATAGGACTTATAGACGAGATTTTATACGGAGGCAAGAGAAAGCTAAATTACATACACGACATCCGAATGCCAAATATGTGTGGAATCGATGTTTGTTTGTGAAGCGCATTGGAACCTCTTGTTGTTGTACTTTTGGATTATATTGTACGGGGTGATTGAGGATAAAGCTGGGAAACAGGACAGCCTTTCTCCTCGATCACCCTGTATAATCATGTAGCTCTTCATATTTAATGATCTAGTAATTGTCATCCTGTAATTCCGCCGTTAGCTCAGAGTTCGAATATCCGACTGACTTCCCGATAGTTTCGAAAGGGACAATTATCCTCTAATAGTTGCATTTTGAATGAAAAACATGGAAGGGTTTTGATCAGTTTGATACCTTTTGTTATTGTGGTAGTATAATATATACGTGTTGTGTTACCCATGTGAATATCCTGCATTAATTTACATGGGGGTACCATCATGTCATTGCTGTGGATGTTTTGAAACCCTGTTATGTAGTCGTTTTTGGGATATCGATATGCATTTATGTTGTTGTTATTATTCTTGCAACATGAGACTTTTGGCATTTCCATTGTACTGCAATTATCTTTTCATATCCAATTACTCAGCTAGGATAGAGGAATTAAGAGAAAAATGGATTCTATAATATTACTGTCACAATTAATATTTCAGCAAGTCGGAAGCCTCGCCCTATGACAATCGACTCTGATGATTCCAGACATGACCAAATATGGAGACAGGGCTCTGTATTCTATTTCAGCCCGTTTCATTACAACATTCTGAAGAAGTCGATGTCCAAAAGAGTTGGGGAAAATATAATAACATCAAAAATAAGAAGAAAACACAAAAAAAAACATGGATTTTTTATTGGTTAACTGAGATATGAGGATGTCACTCATATGCCAAAACAAAAGCCTTTATCTCTACCGTCTGCAGTCATCAAGTCTTCACTTCACCACCTTCAGCTTTAAAAAAATCAGCTACCTACTTTCCACCATCACTTGTGCCAACTGCTTTTTTCGTACTCTCTACTCTAATACATTATTAGTATAAAGTTTAAGACGGTCGAATTTACAAGAGAATTTTATTAAGTTTCAGGAGGGAATTAAAGGACCCATTCTTGAATCATCAGTCTTGTTGAAGCATATGTTTTGTAATGATTAGGATTAAGGTCATAACTTATACTCCGTTGAGAATCATTGAAGGGCGAGATTTGAGGAACCCATGTGGAACCGACAGGCTCGACAATCTGTTAAAATATGAAGAGAAAGCAAGGAGAGGAAAAAATTAAAGTGAAAGTCAGGACTGACGAAGATTATGACGATGATGGAGATGGGATGGCAACCGACCTGAGGAGATTGAGAAAAAAATCACTCTCACAAATTGAATTACTACAGCCTCTCTGTCTTATAATGAGGAAATTCAAGAGAAAGCTCTTTCATGGAAATCGCTAATGTAAAATTTCCAATGGGTTTATGGCTCTCTCTGAGCTCCGTTTCGAGTGGTTCAAACAATATGTTGGAGCAAATATTGTATATATTATTATATGTGATTGATGGAGATTGCTGGTTCAGGTTCAAGGGATGCATTATGGCGTTTGTAAATCCTGTGGCTTGGAACCATTAGGCTAGACTGTAGAGTTCAGGTCCTATTTCTAAAGTTTATGGTTATATGATGGACAATTCTCTTAATTCAATGTAGTTTACTACCTTTTCCCAGTTATTTAGTGTGCATGTAATTGTTTATGTCATAAAGTTTAAAATCAGATAGGTTAACAGTTATATATACGTATATACAAACGGATGTCTTAAAATACATGTAGTAATGGACACCCGAGGACGAAAAAACAAAACACTTGGGTTGCTACTGTGTAATATTACAGTGTTTTTCAACTCATGGCAAGCTAAGGAGAGATGAAGTTGTAACTTATTATTATTACGTGATTTTCTTGTGATGTCGTGACGTGTCATTAGGACCTTGCCTTATGTAAGGTCCATCGTCCTCGTGAATTATATGTTAAAACATGGTATAAAAAGTACTGTAATATATTTCCTTATATCTATGTATGTATAGTTAGTTCAATTAGTGAAAGTCCACGTCGGAGTAGTTGGAAACATTTATAGGACAGGTCTCTCTAGAGACGCAAGTCGACTGGACAACAGCGGTCGATGATCAAAAACTTTGATATTTTTAGAAACCGGTGAAGTTGACATAATTTTAATGGACGGCTGAAATGTTATTACAGATTATTAAGTATGACGCTAAATGGATTGTGGTATAAAGGTTGAGTGTGATTTTTGTAAAATTGACCAATGTTCGCATAAGATCCTATCACTACTAAAAGCTACCACTACTTGTGAAAAACGCTGTGTAGCTACACAACTTGTGTAGCTTTTTGACTAATGTGTAAATAAATGAAAGTTGAATATTCGGAACTGTGTTTGGGCTATTTTACTTTTAAGACTGCAGTACGGCCTATTTTTATTTTAGAGGCACTTGAACTAGAATGCGTTTTCGTTAACAATGTCACCAATCTTGCCTTTAAAATCCCGATAAAAATAGGCCTAACTGTACAGTTTTTTTTTTTACCAAAATGATGTCCTAATGCGGTGGACATTTTCAGAAAAGGCTCTCAGGTTTTTTTCCTGATCTTCAGACTTGAATCTTCAATCTTCATCCATCTCCAACAAAAGCCCCAGTAGTAAAGAAACTGTAGCTGTACCGGATACTTGCTTTTTTCGGCAAAAAGTATCGAGTTGGAGGAGTTCCCTCAAGGGTTCTCAAATTGAGTTTCCTCTCCTTTATCTTTGTCATCTAACATCCTGAAAATGGTGTTGCTAAAGCTGATGCTGACTAGATGAGGAAGTAATATAAGGCCTTGTTATTTTCACAATCAGAGAGACTCGAACTCTCGAACATCATCAACTCCTGATCCGATCCTCTCCTCCTCTTGTACTTGATAATACGTCTCGGAAATTGTGTTATTTTTCTGCCATCATATTTCGCTAGAACTATACATATAAGATGATCTGATTGAAGGACTTGAACTTACTGGATCTCATGATATCATCCCGGATTATAGGGATTACGAAAGAAGCTCTTGTGTTTGTGTGGAGCGTTCTCGCTCAGACGGTTTTATTTTATCAAAAACCTTGGAGGGTTTTCAAGTTTCTATTTATACCTGAAATGTTTACTTACTTTCACTCGTATCGATTTCAATATAAATTGATTCTAAATTAAATTTACATTTCTTATCATGCATCTAAAGAAGTCCGTTATTTACATATCCTTCTATAGATCAGCTTCAGAGTTACCTTGTACCATGGGAATATGGGATCAGAATGTGGATGCAATTGGGTCGAGTTGTCTCTGAATTTCAATTTTGTCCGATCTTCCGGTGAAAGTAGGTTTTTACTTCCTTCCCACAAGAGTTACAGGCCGTTGGCTGCGAACTCAACTTCATTAGTTCAAATCAGATTTACACTTACAATAAATATCCACATTACTCACGCTTAACTGGCTATGAATTGGAAAGTGAAATCATTTGGTAATTGTGGACTCTGGTAGACGAAGGAAGGAGTGAGGCATGAAATGGCCTATGAATGCAGATAGATATTATTATTTATAAAGTCATTGCAGTTTAGTCAACCAGCCAAAATATATAATAAGATACTATTTTCAGTCAATATGAAACCAACAAGACGAGAGAGAGGAACTTTGTTCTCTGTGATAACCAAATCCGGTCAATATAATTATGGGTATTCAAGATATGATTATTATGTATGGTAGACTGGATGAATATTAAGTAATTTGGCATTTTCATTATTCCAGCGCAACGACTTCATTTAACCAAATTACAATGCACATTTAAATACCAAAATTATTTAGGTTTCTATCCGTTAAGTTCAAAAGAAAGTATGAAACCGTGAAATGATTTCATAATATTATGGCCCAATTGTATCTTCTATAAGCTACTGTTAAAAACACATTAAGAACTGACTTGCCAATTCAACTCAAAGTACCCATAGCATCATCCCTTCGCCATCCGTCTGCATGTAAAATAATAAATCATCAACATCCTATTGCACATATCATCCAGCTTCCACGCGAAAAGATGTGTACTTTAAAATATGCATAACGGCATGCATATTTTAAGCCTTTAAGTACTTTCCCAGACGTCTAAAGTTGGGAGAGAAAGAAAGCTGCTTTTAAGTTACTAGAACTAGACACAGTCGAACTTCTGTTCCCTATTTCCTCAATTAGAAAAATAAACTTTTAACAACTTCGTAATCAGAATTGAGGACTTGTAACTTCGGCTCAGATCGGAAAATGATTTATTTCATTTAGGAAAGAGACAGAAAACGGTCTTTGCCTGGTATTAGCTTCTGAGACAATGATAATAATATCCCTACGTTTGCTTTTTATTATGGCCCACCAGAAATATGTTTATCAAAAAGCTGTAGTTTTTATTTAAAATGCACTTAAACAGATCAATATGGTATCATTCCAAGTTGAATTTATTATGTATATATATCAAACTTTTTGATTCCATATATTAATACCGCAAAAAACAAACTAACTGAAGCATGTCAATCGGATTTAGCTTCGCTTCAAACTCTGAATATAGAAGGACGTTATTCTCATTCGGCTAGCAGGACGTTTGTTAGTAGATCCATGTCAATTGTCAATACAGATGTTACAACTTCTGTTTACATTGATTTCGGATGTCCGTAACACACTCAAATTTGCAAGACACGGGGACGGTGTTCCCTCTTAACTTCTTGTTATCGATTTCCTCTATACGCAACGATGATAACCTGTAGGACATGTATACATATATAATATATACTGGCGACTCTTGTAAGCATTTCTCAATATTCCATCTGCTTATGTGATCGGAATGTACGTGAATGGCCTAAAGCTTTTAAACTTCTCAAGTCCCTGATTTCCAGCGTCATCGGAAGAATACTTAAGTACGACACGAATCCGAATGGTAATCATTTCCTCGGAAGCAACTGTAGATATGGTTTTAGAGCCGAATATCAGCATGCTCTCCTGCTTTCTCTACGGCTAACTTTCGAATTCTACTCGTGTACCGATTCATTCTAACTTTTACTCAATCCTGACGTTTATTACAGGGAATATAGCCTGTAAATACATAAATGTATTTAGCGACCTTCCGATTCTATACTCTCTCTACGTCATTCCCCATTTAACTGTGCTTGGCTTTTAAAAGTGGTGAATTTCAGGCTCCAATATCAGCACAGTCAACAGGAGAGCTTCACAGGAATGTCTATAGGTTCTGAAGGGAATCCTCTTACTGTATTATGGTTATATAGAGAGGACATTTAAATCCCAAGGAAAACTTTCACCATCTGTCTCCGTTTCAAAATGAGTTTTGTAATAAAAGCCCATTCGATTCAGAGAGGAAAGTTCATTTTGACCATTTTTGAGCTCGAATCTAGTACTTAGAATTACAACTTATGCTGTAATGTAATCCTTAATTCCCGACTTCTTCAAGCTACTCTTAGAGAGAAGTAAAGGAGGACTTACACTCTCTTACATTTGAGCATCAGGGAAAGTTAAGGAAGGATTTTGTGCTCAGAACTTCCTCATTGTTCCCTCCCGATCTGGGACTGTAAAACTAAACACTTGAGTTTAATTTTCTTGTGGAAGTGTAGCTGGTTTGGGTCCAGAGCATCCTACTTCCTACAATTAGTTTTTGATCCACAGAAGTAGAGAATTCTTCCCGTATCAGATGTACAATTTGTTTTGAAGTTTGCTTGAACCTGGTTCAGTTTTCTAACAGGGTTCCAAAAAATCCGAGACTTTATGGAAAAAGTTTATCGAAGCTACTCTGTAAATTTCAAATAGCTGCAAAAGCATTTTCTTTAATCTTTCGCAGTATAACTTGTATAACTCTTTTATCTAAAAGAAACTCCGGAGATTTAGCATCCTTAAATCATACTACTGCTGGCAATCTACTGAACAAGCCAACAGCTGCAAATTCCGGATTCCAGTATGGTTGCAAATTATTACTGCGTGGTAATTAGAATACAATACTTTAAAATTAAAGAGAAAATTCAAATGTCAAGCATTTTTTTTAGATTATGGAGAGAAAAAGCAAAATTTAGGATCTTCGATCCTGGAATAGATTTCGAGATGGTTGAACTAATGGACAGAGCTAACAATATTGTTAAATTGCTATTGATATCTGAGAAAGAAACTGCATAAAAACCGTCTGTTTTTTAACACTAACAGGAAACCAATAGAGTTCATGATCCTCTCTGGATGGGGTTTGGGTTCACAGAAAATACAATTTTCAACATAATCGAACTACAAGTAGTTGGAGACTTAGAGATTTAAGATCGTCTCAGAAGGAAGAAAGCACGCAGTGCACCTTATCAAATCAAACTAAACTCGATTGAAACTCGATTGATATCTGGATTTTATTGAAAAACTATTTCCCAAGTTGCTCAGATGACGAAAGTTTCTGATAGAAAAGTTGGTTGGTTTTGAAAACACAAAACCTGGTATCAGAAACCCTTAAAACATCTAGAGATCTCCTGGTTTAGGCTCCACACAGAGAGAGAGAGAGAGAGAGAGGATTGTTGGTGGGGATTTATAGTTTAATAGAGGGAAAGGAGTGAAAGTCTTAATAGTGGGAGACAAGATAAATGTTTATAGCCACAAAGAGAGTTGGACGTGAGTCTCACCTCATTAAAGTTGCAAATTGTGCTTTCTCTGCTACTTTCTCTCTCCCGTCGATTCATAGCTAGCAGATAGGGCCAAGAGACGCTCTGCAATCTACAATTGCTTTTGAATGGAGAGCTACTTTCTCTTTGTCTTTTTTATAGTTCGTCCAGAGGGTCCGTAGTTAGTTGTTTAAATTACATCACGTGGTGAAGACTGAATAATAAAATATAAATGAAATAGGTCCCTCGTGGTTTCAAATTTTTTCCAGATGAAGTTAATATACACATACATGATTCATTTTTATTAAAACACAGAGATCTGTACAGAGGATGGAGTGGGCTCCACGACTACGTGTTCTGAATTTAGATGGTATGGAAATTATAGCAGAGGAGTTTATTAATTAGACGAGTTTACTCATTTGATGTGCTATGAAATTAAGTTTTAGAGCCTTGAGTAAGACATTTCAACGATTTCATGCTTCTTTGTTGTTATTCATGGGAAGTATCATTTTATTAATCCCAAGGCTAAAATTTAAATATTTCGGAGTTATTTCATTATAATCGTTTTTTTAAAATCCAGTTGTCAATCCTAAGCTAGTTGTGCGAATAAACTTTTGCTTTGATGGAAAATTTGCGAAAATTCCGATGCATAAAGTACTAAAAATTGTTGACGCCCACATAAATTTCACTGTGCCAAGTTTCAGTTCAAGTCCCAAGAATAATTCCCCTGATATCTGGAATCAAAAACAGCTCACTGCGGAATTTACAGCACTAACTATCCTATATATTTATCACCCTGTCTTCATTATTTGAAACATATTACCTTTATAACACCCCCTCGAAAACATGCTTAGAAATTTTGCATAGTATCATCAAATCCATTAAGGTGATTGCTTACTAAATCTTTCCAGCTACAAATTCTAAGTTCTCACAGCCAAGAAATTAAGTCAACATTACCTACTTTTTAATACGTAGACAAAGCAAGAGCGTTAGATATTAATCTTTAGACTAATTACTTTTTCCATATCAGGGATAAATACATACACATCCGCCAAATTTATCAATGTAAATAAACTGTCATTTAAAACTGAAATGAGGAAAGGCTGGATAATATATAGTTTAGTTGGTGTTTACATCGTTTGATAATTGATATGTTTATCATCTCAATCTTGAATATGGATTTAAGTAATTTCGACTCGAAAATAGTTGTTTTCGTCAACGATACTAAATACAGGCTCATTAGCTCTCCGAATCCGATGGCTTTTACGGTTTATTTGCATAACACGACACAGTATCATATAGTATTCAGTTTTGGAAATATTCAAACAAATTCTTTATAACCACTATACAGATATTGCTTTCCGTTATTTCTAATTTCACTATATACAGGGCAAACAAGACGAACTAAGCTTGATGGAAATTGACAAATCCCTCACTGCAAATTTGGAGTTCAAAATATCCACAATTTGTCCATAAGGGACACCCAAAGTTTGTACATCAAAATCTCTGATGATTGAAAATTGTAAATGTCAGTGACAGGCCTTCAGAGTGCCAAAAGCACATGCCTTTTTCATTGAAGAGCTGTATTGGACACCAAAGAGAATAAATCAAACCGAGAAGCTCCATTTCAGGAAAGTCAAATATCAACCACTGAATCTAAATTGATCTCAAAATGTCCGAGCTTCCAGCCGTTGTATCAGATTGCAATGAAGTTTCTCCGGATTCCCTTTCAATTTTATTATTTATAGTAAAAATATTGCACTGTCGGTGGGGCTTTATGTGGATTGTGGTGCTGAAAGCAATGCCCCCGTAAAATATTATATATTGATTTATGTTCATTCCACTCCGCACTCTTATCCGATTTGTTGATAAGGGCTTATGCTAGCTAGAAATATTGGAAGTTAGATGAGGGAATCCTGTAGAGAAAGCCTTTGACAGACGTTACTTCACAATCGCAAATTGAATTTATAACTATGGACTTACCCGTTACCCGGTCCCTTGTGGTATCAGAGTATCAGCTAAAGCTAGACGATACTGTGGAGAAAAGATAGCGCTTTGATGTCAATGGGATTTCGGAACTCTTTAGTTGAACGTAATAACATTTCATGAATTGGGGAGCAATGCAGACAAACGCTGATTTCATCGCTGAGAGCACATACTTTCGAAATCAGGTCAGGGAGAAAGAAGCTAATTTTTGTACCCGTTTTAGATCAACTTTTGAGTTTTTATTTTGTGGAATAGGGTTTCCTTGCAAAAGTAAAAAATGCAAATGCAATGTTTAACTTTCCTAACTGTCTCTGATTAACGAATTTTTTTTACCAAAGAGTAGAAATTAGCATGACATTTTATAATTTTGTAAAAACGTTATTTCACTCTAATGTGTTCTCAAACTTCCAATTTGTAAATTTTTTACACAATTTTATATCTTTTTTATCGCAGATCGTATTTATCTTTTTCATCGCAGATCGTTCATTGCCGCTGGGATACTAAGTTATGTATAAAAATGCTTTCTAATTAGTGCAGTAGTTTATCAACCCGACAACTCTTAGCCGACTGTATACCATTTGAAAATTAAATTTTAATTACTCAACAAATTCGTTGACATTTTTTTTCTGTTTGTTCTGTTTCTGTAGTTTATTTTTTGCCTGCTCTTTGTCCATTGCCACTGATCCGACTATTCAGTAAGTGAGATACCTCAAGTTTTAGTTACGGTTAACCAACACTCAAGCTTATAATATAAGGAATTTATATTTTAAGAGCCGGGCCTATTTATATGTATAACTACGGTAGTATGGAAAGCTAACGTGGATTAAAGTCCCTAGTAAACTTGCATACCTACCAAGACCCTACTCTTAATGACTCCTAAATTCTTTATGTCTTAACTCCTATTACCGGTTGGAGTTACCAAACCTTGAGGGTTCAATGAGTAATTCCCTATTCAATGAGCGGAGTGAACTAATTAGCCCTGATTTTAATTAGTTAGCTCAGGAAAAGACCCTTGACTTCATTTATTCAAATCTTAAGTGCATGTGTATACTCTCAGTTCAATCTATAAGTAATTCGAAGTGTAACCCGGGTAAAGCATACCATAATAAATCAATTATAATTAACTTAATATTATTTAGCTAGACTTAACTATACTTAACTTAAATTAACCTACTATAACTTAACCCCACTAATTAAGTTAACTAATTATGATTAACCTATACACTTATCTAGGCTTCCCGCTTATAGTTATTCAACTCAATTATAACTAGACTCAATTTATATATATACACACGCCTGATTTTAATTGTAAGATCTCCATTATTTGTGAACAGACCTTGAATTCTATACTTATAGCTATATACTAAGAAAGTAATTGAATCCGTAACTCAATTAATTCTAATTAACTCTATATTAAACTCAGAATACATTCCTTATGAATGGACCTTTAAATCGTAACTAGCAACTGTATATTAACACACTAATTTAATTCAACTCAATAATAGCTGGAGGAATTACTAAACATTTCTTGTGAACAGAACCCTCTAATTCACTTCTAATTAATAATAGACAAAGCTTCGTTATCTATGAACGATCCTTAATTATACTTTAGCTAATAATCAAAGATTAGACAGGCTACGCTATCTATGAACGACCCTTAATAATATAACTATAGTTAAAGGCTAGACAATACTTCGTTATCTAGGATCAACCCTTAATTACTACTATCAAGTAAAGTTTAGACAAGCTACATTATCTATGAACGACCCTCAATATTATAACTATAGTTAAAGGCTAGACAATACTTCGTTATCTAGGAACAACCCTTAATTACTACTATTAAGTAAAGTTTAGACAAACTACCTTATCTATGAACGACCCTTAATACTAAAATATATTCCCAAGTAGCTAAATACTGCATACTGGAAGGACTAACGGCTGCCTCTAGAGCAATAATAGCCTAGAGTTGAGGACTTCGCTAGGGTAACCGCTCAGTACTCCCTTAAGGCACCTCTCCTTCAGGAACTATATTACCGGATCCCGGTCTCAATAGTCCCGTCAGGATTAGTGTACTTAAATAATATATACATACACCTTACGCTACGAAGCTTATGAACGACCCCTGTAGAGAATCCATGGAGAAGGAGTAGTCCTTGACAGAGGAAACGAGGATGAGGAATCCTGGGGTAAAAGGGTCTCCAGGGGGGACTGTGGGGTCCTTAGATGAGAGAGCTGGTCAGGAGGCATCCTTCAGAGGTACTCCAGGGATGGGGGGGGGTACTTCCGGGGGTCACCCGATGGCTAATATTAATTAGTAATAACACAGTAATTAATATAATATTTATACACAATAATTCCCTATGAACAATACAATTAATTACCGAATAAATACAGTTATAATTAGGATTAATCTTACCCATTAAATGACCAAAATAATCCTTAAAACTACATGCCGAAAGTTTCCGGACTTTAAATTTCCGAAATAAAAGTACGGAGTAAAATTACGATTCAGAGTAACAGAGTAACATTCTTCAGACAAATAACAAGAGTCGACCAGATTTCCAGGGCTTTTTATATGGGATAGGCCCCTTTACAATACATAGAAAGTCCTATTTTAACCTTATTTCAATTTTATCTAATCCTAATTTACAAATAAAGAACCTTCCAAACTTTTCTGAAAAAGTTTGTAATGTTCTTTAAATGGAATATTACAAAACCAAAAGATGCTAAAGATGATGATGGACAAGCTAGGATTAGGGATTAGCATTCTACTTTTTTCCTCAAAAAGTCCCAATACCCAGCAATAGAAATCAGCTTGGTCCGATATTCTAACTCCCCAAACCCAAATTGTAATCAAATCCATAATTTAAATGGTTAGATTAAGCTAGGTAATGAGCTTGGGTAAGTCGTACATACCAATGTATTTTTATGAAAACAATAAAGGATATATTTAGGCTAGACCTAAATTATTCTTTATAATAATCATAAGCCTGACCCTCCATAGCCATACCAAAATAAAAGAAAGTGGCCGTTGGGTCAGTATCAATGACCACACAGACATGAGGTCAATCAGGCTATAGCCTCTGATGAATTCTCGGTTTTGATTAAAATCCTAGTGACGACAATAAAATATCGGGTTGGCAACACTCCGTAGTCCCTGCAAAAGCAATCTCCATCAAACAGGCAGCTAAAAAGAGATTCATCTCGTACAAAATAATCCCAAAGTCCAGGAATATCTCTAGTCTCCAAGCTCATTTACTTCTTTTCCATATATTTACGTACCTTGAACTAGCATAGCTACCTCGTTCCCCAACACGTAGTTCCATACTTGGAGGCTACTTTATCATAATAAACATTGCTTTTACTTGACTTTCTCCTATCTAACACAGGTTGGGTTCGTAGAAGAGGAGATCGTGTAAACTAACTACTAAAACTATTATACGACTAGTGCAAACTAGACCCTGGCAGTGGACGTCGGATTATGAGTCCTCGTGGACCTATTGATTTACCGAGACATGGACAGATGGATATGGATGAACTGGAAGTACGGACACGTGTGGGTGGTGTGAAATGTGAGCTTAATCAAATTACGAGTAGACACTCAGGATAAGAAACTGCATTAGCTATCAGATAGCCTTGCGATGGAACCAGTCAATCCGGCGAAAAAGAAATTGGCGAAAATTTCATGCCGGATTTGCCTCTAGAAAATCGTAATATCATTAAGAAGTGTCCAGATTGGAAATCGGAAGTTTCATAATTGTTTCCTAAATTCTCATTTATGCCAGGATTTTTTTATAAATAATTTCGAAAAGATCGAAAGTCTCCCCAACATGGAATAAGTTTCCATTTTAAAGAAACAACTTTAGAATCTCATGTTTCACGGAAACTACAAGTATGCCTTCCAACAGCTAATTTGCATATAGCCATCTCGTTGGTTCGCAATTTATTCGCCAAATTCATAGTCCCATGGCCTTTACTTCCTAGTATGCATAGTTACTACACTATTTCTTCGACACTGTCTTGTATCGCCTCTGCTCAAGCAGCATAAACAGAATTAGGGAGGATAGATAAAAAATGTATGAATTTATACAAGTCCCAGCAGCGGAAATCAATGAAGAAAGCACATTATCAAATCAGCATCGTATATCTCTCTGTACACATGGCAGGAGACGCAAAACAACTATAAAAACTAAAGGAGGGGGCACTAAAATAACTTTCGGAAGTTCGGGATGACGCACAAAGACGTAATTGAAGTACCTTCCGCAGTAGAGGATGCGGTACGGTAGTTTGGTCTCTGTGCATGCAATTGCAATTGTAATATATTGCAGCTTATCTACAAACTAGCATCTTTGGGACTATGACAAGGTAGCAAGAGAACACGAAACCTTCAAGCTCTTGCAGCACGGAAGGTGGTGATGATGATGATATCGGATGTACTCAAGTAAAGTGTAGGAAGCATAAAATATATACATCTCTTACAAAACAACCATCCATTTCACCGAAGATTCAGATCTTAAGACTGAGTGAGAGAGACATGTTGTCGTGGTTGTGGTGTAGAGTGGAAGTGATAGGAGCCAATGCCAAATTTATTGGATAACTTCAAGCCGCAAGGCTTCATTGAGTACTTTACTGCAAATCCTTAATTAGGACCCTCCCTAAATAACTCCCCATCTCGAAAAACTATACGAAAACAGTACCCACTCCCCAGTCCAGTGTACCACAAAAAAATAATTATTTCAAAACGGAAATCGTTTGCTGATGGATCGAGGACTATTTTTTGTACTTACAATCGAATAAAAATTAAGGTACAATGACGATCTATCCACACCACCAAAAATTATTAATGAAAGAATATGCTTAATCGTCGTTATCATACGTTTGAGCTACATCTTAAAAAAATCTCCTACTACCGGAATAAGTCCCCACCACCTTAGAAGCTTACTAAATATATTACTCCCCATCGGAAAATATTTAGAGAGTTGCGGTACCTCCTCCTTGCACAACGGTCTAAGACAACGGGAGCTCATAGAAAATTCCATCTAAATTCTAAACAAATGGATTGACTCCATTCCTTTCAGAATGGAAGCAAACCAAAAGCACCCAATCAACCTCTCGAATGAGTATGACGAAGAGAAGAGAAACAGAAGAGCCGTCTCTCATCTTGTTAAATCGTTAGGATAACCAAGGAACTAGAGAAGGAATCTTATATCAACGGAGTTCCCTATTCTTTGGACCCAATTAACCCGGCATCCAATCTAACCCGAAATTCCGAATCCAAACAAAAGGCATACACACATATATGGATCCAAACCTCCTGCTGCGAGACTGCTGCCTTCACAAAACTTCTAAATTACATTCCTCTAATTTTTTGCAAAACTTTCTCCGGCTTATAACGTCTTGAGAAATCTAGATCAATGGAACTCCGTTCGTTCTAGGGACATGCATGGGTTGCACATCTCGTACTATGATTACGGAGGTTAAAACAATATTGGGCAATCCAGATACTAAACATCGAAGCATATTTTTAATTTTCTCCACTTTCACCAAAATGCAAAAAGTACAAGACCAGCACAACCCACTCCCCGTAACGCAATTGCCGATTATGCTGCAGAATCTAGAGTAAGACAGGAGGCTGGAGCAGCAAGAATTGCAGAACTTTGTTCACAGGGACACCCAGGACAGGGCATTAAAGAGATTATATCTCCCCTCCCCGGAGTCTGTAGGGATAACATTGAAATAGGACGAGGAATCTCAAATATCTTGGGGAAGAATCTGCGGAAAAGAGCCTGAAATAAAAGAAGCATTCAAGCACTCCAAGGCCCATACACATATTTGACATTATTTTCTGCCAACTGCAAAACACTCCCTGCCACTTTCCTCAAGTACTAATGTATAAAAGATATAGCATTCCTGCCTGCCACCACCACCACCGACAACCTACAACCTCCGACAATACAGGCTCTACAATCTACAATAAGAAGTGCCTGTTCACAATCCCAAAGTTCTCGAACCGTATAACCAAAACTACCTTGTACTTCCACGTTTTTTCCCGTAGTCTTCTGTGTTCTGTACGAGTTTTGGGCTCGAGAGAGTGTGACTTGCTCAATCCGACCATTTCCTCGCTCTCTCTCTACTCTCTCTCCAACTTCCTTTCACTTCCTTCTCCGCCGTGTCTCCCGTACTTTCCCCATACTTTCCCCGGTCTCAATCTATTTTTTGTTGTTGTTTCTGCACTACTACTTCATCATCCTACTTATCAACATCAACTCGACTTAACTTAATAGACAGTTTAATACAGGTCCGGAAATATAGTTTGTAGTTGAGGGGGCCGAGCCGAGGAGAAAGTCTCGATGTCGACAACCCATTAGTCTGTCAATTAAGACTGCTGCTGGAAGAGATACCTTTTGAGACCTTCCAGGAATCGGGAAGTTCTGGAAGCTGGAGAAATATAGAGTAGAATAAGGTGTTCGTTTTTCTGGTCGGAGATTGGACTCCGGTTTGCTGACTTGGCTCATTAGATTTTGCAGATCTTTTGGCAGTTGGCCTGGCACCACAGCCCTGTCGGGATTCCCGATCCGTTTCCCTTCTATTTTCTCGAATAACTGGATGTGACGGTTTGGCTTCCTATTCTTCCTGGTGGATAATAGGAGTATTAGTGGAGCCTTCATCTTTTTTGGACGTCTCGGGAAGAATAAATATTAGTACGGTTTCTTGTTCGGAATAATGGTTAGTTACCAGCAGATTTGGAATTGGCAAAAGAGTACCAGCTCCTTTCCTCCTGTAGTGGTTACAGACGACGACGAGGTGGATGTTGAAGAGTAATGTTTTGGACAACAACAACACAACTAATGGTTATTGGCACGGCTGCCTTCGGCATTTCTTTTAGTGTTATTTACACTTTGGTAAGTGGATATCTGAGGTGGAATGGGGAGAAAGTAATAATAGTGTAGTAATAATAATATGTATTTAGGAGATCCGTTCTTTTATTGTTCAGAGTTGATAAAATGATGGTTAAAATGACTCTGCGTTTTCATATCTAAAAGCATATCAAACTTAACACGAGTAACTTCCGGCTTTTGATAGTATTATGGCGGTCATGAGGTAGAAATATATCGAAATCTAATATAATATAGAAGAGAAAGTCCAAATAATGGACTTTTCGACCTGTTTATTTTTGGCCTGGCAGATGATGTCATGTCTGAGATTGGATTTGTTATGTATATATATCTGTATACATTATTAATCGATTTCCATGGCCAGGGCCAAGAAGGTTCCCTTAGGTAGAACGTAAATGAATTACGTATAACATTATTAGTGATGATACGGGTTGGGTTAATATTTCAATTCTGACAATTGGTGTAAGGAAATGAATTGTTAAAATCTGGTTATTAAAATCATCATTCAAATTCTCATATTTTCAAAACGATCCTTGTTGAAAAAATATTACCAACGATTGAACCCAACCGGAAAACTAACGAAATCATTTTAATATGTAAATTTAAACAGAATGTATAACAGGCATTGATGGCTATTTTTAAAAGTGCCGTAAATTGCATCATGAGAATAAGTCAAACCCATGTTTATTTTTGTATTTTCTCGAGGCCAATTTTGTGTCAAAATTATAGCTGTCAAAGAAAAAGCAAGCGAGACAAATGTAATCTATCTAAATAGGGAAATAACAAGCAGACCCATTAAACCCCCATTTATTACAGAGATTCGTGGTTATTACAAAAAAATAGATAAGCAACTTCACACCAAACCTCTGGCTTGTCCTATTGTCCCATCCGTCCACCCAATTTAGCCTTTTTGGTGAAAAAATTTGGGGCAGTCATTAGGCAGATGCCTTATCGTAATTTCGGATAATAACCGTATGTCACGTCATCCTCGAATTCATCAAGAACAATAAAAGGCTACAATGTGTAGGCAGTACTCATATAGGAGGTAGCAGGTAGCTATTTAAAGTGGTTTGGCCGATAACCATGTTGTAGGCAGTGACTTATTATTTTTCCGGATCAATTTCTGCCTTTTAGTGTTTCATTAATAGAAGTACAGTAGGATTTTGCGTGTCGATTACTCTGCTATTCGGTAGCATTAGGGCAATATGTGATATGCACGCACTTGCCAATTTACTGTTCTATACGTAATTACCGTTGAAATGAAATGAATGAGAACGGACCTTTTAACTGAATCTTGTTTTCTCTTTCAGATTTATTGTTTGAAATCCAGGAGAAAGCGAGGCTATGAGGAAACGGAGATACTTCGGGACGAACTTTTAGGGCATAAGTTTGCAACCGAACGCTCACCTTCCCTAACCAGTATGTCCAAATACAATTGAATACATCTCTAATTGAAAACAAAAACAAAACTTAATCTAATTCCTTGTGACAGGATCAATTAAATTAAATGCTAAATTTTGTTTTAAAACTAGGTCCTCCTTCAACCCAACCAATTCTCAATCCCAACTACAATGCGTCACCTTTAAAAATACCAACCCGTCATCTCAGATCCACTTCGGCATCGTACAGTCCAACTCATTACCGTAAGTATGAAGTGCAATAGAGGGCCATAAAACCCGCCTGGATTCATTAATCCGGATTATTATAAGAATTCTGGATCCCACCTGCTACTACTGCTTAGCCAACTGGGTAAAAATCCGGAAGGGATTTTGCCATGATGGCTCGGTTTGTCGTTGGTGGTGGTGGTAGTCATGGTGGGCATACTTCACTTTGTATGTAACTCTGTCGTAATGATCGTTTGCGAAATTTGATCTCCTTATCAAAGCCCAAAAGCCACGGAATTCATATGACTTTATACATATTACAACATGACTGTTTTCATTATATATGCAATGCTTTTTTAATATAGTGAGCCCTCATCATCGGAGAAATAGCACACCCACACATCCCTCGTGTCAAAATACATGTTGTCCTCATCATGCGGAACAGCATCATCACCATCATCTTTCAAATCCCATTAAATCCATCTCCAACGCTTCCTCCTCGTCCTCATTAGCATCACTTGCATCATCCGCTACGAGCATCAGCCCGAATCTCAACACACGAAGCTTGGAACACCACCACAACAAAGCGAATACAATCAACCAGTCATACATCAAATCTACAAAGCCGTCGACGACTACAACAACGACGAAACCAATCCCGTCAAAATTGGTTTCGACGACAAACAGCTGGGACAATCAGAAATCGTTTAGTTTCGGTCCGATCCCTGCCCGGAAATCGGGTCGTGCTCGGAATCATAAACTTTCCCAACTAGATGAGAAGCAGCCGCTCCTGATGATCGGATCCTCATCCCAGGATCAGAAACCCGAGAAATTCGCCCTGGAAGAGGACGATAATACTAAGGAATCATCATTATTCGAGGATAATTTCTTCGATTTTAAATCATCGGAAAAGAAAGTGAATCATCCATTCAACACAAATGGTATTATTAACCTCAAACGGAAGCACTACACTCCCGACCTATTTTCTAAAGAACACATTGTCCTCGAGGAAATCCCCTACTATACCAATGTCGAAGACATGAGCTGTAACTATAATAACTGACTGTACCGAACTGATGATCTCTGATTTCATATCAAAATCTGTATGTAACCCTTCTGTGACCTTCACCTCAATGATCAGATTTGCATTATTAGGTATGAAGAAGAAGACCGTGATATCGAACAATCTTATTGTATAAAAACATATAATATTATTAGTATGATTATTACTAAAATCCAGTCTAAAAAATGTTTAAAAAAATCCCATCTACCCACCCTCAAGAGATATCTTCCAAAATAACCCTTGAAACACTTTAAATTTACGTAACAAACTTGGGTGTTATTGTAGTATGCTAATATAGAGATTGTATATACGACGATGGAAAAACATTTATAAGGAAAGGGTCCTTGAAAGATATAGAGTAGAATTGTGATACGAACGAAGTACATGGCGAAAAATAAGTGACCAAAGTGACGACAAATCCGTTTCCTTTCTAACCCTGTCTAAATTTACGATTCCCAATACAATCCCCTCAATCTCCTTTCGAACCTCTGGTTTTAAACTTTTATTTTATTCGGATTTCATCTGAAAACAGATTTTATATCAAACACCAACACACCACACATATAATCTTTATCGCCGAAGAAACCCCTGCTTTAAATTGTTTTTTTAAACCGATTTCTATACCGTAGGGGGTCCTACACAGCCCTAAAAGTTAAAATGTCGTAACGTCTTGGCCACGGATGGTTGGATCCGAGAAGACAGATATGGAATAAGGGAGGATGAACACCAGAAAAATATAGAAAAAAACAGGATTTTTTTGCCAACCCGAATGTTAGGAAAAATTTCACAGTCCGTTTCCGTACCCTTTCTTGGCTATAAAAACAATCCTGATTCCAAGATCCGGAATATTCCTCCTAGAGAAGTAACATCTCGCCTTTGTTCAAATTACATAGTAACATCTTCCTCCTCCTACACCCGTTCCCTTGTCGTGATCCTTAAAGACTTCTTCGGCTTATCTCTGTTCCCTTATATGATATTCCCGGCTCTTAAAGTCGAAGAAATACATAGCTCCCATAATAAATCCGAATGTATTCCCTATTCCTAGAACTAGAACAACTGACTCGGCCCGTATTATTAATATTATGACTCTCCCGATTTATTAAAAAAATAAAAGTATTACTCCGTAGCCCGCAAATTTATTAGAGAGATCTTAAGTAGATCGTTGTATTGCATCTATCTGTTACTGCTCTGATATATAATCTATAATCCAACCAAATAGAGCTGTTCCTTCATCCTACGTTCTATAATACGGAAGGCGGAGAGAGATACACAATTGTTTGTATAACAAGACAAGGATTTCCTTTTCACAAGAGAAAGGAGACAGTAAAATATATGGTTTGCTTTTTATTCAAGGAAAGAGAGGTTTTTTATTATTATCAAGTCCGTCGTCGTTCCGACTTTCTTAAGATTCTCTGTTAAGATATTACATTACTAGAGACATAATATTATAGACCTATTTATAGAATAACTCCATTACTACCCTAGATATCCGTATCCGTGTGTGGAGAAAAAAATCATTGTAATAAAAGAGATATCCTCTGATTTCATCGTCTCCTTCGTTTGATATCTCGACCCGCTAGGGCCAAGCCCTGCGTAACTGGGTTAAAGATATATAATATATTAAATATTCCAGATCTGTTGTTGGTTCTAAGATCCTTCTCTGTGTGTGTGTCATTTGGCAATCTCATCTCCTTCCCTGATCTGTATGTATCTCATGCAAAGAGGAAATAAAGTTGGATATTATGTATCGTCTTGAACCGGGAAGTGCTCCTTTGTATATGTGTATATATTTATATTCTCATGAACAAGATTTATTAGTACTGTAACACTTTCTAAAACCTCTGCAGATCATCTGTCGTAGATCAGAGAGAGTTGTTAAATATTTCGGTGCTACTTGCTACTGTTCATCCTGACCTAATTAGCAACTTGCTACGAGATCCTATCAGGTTGCGCAATAATTTATTATAATAAATTCACCGGCTTCTGTTCTACTCTTTTCAACCTGTCATCCATCTCTCTCACTCTTTATCTCTTCCTCTGAGCTTTCTCCTATATCTAGGTTAAACTAGGTTTCACTACTACTTACTACTTACTGGATAATAAAAACATATCTAGGACGAAGAGATGGACTTAAAGGATTAACTAGGCTGACGATGATAGGGAATTGTAAAACAAAGCCATGAGGGTGGTTTGTTCCGGATTAGGAACAAGGAAATGGGAAATCTCGTCGGCTGTCGAAAGAAAGCTTTCCGAGATTTCGACAGCAATCTGCATGTAGAAGCCGTAGAGACGAAAAGTCCATCTAAATCCAAATTGGTTCCCATATGCCAAAATGACATCGTATCCGAAGAGAGAAGGATGGAGCCAAAACACTACTGAACTAGATAAGCCTCCGAAGCACATCCCATCATCCCCCATATCCGGTGTAAACTACTCATCTCCACTACTACACTACTGGCCCCTGATCCCCTCTCCCCAACTTTTTCTATAGAAATCTGGTGGTGAAAGTTGGCTTTTGCTAAATCGGACAGTTTAATTCAACGACTTTCTCTCTCTCTCTCTCTCTCTCTCTCTGTATGCAAGGTTGCTGGCCAAAGGATGCCAAAAGCATTTGAAATGAAATGAACGTGATTGGTTACACAGTCCCTCTACTCCTGATGATGATGATGATGGCGATCCTGGAAATTCATATGGTACTGGATCTCCGGAGGGAGAAAGCACTGCTGAGAGATGGAAGACAGGCTACAAGCTTAAAGCAGTTGCAGTCGGAATAACAAATACATATTATCCCTTGACAGACCCGGCCTATTTCCCCCGATGAAGAAGAAGAGGATATCAGAGGCTAAGGGAAAGTGTTCTAGAGGACTTCATCATTGTTTGAATAATTAATACAAATGAGGGGAGATCCCCGAAAGAGTTAAGTAAGTTAAGTTTTTGGCGAGAATCCATGTGATTTTTTTGCACTCTCTTCTTTTTCCATCCCCCCTCTTGCTGCTGCTTTCTACGAGCCTTTCTATAATAATACACGAGTGGAGATAATAATATAATATATATAATATTGATTTTACTGTAGACTTTCTGGCAGCGGAAGATGCAGCAGTCAAAGGAGCTGTTGGGGTCTCTTCGTCTTGGTGGTGGTGGTACGGTGGCCGCTGTAGAAGGGACGTATGTATTTGTCGATTCCATTGTCTCAGACGGACGCACACTTACCAACTGGTCCACAAACAAATCACAACAAAGATCTGAGAGACACCACAGCAGAAGAATCTCCCACCCTGCTTTCCCTGTGTCCTTACTGTAGATTACCACTCTGGCCTTCTATTTCAGAGCCTCTTTAAAGTGCTAGCATCTCTCATCCCCCCGATAGTGTCCTCCCTTTAGAATAAGAATAATATATGGAAGTTTATAGAATTTCCTCCGACTGCTAGGAGGATATTATCATGAGATCATCATAGAATCGTAAAATATAAAAAGTTAGAATACTGAGAAGAAAAAAACATTATTATAAGGGTTGAAGTTGAAGTGCCAAAAATTTACTGGACTCTTTCAGTTAAACGGTTATTATTCTACATTTGTATTAAATGGGGAAAAACTACACGATCAAGATCCTGAGCAAGGAACCCTTTGACGAAGATGTGATGCTGATTATCATCATTGCGGGCATGATTCTCTTGCTCTTGTTCATTGGTAAGGGTTTTTTTAGTGGTTTTGAAAGGGGGTTAAAGAGCTTGAAATAATTTGGTATGTAATTGGTAGCAAGACAAAGTGAAAGTATTTAATTTTTTTAAATCAGAAGAAAAAAAACATTTAGATATATAACAAAATTAATGCATTCATGAATAAGCTATTACAAAGTGAAAGTACTTGCTATTTTTATTTTTTCAATGGGAAAAAAGGTCATTAGATATGTAGAAAATATTCATACCGAAATAGATAGCTATTTTATATGAATTAGAAAGTGAAATTATGTGATTAATTGAGTTTTTTTTAAATAGAAGGAAAAAGTCATAAAACCTTTATAAAGCCATTTAGATATGTAGAGCAAAAAATTTCACACTGAGAAATAAATACCTCTACTTTTCCATGAATTAAAAAGTGAAATTATTATGTAGTGAATTTTTTTATGTTTTGTGAATAATTTTGGAGGAATAATACATGCGGCCTGTTTTTAAACCTATAGTGTGCTTTCCCTATGTGTACTTTCACAGTTATCGTTCTGAAGAATGTCTTGTGAGATTACTATCAACATAAAACAAAACCACAAAGTTGTCTCTCCTTATCGAAGTCATTTACGACCGTCGACGAGGATTCTAAAAATGTGTCTCAAGGTAAGATATAATATTAATAACTTTGCCATAACTTCTCGTCCCAAATTTCAATTTCTGAGTTACACTTCCCACGTAGTTTACTTTCATTATTCTAATGAAACGGCCCATGCTCAAGTTTCATTCTCTCTCTCGTAGACAAAGAAAATGAGAATGCGGAATTTTCAACATCTTTCGAGGAAAAAAAGAAGGAAAAAGTAATTACCTTGTTCAAATATTTGTTCACTGAAACGATCAACAACTCAAGAAGACATGCATAATATTATGTAGCTCAATAACTTATTCCGTTTAAAATAATATGCAAAATGCAATACACGTTATACGTAAAAACGTACCTTATATTGATCCCTCTGGAAATCTCAATACGGTTAATATTAAAATTTCAATAATATTACCAAAACTTTAAAACCGAAAATAAACGCAGTATTAGTTGTACCTAACATGTTACAATATTTAAACTTAATAATAGTGTCTATGTTAAATTCTTATTCCTGACTTGTGCTCACGAAAGCTCACGGATTTTCCTAAACTGTTATACGTAAAACAAGACAGTAATAATATATATTTTGAAACTTCTCAAAACTCTTATGCTCTAAAACTGAAAAACTTCGAAAGCAATAAAGCAACCTTATTAATTATAGTTAAAACTTGAGTAAGTATAGAAGATCAAGAGGAATGAGGAAGAATGTTATGCAAGTATGGAATTGGGAGTTCCGGAATTCGAAATACAACGCAATAAAATTGTTATTAAAAGACAACGTTAGATCTTGTGATATTTCTTAGAGAGTCTATGATAGAGATTTATAGGGATTATAATAATATTACAAAAAGTAAATTGGCTAAGAATGATATTGTACAAAGAGTAGCTACGATGTAATTGGATTAAAACGATAAAAGAGAGCTGTACTCTGATTTCTCTTGGGACTTCGGTGAAAGTAATTCCGTTCATTTGAATACCATCAGCATCGTTTCCATCACTCGCTTAGCATGCCGTCACATATTGTAGGGCTAAAAATAACCTACAACTTTTGTCATGTCCGGATAGATTTCAAAATCTGGCAAGACGATTAAAAGGCATAAATTCCCCGATAAGAGGATTTAGTTTGTAATTCCAGTCATTTTTTTGCTGTATAATAATTCGTTCATTTTTGTAATGGAAAACTCGATATGAGATTTGAGAAAGCAATATTCTTTGATCTACCCTTTCTACACATTTTCAGGTCTAATTTCTTAAGGAATAAATTAATCTCTTCGTTAGGAAACTATTTACATAAGGTGTAATTGTTTTCGTCAATTTGGGTTCTCAAAATAGAAACCAATCTCGTAGGAAAATACCACTTCAATTACAATGCAGCGAATCAACTACTTTTCATGTATTTCCGGAGTTAAAATTTAAACTCTCAAATCTCAACTGAATAAAAAGCAATTAGGACAGGGTAGCCCTGAAGGTAATTTTAAATTCCTGGCTAAACGATCCATTTGTGTGAAATGAGACAAGTCATTGCCACAAGTGTGCCATAATGTTGTGTTTGCTGCCAAGCCCGGATTTCCTGTGAAATCTGTGGAATAATGTAAACGAACACACCTGTTGGATTTTACACATCGATTCCAGGTAGCCTCTCAACCCAAACCAACGCAACGGCAAAACAACCCTTACAAAATAATAGAATTATCAGAGTAGGAATCATAAATCAATAGTAGTCCTAGTCTGTGGTATACGCCTTCACTTCACTACTTCATTCCAAACGTCTTGTTCTTGAAAAATAAACTCTATGTTTCCAAACCCGTAGGCAATGCTAACGGCTCGTTTGGCTGAGTTTGCATGTTCTTTGATGAGTGTCTTTCCATTGAAGCCAGCAAAATCACATTATGATGTCTTATCCACTTCGGCTAATCAAAGTGCAAGTACACACGCAAGGCTAGTAGGTCCATGTTTGTAACTTTCAATAAAAAAAAACGTACTTTAAGATGTTAGATAGTGTTCTGATGGAAAAAATTATGAAAATAGGTTACTCATAATATTTACAATGTAAATTAAACTCTTATGAAAACTCCTGATAGGTTCACACCTCGGTGTCACTTTTAATCATGAAAATTATGAATATTTCGAAATTCCGACTTTACTGTCCGTGTAAAACTATAGAATTACAAGGATTTTCTTAGAATTATTCATACTTTTTTTTAGTCCCATAATATCTAAAACTGATTTTACGGAGGGAGAGTTGGAGTTAGTTTCAGGTTTTTGCTTTTAATATTATTTTTTTATAATGTTTTAAGGTATTGCAAAACTTATTTATTTAGATTGTAAAATTTGTCTTCATATTTCCTTAAATTTTATCATATTTAGATTTTCTCATTCTCAGTCTAGACTATAAACTAAATTATATGAGCCTATGCTTTGGATTAAAGAGAGAGTTGATGAGACCTCGGCACAGGAACGATCTAGTTGAGGTAGGGTAGGGTATCGAGCTATACAAGGTAGGGTGCCGAGCGATGCGAGGTAGAGTAGGGTGCCGAGCTATGCGACGTAGCGTAGGGTGCCATTTAATTTTTGCTGCTTGTGAGGGGGGTTGATCTCACCTCAATTTGAGTAGTAATAAGACTAACTCACTACGGGGGTGATTATTTTAAATCTTTTAATGTTTTGTTCTATTATTGGCTTGATGGGAATTTTTTTATAGCTTTCATAGGAGTTTCCCTGACTTTGACTTTCCCTTTTAGCTTTAGCTGAAAACTCTGACCAAAAGCATATTAATCTATGTTAGCATCTCGACGAAGACACCTTCCTTTCCAACAACTGATTTCTTAAAAAAAATAATATCCATTCATAATTTAACCATGACTCTAACGGCTGAAAAGATCACCGAAAATCACTCAAGACCAATCGACCTGTTAATAAAACCCCCCAGAAAGGAACTTCTGATTGACGGGACAATCTACGATGTGACAAATTGGGTCAAAAAACACCCGGGAGGGAAAGTGATTAATTACTACACGGAATCTGGCGAAGATGCCACCATCCCATTTCAGCAATTCCACAACCGTTCAATAAAGAAAGTTCGCGCTATCGCAAACTCCCTGGAAAGTCGGGTGGCTAATGAAGATGAAAGTAAGTTCTTTTTGAGTCCGAATGCAAAAAAACTCATGTTGAGCCAGGCTTGAGGCTGAAATGACGGAAGGGTTTGATTCGTCTGATAAATTGAAATTTTCGAGAACCCATATGTACTACTTCTTGGTAACAGTACTTGCACTTTCTACCTCTATTATCCTGTCTTTGAAGTAAAAAATATAGTTGGACTGGACCCGGACGCTCTAAAAAGACACAAATCTCTGACAGAAGGGTTTAAGAAGCTCCACGAGGAATTCGTCGCGGAAGGGCTCTACAATCCATCATTGTCGAATGTAATCGGTCGAGTGGCGGAGTTCTTCATCTACTTGGTTTTGGCAATAAGCATCCTTCATCGAGACAGTGTCGAACTCCCTTTAAGGGCAGTGGGGATTGCACTCTTGGGAACTGCCTTTGGGCGGATTGTCTGGATGGCCCATGAGGCTGGACACTATTCATTCACAGGGAGACCCAAGCTGGACATTCTTTTAATGGGATTTCTATACGGTTCGATTTTGATGCTATATTTTACTTTCGATTCAAGAATTCCCTTATTTTCGATTTCATGGAAAATAAATTTTAAAATCCCATTATCATTCCCACAAGACAAAATTGATTGAAATCGCGCATCCGATTTTGTCGGGTTCATTGTTAGGTTTCGGAAATGGCTTATCTGGGACTTGGTGGAATCATAACCATAGTAAGCATCACGCCATGCCTCAACGAATTAACCGGGACGTTGATCTCGACACTCTACCGCTCCTAGCCTTTACTTCGAAAGGGTGTAAGAGTGTTAAAGAGGGTCAAAATTTATTTGTTAAATATCAGGTGAGAAGATTAATGCTTAAAAGTTATCGTTCCCACATTCACATTTACTTTAAATTGCACTGGCTACTAGCTGTCTCCTTTCACTAAATAAGTTCAAGATTATAGTCAAACCGGTCGTAAAGCATTTGACATGATTAAATTGAACGATTATTGCGGACGTAAAGCGTTTATCTGTAGTTCGATTGATTTAAAAAAAAAGTCTGCCTAAGTTCATGAACGACCTCAAATAAATTCAATTCTGTATAAGTTTTGTAACCAAATTTTCAATCCGGCCGCGATACGAGATTTTTTTAGGAATTAATTATACACAAAAATGTGAGACCCTTAGCAATTCCATCATTAAAGGACGCACTTCGGATTAGTGAATGTTCATCGTGACGTCAATTGCGAACTTAAAATGCAGCGTATTTGATACGAATTTTAATCAGTTAACAAACAATTAAAATCCAACCATTAAGTCAGAGAAAATATTGAAACAATTATATCTCTTCTGAATACACTTAGTTTGCCTGATGGAAAGTAAAATAGGAAGGTTTTCATTAGCCAATCTGCGCCGTCTATTACAAACAATGTCAGAAAAAAATAGAATGTATTTAATCCCATTAAACTATATCGTAATTATCAAAGTCTAATGGAATTAGAAAATAATTTCAGAGCATTTTATTCCTCCCATTCCACACATTCCTGGTCTCCCTCCGATGGATGTTCTCCCTCCATCCGCGCTACTGCTACTTCAAGTCCAACTATTTCGAACTGACCTGCATGGCCCTTCATTACTGGATCCTGGTTCAAGTCGGGATCGTAAATTTCCTGATAGCCAAATGGCTCTGGTCCATGTACATGTTTGGTAACTTTTCATTGTCTCATACTCACACTCCAGTTCTGGAAGAGCCTCGTCACTGGACGGAATATGCATTATCCCACACGATCAATATCCAGCCTAATTGGTTCATGGACTGGTGGATGGGCTTCCTCAATTATCAAATTGAACATCACTTATTTCCAACCATGCCGCAGGCCCGACATGCCCTCATTAAGGAGAGAGTTCGGAACTATGCGGAGCAGAATGGCCTACCCTACCGAGTTATTTCCTACTTCCAAGCCGTCAAAATGACTTTGTCTAACCTTCAGGATGTTTCCAATGAATTTCATAACCATTCTAACGATTTGGAATAAATTGAGATGTCATGTTAAAAGAACCAAAGTTGGCAGTTGAAAGAAAAGTGAATGGAATTGTTTGACATTTTCGGCGGATGTGCCTTGGAAGTATGAATGGGAGAGGTGTGGGAATGAGGGAATTATTTGCGAGTTCTGTGAGTGAAAACTCAACAGGTTGTTTTATTGTCTTGGGTTGAACATTGAATAAAAACTGCATCGTTTTGAATTTTAATATTCTAACCAAATCTGCAATTACTGATTTGAAGAATTAATTGATGAAATTTCATTCATGCAAACGAATAATATTGAACCAATGTCCTTCGTAATTACAGCACTTCAATTGGAGTTTTAAAATTAAGCAATTATAATCATGATTTGGTAAAACGCTAAATCCATATAAAATGGTTCATTTTGATGAGCGAAATCACAAAATCCTCAACTCTCTCAAATACAACATTTCAAACTTGGACAAAATCCACAAAAAATAATCATGAAGTTCCTGACGCTCTTCACGATCACGTTGTGCATCGTTTTAGCCGTGGGCTTCCCGCAAGGTGAGCATTGCTTTTTAATCCAATTCCTACCTTTTAAATCTTGGAATCGGTTTCCCTAAATAAGCCCGCTCCTTGTAAAAGAGTTCGGTGGAAAATATCCCCCGGAATAAGTACCCTTCAATGATTAGACAAAATAGTTTAAAAATAGTCAGTTTCAGATGTATTCTACATGACATCACAGCAAGCATAATGAATAGTCAATACCCACTTATTTCCTGAATTGATTCCTTAATATCTATCACCCTTGGGGCTAAAAGAAATTTGCGGTACTTTGTTGCATTTTAGATGCACAAATCAGCCTCATCTCTCCAATTATACAAAACTGAGTCCCGACAAATCTGTAAAGTTATTAATAATATTTTCACTTAGCCAACCGATGATTCGGTTACTAACTTAAGCCTAGAATCTAAAAAATCCTCTAACTGAGGACAACTGATTTCGGTTTGTTTAAGAAGCCTCATCGGGAAACGCAACGGCAGCGATGGCTCCAGCCGAAGGGGCACCAGCCAAACCCATGATAGCAGTGATGCCTGCTAAACCCCCATCCGATGCCCCTGGGGGCGGCCCTCCAGGGCCCCCACCAGCCGGCCCACCTCCATCCGCAGGACCAGCCCCTCCTGCACCACCACCACCACCCAAGTCCTCCTAAGTACAAACTGGATGACGTAACTCTAATTCCACTTGACTAATGGACCTCTTAATTTACGATGAAAACAAAATTTTTGATTCAATTACGTTCAAAACACTTTAGTCTCGACATGCATAACCTTATTACAACATCCCTTCTTCCCAATGCATGACGCTTCCTGGAATACTATTCCAACGAAAGTAAAGCCAACCATGAAACTCCATGTATGTACATGTAATAGCAGCGTAGTAAACTCCTCGTTGTCGCCAGGATTTCCATTCCCATTTCAAATTACTCTAATCTGTCATGACGAATAAAAAAGTCCTTCTTTTGGCAACCAAACTTAACTGAAACCCTAAGTTTAACGCGCTTCCTTCACGTATATACATCATTCCTCTAATTCCATTACATCTCTCCGTCACAACCGTTACACATGAGAATTTAGAACTCACGACTTACTTGGCGAAGGTAACAAAAAATTACAACTTTCCAACTCC
The DNA here is from genome assembly GCA_906901685.1 of Desoria tigrina. Lineage (NCBI taxonomy): Eukaryota > Metazoa > Arthropoda > Collembola > Entomobryomorpha > Isotomidae > Desoria > Desoria tigrina. Next base: position 2,132,176 of record CAJQTU010000010.1, on the reverse strand, counting down.
ATTCCCTACATCAATATAAATGAAAGGGGCTATAGTTTTTCCGAACCTTCTGTTCGGTTTTCATTAACAATTATAACACGAGAAATGCCTTGACTTTTGACTTCTATGGATTATTGACTGCTACTTTCTGGTTTTTCTTATGATGGTTATGCTTTCGAGTTCTGATTTTGTGCCTACTTTCACCAGGAACTTGATGAGACTTAGTGCACAGATTCAAAGGATGGTTAATTTATAGACAAAGATATTTAATAGTCAATTTTAGTTACACAGAAATTTGGAAAACGAAATATAAACCGAATTTGAGAAGCGTGAAAAAGAGTCGATCAATCTCTTCTAAGTCCAATTTGCTTCTCCCTTTCCCTTCTGGAAAGGAATTACATTCATACAGAAATTTCATACAACAACTCACATAAATCTAAGAACCAATCACAAGTCACTTCGTGGCACCTCATGGCCTGACCTTTGCTCAACCTTTACTTGGAACATGATTTTAAGCTGCCACGTAGGACAGAAAAATAATAAGTTACAAATGACGTGGCATAAAGCTCCATACTAACCTAATCTCTCAGTCTCACAATAATATTTGTATGTCTGACCACTTTTACACTGACCTTTACACTTAAAATAGGCAACTCTGTTCTAAAGTCCAAATCAACACATTCTTTCATGAAATATACAACATTTTTGACTCAATATAAGATATGATATATAGTATAGATGATGATGATGGCGACATGCTCCACCCCGTGTTAGCGCTGGAGCAGCGTTCACACAATATTCGAAGCCATCATTGGTCTAGCGATTGTTGTTGAATTATGTATTCGTTTTGCTGAGGATGGACATCTAACTTACACAATTTAGCGACAGGTCTTCGGTACACTCCTGATGTGGTCTTGACATCAACCACTCGAACGATTCCATCCTTCCCAGGATAGAGCTGGAGGACAACACCCATCGGCCAAGAACTTCGGACCAATTGGTTGTCGACGACCAGCACCACATCTCCAATCTGGATCGGCTCCGTCTGCTGACACCACTTCGTTCTTCTTAGTAGAGTGGGCATATATTCGATGACCCATCGTCTCCAAAAATGGTTGGCGAGCTGCTGGGCTAACCTCCATTGTTTTCGAAGGCACAAATCTGTTTTGCTGAAATGACCTGGAACTTGATCTCCACTCGAACCTCCAAGTAAGAAATGGTTTGGGGTAAGGGCTACAGGGTCACTGGGATCCACTGACACATGGGTAAGAGGGTGGCTATTTACTACCGCCTCTGCTTCTGCTAAGACTGTCATCATTACTTCTTCTCTGGGATGAACTTCCTTCAGTATTGCTAGCAAAGCAACTTTCACTGACTTCACGAGACGCTCCCAACTTCCACCCATGTGAGGGGCATGGGGTGGAATGAAGTGCCAGGTGATTTCTCTTGTAGTACATTCGGCTGTCAATTGTTGTTGATTTAGCTCTTGAAGAGCTTTTCGTAGCTCCCTGTCCGTACCAACAAAGTTCGTTCCATTGTCACTGTGCATGTGACTTGGATGGCCTCTTCTTGAAATAAATCTCCGAATTGCCATGATGCAACTGTCCGTATTTAGAGATGACACCAACTCCAGATGGACAGCTCGGGTGGAAAGACAAGTGAAGAGAGCTACCCATCGCTTTTCTCTTCTTCGTCCGACGGTCACTATCATTGGTCCGAAATAATCAAGGCCGGTGTTAGTGAAAGCTCGAACATAGCTTTCCAATCGTGCTGTAGGTAACTGTCCCATCTGTGGTACTATTGGCTGGGCTCGGGCTATCTTGCACTGTTGACATTCTTTCCAACACTTCTTGACTGCAACTCGAACACCCATGATATGAAACCGTTGTTTCAACTCGTTCACAATTTTTTCTTGTCCGTGATGTCCATTCTGATTGTGATATTTTGCAATAAGTAGAATTGTTACCATATTTTTGGAGTCCAACACCACAGGTCGCTTTGTTTCAATTGGGAGATCAGCATTCTCTAACCTCCCTTGAATCCTTATGATTCCATCTTCATCCAAAATGCACCCGAGTCCCTTGATTTTACTATTTGGTGGAAGGGGTTTATTGTTTTTCATACACCGAATCTCCATTGGGAAGTCTTCGGATTGCGACTGCTTGAACCACCAAAGCTCTGCTTTCCGTATCTCTTCTGGAACCAGTTCACCTTTCGCTTCTCTTAGATTGTTATATCGACAATTTTCAATAAATCGAAATACATATGCCATTGATCTTACGGCTCGATTGAAGTTTGAAAATCGGCGGATGTCCATGAGGGGATTGGCTTGTAAAATGTAACATACGAATTCTTTCTTGAGTTCCATGTCTTTTTCTTGCGGTAGTTGTCGTCTAACAGGTTCACGGGGCCACTCAGATGCTTCTTTCTTTAAAAACTCCGGTCCGTTTATCCATCTGCTGCTGACGCTCCAGTTACATGGTTGACTTTCACGAGTCATCTCGTCGGCTACATTTTCCTTTGTAGGGATATACTTCCAATCCCCAGCGTTGCTGATCTCCAAAATTTCTCCAACTCGACATGCGACGAACTGCTTGTACCTTGCTCCTTCGGATCTGAGCCAATTCAAAACAGTGGTATTATCAGACCAATACACAGTTCGATGGATTTTGATATCGTGCTCCGCTTTGATGAAACTTGATATTCTTGCTCCGAGTAGAGCTGCTTGCAGTTCAAGTCGAGGAAGTGTGAGATGTTTTGTCGGGGCTACCCGGGCTTTTGACATGACTAACGATACTTCGATTCCTTGACTTGTTCTAATTCGGAAGTAAGCCACAGCTCCAAAACCTTGTTCACTGGCATCGCACATGATGTGCAGCTGGATTTCTTCGGCTCTTGAAAGATATTGAGAGTGGCACCTGGGAAGCTGGAAAGTGTCGATTCTATGCAGTTCGTCATTCCATCTCTCCCATCGTTCATGAAGTCCGTTGGGTAATTCGTCGTCCCATCCAACACCAAGCCTCCATGTATCTTGGAGTAGCATTTTGGCCTTAACTGTGAAGATTGATAGAAACCCCAACGGATCGTAAATACTCATAACCAATGCTAATAACTCACGCTTGGTCGGTAGTCTCTTCTGTTCCATCAACTCTTTACTTGTTTTCAGGAACGTGGTCGAAAATGTGAAGTAATCCTGCTCAGGTTTCCAAAATAGTCCTAAAACTCGTTCAGCATCAGAGTCCAAGTCCATATTTTTAACCCCTGGGGCATGTAGGTCTTGTGGTATGGCTGATAGTAACTCATGATTGTTACTTATCCAATTGCAGAGGTTGAATCCTCCTTTCATGTGGATTTCTCTGATTTCCTTGAATTTGTTGACGGCCTCCTCCACAGTGTCGATGCTGTCGAGGTAATCATCCACATAATGATATTTGATAATGGCTTTTGTTCCTTCAGGGTACTTATCTTGAAAGTCGGCAGCGTTGAGATTCTTCGCCTCCTGGGCACACGCTGGAGAGCAGGCAGCCCCAAATATCAAGACTCCCATTTGCAATACATCCGGATCTCGATTCCGGTCCAGTCCTCTCCAGAGGAACCTTTGTGCATTTGCATCTTCTTTTCGAATACGAACACGATGGAACATATCTTGGATATCCGCTGTCACCCCAATCACTCTTTGACGAAATTTGAGTAAAATTCCTGGTAGAGAGGTTAACTTGTCAGGGCCTTTTAATAATGCATCGTTAAAACTTACGCCACTGACTTTTGCTGCTGCATCAAAAACAAACCTTAACTTCTTAGGTTTCTTCGGGTTTCGGGCCATGAAATGAGGAAGGTAGAAAGTCCGATCATTTTCTACCCTTGCTTCTTCTGGCGACAGCACACAAGCAAATCCCTTCTGTTTGTATTCTTCAATCTTGGCCACGTATTGTCGGGCGAACTCCGGGTCCCGATCCATCCTTCTCTCCATTTGGTAAAGCCTTGACAGGGCTAGCTGCTTAGTATTTGGAAGTTTGACCTCGTCACTCTTCCACAGTAGGCCTGACTCCCAGCTATCTCCGACACGCCTGATGGTGTTGTCCATTATCTGCTGAGCAACGATGTCTTCTTTTGATCGGGGATTGGTACTTGTTACCTTCACACCAAACGCTTCGGTGGTAAAATGATACTTCACCAATTGATGAAGTTCTTCGTCTGTCTTTTCGAACACCGTTCCACAGAAATCTGCTCGAAGTGTTTCATTGGTTCGTCCCAATAAGACCCATCCTAACTCCGTTCGTCCAGCGGCTGGTGCATTTCCAGGACCCATTTTCACCTCCAGTGTAGTACAAAGTTGAAAGTTGTCCATACCAATCAAAATTGTAGGAGATCCATTGTCATAACATTCTATGGGAAGGTACTTGAGGTGTCTCCAATTATTAAGAACCTTTCTTTTGATAGATTGTTCCGGTAAATGTAACCTTTCCTTCGTTCTAATGTTGTTTAGAAGGAATGACTTATCACCTTTGTTGTTGAGGATTTCTGCTGAAACCGTTCTGGAATTCTTCTCTTCGATTCTGGGATGCAAGCCGCTGTGAACGAATGGCACGACTTCTCCCTCCAGCCCCAGTCTTGTTGCTATTTCGTCATCCATGACAGTGACGGTGGCACCAGGATCCAACATTGCATATGTTTTAATAATCCCTTTGGGACCCTTGATCTGTATCGGAAGAATCATTAATTTAACTTGTCCAATGACTCGGTTACCCTTGGCAGCTGTTCCTGTAGCATGACCCATGACCTCTTCTGTTGACTCTTGCTTCTTCGGGTGCCGTTCGGGCGCCGGATTATCTTTGTGGAGGAGGTGGTGGTGGGTTCTATCGCAATTGTTCTTACCACACTCCTTTTTATTCCTGCAGTCCCTGGAACTATGGCCATACTTCAAACAGCCAAAGCAGAGATGTTTTGCTTTAATTATCTTCCATCTGTCATCAAGTTCCATTTTCTTTAACTGTCGGCACTGGTGGGCTTGGTGACCTTTTGCATCACAGATCAGACAACATATAATTCTTTGATTATTGAATGGCTTACTGCTTTTCGGGTTGTCGTCCATGGCCCAGACTTTTTCTTCCTTTCTTCTTGGCTTATCCCAAGGCTTTCTGTGATCAGCGTCGTCCTTTGGTTTTGGAGGTGCAATCTTGCAAGCAATCTCCGTTTGGAACGACATCCAATTAGCAAAATGTTCAATGTTTTCTTGCCTGGCAGGATCTGATGAAACCCATTTCATCCAATCTGTTCTCAACGAAACTGGTAACTTTCTTGCAAATTCTTCGAGCAATTGAGGACTAGTCAGATGGGCGAGGCAGTTTAGGGACTTGATTGTCTCCACTAAGTTGTCCACAGCTACTCCGAATTCTATCAAAAGGTCAAGTCTGTCTTCCTTGAAGGCAGGCACTTCCTTTGCTTTATTGATCAGGAGCTGAACAATATGTTCCGGTCTTCCGTATCGCATCCTTAACTTACTGATAATGGTAGGTACATTTTCATGGCGAGACAGCAAGCAGTGAATGGTTTTAAGGGCTTCTCCTCTGATCGCCTTCTGCAATCTTGGAAGGTTGTCCATATTGCTGTAGCCACACCCTTGAGTGGAATTCTCAAAGGCGGTGATGAAAATGGACCATTCCTCTGGCTTTCCAGTGAATATTGGCAAGTCCTTGCCTTGCACCTGACGAGCTAGGAACTTGTCGGTATTGTTGGTGGAGCTGCTTCCTGCGACCTTTTCAAATGCCAAAGACAACACTTGCGCCAACTGATTACTTAGAGCCTCGGATGAATTACTTGCTGTTGAAATTGGAGTATCAATTTTGGGTTCGTTACCTTCTGTAGTACTCGGATTCTTAAACGGATCTTTTAGATTTCTTAATCGCTGCAGCAACTCATCATCCTCCAAACTGCTATGTTTCTCTTTACTAGCATCATAGGCCTTCTGGAGGGCCTCTTCTAAACGCTTAGTTGCTTGTCTTGCGTCATTTCGCCTTACTCGTTCTCGTACTAGCTCCTCCTCCTGCTGTTCTTGCTGGAACTCATTGAAAACTTCATCCTCTACCAAGTTGATGCTTTGATTGTCTTCGTTGTCAGATAAATCTTGTGAAAGTCTATCTTCATCTTCTTCTTCAGCTGCAATCTGCTGTTTTCGAAGCTCTGCCTCTCTTCTGAGTTGAGCTTCTTTTCTTTTCAAGGTTTTCAGTTCAAAGTTTAAGTCGATTCTTTGTTTTTCGACTTGTTCCTGTTTGTCTTTTAAAGTTGCTTGTAACTTCTGTAGACCTTCTTGCAACTGTTTAAATTGATCCAGGTTCGTCCCTGGAATAGGTTGTGAATTCTGATCTTGTAGCAGTCCCAGTTCTGTTCTACGGGCGGTGATGTCATCTAAGATCATTTTTACAGCATGTTCTTTTAGCACCACCTCATGTTCATGTAATTCATAATCTTCCCTTAATTTGTCGATGTCAGCTTCGGTGGTGACATCAATTTCCAGCTGTCTTACTGTACTTCTTGTCGATTTACTTGTTCTGGTTGAAGAAGTCGAGTTCCTCCTTCCACTACTGGCAATTAAGCTCGAACAGTTTTCGCTTGACAAGGATTTTGGTGGTGGAGGCGGTCGTGGATTTTTTGTTCCCGATGACACGTTCAATCCACATCCTAATCGTTCTGGTGGTACTCCAGCGTTGGCTCTACTGGTTGCTCTTTTCGGGGCGGGCAGGTCAACTCCTTCAAGATGGACAGTGCCTCGTTTTCCCGTCATCGTATCCTTTCAAATTACTTGAACGGTACGGATTAGCAACTTTCTCAATTTAAATGAATTGGAACTTTCTTGCCTTTTGTAGAGCTCCTGAATCCCTCCAGCAGTTGAATTGCGGTTTGTCACAGTCCTTGTGATTGTGGATTTTGAAAATTTGTCACCTCCTTTGGGTGTGTAGTTTCGTCACAACCTTGTTTGGATGTGGATGCTTTCGTCACAGCCTTCTTTGGATGTGGTTGATTTCGTCACAGCCGTCAGTGGTTGTGGATTTGCAAATGTATTTTCTATCTCACCATATGTGGAATTTGATTGTCAATAAATCCTAGTCTTCTTAGGCACTTCACAAGTGGGACGTACTCCCCACGGTACTGTTATCCGGTTGAAAGGACCATATAGTTTTTCCGAACCTTCTGTTCGGTTTTCATTAACAATTATAACACGAGAAATGCCTTGACTTTTGACTTCTATGGATTATTGACTGCTACTTTCTGGTTTTTCTTATGATGGTTATGCTTTCGAGTTCTGATTTTGTGCCTACTTTCACCAGGAACTTGATGAGACTTAGTGCACAGATTCAAAGGATGGTTAATTTATAGACAAAGATATTTAATAGTCAATTTTAGTTACACAGAAATTTGGAAAACGAAATATAAACCGAATTTGAGAAGCGTGAAAAAGAGTCGATCAATCTCTTCTAAGTCCAATTTGCTTCTCCCTTTCCCTTCTGGAAAGGAATTACATTCATACAGAAATTTCATACAACAACTCACATAAATCTAAGAACCAATCACAAGTCACTTCGTGGCACCTCATGGCCTGACCTTTGCTCAACCTTTACTTGGAACATGATTTTAAGCTGCCACGTAGGACAGAAAAATAATAAGTTACAAATGACGTGGCATAAAGCTCCATACTAACCTAATCTCTCAGTCTCACAATAATATTTGTATGTCTGACCACTTTTACACTGACCTTTACACTTAAAATAGGCAACTCTGTTCTAAAGTCCAAATCAACACATTCTTTCATGAAATATACAACATTTTTGACTCAATATAAGATATGATATATAGTATAGATGATGATGATGGCGACAGGGGCCTTCACCATTCATCCTCATGTCCTCAGCTTAACTTTTATCACAAATTTCTAAAAAAAACGTCTCATCTCAGACATTAGAAACGTTGCAGCCCTAAACACATCCACCATCACCACCCTGACGCTGAGCTGAATAACCTTTCCATTTCCAAATCTAACTCTAGAGCCCTATTAGCCTCATGAAAAATTTCTCAGTCAAACCTCTAAAAGACTAAGAGAGAGGGAGAGAAAGCTTTAAAGAAGGAGACGACGAGGATAGATCATCATTATTAAAACATACAACTCAGTACTGAGCCCTCCTTCTCCTCAAACCTTTGGAGACATATAAAAGTTAGGTAGGCTCCCAGGTATTTGCGCGAACTGGAAGACAATCAGAATCAGGAAGAGTTTAATACGGAAAGCCCAACCTGGCACGATATATATAAAGTCACATGGGTTTGTCCCTCTCCTCAACAGATAATAAAATATATGCCTACGACTTTACTTGTGGAGTTGGTTACGTCGACTTTCTCGGTTCAAGCCGGATAATATGACCAGCATTGGCTTCTTCGTATATAAATGACCTATATGGTGTTTTATGGCTCTGGGCTGGAGTAGAGGCCTTTATACAGGGAAAATATCGATTTCCGAGTCTCTCTCCATTTAAGCCTATATGTATTATATGTACTTGCTTTCTCCATTTACTTTCTCTCGCTCTCGCTCCAGAACGGTGAAAGTCCTTTGACATTTTAGATAGAATCCTCCTCCCGTAAGAACGTAGATTGTCGAGGTTCTAGAATCTAGATTCTAGTTCGTCCACGACGACGACAGCAGTTCCTTTGAATCCTGTAGAGTCCTTCTTCCTGGCCATAGAACAGTTTACGTTTGAAAGGGTTGCGTTTTTCTAGTCCAGTTCTAGGCTCCTGTTACTTAAACCTCGAATTAAGGGTTATTTTTTTCGTAAGTAGAAACAGGAAGGGATTATTTTACATATTTATTAAATACTTGAGGGACAGTCGTGTTTCTTCATAAAAAAAATAGTTGAAGCGAATGTTGTTGTGTAAAGAGTTTTTCTACTCAATTATTCAATCAAGACTGAGACGAGGGCAATCTTTCACTTTCATATACTATAAAGGGCATTTCCTACTCTGAATTTCAGGACTTTTATTATTGAGCACAGAACAGAGGAGGATCTGTTTATTTAGGTAACTACCCCTCCCCCTGTCCTTAGGTAGAGCAATTTAAATGTATATTTCGAAATGTTATCATCATCCTCTCATCATCATGAGTCGTTTGGGACGAGGAGAGGTCCTGCTCAAAGGAACTGGCGGAATTGGCTGAACGGTTGGCAGTTTCGAAACCGCTCTACAACTACTTGGTGGTCACCTTCTCATGCCCAGCAGTATTGATGTCTGGGGAAATTCATTTATTCCGTTGCTTGCGGGAATCCCATTGCTTATTCTTGTGTTGGTAAGTAAAAGGTTTTTTTTTTGTTTCTATTTATAGACTGTGAAGTGGAGAATTTATATTAAAAATTAATAAGAATCATTACTAATTCCGTTCTAACTTTCTCCCCTTTCTCTCTCCTGTGATGTCAACAGTTTGCCTGCTGCTCTTGTGTAGATAAGACCATTTCGGCTGTGAGGAAGAGTTATTACTACTATCAATGTAAGCCTCGAAGTGGTCGACGGGTTCGGTTTGATTGTGAACAGCCTAATCATAATCGGTCTGCGAACAGTAGCACAAGGTTATTACGAAGCAATACCTCACCGAGACTGTCTGGACTCATGGCTCATAGCTCATATCTGCAGAGTGAGTTTCGATTATTTTTCTTCTTCTATTTGTAATAGATTAATTGGTTATGGTATTATATGTGTGACTGGAGTAATTGATTGAATTGTATCGATGCTCAAACACTATGTGTGCTTTTCTTTCATTTCTACTCTCTCTACACAGAAGTTGTAATAGGAGTTAAGTTGTGACTTGTGATACAAGAATAATGGAGTTTTGTAAAAATTCTGCAGGGAACTCGAACTACAGATACAATAGCGTCGTACATGCCGATCGATCGGCCGCACCTATTCAGGCCAGGACGGTGTTGGATCGGGAAAGTGTTTCGGCGGATCGGGATGCTCCTCCTGGATCCAAGTTTTCGACAGCCTGTGATTTCAGTGAGTTAACTATCCCAGAAAATTCCATCTTGAAATGTTTGCTTAATATATTAAATCCGTGTATTATCATTGTAGTAGATGGAAGTCGGAGGTCATCAGGATCAACTTCGACACCCACAGGGCCATCGTATTACTCAATGCGTCCCAAGAGTCCGTTCGAAACCTGTAAGATCCTATAGTATTCTTAAGGAACAAAGTAATATTCTTGAAAAATGAAGATACTTATTCTGCTGGAATGTCTTAACAGGTGGGAGCCACGTGGAACCGAAACAACAACGTCGATTCAGTACACCCAACTCTCCAACCATGTACGCCCGGAGTCAAAGTCCTTGTAGAGAGGAAAGTAGTATGTCCTCGATAAGTTACCTTCCGGAAGTTAGGGCTTATATGCAGTTTATGGAAGGTTAATAAAATTATTTACATATGCCTGAAACTACCTACAATAGAACCTACTCGATTGTCTAAAATTATTTACTAAAAATTGCAGTTGATCCATCATCTCGGCAACGAAGCCATAGTTTCAGCGGTCGAAATTCCTCGATAACCTCCTCAACACGAAGATCCCCTCGGAGAGCAAAGTCCACTCGGCACCACCGCCCCCGATCCCGTAGTCCAAGCCCCTTTGCTATGGAACGTACCTTCGCAGCCGACGAAATGTCGAATTATTCAAGTCCAAGTAGCTTTGGAAGGTATTTGACCCCGCAGGGGTCATCGGATCAGGGATCATTCCGATCTCCCGAGTCCGGGACACCCGACTGGTTAGACGCGACGGACGAGAGGCCTCCGTCTTATGAAGACTGTCTCAACAGTCTGTCCCGCTCCAGTTCCATCCGAACGTCCTTCATTTAATAACCGCTTTATTTTGACAGAGTAGGCAGTCTAGACTTCTACAATTTACTAGTCAGTATTATATTGATGTTCATTGTTGAGTGTGATAGGAATTAATCGTATGACATAGGAAGGGAGATAATATATTTCAATGTCTGTCAATTGCCACCCGTATAACTTGCCATGATTAACTATACCAAAAGTATTACTCAATGTAACTTAAAATGATATATTATTATAAAAATGTATATATATCTCGAACGATACTTGCTTCTCTTCGAGACGAGGAGATCTCAAACTGTAAACATGAAACAATCGAAAACTGTCCTTAAAAAAGATTAGCTAACAGTTTTTTACAAAATTTACTTTTAAATGGGAAAGGTATATAAATGTCAAGTGGGACATGTCTTAAAAATTGAATTTAAAACTTTCATTACACGCTAACTCTAATATGTATGCAGCCGAAACAATCAAAAACAATTTCCAAGCCTCAAAACAAATTAACGAATTATATATTGTTCTGTAACTCTCTGCTCTCTATAGATTATGTTTCAGACAATTCCTCAACTTACTTACACTTACAAGTACAAGCGAATTTAGAAACTACAAAGGAGGAGGTAAAGAGAAGAATCAAATGTCTTGTAGTCTTAAAGTCTATACGAAGCCCTCCTCCCGTGTGGTCCGTAATAATAATTTTAATGCAATTATCCCTTTACAAATGATTATAACTCTGAAGAATTACATGTGCTAATGGAGGGACACGGTGTAATCTGTTGCTTAAAACTACGGCTTTCATTATTACAATGTTATTAAATGTGCAAATTTTGAGCTTTAACTGTGACAGTCGGGGAGATGAGATTATAAATATATGTATATGTATAATGAGAAATTTTCGTATATTCTGAAGATACAACAATGTAATTATAGTATATCCGTAAGCAAACGCTTCTGATAATCATGTAATTTATCATTTTAATTGCTTAGAAATCCTACTACACAATATCGTTTAATTTCGGTCCAGATTCTCTTGGCTTTTGAGTAAGAACTGTATATATTGTAAATTGTAGATGTGAACTAGTCCGGAAGATAATGTGAATTGATGTGACTTCATTATCTATAATATATTAGACTGTAAGGGATATGTAGACGTGCAGTTGTACCTGTTTAGACGAAAGCAATTTAAAACATAAAAGGACAACTCAGTATTAGATGGAAGGATGAGTAAATTAGATTATAAATGGCCCAAATAGTTGGCAGTATTATAGTATCAGTATTATTATTAGGAGTAACATAAAGCACTGTGTAAAATATATATATTTTGACAAAGCAAATAAGAAAAAATACTTCTGTATTCCTAACTAACTACTTGAACAAAAACGTAGGCTCCTCTTCTACAAGATCGAGTCCTAAAGAACTATTTCTTAGTGAGTCAAATTGTTAAAAATTTCTTTTGTTACTAATTAGTTTCAAAACTTTCCTCAATTATTTCTCTTTGAATGTAATACGCAATACCTATGCAGAACAGTAATTCAGTTAGATAAAGATATGAAGGTTTAGTTTCATACAAAAAACTATACTTCAACTTTTATTGCAACTACAAAAATTCGAATGAAAAAAGTTTGGAAAACTATTATTCTTATCAATATGACTGCCAATTAGAATCTAATTGGAGCTTCTTTTCAGGAAATCTATCTTTAGCCGTATATAAAAGGAACATTGATAACCCCTGGCTCTGTATCTGTATTTGAGTAATAAATCATAACTACATAAATATTTCAGCCCAAAAGGCACGTGTATTCTTTACCAAACATCATCAATTATAAAAAGGATATGGTGAAAGGCACCCCGCAGATAGATAAAACTTGGGCACAAATCCTCATGTACTTTCTCCTATGGCTAAAATCCTATCTATTGGCCACAGTGAGGAAGTTAACCGTTAAGAGTAAACAGTTACGGTAAGCCCTCTTTACAAATTCATGTGCCTGTTTTGCTCTATCCCGTATTCGGTATTGTTATTCGGTTTCATATCTATTCACCATAGACTCGAGGCGCTGAATCCATTATAGTCCATATAAATGTTGGGATCCTAATTGCCTTACGTAAGGCCTTTAACGATCCGCAACATCCACAATTTCCAATGTTATTTCCTCTCCCGAGCCGAACATCAAAAGGTGCCTATTAACTCTTTATACATCGGCCGTATAGGACCCATCCATCCCTTCCTTGATGATATCTTCCGTAATTTATGTAAATCTGCATATGCTATGCTAATGCCATTCTCTCTCTTTGCTTACTCTCTTTCTCTACAATTCTTTATATGAAATAGTCATGGCTGACTAAGCCGGGGCAACCCTGTAGGGACGAGGCATTTCCCGATCCTCATCCTTTTAACTTTCTCCGCAACTTTCACCCACCTTCTGTTCTTATCCTCTCTAGCTCTCTCGACCAACCACTCTTTCCTACTGCTCCTAAAGTACTGACGAATCCCACAATTCCCAACCACACTGATCATCCTCGCATGTAAAAAAGTACATACTGCAGCAGAGAGGAGAGTCTTTAGAGTCCTTAGCCGCCCCCGATTCCCGGGTAAATCCGGGTAAAAAAAGGAAGTAATAATTTTCGGAGGGAAACCTCGTTCCTCTCCTTGCTGTGAAGGGAACTGGTGCGGGTAATAGGAGTTGTAGTAGTAGCGGGTAGGCTGCTACAGGGACAGGGTTCAATAGTAGGACACATCCGCTTCTGGAATTCGTAGCCGGAGAGAGGAGACCCAACCTAACCATTCTCGGCCAACATCATTCAACGAGGAAGAGGAACCAACACGAGACGGAGGCTAGTAAGTAGTAGGAGAGGAGTCAGGATTTGAGGTCGGAGTGGAAAAACGGGTATTCTGCGACTATATTTTACTATAGACACGAGGAATATTCGACATCGGCCAAACGGAGGCATGACACTTCCAACAGTTCCAACACACATTGATTTTGGAGCCTCTCCAACCAACAGACCCGTCTCATTCACTTACCTCTAGTCTCTTCTCTTAAAACACTCTCTTAAAAAGGCATCCCAAGGAAGACGAAGAAGAAGAGGGGGCTGAACTTTAGTAGGTGTCTTTTATTCGTCTTCCTCTTCAGTAGTATTAGGACTATTAAGTAGTAGTGCATTAGTTGACGGAAGCCGTACTAATTTCATCGAGAAAGGTGTAGAAAGCTGGGATAAAACTCTAACAAAATTTGTAAATCGAGAGAGAGAGAGATACTCTTATATTTTAGCCTTTGGCATCAAAAAGTAAAAGTCTCCTTTCTCTCGTGGGAATCAGCTCTCCTTTCTCCGGTTATTATTTTTAATAAACCTTTTTAGAAAAGGGTATTATGCAGATAGGGGACTTTCCCTCTCCCGATTTCACACGATCCTGCTCTTCTTTAACTTTTACTACTGCTGCTGATTCCACTACTTCTGCCGTTGAAACTAAGCCCACTAGGACCAGGACTGCTGGGAGAAAGTTAGCTGGTGCTACTGCTGATCCGAGTGCAGATATTGCTACAGATATTGGCAGAGATATTGCAGTTAAGTCGGCTTCTAGTTCTTGTTGGAGGACGTCTACTACTGCTGCTCTTACGGCTTGCAGCATTACGGAAACTGATAGCCGTCGTCCTGATGGGAAATCCCTGATACAACATTTTTCCTCTTCCTTTATTCTGGCCTTTCACTTCGTTTACAAGAGTACAAGAGGTCTGAGCCAGAGCTACGTGAGGCTGTAGACATGACCAAGTTGAGGGAGATAACATTTTCGCAACAAAGGGACTTGGGATTTCAGATTCAAGAGAATGTGGATCATCCTTGCTGGGGTCTTGATGGTAAATAACATAATAACAACAACAATACTATTAAACTGTTTTCCTACTACTTCCCTTCCGGCTAATTCCCTTTCATTTCATTGTCATTCTAATCTGTAAAAAATTCAAGGAGGAATTGAACCCGAGCCTCCTTGTCCTCAGAATATCATTATTAGTTCCTGTAGAAAGGAGGAGGATTGTTAGTCTATTATTAAGTGGATGGGGTTCAACTTTGGTCGGGTTGATTTATCTCCTGGTGGGGATTTGGGATTTGGGGCGATATGATCTTTTGGCACGATCAAATCCTCATTGGATTAACGGAGTTATTCATTGTGGTTATAATAAATTCCCAACCCGGTATAACTAATTCCGTGATCTCTATTCTTTTTTCTAGTGTTACATGTTAGGTTTTCTCCTCTTCTGTTGCTACAATACTCAGAGAAGATGTGATGATGCGGCGGGTGGCGTCGATCCGGAAAATCCGTCCGGAAGCTTGCCTTCCGCCCCTACTAATGGTACTAGACGTGGAGCTGGACTGGGATACTTGACAAGTTGCCTTTTCTATGATGAAATCACACAAAGAAATTCCGATCTTCCACAATCCGCATTAGCAGCACAAAGGGAACAGCAACTCAGACAAATCAAATTAGAGATCAATGAATTGTCCCATCGGCTGGGCATAGGCCAACTTTATCGAGGTAATTGGCATTACAAAACTCTGTGGTCTTTCTCTCTAGAGTAGTTGCGTAATTGCATTAAGCAGAGGTTTCAAAGTTCATGAATGGGGGTGACTCGGGGCGTTTTAATACCATTATCCCCCTTGCATCCTCAGAATTGATATATTCCATGTCACTCAATGATTTCGTATGAACAGGGAGACAGTACATTCACATACCGATCCCTCTGACCAGACCTACTTTCATTCAACCTGATTCGACAAGAAGTAGAAGTTGTAGTCGAAGCCGAATCAGGTCCCGGATGATGGTCCCAGCAACCCAACAAAATCCAGAAATAAATTATGATGGATCCTCTGTAAATTTACTGGAGATGAGCTTTTTCTCATCTCCGCCCAACGAACCAAGGACCGGTGGTGGCCAAACACTGGCAGACGACCGGAATGCAATCTTCTTAGAAAGACAGAGACGGCTCCGACTTATTCGAATGGAGATTGAGGACTTGACATTACAATTGAGCTCTCTCAGTGAAGGTAATCCTCCTCATCTTTGTCAATATCCACCAGAGGCACAGGGTCATGTATATACCGAGAGCAGAAGTTAATTATTTATTTGCAAAGCTCGTTCATCAATTACTAATGACTTTCTCTGCTCCATATCCTATATACCTATTCTATACATGATTGTGTGTGTTTTTAGACCGATCCACCACCACTACGTCAGAAACTAACCCTGCCGGCTGTAGCGTCAGCTCATCAGATTTAGAAGGTTAGACAAATAACAGTTTTACCGAAGAGCTAAAAGCCAAGAGAAAGCTCTTCGGAGTCTTCGATCTACTATAGGATTTCACCGTATCTACCGTATTTACCGAAATAAGTCCCCATCCCGGAATAATTACTCCTCTGCCTATTCCAAAATTTCATTGGTAATATTAAATCCCAGCGGGAACCTATTTCAGTAATTACGGTAAAGTTATGTTTATCCTGTACAGAATGAGGGATGGGAACTGGGAACATTAGGAATTCGAACCATGCCTTTAATATGAACAAGAAGAGAGAGAACGGAATTAATTAAAAATTCTGCCATGATTCCCCATTCCTATCTCTCATTCTGATCTGAAGTGATGTTGATGATTTCCACTACTACCACTCTACTTATCTATAGCCACACGAACCGATAAGGAAACCGAGAACGAGGTGAAGCACTTGATTCCGTTGAAATACTTTATTATTATTCTTCTGTATTACAGGGTTGGGATTTGAGCCGGATTCGGATGATTCGGCGGAAGACTATGGGGCCCTCAACAGTGTAATTTTCGACGAGCTCCCTAGCTACGACGAGAGCATTATTGGGGACATGGACAATGACGACAACTACGAGGAGTCACCCCCACCGTCCTATGCTCAATGTTCCCACCTCTACTCCGTTATGGGGGACACGTAGGGATGATTTGTGTCATCTAGTAGGATTATTCCCAGGGTGTGTGTGTGTGTGATGGATATTCTAATAAAAGAAGCCAATCTGTTATAATCTACCGAGATTTGATCTCCTGAGCTACCTTCGTTACCTACTTTCACTTGTACCAAATTCACCAAGGCCAACACCACCACCACTACCACCACCAACACTGACAAATACATCCTATCACGATCCTAAACTACTATCATCATCATCATCGTCGACATTATCGAATTGACATCCCCATCACCAGTGTACCACCACCACAACCATCATTATCATATGTTACAATAATGTTCTTCCCTATAGATGAGCCCGTTGGGCTCGTTTACTAATTTATACGAAGGGAATCTATCTCTATCTATCTCACTAGGGGATCATTATCAATTCAAATTCAAAGCTCTATTATATCTATGTATATCTCTCCGAAATAATACGTGATCAAGGTCCAATTCATGTGTCTCCTCTTTGTCTCTCTCTCTTGGGAGATCTACTGATCCGGAATAGGAAAACCACTGTAGTAGCAGGGGGTAAAATTGGAAAAGGTGTTCCGGTGTTAGCCATTAGTATTACTAAACCATTATCAGGATTTGGAACTGTGCCAGGTCATAGATTCCCGTCACCCTTTGTCAATACTTTCACCATTTGCCAATTTCGCTTATTCATCTACTGAACTACTTGGGCTGCAGATGCCTAAACTTCAAAATGTCCGTACGTACCTCGTAAGGGAAAGAACTATAAAATAAAAATAATAAAAATATATCCCAACTCCCGTGGAATGGAGCATTTTAACATGTTACAGTCTACTACTACTTACTTACTTGTATCGAGCCGTTAGAGAAAGAAAGATCCCATTTCTTTGGATCATTTCTCCAAGTCTATGAAAAAAATGATCCGGTTCTATCCATCTTTTCCTGTGGCTTAAGTATAAATGCAAACAAAGGTGAAATTGGGAAATTGGGAAATGGGATGTTCTTCATCTCTCTTTCTCTATATAGAGCAACGTATGTTTCGAAAATAAGGACCAGAACTACTGCAGTAAGTGTGAATCACTGTTCTGGAAATCTATTGTGAGTTTGTGTGAATCACGAACGAGCACGGTTTCTCTATCTCTACGGACCGTACAGGCATTTACTTAGACCTGTTTTTAGCTCTGGCTGCTCCGTTCACGTTATTAGAGGTTATAGTTCGTAGGAAGGGGAGGCTGGGGAAATACAAAAACAAAACCCAACCGAGTGTAATATTTTATGTGATTGATTAAGTATGTTCTGTTTGCTCAACTGAAACTTGACAATAAAAGTATTTCCCTGTCTTGCATCAGTTCTCGGCAGCCCTTGCTTGACATGAAAGAAGTCGGTCTCTTCTGTCTCCATTTGTAGTTCCCATGAATAGTGAGAGAAACTTTAACCGACATCCTTTTCCCGTCATAAAATCTGGTACAGTTCTTGAGTTCTAATATGTATCATGTCATAATAGTAGAGGCAAACACCGACGGACGGACAGACAGGCAGGCAGACGAGATGAGTTGTTCATATAATATATTATTGCGTGGAAAGGAAGTAAAATGCTTCTGTCCCAGTTTCACTTTCACACAGGGAGAAAGGTTCCGTCCTTATTTTATTTATAAGAGTTAATTCCATCCCAAACTCGTGATTTTTCTTCCTCTTTTCTGGAGGAAGAACAAATAGCCGTAGGATTAGCCTGTTCTCACGGTCTAGGATTCGGAGATATTTACCAAGACTGCGGTGGGTCGGTTGACTGAACTCCTATATAAGGGATAAAGGGACTCCAAAATATATAGGGCACATGGCTATTATTACAGCTCTTTTGATGGAATGGAGACGAGGTTTTTAGTCCCTTTGAGTATCCCATTGTCGGAGGTATTATTTCTGGAAATGGGGAATGAATGGAACTCGGTCGAGGGATCGCCGAAATTATGGTTGAAACCTAAGTCCCGGATCGGAGATAAGGCGGAGCTTAATTAAAGGAATTCATCAATGTCCTTCGCATTCGTTAATCTCGTGAAATGGTCAAAATGTAGTCCGTTTGGTCATAATGGATTTAAATCGAAATAACTTCTCTGAAAGTTAATTCGAAAATGTGAAAAAAAGTTGACAGTAGTATCGTCAAAGTTTGGAGAATTAAATGACAGTAATTCGCATGTAATATTATAATATTCATCCGATAATTGGTAACCCCTATTTTGTTAATAATTGCAGTTCAACCAGATCTTATTTAGTAGATATATACTCGGTGAGCATTGAGCAACCTTCAATAAACCCCGTAAAAAATTATTGGAGGCACGAATTATTTGCGAGCGGTTAAAACATGCAATTTCTTTAATGTTATATTCGTTGTCTCAAGAAATAATTGTCAAATATTCTATATTGCAACTGCCAATTGACTAAGGTCCCTCGTACATAATACTATGTTGCATATCTCAAAGTTAGCCCCGTCTTTGTCTACGGACGAAGAGACCATAAAGCTCAAGACTCGAGGCTCGTTGTAATTTAGTAAGATATCATAAAAGACTTGAGGAACGTTATTTGAATTACCTTTTCTCTAGCATAACATAAGCTCGAAGCTTTACTTATAATATATTATAGAGCTACCAACAGTTCCTGGTCTCCCTTCCTCGTCCGTTCCTCGAACTTCCAAAACTTGAGAGTTCCGGAGTCTGGATTCGTCTTCTGTCTCCTCTCCAAGTCAGTTTAAGAAAGTACAAGTAACCCGAGGACCGTAGACACCGAATTGTTCAAAATTATAGGACATAAAAGGAATGGGAACTTCTCCCTCTACTATCTCGAAATCACATCACGCAACACCTCTCTCCTCATCTCCCAGCAGATACGTTCCCGATGCTCCAGATTCCAACCGATCTTAAAACTTTAGCCAGATACATACATTTATTTCCGTAATAACATAATAATATATTATAATGGCCATGATCCCCCCCCACCCATCCTCCAACGACTAACATCCCATCCCCCCGGGGCAGCGGATGTGGATCCTTGATAAATTGATGCTAATATATAACGTGATATTCCGATGGTTTTAACTTGATAGTGGTAAACTATACCGGCATTGCTTTCTCTCTCTGACTTTCTCTCTCATCTGTAAGGTTGACGAAGGAGCTCAAACTGTGAGAAAGTTGAGACTTTTGGAGAGAGAGAGAGAGGCATGAATTCCGTAAATAAATGATTTGCGGCTCTCGAAGTCAGTCAGTCTCTCTCTTCTGAGACTTTGAGACTTGGCTAATGTAATAGTTCAGGAGGAGAGATGTTGTAGTTTTGGCGATGGATCCATCTCCGGCTATACGAGATTGCTCAAAGGGATCTCTCTCCCAGAATATATTGAAATGTTAGGCGGAAGGAAACGGCTTGGAAAATACGTTTATTTTATTACTCCTTCTATCAATATGTGCATCTCTTTCTCCCTCTATATCTATAGCTTTCTCTTGAATAATAATAATAATAATAAGGAAACAGAATGACTAACTGACATGACACAGAACTTACAGGGTTTGATATTGGAAACGGCAGCACACTGACTCTTCCCTCAGAGTATGTCAGGCAGTAAGTACGAGCCAAGCTGCTGCTGTGCCTAGCTTTCCCAACTATTGCAGATATTCATATATTTTTGCGAGAAGAAGAGCGTACGTAATATCTCTCTCTCTGTAAGTAACAGTCCCTATATATGATGATGGATGGATGGATATATGTCGATGATGAGTAAGTAAATTCATGCAGAATATGGGAACTCCCGGCTGAGTAAAATCGATAGAAATAAACCGAAAAGTCGGAATCCGGAGAGGGAGAAAGTCGGTCTGTAGGTCTAATACAATTTCCCTCTCAAACATCCAACTTCCTCAGAGCCTATTACTAACTAAACAAGGAAATACAACAATCCATCTCGGGAAAAAAGATACTTACTTTCTCCAACCAAACTGTCTGTGAAGGGACTTTGTTGTGAGATTTTTTTAGTAGATTCCACAAGGAGAAAGCGGACCATCAAGTAAACCAAAGAATTCCTTTCACTTTTCATTACTAGTCGGGGAAGAAACAGAGCTAGAGGGTATAATAATAACAGGGAAGGAATAATATATTTCCGGACTATAGTCCGATATGTATAGGGACTAAGATAATATTATTATACAGTTTACATTGTATTTTGTACCGGAAGAGAGAGGCAACAAAGCTACAGTTACACGTTACAAGGGACAGTTGAAGTTTGTATTTTGTAGCGCTGTATAATATATTGTAAGATTCTAACCTAACAAGTTCAAAGACTTGTTCCTTGTCTCGGGAGGAGTACATGTATGTATGTATAAATACATAATACATGACAGTATAAGATAGAGAGGGGATATTTCCGTCCACTTTTATAATCAAGATATAACTGATAGATTTATATATGGACTTTGGAGGAAGATAATCCATTGGCAGGGAAAGTGGTAGGAGTGGCCGGGAGCTAACACTCTGGCCGTGTGTCCAGTGTCGTTAATCAGATCAAAACCTCCAACTATCCGATAACCCACTAGTACAACAACCGACATTCTAAAAGGTTTAAGCTGGGACCAGTGTTTCTTCGATGGAATCGGTGGTGTTTAGGTTTGTAATTTTAACTGGTTGTTTTAGATGCTATTTTGTTCTTATTGACTTTCTCTGCCTACGGTTTTGTTTGTTTGGGCGATTGTCTAATTTTAATTTTTCTGAGGGTTACAAAGCGATTTTTTAAAGTCATATAATACGAACGCAAAGTAAATCCATCTACACGGTACCAACAAACAAATAAATTCCTATAAATACATTTTGTCTACAGTTGCTCAGTATTTTTCATAGAAGTAAATAGATTCTTTTTAGGACACTTGTTTATCCAAAAATGATTATCTCACCTACTTCAATTAAGTCGACGCTAACAGTAGATCCTATTTGTCTCGTCATCTTAATTTTTTTAAATTTAACACTGCAATACTAATCCCCTGTAGAAACTTGCTAGGAAGTTGCTAGCTAGTAACACACGGGCAACACTACCGATAAAATGAATACCAAGTCCCGGAAAACACTGCTACGGAGAAAATCAAATCATGACGAGTATAAATTCATCCCCGTCCATACTCGATAGTAGATAATAAGTCCATCCTCTATAGATTTAGATACATAGTCTTCCGAAATTTGGTTTGGATGGAAAGCGGTTTGGGACTCTCGGAATGACTCAATGAGTTCTTCAGACTCCTGGACTCTCGTCGGACTAACCATCCTGGTTGTCCTACTTCTATTCTATCTGTCCAAAAAGGTAAAGCTCATTCTATTGGAAAACGAGACAGTCAGCCAAGCAAATGCACATTTCACTATAAATTCTAGCCACTGCTGCTATATATAGATCCCGAAGCACACAAAAATATACATTAAACGTCCACCCTTCCCAATCTCCAACCTATAAACTACCATGTATACTTGTCCACATCAAAACCTGAACATCTCAATCTCTTGATTTATTCAAAGATGATATGTGCCCTGAGTCCAAGTGGAAGTTCGCCCGGTGGAAACGGCCGCCGTCCCTACGACAATCCGGAGTACCTTCAACAAGAGCGGCAGAATTACCGGTCGGAACAAGAGGACTACTACTACGAGAACGACATCCTCGCCCGTGTTATTACCAGTAATGGATTCGGGCCGGTCATCGGGAGCTTTGACAATAGTTTAGACACTCTTGACAACGGAGGTGGTGGTGGTGGACACCACGTCCTCCGATGTCACCAACAAGACGGACTTGACAACCGAAATAGTAACAGTCTAATTGACCCTATCCAAGTGTCCATCATCTCATCCTCTTCATCTCAACCTCCTTCTTTCACAATAACACCCGTTTTTCCCGTCAACTCTGTTGGCTCCAGTCGCCTCTACACTGTCAGGCCAGCCCTGACAATGGCCAGGAAAAACATGATAGAGTCAAAACTCCGGACTGAAATCCTTCGAATGGTTGCGGCTGAACGGGAGGTCCAGAGACTTGCCAATTTACTTTCTATTGAACAAGGTTAATAGCCATCATTTCCTAGCTTTTTCACCCGGTCCATTGGCACAGGAATTCGGCTATATAAATGTCGTGGCCCATTGTTGATGCTCAAAGCAGGCCTAATGTTTTAATGCCTGATTCATTATTGTGTATAACCTCCCTGTCAGCCTTTCTATGGGAGTCTGGAAATTTCTGAAAGCTCTGCAGTTCTACTCCCTATATCCTGTCATTTTCTCGCCGTTTTTTCCTAAAAGCATGAATCAATGGACAAAGACGTGTCTATTCAGTCACTTCTACTTCATTTCCAGATGTGACGAAGTCATTTGTAACAGGAAAAGGCCTTCTCAAAGTTGCTTTCACTTTTAGGAGCAGTTCCCCCCCCCCAAAAAGTTACTACCATTGAATTAGCCAAACATGAGGTAAAATATGGCAAGGATCCAATTAGAGCCCCTTGGCTTCCATCTTATCTTAGATAATTAATTAAAATCATAGAAATCCCAGTTCATCTGTCAAACCTTCAACTGGCTCTCTCCTAAATCTACTTTCACTCTCATTAAAATAGCCGCACTGGCAAAGTTGCAAGGTAGTGCAGTTACAGACTTTTGGAACCTAATAATAAGAGTTGAATAATTGACCCGAGAAGATCTCAGCTCCCGTTCTGTCGGAGTTCAATTGAATTGGATTGTAGACAGTTTGGGTTGAGAGAGGTTGATTTGAGTCGCTTTGGTAAATGTGGGCCTGACATCCTATTCCTATTTCATGATCGCATGGTCACTGCCCATTTACATTAGACCCGACTCTCGAGCTTCCATGAAAGGTTACAAGGATGAAGAAGTCCATTAAAATCAAGTGTAGAAAAGTCCATCAACATCATGAGGCAGAGAAAGCTTTTACCTTTATTTCGTATCGTTGTCCCTGGTTATAGGCTCATGTGTAGTCACTTTTAGGCCACTTACGCGTGTCGTCGTCGTCTCCTATGTCAAGGTAATGTATACGAACTAATTGGTCTTTTATCCCGTTTCGGTGTCATGTCCACCGTCTCTCTTCCTCTCTGTCCTGGTGGTGCTACAACATCTGCTCGACGCTAACTACTACAAACTACAACACAAACAACAACGGCTTCATATATCAATTGGGTGACACGGGGAGTAGGACTGGGACTAAATGGAGAGGAGTACATAACAACATTTCGGAATAATTTATTACATCCTTCTCGTCATCATCAGTATCAAGGCTCCTCGGCTTCGGAAACTATCACTAATGCTTTCTGTTCTAGCACCAACACTTCGACCACCACCACCACGACCGGTAGTGATGCTTGTAATACTAATGGAACTTCGACAACTCCTCGGGAACTGATCTTGTCTACAGGGACTCTTCTTCTTCACGCCCAGGAACCTGATCACATTCCGAGTCATCAAGAGGAGGAGGAGGGATTGGATTTAGACTTGGATCTCGACCAGCCACCACCGCCCTACGATGAATGCGTCCCACGATAATTAAGCTAATGGAAGATTTGTTCACTTTCACCAAAAACCTTGGCTAGGAGTAGCAGTAGCAGGGAGGAGGAAATGACAACAAGAAGCAGGCCTTTTTATGTACCCAAGACTTCCCTTAAAAGAGCTACTTATGCTTTACTGTTATATATTATCCTGCCAGGACTCGAGGCTCGAACTGTACCTAAATGTACCACCATTTAATTAGTCCATTAAAACGTTTAAATGTAATTATTATGCCATTCACAGTTTACGACAACTTCACAGTGGGCTTTCAAGGGGTTTTAAAGTTTAAGAATCTATTATGCCTTGTCATCCAATTTATGAAAATAAATAAATAAAATACATATGTTAAAACCATTTTATCTCTTCATATATTTCGCAAAAACGCTGTACTAAAAATCGTAGATTCGTAACATCGAATTAAGTCCCCACCTCTAAATAGCTAATTAGAGTATTCTATTGTTAACTGGGCAAGTTATTTAGGGATAGACCCTACGATTTTTTATGATTTTTCGGGAAATACCATACGAAGCAAGAGTAACACAATTATTCCCTACTTATTCATGAATGAAACACCTTTTACAAAGGCTATTAGCGATACTACTTTTCCGTAAACTTTATTATTATACACCCCTGTTGCATAAGTAATGGAGGAGGAGTACTGGCAGAGTTTGCCGAAAAGGAGACAAAAGACTAAGATTTTATGAACTTGCTCAAAGCAAATAATAAGAGATTTTGAGCCTGAAGACACACTTAAGTCTCATCTTCTCTCTCCCTCTTATTTCTACAAGGCTCAAGGAGCCTCGTCCTCGTCCAGAACCGAGACATATTGTAATGACTGATTATACACACGACATGGAAATAGATACTTATATAAACGGCTCAACTATAGTGCCATGTGTGCTGAGGCTTATCCAAACATCTTTAGCAGTTTAACAAATTCCCACTTGTTACAGGAGAAACTGAACCCGCCCGTGTGCCCTTAGCTTTAGCCTCCAACAACTTCCCTTCAAACTAGGTCAAAAGGATCAATTTCCCTAAGAAAAAGTTCGGATAATGTATGGATAAACTTTCGGGGGAAAAAAGGTTTTGAGACATAAATCTTGAGATATTAAACAGAGACAAATATATATTCCCAATCCATACGGTAGGAAACGACATATTGATCAATTATCCCCCGACCACCGATTCCCATCCGAAAACGATTGGGTCGATGGCTTTGTCACCTTTCCCAACAATCTGTCTTTCTATCTTCTGCGGCCAAAATCCCATTAATTCTGTTAGAGCCAATTAATTCCTAGCCTTCGGAGTTACGAAATCATCTAGATTTTAATCTCCCCTTCTCAGTTACCTAACAAACCAAATTAATCCTATTTTTACAACCAACATTGTATTCAAACTGCCTGGATTTCCGGATAATCCTCCACTGTCCCGGGGCAGTACTCTCCGAGCTTTTTGAAAACTATGTACCTAAAGCTCTGTAACTATTGACTCCTACTCTTTTATTTTGTCTTCCTCTTCCACGCTCTATTATCATCATCATCACGTTCCTTTGTACACAGACTGTGCCACAAGAACTATAGCGCCCACACGCTTTCACTTTAAAGCCTTGAATAAGTCCTCAGTTGTGTGGGGACTTATTTCGATGCTTCTTCTACGAATCAATAATCGTAAATACCGGGATTTCATACCATAGGGGACTTATTCTGATTGTGTGAATTACTTGTCTGTAAGCACAGAATTAACTTTGAGAGTTCGACATGCAAACCAAACTATTAAATTGCTGACATTATATCGAGCTATTTTTCAATGTACTCGGAATAGTTGGAATGCGACACCAAATACGCATATTTGTCGTTTTAAAAGTGGGGAGTTATTTAGGGGTAACTGATTTCTGAAGTTACGGTACACTCCAAGTAATAATAACATAAAATATTAAATCAGATATGTAAAGTTCGTCGTTTTTGATGATGATACACGGATCGTGTTGTTCGTGTTAAGTTGAACTCTCTCTCTCTCTCTCTAGTTAAGAGAGTGAAAGTAAATGAATTGAGGAAGGAAGAGGGAAGAGACTCTCCTACGAACCCATTCCTCATTTATAATGCATAAAATAATCCCTTTTTATTCTATCTCACTTTCTCCTCTTCCGACTCGGGATCCTCTAATGAGTTTTTACTCTTATCTCTCTTGTCCATACTAATGAAAGCAAAAGCCTCTCTTCCTATTTACTAGAACCTCTTTCCTTTGCCAAAGGCTAACGGTACACTACACAAACTTACCTTCTAAAAGAGCTACCTAAAATATACACCGTCATGCACTGCTTGAACTAATAATGTCCTCCTTTATATAGACCTTTACCTTTCTCCTTGTAACCCTTCTGCTGGAAATTCAAAAACTGGAAATCTAGACCAACAAGGTACAACGAAACTAATCCCGGATGGAGAATAATAATGATAATAATAGCGGTAATAATAGTGTGGATACAAGTACCAAAATTTTCGGATAGTGTGCTTGTAGTATATATTCAAGTCAAATCAGCTTCCTCTCATGACTAGGAAATCGTGAACATCGCATTGGAGGAAAGTTACATCCTGAGAGAAAGAAGACGCTACTCAGGATGGAACTTGACGGAATGATCATCCACAATAATTGATATGAGTACTAGATCAGGGATAGACACTTTTCTGTGGGTATCATTTTACATCTAGTCAATTTTAAAATTAAGATTAAGAAATTCATAGTGGAACCTGAGAAGAGGTGAAATATGCCATTCAATCATTAAGAGTTTGGTACAGTTACGGTCAACGTGCATGGAAATGCTAACACGCAAATTCAGCCAGTGAAAACTTACTAAAAAATAATAAGTAAAAATTTCAGAGATCACTAGGAGGAGTTCCCTTATCAGTATCCGAAGATGCAGAATAAGTACTTCCGAACTTCTGTTTAATGTTCTCGTGTGCCGTCTGTTTGTCTTGAGTTAAGTACACGGTCTCATTCTCATAGCGCCATAAACTGGTAACAAAACTTCTGTTCATATCCCTGTTCCTTTAGTGGTTTAATTAAGAGGCATCGGCAATCTTTGGTTTAAATGCACGGGTAAGGAGGATTTGTAAAAGAAATTGTGGTATTCTTTAGTGGATTATGTCTCTTTTGGACATCAAAAACTGAAGAATGAAGACTGCGGAGTAAAGTACGAAATATAATAAGAAAATGATTAAAAAAATATTGTTCCAGATAACGATGTTGTCGCGTTATCGAGCAGAGTAAGTCGAGAGTTGATATGACGTACAAAAAGAATGCATTCCATCACGAAGTTTTTCAAGTGAAAGCATCCTCTTCCTTGATTTATAATTCGTAATGTGATCTAGGCACCAGCGGTTTGTCTTCGCAAAAATTCTTAAACGGAAAATAATTGGGAAAAATAAGAAGTTTACTTCATTTACCCGCTGTAAGGCAAAAGACTGAATAACCGAATGGGTATATGGACCTCATCTGACCGAGTTTGCCATAGCTGCACTGGTTATTACTTTTGCAAAAAAAATAAGGTTTGGTCGGCCTCCAATTTAATTGAAAGAAGCAGTCTCCTTCTCGAAAATAAAAATAAAAATAATAACTGACATTTCCGACAAAGGCTGATAGAAAAGGCCCTGATGCTGGCTGAAGGGAAGGAAATTAATTTTATGTCTGGAATAGAATTCCAAGTCACAAATTCCAATCTAGCAAGGACGTGATTGACGTTGTAAGAGATTATGTGGGTGATGATGATGAGGTTATTTTGCATTGTAAACAAAAAATCCCAACTGCATTCGACCGGGTTACCCAAATGGAGTGGGGTTTGGGTTTGACGATGTCATGCATTTTCCAAATATTACAAGGTGCGGCCTAGTGTATTTTTATTTTCAGAACTTGTTTGGTAGTATTATGACCAAGCCGAGTCAAATAAATAGGGACTTCAATTTTTTGCTAAATACTCGTAGGTATGAATGATACTTCCTTTTATAAACGGTAGCATGTCGATTTGAAGGTTTTCAAGAGTTTTGACGATTTCAAACATTATCTCTTCCAAATGGCTTCAGAATTTACTGGATTTCCTAAACTTTAAATTCGAAACCCATGATCGGTGTATGCAAACGACAGCCTTTAATGCGCCTCACCTTGCAAACAAAAACGCTCAACAATAAAGCACTGCATCAGCAGCCTTCCTCGTCCTCCACGCTCCGATCTTTTTTTGAACGCCTGGCTCAATAGATAAGCGTAGGGATTGAGCTGAAGAATTTTTTGTTTGAATTGCACACTTACAGACAATGTAAAAGTCATGGGAAATGAGCCAGACTGGAGAGAGTCTCGTCTAATGGACTCTCATTTTTCAGTGAAATGAGGTGAACCACTTGAACTCGATACATGCACATATACATACACAACCTGGATGAATCCCGAATAGTCTCCAGAAGCAAAATGAAAGCCTGACAAGACAACGAGGCAACTAACTGCAAATGCTTCATCTAAAACTTAGACGTTCCAGAAGCCGATTCAAAATGGTAGAACTACCGCAGCTGCTACCGATCTTCTTCTTCTCTAACGCTAATACACTAAAACATATACTAAACTACATATCCTGATACTAACATTCTTAAGCTTCTCTGCTGGGATTTATATTACCAACTATTATTACTATCGCACTTACAGTTCCTCATCCTCCATCTGTCTCATATGGTCTTATTCTTACCACCACCATCATCAGGAACTTATTTTATTGTATACGTTCCTTCCCAAAAACCAACTGTTTAATGCCCAATCCAGACTCTACCTGCTAGAGAGAAGAAAGAATCTTCGAACTAAGCCTTAGCTTCTTTTGCAATAAGTCCCATAGACCTAGTAGAAGCTACAACACTACTACTACACTCCCTTACACGAAGTGAAAGTATGTACAGGAAGTTGGAGGTTCCTTTAAACCGTTAAACCCTTACCTGACTGGTCTTTTTAATAGGAATCCCCTTGAATAAGGCAAACATGATCCGACGTGGTTTTGTGCCAGTAATCTCCGACAACTCCGAAAATCCCTCTCTCTCTCTGTACACTATAATACGGATTCAATCCAACAGGGCTTTTTACCCGCAGCTTATATGATTATTATATCCCGGAGCCCGACACCTTCCTCCTTTAAGAACTACCATCCGTTTTCGGAACGTATTTCAGCACGTCTCTGACTTTCTCTCTCTATCTTTCCCTCTCTATGACGTCAATATTATGAGTAATACCTTGATATAATAACCCTCTTGGTCTAGGAGAGGAGAAAGTCAGGATTCTTCTGCTTTCTCCAACTCTCTCATCCTGTAAGTAAGTCCTCCCAATCTTAATCTCAAGAAATCTGGAACAGATGAAACCCTCGTAATATAAGGATTTTTCCAGGAAGAAGAATAAACTCAGAGCTAAGAATAAAAAAGAACACCACGACCACACACACCCTCCATTTCCAGAGAATCCAGAAATTCCAAATTCCAGATCTCCGGTCTGCTGTGCATGTTCATGCAGTCATGTTCTACATTAAATGTTCATCTCCTCTCTCTCGCACCTACATACCAGACCAGGAGCTCATAGTATAGCATATATAATCTGGCTATAGGATATGCAAAGAGATTCCAGGAGTAGTAAGACTCCTGATTTGAGATTCAAATGAAACAAGGCTTCTTGGAGAAGGATTTCCTTTAACTTCCCTTCACTTTCCTTTGTATAAGGACGTAAATCAGTAATAAATTCCCCAAGTACAGGAGAGAGAGAGAGAGAGAGAGAAACTTTCCTGCTAAAAGCATAAAAGCTGAGATTCAATAGCCAGGATTCAAGTAGAAGTACCTAATAGTAGAGAAAGGGGAAAGAAAAAAAACTTTGAAGTCCTGTCCAATTTTTTTTACAAAGTAAGCGATCTATATATATGCCCATATCTAGCAGAGTTTTTAAACCTTATGAATACGACTTCTTTTCGCAAAAAACTGTTAGAAACTATTAGGTAATCCTATATATTCGCCGCTCTCTTTCCTCTCCTTGCAACTCGATAGGAGTTGATGATGAGGAAGGTCTTGGAAACCATATCCAGAGCAGCCTTTTCCCTTGAAAAACTGGAGGGTGATGAGAGACTTATTAGCTAATGACTGATGATTATCACGGATACCCAGTAACCTATAGAGAAAGAAGCGGAAAAGCGGGGGACATGCACCCCTCAAAAACCGAAATGCCCCGAGGTAATCAGTAATGATAATGATGATTACAAGTTAATTTCCACATCCTCCTTTGGGCTTCCTCGCCCCTTTATCTCTCCCTATGATATCTTCCGAGCTAACTGACTTGGCATTCTTTCTGCTCTACAAAGCAGCGGACGGGCTCTGTGTGAGGGAAAGAATCCGGAATCTTAAAATATACTTCTTCAGAGGATCTTTTTATGTATCAAAGGAGGTAGAGAGGAGGTAACTTTTGGCAAATCCTCATTTGTCTAAATTCAAAGATGATTTTGTCAAAAAAATGTGCGAAAATTCATTGTTCAGTAGATTTCTTCAACAGGAATTTCCTTTTAATCAGCCAATTAACTAAAAAAATATCGCCAAACTGGTCACCCCCTTGTGCAAAATCCGAAATTTCATCATTTCTCATTACCTGATTCTTAATTTTTTTTCTCCAGCCCTATTTCGCCAAAGTGAAAGCAGTGGAGAAAGGGTATGAATGAATGAGGGTTTTAACATTGTGAAGAAATGTTGGTCCTGGAAAGCTGGCGATGGTGGTGGTGGTGGTGGCCATGGTGGTAGTAGCAGCAGTAGTAGCGTAGTTTCATAGCTTTCTCTCTCTGCTCTGCTACCGTCGGGTTGGATGTTGGATCCCGATGCGTATGTATTTTAAAGGGGATCTGGTCCAAGTCCATGCCTCGCCTACCAATAAACTTTCATCGATTTCTGCCAAAAACTACTTTCTCTTTCCACTTTCTCCTCTCCTCTCCTTTCTTTAGTTCCCAGCGTCTGGCCGACCGACACACTAACACTAACACACACAAGCCAACCCACCAGTTATCCAGATCCTCTTTCACCGAAGCAACAATCTGTAGTCCCTCTCTCCTCGCTCTTTCTCCCCTCTCTTCTTCCTCTGCCTTTATCTCGGGATTTTAGAGAGGAATTTGGGACTTTTAGAACAAAAAACAAAATTTCGAGACTCGGATCGAGAGGACAGGTTCCGGAACATCTTTTTTTAAATACTTGCTAAGTAATTCGTTCGGTTTTTTAGAAACAAAAGTAGTACAAAAGGAGCGAAAAAAGAGAAGTATGGTTCTTGATTCTGGAAGTAATAAGCATCTTTCTTCCAATTATGTGGCGATAATATAGAGAGTGTTTTGCTAAAGAAGAGGAAGCTTGGGGTGAGGATGAGTAAATATTTACAAGTCCGTATTTTTTGGAGAAAGGAAGAAGAAGGCCTATAGAGTTACAATCATTATCAGATGTGCACACAGAGGAGGAGATCATTTTCGAGGAGTCTTAACTGAGGAATCTGTATACATGTCATGAACATCACTTCCTTTACCATCTTTATCCAGATCATTATCATCTTCATCCTCATCATCTTCGTCTTTTGGGAGATCGGCGTCAGGATCAGATTTAGTCAGATCATCGGGAGCAGGAGTCAAGGAGGAAGTGTGCAGAAGTATATTATTTGTTTTTGTGGTGTGTCCTAGGAGCTTTTACTTAGGAAGGAGATTTCCTTCTCTCATCATCATCCGTTTGGTGAGTTATCTAGAAGAATTCATCGCCAGATTTATCGTATTTATCGCCTACTACTACTACTACTACCATACCAGTGGTTGCCTCGTCGTCAGTTGAAACTACTTTCCAGTTAGACCCCTTGTCTTTCCGAACCCTTCTTCATGACCAGCGATTTTCCATATTATTTGGCCCTATTTGGACTTCTTTTCTTCATCACTGTCATTTGTTGCTGTATTAAGGTGAGTATCGCAACAGGAGGAATTAAAAAAAAATAAAAAAATAACTTAAAAAAATAAAACTTTAGATAAGGGTGGGTATAAAATTTAAAAAATTTGCAAGAATTTGATTGCCAATTTTTTATGATGAAATCTAGCTAATAGACATAATTGATCGACCAGTCTCACGACCAACAAATTCCATGCCTTCCTGGAACTACGCCAATTACTTGCAAAACAGTCCAGTTGCGGTTCTGAGTCCGCATTCTCAACCGGACCCTTACCTCAGGTGTCTAGCCATGGCAGAAAACCAAGGTAGGTTTCACGGAGCTTCTCCGAGCTCTAAAAACTCATTAATTTCTAATTACTGCGGACAAAAAGGGACCAATTATTAATGAAAATTTGAATCTCTGTCCCTGATTTAATGTCTTTTTAAATGATTCATTCCCCTTCTATTCTTCTTCTTCTTCCGTAGGGCTAACAATGGAGGAATATCTAACAGCCACGGCCGATCGGCCAGGCCTGTACCCTTCAACATCGAGGGACGTGATCTCATCTCAAGCTCATTATGGAAACTCAATGAATCATCATCTACCCCCGCCCCCACCGGCCCCGGCCCCTAGCCCCAATCCTCAAACCCCACCTACACTCTATAGGAACAGTGTACCTGACGCTGGCCCCATATCAACAATATCATCAACTAATCCGGGATCATCTTCGACCCTACCACGAGCACCTTCTAGGCAACCGAGGACACGGAGTTTGAGGGAACGTCCTCCCAAGTACGAAGACATTTGCTTTGACGTTTGACAGATTTTTCTTTACGGATCTTATTTAAAGAAGATATTTAAAAGGAATGGTAGTAATTGGGGTTATTTTCCACGATTTAGTTAAATATTACAGTTTATTATTAGCACGGAGGAACCATTGCTATAAAGCTCCGCTCCTTCTCTTGTAAGGATGATGATGGGATCCAAATCCCTTGAGATGGGATCTGTTATATAAACGAAAACAAGAACCAAGGGGATCCCCCTAAAATTTAACATATATTATGTGGTACATAGTTTTTACTGGGAATTTTAGAACATAAAATACTTTAATAGACCCAATCACTTTGTATATATATAATTAAAGGACTCAAAAAACTACCTGATTGAGTATAGAAATCTACTTGTTAGATCTCGGAGGGATGAACTTAAAAACTTGATAATTAATTTAGGGTTACATTGTTGATGATAACATGATTGTGGGGTTGTGACTTCTTGCTCAAGACTTTTAAACGCTGTTCTTTGTAGCGGCTTACTCCTCGTCTATTTAAGAGCAAGGGAATATTTAACAAAAAACTCTCTATCTCTGATGATCAATATCGGAGGAAATAACCAAAGTTTACCTTTCAGGTATCGAAAAATGAGATTGTACGTAATATTAATATTATATGCTCCTTTTAATGTTTTCTTATCGTCATTTTCGCTGAATGAATTTTAATTTCCGTTTACATATTCTAGTAACATATATTTAACGTAATTCTCTATCCTGTGATCTTAACCTTTTACCTGTCACTAGATTTATGAATGACTTTTCCAAATTCTGGGAGCGAGTGATACCTCAAAACTAACTGCGGAATGCTTTTAAATTTTTCAAACCCTATTTATTGATATTCGTTGCTTTTTCAAGTTGAGATTGCAGAGATTCTAGTATGACGGTTGTTAGAAGCCCTTTGAACTTCAGAACCCATTAACACATTTCTACAATCAAAGACCGGATTTCTTCGGGATTCAGCAAGTGTTGAAGTTTTTGAGCGTCGCCGGAGACTGTAACGTCTTTTTAAGAGAATGAAACGGAATTGTTTCCCGTCTCTTTGTTCTTTCGTTCCATTCACTTCAAAACCGGAACTTCAATAGAGCTGACCTGACCCACCCCAAAAATATTCAGAGAGTTGACGTGCAGTACCAGCAGAAGCTCCTAAATATTTGAACTAAAATCTTTGAACCTTTTAGAGTTTCAGAACGTTTAGACGGATGGGTTGTCTTTCCTTTGATTTTTTTGACAATCTAAAGGGTAAAAGGGTATAAGGAACCTTTGAGACAGCTTTTGAAGTTTTGCAATCGTATTTTATAGGACACGGTTTGAAATATTTTTCATTGTGATTTTGACTCCGAATATGTCGAGCCGAGAAATCTGCTAAAATGATCTGTTTTCATAACAAGAAATGACATTTTTTGTCAATTCCTATCAATCACACTGCATTTAAACTGTGTTCAGATCATCTCCGTTCCCGAAGAAATCAGCAATAATAGCTATTTATCCTTGTGAAATGTATAAATATATGTTTTTCAGGTAGGTGTTTTAAGATTTCAAGAAGATGAAACTCCTGGTAAGATTTGTTTGCGTTTCTAAATAGAAAATCCAGTTGTTCAGTACAATCCTCTACTCTGTTGCGTGTTATAAAATATATATTGTTATCCTCTTAACTTAAACATAAATCCTATTCAACGAATCGTCGTGTTGTGAATTACCTAAAGAAAGTACCAAAACAATAGTTATATTTTTGGTATATCATTAAAGGAAACCCGAACAATATTCTGTAGAGAAAGAAACCCAACGAAGTTAGTAAAAGTTAGGCTAATTCAAGGATCTCTACGTATTAATTAATATTGGGTACCAATCATTGACCTTTTAGCACCGAATTTATATCATAGTTTACAATATTATGATACCGTATAAATTATTATAAAATAACTCATTATCACATTCTAAAATTATCACACTGTGTGTCACTTTTCTCCTGTTCTAACTGTAACCCTATCAAATAACCTTTCAGCAACCTGTAACAATTATAATAGTAACTTACGAGCCTAAGGTTGAACACCATTTTTGAGACCAATTACCTCTTACAGATACATATATACTCAATCTGATCATTTTGATTCCCGGATCAAATACTTCTCAATGAAACAAAAGACGGATTTTGCGATTTTTAAAGACTTTTTGAGAGATTTTGTTGTTTTTTGTGAGAGAAAAACAATTTTGAGACTTATCAACAATACCTACTTAATTCCTACCTTTTTACCTTAAAAAACCTCAAACATTTTAAAATAAATACATGGAGAAGTGAGCTTTTTTGAACCAAACCGATTATATCATCATATAATTCCATATCCTGGAAAACAATTTTGAACTTTTGACCGAGCTCTGTTTTGATCTACTACATATTAACCTTATCTGGATCAAGCCCTTATATTAAATCCTGCTTTAAATACACACAGATCCTCCATCTGAAAATACAAAGGAGCCCAAACAATACATAAATTATAAACGAATCAAAGCATTTAAAGAACCCACTTGAATCACACTTTTTGAACTCAAGTACACTTATATCTCAACTCATACATATGAATTTTGAAGAGCCTTTTGAAACAATTTTGACTTTTTGAATAGAGATCTACAACCTAGAAATCTATCCTAGTACAAAAGACTTGTCTGGAAAGCATGATGATGATTAATTGGTTGTGAGAAGAATTTTTACTAAAACGATTTTGAGAGATTTTGCCCTTTCGGATCCTTCTACACACTCTACCTCACACAACAAATACAGCTTACAAATATATATTCTATTCTACACCTTTTTGAACGAATCTAAGTGTTTTTGAACCCAGTCTAACTGCTCATTACCCTTAGAAATAAAAACCGTCATGTCAACTGTAAATAATTGTATAAACTAAACTAATCCAATCCAATAAAACTTGTTTCTGATTCGAGATCAGAGAAAGTTTCCAGAGTTAGTTTCTGCATAGAATAATAAATAATACACAGAAATATTGTAATTAATTAAAATAATTTCTACAGATTCAATAAAGGATCTCTAGAATTGATTAAATATTTGTCTAGAGATTCCACACAAATCCATTTTGATATTCAATTCTCAAGGATTCCGATGTAATAAAACCAAAAATAATTCATTCGAATCGAGTCTACATTTACTTACGAAGAACTACTAACTACAATCTACACTAGCATAACTTAATCATATTCATCTTATCTCATACTTAAACAACTTGTAACTTTATATTATATTCTTTTATTCCACCCCGTAATCATGCCCAACCGGTTCATTATTAATGTCCGGGCAGAAATTCCGAGGAATTGTTATTGTTCTCCACGTCTCTTTGGTAAAATAAACTGCAAAACACTGCAAGGAAGCTCGAAGTTCTATGTTAAAACATTCCCATGTCATATTACTTGAAAGAAGCCTCTGACGGCTTTATTATTAATAATTCACATTGACAACAGAGAAGCCGAAAAGTATGGATTTTTAACTCGAAAACAAGTTCGAATTCCACTCTCCCGTACGATAATCGATAAAATAAATTATATAGTTACAAAAGAGCTGTAATGAATAGATCGAACAGTAATGTCTTTTCGAATTCCTTATATTAAAAATCATAATCATGTTAAAATGTAATAATATCCTGAAATATATGTAACCATTAGCAGAGAGAGAGAAGAATACTGCAATTCAGGATACAAAAACGACTAGAAGAGGAGTAATAATTTATTAAATTATATGAAAATACAAGGCATTTTTTCCTTTCATTTAAAAAATAACGCAATGATAAACCTAGGTACTTGTTCTACTATAAAGTTACGGGTGTAACATATCAGTATATTATTATCATGATACCATGTACGTACGTAATCAATAAAAACCTGCTTTCTCTATTATATCTACCAATTCCTCCTCTTTTAACCGGCTCAGGAGAGGCCCTTAATTCAATTCCATACTGCCAAAATATCGTGTCATTATTATTACGTCCCTCGACTACAACACAATATAATGAACTGTCCCAAATATCTCAGTATGATATCGAGTCAGAAGAAATTAATTATAAAATAACATTCAATAATTGCACATCTATTCCTGTATTATTAAGTCCCCAGGGAGGAGAGTCGTCGGAATGAATCCGAATGGTTGTAAATTTGTAGAGAAGGGACTAATTCCGGGCATCTGTCCTCCTCATCTCATCTAGATACAAAATATAAATGAATTGGGCCAGGAAGAGGGAGATAGCAATTCCAAAATCAAAATCAACATTCCAGCAGACGGAGGGCTTTAACCAGCCAGAGACGACTAATAAATGGTTACGATCCCATACCCAATCTCCAAACAACTTCATATATAGAACTGAAGTAGTAGTAGAAAAACATTACAATACAAGTCTAATGAATTCAGGCTCCTCTCTGACTCTATATATAATATGCAGAGAGATTCCGTAAGGTTTAACGACTTTATCCTTCAATTTCCGGCTCATTCTGTCCCACGTTACCTAAAGGTAACTGCACATCTACATCTACAATCTACTACATGATTAAAAGCCTAGACGAGGACTCTCAACTCTGAGGTTGGGATTTAATGCATATTGCATGGAGGATATGAAAGACGAGAGGAGAAAGTACTCCTGTTCAGAACTTTTCCATCCTGTATTATTATTCAGGGATCCTGAGCCTGGAACTGAAACCAAACGACTACGACGAAGGGAACTAAACAACTGCGTCTGTTTTTACCAAGAAAAATTCATCTCATCTTAAAGGCCGTACAACTACATTATAAACATTTCTCCGCTCTGCATTACAGCTCATGGAATTACAGGTTGGGGTATGCAAAGCATTATTATCATGATCGTTACAGAGGACTATACAGATACTTGATTAACGAGAGGGTCACCCACGCAGTGCAAGTCGGACTCTGTAATTCCGACTGACTTTCTCCCCTACTCCTTTGTCCAAGTCCGAAGTTCCGGAACGGAGAAAGCGGGACTGACAGTTCTAGTCCATTCCTCATGTAATAATAGTCGGAGTTATACAAGAGCTGACACAATGCAAATCCTTCATGCACAACCCATTGTTGCTTTCTCTCTGCTGGATCTGTAAAGTGAAAGAGAGTGCGGGATGGGAGGTGGTTATTATGGGCTCTTTCGGTTGGAGAAAGGCGAGTCGGGTTGAGTTGGGAACTTGAACTGTGGGAAGATGCGAAAGTTGAACGGAACTTTTCCCCTGACTTTGGTTAACATGATTAAATTTCCGAACTGCTCGGCCGTAGACGGACATCTTATTAGAGTCCGTCATGCGACAGTATAGTAGTTTTAGGCCTTACATCATACATACGGTTACTTTCCAAAAATCAAAGTGATGCCAAAGGGCGAACTTCCCAGTGCAAATAGGTGACAGTTTATTGGGTCCCCAATAAAGTTGTGCAAAGTGGTGAAAGGTGGGTAGAAAGCGGGATTAGTCCCCTGGTCTTAGAATACTAAGTGTGGATATGGGCAAGGACCAGCGGGGGTGAATTTGATCAAAGTTTTTCTTCTTCAAAGAACGGGAAAAACATAAAGTCCGTCTCTGGTCTCTAAAATCGAAAATCCAGCTGAAACCTCTTTCAACTACACCGCACCACTTTCTCCTCGACAAGTACGACATAATTAGGATTGACACGATTATTGATGGAAAAGTTGGTGAATGGCTTGAGCTACAGGCGTACAATAATGTGAAGCAAGTTGTTGTGATGGTTAAAGTCAAAGTTCCTTACGATTTAAAAAAAACATATTGTAAGCGGTGGTGGTTGTTCGCAAGGATATATAAGGCGTGGGTGTAGGATGTTTACGTACAAATTCAGCCTTGGGTTTTGAGAGTGCTCTGTCCCAGGACTTTCACAGTCTTGGTTGTGATATAGGGATGAAGTCAAAAACTCCGAATTCCTACTATCTTTTTTAGAGCCTCCTCAGATCCAGTAATGTTGAGCGGTGGTAGTTTAGTGGTTGTAATAAAATCTATATTTTAAAGATCTGTCAGGTTCTTCGGATTTGAGTGACAGGGACGAAATTAATATGTAATTCAATATTCCATTTAAAATTTTATAGAAGGGGATGCCACTTAATATAGTGTACTAAAAGGGACAGACAGGCAGATCAAATTGGATCTTTGGAAAGTGAAACTGGAAAATTCAAGTCCGGGATGGAGATGGGTGATATTGCTGGTCTGAGTGTGTTATTTGCTGCCTTTGTCCTCTTTTGGTTTTTGTTCGTTGCCTATACGAAGGTAATTCAATGTTATAACGTTGTATCATTATTATTAACACTTTTAAGTGTCATGGTTTATTATTCGTGGGAAGATAGCCAACTTTTTTGGTTTTTCATTTTTTCACTTACTTATGAAACATGGGTTCATCTTCTGATTTTACAAAAAATATTTCAACCTTGTTTCATGTCGACCGATACTGACGTTGTTGTTAAAGTGTGAGGAATTTTGTTCTCGGTCTTAAAATGGGCCCTGCGCCCCGGTTATAATTAATTATATGGGTTGACTATTTACAAACACGTAAACTATGAGGTTCAATGGGTTCATTCAACCAATCCCTTAAAAAACGTGAAAATGTGAGTCTGGATTTCGTACTCAGATTTAGATTATTGAAACATTGACGTATGAAATTGTATTAAGGGGCTGTTGCCCCTTTTCTATGGTGGGGGTACCCATTTGCCCCAAGTTTCAATGATAAAAGGTGCGGGATACTGAATAACCCAATCACATACGCTTTAATATTTAAAAATACGACATTCCGGGCTTTTAGGCATCTCAACTTACCCCACTACTCTAGACTCCAATGTTAATTTATTATTTTTAAATGATTTCAAATGGAATCATCTCCGTCATTTTTCATCAAATCTCCAACTTTTTTATTTTAAAATGTACAAAAAAAATCGCTCAAAGATATTAGGATCTTTTTTTTAAGTATTTTATTCATTTTCCAAAAATATTTTTAATATTATGGCGAAATCAAATAAAAAACTTTCAAAAAAGTTCCTAATATTATAGGGCAATTTTTTTTTATGAATTTTAAAACCAAAAAGTTTGAATTTGGATTAAGAATGACTGAGATGATTCAATTTGCAAGCATTTATTTTGCTGACAATGCCATCTTAAATACAGGGCTGGTGCTGTGATGGTGGGATAATAAGGCCACATATTCCCGAAAGACAATTAGTGAGGGAGAACGTGGAGAAGAAGATTAAATATCAGATTAAGAAGATGGTGGAAGCGGAAAGGAACGCGAAACGGTTGGCACAAATT
Source organism: Desoria tigrina (assembly GCA_906901685.1). NCBI lineage: Eukaryota > Metazoa > Arthropoda > Collembola > Entomobryomorpha > Isotomidae > Desoria > Desoria tigrina. Next base: position 2,091,798 of record CAJQTU010000010.1, on the reverse strand, counting down.
GCAACAAGTGGGACGGGTTCGTATTTTAAATTCTTAGATTCACAAAATCACTAATCAATCCGACTTGGAACTTGGAAACGATCTGAATTACCAAAATATTTTTTGCGCATAAACCCAATCAATTGCTAACAATGATATTTAATGCCCTTTTTACTACCGTATTCTCTAGTGTTTAAAACTCTTACTTTTTAAAGAGTATCCCGTAAAATCGTTGTCTTTTGAAAACATGCTTAACATTCTAAAGAGCTTTAAGAAATATGGTATTTATTATTATTATGCCGTTTAACAATCGGACAATTCAAACAACGATATTGATCCTTTACCTTTATTTTTCCAAATGAATCAGAAAATAATAAAGAAAGTTACATGATTCATGAAATTGAAAAAAAAAAAATTTTTAGAATTTTAGAATTTTAGAATTCATGAAAAAAATGTGACTTCTGAATGAACATTTCCAAGTACTTAATTAGAGATGGCATTTGAGCAAACAGTCTAATCACTGGTTTCTTTCTTAAAATTGAATTTAACAACTTCATGGGTAAAATATGATTAGATCTATAAATTAATGGACTTTAATTATTTATACCAAAATTCATTGTGTGCTATAAACATTATAAAGCTTCATTAAAAATTAAAAGTTTATTTTATCTCTTTTGCTCTAGACGAAGATCCCAACGAATATTTAGAAAACCTTCGAAACCTCCTCTTTCCTCCGACAATAGCGGAAACGAGTCATATTGACCCCTTCAGTTGGATCAACACGTCTTCCGAGACTCACGACATTGACAACAATATCATCAGTTTCAACCAAAATCCGGATCTTGTTGACTTCCATCCGTCCTTCCCAGTCTCTAGTACAAGTCCCATGGAAATGTCTTCCTTTGCCATCGGCATTGACATGGATCCCCCCGACCCCTACGACCCCGAATTCGATCAGCCTCCGTCCTACGAAGAATGCATGAAGCGAATAAATAAGTACGACCACGTATAACCCGCAACGTTATACCTTAAGATTAAGAAAGTCTAAAACAATAATAATAAGGATCGCATATTTTATCATCGTAAACCAGATATATATTACAAACCATCTGCCATTTATTTACAATATTTACATACGCTTTCAAACAAATATTTTCGATGTTATCAAACAATAAACAATAAATAAAGGAGATTTACTTGTGGAAAAGAGTTTATTTTTATATTGGAAGTGCAATCGCTTTTTCTTTCATGAAATCCAAGAAGTATGAAAAAAATCGAGAAGGAAATCCTTGTCTCCCCTTTCCATATATAACATATAAAATTGTCTTTTGTCCCAGTCTCCAAATTGCCAACACGTTTCGAAATGTATTCCTACAAAGATAATAAATTGTTGACATGCCCGAAGGGAAAACTGGGTCATAAATCAAATTTTCGTCAACCTTTCTCCATGTGGGTACATTCCTCATTCATATATCCCGTTTTCTTCCAGAGTTACAAAAAGGGTGTTACAGTCCCTGCTCACATTTGTCTTGACTGGAACAAGAACTTTAACCTTTTTTTACAGTTAAGAAAGCCAATCAAAGTACACAATTTGTATAGAATATATGTATATTTTGAAGTTTAACAAGAACAGTAGCCGTGTAGTAGTAAATTATTCCTATCGAAACGACTAGTGCCATAGTGCCATTACAAAATCTGACAATTTCAAATATTAGTGACTGTGACATATAATAGCGTAAACTCCAGCTGGGGAAAGTAAATAGGAAATCATGCCTTACAGCCACTGTTAGCAGTAATAGTGCATAGAACTCTGTCATTCCAGATTTTGAGCCTTCCCGAGACATCCGAGACGACAGAGCGAGGATTTCGAATCAAGAATTTCTAGAATCTCATCTTCAGAGTAAATAAAGAGGAGGTAAGAGTGAGAAAGAGAGAGACTTCACAAGATAAAGGAATCTGTAGGGACATGTAAAGAATAGGACATCGGAGAGAGGAGATCAAATTTAGTCGGATGGGTCTCCTCTCCCAATTCCTAGTACCCGCCCGTACAACTATATCTGTATATAAAGACGGTATTGTATACTCGGGAGAGGAGATGAACAACCGGGTCATTTCTCAGCGTCACCCGTGTCTCTCGACCGAAGTTCCGGGCTTCTTGGGGATTCTTGAAGGAGCCCGTGAGACGACCGGGAAATGGAAGATGTCGTAGGGAACGGGAAAATACCCGGGTTGCAAACCGGATTCTTCGGTTCCTACAGGATGAACGGTTTGAAAAAGATTCTATCTGAACTTCAAAGTATTTTTTATTTGAGGATGTCGATTTATAAATGGACTTTTCGATTCAGTCTTGAGCGAAGTTCATCAAAAAGGATATTTTTTATCGGTGCAGTAATTCTGTAAATTTATTTCCCTAAATAAATCCCCATCCTTTTTCAAGGTCTGAAAATGCATATACACGTTGTTTAAAATGATATAATTAATTAGTGCGAGTCTTGCTACTTGATCTTGATTTGGTTCTAGAATTGATAAAACATGAACACTAGACATACTAAAAGTAATCCACTATGGATTTCAAGAAAATGTCAAAATCTTGGTCGAAAATTAGTTGAAATTTTGAGTCGTCGTTTAAATACACGTTTTAATGATTGCGTTTGAAACAAACTCCAGCACAAAGTGGAGCAGTGGCTATTGGCTATTGAACGTTTAATTTGTCGTAGGGTTTTAAAATAAGTTCCATCTCCCGAAGGGTTGTTGTAAAAACCTTTTGTAGAGGCATTACATTGGGTACACTTAATTTTTGACCAAAATTAAGATTTGAACTATTTGAAGTGTATTTGCACCTATAAAAATTATTTACTTCTTTACCATTTCAATGAGGGTAATCCACAGACGCTCTGTAGAAAAGTACTTACAGAGCATGAAATGTAATTATTTGTATCATTGTGTCGGTACTGAATTATACCGATAGAATAGGATTTTAATAGCAGCTTGGATAGGTTTATAATTATAATTAAGCCTTTCTAGTAGATATAAAATAGACACCCCAGGGATATATAGCAAAACACGGTAAAATCTAATGCCGTATCCCATAAATATCCTGACACCTTTCAAGAACCCAGCCATAAATACCTATTCCAAAAAAATGACTAACTTTCACTTCTAGTAAAAAGACTGTCCTATTTCCTCTCTCCCAACTCCAACTCTCCTCATTACAAAATAGCAAATGACAATGATGATTGTAAAAAAGAAAACATTTCGGGATAAGTAACCTCAACTCAACCGAAACGCATCAATACCAATGCAGACTACTACTAAACTACTCTGTACTTCCACGAGTGCAATGCCAAAAGTTTCGCAGCTTTAACAGAATTTTTTTTCGCAACTCTTCTTCTTCTACCACAATGACATCAGCCCCTAAAAAGATGAACTTAGAATAAAAGTACGGATAGGTCGGACTCTATTTTCTTAAAAGAGCATCCACAAACTGTTTTATTATTTTAATATTTCCAAGCACACAGGCCGAAGTTATGTATTATGGATTCCCTCCTAACTTTTACATATATAAGGAGTTCAACCCGTAGAATCCGCTCCTACTCGCCCGTATTAAGTTCAATAGGTCTCTCGGCTAAACGCTAAACGTACCTCGCTGCCTTTACCAAACAGACCCCCTCATTATAATATATGGGCAATGTTGAATTGTATGCTCCGAAAAGCCATATAGCCATATATACGTCCTGAAGACCGGGTAAGAAAGCTAACTACTCGAATAGAGCAACCTGAATAATATATCCTGTCTTAGGATCTATACTGCTCGGATCGGAGAAACAAGCCCACGTAGATGGTTTATATACAAGGGGCTCCTCTATACAATTCCTCACCCGGGTATTACAAGTTTCAGTTCAGGAGTTTTGTTCCCGAATTCGGGCGGAGTCGGGCCTTCTCATTGGCCCCTTCCCCGCGTTTCCATGGGAACGGGCTGGGATGAAACCCTTCTCTTCGATTTTTTCCCCACACACTCTGCCTCTGAATGCTGAACCTCGGAAGGAATCTCCAGTCGTGGCTCAACTGTCATTTGAAATGAAAGACCCCGAATTCAACTTCGATGCTATATACACTACTTACTTTCTATCTTGAGTTTTTAGCGAGGAACTTATATAAGGAGACTTCTTCACACTTATTCCCCTTACTCTAACATCTACATTCTCTAGTAGATCCAGAGCAGATCTGTACTTGTACCTTACTACCACTAATACTATTACCATACATACCACTACCACCAGAACCAACATCAACTACGTAAGCATCCTCATTCTGTGTCTGACACACATTCGAGACATACGGAAGATACAATACCCTCTCTCTCTCTCGGTTCTTATCCTCCGGTCCACAAACCATTTCTCGGGTTTTGAGAGAAGTACGAGAGAAAAAAATCCTTGTCGAAATACAAGACATTCATCTAGATTGGAGAGTATAATAAATAGGAATAGTAGACAACAACGTGTTTCTTCTTCTTTCTATTCATCCGGGCACACAGGGAGAGAAGAAGGGATTTTTATTAGTACTGCTACACCAAACGACTTCTTCTTCTTGATCATCGGGGATAAAAATAAAACTAATTGAGGAAAAAAATATTTAACCTCACACTTTGAATCATTTTATTCGACAATTGGCTTTTCGGTGTTGCGGATTTTTGCGATTTTTCCCAAGTTCTAGAGAAGTCGTCGATCTTCTTCTGCTGGGTTCCCGACATTCCTCTTAAAAAATCATCCAGTCGCAATTGAGAGATTTATAATGTGGCTGGCTGGAGTTGGGAATAACCGGAAGTGAGAAAAGTCCCGTCCCCTCAACCGGCTGGCTCACTTTTCCCCATCATCGTCATCATGCACCAGAGCAGTTGTGGTTAAATGGGATCAGTTTAATAGGTCGGAGGAGGTGCGATTCCTTCTAAATGTCCCTTAGCCCGATATTGATTTCCTTTGGCAAGGTATTACATTTAAATAATAGAGTGAAAGTTCCATCCATAACCACCACTACCCCAACCGTGGACAGTTGAGAGCATGGAAACGGGATGGACGGTGTCTTGGTCGGGTGTGTCTGTACTCGGGCCGTTATTAGGCTTCTACTGACTTTCTCTTCTTCGAAGTCTCAGTAATGTGAAAGCACATTAAAAAGATTTAAAGGATATTGAAACGTTCCGGTGATCCCTAAAACAGAGGTGTGGTATAGTTCCAAGGTTAGTGGAAGGTCCAGCATGCTGGAACCGGATCCTGGAGACATTAGTTGCATTATAGATCGGATGATTAAGCGGAGGTCCTATGTTGGATTCTAATCGAAGCCAGTCCATCATCATCCTTCATCATCCTTATCTCCAATACTACGGTAATAGTATCGCGGGAGAGACGAGCAGACGTTGTATTACCTTGAGAAATGTGCGACGAGGAAGATACCGTGAATTTAGAGGAGATCGAATGTCTCAAGGAGAGAAAATGGTGGTGTTTCCTACTCTCGAGTATCTTCACGTTCTTGGCAGGACTGGCCCTAGTCCTCATCTGGAGGGCCCTCTCCTTCATCTGTTGTCGGAAGAATGGAGGGGACTACTCCCCCCCTGGTCCAGATCCCAAGATGCTGAAACCAGGGGAGACCCTCATCATTCAACCTGGCCCTGTCCAGCCCGGCCAGAAACCTGGGAGGCAACAGCAACAGGAGTTCGAGGCCAGCTTCATGACCGAGGCCAAGGACTGGGCTGGGGAACTTATTTCGGGGCAAACCACCACCGGACGCATCCTCGTAAGTCCTTAGTTCTATCATCGGGTTTTTATTTTGTATAGGAACAATACATGCCTACAGGCGTCGATTGAATATAGCGGAGATGTCATAAGGCTGTCACTTTCTGAATTGAAGGTATTCTTTGGAGATGGTAAATTAAGAAGTTACACTGACACATAGAAATCAGAATGACTCTTAATCACAAAAAATGCAATCCATGGATGTTTTACAAACAGCCATCAATCAATATTCGCATTACCAATTGGAGGATATCCTTAATTAAAAGAATGAATTCCAATACACATCCGACATCCATTGGATTTAATGATCTTTCGGCATACAACATAATCCCTTGTTATTGAAAGGGCTTTCTCTAATTTCTTTCAGATAAATTTTGCGTAGGTGAATAAATATTATCGAGATGAGTTTCAATCATATGTGCATTTTAACCGAGGAATCTACAATCTAATTAATTTCTTTGCGCCTATTATATGCACAAATGGGGTTTAAAATAAATATATTATCCTTAAGCAGGATTACGGAGTTGATCAGGTTGAAGTAGAGAGTATTTTTGGTATTTTTTTACCCGAAAGATAAGCCGCATCCAAACCAACTACGACAATAGCCAGGTAAACTCCAAACTCCTTCCTCGTCATAACAAATTGAAGTGACGCTGGTTTATGTGCTCTAAATCTAGTTTGCCTAATGGGCAATCCCAGCAAGATCCCCAAATAGCTTTCAACAGCCTAAAAGTTCCAAACTTGGTTCCCCCTCCGAGTAAATTATACTAATCGACAAAGTTTGGACACTTTATTGTCACAGCTTGATTTAATAAAAATATACACAGAACCTTTATGATGGACCTGTCGGTTGTACACTTTCCCCCGTCTAACAAGTGTCTAGAAACCATAATGTAAAAAAAACACCCACAACAAGATGTAATGTATTTATCCTTAATAGTTAGTTCCGTACTCTATTACCTGTGTTTCTCCATGATTGCATGTCACACCAACATTTCCTATAGCCCTTCGTGACGACTTAATATTTCCCGAGAGTCCTTATCGTCCAAAATCTCTGATCCCACGACCTACTTTTATTCGTTGCGGTGTCGTTGAACGGGTCTAACAGTTTTTAACCATTATTATTATAACAACAAATGGAAGCGGGTTGAAAGGCCGTATTAGTGTGGTATAGGAATTTCGGCTAATAAACACGTTTGAAAGTTCAGTTCAAGTAAAGGAATTCCATTAGTACACCACACATTGCAAATTGCAATGGTCAGTCCTTATTTTGCATCGCGTGTAGCTATATCAAAGTACCCACTATACTTCCGACCAATTAGATTATTATCCTGTGGCTTTCCGTTCTTAAGACATACTACCGTTTCCCATTATTCTGCTACGTACATACCGTTCACTTTGGGTTACCCGGTTTTCCTTTTGGCTTCCTGGACTCGGAAACAACAATGCGCTAATTTCCATGAGGTTGTTGAAATGGAAATGCATAAACATACTAATGCAATTCTACCGAGAGATATTTGGCTAATTAAGTTAGCAAATTAGGGATTTTAGATATACAAGTTGACATCATAAGCTAAATGTTTCGTCAATAGGCTAGAAAATCCAAACTTTTAGGACCGAGTTTAGTTAGAGTAACTAGGCCGAGTATGGGATTTAAAAAAAATGATTGAAATCCATAATTTTATGACCAAAACGAGCGTTTTGAGCTGAACTGCTTTTGTGGAATTAAAAAAGTTTAGGAACAACCTCCAACCTGGAGTGGATATAATGACTTTCCAATCATCCTTAACTTTAATTCCTTTTGGATGGTTATGCGCTTAACTGGGTGAGATTAAATATCGATTCTGCTCAGTGATCCAGTGGAAACATTACTTTTGTTAGATTTTTTAATCAGTGTATTTAGAATAGTTTTCTAGCTTTCGAGTTCTTTGGCATCGACAAATGCACATGCTTCAAACTTTAGAAATAAAGACGCTCAAATATCATAACCTTGACTCAACTTCAACTATAATCGAAACCAGCTGAGACAGAAAGATTCTAACCAAAGTTCATACAACAATTTGTTTATAAATATTCCTACTTATTTGAAAAATGTACGACGACGAAGAGTACATTTACAAAGTGGAGGGGGAAAGTGTCCCAAAATTTCGTTGGACCGGGTTCAAACCATGCTGTGTTGATGTTTTTCTGCCCACTTTTTCCTACTTGAAACTTTATCCGAACATTTATTAAGTCACTTACTTCTTGTATGGTAAATCGTACAGTATATAAGGAGTAAGGTCTCTCGACGAGGCAAATTGTTCACAATATTCAAGTACATCGCATCGCATCCAATAACACTCTCAATCCTTATTGTAGGCAATTCCCTTTTACGATACCTGGGGTCCTGCCAAAAAATCTTACTAAATTGGTTCGAAACATTTTCCCAATTTACTGTTACTCTTACAAGAACTTCATAGAAAGAGCTATACAGTAAGATGTAATATCTATTGTATCCTCCAATCTTGATAGGTTTAAGCAATTCAATCGTACGATCGTCAGAGAATAGTAGAAGTAAAGCTGTTTGGATTTTTCTCGAGACTTTTCAAGCTAATGTAACTTTCTTATTTGTAAATAAATTAAAAGGTTTAGACAGTTAATTAAGCTATAATACCGATTCCTCCGTATAAATTCAACTCTCTAGTTCTAAAAAACAAGTCCAATTAGGATTCGGGGGGTTCGGTTTCATTGAAGATGGAAGAACTAGATATCTTTGTTTTGTTTCGCATTTCTGTGGAATACGACGGGAAGACAAACAATTTTAAATTTATTTATCCTTCCAACATTCAAGGGAAATTAGAGAGAAAGTTTTTAACATTGCATGTAAATGTTTGAAGTTTTGATTGTATTGGTTGAAAAAAATCGTTTCCCATGAATTTTTAATTGGTGTTTGCAATTACACTGGGTCGATCATAACAGGTGAGTTATGCAGCCTAATCTTTAGAAGGTTCGTTTTCCATCAATTTTAAATTGTTTTGTTTTGTAAGTACTACGTTAACATTAAATTTACTTAAACTGACAACATTTTCAAAGCTGTAGTACTATCAATTTATTTTTTCTACATGATAACAGTTTCAATTTATTTGGAAATATGACGTTTAATAGCCACCCATTGTCCTTATCAAACAGCTGCGTTTGAACTATTTCAATGGAATCGTAAAAATTATTGTCGAGATATTGCACTTGATGATGCATCATGGTCATTGTAGACACAACGAAAAAAATAAATCATACGACCACCACCACACCACGCTTTCTGACCTTTGTTTTAAAACAAAGAACAAGTTGTATGCATCACAGAACGCAGTTCTTAACAAAATACGCCGTCTTCAAAGGCAAATAAATAAATCATGATAGTTATTTTAAAACATGACAAAGTTTTTAAAACTCTACACCAGTATTACGACGTTACAGCCATTTTCTGGCAACAACCTAAAGGAAATTTATGAAAGATACAATTTTACTATCTCCAGGAACATAAACCTCTCTCGAACTCTCAACAGTCGCCTTTTGTGCTTTTAACTGGAAATTGAATGGGAAAATGGGAAAGTAAATCTACAATCCAAGTCATTGGCAATGACGACAGAGCTATATAATTCATTTATATACATCTTCTTTACTACGAATATAAACCGATCCTAGAGTACTATAGCACAACCATCATAAAAATATTTATAATATCTGGGAAAATAGTTACAACAATTGATTCAATAAATTCCACAAATTCCAAACACTCCCTCCGACCTCCTTTCCTCTCTCGCCAGCTAACAATGTCTCTCATCCCAACTTTTCCGGCCCATTGACGCTTTTTCGGGAGACTGAAAAATATCGATCAGGAGGAAGGGGCAAGTCGCCCGAGTCTCGGAACCCTCAGATAAATGATAGGACGTTTAACAGGAACCCTATTGTATTTTCCAGTCTATTATAATGGCTGGCTATAAGTATCAATTTATCAAAGCTTTCTTCAATGGTATCGTTACTTATCACGCCTCACGCCCCCCGTCTCAAAGAACTTTCACCCTCAGTGAAAGCTGGACTTGTCAGTTGACCCCAAAAAAAGCTGGGAAGTGAAGTTGAGGAGAGTCTGTAGTTTATTCGTCGAAACATTTTTGTTATTATTTAATGGAGCTCATTCTTGTTGTGTTTTGTTTTCTTTTCAATTCCCAACCCATAATAAGTCAAGGAATGCAAAATGTTAGAAATTTTTCACCAAATATTGGATTCTTTTTTTAGGGAGGCTACCGTAAATCCCGATTTAGAACTCCATGCGGTTGTAGTTTTGAGTTTTTGAGTGTTCTTTTATTAAGGTAATAACTCTCTATATTAAAATATTTTTTAACGGAACGGGGTTCTATTGCGAAAGGAGTTCTAATATTTTAAGCCTTCAAGTGAGTGGTGTTTGGTATGCTATTTCGAGGAGATTGCATTTCGTAAGAGATTCTAAATCGGGATTTATGTTACGCTCCTTACGGCTGAATTCAATAGGAAAAGTTTATTACAAGTCATCAGTCTTCTAGGAACATTAGTGTCTTTGTCTCCTCGTCTACTACTACTAATACTAAACTACCACCTCTCCTAAATAAATGAAGGGATTTGGTTACAAGAAATGACATCCATAGGGACAAGTATGGAGGAAGAAGCCTTAACATTTTAAGGAAGTTTGGGACCGCGGGGGGATAAATAAAATATATATATATCTTTATATTGTAAAAAACACGCTATTTAATATTACAATGTAATAAATATTGTACATAAACTTCCGTCCTACGTTCTATTATATATAGCTAATATTACAAACTTTGTATACCAATATATGGAAGTTTTAGCCCAAAGTCATAAAACACTGACTCCTCTGTTTATTTCTTCAATTCCGACGAAGAACAGAGATAGAGAGAAAGAAAGTAATCTTCTGCTTTCTAGTTAGGTTATTTTGTAGTACACATACTACTGATGCATTTGCCTAAGACAGTGAAACTCTCCATAGTTTTAGGAGTGCGCACACATATGACGTTGAAAAAACGTATAAGTAATCATTTCCGACACCGATTTCAGAAAAAAACTGAAAAAACGCGTGTTTACATTCAAAACAATAGCGACTTTCACTGTATGCTACGGTAGTACATGCTGGTAGTCTTGTTGGAAAACTCGAGATAGTACACTAATAACCTCATCCCAGGAGGCTACCAAACACCACAGGGAAACTACGGATAATTTGCAATATAGACTAGGATAATCGGCAAGAGAGATATTGCCATTGTTTCTCAAATACATATTATGGGACTAGGAGTCTGAGTCGGAATGAATTTATTAGTGACGTAAATAGTATCACACAGTAATGATAATAATAATAATGCTTTCTCTATAATATACAGAGTCTGTATGGTAGGACTACGTTAGGATTTAAGATCCTACGTCAACAATCACTATTTGCTAACTCCCGCATCCTCAATCCGCATCCGCCGTGCTTCCTTAGTACTTCTACTTCCTGTCCTACAGTTATCTTTAATGATTCCCTATCCGAAGGTAGTTCTTACTCGTTTGGGAGATGGGAACGAAAGCAGCCAGATTTGGTTTCTTATAGAATACCCGATCTTATCTAACAATAAGTAATACTATGGCATAACATTACATTGAATCACATTTCCCATGCTCTTGTGTCATCACATCGTGATGGCTTCGTCATTTTGTTCCTACTTTTTTTATAGAGCTATATTTTATATGTGTACAGGAGAAGGTACTTTTCTCTGTTTATTTATTGCAAATTGCAACCATTCTCTGACACATACCGTGAATGAAAATGTGATACAGATTCAATGTAATCTCTTTGCTTGTGCTTATCAACTAGCACTAAATTCGGAATCTTTGAATGGGTTAAAGACTGAGACTGAAGGCATAGGTTAAATAGTTTATATTTTTTTTTATTAAATTACATACTATTGTATTCGTTTCAATGGACCCGCAATGGAAGCGACTTGCAATTTAAATCTAGAAACTGTATAGATTAGGGCCACATCCTACATAATAATCCATAACAAATAAAAGCTACATATATAGTTAGAGTTTCCTTTGGATACTTTAAATCTACAAAGGGAGAGTTGAAACGGCTAACCAATTAATATAGGCTTACCATTAGTAAGCAATCCGCTGTAAAAAAAATATTTTAAGCTCCTATGGACAAAGTAAATCCGCAGTCTGTCAGTCAGAACGGGAAAATACATGTCGCCTCATTAGCCACGAGTTGCCAATTTGTCAAGAATGTGACATATGATATTAAAACTCGTAGTCTATTTCAAATACAATTTCCCAAAATCACTGAAATAATCTCTCTCATGTTGTCAGTCCACATTGAAGTTGAAGTAGATCAATTATATTCCTTATATTATTATAGTCTCTCCAACTAACTACACCCAGCTACTCCCAACTCGTTCTCCGAGTCTATAAACCCAAGCTTTGGAGATTAAGTAGCAAATCCATACACAAAGTTCAGTTGAGCATTATCTAATTTTTCAATTTTCGCTTGAACCCTAAACTAATAGCATAATACAGAAGAAGTACAAACTTTCCTAAAGGACGTGTGTACAAAGACTCGAAGCTAACGCAAGTGAAAGTTTTCAGTGTTGCACTGCCCATGTAAAAATCCACCAACAAATCTCTAACTCTAAACCCTCAGAAATAACTCCCCATCTTCTTTCATATAAACTTAACAATAACTAGGGACTTTTTTAAAGAATTACGGCAAACCCTGACCATTTCATCATCCCGAAGCAGGGAGTTCATTCATATAGGTATATTCCGATGCCCGTGATCTGCTCTATATTAAAGACCACAAAATCCTAAGCCTTCTGCTGGTGTATTGACGTCAGAAGATGATAGAGAAGTTGGAGACGAGAGAGGAGGAAGGTTGAACTAAATCGCCTTCCTCTCGTCCTCTTGTTCATAATTCCCGTGGAATTCTCGATTCCAGATTGAAAGAGCTCTGGGAACTTTCCCTTTGGAATCTAATCTCTCTCTCTAGCTCTCTTCCTCCAATATAGGAGTAGAATGGAAGTAAAACATAAAGACAACCTGCTTTCCCAACAGGACCTTCTCCTGGTTCCTTTCTACGTGACAAGATCAAAAGTGAATGTGAAAGGTAGGGTGTGATAATGTCATAATCAGGATGGCATTTCACATTTCACATTTAGAAATGGAGGAAGTGGGAGCGGAAGTTGGGGTATAAAGTAATCCCGAAATTACTTGCAAGTCATCTCCAAATTCACATTTCGTGGAATAATATTATTGCAATTTCGTTGAACTAGAAGTAGGTACTACTTAGATTCTGAATAAATAAATAAAGGATGAAGTATGTATATCAAATATATACTTAAATCAAGGGGGCTGGGAAAATTCGCAAATGCTATTATTATTACTTCCGAATTCGGAAGGCAAAGCCCCCCCTCTCATCATCAGTTCTCTTGTACAAAATACAGTCAGTTTTATATACTATCTTCCATCGCAATTCTAAGCTAATTTCAACAGAGTAGAATACCCGTGCGGTATGAATGAGACCCACATTACATTAGAAACAGGATTCATTAATGAGAAAGTAGCTTTATATTTGAGACAAATCATATTATAACCATCAAAACGATCTCTTTGAAGAAGGATCGTCTTTATACTCTAATTTCTGTTTAAAGTAAGTCGTAGTTAGTCCCTTATTCTATTGTACTATTTGGACAATGCAACTTCCAAAATGACCCAATCCCATTCTGGGAGACCATCAGAGTCCAATGAGTTCTTTAACGTTAATGCCCGATGTTTGGTTTACATAGCTCTGTATGTGCGTAATGTACTGAAACTCCCTTTCCGGACCAAAGATCTTATACAAAGAAAGCTCGTGTCCTACAATGAGATTAGGATTTCGGAATTCGGGGATATTCCTTGAATAATGATATTTCTGGGCCTACTTTTCAAATCTTGTAGTCTTCTTGGAGACATTGAGACCTGAAGACGTTACTGCCGGTTACTTACTCTCAAATTTGAAAGGGAAGTGATGGAGTGAGTTGAATTTTAATGGTGAGTAAAAAGAACGTAGAAATGCAGGGGATTTGAAAAAATCCCAATGTCCCTTTGACTGACTTTGGATCGTAATTACTAATTCATGAGAGAGGCTCTGGATGAATAATTTAGATTTGAACAATGAATTCTTACTATGGATAAGACGAAGTAAAAGACTAATGCTACTTCTTCGTTTCTTGCTTTTGAATGAAATGGAGTTGGTTTTAAGTTGTGGGTAGCAGCTAAAGTTTCACAAATAACAATCATGCTGATCAGCTCTGATCTTATTCTAGCAGAATCTGTAGATTTCAGCTCTAATCTTTGCATCCTAGAATGAATTCGGAGGAATTATAGGAATAACATGCATAAATTCCAAATTCCACCAGAGTGCTTTATTACCCTGAGGTTTGCCATTATTTGAAATCAGAACAGATGAATATTTATTGAACCCTGAGCCCCCGATGGCAACATATTTACCAATCGTTGCATAAACCAAGAGTTTCTCTATCACTCCTCCCATCTAAGTAGAATTCAGAACCCGGATTATTATCAGGCTCAAGAATCGCCCAGAACGAATATTACATGGAGAGAGAGGAAGTTGCGAAAGCGCAAATAATAATATCGATCACTTTCCCGCAGGCTAAAACTTTTTTCTTCCTGACTGTATAAAATATATAGTAAATCTGCTACTGCTCCTGGACTCTTGGAATTCGGAAACAGAATGAAAACTCCGCTGAAATGCGTATCTGCTTTAATATACTTCCTAGCCAGCAAGAATTGACAAGTTAATGACTCTCCTTTTTTTTCTCTAAAGAAAATAACACATTCTGCTCGATCAGCGATAAGCCTGAGAAATCGGGATAAAACACGTCAGAGAAGTAACCCGATACTTCCTTACTACTTCTCGAGATATCATGATTTGTAATCCGGAGTTGCGTATATTATTATGACTTCGCATTTCTAGTTTTGAAGTAAACGTCGGAAATAAAAATCGAACGTACACTTCACATCGTAAAGACATACATTTTCTCCCACCTTGTCAAAAGCAACACAGGGAAAGTTCAGTTAAAGTATATCAAGGTAAATGCCAATGATTTGCTCCATTGTCATAGCCATCTCAGAATAAATTACAATGGTTTATGTACATAGTCGATGTCTAAAATCCATTATTACTGCCACCACCACCACCGTCAAACCTGGGCATGCCATTACCCTTTTTACATAAAGAGGATAAACATACACCTGGTAATTCGGATGGAGGTAGAGCATAGTATTGATTTTGATGTACCTCTACATCAAAACATGTTTAGTTTCCTTTTGGACATTCAAGGTAACCCGTAACCCGAACTTATACTGCAATACTGGAATTATTAAACAGGTTTCTCATTTCTAAAAAAATATACCACCGTTGAGGGAAAGTAGGCTCATTACTGTGTTGTACATTCTACTAAGCAGACGATGAATATTCTTCAAGTTATAGGAGTTATTATTATTATTGTTATTATGGGAATTTTTTCCTTTACCAAAGACTCGAGGGAGCACAAGTCCCTATATTACGACCTCATCTACATATTCATGCAGTCGGATTCGGAGAAAGTACTGATGATGATGACGATGATGGACACTAGCCACGAGAACCAAATTGGCCAAGGCCTAGAATCGTTTAATTTTTGGCCCGAGTTGGCTGGTTAGTTCATAAAAATTGGATGCTTCTCGCCTAAGACTGCCAGCATATTCCTCTTCAAATGTCTCCGGTTTGGGATAAATAGTGTGTACGGGTTTCTTGGAGATGTTTTATTCATGAAATTTTACCAAGAAAGGCTTCATCGGCTTGTGCGTTATTGCATTGTCAGTTGTTTTCAGTTTTCCGGTTATTCTGCTAATACTTATTCGACTACATTTACAATATTTTTTCTGCTTTTTACCAGAGGCAGCTTTTCATTTCCTGAGAAATAAATGAGAATTAATGTCCATAATTGAAAGCCCACTATGCACTTTGATTAAAGAGAAATCGATTTTTTCTTACATTCACTAACGGATTGTCGCGTGTCAGTCTTGTTGAGAAAGTGTTATATATAATTGTCCTACTAAGAAACTAGAGCTGTCCTTCATGTAGAAAGTCGATGGATACCACTGACATAAGTTGACGCAGACCGAGCGCGTGACAATTGACAAAGATTGTGGATTGTGGATGACGTGTGTATGGCTACTGGCCACTAGGATTTGCAAACTCAACAATTCGAAACCATCACCTCTGCTTTTTTGGAAATTCACCAGTTCACTGGTGAAAGAGCATAAAAGCTGAGTCAAGACTAAAGTATCCCCGAAATTGCATTGATGCATGGATTATCGACTTTCAAAAACACGGTACCTTTTCCCATTATCCCTCCGGGTTAAACTGTGTAGAGGAAGGCGAAGATGATGATGATATTGAAAATGTTAATGGTGCATAAATGATTTGATTCGATTTCTCCTTCTCATAGTAATAAGGAATAAGGGTGATAGCCTAGGGAATGGTAATGACGACGACGATAAGGTCCCATCGCGAATATCAAACAGGGACACGTAGGAACCCTCAAAGAAGTTCAGCCTCAAACAAATCTAAAACTTTTCAGAATCCGTAACGAAGTTACGTGAAAGATATGAAAATATAGCCTCTTTAACAACTCTATAGAGCAGAGAAAAAATTGGATTATTCTTGGGCAAAAATACCAAATACTTTTGCGAATTTCTTCTGAATTTTTCCAGAGAAAAGTGTGTCCTAATATCTTGTAGTCCAATCTCAAGTTACTGTGAAATGGAATTCCTACACAGTCATGCCATTATATACTGTACCGTGTGCAAAGCTGAATATTTAAAAAACAAGTTGAAGTTAGCAAGCAAGAGAAAGCCTTGGATTATTTTTGCGAAAATGTTACATTTGCACACAACTCTTGTAGGATATTTGTCATCAGAGATCGATAGAAGAACAGTTGCTAGTAATTACGAATGCATCGTATCGTGGGACAAATAAAGACGGATAATTTGTTCAGGCCTCAATATAAGTTGATAATTGAATATTGAATTGTTTCCGCAATTATCCTTTACCTGTCGAAATCCTAGCATTCACGAGCATTTATACAACAATACCTGTCTAGTTTTTACAACCCTTGCGTGATTGAGCTCATTTTTTGTCCTCGGATGAGTCAATAGAGTCTCGATATAGACGGATATCTACTAATCATACTAATCGATGGAATGATGACGGTGTGTACTTTGAATTCCACGACCTCAGCCTATTTCTTTAGACTTGGGAAGAATACCAAGAGAAAGAACCTCGTTTTCGATGAATTATTTCATTGACGCATTTCCAATCAGAAAAAGTGTTGCAGTAATAGTAATAGACCTCAATAAACTTGCAAATGGCCCCCGTTTTAACCAGGAAAAATCAATTATATTTTATACACTTCTTTGCTAATGTGTAATGGGTTGGATGAACTATTTCAAGTATTCTCATCCTAAGACTTTAACAAGCAAGTTAGTACTATCTCAGCTTAAACCAAGAATTTTATTCCGATCAAGTGGAAACGAGGAGGTGAAGTGGAATTAGACCTTGATGGTAATTGGAAGCCAATCAACTCCTGACTTCCAAAAAAAAAACTTCTAACTTCTTTCTCCTGTATGTAGAGCTTATATAACCTCAACTACTAACTCAATATATTTATACGATATTAACCCAGTTAGGAGGAGAAGGTATTAGTTTACTGCATTAGAACATTAGAAGTGAGAATGGATTCATACTGTATTTAAGTAGGGTTACGTCAGAGGTGAGATAAATAAGTAAAGTGGGTTAAAAGGTTAATTAAATTCCAATGTCTGTGTGCACTCAATCGAGAGGAACTAGAGGTCGGGTTACATGATCCCAGTTTTCCTGATTCAGGTACCACAAAAATTTGCAAATATACCCACGACCAACTGCAATCTTAAGATGGATAGGGGTTCCTTTTTACCGGAAATGAGAACATTTCCGATCGAATTTGAGAGGTAAACAAAGATATTTACACAGGTTTTCGTTGTTGAAAGGAACAATAAGAACTAGAATGAGCTTTCTGAAAAAATGGATCTTTATCTGTCGTGACATCCATTTACGGCTTTGTAAAGGTTATTAAAGAGAAAGCAGGTCTGAATTGTGTGTCGAATTTGAAACGGAGTCGGTATATAAAAGAGTGCCTGTAAATGATTAAAATCCGACGTGATCATGATTGATACTGTTATTTTTTTCTCTCGAAGTCGCTAGTCGTTTCGAATTGAATTGAATACTTGATTTCCATATTCCGTTTTATTATACTTTTTGATAGCTACAAGTTAGGAATAGGAATGTTCAATACAATACTAATCGAGTTTCCTTCCTTTCTCTTTGCATAGGGAATAGAAGGTTCCTATATATATTATCGTAGTTTTTTTTACTGTCTTGCCCTGCGTAAGGATAATCCAGAAATATAGAGAAACGTGTAGATGTGAAGAAAGCGGGATATCATAATTTTTTTTAGATGACTGGAAGAATATGGAATTATTTCCATCTCTTTCACTTCAGTCGAGTCCATCAGGATTCTAACGGAAGCTCTTTTAAAGGACCAAGGGATAAGTACATATAAGTCTTGGAGTTTGCACGTCTTTAAGTCAACAAGTCTTCGTTTTTATCCCGATTCCAGGCATATGAAAGGGTACAAAAAACCTCCTTTCATCACTAAATATCAAACGACTTCTGTTTCAGTCTTATATGGAAGGGAACCCGCTGTACTGTCAAACGAGACTTGAGATTTTATATTTCTAACTATGTGATATTCTGAATTTTTATTCACTCCTTGAGATGTTGGATGTAGCTCGGCCTACAAATGACGAATGAGCACCATTTACCATTACTTTATCTTACGTGTAAACCTAGTCTCATTTTTTCATACTCATTTGATGCTCCAAATACCAGGACACAAAAGGTATTTCGATTCTGAGACAGGAATGTATAACCCACATCAGCCTGGAGGTTCTACTACTACTTCCTGGAAATATTTCTTCCGTCCGGAAAGCATGGTACATATAGCTTAGAATGCTTTCTCCTCCACGCTTTCTCTCTGCCGACTTGCTATGGGACATGCACTTGGTTCAGATCATGTTCTCCCTAACTCAAGTTATCTAGCCTTTGGAATGAAATATTAGCAATGTAAATACCTATTATTGCATGTACGCTTAATGACTGTCAAAAACTGGTGCAAGAGAATGAAAACTTTTAATAATTCTAAAGTTGAACTCCGTTTCTGTACCCGATGGGGTAAGGAAGGATGGGAATTTATGTGTTGAAAAACTGTGTTTTTTAATCTGACACCTAAATTTGGTTGGTTGTGTCGGTTCGAAATTGTGAGATTCGTCAGTACTTTGGTAGCAGTAAAAGAATGTAAAAAATCGAGAAACAAGATAAGTACAGAAGGTGGATGAGAGTTAACCTCTCCCCTGATCAGTACCAACAGAACTACCTTCATCCCCCTCCACTTTGTCTTTGGACAGTCATCAGTATTTATTTCGGTCATGCTTCTTTTTCAGACACTTTCTCCGCCAAAAAACAAGAGAAATATTCAGCTCCAGTGCTTTCCCCAACACATTTCAAATGCCGATATCCTGTCGAGAAAAGTTGTCTTTGGTGGCCAAGTAAAGGTTTCCGGTTCCAGAACTTCTGAATGATGATGCATATAAATATCTTATCATTTATCTCGGACAAGGACTGTTAATGCCTCTCTCTTAATGGGTGGCTCGGTGTTCTATAAAACGATTCAAAAGGGATGGGATGGACGGAAGAGGACTGGCTTTCCATTCCCACTGTCCCTGTTTCATTGAAGCTTGGGAGTTGCTCTGTTGGTGCATGCAGTTGCCTAATATTGATCGTCTCCTCTCCTGCAAGGACCGGCGGAATCTAATTCTAGCCTTTCATTCTGTTAAAAAAAGCCTAAAAAGTTAATTCTGAACACAAAAATGTTCCCAAAAGTCGCTTAAAGACTCCTCGTGTAGATTTCAGATTACAAAAAATTGCAAATCTGAGGCTTAGAAAGCTATACAGGGTTATCAGAGATATTTGAAACTTATTGCTACCACCTCTGGTCTCTTGTCTTCCTTTCTCCCGTATATATCTCATTCTTACGTATTCGAGCCACCACCTCCACCGCCTTCCACCTTTATTCTCCCGGATGATGATGATTCGAGAACCCAGGAAAAAATGTACACTTTCCCGAAACAGGAGAGAGATGCTACCTTCCTATTTATCCTAGGAAATAGACCGTCTCAAGTTGGCCTAGATATTGTGCATAGGCTGAACTCATCTAGATCTACAAGAAGAAGAGGATATAGAGGAATCGGGGGATAGTTTTTTTTGTTCCAGGTTCTGATTGATGTACCTTCAAGTTGTATTAGGATCCTTATTTCATTTGGCTCTTTGATGTTGTAATACGACCAGAGAAAGTGTATAGATGAATCCGTCAGGGACTGACAACTCCTGGCCTTGTACCTTATTGGATGGAATGACACTGAGGGGAAAATTGGTCACATTACTGTCTGCCAGAAGACTCTTGGGATGAATTACTTTGTAAATGTCCAATTTCGACTTCTTTTAAACGTTTCCTTCTTTTAAATTGGGTGAGGCGTCTTTTAAAGTTTGAAAATACATGTGCAGTACAACCACAAGCTCTAGCCTTGGAGGTTGAACCAAATTCTAATGACGCAAACAGTAGAATGCAGAGGGACTGATCAATGGGTCTAAATGCGTTTCGAAACCACGGATTGTAAAAAACACTCAGAGAAATCCAGTACAAAAAACTCACAAGAGTCAAACTTTCCGTTAAAGAGAGCCGTGTTCCTAAACTTAAACTTGATAGGCTTAATTTCTGTTTTTGCACGTAAATTGGAGGAGTCTTCTCGAGAAAAGTAGTGTAGTTGTTCCGTATAGTTTTGAGCGTTGAGTTCCAGTTAGTCTCCTGATTCATGAGAATCGTGAATCCTGAGTCCCAAAGTCTCAAAAGACTTATTCACACATTGAGGCCAACTAAAGGCTCATTTGTGCTCACATTCAAGCATTCGCTTCGTAGTAGTAGTTGCATTTCCATTACAAGGGAAATCCCTAAATGCCCACATGTCTCTTTTATTACCAATTTTCTCCAACTTTCACTCCCTTCAAAGTCTTCTCTCGGGTGAATGTCGTCGGATGTGGATTATCTTGCATGTCTAAATGTCTCTAATTTGGAATCCGGGGACCACTGCCATCAACTTTCCCATCACCACCACCACCACCACCGCCTTTCTACTTTTACTTTTGGACCGGAGAAGCCAGAAGAATTAAATTGGAAAGTAGTCAGGCCTATAATATAATAATCCTCTCTTTCTCTCATGAGGAGAGTTCTGCTGTATGGGATTCCAGGCTTCTGCTGATAGGATTTTAAGAACTAGGATGTTGTTCTTCTTGTTACAGAGATCTAAATCCTGTTCTTTCATTCGTTTTGTAGAGATTATAATATACGTTTCTTATTGTTGGAAAAACAGCTTTTAAGCATTTGAACTATAAATAATATATGTACAAACTCCGTGCAAAAACCGTACGGATACGTACTCTTCTGTACTACTGCTATTATAAAGTATTAGTACTTGTATTACGG
Source organism: Desoria tigrina (assembly GCA_906901685.1). Classification (NCBI taxonomy): domain Eukaryota; kingdom Metazoa; phylum Arthropoda; class Collembola; order Entomobryomorpha; family Isotomidae; genus Desoria; species Desoria tigrina. The sequence goes on along the minus strand of CAJQTU010000010.1, from coordinate 2,070,287 downwards.
GAATGAGACAGAAAAAAACATGGATAATAGACGGGAGAATATGTAAAGAGCAGCAGCTGGAATGGAGACAAAAGTTTATCGGGTGGTGGAATCCCGTCAGAAACGAAAGGTTGTTAGTCTACAAAATCTGTAGTAGAAGAAGAATTTCGAAGAGTCCTTTATTCGGACGTGACAACTCCTGACGTGACATTTTTGATCAAATGCCAATCCCTTTACAGGCGTCTATAGACTAACTTCACCATATTGTAATCATTCATCATCCTTGTTTCATAATACAGGAGCATGTACATAATAATGCATTTCCAGCTATTTCTGCACAAGTTTCGCGGAATGCTTGGATTGTTAGGATTTCTTGACACTTGAGGATGATGATAGGGACTGGAGCCTTTCTCTCTCCCCTGTCACATTTGATTAGACAAGAGCTTATTAGGGTGACAGGGGATTTCGCAATATTCGGCTAAGGATATAATAATATACAGTTGCCGAGACTAGACTGACATTTTTTCAATAAGTCAATAATTGTCACCAACACTGACAACGGTGCATTTCGGGTTGAAATGTGTATCTTCTCAGAAAACTGTCATATTTACTGTCTACCCAGAGGGTTGAGGGAGGTACGGTGACAGGACGAGGACAGGGACGTGATCCGGAACTTTTTTTGTCTCTGTGGATTTTGTCGTGAAGGTTTTTGAAATGCAGGTCACGTATTATTGACTGAAATTCCCATCTCCTCATGAGGATATTATTAACGTACTTGAATACACATTGGAGTAACATGTTGTAGGTCGACGGATGTCCTCCCTGTCCCAGTGTGTATCTATCTCATCTTCTTTGATAGTCTAGTTTGGGAGATGGAATTGGTTCGTCGGCCCGTTTAATATTCCGATGTGGTTTCGAACCCGAATGCAAAAACATTTTATCCTCTGCTACTACGACTACTACACTACGAACACGCTAACCAATCTTCTGGGCACATCAGAGCAGTTGGAAGCAAGTGCTCAAGGATGGATAGGATGGGAATAACAAGAGACATTTATGGAATTGAATTATTGATAACTTTCATTTAGCCAGTGCAATCAGGCCGAATTCATTTGATAATATGTACCTATCTATATATAACTGGGGTTAGATTTCTATTTCCCTTCCAAAACTTTCCTGCTTTTTATGGTGACCTTTTGCTATAGTGTTTATTTTGATGAAAAAATTGACTTCTCAGATAGGAATGTTGATTTCTACGTTTTTTCGATTTCCTTAAATAATTTATGACATATATTGGAGCCTATCACCGCAGATCGGAAATCGGATCCAAAGGTCAGGCACGAAAGCCATAAGTCAATGAACGTCAAGTTGTCCCTTTAGTCCTGGAGTTTTTCTCGATTTTAGGTCAAAAGGTTACAAGAAAAAAAAACATGTTTTTCATAAATTCTTATTTTCTATCTCGGATTTGTAGTAGAAAATACGAGACACGTATAAATAGTAGTTGTTGTAAATATAATACATAAAAGCCGGTGGCATCACGGCATGGCCTGACAGGAAACATAGCCGGGTGCATGATGAATTATGCACCAACCAGCTTGCCAAAGTACAGAGAAGACACCCGATCTTTTTGGACCACCAACACAAGACCCAGTTACGAGTGGCTCGTATATATATATATGAGAAATGTCCGGGGAGAGAAAGTAGTCCGGATCCCGGATATTCATTTTCGTAATCATAATTCGGAGGATACACATGCTATTTAAATTTATGTGTCAGGAAATGTGAATTTATGTGTCATGTGATAAGGGATATTTCATTCATATATATATATATACAAAAAATTCAAATGTGGATAGAGCAACACGGGTTTTTGAAACCCGATTTTGTGCTTACAATGGAACTTCACAAAGTGACCATTGAAATATAATATTGAAAATTACTAATGAAATAAAATTTCGCCATGATTTACGTTATTTCAACTGTATTTTAGACATTTTGACCTATATTTGAGTCGTTAAATTTGCAGGTATGAATCCCAATTCTTGAAATTTACAAGCTAGTTTCATATCCAACTTGATAGTCGGGCTGTAAAGTTCCACTGTGAGGGTTTCTCCTGCTGCATCCATTGTAGCTTTTAACGGGCACCAAATTTGCATGTGTAGAACCCGTAAGGAAGCTAAGATTTCGAGAGATGTTGCAAATGAAAATGGATGGAGAGGAAATTCCATAAGGATGAACAACTCATATTTAATATCTCATGTATGTATATGAGTTTATTATCGTCATTTTATGAAGTAAGCCAAGTCAAGTGTTCCATGTCCTTAAGACGTTCCAACCTCCAGCTTTAATGCGAAATAGGAGGATGTATGTGTCAGCCTGGTGGTGGTGGCAGTGGTGTTGGTGGAAAGTGCATGATATATGGTTTACGACGTGTGCAAGCCCTAGTTTCCTCTACTTTTACCAACTCCATCCTGCAACTCTTTCACGATTTTGAACTCTAATGATGATGTAGTTCTATATTCGAAAAACTGACGAGCTACGAGAAGAAAGCCAAGAGGCTCTTATTCCCGAATCACGACGATGATAGTAATGAAGATTTTTATAGCAAACCCCGTCGACATCTTGTAACAATGCTTGTTTTATCAGAATTTGAGTCTTAAACTTTATTATCTCGTTTGGTCTAGCAAATGACTTACGATATTTACTCTGCCTCTCATATTTTAGTCCGAAAGAATGACAGAATACCAGGGAATGTCAAAGACAAAAGTTTATGTTAGATATGGACAGTTCTTGGAAACTACCTGAAATCCTTTTCATAGGGACATTGATGTTCGAGTCGACATTTCGACAGCTCTTCCAGACACTTAAATTATGAGTAAGATGTCAAATATGGAAAGGCTCTCAAGAATATTAGCAGAGCTACCAGGGGGGTCAAGAGCCCGATAGTGTGCATGAATTGACAAAGAAAGATCGACTGTCAGTTCCTAACGACTCTGTCCTTACAGAGGGCGATAACGGGCTGAGGTAAAGTAGTTTCCGAACTTTTCTTACCTCCTCTTTATCCTTGAAACAGGCAAAGGGTGGTGTCAAAAAGTTGAATATCTTTACTTTAGTGCCGTATTCCATCATCAAAATCACCATTGTGGACAGAGTGAAGTAGATAAGGCATTATCCCCATTCTGAATCCCTCTACGATATCAAACAGTTGTAGATTCTGGAGACTTCATTTTAAATCATTTGAAATAGATGATATAAAGGTATTGAATATCTCGCAAGAATCCTATAGATACAAAATGGCTCAGGTTCGACCAAGTCCGGTTTTTTACCCAGGATTTGTAGCTCTTAAAAGGTTCCCGATTGGGATAATTTATAACCTTCATTGAGGTGAGCCTGAGCTCTGAAAGAACCTCTGTAGCCATTTTGTAGGCATTCCCAGGTGCGATTTTAATGGCCCTTCCAATGGAACCTGACACTCGCTTAGTCACAAGGAAAGACATAACGGATAATCCTGTGTCGGAATAACGACATCTGAAATGGTTCTTTTTGAAAAATATACTTTCTCCTGCTTTTATAAACTACTGTACTTTGAGTCTGCAGGTTTTAATAAAAAGGATGTGTAAAACAACGATTGGTACATTGCGAGCAGTTCGTATTTTTGTGTGAATGATTAGATATAATATATGGTGGATACAATGTGTAATTTTACGCAGTTTCTGATTTTCACTAGTTTGATAACCCGAATAATTCTCAAATTATGAAAATATAAGTCATACAACACGATAAAATCAAATTTTCATTGGTTACAAATTGATGACAGGAGAGCACAAATGTAGTTTTAATTTTTATAAACACGGGGTTGTACTCCTCGTCAAGAGTGGCATGAGTTGTACATTTTATTGAATAATACTATAATTCCCGTCTCTATTCTTCCGAAAGTCGCGACTCTCGAGTATCGAGACTGAATGAGTGAAAGTGACAGCCTTATACACCCCTTGCCGGGCTCAAAAAATAACCAAAAATTGCTTTAATCTCTTTCATCAGAAAGTTGTTTTTGTCAAAGGCCGGGCATTTCGTGAAGAAAAAATAACAACTTCCAAATAATAAATTAAAGTTCTATCAAAATCATGATTACTAACGACAGTTCTTTGTTTTTTCCAGGTGGTGCTCGTATTCAAACTCAGTATTGCTTCATTGGTGATATACTTCGTTGACGCTTCTTCGTAAGTACATTTCTTATAGTATGATATAGTATCTCCCGTTTTTTTTTTTACTGAGGAACTAACTGTCAAAGGTAGTCTCGGAATTGATTAATGAAAGATAAAAACTAATTGAACCTTTTGACCTTGGCAGAGTGGGTGTGGAAAAATGTCAAGAGTGGAGCCAGAACGTGACGCAGCAGATTGACTTAGCATTTAACATATTTTTCATGGTCTACTTTTTCATTAGGGTGAGTCCCTCATTAATTAACTTTGGCAGATTCAACATCCACCACGATCAAACCCGACTGATCCAACATCGCTTTTTTGGCCATCCGTCATATATTAAACTTTTTTTTATAGACAGTCCATGTATAGTTACAAATGTACTTCCTTCCCACTAATAGGAATCCCATATATCAAGTCTAGCCAACAACTAATGCACTCATGAGCTCACTGACTAACTCACCGAAAAAGAGCTATGGCCTTTGTTACAGTGTTCATTCCGAATTAGATAGTCCTGCACAAAGGCTCTATATTATAGGTATATATGCTTTGCAAATTGCTGTTATGTCTCGAATCCGGAGGATTCTCGAGGAGCGGCTACAAATCTACGGTCCTCCAGGTTCGGTAGAAAAAATCAGGCCAATCGCCAAAAGCATTTTGGTGAGATTGGGGGTAAGTGGATGGACAAAGTTTAGCAATTTGCGAGAGGACAGAAGTTACATTAATTTATGTTTCCGGGCACGCGGAAGCCATTACTAATTACGGTCCTTCTTGGATCTGACCTTTTCGCTACTTCAGGAGCCTCCAGGCATCGAATTGACATGGATACTTTGGCGATGGCCAGATTTTTGTCTATATTAATGAAGTGAATATTGCAACCGTTACGTTTTCAAATGTCCTGGGTCCTGGTCGGTGCTTCAGTTTTGATTCTATTTTTTACCGAAGTTAGATGCATTAAAAAATGAGTATTTCAAAGCAATCGAATTGTTTCAATTTTTAAAACGGGCGATGATTAAGAATTTTGTAAAGCTTTCGATTTTTACGTAGAACAAAGAATGATAAAACTGAACTTTTTTTAAATTTCAAACTGAAAAATAAAATTAATTATATCACAATTAAATTAAAGATTATATTACAAAGACTCCTAATAGCATCCTCAGTCACACCACTTCAATCCGTTGTAATTATAATATCGAAATTTCGAATCTGTATCAACCATATATTAAATCACAAATGTGTAGAAAACGATCTCGCCATCAAACATCATCCAAATCAATCTAATATTTTTATGAATTATGTGTGACTTGCAGTTTATAGCAGCATCGGACAAACTATGGTTCATGTTGGAGATGTATTCATTCGTGGATTACTTCACAATCCCTCCGTCCTTCGTGTCGATCTATTTGGATCGGACGTGGATCGGGCTTCGCTTTCTTCGAGCCCTCCGACTCATGACTGTTCCTGACATCCTTCAATATCTTAATGTTCTCAAAACATCTAGCTCAATCCGTTTGGCTCAGCTTGTCTCCATTTTCATCTCCGTATGGCTCACTGCAGCTGGAATCATTCATCTGGCAAGTCCATTCACATAAATAAACATTTCATCCTACTTCCTACCACAAACACACTTTAAAAAACAACCTCCAAAAACTGCTCGCCGAATAAAACTTATAAATTCCATCCCACCGACCGCACCATCAAGTCAGCACTCAATCGCAGAGAAAAAACAATCATCACTTTATCGCTCTAATTCCTCCCTTTCCAACAGTCGATTAAATGAAGATCTGCGACAATGACAGTAGGCTCAAATGCTAATCAGGGTAATTATCCCTCACATTGTCGTCAGCTTAATTCCCAAAAGGCCCCTAATTCCAAGCCCCAGTCCATAATTTCTTATTAGCATTCTCAATCCCCCTTGTTTGTAAGCAGAAGCTAATTGGTATTCAGAGGCCCGACTTTCTCATTTGTCAAAATTAGTTTCTTACGAGAACTTCAAGGATCCTAGAACAGGATTTACTAGAGTATAACACGGGTTTTAGAGAGAAAGAAGATTTACGGGATTCTCATTACCATACCATTGTACGAAAGGATCTGTTAATTAATAGGTCATCTCCCCCTCTCTTCTATATTAATAAAATTGTTTTACACGAGGTGATTTAATTAGTTCCCTGGGCCAAAACGTAGCCTCTGTGATTCAGTAATCAGTAGGACTGTCATTTTTGTCCCTGTCTTGGACATATTTTGTACCACTTCTTAAAGGCGTCCTTGATAACTCCAGCTGAGACCACGGGAGACCCAGATGACAGAATTCCTTCAGAAACAAGCCTTTATTTCGAACAGAATGAAATCTCGTCGGGATGATGAATTCACGAATCTTTGAAAGAGATCGTCAAAGGAGAAGATAATAGACCGTGAAATCATGCTTTCTCTCTCTCTTTTCTGCAAAGTTAGCACAAAGGAGTCTTAAAAGTTTAACAGGCTGCAATATAATGCATATCAAGGGAAAGTGTCCATAAAGAATTTTATTTTAGTCCCCGCTAACTTCCATAAGATATTTTACTATTTGCTCCAGATAAGGAGAAAAACATATCAAACAAAATCCATTTTTCACATACTATTATAATATATAGAATAGGCAGTAGAGAGTAGTTGTTGGGTATGTATGAATTCCAACAACAAAAATGAAGGAACAAATTACCCAATAAGCAAAAAAACGGTTTCACAAGAAATTCTGAGTTTAAAGCTTGCAAAGTCTTCTCGGAAATATATGCATTTCATATTATTACATATATCCAGACGAAGGAAGGAAATCTCTTAAAAGTTTCCCATCTCAATTTCCTTTTTTTCAGTCTGATTCCCTCAAGGGCTTCAGTTCTGCAAAACCAATTCCATATATTGGATGGAGTTAAACATGGCGGCATTACGGATCTGTGGATATATATTGGTCTCGGTTCATAGTTCACAAATTCACACAGTTAGTAAGAGTAACAAGTACCAAGCCAAACTGTTCCTTTTTCTGAGAGGGTGTAAGATGGTTATTATGAGTTTTCTAGTCCCGTTTCTGACTTTGTTTTTTTTTTGCTGAAAATTGGGAAAATTCTCTCCGAAGAAAGTACAAACTTTCTTTAAGAGTTAACTTAACTCAGTTAAGTATGAAGTATGGGTAGAAAAACATGTTAAATGATGGAGAGAAAGCGAAAAACTGTCGGAAAATGTAGAAATCTCGTACAAATGATCTCTGAAGACTTTTAGAATCCCACAAACTTTTACATCTTGTTGGCAATCGATCACGTCGTAGGGAAATAATACATATATATTTTGCTGTTCTTATCGATCTCCACGTACGCGGAGTTATGACTTGAAAGGAAAGTCATCGACGACAATAATATCGACAACTTTTTCAGTTGCTGACGATGCGGTTGGTTTTTGTGAGAAATGGAGAAAAAAATGCTTTTATCGGCAGAAGATTGCAGTTTTTCGACGTTGTTTTGAGTTAGTTGGACCAGGATAACTTGAAGATTACTTTAAGAAATGACACTTTTTAATGATTTATGAATTTGGTATCTGAATAGCTGGAGAATTCCGGAGATCCCTTAGACTTCGAAAATCCACAACGAATATCATATTGGACATGTGTCTATTTCCTTATTGTTACAATGTCAACCGTGGGATATGGAGATGTCTACTGTCAAACCGTTCTGGGTCGGACATTCCTCGTCTTTTTCCTCCTTGTCGGCTTGGTAAGACAGCTCTTGTTCTATTGTAAATCCTGAAGAAAAATACTTAAATTCATATACAATGTCGGATCATTCAATTCATTCAATCTTTATGGATTTCAATGCGTTTAAAATATAAATATAGTTTAATCAAAAGCATTAAGTGACTAGTAGTGAAACCATGAACAAGGCAACGTTAATGCTTCATCTAAATCAAGAATATAAATTATTTTTGTATTTAAGGATAAATGAGAGGCTTGAAGCTTAGAGATCCATTCAACTTTTTTAGCAATGACGCAAAGGCATTTATAAATTAAATTATAATGTCTCGAATTGAGATTTAATTTGAAATTTTAAAACTACTATATGTAGTTTGAGTATTTTTAATTAGTGATGTCAGCCAACCAGTCAGATCCGTGAGTTTTGAGCATCGATATCAAAATGGCATGTGTTTTTTTAAGTTTGGATTTTTTTACTAAATGTTTTATACTTTTATATATGGGAATTATTAGATTGATAGAATTTGGTTTTAATTATCCCTATTCTGTCCATTACTGTTATGAGTAGTAGAATAATAATACGTTTTATAGTAGAGTAGCCCTAAATCAGCCTCCGTCAATTACACTTAATCTCCACTACCAGTTTACAATATTAGTAAGTGCAACACTGTTTCATCACATATTTTAATGCTATTTTTAACCTCTCGTTGCATTGGTCTAAAGTACTTTAAAGAGTTTTTATGCTATTTTGAACACGTTTTCAAGATTAATTCATAATTTCGAACCTGATTGAATTGTCAGTCTTTTACATGTCCGCTTAACGATAATTAAAACGATTTAGTAAGGTCACATTCCAAGGCTAAAATTCCAAAGTTCACAGATCCATACACTTTCACCATTATCATTTTCTCCAATTCTTGACTGCACTTCTAATTGCACCTGGTTTCACCTTCTTGATTTTACAAATAAATTACTGTACATCTATTACACGAGGACCAACAAACCAATTAATTCGTAAGATGATTGAATGCTAAAAATATGATTTTTAATGGTAGTACAGAGTGTTCAAAACTATTTTCGCAACCGTTAATCACGACAAACCACCCCAGCTTTAAATGTGTACAATTATTTATGACGGATCGAGTAATATTATTATGTTAAATTACTGTAGAAGTTGGATATGCAAATCATTGGCTGATCTTTCAATGATTGATCAATCGAGGTTAATAGTTTACCTAAGTTGCAGGATTGGTCCCAAGCTATAAGTGTGTGTGTTGCAACTATATGTTACTGTTGTTGTTAAACTGTTATTATTGTTGTTGCTGTTCTTACTGTTCTTCCACATTTGTGGTATTGTTCATGGGATATGAGGAGCTTTTTTACTTTATTTAATTACTTTCCCATTCTGGATCGTACAGTAGAAAAACTTAGCCGCTATAAATGTCTCTCTACTCAAAATTACCTATGAAATATGTAGTAAGTCTGTTTGTGATGTCTTAGATTTCAAGGGACTTTCAGTCCCAAAGAATATTATATGGGCGTTGGTTGGTGTAAAACAAGAACATCATTTGCCATTTTAAACTCTACATAAATACGTTATCGACATAAGTTTAAAATAAGCCCGAAAAGGCATTTAAAAAAATTCTTGCCCTTAAAAATCATTGACAAAAAGAGACCTTATATTCACATATAAAAAACTTTCTTTTTTGCTTAAAAAAGGCTGTGTTTGCGAGTTGGATTCCGGAAATTACGGAGATTCTAGGTAATCGGCCCAAGTATGGTGGGTCCTATACACAAGCTGGAAGGAGGTACGGTCCCAAAGCTCTCTTTAAAGTCTCCATATATTCCATATAATAGTCCATATTTTCAGTCTTTTTGTACATTTTAAAAATACTTTTAAACAATCAATAATTTTTTTTTATTACTACCTTTCTTCTTATCACTACTTTTCTAATGATGAGAAAAACTTAAACATTTACAAGTACTAATTAAAACTATATTTCGTTGAATTAATATTCTTGTCCTCCTAACTTCTCTCTCCTGCAAGCGTAGTTCGTCTAAACAAATACAAAAGTGTTGTTGTTGGTCCACAAATATATAGCTTTAGTTCAAGACAACACTTTTATTACTAGAAATTAGATTTGTTTAGCAAATTTGCATTATCAGCTATTTATAAATAAGCATTCTAGATCTTTAATATTTCTGGGGCACGATTTAGCATTTATAATGCTTATTATGTTCCTGTTTATAGTAATTTGCAAAACGTAGCAGCTCATAGTTCATAGTTCATGCTAACTTGCAATTTTAGCCGCAAAAAGTTTGCAATTTAATCGCAAAAGCACAAAGTTGGAATGCATAATAGATTTTTTGATTTTTTAAACCGATATTAAATTCCATATGTTTTTGGGCTTCAAACATTTTTTGCTTCTTACGAAGTTGCCATTAAAGTATATAAAGCTGACAACAAAGTTGCGTATATTTTTAGGCGCATAATTAATACTTATTTTAGTTTACGGACTGAGGTTATATTTTGTCAAGCCATCCCTTAGTCATAAACAACAGTCACTCTCTTCAAAAGTACAAAAAATATATACTATACAAGATACTACATCATTGAACCATTGAACAGTAGATTGACTTAAAATTCAGTCAAGAACAAACATAATTACGACTCATTACACATTAGGGCTTTTATTACCTATATACAATGTATTTATCATGCTGTTATTATCGCAAAAATTTTCAGGATTTTTAGGAACAACACAAATAAAGGTTTTTGCATGTTTTTCATTCTTAAATAATTCAACGGAATGTAAGCATGTTTCGAGCTATATAAAAAACTCTGCCACTTCCTTGTCACAGAAACGTAAAACACACTCTGCACCCAAAAATGTCAAACCGACACATTGTGTAACATTATCTGTCATGTCTCTTAACTTAACTAATACTGACGCACTATTGACAGTATTAAACTTAATTGATTCCGTGTAATTAGTTGATTGAATGCGAATTTATGAGAATGGGTTGAATATTGGATACTTTTGATATTACCTTTAATATTGTAAGTACTATAGTTGTTAGCTTAGAGCTCTGTCAACGCTATGCCATTTTGGTGTTTGGTTTTTGTTCATAATTATTATATAAATCACTATTACGTTTCCGATAACTAATTCCTACTTTACGAAGTAGTTGTAATCATTTATCATAGGCTGTTTGGCTGACTGTAGTATATTCTATTTTATAAATAGATATGTGAAAAAATTACTTTCAAATTTAATGGAAGATTTTGGAAAGTAAAATTTCAGATGAAATATGACAATTTCCAGGTGATTTTTTTGTAAAATCGATCTTAAGTACTATAGTTTTTTAGATACTAACTACAAACTACAAATCTTCATGGTTTAGCCCAATTGTCCGAGCTTCAAATTTAATCTTTATTAAGACCAACAATTTTCAGGATGACTTGACTTCAAAGGAATCAAAAGAGATATAATGACTCAAAATCTAAACAAAAAAAATGTATTTCGAAATATTGTTTTTCCTTATTTTTAGGCGATTTTCGCCAGTTGCATTCCGGAAATCATAGATTTAATCGGCTCTAGGCCAAAGTACGGTGGCACCTTGAAAAACGAACGAGGAAGAAGGTTAGCCTTTACATAATAATGTTAAATACCTAACTAATTATTTAAATCTGATGTTATCTGGTCCCTCTCTTACTATTGAAGTACTGTAAAAAGAGACCCTAAAACGTCCCCGTAATAATTCCTAAAAAATAATTACTTGATCGAAACCATTTTATACCCAAAAATTCCATACACTCAAAAAATAACTCAATAAAGTGTCCTAAATTGTCACCCTAATTTATTTTTCCAAAAAAACTAATTCTGAGTTACCGATGATTTTGTTTTTATTTTTTTCCTAAATCTTTCTTGAAAACGATTTAAAGAAAAAACCTCTTGTGTTTATGTACTACATCTCTCTCTCTAAATCCATCACCAAAATGCGTGTCACTGTCACTGTCTGCCTTGTAACGTAACACTGTTCTGTCTTTTTCTTATCTACATCTTTAATTTGTTCTTACTGTCATATAGTATCTACCAAGGCCCTAAATCTATAGCGACGAAATACTTTACGTAAAGTATTTCGTCGCTATAGATTTAGGGCCTTGGTATCTACAAATGTACAGCCTTTTTGAGTTGATAGACATTTTAAATTCCTTGAACTGCATGCCCAAAAACTGATATCTGAAGTACATATAACTTTGCTTGACAGTTTTGTGGAATTATATTAATTAGTTACTTACAATTAGTACAAGTATATATTTCTTGTGTTTATTTAATACTCTGTCAGTAGTATAGCTCAATGGAGGAAACAAGCCTCTTTAAAGTAGAACGTTTAAAATAAACATTTAGAACACGGCTAGTGCACTTGCTTCAGTGCAAGACTGTGAGATCATGAGTGCAATGCAAGATTGAGACTAGGATGTTTTAGTAATTAAAAAAAATTAGTCTCGCTGGCTAATTAGAAGTAGAAACTTGCCAAATTGTATCGTGTTGTACAAATAGTAGCTTAGTTTTGACTTTTAGTTTGATTAGTTTCTTATTACTTATTTACTATTGCATCACAAATACAGAATATAAAAGTCCATGACACCTCTTTTTCTTCGGTCAAAAAAGTATCTTCAAAATAGTAATTAAAATAAACATCCTAATGTTTCAAACTCAGGCAAAGGCTATACCTTCCATATCTTGAAAATTAATTATCGGAATCGTAGATAATAGACGCTGTTTTAAGGAAGTTCAAGTACAAATGTAGGGATATACAATTAGTGAGCTCCGACTAAAAATAGAGTGATATATTATCATTGACGTTTAATTAACAACCTAATCAATTAACCACTAATTACCGACTCACAAATCACAATGCACTATTTCAGATCAACTTTGACAAACTTTTCACAAATCTGTAAAAACAAAAATACAGCATAAATGTTTCCTGCCATACGATACATATAAATAAATATATCAACTCTTTCTACTTCCTAAATGTTTCTAATTACTTTGAATGCTTATTTCTCTAAATTTATATAAAACTTTTCTATCCATTTCATATTTCGATAACTGTAGTGCTACCTGCTTCACTGCTTAAATCCCTTACCACAACCTAAACCTCAACTCATCACCCTTTTCAAACGGACTAATTCAAATCTGTGCTTTTTGTAAGGTGTCAAAGGATAGACACACTTTAAAACACTTTAAAGTTTAAACGTTTTAAAGGAAGCAAATCTGACAAAAATGTAGAAACTAATGTGTGTAAAATGACTGAAATGCTATTTCAATCTCCTTATCTATGGCCTAAAGATTTGAATGTTTTTCAGTCATTTTACAACGTAATAATCCTTAAAAGGGTGCCGTCTTTACTGAAATCATTCCCCCAGGAGAAAGCATCTCAAAACCTCCTCATTCCTTTCAAACATCATTAAAACTGTCACATGAAAAAATCACCAAATAAAGTCAGACGAATCGATATTCTACGCTCTTTAGTTGGTTCAGACTGGTAACCTAGAAATGAATTAAAAAATTATTGATTATAGAAAAAAACAAAACGAAGGAATGTCTTCCCCAAAACAACCCCTGTAGGACTTATTCCAGTAAAGACAGCAATTTATAATCCACATTAACCACATTGTAAAGTACACTTGGATCATTCACAAACCCCTTTTAATCTGAGCAGTTACTTACTAAAGTGGATTTTAAATCGGTGGCCCTGACCCTTAAGTTTTTACTTTTGTTTTATCCTAGAAATATTTTTTTTTTCTAAAACATGAATGAAATTACAATGTTGTTTTTGTATCTGAACTATTAGACACATCGTTGTATGTGGACACATCACATACGAATCCGTCTCCCACTTTCTCAAAGACTTTCTCCACGAGGATCGAGAGGACGTGGACGTGGAAGTGGTATTTCTGCACAGGTAACGACAAGCCTTTTTTATTCCTCTGAATAAACCATAAATAACCAATTACGATACTAATCCAATTTAAACATCTCTAGAAAAATGTAGCCAAACTTTGGTTAAAACCTAGGAAGTAATGAAATCATGCATAATGAACAGTTTTCTTAGGAAACTAATGTTACCTATTAATTTCCAAATACAATTCTGTAAAAAAAATCATGAGCTAATGATATTGAGGAAAAATTAGGAAAGAACCTGACTTGGAATTGGAGGGTTTGCTGAAGCGTCACTATACAACGGTCAAGTTCTTTCAGGGTTCCATGATGAATGCCGTAGATCTTGAGAGAGTCAAGGTTAGCAGGACTGCTGCGTCCCGTCTCTCTGTTTTTAAAATCAACAGCCTTTCAGTTCTTGCATTTTTGCATTTTTTAATATTTTACTAATCCCCCTCAAGGATTGTCTCCAATCGTACTAACTAATACCATGTCCCTTTTCAATCAAAATCGCTATATACTAAAACTAAAACATTAAATCATTTACTACTCTATTACTATTATCAGCAATGTCCGTAATTATAGCCTTTTTATATCTTATAATCAAGTGCCCTTTCGCTTCTAGCTATTTGATTCCCCCTAGCCAATTTAATTACTGTAGAACTTTGAAAAATTTTCAATCAACTTATAAATAATAGTGTCAAGAACCTGCTATATTATAACTAACTGCAATCATAACAGCTATAAAACCTTTGACACTTTGTATTTACAGTAAGCGTTACGTAGAGGAGCATTATTATTGGCATTGATGACTGAGTACTGATATATTTGACGTTGCTATTAATTAACACTAATCTTTGGGTCTTGTTGAGGAATGAGCAGTTTGTTACTTTTTATTATATTGTTAATTATTGAATTAATTACTATACAAGCCCTGCTTTCATAGTTCCTTCATTTGTTCCAGTCATTTTATTATAATTACTTTTGTATTTATTCATGGTTTCTGTTTTTACGGAAAGGAGTTATTTAGGGTTTTGTCTAATGGGTTCAACATGCTATTTAAGCCTAAAAAATAAACCAGTATTTATATAGGTCGGGTTACGTCGAAACTCAATGTTTAAGGGCTTTAAATGCCCAAATGATACTGGTTCATCAAAAAAAATTGTTTAAACAAATCTTTATATCTGGACTAAGGAATGAATTCATGTTTGTTAGAAAACCACCGGATTTGGAATTAGAAGGTCTGTTTAAGAGACATTTTACCACAGTGGAATTTTTCCAAGGAACCATAATGAACCCCATCGACTTGCAAAGGGTCAAGGTAAACGCTCAAAAATCAAATATAAATAATATTTCAATAAAAGTATCCTCTTCTTCAGAATGTTCCTATCTCATTTCCATTTCAAATTGCACTCTCTCTTCTTTGTCTTTAGCAGAGATTCTAAAAAGAACTGAAATAAAATCCAAGCAGTGTTTTCTGCCTCAATGTCTTGCTCAGTTAATAATCCTCTTTTCTGGCAGATTATAATTATTGTCGTTGATCGTGATTCATGCAGATGGAAGTTAATATTGTGAATTGATAATGACTGTAAATTGTAATGATCGTGAATAGTGATGGGATGAGAACGTATATATTGTTAGAAAACTTTTCATAATAATTTTCAAAACAAAGCATCTTCATTTGAAACGTCGACTGATTGAGTGTATCGTCCTTTCTTAATGTGCCGAGTCAATGTCTAAGTAATCTATATAATCGTGCTCACTGCTTTAAAATGGAATGGGGTATGGGCGATGCGATTGGAAATATTGAATTTGAATTGATGATGATGATGACAATGACTTGATTAATGTGTTGATACTTAAACACTCTTAACTCATCCTCACTTATTGAGATCTATTTAGTCAATGTGCCTTAAAATATATATACAAATATATACATAATATATATATATTTAATCGTTACGTGTATTCGTAATTAGTTTAGTCATTCACCATTTTGCAAGTTCGGTACGAGAGAGCACTAAATGTTATAAGTTTACTGATAGCTTTGAGTGTTTTTAGGTCTTTTACGTTTCGTCGGTATTTCAAAGTATTTTTTAAGGATCACAACGTGCCTGTTATAATAGTCATAGATTCAATGCCTAAAATTAACTTCTTAAATCATTAAAAATCAATGTGTAATATTTCCAGTTTCAGCCAGTTAGTGTCATTGTTTAAGGCTCCGGACTCCCTCAAAATTAGATTAATTACCCGATGGTTGGGCAATATCTCAAATCTCAATAATGTAAAGATGTTACTTAAAATTTTTTTTATCAGGATATGAACAATAATCATCAACATTTAGTACTCAATTCTCAAGATAATAATAAATTATTACATGAAGATTAGAATATCTAAAAACTCGTGCCAATGAAAGTGAAAGTACTAACTTTAAATACCAGACTAAAATATTTTTTACATTTCCTAGGAGTTCAATGTCCTTATGTATACATAATATGTAGATATTTAAAAAATACACTGCGTTTTAAAGTATGGGAGACCAGATTAATTAGTAGGTGGGTCGACTAGTTTTCAATTAGAACCATTTAAACGACTAAATGTGCACTTGCATCAATTCCTTGTATATTCATATTCGAGAGTCCCTGTTTTGTGCTTCGAAGGATATCAGTTCTCACACTCTGTAATCAATCTCATTGTGATGAGTTTGTAATGACCTAACGAGTCTATAAAGGGAAGAAGGGATGTGGGAAGGAAACTCATCTATTGTCGTCTTCTAATATACTTACCGTATTATGGCTAAAAATACACGATTCTATGAAACGGGAGTGTGACGAAGGATAAGGTGATGAGATAGACTTTAGGGTGATGATGGTGAGGTGATGAAAGTCCCATTCTCTGGAATGACAGTGATGGATCATTGCAATCCCTCTCGGCTGACGATAGTGAAGAACATAGCATACAGAGTTCATAAACTCGTCTCCATTTGAATGTGTGGAGGAGTGATGGTGTGTTTGAGTAGCCCAGTGAACCGTGAACATGACGATAAGTTTCGAATATGCCGAAATGAGGCAGAGAGAGAGAGCAGATCATTTCGCAAGCTCTATTCATACAATTTCACACTTAAGGATCATCTATCTCTCGTATGAATAAAAAATTGCAGGCTGGTTTATATGTAAGACAAGTAGGAGTTAGTTTCATTTAACAATTTTCAATTTGTTTAGTTTTTCGAAAATTGATTTCCCATTTATTATTAAGTTTTCAAACAAGATTATCTATATTATTATCGCTCGCGTGAATTTAACAATGTTTTTAACTAGTATCTGCATGATCCGTCTATGGGCATTTGAATACTATTTTTTTGTGAAACTAAAACTGCAGCATGATTCCAGCTTCCGATATTTTGTACTAATAATCTAACAACTTGCATTCCATGTCTGTGACCACTTGTACTTTTGTCTTTTGCACAAAATCCAGTGCTCTAAATCATAAGTCCTCACGACTACAGCTTTTTGAAATGAAACCAGTCCACCTTTTTGTCTTGAGAACAAACTTACAAAATTACTAACGCCTTTTGAACTGAGTCGAGCCTAATTTGCAAAAATATCATAACAAAAAAATCTCAAGTGGGTGTTGACAATTTGGAATATCTCATGATGAAGCCTGCCGCTTGCTTGGCTAATTGGTTACAAAAATAAACGCCTTATGAAAGAAGCCTAATTCGAAGTGCATGCACGATAATAGGAGATTATAATGGGCGATGGCAGAATTCCAAACAGCTAGCTTTTTAATTCTCTCTGTCTGGCTTCTTGGTTTTTTGGATTTTGCAAATACATAACCCGAAGCCGATATTTTTCGAATTAATTTGATTTACAATCCTGTGGGACACTGTGTAAACAGGTGCATGAGGCAGATGCTTGTCTCGTTTTGGCCAACAAATATTGCCAAGACCCTGACGCTGAAGATGCTGCCAACATCATGCGAGTCATCTCCATCAAAAACTACTCTGATGACATCCGAGTCATTATTCAACTCATGCAATATCACAATAAGGTTCGTATTTGCCAATTTAAGAACATCCTACAAACAAAATCCATTTGCCCCACATACAAGAATAATACCAACATAATGAATGAGATTAATGAGATAACTAAAGTTACATCATCAGTGGCAGTAGTAGTTGCAACTTAATGGACGTTATCATCCAACACGATCACAAGCATTCGGTGAATTCGTTAGTTTTGGCCCTATCTCCTCATTTTGAAAAATTAAAGACAAAAAAGTCCATTTTACAATTAGTTTATAAATTCAGGCATAAAATCCCTCCCTGTAACCGCAACTTAAACCCAATTAACGAAGCTAATTACTGGAAACTTTCTTTGGAAAATAACATGCCACTTTTCTCGACTCCGAAATGATAACATATTTGATCGGGCTCATTGTGCTTCCTAAAATCCCATTCTACAAAAACAAGGCCATCAACTCTGGTCTAAATACACTTGAAAAGGCTTATTTTTAACCAAAAATGTATCACTCTACATGGAGAGAGAGAGGAGGTTGAATTTGCCGGAGAAAGTTTGGAGAAAGTTGCTCCGAGTCTCACTTCTATTTACAAGCACTTCTTGTCAAGTTTAAGATAAAGTTATTCGACTTCGGAAGCTTCAAGAAGAGGCTCTCTTTACTTACTAATTAAACAAATTAAACACACAAAGTAGAATTTCCTTATGCCAGAGGGGGAGGTTACACGACTACGACGTTCGGGAGCATTTGGACAGTTATAATTCGAGTTTAAAACATCAGTTTAATTTACTGCAAATTATTATTTTTATACCTTGTTCACAGGCGTACCTCCTCAACATCCCCAGTTGGGACTGGAAAAGGGGTGATGATGTGATTTGCCTTGCTGAACTGAAATTGGGATTTATCGCCCAGTCCTGTTTAGCCCCTGGATTCTCAACTATGATGGCCAACTTGTTTGCTATGCGATCTTTCAAAACGGTAGGAAAAAACTTATCGATATTGATGAGATTGAGGGTTCGATGAGTTTGGGACTTAACTATGTAACGTATTGCTTTACAGTCGCCGGATACTCAGGCATGGCAGAATGACTATCTCCAGGGTACTGGCTGTGAAATGTACACTGAAACGCTTAGCCCTTCCTTTGTTGGAATGAATTTCCCTCAAGCCTGCGAGTAAGTTTCTTATTTAAATTAATTAGAAAGTAATTAGGCCAGTCATTAGAAGGGGTAGTAAACCTTGATGAACTTTTCCAGGCTTTGTTTCGTCAAACTAAAACTCCTTTTATTGGCGATGGAGACGAAGTCGGAAGATGGGAACGACTCCAAAATACAAATTAATCCTAGAAACGCTAAAATACAAGCCAATACGGTTGGCTTCTTTATAGCACAAAGTGCCGACGAGGTCAAAAGGTACTTGTCTTTTGGGAGTATTTTTTAAAGCTCTAAAAATAACTTCAATTTTGGAACTAAACGGATACTGTTAATACCATTTTAAAGGGCCTGGTTTTACTGCAAAGCCTGTCATGATCACGTCATGGATGAAACGCTCATCAAAAAGTGCAAATGCAAAAACTGTAAGTTTACAATTAGCAAATTTATTACAATAATTTCCATGAAACTGTTTAAAATTAAAAACGAAATGCGTGTCGACTTTCTCCCATAAACATACTATAAATGTTAACTCGATAACTATATAGTCTAGTGTAGTATACAGTCTGTACAAGTGTACACCATTATGTTTGGTGCTCCGAAATTATTGCCGATTGCCTCTTCATTTGTATTTGTGATTTTGTAAACAATTTCCAAGGGATGTTAACGGGGTCTCTAACCAATTATGATTCACATTCACTGTTATTGAAAACATTTAACAGTCGTGTCTAGAGTTAAGCTGTTGATTCGTGATTAATTGATCAGTCTAAGTCAGTTAGATCTAAACGCCTTGGCTTTCACAATTATACAAGCCAAAAACTGTAATTCACCAACAAAACATACCAATTGGTAGAACATCTTTAGCGAGTAGATATTTTTATTTTTGAACTGTAGTAATATAGTCGTCGATGAATTCGGATTTTTTTTTAGTTTTTTGAACCAACATTTTTGATACTCACCGACCAACATTGAGTTAAATGTAATTATTATGTAGATATTGGAATGCTCCTAATGATGCAGAATACGGACTTAACCGTTCCAAGTGGGCGGAATAGTGAGGGTATGATTTCTTTAAATGCCGAACCTGACAAATAAAAAAGTCAGTTCTTTTTTAATACTTTTGATTTGGTGGACACTTTGGAACCAACCTACTTGATACAATTTTTATATCAGCATTCAGCATATTAACCGATCTATTGCCCAGTATTTTAATTAATTTCCATTTCCATTTCAAAAATTTCTGATTTTTATTTACTTTCTTATTATTCTTTTGGATGCCAATTTTTTAATAAAAGAAACATCTTTACTTCTCTGCACATTCTCTGAACTGTCATCTATATCTATATTTTACCAACACATCTTCTACTACCCACTATGATATGAGAATGTACATTTCTGATTTCGATACTCTGTAGTTAGAATCGCTCAATTTTTTCTAGTGTTGTAGATCATAATCATATAGCTTCATAATACTTCCATAGATTCGGTATGGGGCAAGTAATGTCTGAATATACGGATTTACTAAATCCATCAACCGACTGAAAAATATTAATAAGTTGTGAGGTATTAATGTATTCTACTAACGAGCCGACTAAAACTTCTCGACTAATTCCATAAAATAATATGTTGTGTATTAATTCCGTGTTCTCTACCCAAAAAATTAATTACAAAAAATGTAGAATAGCCATAATCACAGCATTTTTAACAGTTTGGCAAACGCAGTTCCTTCATTAACAAAGAGTACTAAAACTAACCCGTTTAAACCGTTTCTTTATTTGCAGTGGCAACCTTCCGGAAAGGAGTTCGGGCAGTACAAGCAGTGGGTCGAGCTAGTAAGTTCAAACTTTCTCCAATTATTTACAAAATCTCTACATTTTTTACATTTAATTTCGTATCTACACCTGTATATATTTACCCACTAAACTATTAACTAACAAAAACTACTCTACTTTTGTATTTATTCTCCGTAAAAGACTAACATATATAAGAACTAACAACAGTATCCAAGGTCTAGAAGTAAAAGTACCATCGTCTCGTATACTATTAACTAATATTAGTAACCGTGTTTATATTTCCTTTGATTTTTGAAGTTTCTAAATGTCAAATCAATGTGTGCTTGAACTACTTTTTAAACGTAGTTAAGGGGCGACTTTGATTTGAAATTTTGAAGATTGGATTGATTTATCATTTTTGTGCAACATCTTATTCTTATTATTTTGGGGACGGGGACGATTATATCCGTGTATCTGAAAGTGAAAGCATTTAAATGGGGATGGGTAATTCAGTGTCAACTAGGTTTCGGGATATACTTGTTCCTGGAATCTAAATGTTTGATTGTTTTTGTTGTCACTGTTGTTTGTTATTGTTGTTCGTTCGGACATACAAGGTAGTTATGTATAGCGGTGGTGGTGCTGTTCCGTGTGCGATTTCAAAAACTGTGATTTTTGTCTTAATTTCCTTTCTGTTAGCAATGGAAATTATTTTATAACACTTGGTTTCTCTCATTCTGTCTCTTTCTCTTATCCCTTCCGACACTTGTGTCGTTTTCTTTCTCTCTTTGTGGCGTTGCTGTTGTTGTTGAATCGTTGATTGTTGATCTCTATGTGTTCTATGTCTATCTTCTCTTGTTTGTTTCCATAATAGGCGACGACTATACGCCCTTTTCTGGTGGTAAGTCTGTATACTGTATCTCTATCCCTTTCACTTCACTTTCACTCTTTAAAAAAGTTTTGTTCAATAGAAAGTGTAGCTAAATTTTTGCACTTAAGAAAATTACCTTCCTTTTGTCATATTTGTAAAGATATTTCTTATAGCAGTATCAAGTGTTGTTATAGTTGATAGCATTAATTATTAGGCACTTGTTTTGTCTTTTAATTTTTAGAAATCTTAAGTGCACCTTTAATTCCGAATTCTTAGAGTTTTTAAAGGAAGCAACCAACATTTATTTTTTTGAGTTTTTGTTGGAATTTATTTTAACTGATCTCCTGATGGAAAGAGTTCAAAAATGCAAATTATAAGGGTTTACAGATTAAAAATTATAAAAAGATTAGGATTTACTTATTCTCGGAAAAACCAAATATTTCTTCGAATTCAAGCCTTTAATATGTTGAGCATCTTAAGACGTTCAAAAGCTTTATATCGTTAGAAAATAATAAAATAATTATATATATAGGGAACTTTGTGTACATCCTTCCTCTAACCTTTCACCTTTGATATATTCTGCCTATTAGGTTGTGTAGAAAACATTTAGCTATGGATTGATCTGTGCATTTTGTGTATTTTCATACAGTAGATTCGAACAAGGGTATTTTGGAAATTTAAATATCTTAAACGTTGTGAGCTTATCTTAGGGGATTATCGTTAAATTGCTGATTTAATGATGACTAGCTCACTGTGTAGCCATGCATTTATAGTTAGAAATACAAAAAATAAAACGAACTTCCTGCGTAGAATTTCAATAATTGCCTTGAATGGAAACTGACAACAATCATTTTAACTATTAGTTTAAAATCGCTATGTAACATTATATGGACTTGTTTTGGATACTTTTAGAGGTAATTTTGGTGTTTTGAGTTTGGATAATGTTGTTTTTGCATCAATAGTTAGTCTAAAATATTGAGTATTTTTATTGAAATGGATGTTCGTTGAGTTTGGTTTGGTATTCTATTTGTAAGTTTGAAAAATATTTACTTGATTCGTTTTTTTTTCTGCCTTTTGTTATTATGTTTACTTATAGTAGATAAGTTGTATTTGATGATTTTAAAAACATATAATTTTAGAAATTTTGCAATCTAGTTTCTAGACGTAAAGTAGAGATATTTTCTCAAGATCTTGTCTACCAAAAATATATTTAGTGTAGAGTGATGGTAATTAACTAACTGTTGTGGGTTGATGTTCTATGAAATTACTAATCGTTAATTAATGAGATGTACTTAACTGGATGTGTTTGGTTGGTAGGGGAGATAGACCCAACTCTCAATCCTACGTTTACTCCTCCAGAAATACCCAAGACGGTTCATATCCGAGGTAGACTTTACTATAACTCTTTCTCTCTCTATTTCACTCACTTTCTATCTATTTTCACATTGTCTCTAGTCTTTTACAGGGTGTTTCGTCCAACATTGTCAAGTTTTCGTAAATCCCGTGTAAATGTCAATAAATAGACTAACACTCAATTAAAGATAAAAGCAAGCCTTGAAGCTTTTAAAACAAAAGGGCTCGTTAAAATTTCACCTGTAAATCCCCGGGTATTTAAAGCTCCTTTAGTGGATAATTGGTCATTTACGGAGAAACTTCAACCTCACCATTTACAAGCTGACAATTTTGGCCACGAACACCTTATACCTTTACTTCTATTTTCCTTGCCATTTGAATCACAACTAATATACCTCTTTTGCACACACATTAAAACCGCTCTCTAGACAAACCACCAATGATTATCCCTCATTTAGAACATTCATCCTTTTAATCTCGAAGTTATTATAAGCAGTACAGGATTACGAAATTCAGGCAGAAAGACAGACATAACTAGGGTTTTGCAACTGTCTGGACTTTCAATGTTTTTCCAAGCTGTAGAAATTCCTGACGAGCTTAGTAAAGCCAAAAGTGCTTTCTCCCTGCCGATCAATCTGTTGTCTCTCTCAGATTTCCCATTCTCTTCATATAATTAATTGTCTGATGATCTCTCATGAATCCCCACAGTTCTTTGTTTCCTCTATCAAGTTTAAGGGAACGTGTAAATTCTGTTCAATATGTCAATCTTTTCCCAATCGACAATTCTGTTCAATCACCACGAATAAATGAAGAAACTAGGTTTGTTTTTCTGAAATTCAAAATTCATCATTATCTTAAATTACTTAGGTTTGACGTCCAGTTTAATAGCCTACCAAAACTAGTATCATAACATTTTCAAAAGCATTTTCTAGTCCAGCACGAAGATTGCATTCTGAAATATAAATGTGTGGTATAGTTTGTCTTTGTCAACATATAATATCTGTTTTAACATTCCCTGTGATTCAAAAATTCATTAGAAAAGTTTATTTTAGGTCAAAGCCTTTAAATTTTAATATTTTAAAATAGGGTAAACCTCGTCTCAGAAAACTTCCCTTTAGTTACAATGTTCCAGAACATTCAACTTTTTATGCAACCAGTCAAAGGGAGTAAAAGAAGGAATTAAAACCCCTCCTGCATGCCTCCTCTTTTATCCTCCTTCCTCACAAAATGAAATATTAAAACTTTCCTGCCAACTCGAAATGCAATCCATTAAGTTTGCTAATAGCTGCTTAATAATTATTAGGCATGAATGCAATTAGCAATTAGATAAAAAAAACCGTTGCCTCCTCCATATAACATCACCCTACGAGGTGCCTGACTGTCAGACATTATTTTGCCATACAGCGACATTATTCTGCCTTTTGCCTGAGTCCCTAACAAAACGTTGAACGTAATGGGATTTTATTGAGGTTGATTTATTGATTGGCGTGATTAGTCGTAACGAAGTATCCCTAAAGTAGGCTAACTAAACATGCTTCCAATAAATACAAATACATCTCCAAAGCAGATTATTGATTATTCTGTTTTTGCCGATATTTTCATCAGCTAAGCCTATCGATACTGCTTATAAGTCTCGGCATGTACATTGATATTCGTGGTTTAACCAGCTCATAGCTCTGGATGTTTTTTTGAAGGCACAAGAAATGTACAGCTTGGGTTTTAACATTTCAAGTTATTAAAAAATGATGCTTTAATGCATTTACTGTAATTATTAGGTTAGGTAGTTCTAGTTTTATAAAATTAAAGCACTTTAGTATAATTCAAATAATTCACTAAATCCACAATCCTTACTAAATTACCTGATACACAGTAAACACGTCCAAAAGGAGCCATTCATTTTGCCCAAAAAGATGCTATTTTGAACAGTACACAAACCCTTACTAGCTAATTAGTGTAATTACTTATGAAAAGAAGCTTGTAATTTATCCCAGATCGCATTATGTATGTTGCAGGCCAGGATAACGCAAGAGACCGGATAGATTCCACAGGTACTACAACCTACTACTACTACTACCAATACCGTTTCACTTCTTTTCATTATATTCCAAACAGGAAGACAGAGAGGGTTCTTAATTACATTTTACTATTTTGTGCTTCTAATTAATTTGGAGAGTAATTACTAATTAGTTATGAATTAGTTTTTTTGGAACACCTAGAACCGAATCTGAATACTTAATTAGTGAATTAATTCATATAAGAGTGAGCTTAATTAATTAAATTACTCCGTACTTTCTCCTCCTCTCGTGTAGCTGCCGTTGGAGTTGGGAACGCGGTTGCAAAACCAAGGATGAATTCCGTTGCCGGACCCGGAGGGAAGACTCCGCCTAATTCGAAGAACAAACCTAATTCAATTCCCCTTACGGAGAATCAAATTGCGGTTAATGCCAATCGGTGGGTTATTAAATTATATGTAGCCGTGATAATTCAATATAATGCTTTTACGTTGCATTTCCTTCGTATAATGTCTTTGGGATCTTGTGTAATCAAATGAAAATAACTTGGTTCTTGTTGATAATAACGTCACAATAAGAGGACTTATCAGATGAAACGATGTAATCCTGAATGCCCTATTTGAAAGGGTTTTAATATTGGTCCTCATAACCGATGCAAAATCATACGAAATGATCATAATATGCAGTTGAAAGTATTTTTTGCCAATCGAACTGCTTGCATTTATTTTTTGACAATATTTGTCAATGTGTTTGTTTGTTTGTATGAAAGTTTGAAAAATATAACTAACGATTTTGTGTGGATTGTATCCTGGTAATTTTACAGAGCTGCTGAGGAGACGGCTCTTGCTGGATATCACCTTTCCTATGAAGTGAAAAAGCTCATGTATGTTTTACTTTCTAACCAATTAATTGTCCTTCTTGTGGTTTTTGAGTGACTAGACTTTACCAACAGCCTCGAAGATATATTGAGCTCAAACTGAGAATTACGATTACTGATTAATAAAATTTACTAAATAATTACACAGGCCAACAAGTAGATCTCAAACACCAGGGAATGGAGCAGGGAAACCGGAAGCGAATCAACTTCAGGTTGGGATTGCCGATGACCAAGCCAAAGACTTTGATTTCGAGAAGACGGAAATGAAGTACGATTCCACGGGGATGTTCCACTGGTGTCCCTCTCGATCCATTGAAGAGTGCATTCTGGACCGGAATCAAGCGGCGATGACGGTCCTCAACGGCCATGTCGTCGTCTGCCTCTTTGCCGACCCGGATTCCCCACTTATCGGACTCCGAAATCTTGTGATGCCTCTACGAGCTTCTAATTTCCATTACCATGAACTCAAGCATGTCGTCATTGTTGGGTCCCTGGACTATATTCGGAGGGAGTGGAAGATGTTACAGAATCTTCCGAAGATTTCGATCCTTAACGTATGAACCAACTTACATACTGCTATTTTTAGCTGTAACAAGCCGATTTTATGATAATTTGTCAATTTGTTGGTAACAGGGCTCGCCACTGAGTCGAGCCGATCTGAGGGCCGTAAATGTCAACTTGTGTGACATGTGTGTGATTCTGTCAGCCAAAGTGCCCTCTAATGATGACCCCACATTGGCAGATAAAGAGGCGATCCTCGCCTCCTTGAACATCAAAGCCATGACATTTGACGATACCATTGGTGTTCTTAGTAAAAATTCCAGTGGAGGAGGAACAGAAAGGTCTAGTCCACTTGGTAGTCCTATTGTTTTGCAACGAAGAGGGTCTGTCTATGGATCCAATGTCCCTATGATTACAGGTAAACTTTTAAAACGGATGGATTATTTTTATAATTAGACGTTTGTGGTTCTAAATTCGATATATTTACAAATCGATTTCAGAGCTTGTAAATGACAGCAACGTCCAATTCTTGGATCAAGATGATGACGACGATCCGGACACAGAATTGTATTTAACTCAGCCTTTTGCATGTGGGACTGCTTTCGCCGTTTCCGTCCTTGACTCTCTTATGTCCACAGTAATGTTTAATCATATCACAATTATTATTTTCATCTAATGTTTTAGCAGCATCAAGTTACTAATAATTATTGTCCCACACTGCTTTATTAGACTTACTTCAATCAAAACGCACTGACGCTGATCCGATCTCTAATAACGGGAGGGGCTACTCCGGAACTGGAGTTGATCCTTGCCGAGGGGGCGGGACTTCGTGGGGGCTACAGCACGCCCGAAACATTAGCCCATAGGGACCGGTGCAGAGTGGGTCAAATTTCCTTGTACGATGGCCCCCTGTCTCAGTATGAAAATTCAAAATATGGAGAACTATTCGCAGCAGCCCTGAGACAATATGGCCTACTTTGTATTGGTCTTTACAGACTACTTCCCATGTAAATGCATTTCTATCTTTATTCTCGCTAATTAAACATATCATGAAAAGTTTTAGCAAGGCTCAACTTTTAAATTAACTTGTAGAAATAGTTACTTTAGTTTTAAGAAGTAATTTGGATTACAAGAAACTTAGGCACTTGATTAAAATTTTTCTCTCGTAGTTTCTTTCCTGGTTTCAAAAACTAAAACCAAAAGCGGCTAGTAATTTAATATTCCAGAAGCATTTTAAATTCTAAAATCCGCACGTCTGTTTTACGACGAGATACGATAGTTAATTTTAAAGTCATTAATATCCGAGTTGAATGCATACATGGAAAGTTTTGCCAGTCTTGTAATAGCTTTAATTTACTGATAGCTCGAGGCTCGAAAAAATAGAAGCCAAGTAGGGCTTGTATATCGAGTCTTACGGTAGATACGGTAGTATTTTTACTGAAGATGTTCCCGCCAAACCGTGTAACCTAACTTAAGGAATGCAATTTTTTAATTTGAGATATCGGTTTCTGGACCATTTTAAATTCTGAAACATGTTTCTAAAAATCCTTTAGTGACTTTAATATCTATTTTTGGTCAAATTTCCAGAATCTAATTCCATTTATTAGGTGTTTTAAGGAAGTGTAACCATTCAAGGTCAAATTCCTTTCATTGAGTAAAGTGTTCTTTGATGGTATCCAAACCCAATATTTATGATATTGCCCCTGATTATCAAACTTCGGGATTTTTGTATGTCGAACAAATAGATCAATTGTTACGTTTAATTGTTTTCCAAAATCATTGGTTTCAATTTTTGAACAGCATCAAGACTAAGAATGCATGCTGTCAATAGAAAAAATAAAAAAAAATGATGGTTTCTCAATACATGCATTGATTTATAGGTTCCGAGACGTTTCCGCCAACCCGGAAGCAGCCTCTAAGCGATACGTAATCACAAATCCGCCCGACGATTTCAGCATCTTGAGCTCCGACCAGGTTAGCGTCAACACTCTTGATTTTGCTTAAGTCGAAATCGTTTACTATTTGATCTTGCCAATACCAGTCCTTCATTTCCTTAATTTCCCATGAACCTTTAACATTTACAATGTAAGGAAGGTCAGGGTCTGCCAATGCCAGGTTCTAAATCTAAATACGACACTTGAAACGTAGTTAAGAATTGAGCTTTGCAACTGTACGTTATTGGGATTTACACCAGGTTGGATCCAATATCCAATGTTATATAGTTGTGGTTGAAATTATATATATAAACCATCCATCTGCATAATTTCAAATACTTTCAAGAGTGTCATTGCTACTTTAGCTAGTCTGCTCTACTACGCTCTTATAGAAAATCCTAGGTAATCCTATGCAGCCTTATTCTTTGACGGATAAATTTATGGACTTTCTGTCAGTCCTGATCCTGACGCAACAGCCCAAGAACACGTAGAGATGTTCATTTCCAAGAATTTAGTTACATGGCATTAATATTATAAAGCAGACACTTTGCCAAGGGTTCCGAGGCTCGTTACTTATGTTTTGCACTTACAAAAAGAGTCATGACTTGTTGATGAGAATAACACAACCTGCCGCAAATCATTTAGATCCTCTGCGATTCGTAGATTTATGAGAAAGTCCTATAGTATATATTGTGAGTTTGTAACTTTTATAAAAAATATTTAAAAAAAATACCAAGTCGACATTCCCAGACTTCATCCGTCTGGGTGCATTTTAGTGATTAAATTTAACTTCAAGTTTTTCTTTGGAATAGTACTTTGCGTATTTCTGTATGGACTTTAATGACACTCCAGGACCTATACGATTAAAGATCATAATTAAATTCAGGAAAATTGGATATCGGGTCGGGCACTTACATTACTTGGGAAATTTTTCAGTTCCGAAAAGATAGGTGTTGGATACTCATTTTTTATATTACTATTAAGCTTTCCATGATGAACAGTCCCAAAAACCGAGAATCGTGTAGTGTTCCTATAGCGCCACTCTAAAGGGTACCTGCACCTGCATCCAAAATACTGTAGTATCGGAAATCGTGCTAAAAGTCTCATTAAAAGCTTCTCAATAAAGTCAGCTTATGGGACTTTGGCTGAGAAATGTGGCTTTCCAAGCTCAAAAATGTCCCTTTTTCTCCGACAAAGTTTAGACTGTGGGAAAGGATAAAATTCTGTCCTCTCCTCTAGTTCTATCCCACATATGGATGATGGCCCTTGAGGGCTGCTGTAGGCTGTAGGTTGTAGTTAGCCCTGTCTATGATTTGGATTAAGTCTTAAAAGGATGAAATACATTTATTGTGCATATGGAATTCAGGTGTTCGTGCTGATGCAGTTCGACCCCGGATTAGAGTACAAGCCGAATCGGGGTGACATTGGTATTGGTGCACTGGAAAGTGGTGGGAATCCGATCGCCGGTCTCCCAGGAGTCCCTTCATCCGTCGCCTCCTCCGCTGGTCCAATTGTTGCCCACAACAATAATCCGACTGCTGGGAATCCAAACGGTGGAGGAAACAAGGATGACCCATCTTGACTATTGCTCTGTAGGGCTCTAACCGAAGGCCCCTACTCCTACATCTAACATTCCGAAGATTTCTCTCACCTCACAACAACAACAACAACAACTACAGGAACAACACCCTCAGAAAAATACTATATTATTATATCCTTCATCATCTGCTCAGTCTTGATTCTTGATGTTCACAAACTCATCTCATCACCAACTCAACTCTAACTAACACACTGATCTGATATCGACTTTCATCCTCTTAAAAATACTAACTGCAATAATCATCACCATCACCATCCCCTTCCTGCAACTTGCAGTTTTCCTTTTTAAGGCAGATCGTAACATATATGTATATATTGTCGGCATCGTATAAGCTGTATGAATTCCGATGATAAATCTATCCTAAAAATAGTGACATCAATCCAATCGATCTGTTTCAAAGAGCACGAAAAAATAATATGAGAAACCCTTCTTCTTCGGCATGTTACATGTACGCGTATGGCCAACGGCTGGAGTGTGCCTACAGTCCTTCATAATAATCTATTAATTAATAATTCTACTAAAACTATACTAATCCAGATTTAAATTCTTCATAATATGGAAAAAATCTTCCTCTAAATGGAAATGACTCCAACATCTATTGTACCTTCTGACCTTGTGACCTACTGACTTACTGTATATGAAGCATCTTCTGTACACTGTAAAAACTCACGCAAAAGTCCCTAAATAAGCCCTGTCGTGTCGTTCCATATACACACTGTGCAATTTACATGCAGCAACAAAATCAAGCCCTCGCAGTCCCCTTTTGAGTTTGTAGAGAAAGCACTGTGTTAATTTCTGTATTTTTTTGTAAGGAATTTTAGAAATTCGCAAAGGAATGTATCCGATTAGGATAGAGGTATCTTCAGCACAAAATCTCAAATCTTAGAAGCTGGAATTTGAAATCGTCAAGTTTCACTACAATTCAATATATACTTAGAATATCTCTATATAGAAAACAACTTTTTTATCTTAATTTCAAACTACTTATCTCTGATTTGTAAAAAATAATGATGTACATCTACCCTGTACATTTCGCTACTCATTTCATCGAAAGCTATAAGTTTTAGTATCAAGGAACAATTTTAATTATATACTTTTTAGGAAAGTAGGGAAAATAATTAAAAAATACAAGTATGCATTTGCTCATTACAATTTTTGGCAGGAGACGAAAAAAGGAACGTGGCTTTTATTATTCAATCTTCGATCCTAAGGACAGGTCGGTACTTTTATGTACTTCATTGAGCTACGAAAATTCGAATGACTTCGAACTAACAATTATGTGGTACATTAAGTACGGGTGTCGAAATTTTAAAATCCTGAAATGCCAAACTCACTGGCCAGACTATTCTAAATAAAATATACAATGTATAAAACATTACAAAATTATATTGCCAGTCCCCTTATGCATACAGATGGAAAGCATTATTTGTAGATTTTGCAGCTAAATAAAATAGCCAAATTAGCTATTAGTAAAAATTTAGATCAAAATACAACAATTTATATAGTAAAAAACGATATTAAAAAAACAGAAGGAAAGAGTAAATGCGAAGAGCAATCTTTTAAGGATTTAAAAAGTTTGTAATAATTATTAAAAAAAAATCAAATGACATATCACAAAACTACATAGGTTTATTTATGATTACGATTCCTAGTCACGCGAAATCTAGTTAAGTAAATCAGATATGCAATGCAAGTATTTTTTAATCCTAGATTTATTTAACCAAACTATTTCAAAATGTTATTAAATTATAATGTAAGTAGATGCAGAAGAGTCGCTAAAAATATCGATAAGAAATAAGTTTAAACTTCTTAAATTACTATAATGACAATGTGACTGCTATTGTACATATTTGTAGTTAATCGTATTAATTGTTCTCGAAATTTACAATTAATCGATTTATAATCTTGTCACTTCGATTGCTACTATAAAGAAATGAGTTGTGAAAAATATCCTACACAAAACAGGCTCAACTTCTGAGCAATTAAAATTCAGAGATGCAAATAAAGATAAACGCAAGAATAGATACTAACCAACTTACAATTAAATGTAATCTAGCTTTGAGGACATAGAATAAAGATGCTTAAAGTAAAATACAATAAATGCACCTAGAAAATATTTAATATTAAAATTGAGTTTAGCAATGGAATAATACGAAGCTCATACAACAATCAATATCTTTATCCGACGACTATTACTAAATGCATATAAGTGGATATCCATTGATAATCAACGCTTATATGCCTATAAGAAATCAACCTTTGTCAACAACAAGGTCTCAGTGTGGTATTTTGTATTTAAAAACTTGAACATTATGATTATCAAAATTTCAAAACGTACTGATGGTTTGCTTGTTGATGTTTGTCAGAAAAATACAAAACATTTTACGACTGTTTATTTTTCCTCGACGGAGTGCATGGCTGATTTGACATTATTGTAAAAGAGAACTTTTAATAGAGAGAGACACAATTGCGTGATAAGCCGTCCGACCTGAGAGTTTCGAGTTTCTATTAGACGATGAAGAGTAACATATTCATAGAAAAACTTAATCAAAGAATTGAACTTGTGCTTGACGATTACAATTATTGTAGTTACAGTTTGTAGGAATTATATTATAGACTGTCGCAATTATGTCATTTATCACGTCTTTTAGTGGTTTAGTAAATGATCCGAATCATTTACCATTTTCAATTTATCAATTTCTGACATAAGAAAAAGGATCGCGCTTTGTCACGCATTTTGTATCGTATTTGTATTATCCGTATTAAGAAGTTAGAATATTATACATAGAGGTAGTAGGAATTAAATACCTTTGGTGATTAGTAGATCCTCTGATCTGATATTTCAATTAATTAATTAGTACTCATTTAGTATTTAGAGATCCTAATATTCATAGTAGTTAATCCGTTAGTTTAATCTGGTTGTTGCTCTGTATTTTAGATTTTTCTTGATTGTTGTTAGTTAATTACTATATATAATTATCACTGAGTTCAGACTGTTTGAATTACAAAAACAGGTATCGGCTACAATGTAAAGTATAAACTGAAGGAAAGTGACTTTGAAAGATGTTGTATTAGCTGACGAATTAGGATTTACAGTTTACGAACGATACCATGTTTCCATAAAATATAATTAGCGCAGCTACTGAATTTCTGCCTTATGAACAAATCTTTTTTATTACTTTCCAACTCCTTTATATACACACTATAATCTTTATGTTTGCTTAATTGACCCGAGTAAAAATAATTATCAACTAATTAACTATTAATGATAATATGCAAAAAAAATTGAAGGCGTTGTATTATCGATATTGATTTATGGGTGGAGTATGGATTACTAACTGGTCAGTAATCCGAAGAAAAATTGTGATGAGTTAATGATATTTAAAATATTAAAGGTTATGATAGCTACACAACAAATTAAAAGATGAAAGATTACTATTACTTACAGTTGATACACATTTAATGACGAGAAATGGAATATATTACGTAGGCATGATACTGAGTTTAGTAATATGGATTTGTTATGGATTACTCTATTATTATGTCAAATGTGCTATTGATATTCGTTGAAATTCGTTATAAATACAATGATGTACTGTTATACGAATTGTTGCAATAATAAATAAATTATTTGTATGTAATTTTCTCGACCTGTGCAATATAAATCCCAATAATGCTCTGCATTTCTTGCAAAAATGACCATATAATAAAAAATTCCAGTCTAAAATGTCAGCATTTTTCATCCAACCCTCCATGAACTCACCAGACGAAACCCATTCGGTCATTGTCCTTCAATTTACAAATGTAGCTTAATCCGAACCACCCTTCCTTGCCTCTTGAATTTAGTAACTTTATTATTTTTCAACAAGATATCGGAATTTCCTTCACAATCGGCCCCGCGACAAGTCATAACTTTATCCTCTAATAAATAATAAAAAAACCGGTAGACGGTTTATCAAAGCATACTTTTAAGACAAATCGAGCCAGACTTTGTTCCTCTATATATTCCTAAACTTCCTACAAGTTCCACCCCGAACCGGCATCAGCATCATCATCATCATGGGATATCGGAACTCGGGAAGTTTGTTGGAACTAGCCAAAGGGTTTAGTCGGAGAGGAATGGTTAAAGAATGAGGAAGATATTTGGAGATGGTCGATTAGACCCGTCTACACAGGAAGATAAATGACCAGGAAAATTTTCTGCATGAGAAGACATACTTAAAATATATTTCAATCGGGAAATTGCAAAACCCTCCATCTCTCTAGCTCTTCCCTACGGAACCTTACATTAGGGATCGAAATAATATTATTATCATAACAATATATAGAATGCATCTCTAGAACTAAAATAGCAGGGAATGGAAACAGCGGCTTTACAGGACAGATCAGCCCCTTACAGAAATTTAAATCTCAATTAGCTAATCCTAGAGCAGAGAGTTCAAGGATCGGATAAGTGACAGGTTATCTCTCGGTAACATTATTTATCATAGGAATTAATGAATGTCTGAGACAAATATACTCGTCTCAGGGACATAATATTTGTCCGAATCCTATTTGTCGCCTTATCATCGAGCCGGAGGATCAGTATAGGGACAACTCTAGATTTTCCAGATCATCCTTTCGATAAGACCGAGAAGAAGAGACCGTGTAGACTACAAACTTCCAAAAAGACATGTCACATGGAGAGAGATGGTAGACCGGAAAGCAATAAAAATCTGGGTGAAGATTTCTGCAAGAGATTTGAACTCTTATAAAAGAGTCGTCTTGGAGTGAACTGCGGGCACGCTGCCTCTTTCTATATATACCTAGCTATCTACGATATCTATGCATCATTACTACTACAACTTAAGAACAAGTCTGGAGACTCCAGTCCAGAATAGTAACCAAAGCAGTAGGAACTCTCCATATGTCTAAAAAGAGATGTTGTCCAGTCCGGCTCTGAAACGAGTCGCTTTCCAGAGAGAGACATCGAGATAAATGGTCAGTTCCCATAAAGACATTTGCCGAAGGACTTCTTCCTCTGGAGTAGATAGCCAGAGAGCCCTTTTTAGGTTTACAAACAGTCTTGATTCTTGATAGCTTTCCTCAAGCTCGGGAGCCGGTACTTACTTCGTTTTTGGTCATGACTACTACACAACTATATAGGTCCATTATCCGACGTCCTACTGCATATAATAGTAGTCCTGTGTGTAAATTCGTTGTCACTATTACCGAGTAGTCGGTAGTAGCATGTATATGAATATATCTATCTCCGCTAAGTTGTCGTAGCGAGTCTTCGATGAAAAGAACGGACGTCGTAAATCGGTGAATCTAGACAAAAAAAGGACTTTTTGGCATGTGGCTCTTCTAGATTCTCTACTAGCTCCCCTCTCTCTCTCAAATACATCTTGAAGAAGAAGACTTCTTCTTCAGAGAGGATCCTGTGTAGTAAATAGTAGTAACTAGACAATAATATTATATCATGTACAACTTTCCCAAATGCATATAGTAAGTATTAGAGAATAGGATAACAGGGGAAAATATAGGAATACATTCAAATCCATCCATCCAAACAGGAATCTTGTTACAAAAGTTACAAGTTCCATATCCTCGTTATTGTCTCTCTCTCGTCTCTCTAGCCCCGATTCCTTTATTTACAAACAAGAGCAGGAGGAGGACTAATTATCTATTCTATGCGATGGGCACATTTGCAATCTGTGGAAATTTAAAATGAGCTAAATACCTTATATCATTCATTATAGACAACACTAAATCTATTTGTATAATGTAAAATAAATTGACACGGTTTGAGATCTCATTATTAGTCGTAAACAGCTTCATTGTAAGTATTGAAGTCTTACAATTAGTTGCAGTTGCAAATGATTTGATCGAAACATGATATTTTATAGACTCATATTTTCCACATGCGTGGGATTCGATATTCTAGATTTGCTCGTAGTTTTAGACCGACAGGGACAATGAACACAGGTTCTTAGCAGCGGTCAGAGAGATGAGATTTGGAGATCTCGTTCCATTTTTGAAAAGAACAATGGTCAACAGAACAAGCAGGCAACTGCATCACTCGCCCTTTACTAGTCTGACTCGGACTTCTATTTGCATTTAACTACGAATGCATATACTAGCTGGCTTCGAGTAACGAGTCCCCTTTTGTACGATTTGTAATGAGTGTTATAGTACAGTTATATCATTTGATTTGCGACTAGATTTGATGTAACGTTCCATTTTTTAATAAAAAGGGCTTGTTGGCGTACACACCGTGTTCTAGACTTGTGAATTTAAATACAATCAACAAACTATTCTTCAAGTCCATATTTCATATACCATGCTGCTTGTTGTATTTCCCATTTTGGTCAATCCGTCGAAAGCACAAAGCCACACTAAAGTAACGTAGATTAAATACCAACATTGTAAATGTGCAAATCAACTAACTTTCATTATCTGTAGTTAAAAATACACATTAAAAAAAACTTTGTCATCACCAATCTATCATCGCTTAAATGTATTAAAAATGAGTTAATCCTTCAAATTACAACACTAATTAAGTAAAACAACTCAATACTTTGGTTGATTAACTTGATATAACTTATAACTACCGATCATAAAACAAGTTTTTATATCTTTCCAAGACAAGCCACAGTTTCATTAAACACAAAACGGGACAACTTCTATTATAAAGCCAACAATCCCAGGATGCCCTATCTATTTAAACTTCCAAACTCCGGTTGCAGTTACCTCGACCTTATTCCTTAAAGACTGTCAATTGTCCAATAATGAGATGAAATCAGTTGGTACATATCAAATAATAATAATCAAAGCTCAACCTTCAACCCTAGAGGGGTCAATGGTACCTAAGAACCAATTAACTGTCCTCCCACAGTCCCCACACGAGACCAGTAATGCAAGGTCCTGCCTGGCACAGACAAATTCAATCATAAAAATATGTAATCAGTCCTGATTCATCTTACCGATTGGCAAGGGCAAGATCAATCAGTCCCCAGCAGCAGACGAATAAAACCATCCAGATTTCCTAAACTTTCCAACTTCCCAAAATAGCAATTACTTTTGATTACTAAATGCCAGGTAATTGATCCTTGATCCGGAAACCACGTCCATTGTATATGTACATGTAAATGCAGTGCAGATTTACCCCTATAGCTATTTGAAGCTGTACATTGTATATCCCTCTCATTAGAGAAGTAGAAGGAGTGGAGGATCGGATCAGTTTAACGGTTTAGCAAATCAGAGGGATTTCTTCGGTTCGGTTTATCCCCAGCTTACTTACTCTATACTACTACACCGACTCTTTAACATACCTCCGAAAAATCTTTGAATTCTAACAGAAGCGTTTCGGAAACTAAACTTAACTCCAGAATAAGAGGAGAGGGAGAGGACTGGATGATCCTTGTACCATGTTACATATATTATTTTTACGGATCCGAAATCCTGAAAATGGATTCACTTTACAGTATATCCCGAATACCGATCAGGAGGAGCGGAGTTCGGAAGTAGAAAATCCTATGCTATCTCTGTATTCACGTACAAGCGAGTATGTTAGAGTTTTACAAACGGTTATGTACGTATTACTACAACTACTTCTACAACTCCCATTACTTTTGTTAGTAGAAAATATCTATTAGAAGCTTAGCTCTTGTAAGTTCTAACCCAACATCTAGATTCTAGTGTAGAGAAATGGTATGGTATATATGGATTAGATGGGTCCTATGTCGGTGGTGATGGTGGTGTTGGTGGGATATGGATTGCCCTATGTTATGGGGAAGCATGGATTGGCAGTGTCAGTGTGTTTAACCAACCAGTTGTTCCTTCTTCTCCTTCTTGTGATGATCTAAATTTATCAGAGGCTTCTTTCTCGGGTACAATGTGCTCTCCCTACTATTTCAATCACCTAATAATATAACACCACCGACACAGATCCACACTCAAGTAGTATTATCACATCTTCCGGAGAAATCCTCTCTCCTCTCCCATACTAGCCCTCATCATCCACCATCCGAATCCAACCAACCTTCCCAAGGCTTCCGAGACCAAAACTCAAAGCTATTAAAGCCAATCAACCTGAGTGACAGATCGAGGCTCGGATCTTGTTTTAAAGAAAAGAGACAAAAAATTGGAAAGAAAGTCCTCAGAAATTTTAGATCCTGTTTTTTTTTCTAAAAAAAAAAAAACTTAATTTGACTCAAGTGTAAACAATTCTCTGCCATCATAATTGCCAATACTGTTAAGGAGGAATCCTAATTTCCGATCGATTAAGAACATTACCAAGAAAACCCATCATCCGAACTAGTGGATTTCGGAAAAAATAAAGAAACTCCAGACTGTCTAGATTACCGAGGGAAGTGAGACAGGCAGAATTGACAAGTTACAGAAGTGGAAGTGAGTGAAAGTCTGCAAAAG
The DNA here is from genome assembly GCA_906901685.1 of Desoria tigrina. Lineage (NCBI taxonomy): Eukaryota > Metazoa > Arthropoda > Collembola > Entomobryomorpha > Isotomidae > Desoria > Desoria tigrina. Next base: position 2,031,946 of record CAJQTU010000010.1, on the reverse strand, counting down.
CTATTAGACTCTCCTTCCAGCCTTCCTCCTCTTCTGATCCTGCTGCAGATAAAATATAATTCTTAATCGCCCCAACAATCACCCAGTGTAAATATACCAGACGAAAAATCCTCTCTCTCTCTCCGGACAATACTACCGTCGGATTTTTGTCTTAGTGTAATGAGAATGATAATAATAATCATAAGACATAATAGTAAAAATAATGACCGGGCATTATAATATCTCACCGGATCATATATGATCTCGGAAGATAAGCCGCCTAACTGACTTGAGACGAAAAAAAAACAATTTTTCCAGGAAAAGTCATCGTCGGTCCGATATTCCTCTTGCTGTAAGTCAAAGGCCATCACATCAAATCTTACAAGTCAAGTCAGTCTCTACTTAAAGAGTTAATCTAGTCCACAACCGTATCCCCTGGGGCAAAGTCGAACAGAAGACTTTGTCTTCTTGCAATAAATCTCGACTAATAATCGCCCATTTACCGGAAGGTTGCCACTCTGGAATCTATAGCAAATAAGAAGCTCGAAAGTCTGCAGGAGAGAGGCTACTATCTAGCCGGCCGTCGTCAGGATTCAAGTCGAAGAGGACGCTTGTCTTGAAAATACTGCGGTAAATAAGAAGTATAACCGTTTCATCCTAGTCTCTCCTTTCCCTTCTGACGAGGAAAAAGTGTATTATTATTAAACATTAAGAAAAGTCACTGCCGAACTGTAGTAGATCCGAACTATCAACTAACTAACTACTCCTCAGTTCTAGGCTCCTGACAAACTTATACAAATCCTCTCTGCTCCTCTCTCGAATAAACTACAAGAGAACTATTAGCCTGACTTACCAGAGGACTTGGTGCGGATTCAACATTCTGAGAGAATAGAGCAAGAGAGAACATTCGGAACTCATAAAAATCTACGAGCATAGATCTAAACTCCAAAAAATCCAACATTATTACATGCATACAAACTATAGCCGAAAAAGTTAAAGACGAAGGGTGAAAAAGACCCAACTCTCTCTCTCTATATAGATCCTCGAACCGAGTCAGATTCGAAATTGTCAGATAATAATCGTCCCTCACCACCAATTGTCACAATCTTCATTAACGAGATTTAAGGCCATTGTCAACTTAACCTATTCCATTGTCGTGGAATCAAGGAGCTGGAGTAGTATTTCACTCGATTAAGGAAGGCTGGTCCCTTCTTCCCTTGACATTTGTAGCAATAATCATCATCATCATCATAATATTAAATAAAATATCGTCATAAAAGGCCGGACATCATATAGGATCAAGTTGAACTCTCTCTGTATAAAAGTAAAAAAAATCATACAGTAATTTGTCTGGAATCCTCTGGATAAGGCCAAGAAGGAATACGAGGACTCTCTCATGTCGATCTCGAGCTCAGTATCGAGGTCGACGAGTTCAAGAGGGGGAAAGCCATGCCAACGACTCGGAAAGGTAATAATCTTTACCCAATAATAAACAATTTATCTTCATTCTTGAGCCATTTCATGAAGGAGGAACATTTGGGTGAGTCTAGTTTTACATTCTAAGAATATCTTGAATAGAGATGATGGTGGTGGTCAAACCTCGATTACTCAAGTCCATCCACAAGAGGAGAAAAACACTTGTAAACTGTAGAGAAACTTGTTCATCTTCCGAGAGTGTTGAAGCGACGACTTTCTATAAATACGATTTCTACTCTAAGATAATCACCCTGTATTCAGACTCAGTTATTAACGAGACAACTACACCTGTTACCTTCCTAAGGAGGAGTGGAACCTGTATCAGAACTGGAAATAAAACTAGTAGTAACGATATAATCCCGAAAATTAAGTTCCCAATTAACTTTGGGCCCGAACGAGGACTGATTTCCCCCGAAAACTGTGAAGAAGAGGAGCGATGAAATACATAATTTTAGTGCTTTGGACATTCTCCTTGTTTCTATTAATGTTCAGTTCATTCCCATTCCGAGTCGAGTGTCGGCCAACGAGGGCGATGGGGCCGGGACCCCCAAGGCCCCTGGGCCTAACAGCACAACAGTTACCCTCAATTAATTACAATCAAAACCTCCTCCTCAGTTGCCCCGTCCTGGAAGGGCCCTCGGCAGCCCGATTTAACCCATGGCCTGAACTCTACCGCACGGATATCACGGTGAAAGCGTGGGAATCCCCCATCGTCCTAGAAGGCACAGCCCGCTCACGGAGTGAAGTGAGACCCGACGGGACGTTCGGCGTGACCTTCGACCTCCACAGGGTCGTCAAAGGGGATGCCCCCCTCCTGAGGCGACGAAAACAATTCCGACTCCAGTTCCTCGAAAATCCCTTCCCTCCGATGGAAGAGAAGAACAATAGAGACAGCCCTAAAAACAATAAGAACAACAATGCTACCTCTCCAAATAATAAGCCTAGTAGGATAAATGGGATGAACAATAGTCTTAATACTCTTAGTACTAGTGGTAACTTTAATAGCAACAATTTTAATTCACATTCGAGAAACTTTGCCAGCAGCAGTATAAGTAGCTTAGGAAGTAGCAGCAATAGCAACAGCAACAATGGTATCATAAGCAGTCGGCAACTCCATCAGCCTAAGAATCAGCTAACCCTCTATCAACAGCAGCAACAGAGTCGACAAGTCCAACAGTCTCCAAGTCGATCAGTCCAACAATCCCCCAGTCGACCTGTCCAGCAGTCCCCCAGTCGACCAGTCCAACAAGCTCCCAGTCGACAAGTCCAAACATCCCGACAACAGCAGCAGCTACAGTTGAAGAGTCGACAACCACAGAGTCATGTCCTCCAAAGCAATTCAAACCTCCGAACGTTTCGAAATTCCTCCTTACCAACGGCCGTCCAGTCTTACAATACTAATGCTATGAATACCAGAAACGGAGGAACAGGGACCAGGAGAGCCCCTTCAAGAAGTGGTCGCAATGCCCCGAATGTATTTAAACCCTCTGCCCCCAACTCAAGCAGCAGCAACTCAAAATGCCTACCCCCAAGGGCTACCATCAAAACGGGCCGGAAATATTACGTTTTCGCGGCCAAAGTCGATAACCACTTCATCGCCGTCTTTTCCGCCGAACTGGCCAACAAGCGAAGCACGAAACAGATGGACAGTATCCTTTGCAAAGGATGTGGTAAGTTATGTTTCCTTGATTATAATTTCATAAAATTAGTTAATTACAATCAAGTCATAGTCACATTCTTCCCTAACTCTTAAAAATCTTCCCGACTTTCTTCTGCTCATAAAACGTAGTTTAGCTTTCTCCAAGGCTGAATCCGAACTTTAGTGTATGATAGATACATGGTAATAAAAGTCGTCTAACCAGTTTTTGTCCTTCTACCATCAGCATGGTAGCTAGAAAGCTTATAATACCATATATTATAAGTATAAGGAAGAGCAAATGCAGTTTTCTGAGCTATAGAGCCTGAGTACTTTCGGCTGGTAAAAGCATCATGATAACATGAAAAGAAGTAGAAGGAGGAAGAAAATGGTACGAGTTTAATAGATTTGGTTTCTCGGTCGGAGTGTCGGAGTATAAAAGGCAAGGCAAAGGCCAATAAACTCGGGATAAGGAAGGTCTAGAGATGATGGTAGTGGTGGTGGTGGGATCATAGCCCAAACCAACTACGTAATTTCCTTAAGGCTAAAACACAGATTAGCATTATTATCGAAACTAAGAAAAAGGTATTAGTATTCAAAATATTCATACGTCTTTATTGTGATGAAGTGGACGGAGATTATAAAAAATGTTTGGGATATTGTTCCAACGTAAGTATTTTCTCTGTCAACGTCTTTTGGTTCGGCATTACTGTAAAGTATCGCAAAACCATGCCGTGTCTGATCTACAATTTCATGGAAATAATTTATTTCCTGAATTTGGTCAGTGGGAATTGGTCTTTAGCATTCATTACAAGCAAATCAAATGTTTATGGGGAAAAGTCTTGGTCAATCCTCTTTTTGTGATTATTTGGTGTATAGTTTCTGTTGGAAAGAATGGTAGAAAAATTCAAGGGAAAAGCAATTCCGTGTAGCAAGCTATATTTCTGCCAATTGCTTGATTAATATTTCATTCGTTACTATATAGTATTAGTATTTGTCCAAAAAGGTATCAGTTTCTTGACAAATTGCTGTAGCTTAATCAAGACGGGAAGCAAGAAAGTTTCAAACTTTCAAGACAATGCAAAGCATGTTACATGGGACATTTTAAAAACTTTTTTGATGGTTGATCCTGATTGTCTTAAAAAAACAGTTGCCGATAAACCCAACCTAGAATTTGAAGCTACCTTTGATCGTGCGAGCTATTTGACAGTACACGTGGATAACAAGTTACAAAATCAAATACAACGCTATCACAGTAATCAGAGCTTAGATAGAATTCTAAAGGGTAAAACTATAGAGTTAGCTCAAATAATATTGTAATATAAAAAATCAATTCGGGTTATGTGTCGAAGGCGAAGGACCTCTTATTAGCAATCCCCGATATAAAAACTGCATGAAGGCAATTAAGCTTGTTGTTCCGCAATTTAATTACCCGTGCTACTAACACGAGGGATTAAGACAGTTCTATTATATCAGCCATTATTTCGCCCACAAAGTAAAGGACATCTTAATCACTAGGACATACATAAAATCTTCCGTAACAATCATGTACTTTTTTGATAAAAGGATTCGGAACCCATGCGAAAATGTCACGATAGCCGAGTTTGATTAATAGATCGATCCACTCTCATCACAACAACATCCTCCTAGATAGAGAACATAAAAAAGCACAGGTTATGAAATATGAATCCCTTATCTTATCTATTTATATACTCTTTTGAGGGATATCAAAAATGCTATCCCAGATTGCCACCTCTACAACAACCCACACACGACCATTTCGTCATCCACCACCACTTCCACCTTCTGTTTTGATAAAATCCTAAAAAGCCCATCGCAAATATCATTTCCGGATAGCCTTTCTCGGCATTAGCCTTCAAGTAGTCGGAAATATTTTGCTTATCGGCTTGTTCATTTTTTGTTTGTTACAAATTAGAATATTATGAAGGCCTGTACTCTGCACTTGTGACTTTCTCGGGGTGAAAGACACTTATCAATTTATCAGTCTGTGATTTCGTTAACCGGGCATGACCCTTTCCTGTCTGATTACCATCGACTTTTCGACAATATTTTCTCTAATGGCAGTGCACACAGCCCACCTGGAACATGCCCACAACCGGGCGTTGTTACCAACCACCAGACTTATCAATTATCATCCAACTAACCGAGTTGTAGCTTTCTTCACAAATTCCTGATGCTAATTTCCACTACCAGCCATAAAAGTATTGTTCTCTCGGGGCCTAACTAGCTGGAATGGCTTCCTTTGTTGGTTTTCGGCAATATATAATGATATAGATTTTTAATGAGTCCTTTTCTCGAATGAACTAAGTCCACAAATTTGAGGTTTCAGTTCCAGTATGTATGATACAGGCAGGGGCCGGTAAGTATCCGGAGCGACGACGAAGGGTTATCGCACTCAACAGTTGACATGCAATGTTCGTTAAAGCTTAATGAATTTCCGTGTTCTATCCGTCTGTCGACTCGCAATCACAAATTTCGACAATTTTTTTAACCAAATTCTTTGATGCCTGCTACTTGATTGTTTTGTTGTAATATCGGGTATTCCCTCGTGAGCCGGAAAAGTATGAGGGAATATAAATTACAAACCATCAAATGCCCACATTCCATTCAGCAGTGTAGACAACATTATTATCGGCTTGTCATTACGCCTTTTGTTCGGGAAACAATACTACCTTCTTTTTATCCATAATATAGAACATTCCGAGTGTGTATGTAATTTTAGTTTCTAAACAAGTTTTTCCCATTGTAATTGAGTTATTTTTCACAATTACGGTTCCCGATTTTCTCATCAGAATGTTTGTCGTTACTCAATTATCCCCGATCATGCTTCCTTTTTAAGTTGAGAATATAGAGTGTAGGTTTAATAATTAATCATCTCTCCCTGCTACAGAGTTACTGTCCTACTAAATAGTATCAGAACTAGGAACAGAAACTTTCCCCTCCTCTGTGTGATATGTATCTCGAAAAGCTCATCGACAGTAGTCGACCAGTTCGATGATCTCGATTCTCGATATTGTGTGAGGTATATAGGCTATATTAAATTGTCATTCGCGGCAATCCCGGATTGATGACAACGGACAAGATGAATTTTTCCCACAAGGAATTTGGGTTAGAACGTGATTTTCGAGTAAAAATCCGCAGCCCTCTCATCCAGTTGAATGGTTGACGGACGGAGGATTTAAAATACTTGAGAATCCAACGATAATAATGGAACAATGAAAAAGATCCGTAAAGTACGGAGGAGTATAATAAACTTAAGTCTATGATTATTAAGGACAGAGAGAGAGAGAGAGAGAGAGAGTGGGATCTATTCTGCATTATTATTTTCATTGTTATTAGGTATTACTATTATTGAGTATTATTGAGTGGGATGATTGTTACTGGACTAAATTCTGATTCCTCTCTAGCTTTCCTTCACAACTCTACTAACACATGCATGAGAAGAATGCAGTGTTGGTAATTTTTTTCTCTGGGGTCTCTGTATAATAAGTCGTACTTTTTGTAGTGGATTAAGCATCGTAGTAACACTTTATGTCAATACTTTTTCATTGTCTGTCTGTCTGTCTACATATCAAACCTTTCTGTTCCTACTCTAATTTTTTTAACGATTTAAACTTTTCAAACCTTGATTTAGAAATTAGGAAAACCTCATATAGTTTCAGTAATCCTGAAATCGTTTTCGCAAAAAACGCCTCTTCTACAAAACAATCAAGATACTTTCGCATTTCCGTCTACATGCTCTATTATTACGAAAGTTTACCAGCTTTAGGAATTTCTGTCATAATTTTGTAGCTCAATACATGTCCTCTTCTAGAGAACATAGAAGTTGTAGGTTGTACATGATGATGTGAGGAAATGCTCTTCTTGTACTTTAGCCAGTTTAGATCTAGTTGTAGGAGGACGGGGAAAACTGAAAGAATTTGGGATTAAAATTTTTTCACCATCTCCCATTATGCTCCCTTCTGGAGAGTGTAGTCTTGTAGGTAAATTGTATTGAGAGTTATTATTATTATTACTGCTCTTATTATTATCATTATTGAGAGGGCTGTACAGGGGATTCAGGGGCAACAATGCCATAAAATAGTATATAGATTTTAAATTCTGTTTCTGGATTATAGGGCTTAGGATTTACTCATAATAACAAATGAATCAGGATTTACCCGAAATCCTTAATTCTATTAAAATTGATGTATAATAATAATATTATAGGGGCAGAGAGGACTGAAAGTTTTTGAGCAAGTCTTTAATAGCTAAGCTCTGAATAAGGTAGACATTTCTCTCTGATTGTTCCCTGGACATGCTCCCAGTCCGTTTAGGACCGGCTTAGAGCCTCTAAATGACTGACTGTTCAAAATTTGAAAATGTTCGATTGTCCACAGAATTGAATGAATTTCACGGAAAAATGTGTCCCTTTGACTTTACACTTTCCTCTCCGCCCGACGACCCGACCCTATCGACCACCACGACCACCTTGTAAAAATCCTTATGCTCCCTCGTCGGAACAAGGGAAAAAGTTGAATCCAATTGAGAAAACTTCCCTTATTATTTTCAAAATCCCAAATGGTAGTAGTAAAGCAATCGTATGAATCGGATCGTAGTTCGTAGTAAGTAATGCATTTACGTTAATACTAATACCAGTCCTCCCTCAACCTATACTACTGTACTAACTACCAGTAAATCGGCCTGTCAAATCCCACAGATTATTGTATACAAATCACCTTTCAATGGACAAATAGCTTTTTGAAACCAGAGCAGCTTATACCACCGCCTATAGTACTTAGACCCGAAAGAGATGCAATAATATATAATCAGAGTCGACAGTCGACAGACGAGACGATATAGGAAAAAAAATCAGGAACCACCACCTACAACTTAAGCTATATATAATGAAAGCTGTGCTGGTCAAATATATATTAATTTTTTCCCCTGTTATGTTGTCTTCTCTCGTCCTTCCTTTCATGATGTTTAAATGCTCGTGATGTTTGAGAATGTTTGAAAATGTGTTTGATGTGGGAAGGCATGACCCTTGGATCTCATTGTTCCTCCACAAAATACCAATTCATTTCAATTCGTAGATATACAACAGACACAATTTAGAGGTTTAGTTTAGTTCAGTAGACACACCTGGTCAGTCATGAACCATCAACACGAGTCAAGCCTCAATGAAACTCAAACCCTCTCTCTAGCCTATTCTTTCTGATCCTAAAAGCTGAACGATCCATTTTAGAGGATTTTTACTTGCTTTTTGTCTTAATAATCCTCTTCACGATTCATGTATGATTCCATCCTCTCCTAAATTTTGGGACGGAGGTAAGCGTAAAAGCAATACCTCACAGACAGACTTTTAAATAGTATGTTGCAGTCAGGATGACTTACAAGAGAAGTAATTCCCTTAAACCAGGCTTTTTTGACAAAAGCGGACAAAAGCTATGTAGGTTTGATAAATAATCAAGATATGTCTGCATTTTCACGATACTGCGATACGACTCATAGAATGGTTATTTCGAATCTGAAATCCAGAAAGTATATTTTTGGGTATCATAAAAATGTTAAGCTCTTGGTTTTAATTTGATCTTGGACTTAACTCAAAAAGTACTTATTGATGTTTCAATTTGGCCTAACGCCTAACAGAATCGCAGATTGTCCATAAATCGCCTGTAACAGCTAGAACAATATGTCGAACTTTTAAAGACCGATTGGAACAAGAGGGTGAATTTGAGACAGGTGATGAGACTTCCTCTCTATATAACATCATAACTTCATATTGCTATTGCAACCTCTCCTTCTCATTTCTCCAGCCCTCAAAAACGGCTCAAAAACCCTAACAATGATCTGTATCAATTAGCCCACGTTTAACTTCCGTGAGTAACAACACCGTGAATGAATACATAGACGAAAATCTAATGAATTGACCCAGCCAACCTTATATTTCTCTCACTAGTTTGAAATAATACTATTGTAAATTGTAAAGAGTAACCCATAGGGCCTTCTCGTATTCATTTCCATAAAAAACATTTGTTGTGTACCGTGAGTCAAAAACTAAGCTGTTTTAACAGTTTAAAAGTTAAACCTTATTGAGACATAAATAATTTTTCATTTGTCGAGTCGAGTGATGAAAGTTTTTTTTTTTTTTTTTTTACTTTTTATGTATGGGATCTTTGATTGTTGGTGGTCTACTCTTTATATATTTGATTTCTTGTAGGTAAAAGAGTTAAAAATAAATAAATTTTTCACACCTTATGCTTTAATTTGTACCTGGTTTCTACAAAGCCAGTAATACATATCATCATCATAATATACACTATTGGAAATAGTAAATTTAAGTAATAACCAAATGTCAATTTAATGGTAGCAGGCTTAAAATCCGTATTTAAAACGGTAAAGGTTCTATACAAGGTCTTTGATACTTGATACTGTACCGCAAATAATGCAGTTTGGACTTGCATTTCCACGATTCTGAGTTGCATTTTGACGTGGCAATAATAAGCGTTTCATTCATGTAAGTATCCTTTTGAAGTCATTGCGTAGTTTTATTAATGTATGGGGCCAGAAGTCTGAAATTATGGATATTTCTACGCTATTTCGGCAATTTTATACTTCTGCCTTCATCGATTTATAGAGCCTTCAGAGTTTGTGTCAAGATGATGTTCGTTATAATTTGATTATCACAAATGTAAACTAAATATTGAAGATTTTAATTTGGAAAGTCGATAAAGTAATCGTCTAATTTTAAATGGATCTCATGTCCTATAATGAATAAATCCTACAATGCCCCTTAAATGGATTGTCAACTATAAACCTCCCTACATTAATAGATTTCTAAGTTACAACAAAGACGACTTATTACTCACAAACTGTGATATGACAAATCTGAAAGGTATCAGATTACAGATTCCGTTCGCCTCCAACATTTTTTATAACCCGAAAAAAGTGCAACTCATTCTTATCCTTACTTACTCTCATTGTGGAATAGAACTTTTTGTCAAGTTGTAGCTTGTGGCCTGTAGCTGTGGTTAGTTTAGCTCCAGTAAATTCCTAAGAAGAAGCTAGAGTTGCCAGTTCGTTAGAAAATACTTGTCGTTGATAATCGTTGACTAAGTTTTAAACGTATTTCGACTTATTCCAAAAACAATTTATCCCTAAATATCGCTTAAAAAATTCACTCTTAAATTCCAGCTCAAATGAAGTCATCTCCTTTTAAGTTACAAAGTCAGTCTCATTCAGAGTCAGAAATGGATGGACATTTACGGGACATTGAACCAAGCAAAATGTCTGAAACATTGCACACATTTTAATATTTTAATCTTTACCATTCCGAAAATCAAAATATGTTTGCAGCAAATCATCCACGTCTGTCTGTCTACGCAAATCTGTAGTCAGACATCAGGCAGACTGGCCGAAACTGCAAATCTAATTTGAACATGAGACATGCCAATATATATTTCAATAGTTACTATTGAAATTGAATGTAAATCTCAATGTACTAACCATTTCAAAAAGAAACACTTTCAAATAGAATATCTTGTAAATGTGAGGCATAAAATTATGACTATTATGGAAATATATGGGACATCGATAATCCGCTGTATATTGGATCATGCTAATGACTCGACATTATTTCTTGAATAAAAAAGCAAGAATAAGAGCCACGAAAGGAGCCACATTTCACATATCATTTCCCAATCTTTAAAATCTAAAATCGGCCCTCTTACAATCCTTATAACTAGCAGAGAATGAATATTATGGAGGTGTAAGTCGTGTTCTGATACAGATTTTTAAGCTCAAAACTAGACACCATATAGACATGTCTACTTAATAATAATAAGGATCCTTATTATTCTTACTTATAAACTTACTATAGGAGAGCAATAATTTCGTTTTTTCTGTAAAAAAAGCAGGGAAAAAATGATTCGACTTCTTCAAGCAGAACCAAACCCCCTGGAAATCTCATTAGAAAGAATAAGCCTCAAATTAGAAGCCTGGTTTATCAAATTGGTTGTGAAATTTCGAGACAAGTGGGGTGCATATAGAAATACGTGTGTAGTTCTTTAACTATCATCGTCCAAAAAAATTACATATGAGATGAAAGTGTGGTGATGTTGAGATGATGATGACAACGAAAAAGTAGTATTACTCCCTCTAAATAGTAGTGGAATTGTACGATACGTTTGAATCGTAAATGTTAAAAATGTAGTAGTTTCGTAGTAGTAGCTCTGGAATAATATTGTATGATCACTGCAATATTATAATAACATCTCCATATGACAAGTGGGTCCTTCGGTTGCCAAAATATTAATCAAAGTCATGGCAAATGTTATTTCCGTCCAACCCGAAGTCATACTCGACACAGACTTTTACTAATACATATGGCTTTTCTTTTTACAAAAAATGTTTGCAAATCGTAGAAGTGTCCTTCACCCTTTAGGAATGAACTTAAAAAAGACTAACTTGCACCAGCAACACACCAAATCCGATCCAAAACTAATTTCAACTGAAGTTAACTGAGGTTCGAGTTTTTTTTCCGAGTCAACAAAATGTGAGGAATTATAATCTTTACCAAATGCAAATATTTCTACTTGTAGTAGTAGTTAGAGTATTTGTAATCGTACGGATTTTCCGAAAAATTCAAGTCACTTCACAGAAAAATGTGTCCAGGGATATAAGGAAGAAGCAAACGGTAAATTATAATTTAATGTAGTGCATTAATGTAGTAGTGTAATGGTTTGGGATCAGTCTGCCTTGAGATGCTGTGCCATATGCAATGTATAAATATATAAATATTAATATTATTATCCGGACTTTGTGTGGCTTGGCTTGATCCATCTGGCCTTGTCTGTATACTATAAGCTTCTCCCGATCTCTTCCAAAAATCTGGTGAAATCGGGAGACGGGAGCACAAGCTGTCCATGTGGACCATAACCATTAGGTTTTTAAAAATATGAGACTGAGAATGTTTAAAGTGATACTCCATCCTATCGGCGAGGTAATTAATGTCCAATTAATCATAAAGAGCTTAGGGATTTATGCCATTTTAATGGGACAGTTTATACCATTTACTGTAATTTGTTTGGGGAGATTATGCACTTTACAAGTTCCCTCTGGAATTCCTTGAATACCGTCTATTAACCAAGAACCAAGAGACATTAACCATCTTATCTTAAGTCACTTACTGGCATAGTATCAATAGTACCAATGATTTTCTCGTGTATTATTCTTTGAAACGAGTCAGAGGATCCACTAATTTGATGTCATTTTAAGCCCTTTAAACCAAGGGGTAAAAACTCAAACTCCATAATACAAATGAACGTGGAAGGGAACAGTCAGCAAAATCGCCGATCAAAAAAAATCAAAAGAAAGTTTTCTCTGTTCCTACATCCAATGATCGAAGATTTGTTTTTACTTGATTGTTTACAGCCCGAAACTTTTGTCCTCCTGGAGTTTCAAAGCCTTTCACTTCTGGGTACCTTACAATCTAGAAAAAAAAACTATCTAGATGAGTACAAATCTACTACTACTACTTTTCATACTACGTTTTCTGGTCTTTAGACTATAGTGTAGTAGATAGAAGGATGAATTTTAGTTTAATAAACTTTTTTACTAAGTTAGGATGTCAGTAAGTTGTAAAGAAAGTGGCTTGTAAGAAAAGGGATGTTGTGAAGAAAATAGAAAAAAAAACTGTGAGAAAGGGTTATCAGATCTAAAGTAGGGAGATAACTTTCTTCCTCTGTCCAACCGGACATCTTCTTTTACTTTCTTCCTCTCTTTCTCCAACTCAACTCGCAAATCAGTCTTGATTCCTCCTGTTTTTCCAACACTTATTCCTTTGTAGTAGAGTAGTAGTAGTAAGTTAGGAGGATTCATCAGTTTATATACATTTCTACTTACTACTAGATAGTAGAAGAAGAACTTGCAAACATATTCCGGGGTAACGTGGAACGGGAAAAAGAGAGTTATCAGTTCTATCAAGACTTCTTCTCTAGATCTTCCAAACTTTCACTTTTAGAGACTGATAAACCTATTCTATTTAGCCCAACCTCTGAGAGAGACTTTCGTTGGAGCAAGTTTTTTTTAGAGTTCAAGGGTTCAAAGAGGTAAATGCACTGGTTAGATATTTGGAATAGATTGTTTTCATCGAGATTACAGATCGCGTGCTTTTTAATATCGAATAGAAGTAATTTAGAGCAGATTTGCCGAATTCCAAAAATCTATCAATTTAAAATGAAGCAAAATAGGGAAAAGCACTTCCTCCCCTCGACAACTCCTTCATTGTTTGTCCTTCTCATTGCATATTTGCTCCGTCGTAGGAATAACTGGAGCGCAAAGGAATAAGAGTAGCCTTCCATTAAGATGACAGGAAGTCAGGGACCTTCGCAGTGACAAACTGACAACGACAACTTACTCCTCGCAGATCTTTTTCCCTTAGTACAAGGAGCAAAGGGACAACATGGCTTGTATTTTATGCCATGTCAGTAGTGTGACCAACTGCACTCAAGTCAGCTTCTCGACTCTTCTGGACTGTCAAACTTGAATGAAAAAAATCGGACTGTAGGGAAGCGAAGGTAGCCCAAGGACAGTATTCCAGTATTCAGTATCCATATCTCGGCATACAACATAAAAACTGCAGCGGAGGGTTTAGTCTTCTTTTCGGTTTTTTGCACCCGAAAAAAACTCCCATATTTTTGCTAAATACTTTATCAAAGATAAGGCGATGACATCCCCGATCTTCCAGTTTGTATAAAGCTACTTACTGTACCGTTCTTTAGGAGAAAGATGGTTCGTTTCCAGTCAGTTTCCCTTCCTTATTTGTCAACATATCCTATCCGAAACGGACATGACAGGATCAAAATCAAATAGGATTTCCCTTTCTTTCTCCACTCTAGCTTCTTCGGATAATACAACTAATCTACGGTATCCATGTCTATGTAACAATTCATTTCTCCGTCTTCTATTCAACTCTGTATGTGCAACTCTGCCTTTTCATGCTCTCGATTAAGGTGCCTTTTGGTGCATTATAGTTAGTAGGACACCCAAAAACAGTAAAAAACAGTGTGTAGCAAAACATGTACACAAATAGGGACTCGCCTAACTATACTGTTCCAAGTCCTCCGAGTCGTTACTGTTCTTGATGACTCTATAGGTAGGTACGGGGATATTAAGAACATGATGATCCTTATTACGTTTTTAAGGTTCTGTAAAATGATAATATATTCTAGTATTGTACAGAGGGATTGTGCAGGCTCTCCGTAGATTTTTAGACAGACGACGACGAAGAAGAAGGGAAGATTTATTCAAAGGGAGAATGGGAATATCCTGTTTCTTTCTCAGTTTATGACTTGCATTTCATTTTCATGTGTTTTTTACGGGCTTTTGTTGTCTCTTTTTTTCTGGACCGGAAGGACAAGCACCGTCAGTTGTAGCGGCGAAGGATGTCCAACTGAAAGTGAAGGAGAGGCTGAGGTTGCGGTGTCGGCTTCGAGCTGGAAACCCTGTTCCGGTCCTGACCTGGTATAAAGACGGACGACCTGTCAACCTCACTGACACAAGGTTTCGCCTTCGACCTAAAAGGTACGTGTACGGGTAAAAGCATTAAAGGAATATAGATTAACCTCGGGAGAGGAACCTTGACCTACGGAAATGTAATTAGCATTTTTTCGCGTTTAAATTTTATTGAACGGTTATGGGATCCTTTTCCATCGTAACATAGCTCTAACTCTGTCAGAGATAGAGAGGACTTTCGGATGGATACATGAAGCTCGTTTTTCAGGAAATGCATTTCCGTAGCCCGTAGCTCACTAATGCATAAATGCATTGTTATACATTAGTGGGCTCAACGGATGGCAGTTTTGGCCGATGCTAAAAAGGTTGAATTATTGATTATATGATGTCTGTATTTTGTTAATTTTGTACACATATTTACATAGACTCATCTTTTCTCGGTAGGATACAGTACTAGGTATTTAGTTAAAGCTCTGATCCACTAAGGTCGTTGTATTTTAGACCAAAATGCGACTAAACAGTTTTGAAAAGGCCCAGAATGTTTTGACATTTACAAGAAAAATAAACCGTGCACTTCGAGGAATCAGTTTATTTTATGCATCAAGCAATCTAGGCCCGTAGATCTATATGGCCGACAGGCAGGGCCGTGTGTATATTTGTAAACACACGTGTGTGTGTGTGAAACAGGTCTATCGTAATTGAAATCCAGGAAGATTTCCCGACAAAGACGGCGAGTATATTATTAACTTAATATACTTCCCGATCGTAGCTCTCTTGTTGGATATTTCGGTGTTTTTGCAAGTAGGTAGATCTGGGATTTAGGACAAGCAGAAGGTTTTGTTAAACAGTACACTGAGGGAAAAGTATCAAGAATATTGTAGAAGAAGTAGCATGGCAAAATAATAAATGAGATCGCAGAGAGATCGACTCAACTTGAGCTTGATGTCTACTTGATCTACCGGGTTGACTGGCTAATGTCCGTCTTTAGAGTAAACCTCTTCCTAGAACAGACATATAAAATAAAATCAAAGTGCCAGGACCTTTAACCTCAAATCGACATGTTAATAAATGAGTTGGGATAAACATTTTAGAAAATGTCAGATTATCATCGCACTCAGACGCTGAATTGCATACACTGTTCAATTTACCTTCTTTTTAACAACTGCACCTTACTATCTATCTTAGAATCATCATGTGCAAACTAGATCCTTCCTTTAAAAAAATCAAGCAATTTGTTCTCCACAAATCCCAGGCAAATACATCTAAATTTCCAGGTTGCAAAACGGCATCACGTATCGGTATCTTTAGACTAAATATTACTATATAGTCTCATATATGTTACGGTAAAGATTAAAACTGGATATGAAATAAGACGCAGGTGTATTATAGTAGCGTTATAAGTCTTCCAAGAAATAGGTTAGATAAACGGTTCCGAAAGGGCAAAAGGGTTACACCAACTAAACTGACGTTAGCCAGATCTTCCAGAAAACCGAACCCAACGGGGATTCAAATTAGCATGAAATCCGATTGATTAATCTTCGTCGGAGTGATAGCAGGTCGAGTTTGTAGAAAATCAAGTAACGAGAATTTCATAGAAATTTTCTTGAGAAAAAATCATGACTGGAAATCCGTCCTTCAGATTCTCCCTTATCTGAATTTAGCTAATTGTAGTCAACAGATCAATCAGCCAATCGATCATCATTGGGTTTACTTATTAATAAAAAATGCGTTAATGGAAATCATTTAATTAAATGCTTTCAGGCGACAGTCAATCCTGGTGATACGTAAAGCTAAAGAGATGGACGCAGGGGTGTATAAGTGTGAAGCGAAGAATGTCTTTGGCTCTGCCCATGCCAGCGTCCGTGTTTCCGTTCCTAATACTTCGTCCAGATCTCCATTATTGCCACCTTCAAAATCACTGGCGACTCGACCACCATGGTCCAAACCTGTTGGTATGTCTATTACTTTGTCTTTCAAACCTTCTTTATTTAAACTAATTCGTGAAGGTATACTTTAAGGATGATAAGAAACTCTAAATCCCTCAAAACTAAAAAAAAATCCCTTTTCTGAATATTTCTGATCTTTGAAAAATTGAAATGCAATTGTTACTGTATTAATTATAAAATTACACACTGTCAAAAAGAGTGTCAACTGTTATCAAATCCCTCACAGTTGGCTGTTTTAGCCTCCACATACTATTACGTCTTACGTCCTTGTTAGGTACTATTACTGTACCGAATGTACAGAACGGCAAAAACTGTCAAGCGACCATCAAAAAACCTGTAATTTAATTGTTTAGCACTCACAAGGAGGCTATACAATAAATATAGACATTCAATCCGATTGAATGTTTCTCAGGAAACTCTCAGTAGGCTGTCTACTAAATGGCTGTGTAATAAGATAGGCCAGGGCATCGCATTTCTTCCAAGTCTGTGTATTAAATATGACACGGACAGTAAAAACAACTAAAACAAAACAATACATGATATCTTATTAAGCTATGATACCTCTAGAGTAATCAACATCAGCATCATTCATTGGCAACTCATATCTGTACATCATGATGGGACTTGCAGAATAATTGCCCATTAAATGATACTACTGTCTCATGTCTACTCCTATATAGATGGATTTAATAATGGTGTCAAAGTTTTTTAGCAATTCTGCAGCTATGCGAGCCACACCCCTTCTAGCTAAATTAAAAATACATTTAAATGTTGTATTTAAATCCTTTATGAAGGGAGGGTTAGAAAATTAGAATCCCTCATCTGAAATTTGCAATTTCCATTCTCCTATATTGTTCCAAAGCTGCAATTTTTTTTGCTCATTCCAAAGATTCCTATCTTAATTCTTTTATGGGCAATTATTCTCGTCTGTGCTAATGTTGGTTGACTTGATGAAGTAAACTGAACCACTGTTTTGACATGGTGGCCTCCAGTACAGAAACGATTAATAGTTTTTTTGTCCAAATGCTGCACGATAAGGGCATACTATCTGTAGCACTAGTGTGTTATTCTGGATAGAATAAAATCATACAATGTTAAGATGTGCCGATTTTTAAAATGTCCTTTAATCGTTTATAACTACATGTCTATCATCCTATTCCGAACCTTTAAAGTTCGGTTAAACATCAGGAAAGTTGAGTACAAAAAAATCCTCAATTCATGTAGGAAGTCGTACATGGCTCTTTAAAGTTTTTATGATGCATTGCATCGTTTGTAATTACTCAAGAGTATTTTTATTTGCAATTCCGTCCAACTTATCTTCAAAAGCGTCGGAAATGGCTCAGACAACGCTCATCAAGATCCTTATCAGGGAAACAGGAAGGAATAAGGCTATTTATTACACTGCCTTAAACGCTTACAACATATCATGTTTCAATACTCTGATAATATTACAAGATGGATAAGCCCCCGTTTCGAAGAAATCCACGAAAACGAGTCTTTTGACGATTTCCGAAATCTCGTCTATAATAATTTGGTATAAAAAACTTACAAAAAAACTTTTGATTTTACAGGCACGACACCGTCGACACTCTGGCCTTTGGCAAGCAGTGAGTGTCCATTTGACTCATACTGTCTTAATGGTGGTACCTGCAGCTATTATGAAACCATCGGGGAATACGTTTGCCAGTAAGTGTCATCTTTCAATTATCTTTCATACACATCTTTCCCATCGAAATGATTGCCAACTCAGACTCTACTGAGCTCTTTGAATCTTCGAAGCCATAAAATGCCCGACACGGTCTGCACTACATATACATCCGTTAAAAATCGGCAGTATTGCAAATACAAATTCATTCAGAAGAGCCGGAAATGACTCGAATGTGTCAATGATCGTAAAGTGTCTATTTATGGCTCAAATTGAGATGTAGTTGCAAAAAGTTAATCTTAATCCGCTCGGATTTTACTTTAAATTTTTACATAACCTAGCAGTTTCATTTACATAATAGATTCAAACTTTTATCTAATTTAAAAAAAAATTCTATCGAGATCATTTTACTCTTAATCCAAACCGACATCATGCATATAGGCTACAATAGAAGTTAGGAGAATGCTATAGATTTGTTTATTTCTGTTCGTAAAGACTATGGAGTATTCTCCAACTCTGTGGTTTTGTCTTATGTTTTCCCTTCGTATATTGTAATGCAACAATCAGATTAGAGAATGAACCGGATTAATCTCTCTTGAAGAAGAGGATGAGTCACTTGATTTTTGGCTTCAGCGTTGACTTTTCAGTTGGCTGGCAAAAGCCATTCTGTGTCCCGTGACGATGAACACGAACTAAAACTTTGTTTCTTAAACATAGCATCCCACTACCACTACTCCTCCCCCTACATAAATAATAATATTATCTCCTACTTTTCTCTGTTCTCTGATAGTCCTTGTAGATTCTAAATCCTCTGAATATTCAGCTGTGGTATCCAGTACCAGAGGACCGAAATTCGACATCGATTTCGACAAGTTCCGATAGCCCGGTTCTGTACGGGACAATTTGCGAATTTGCCACGCAGGCTTGGTTTACTTCCATGAATATTCAAAGTAGATAATTCTTTTTCTAGAGTTCGAAACTCCTGTGCAATATAGTAACAGGATAGACGAGAACCTCTTTGACTTTTTGCATCCTCTCAATTTTAAGACAGCTTCTTAATTCTTCCCGTTGTATTTTTTTACCTTCCTCCTCATGATTTGGCGAAGAGCCATTAAGTTTAAGTACATAAGACGGTTTTAATGTAACTTTGGCTGTGGGTCCACGCTGTCTGTTCAGTTTCTCTTTTGTCTACTTGTACGTGTATGTATATTTGGAGTGAGTATTTGTTGCATCCAACATAATAAGTAGGAGTAGAAGTTAAACTCATTTGGTTCTTAAGTGGAAAATGTTCCACACTGACATTACATCATCTATCCATCTCTTTTCGAGTCAATTCACTAATTATTGGCATGCCAAAGACCCTCCCATGAAAATTCCGCTATAACGCATGGAGAACTGGCAGATACATATCATCATATCATACACAGACACAATGCGAGGAAAGCTTAGCCAAATTGAAAGTAAATCGTAAAAAGAGTGATTATAGGGCTCTTATACTCTGCTATCTGTACTTTTTAAGCATTTAATAGCAATGAGTTCAAGGCGCTCTACATTTTCGCATGCAACTTTAGCAGATCTTTGAGAACTATCGTTGTACTCGAGACGAAGTTAGTCTATGATTGCCCATGCAATTATCCATTATAGCAGGAGCAGAAGGCACTTAGGCCTGCACAGGTTGTCGCAGTTGTCGAAAAATTGTCACATAGCCGAGGTTGACACGAACCATGTTCAGTCTTTCTAGTTCATTGGATAAGGGAAAAGTGACAGAAAGTCTGTGGAGATGAGAAAGTAGGTAAACAGATGTGGATGTCAAGTTATAGTTGGAGAGGTCAGACTAGGCCAGACTGCCGTTCGTATACAGAAGTGGCCATGTGTCATTAATTATTATCCTCAAGCCTCTTCAGATCCAGACATAACCCTCTTATTAAGTAATCAACAATTACGAGCTGGGTTCAAGCTGCAGTGCACTCATCCAGAATGGTCTCTCTCCAATAAGTATGTAACTTATAGTTTTTAGAACTGGATATTGGCTTACTTTCAGTGATTGGCAACTTCAAAAAAGTTCTCAAAAATAATAAAAAAAAATTTACAACCTTACTTACTTAAACAACTACTCCGGGTGGCGGTGTAGTGTTTTAAGAGCTCTGTTGCAGGTCCGGTCATAAATATCAAGTTAAGACATGAAAGATGAGAACAGGAAGGTCATAGTTTCTTAGTTTCAAGTATAGTTGATATACGTAAAAAATATACCGCTTTTATTTGTATACTTAAAGGAAGTCAAGGATGATTATTTTAGCAAATCGTACATATCCATATTCATTTTACTTTTCTTCTTCGTTGGTCTCAATATTAAGCTTTCTGCGAAGGTTGGTAGATCGAAGACGTGTGACGATTACCTCGGTTAACAAGGGTACTTGCTGTTTTTCTCTACCAAGAAGGGGTGAAAAAATGCCAAAAAGGGTAAAAGAGGACGAAGAGGACGGTAAAGCCGTTTAGTTCCGTAATGGTATCAGATTATGTTTTAAAAGGGGGTGTCTGGTCTGGTTTCGTAAGGTAAATAAGGAAGGGCTGGCTCCTATGCTGCCGCGTTCCATGTGTCCAAAAGACATATACACAGACAGACACAATTGAATCGTTCCTCTGGATTCTGGATCACTCTCAAGGAATTATATGGCACGAGTCGTCCAAGTTCTAACTTCCCGTCTTTGTAGCTTCTGTAACGAGACTCGAGTAACAGCAGAGAGTCTCAATCCTTAAAGACTGAAGTCGAAGTCGAGAAGACGGCTTTCAAAGATAATAGTAATCGGTAGTGGCAGTTGTTGCTTGTAGGCTTGTCTTAAATATTAACTGTAGTTAAATGAATGTATGTTGCAGGAAATGGCTAGTTTGTAGTAGGTCCTGAGACGTAAAGTTATACAGGCTATTTTGTCCAGTGCTCCTTAATTGTTTCCTTAATGAGATCTTTTAAGTTTCAAAGCAATCGTATCGATAATGATTGGCAGCATATGCCGACCATGTCCTTCAGAATAGGTCCTGGGTAAGAGATGCTACGAGTACATGGTGTACCGCCAGTTAAATCCATGACCCGACCCGGCCGATTTACACGGTATCGAATGCTACTACCAAAGTGCTTATAGACTGTACACGGTGGGAAATTGATTGAAACAAGGTAGTGAAAGCGAGAACGAATCTGTCAATATTCCCTGTAACATGTGCATAGGAAAAGGAACAGGGATAGGGACATCATGTATAACCGGTGTTTTAGTTACCATTCTACAAGAGCAGAAGTTCTAGTAAGTATTGCCTTTGCCACTGCTGGAGTTAAATTATAATTTTTTGGTGAGGGAGATTTTGGCTTGTGCCTAAAAATAAAATTCTCCTGTTCATCTTCAACTTACTTTACTTTACGGGCCATCATCATCATCTCCAACTCTCTTCATTTTACTTGGAAGCAAATGTTGTAGTAGTAGCAGTACAGCATGCATGGAAATGCACATGATACACACACACTCATTATCTTTAATCTCATCATCTATTGCATAGAGCTATTCAGATTTAACTTTCTAGAACTCTCGATGCTGTTCGAGAAGTTCGATCGAAAAATTAGAGATTTGTTATCCATTTTGATTTAACATTAGAAAACTCGTGTGAGAAAGATACCTTTTCTGAGTGCAAAAAAGCTAGATTTTTAATCTTAAAATGAGCTCAAATCCAATATTCAAGGATATGACATTACTTTGAATTCTGTTCAACAGAATTAAAATATAAATAATCTACCTACTTCCAAATTTAGGGTTAATTTTAGAATTCCTCGTACATCCAACCTGCATAATAGTATAGACGATCTAAAAATCTACTTCTAAGGTTGCAGTTTTTCCAGTTGTACAAATAATGTTTCTATATATATGATCTGCCTGTAGTGAAAACTACCGTAAAAGGTTTTACTACTCTGAGAAAAGTAGTAGTACAACTGGTTACGAGGGAGGTGATGCTTGTAGTAGTAGAAAAGTTACAACCTCTACATTGCATATATACAAAATACAACCGACGACTTACAATTACAACCTACAACTCTAAAGTCCGTCGTGTCACATGTGTTCAGTTTCTACAATTTTGGCTATTATAAGTCCGACTCTAGTACTTGAACCATAAGTTGTACGAATAGGGTCCTTTTCTCTAAGAAGACGAGCGGTAATAACAGAGGAAACATGAAGAATGCGGATGATGATTGCATAACTTGTACACACTCGATTTAGATCTACTCCCTTGACTTTTCTCGTAATTAAGGTCCTTACTTACTGTGTATACCGAAGTATCGAACTCAACAGAATTAAATTCTTCTTTTTTAATTCAAAGCCCACATTATAGATCCACGGTTATTTACGGTATTAGATGATGGCATTACAATAAATGATTAGCCTTTAATTTTAGTAATAGTTGGACATGCTAAGTTATATAATGGAAGTGTATTACATGTTGAACACCAACACTTAAAAGTATCTCGTTTCGGATATCTCCGACTTTTGGTCGTGACTCGTGACCTTACAAAGGCAGTGTAGTGTATCTTTAAAGAGCCCTTATGTGTCCTAGGTCTCTGCTAATCTGCCAAATCAGGTCGATTTTCCATCGCCTCGTGTAGTCGTGATGCAGTATCAATACGAGATTGAGAAATGAATGGGATTCTCCGAAGGTTACTTGGCCTTGCAGAAGTTCTTTAGGCTTTTAGGTGAAAAAAATCGGGTCTTGTAGAAAGTAGGAGTTTGTCAGGAAATCAGTCTGTTAACTTGCCCATTTATTTAGCTTTTTCCATCGTCTTCAGCCAAAGCTACAAATCTTTATAAACATTTTCAAGCCCATCAAACCCTGCAGAGACATATACCAACTTGCACATTATGTATCAGCAGCCATGCAAATGTCAGTCATTTCATTTTTCAGTCGATATCTTCGGATTTTATTAAACTACGAATCCCAATGGTCCCAAGCAATTCCCCAAGTTCCAATAAGTTACCTCACTTCATCTTATACAGACGGATGAGGTGACAAGTGATGAAATCTTCTACTCGCACCAAAATGTAAAAGAATCACCAAGAAGACATTATTGTTATTCCAGATGAGGAGTACTCTATAGTCCTTGAACCAGAGTAAATTTAGACAGGTTCTTTCCTTACCCCCTTTTCCAAGCATTATATTACAATAATGGGACGGAAATCTCTATTTTAAGAATTTCGAAACGTCTTAACCCCCAACCATTAATAGATATTATAATATAACCTCCATCCTACCCTGTCCTCATAACATGAAATAACAAAACGATCCCATACTACAGACGAATGTTGTCTCTCCCGTCAAACTCCCTGGAGTGTACTGTTGTCTTATTCAAGCTGGTTCCTGGATACAATGTTCCCATCATTCAAATCCGAGTGTTTTTTTTTGCTTTAAAGAAGACGAGAGAGAGACATGACGTTTTCGAAAAGTTGTTTGGTAGTTGGCCTGGCTGGAAGTGATGGGAATATAAATGGGATTTATTGATGTATAGATTATAATATGTCCGTAGACGTATTAACTATTGGCTATTATCCATAGGGAACAAAGGATAGTTTAAAAAAAGCTTGGAAAACCCAATCAGAAGACGCTAGACATTGTAAAGTATAATATTTCCTTCATCAATGACGTACGTGTGTCTTTGGCTTCAACAGTTCAACCTGGAAGTCTAGAAAAGCAACGAGCAAACTTTTCGAAAAGCAAGTTTAATTTTAAGTGTCTGCATCCTGTGCTTTGCAGTTCTTCGGGATTGTGCAGTGCCAATAAAAAAGATACAATGGATCTGCAATACATACATACATCGTGTCGAAAATGCATCTCTTCGTCATGTCTTGTATTTCGTATACCTATACACATTATGCAACGTGTGGTTGGGTGTGATTAAGTACAAAGCAAGTTGTATGTGAAGGATTGAATGATCAATGTATCGGAGTTCCGTTGTTCTTGAAGAGATGAATGTGTGGCAGACAGACAGACACTTTTCGTAAGTGTGCATCTTCTACAGTTTAAGAATGCCAAGCCAGACATAACACTCGTCCTTTCGAAGAGGATCTGTTGTTCTGTTGTCATGTGTTGGAGGTGTAGGTGGCAGAAAGTGGGTGTACCACCACCACCACTACTCTTTAATTTTTAAACAAAGTTAATGTCCATTTAAAAGGACAATAAGGGTTTGGTGGAGAGCTATAGTCTCATAAGTCAGCTTAAGCCGATTATACAAGTCAATGCCTTTAAATTATTCAAAGGAATTATGACAAATGCCTCCCATAAACCTGCTGCTTTTTAGTACTTTTCTCCGAAAAAGTTAGCATTAGAAAATCCATCTCGGCTTCAAGGAATTGTTCCTATTTCCTCTTAAGACATTAGACCAACATTTTGTACCAGAGCAGAGAAATATGAGAATGTTGGGTGCTACGATTTCAAACAGTTCCGAAACCCATATATATATATATATATATATATATAGTAAGTAGTAAATTGCAAGAAAGTACATCCTATTGAGTACATAAAGTATCATCAGAGTAAAGCCATTAAACAGTATTTTATGATTGAACTTGCTCAATATAAAATTTTAACTCACTAAAGAATGAAATAAAGTGCAAAAGTATTTTTATCCTTTCGAGAAAGAAAAACCATTTGTACATAAAGGTATCCATTAAATTCTTGACATGACCCTCTCGCCACATAGTCACTTACTTTAAAACAATCGCAAAGGGCTAATTTAGAATATTTGTCATCCAAATAGGAAAGGCAGTTCCCTAATATTAATATGCTTCTTCCTAAAATTTCGTCCAAAATGGCAGCAAAAAATCCCGGAATTATTTTACAGCTAAAGCTGCAGTTGCATAAAGACATTTTCTATGGATTCATCTAAAAACTAGTGATGAGTTCATTGCATTCATCTCTGAGGTTAAAACGGAAATAATATAGGTAATCACCCCAGATTCCACGATAAACCTCGTAATTTTTTCTCTACAAGTCGGCTCCTTAAGATTTATGCCTTGTTAAAATAATTAGATTCAACAAACCCCCTATACAAATAGAACTCTACAATATCTAGATGCAATAAGATTTTTTACAATTCTCATCCTCCAACAGTACAATGGACTTGCAAGTTACAACATTACAACAACTAACTAAACCCCGGCAGACTTTCACTCCCTCGTCTCTCTAGTCTTAAAGTCTTAAGTGTTCCTTAATCCCACTTTGTTTACAAAATAGTCACAACTCCCTCCATAACATTTACAAAACAATTGGAAAGATTGGGTCGGGGGAATTTATCGTAACAACTGGCACTGAAAAGATCATTGCCTTACTAACAATGTAACAACAATCCCAAGAATTGAAACCTCATCGGACTTTCCCTTGAGAAAGAGCCCTGGAAATCCTAGCCCTTTACATAAACGCTCTAATCTGGAACTGACAGAGTCGATTCCAGGATATCCGAATCCCAGATTACCCAGGCGATAGATACAGTTACAGATTTATAAGGAAAAGGATCGGATTATTTAGATGACTTGATAGAGTATTTCTAAGAGCAGAGATACGGTATTTTCATACAGCCGAGGAAAAATATATATCATTTATATACGGATTTCATCTCGTCATTTCATTTCGTTTTGTCGTCTCCTCCAAGTGGATTTATGAACACGGGCTGAGATGGCAATTTGTTTCTTTCTGTGCCAAAAAATTCCTCTTCTCTATAAATGCAGGTTCCCTCACATACATGCTAGTACTTCAACACTACTACTTACTTAGAGGGAATGAGTGCATTTTTATATGGAACAAGAAGAGGACTTTTATTCCTGCAAATACATATCTATTACTTACTCTCTGAATATAATCATACAAATACACATACACTACACTACTAGCACTATAATATGATTACTATCTACTATCTTCATCCTTGTGCCTAACTATTTTTTCTATAAAAATATTGTATGATGATATGGGATATGGACTGAATATAATGTAATAATGTAATGACTCTGTTTCTTTTTGTAGATGTGCAGAGGGCTACAAAGGACAACGTTGTGACACTAAGGATGTTCCCACTTCGGGTAGTATGTATCTCTCCTACTTTTGCATATTCGGAACCATCAATCCTGACTATCCTTGCTAGTAGGTAATGTTTCACTCACAGTTCAACAACCCAAACTTTCCCGAACTTCCCAAAACTTGTCCACCACACCAACTTATCCACATACACAGGGCCGAACTAACGGGAAAAGTGAAGCTAAAGCGACCAGAAGCAGTAGTAGCAGCAGGAGTAGAGATCCAGCCCGATATCCAACATTACCAAACTATTCTTTCATCTTAACCTCGATATATTATTATATCTCTTCTCTTCTTCACCCTTGTTTAACAAATGAGCTGTCGACACTACCCCAGTTGTTTCCCGTATTATTATTTTTTTGTTTTTTATCGTCATAATAGTACGTAGAAGTAATTCATTGGAAATATTTATTCCTAGTTTTACAAGTAAGCCAAAAGCCTTTCCAAGTTATTTACTAGCAGTATTCTAACTACTACGTTTTAGCTGTACTTATAGTCATTAAAAAATTATTAAAGAGACTGACAAATTTTTTTTAAAGACAAAGTTAAAACTACTCCGCCCGAACATCGTCCAACCGTATAGTTTCTTATTCCTGTAGCTTTAAAAAATCACTTTATCTACAGGATCCATATGCTGTTTTCATCTTTCACTGCCAATTTCTCTCGAGTAAACTAAGCATGATATGATGATAACATGTGTACAATCGGGTTTGAGATAGTTATTACGACGAGAATGATTGCACTCTCTCCAATACCATATATTTTGCAAATTAAAATATCCCTATCTTCTGGGATCATGATGCATGATCAGATTATGTTCAGGATGATACAGTTCTCTGGACTTTGGATTCCTTTAATACACAATTTTCGAAAAGTATCAAATGTTTGGGAGATGTTCCGAGCCTGTAATGCAGCCAACTTAAGTGTGATTTGGATGCACAGCATTTCCTTGAATTTTTTAAAAGCTTAAGCTGATCCACCTAGGATTTTGCAGTTCAAACCTTCATGCAAAACATATATAGTCAGGACGTCAGGAGGAATAAAACGTTCGAGTCGAAGGAAATGCATGCTTTCAAATCCAAAAGATCTCGTCCATCCTCAATGCATTTTTTATGGAATTAATCCATCCGAGAATTAACGAACCGTTCTTACATAAAAAGACCTGTACCGTTCTTTCGGCCTAAATCGCATTTTAAAGACGGAGAAGTGCAAAGTGCAATGATTTTGATTTATTTACTTTATTTGTATATTTAAAAGCCAAATTATCAACTTCCCTTGGTTGCATACGAATAATTTATTTGAAGTAGCTACTTCAGCTTTAACCACTTGGCATTTACATATTCTTCTTTCGGGTTTTCTACACCTCTAAACTTATGACCCTGACCCTGACCATTTCAGCTTGTTGCCAACAAGTCGTAAGAATCAGGAGGGTTTTATCAGAAGCCTATAATTTGCTGCAATTATCATTTATTAGCATCAGGACAAGACTAATTGCGTTTGCTACGAATTAAAAATATGCATTTTGAAATTACAACGGTGTGAATATAGGGGATTTCATATAGTTCTCTGCTCTCCTTAACAGGTGCGTCGGCAGCTCGATCTTTAATAACATATCCCCATAAACAGATGCGATTAAAACATTTTAAATCCCACTCTCTAACCTTCATCTAATAATTAACAATACTCCTCATTTTCCATCCTACACCTTTCCATAAAAATTTACGGCATGATTGTTCCTCATGTACAGAGCGAGTGTGAGCAGAAAGATGACTCACAATAGATTATTATTATTAATTCCCAGGTCCAGGGGCCGATTACGAGTCCTCAAGAATGCGTCTGCTTCTTTGGAGTTGACGACAAAGGCGATAATACAACAATAACACCAGTAACCGAACAAGAACAACAATCCTGCCACACCACAATCACAAGGGCAGCACATAAGATCGTCATAATTCTGAATTTAAATTCAGATTCCCTGAAGCCTATTAAAGTAAGCCATTTGGCATCATCAGTCGGTATGATCAACCTGACATCACAGAAGAGAAGAGAAATAGGACAAAAGAATTACCAAAGGAATATTCATTCATTAATTTAAATATATACGAGAAAGCTATAGCCTACATAATTATTGACGAAAATAAACATTTCTAGGATCATTCAACTTTGGACTTGGATTTCATCTCAAATCATCATGGGCTTCATGTATTACATTTTTTAATGGAAATGAAATAATGTAGGAAAAAATGTTATAAAAAACCGATGGATTGATACTTTCAATCGATATTTAGTTTTTTGGGAGGGGTGGGGGGTTGTCTGTCAAGGTTTTCACTCTGACTGGAAACGAATTATTGACAGAATGCTTTCCCAGTTGTCAAATGATCTCAGCAATTGACAAGTGTCCACACTGTCAAGTACCTTATAGTGTGTAGTCACGTCTCATTTTTGTTGCCACTATTGCTATTTATGTATAAGTACCACTAAAGTAAATGTAGCACATCCATCAAACACGCATTAAATCTAAGTACCCTGATGAGACCCTACAGGCGCTGTTTAGTTCTTCTTAATAATTCTCAATTAAAAAAGGTTTCTATTTTGTATGGTTCTTATTATTCTACAATCTAGAGTCTCTATATGTGCATAGGCCTTTACCGGATAAACCGTCAGTGTTGAAGAAAATATAGAACTGCCTCAACATATTATTAGACTGCCTTCTGCTTTTATGTAAAACTCCAAAATTCAAGTCATCAAAGATATATACATGGGCAACTTCTGACCGTGTTGTCATTTGTAATTAAACTTGTTCTATATTTTAGTCCCATACCTAATTAAATATTAAAGCATTCATTCTAAATATTCCATGGCATTCTGCTAATTACTAATTTATCTAAGATATCTATCTCTCTACAACCTACTATAAATTAAAATGATTGCTGACTGCCAAGTACTCTTTTGCGGTTCGTAACTTTCGTATAAAAAATGTCGAAATTGTAAATCTTTTTCTCGCATAATCGAAAAATTCCTCTACACAATAAGCCTTCATTTCTAACTTTTACGAAATCTCACTATCGTACTACGTATTATACTGGAGGATGGGGGATGGAAGCTTTAAATGTGCATAGAATAAACACTTCTTAATCATTAAATATCATTAAGTCTATGCATAGATTGGGATTGTAGACTAGCACAATGGAAAGTAAGACGGTACGGAATTGCAGAATCTTGCATTATTCCACCTCTTTGGAAAGAAGTGTTTTTAAAAACTTTGGCAAAGACGAGTTCCTAAATAGTTTCCAATTCATTCTATTTCTAATTCTAATCAAGTATAAGTAATGATTTTTTAGCCAGTCTATACTAATATGAGTATAAAGAAGTATTCCCTGTCTAAAGTCTCTGAGAAGAGGAAATAGTATAATAGACTTTTGAATCAAATGTGCAAGAGTTTGCATTGGGCCCTTGAACGGGTACTGAAGTACTGATAAATGTTTGGGAAATGTACTGTGTGGGCATTTTGTTAAGACGATCTCTTCTACTCGTGTCAGAAAGTATATGTTGTTAATCGTTAAAACTGGAGAAATACAGGAAAAGTCTGCTTATTGAATTAAGAAATTAATCACCATTTCGTCTTAACAAAATACACTACACTACATTTAGCTAGTAGATTTTATATAGGTAAAAAGAAAGGTAACGCGCTATTCGTTTAAATACAATGGACGGAGAAAGTCGGAGAAAGTTGCTCGTTCTGTCATTTAAAAAAATGATATGGAATATAGAGTCTTGAGTCTTTTGAGTTGTTTTATGATAAAAAATATAGTCATCATCACATTGTTAATAGTATGCTGTCCAGTTTGCAAATGTTATAATGTATAATATATATGTAAAGTATGTAAAAAACTATATTACATTAACTATGCACACACTGTGAAGTAATGAAAATTACGTTAAAAATGGAAACGGAAGAGGGCTATATAGTTGTATATTATACATAATAAGAATGTATTTTGATAAGCAGGACCTTGGAAAGATTATTATAAAATTATAAAGGAGAAAAATGTATGAAATAATAAGCACGGATTAATCAAATTAGCAAGTTACTTGTAAACTGCAATGATTTTTTTGTCAATGAATTTGTATTCTATTGAATCTAGCTAAATTTCTTTTCAGGCAAGTAGAAAGCAAAGGTAATTATGTCATTTGATGACACTATATTCAATATTATATTATACGTAACTGCGAATCATAAATTTTTGAACTTAATAATATTTTATGCTCTAAAATTGTTACTTGGTTGTTACCACATTAATACACTACATACTACACACGCCACCACATTTAAAGGAAATTATATGGTACATTATGGAAATTATGGATTATGGATAAATATGTAAATAGCATGATTCAGACATCATGAAAACAGTATTTGACCTATGAACCATACACAACAGTTATAATTGTTGATTGTTAACGTTCTCTCGTTATATACTGTTGTATTATTAGTACCGAATATACTACTTTTGTGTTTTTGGTGATTTGATTACAGCAGTAGATTGCAATGAAATACGGATATATAATTTAAAAAATCATTTATTATATTAATTAATAAGTTCTTAATAGATATTATTGTTCTATTAAACAGTTTTATGTACGTCTTTAGCAAATCTAAATTATTGTATTAATACACTTGTTGCCTCGCATTGCATTTATTCACGGAGTAAAAGAGCATTTTCAGCTTAATTCGTACTTAAATGTACTTCAACGTTCTATGCAAACATTATTTGATTTCAAAGCCATTGCAAATTCGTTATCTTTCCGTTTGTCAATCAGGAAGGAAGAGGAACCATCAAAAGCGAAACCTAAGGATTCTAATTTTTTAATACCCGGCTGAATATTATTATTTAACATCGCTAATGACAGTAATGACCATAAGACTGAATGACAAAATATTCAAATTCATGTAAATTCCATCGTATTTTCTTTAGCCAAGACTAGACTTCTACTAGCTAAGCTACTATCATATTTTTAGCCTCCTAAAATATAATTTCGATTTACGTCGATTTCGAATCCACATGGGACGAGTCCTGATCCTGGTTCCTGCATCCGAATCCTGCACCCGAGTAAAGTAATGACGTAAAGATACTTGGAATACACCGTTTTAATTTTCTACTATTTATTCAACCAGTTGCTCTGAACACTTCGAATCTCCACTTTGACTACAATCCTCAGTAGGGATTTGATCAAGGTCAGTCACTATTATATCTTCCGCTGCCGAGATATGGTTGAATTTACTAACCCGGATGACCTTGGCATTTTTCACTCCCAAAGCATGTGCCCATTGATACGCTGTGAAACGGAAAATACAATTAGACACATGTCTTTAAATACAAAATATAAAATAAATACAAAATAACAACGAAATTCCAGACTTACCAGGTCGGGCCATATCCTCTTCCGGTTTCCTAATCCCGTGAGTCACTGGCCAGTTCTTATTCCCTATATAGATTTGGTAGCAGACGAATCCGAAGGCATGCCAGGCAATCACGGCATAAGCGACCGATAACTTCGTCTTCATGCTCCAAGCCGTCTTTTCAGCCAACGGATGCATACTCCTCCGGATGTAGCGACGAATGAATTTCGGCAGTTTAAAAAAACTCATTGTTGATTGCTCCCAAAATTCCAAATCCTAGTAGTCCTAGATTTATTAGAAATTCAAAATTTAGAAACCCAAATAGAAAAGCCATTTCATATATTTTAAAGCATTATTGATTATTGCCCATTCACATATTGCCCTTCATAATAATCATAATTATAGAAACACTAATTAATTACCGGCTAATAAAATTAAGTAAGTATGATTGTAAATTGTGAATTGTAATGAAAAATGCTAGTTATTTACACAATATTTCGTGTCGAATAATTCCGACGGATCCGGCGATAAAAGAGGAGAAAGTGAACACCGTGTTTTCCTGTTTCTCACTTTCACCGATCCTTTAACTTCCCGCCGTTGTGAAAGACCTCTTTCCCCGGAGTAAACCAAAACCTGCAACTGACAAACCTCATATCAAAATCAAACTATACAACAACTTTCACCATCTCCTTTTAAATCTTGTCTTTAAGCTTTCACCCAGAACACAGAAATAGAGAGATATATTAGTAAACTAAATCTATATAACTTTATTTTTTTATGTGTTTCTAAATTTAAGCAAATTAAGATGACCATTAACCATTATATATGAATTTTATTTGAATAAAATGATGATCTTGAATTTATCCTTCATCCGTACTTTACAAATTAACAAGGCTGAAATTCATGCATCTCACAATCAGATTCTCAGCCTAAATACACAATAAATAAACATGCAATATACTAAATCCAGTTCCCTTCATAATCATCGTGCATTTAATACGTAGAATGAAAAATACAAAATTACATGTAAGTTTACATTTCTCACATCACATCTCATCTCATAGGAAATCAGGAATCGATGAATATCTATTTAAAATCTCTACCCTACCAAGCTGCTATATAGGGAGATGAAATGATGGTAAATAGGAACATTGCTAGGAATAGGAAGCTTGAAACAGTTTATCAATCCTTAACTTTAGATTTGAACATCTTCAAGAACATAATTGTGATCAATATATATTCAATATTGGTCCACCCCCACCGTTTCATTTTTCCTTTTTCCTATATAGATATATTAGAATTAGAGAGAATTTACGTAAAAAATAATCATAAATTCCAAGAAAAGCTTCTCCGAAGGAAGTGATTCAAATTTTAAAGTTTTAAATGCATATCTCATCTTATATTCATGAGAAATGTAATACCTAAAATCTGCACCAAGCCACAAGCTGTTATTATATAGAAAGATGAAATACTGGTAAATAAACCGTTACAAACGCACATAAGCAAGGGGTGAAACGAACACGATACCATTTTTAAATGAATTATTATAACCAATTGCATACGTGCAATTGTATATGAGTTTCGAGTTTTTAATTTTTTTTTCAACGATGGGTGTATCCGTTTGCTCCCGAAAACGATAGGCTTTATGACGGTGACACGATAGTTCCGAAATATTAAAAAAAAAATTGAAAAAGTTCAACCGTTCGAGCGCTAGAGTTAATATGGACGGACAGACGGACGGACTGAGTGAAGACAATAAGGGGTTTCACCCCTTAGTAAGAATGCTTTATAAACTTTCCTTTCCTATATCGGCTATATATCTGATATCATAAAGCATTTACGTAAGAAATAATCTAATAATCATAAATTCCAAGTAAAGCTTCTCAAATTCCGAAGGAAGTGATTAAAATTTTAAACGCATAGGTATAATACGATTAATAATTAAAAATCACCCACCTCTAAAACAAAGGCAAAGAATTGAGGGAGTGAACTCAAGCAGGGGGTTGAGACAGTTGAGTGTTTGCAGGTTTTGAGAGAGGCTCTATATGCTCCCTGCTGCAAAGTGCGTAGCTATAGAGTAGGAGAGCTTGTAGTTGGATATAGTAGAGGAGAGGAGGCCATATTTGTGAGATTATTGTGAGTGTGTGTGTCACCTGAGGTGTTGTTCACTGTTCATGTGACCGTCTGACCCGTTTGAAATCATCTGACACCCAGCCCGGGACACCTCTGACCACATTACTTCTTTATCATCATCATCCGATCCGATTGTTGACATCCCCTCTTCCTCCGCCCCCTCATCAGCATGGACATCCTCGGCATCTCGGGGGGACATCTTGTTACGTATGACTTTAGAATTATATTTAGATCCATATTTTAGATTGCAATTCTAGATTATAAATTATGATGGGTTTTTGAGCATTGACTCACATCACAGCACAAGTTCAAAGTTGCACAAAGCGATAAGCACTGGAAAGAGAAAGGAGAGCTGAAAGTCCTCTAAAAGTCCTGAAAGGTTGTGAAATAGTGAAATCATCAACCACTTCACACTGACTTTTGGAAGACTTACCGAATAATTGAATGAAATGCAAATGATGAAATATCTATATGATACATGCATGCAATGATAATTATGATATGCATGCGATTATCAGATATATAAGATGAAGATAAGCAATAATTGCGTTGAAATTAATCGCCGAGCTGCTAGAAATAACTGAAATAAGAAAGAAAGATGATTATATTAGATTTTAGATGATGTATTGTGTATGTAGTGTAATGAATTTTGGAATTTATTGGTTGGTTACTTGTCTGTTGCAGGCCGAAGCAACTTATCGAATCCAGCGATGAGGACTCGCGAGATGAGACGGAGATGGATATTCCAACAACGGTGACGATTGTTGAAGAAGATGGAAGTACGTCGGTTGTCGACGACGCGTCCGTCTCGTCCATTGTCACGGACGCTGGACCCAACTCCTCCATTCAGTTTGGACAAAATTCTAATGGTACAACTTGATACCGGCTTCCGGTGTTGTATTTAATTTTTTTTTTACTCATATGTGTGGTTTTGTTTTTGGGTGTTATCTATAATAATGATTATTTTCAGGAGGTGTTACATACCGTGTTGTCGGTATTTCCGATGAAGGAACATCGGTTTATCATCAAGCCCAGCCGAATACTGTGCAAGTTGTTAATAACCCAAACCCGCAATATTATGTAATCAATCAAGACATGCTAGGTACGATATATTTTGGTTGGATAGATCTGGATTAAATCCATCACTAATTCACTGGCTTTGCATTTACTAAGCCTGCTACAAAGTACAAACTACAAACATGTCATTAAATTTGTTTCTTTGCAGGACGTCAACTTTCTTCACGATCTCAAATAATTGATGCTCGAAGTTTTGGACGATTTGGCATTGGAAAACAGGCGGCTAGAGATGACAAGAAAAGAGCGACCCATAATGAAGTAGAAAGACGAAGGAGAGACAAGATTAATGGATGGATAGGTAAATTAGCTAAGACGGTTCCAACCTGTACCGAGGAAAGTACAAATAAAGGCCAGGTGATGATAAATCCAATTACCATATTATTTGCCTCCTATGGCTCCTGTATACTTTTATGCTCAATTTTAATTATTCATGCTAATTAAACAGCCGATCTATTATATTCAAAGCGTGGTCTGGTGTATGGCTTGATACTAAATACTAATCTGGGTTTGGTTTTTTTATTTTCAGAGTAAAGGAGGAATATTGGCTAAAGCTTGTGAATACATCAATGAACTCAAACAAACAAACTGTAGGCTCGCAGCAACGCTCAAAGAACATGAAAACACGGCTGAGGAACTGGACACACTTAGGCGAGAAGTTAATGAGCTACGTAAAGAAAATATGATGCTCAAGCAGCAATTAGGGCCAACAGAGGAAGATTCTACAGTAATTATTACTACGTCGGAGTAGAACATTGCATTTTTAGGACAGTGATATATCAGGGGAACTGAGTGATTGAGTTTTTTTACTCTCTGAATTTCTAAATCAGAATAATCAGATTCTAATTGGACAAGGTCTGATTTAAAGTAGGCACACAATTCAATATTTCTTGTAAATTCAAATGAAGACGATTGTGTTAAGAATTTCTAATAGAATTAATGGTTTCGTCAGGTGTATGCATCACGAATTACGAAAAGCAGTTGTTGACTCTTACTGTTAGATATTATGGTTTCAGTCATTAAAGTTTATAAAAATAGATAATTATAATTTAGGTCTTCTTGAACTGTAATATTATTAATTGTTTTATATGGAAGATGAAGACGAGGGAGAGGCGGTTACTTATGGGTGTTACATTCACCTCGTTCAGCAATAAGACACTATGTATTTTAACATTATTTTGCGTAGATAACCTTAGAGTACATAATACTTAAGTTATATTATGCATCTACTCTTAAGTAGACAACTCCAAAAATGAGGAAGAACATTTTGGTGGGGTTACTAATAATTAATATACTGAAACAAAAACATAGGTTATGACAGTTTGGAGATCCACATTTCCGAGTCTCAGTTCGAACTCTCCATAATGGTACTGCCAGGCCAGACAGAGCTAATAGAATATTAATTAAAATTGTCTCCTTCCTCTAGTTTATTTTCGAGTAATGACAAATTGGGCAGTGAGTAATACTGGAAAATGAGTGAATCAGTGAATGCAAGCGTCAGAATCAGAATTATAGTGTGCATCTCTGCCTTATGTATTACTGTATAGAAAGGTAATTGATACATATTGTACCCGTTAGTAAGCATATAGAAAGTGGAATTAAATTGCTATTGCACTGTACAAACAAACACGGAATTATATGATTAATTTGGACTTTTGAAGTCAGCATGATGTGAAGTGAAATTAAAGAAGTATGTCTATGTGAAATCTTGCTGTCGTTAAATTTGAATCTTATCTTCAGATAGATAGCTAACTTTGTGCTTTGTACAAATAACTAATAATTTAATAAGCTGGGCTAGACTTTAATTTTGACTTTGAGTTTATTGTTGGGAAGGGCAGTTTTATCGAACTACATAATATTCATCGCATTTGAATTCATACATTGTCATTTATAAACATTTGGATAACAAACAAATAACAGCCAATAAATATATAATAGATAAATAGAATTCATGGACTAGAGATAGAATCCAAATTGAATGTTTACTGTCAAGTTTCAAACTACAAAACCTCTAATATTTGGGAGATCGTGGATTAATCTATCATAACCTCGAAGTGGACAGATCCAAGACGATTTTGCCTGTCGTAGATAACATTTTTGGCCCAAGCTCGACATTCAATGTTGACTAATGTATTTTCTGAAAAAAACAAATCGTTATTAAAAATTATCAATTAACGTAAAATTTCTTTAAACTTTCAAAATCAAATCGCCAAAGTCTTACTTGATGAATTTGGAAGGTTAATTTGGGCAAAAACGAAGGGGCTCCTGAAAGTTTTCTGGTTTTGATAAGGGAAATAATATCCAGGAATTCCTCGTTTAGGGTAGTAATTAATGGATGTAGCCGGCAAGTTTTCTTTATCTCCAACGTTTTCTCCTTCACATGACATCCATACGGTCTTCAGAAGATT
Source organism: Desoria tigrina (assembly GCA_906901685.1). Lineage (NCBI taxonomy): Eukaryota > Metazoa > Arthropoda > Collembola > Entomobryomorpha > Isotomidae > Desoria > Desoria tigrina. The sequence continues at coordinate 1,994,634 of CAJQTU010000010.1, read as the reverse complement.
TACTTCCTGTAAGTACGGAAAATTGATATTTAAGTTGTATTGTCTATGGATATTGAAACATGCAAGATTTTAATCTGGATTAATTAGTGTTCCCTACATTTCCTGGATATTTTTTGACTTCACTAAGGATATGGTCCGCAAGATCAGTAGGCATTCCAGCTGCCATCCTATCCTCCAAGTCTGTTTTCAATGCCTCTGCGCTGTATTTTCCACCCTCAACGCCATACGGTTCCGGCTCCCATCCATAGATCTAAATTAATTACGTATGTTAAACTTAGAACAATCTGCGAACTTGCCAACATAGTTCCTTCGATAAGTTGCATCTTAACCCCGAAAACAATGACCAACCTTGTTAAGTTTGATAAGGATACATGGTCTTGCATCTCTATAACCAAACTTGCTCTCAAGAGTGCAACCGCCAAGATTAGTGAGGTCGACGCGACAAGCAGCCTTCATATCTGCAGAACTTCCATCGTAATTGCAATCTTTTACTCCTGCAGCTCCGACAGGCTGTTCGGATTCTGAAACGGTTCCGTATTTGTTTTTAAGGGTTCAATTCAATTATAGTTTAAATAAGACTGTAAAATCAAACAAATCAAAATGCTTACTCTGTATGAATTCCCTGAGCTGTTTATACCAGACTAAAGAATCTTTTTCGTCATCACTTTGGTACCAAATGAGGGTCGACTGGGGATTTACATCTTGGTCTGGCATCGGTCTGAAACCAATTCCTGGATTGTCACCGATAAGGCTTTCGCTCAGCATCCATTTAGGCGACTGGTCATTCAGGGACCGAGAGAACAGGTAAAAGTAGAAGGATGCAAAGGCCGCAAGACAGGCATAGAAGATTATGTAGAAGATGATGATTTTAACTGCAAAGTTTTTACAAAAAAAAATCAGTAAAATTCCAATAGATAAACGTGGCTAGAAGAAAAGATTAACGTTTTTACATTTTCAAGATAATACGGTATAAAACTGAAGGTATAACCTCCAAAGTTAAATGGGTTTTTAATCATTTAGTCTAATAAAGGTAAAAAGCCATGTACCCCACCTAAAGTCTCCGAGCCGTTATTATCAGAAAAAAAACGTCCACATTCCCAATCATTGCCATATTCATATTTTTTTAAAGTTTAAACTTTTCGTCTGGCTATCTGCTATCTCCAAACAATAGTTAAAAATCCTTGACCATTTTAAATATCATCAATTAAAAAAATATTAACTGATGGTTTTTCCACAGCTTCATCCATATATTAAATGCATTGATTTATTCCAACCTTAAACTAACCCGAACCAGTTTCAGTTGTTTAACCACCTATCAAATCAAATAAAAGGCATCCCTGAACATGCTTACACTCAATACCGGCCAAATCACAAGAGCTTTCGTTCCTAACAATCCATTTTCATTTAATTTGCAATAGATAAGAGTACATACATCCTTCTGATTAGCCGAATGCCTATTACACAATTCCTGTACAGAGACGATGCACTTACTTTATCATAAGTATTGCAAAGTTGTAAAATATGAAGTGTCTGAAAATTCTGAATATTACGGGACTGTGTGGGACATAAACATAATATTTTAATAATTATAATAGTACAGGTGAAATTTAATAACTCGCTTTACGAGCTTCATCGCTTTATGCGTGGTCATGAATTGCAAATCCTTATGCAACCAGGATCGTCAAAATATAATTTACAAGCAGATCACAGGTAAGTAGAGGGAAAGGTGTGTAGATTATGGATTCTAAATTCTAATCCCAATTCTAAATATAATTCCATATCCATATCCCATTCCAGATCCCAGTCCTCCAGGTTTTATGATAATTGTGACGAAAAGCCTGGGGATGGGGAATAACAATACGCACCAAAGTATATACTATTACTGCAGCTTTTATGAGATAAAATACAGCCGTTGTAATGATTGTTAAAGTACATTCGCAACCTCATTCATTTATCATATTTTATCCCCAGCAGAGGTATTACAGTTTAAAAAACTTCATATTACGAAGCAATCGATTTTTTTTTACTATTTAAAATGTAGGACGAATCAGGCCCGTAGCGAGGATTGGTACGGCCGGGCTTCAGAATCTGAAGTACGGCCTTTTTAGTGACAAGTTTTTAGAAAAAAAACGGAACATTACGTTATTAGCCCCTAATCATAGATTTTGATGAAAATTTGTGAGCTTAATCAAAATTTTACGGAGAATCCGAATCCGTTGAAATTTTTTAGGGCTGACGTTTGGTTCGGAGTTTGGACCCTATGGGACCACAAGGTTTCAAATTTTTGTCTATTTTTCGTGATATAGGCTAGTTAATAGTGAACAGTACCTTGACAACCTCTTTGGTAATACTGACCTTTCTATAGTCAGGTTAGGTTACCTCACCTTCAAAGTACCTTTTACTCTCCCGTACTTACTTAACTTAACCTAACCTAACCTGACCTGACTATAGAAAGGTAACCTAACTTGACTATAGAAAGGTCACTATTACCAAAGAAGTTGTCAAGGTACTGTTTACTATTAACTAGCCTATATCACGAAAAATTGACAAAACTTTGAAACCTTGTGGTCCCATAGGATAGGGACCGAGCCAAATGTCAGCCCCAAAAAAATTCAACGGATTCGGATTCTCCAAGGCCCTAAATCCTTAGTGACAAGATTCATTTACAAGGTTGGATCACTTGCCTTTAAAAAATTCTCCTCACTTCTACGGGATTTGTTATTATGGAGGATAGGGTACCCCCCTTAGCAACGCTTAAATAGGACCACTTCAAAAAAACCCCACGGGTCACCTATACCTATTTTTGGAACACCAATTTGTTGAGCTATGTACCTGAGACATTTATCTAATTTTTGACACCACCCTCAATTTATTGTGTCAGAGGAATTTGGAGATATGAATTTCTAAGCAAATCCCCAACAAGTGAGGAGAATTTTTTAAAGGCATGTGATCCAAACTTGTAAATGAATCTTGTCGCTAAAAATGTAGGGCCTTGGGATTCTCCATACATCAAAATCTATGAGTAGCGGCTAATAACGTAATATACCAAAAAACTAACAATTTAAAAAGATTTTCCTTTTAATCTAGCAAAGGAAGTTTTTCAGGTTGAATAAGGCAATTGCTTTAAGATTTATTACGTTCAAATCTACTACAGAATAACAGAAATCGACAAATTAGCCGCTGAAATTGACCTGTACCATGTTTAAAAAATTATTCAAATTGACTTTTTCAAATGCTAATAGCACAGCAAAAAATTGATGCGATTTAAAAAAAATACAAGTTTTTTAATGCCAAAGATTATAAGATTTTAAGATTATAACAATTATAAGATTTTAATTTACAAAAAAGTTGAAAAAAATTAACTCAAAAATAAGGCCGTTCTTATTTACACGATTCGATTAGTCTTGAAAAGTTTATGAAATAGTAAGATATAGACTTTGGAAATCCACTCCTACACTTCCATTCCCCCAATTCATTGCTGCTATATACGTATTCAGTTTATGGTTTACCACCGATAAAGTGTAAGTTAACGCTTGACCGTGTATCAAGTCTATCAAGTCGATATATTTCCTAAAGTTTAACTTGTTTTAAATTCAATATAGAAATGTAAAACTAAAAATAAGTGAATTGAAACTGATTTCAATAGAATTCAAATACAAAAAATTCAAAGTTTTTTTCAAAATTATTTAAAAATCAAAACAATGTCAACTTATCTACAACAAAACCCCAGCCGGTACGGCCCTTCGGGCCGTCCGGCCGGGTTGGAGGTAGCCCTCTCCAACCCTCGTCGCTACGGCCCTGAGGACGATTAGGGTATGAAAAAGCGGATAAATGGCAAAATATTAATGAACTATCGTCCGGAGTAAGCCGGACCAGGCAAGAATAATATAATTCCTATATTACAATTTATCTTTTACTGAGTAAAATAAAAAATGACGGATTTAACATGATCTATCACAGTTGACTGTATGGTCTATCCAATCGGCAATCTCTTACTTAATAAATACTAGGCAGACGTGCTTTTATGACTATGAATATTTACACACACGAAACGACCAGCATTTATCTTAGCAAATAATAATATAACCAACCACCTTGCGACTTGCTAAAATATCCAGAATGGCTTGTTAGGCCGAACGTGTGAAATTACATCTTTTGTATAGGCCAGAATATTACTGTTCATGCCATTTTTATTTCTCTTGTTAGTATGCAAAAAGCAATTAGCAACTAGGCAAGATCAAAATTCCTATGGATTCATGCATATCTCATGGGACCATATACAATGGTCCAAGGTGGATTCGATTTCATCGGCAACTTCAACTTCCCTTATACATATTCTAAATATTCTGATCACATTTATTATTTTATTTAACTTTCTTTTAATTTAGTCAGAGGTTGAGAGTCTACAACTCTACAAGGACAAACTTTAGATCTTGACGACTTGATACTTGACACGAGCAAAAAAAATCGGTTTGGAATATTGAATTTACCTGTGCAGGAATGCCTATTTACTGTAGTATGAATTTGTATGTACCTACCGTGACTTTTAAAGATACAATGTATGCATAGTAATTGTTCGGGATTTTTTATACCATTAGAGGAATATTTTGAGACAGCATAGAATAGCCTGCGGTCATATTTTAGAACAATAATGTCATATTCATCTTTCGATTAGGCTGCCATTTTATGGGAGGTCAAATCCTACTTCTATTCAACCATTTTTGAAACCATATATTTCTATAAACTTATCCCGATTTTATGTTCGCTAATCAGAAACAGATTTACAATTTAAGGACGATTTCCCAGTTCTTCTCAATTAACAAAAAAAAAACTTTAAAACTTGTCTCGCTTACCCCAAGACCCAGCAGTCCTTCCCATCACCGTCCCCTCGTCGGAATCGTAGAGAAAGCTCGCGAACCCTTTCCCCGCATCGGGGTGGTACTTGCTTTTGGCATCTATAGTAACTTTTCCCTTGGCCATGTCCGATGATTTCCTGACGCTTCTCCAGACAATTAAATTAAGTAGAAACGAGAGAGAGACTGTATTAAATAGACGGTACAGAGATGAAGACGTCTTCTCAAGGAGTCCAGGAGCCAACTAACTGCCAGTTCAACTTGAGGAGGTTCAATTATGCTGATAATTATTCGGGTATTCATAGTTCGAATCCAAAGCTCTCCATGCATGCTGTCCTACAGTCGAGGGACCTAAAAATTCACACCTCTCCACGAATATAAATTAATATGTAGGTTAGGAGATAAATAGGGAATAAGCTCTTATCATAGTTCTTTATTATCATCAGCCTCCGTACCAACGTACCACTCTTTGACTCCCTGATTGCAGCTATATCTGTAATGGAGACGAGAAAAGGTTATTCAGAATTTAATATACCTTACCCACATTACGCGCATGTAATGATTAGTAAACGTGTGATATATGAATACGATTAAATTATGTTTTTTTACCTGTTTGCATATGTCTCTCTATCTCAATCCGCCACCTTCATCAAGAATCATTATCCTCGTAATGTGTAAAGTCCCTGGTTTCCTGGCTTCGTTCATTACTTATAATGCAATGGCAAATGGGTAATCATAATTTACAGCTCCCCGTTAAATCCTGCTGGACGTGAATTTGCGTAACAGTTGAATCCTATAAAACCTAATCAGTAATTTCCAATTAAAATCCCCTTGAACTAAGCGTCTGCATCTGCATCCATCTCGTAATCTCACTATTTTGTATTTATTTCCATTTTAATTCCATATGCCTTCCTATAGTTCTTAATGTGTGATGCTTCCTCTTCAAAATTTTAGGGGTATCATCAAAATCATCATACCTAAATTCATGGACAGGTTATCGACTAATTTATGCAGATACATATAAAATATAGCTACTTATATGAATTGAATGGAGGAGAACTGGTAAACTCTGGGCCACGCGGTTCTAACTCCTTTGCAAGGCAAGGGTGAGATACCTCGTCGGCATTCGTGGGTCTGGGCATTTCTGTTGGGCCTGTGGCCTGGGCTGGGCATTATTCTATTCTGGGCATGAGAGACACGTTTGACCGTTGTCCACCTATAAGCCTGCACACCAGCACAACTGACCTGACCTGAAATGTAAAGAAATGTCTGGATGTCTGCAGATCTTGCATTTTCAGGTATAATGCATCCATATCCATCGGTCCACGTGTGCCAAGTGCCCAGACCTGGCCGGGGGGGCGGGGGTCCAGGAATGTTTGTGCATTGGGCAAGGTGGAAGAGAGTCGATTCGCTTCCCCAACTGCTGTTGCACTTACACTTTCCTCTCCTATTTACTCTACTTGCAAGCTTGAAACTCTCTGCACTCACTCCGAGGAATCAAGAAAATTGTGAATTTGGAATTGGTTTTGGATTTGGAAATACAGAATAAGATTTAATTGTGATTTCGAAATTACGGACAATTTATATTATATTAACACTCCCATTACCACTCACTGCCTAGCTGTTTTGTGTTTCAATTTCAATTCAACTACAAACTATATAGTTTGCGCACTTTTGCGGGACACGGGAAGCGGATCTATCAGAGTCGAATTGTCGAATGGAAAGGTGAAAAGGTAATTTTTATTTAGTGTCAAGTTTGTAGTTTGTATTTTGTATTTGCATTTGCTTATTCCTTAATTTTCTGAATTCCAAAATTCCAAATTAATTATAATTCATTACTTTCTCTGCTTTCTCCTTAATTCATAACTGAATGTGTTGTCGTTGTGTGTAATGATCAATTGCATTCATATGGTGACTATCTATGTGAGTTACTTGTGACTTTAAATGAAGAAGCTGAGATTTTGGATTTTAAATTTCAGATGGGGAGCTGGCATTTAGAAGTATTCAAATTAGCCTTATACGTGACCTTTCCCGTTGGAATGTTCTACTTCTTCAATCAAGCCTCATTGTTCGAAGACTGGGTAATTCAGATGAAACGGGAACTCTATCCACCGGAGAACCTGACACCGCGGAGTGAGATTCAGAAGGTCATCAAGGAAATGAGGGATAAGCAGCAGGGAGAAATCATTAAGCAAATTCAACGAGAAGAACTGGAGTTCAATCAACAGTCCAATGGATCTTCAACAAGCTAAGTATCAAAACTCTCGATTAACTACTACTAGACAAGAAAGACAACTCATCATCTAATCTACCGCACATCAAAATCATCACTATAACTTTATCATCTGCCCGTCACCCGTATCTGCATCGCATGCCAAACTTGGAAATGAAATGAAATTATTGATTGGAATTTATTCAGCATCATTTATATCTACAACTTACAACTAAACTGATTTGGATTCATTGAAGACATCGTTCGTAATTTCGTCTTTGTCTAAAGCTTAAAAACAAGTGAAAGTCCCACATTCATTGCATTTGTTGGCTGTAACCTGCAACTGTGATAATTAAAAGGAACTGTGACGTGATTCAAGATCAAGATTGGATATACTTTGAAAATCCACCGTCTTGTCGTCTAGTCTAATAACGGACCTCTAGTCTAGTCTCTTTTCGTTTTCGTGAAATTGTATTTTGTATTGTGTTGCGTAGTTTATTCCTGTTATTCACTAGTGTTTCGTTTTGGAATAATAAAAACGAATCCACTCGATTCATGGATATTTGATGACAATAATGACGAAGTTCGACATGACGCTTGCGGGGGGTATGACAATGTGTAATGAATGCACTTCACACTCATTCAGTATAAACAGGGTTTTATAATGTTTAATGTTGATCAATAATCCATTCATTAATCAGTATGATATAAATATATTGAATATTTATTTGAAACTTGCCCAATGTTAACTGAAAAAACTGTAGAAATGTAATAAAAGTAGTATTGTCGTCAGCGTCTTTTCCTTGCTGTGCCTTGTGTATACATGTTGTGTCGAATATAATTTATTCTTATTTTTGTGTTACATGTTACCTGGTAAAATCCTAAATAAGTTTATGAATTGAAAGGGAAAGAAATATTTTATATGAATATTGAGATAGGTGAAGACCGTGACCGTGAAAGTCGGTGAAAGGGTTCGAAATCACTTCGAAATATGATTCATATATATATAAGAGGAGAACAGATAATCATTGTATTATTTGTATAGTGTAATAATATATTGACAACGTATATATACGCATAGATAGGATATATTACTTTTATGTTATAGAGATCTCGAGCGATTAGGTTTCATCCATTCACGTGACTAAAAAGTTACGGGACATCTCTTTGGCCACCTTGATACGTTTGTTGCAATCGTTGGATAAGACACTACCACCGTTGACAACTACGGGAGTTATAGTAGTTGACATAGGCATATTTGCTGGAGTAACGATGAGTCCTCCAGACACGGAACGATTATTTTCAGCAGAAGACGTAGTATTGGCAATAGAAATGGAAAGTCCATTGTTGTTAGAAGTTCCGATTTCAAACCGATTAGTACTAGGATGATGATTGCCATTGTAGAATTTGTTTAGTGAACCATTGCCGTTCATTTGTTTCCCAAGGGGAAGAAGAACTTTGATAGGTACCTGACCTCCAGAATTTTGACTCAAAGATACAGGAGGGTAGCTTGTCATGGACATTGAATTAAGAGAAGGTTTGGCTGCGTGATGTAAATGACGCTCTAAGTGAGTTTTCAATTTGTCTTGACGGGCAAATGGGCGTTGGCAAATGGAACAAACGTAGGGCTTCTCGCCGGTATGAGTTCGGAGGTGACGTTTGAGGTGTGCGGACCGGGCGAATGTATTCTGGAGAATATAAAAAAAATAGTTAGGTACTGCTAGAAAAGATTGATTAAAAATATTAAAATATAATTAGAAATAGTCACTGTACACATATACTTACATGGCAATATTCGCACGAAAAAGGCCGGTAATTACTAACATGAGTCCGAATGTGTTTTTGCAGAAGTGCTAGATTTGTAAAGACTTGCATACACCATGGACAAGAGGCAGGGACCGTCTCTTCTTCTTTGATGTCTCCCTACACAAAAGAGTTGACATTTTTTTTAAATTACCACTTACTAACCAAATATGGTAGCATCAACACGATCGTTTTCAATAGGTAAACAGTAATCATATGTATAATACCTTCATAAGCTCAGAAATGTTTAAAACGGGTTGAGGCACATCAATATCGGCATCTTCGTCGTCCCCTGACTCGTTCTCATCTTCTTCGTGCTCTAAGGGCTTCATGACAAAGTCTTCGTTCGTGTATACGAAACTTTCTCCTTTGTCATGCTGGAGACTTACTGAGATTTCAGAGGGTTTAATGGTCGCAAAGTCCACCTTGTTTCCATTTTTATTTCCATTGGAATTATTCATTAAACGAGGGACCTTCCAGCTCTGAGGATGGAGTACCCGGTTGGGTTCGATCGTCGTAGCAGGTCGTTTAGTAGTTTCAGGAATATGAATATTTCTAGTTATCGTCATGTCTTCAGGCTCAGCCGAAGAAGGATCGTCATAATCTTCCGGTTCTTCGAAAATATCATGTTTAACGCTTATTATCTGATGAGATCTGGGTTCCTCAGCTTCGATTTTGATAGTTGGACTGACACTGTTTCTACTTTTTGAGTTAGCTGTAGTTGGAGTTTGTACAAGTCGTCGGAAGGTTTCGATCCCACAGGTTTGTATGGCATTTTCAATGGCTTTAACAAGGGACGCACATCCGAGCTCTTGACTGACTTCAAGAAGGGCTGAAAGCCGGTTTTTGGTCGTCTGGGTTTTCCCGGTGTATATATATTCCATGGCAGATCGGGCATCTGCCAGAGATGAGTTTCGGAGAAACAAAATAGGATGACTGCATGGGGTCGGGAGTGGGGTTGACGTTAAGAGATTACAGAGGTAACTGCTAGCTGATGCGAGAATGATCTGTAATTTAAAAAAACCAAACAGTTAGAAGTTGAAGAGGAGCATGTAATTGGTTAAAATTGAGAAGATTCTTTTGATTTATGAATTGGTTTGAGTTCCGAGGCGATTTGCATAAAATGATCAAAATCTAAAATGTAAAAGAATTAGGAAATTAAAAATACGAATGATAGACAAGGATTTGGCTCGTGGGAGCTGACCCTTTTTGCAGTTATGAATTAGGATTTTATGATTACATGACAGCATACCGATACTATTGTACGTAGTGTATTAAACTTTAATTCAGGGGCCCATGAGAGCTATTTAAAATCATCCGTAAATCATAGATATATATAAAGAAAGCAATAGTATCTACTTCTATGAGAGAAATAGGTCCTAGCAAATATGCCAAAAATAAATCCCCGAAATAAGTTCGTAGAAATAAATGTATCAAAAATAAATCCCCGAAATAAATCTTCCTAAAAATAAATATATACAAAAAATAAATCCCGAAATAAGGCCTCACAAATAAATATTAAAAAATAATGCTCAAAATAACTCGCATAAAGTTAGAACAGAAAAAAAAATGTGCTGGCCAGCACAAAAAATGTGCCAGCACGGAAAAAAAATGTGCTGGCCAGCACAGAAAAAAAATGTGCCAGCACAGAAAAAAAAATGTGCCAGCACAGAAAAAAAAATGTGCTGGCCAGCACAGAAAAAAATGTGCCAGCACAGAAAAAAAAATGTGCTGGCCAGCACAGAAAAAAAAATGTTTTTGATTTGAAAACTTTATTAATGTGTCAAAAGGTTCAGATAATTTACATTTTCTGTTCTCCCACCCGTGACACAATGTGCTGGCCAGCACAGAAAAAAAATGTGCCAGCACGGAAAAAAAAATGTGCTGGCCAGCACAGAAAAAAAAAATGTGCCAGCACAGAAAAATTATGCGAACGTTTGGTGGTCCGTTCGTCCGTACGTCCGGTTTTCATTGTTGGCGCTCTAACTTTCGAACGCTTCAACATTTTCGAATTTTTTTTTCGGGTGTTGGTACTGTAGATCGTAAACAGGTTAAGTTCGAAGCTGGGCGAAATCGACCACACCCCCTGGGGTTTGCCCATCTACCCCAATGTTAAAAAACCACCACTACCATATATGCTCTACTATACTAGGGTATTACATGCTCCTTATAGACAATACCTTCATACCACATTCATGAATATATATATATACATATACATACCATCCAACGAAGTACTCATATACGGGAAGACGCCCAATCACCCGGGGCGCGCCCCGAGGTGCATTTTGGGGCAAAATGAGATTCCAACGCTATATTCTAGCCACATACCGTATGATGTTGTGGACTCATAGGGGACGACGCATACTCACCCCGGGGCGCGCTGTGGGGGGATGGAAGGTTGGGGCAAATTGAGATTCCAACGCTATATTGTAGCCACATACAGTACGATGTTGTAGACACATACGGGCCGACGCCCACTCACCCCGGGGCTCATTTTGGGGCAAAATGAGATTCCAACGCTATATTCTAGCCACATACCGTACGATGTTGTGGACTCATAGGGGACGACGCATACTCACCCCGGGGCGCGCTGTGGGGGGATGGAAGGTTGGGGCAAATTGAGATTCCAACGCTATATTGTAGCCACATACAGTACGATGTTGTAGACACATACGGGCCGACGCCCACTCACCCCGGGGCTCATTTTGGGGCAAAATGAGATTCCAACGCTATATTCTAGCCACATACCGTACGATGTTGTAGACACATAGTGGACGACGCATACTCACCCCGGGGCGCGCTGTGGGGGATGGAGGGTTGGGGCAAATTGACATTCCAACGCTATATTGTAGCCACATACAGTACGATGTTGTAGACACATACGGGGCGACGCCCACTCACCCGGGGCTCATTTTGGGGCAAAATGAGATTCCAACGCTATATATTCTAGCCACATACCGTACGATGTTGAAGACACATAGAGGACGACGCATACTCACCCCGGGGCGCGCCGTGGGGGGGGGGGCGGAAGGTTGGGAAAATTGAGATTACAACGCATATCTACGTATTACATACAGTACGATCTTGTAGGCACATACAGGAACTCCCGTACTCACCCTCATGCGCGCCCAGGGGCGCATTTTGTGGCAATTTGAGATTCCAACGCTATCTAGTAGCTATCGCATGGGCTCTCATATTGACATATAAGGGATCACTCCCACTTACCCCAAGGGTCATCCATAACGACCATAAATGTCAAATTTTGATATCAAATTAACACTATCACATAGGGAATCATACTGGTACATATGTGACCACTTCCAATCGCCCCAGGGGTCATCACTAATGACCGTAAGGGTCAAATTCTAATTTCAATGGTATGTCAATACTATCGCAAGGGTGATCAGATTGACATATGTGTGACCACTCCCACTTCCCCCAGGGGTCATATTAAATGACTAAATGTCAAGTTCAGATTTCAATCGAATATCAATACTATCACAAGGGCAATCAGATTGACATGTGTGTTACCACTCCCACATATGACTCTAAATGTCAAATTCTGATTTCCATCGAATATCAAAACTATTGCAAGGGTGATCAGATTGACATATGTGTGGCCACTCCCACATCCCCCAGAGGTCATATTAAACTAACTCTAAATGTCAAATTCTGATTTCAATCGAATATCAGCACTATCGCTAGGTCATCACATATTGCATATTGTCGTAATTGATTTCACATTTCTGGATAATTTTTTTGCTTTTCAAATCCGATACTTATTTCCTATATCCATTAATATGGTTTATTAAAGGGTGAAACCCTTTAATGTTTTTACTTAGTCCGTCTGTCCGTCTGTGTAATTGCGCTCTAACTTTAGAACGGTTTAATATTTTGGAATTTTTTTCGGGAAATCATTTATGACTTTCGAACGGAGGCCAAGTTCGTTTAAGGGTCGTTTAGGTCAAAGGTCAAGAGTGTAAGGTCAAAGGTCATAATTTTTTCAAATATCAAGTATATGTGTAGTACGTCGTTATAAAGGTACGGTCAAGTGCTATTCAACGACGTATACGATTTTACTCTATGATTAGGGAAATGTGAGATTATTGTAAATCACCCCACGTGTTGGACAACGACGTGAAATGTTATTCGACGTCGTGTTTCGTATGGTTTCACCCTTTTGCGATGTGCGTTTGCAACGGTTTATTAAGTGTTGAAAACACTTTATGCGAATGACCCGTCCGTCTGTCCGTCCGTCCGTCTGTCTGTTGGGTCAATAACTGACAAACGGCTTGACCTACGGTCACCAAATTTTGTACACTTGTTCCTTGGGTCAAAAGTGAGGCTAAGTTCGAACTTGGGTCAAATCGGTCACACCCCCTGCCCCCCATAAATTACACCCTAGTGGGTGTGGTCGATTTAACCCAACTTCAAACCTCGCCTCACTCTTGACTCAAGGAACAAATGTACCAAATTTGGTGACCGTAGCTCAAGCCGTTCGTCAGTTATCGCACCGACAGTAGGACGGATGGGTCATTCGCATAATAAACCATTCAAATGCATATAGTAAAGTATAGGAGAGCAATCATCGAATTAGCAAATAATATAATATAACATACATATTTATATAAATATACTATATGTAATATGTAATTATGTAATATTTTGAAACCAGCAATTAGAAACTATTTTTGAAACAGAAAATAGAAAATACTTTCGCCTCATATTGCGCGGTCAAACCCCCCGGTGATAGTGGGGGTGGTTCTATGTGTTTAATGTCGTTGCCTAAAACGTAGGAGTTATTTGGCGCTCAAATCTCAGTTTGCCACATATTGCGCGGTCACACCCTCTGGCGACAGTGGGGGTGGTCCCATGTGTATACTGTTGTTCCTTAGCACGGTACCATTATATGAGTGATGTTGCTTTCGTTGCAATATAGGTAGTACTGACGGTGGTGATTGACATATGGTGGTGGTGGTGGTTTGTTAACATTGGGGTAGATGTGTGGAATCGAGGGGGTGGGGGTGCATCTAATTTGGTCCTCCGGTTCATTGTACTAATATTCGAAAGAAAACTTGAAAAAGTTAAATCGTTCTCGAGTTATCGCGATGACGGACGGACGGACGAACACCATCAACGAAACATAAAGTATATACGATACTTAATAAACCGATGTAACGGGTGTAACCAAGTGTTGAAAACACCCGGTTTCGCACCTTGGTGTCAGTTAAAGTGATTCCGTATGCGTCAATGATGTTATATTTCACATGGGAATTATTTAAAACCCATTTCTCATTTTCCACAAAAATCCCGTGTTTGGCACCTTGGTGTTAGTGGGAGTGGTCCCGTATACGCCAATGATGTTCTACTTCACATTAGAATAATTTAAAACCAAAATCTCAGTTTCCCCTAAAAGCCCTAGTTTGGTACCCTGAAATGTAGCTTCAGGGTATTACCATGTGTAGATGATAGACGTAGAGTGTAATGAAAACTGCCTAAGCGGCAGTTTTAAAATGAGCAAGAGTTTCGTACTCAATTAATGGTTTTTGTTGGGGTTTAATTTATGGTGGACAGGGGGCGTGACCGATTCGACCCAAGTTCGAACCTAGCCTCACTCTTGACCCAAGGAACAAGTGTATAAAATTTGGTGACCGTAGGTCAAGTCGTTCGTCAGTTATCGCATCGAAAGATGGACGGACAGACGGCCGGGTCATTGGCATAAAGTGTTTTCAACACTTAATAAACCGTTGCAAACACACATCATAAAAGGGTGAAACCTCAAGAACAACACCTCAAAAATGTTTAACGTCGTTGCCTTACACGTTAGAGACGTTTTATTGAAGAATCTTACGTTTCCCCAATCATAGAGTTACGTCATGTATAATATTGAATACTACGTGGCAGTAGCTTTGTAAACATGTATCATACACGTAGGGTCGCAATTTGAAAAAATTGTGACCTTTGACCGTTGATCCTTGACCTTTGACCTTCATAGCCCTCAAACGAACTTGACCTCCGCTGGAAGGTCATTTGGCTTAACCATTCTAACTTGTTAGAGAACGAACGGGCAAGTCATCCGAGTTAGTGAAGTGCGTGTCATGGTTAACATGGTGGTGGTGGTTTGTTAACATTGGGTTAGATTGACAAAACATAAGGGGTGTGACCCATATGGTCCAACTTCGAACTGAACCTTAGCTGGTACCCATAAAATAAATATTCGAAAAAAAAATTTGAAATTTTTTTTTACCGTTCCCGAGTTAGAGCGTGTACGTCCGGACGGACATACGGACATGGTGAATACATTAAAGGTTTTCACCCTTTAATAAACTACAGCTAAAAAGACTGCGTTATAAAACCTATACAACTAATTAGGTTAGATTAATCCAACCATCCCAGCACAATTTTTCCGCGCAGGAACATTTTTTTTTCTGTGCTGGCCAGCACATTTTTTTTTCTGTGCTGGCACATTTTTTTTTCTGTGCTGGCCAGCACATTTTTTTTTCTGTGCTGGCACATTTTTTTTTCTGTGCTGGCCAGCACATTTTTTTTTCTGTGCTGGCCAGCACAGTTTTTTTCTGTGCTGGCACATTTTTTTTCTGTGCTGGCCAGCACATTTTTTTTTCTGTGCTGGCACATTTTTTTTTCTGTGCTGGCCAGCACATTTTTTTTCTGTGCTGGCCAGCACAGTTTTTTTCTGTGCTGGCACATTTTTTTTCTGTGCTGGCCAGCACATTTTTTTTCTGTGCTGGCCAGCACATTTTTTTTTCTGTGCTGGCACTTTTTTTTCTGTGCTGGCCAGCACATTTTTTTTCTGTGCTGGCCAGCACATTTTTTTCTGTGCTGGCCAGCACAGTTTTTTTCTGTGCTGGCACATTTTTTTTCTGTGCTGGCCAGCACATTTTTTTTCTGTGCTGGCCAGCACATTTTTTTTTCTGTGCTGGCACATTTTTTTTTCTGTGCTGGCCAGCACATTTTTTTTTCTGTGCTGGCCAGCACATTTTTTTTCCGTGCTGGCACATTTTTTGTGCTGGCCAGCACATTTTTTTTTCTGTTCTAACTTTATGCGAGTCTCAAAATAAGCCCCCGAAATAAGTTCCGAAATAGGTTCTTATACAAAGTAAACCCCGAAATAAGTCCACATGGACAGGCCAAAAGATAAACACCGAGATAGATAGGCCAAAATAAGATAAACCTCGAAATAACTCCCCATACATAGACCAGCAAATATATCCCCGAAATAAGTCCCCATAGACCAACAAATATATCCCCGAAATAAGTCCCCATAGACCAACAAATATATCCCCGAAATAAGTCCCCATAGACCAACAAATATATCCCCGAAATAAGTCCCCATAGACCAACAAATTTATCCCCGAAATCAGTCATCATGCATGCAGAGTATTGGTTTACTTTCTTTTACCCCGTCTACAAAAAACGTAAAACATTGGCTCTGTGTGTATACTAGTGTGAGGGAGTAAGGAATACAGAATAGAGGAACAAAGGAATTTGAAAGTTTTAACTTGAGTATAGTGTGAGTAGTGAGTAGTAGCTTCATTGAAATGATCCAAACCAAACAAACTGACTTAGCAGGAATGGAAAAATAAAAGTATAACGATACTTAATTAAATTAGCTAAATACAAGAGTTGACCCGTGGCCGTGGGGATCTGGGGATGACCCTTGTAGTCAGGTCGAGCTAGACAGAGGAAGGATTTGCGTTACTGGACCAAATTAAAAAATATCGAGCTTCAGGTCAAATAAAACAAAGGTCAACATGCACACTAACAAAATTTAAACTGTTCACATGATCTGATAGTTAATTAATCAAAACTTAAAAGTTGAAGTATTTTTGTATATCATTGCAATGTAATTGTAGGTCCCAATCTCACAACATGCACACGGAATTCTAAATACGAATTCCAATTAGTTGAAAGATCATATTTACGATTCATAGTTTATATAAGGATTTTACATAGTATAGTTTAAAAAAAATCATAATAATTCGTAAGACTTTGTTACCCTATGAGCTTGAAGATGCCCATCACTACAGGAAATGGTGCAGTCAACAAGTTCGGACTTTGCGAACAGCTCTCGACAGGTTTTGTAGAGGGAATTGGCAGGATTATCATCTTCTTCGGAGTATGACAGATCAATTGTAAAGTTGTCACTGTCGCTCATCTTCGATCTTCGCTCTTAATTTGGGACGACGATTTTTTTCGATTCTACTAACTGCTTTCACACGCTGGCAGCTCGGATTAAGTCCCGATACCCGATACCCACACACCAGCAGAAGTCTATGAAATGAGTCTTGATTTCTGGACCGTGATCGAGTGTCTAATTCGTATTGCTCTTTGCCAGAACGTTATAATTATACAAGTTCGTATGGAATTTTAATTGTTGTTTCAGGATTCAGGAAATAACTAAAAAAAAAGTATGTGGCAATATGTTGGTGAAGAGACGTTCTTGGTCTGACGACGGGGGAGTTGTGTAGGTTTGGAGGAGGACTGCAGGATATGAACTGGAAAAAAGCAGTCCGTAGTCATAGTCATGATGATGATCATCATCAGTTGGAGCTCCGTAATATGGTTGGCTCAGTTTAGCTGCTACTAATGCCTGCTGGAGCCAAAGGGGGGATGTGAAAGACCCCCTCTTTAACCATCATCATCATCATCCGCTCTATAGAGATATTAGAGATATCCCTTTGTAACCTAGTAAATATGTACAAATACTATGTATGTCTGGCTGGCCATCGTAGCATTTGATCTCCCCTTGTTCGGAGAGCTCTTTGAGTTTAACATACATTTTTATAATGGAAAGAGCCAGGTTCTAGGTAAAAGTTGCATTTATCCTGGTTTCTCTAATATGTATAGTGTGTATTTTAATATGTACCTTTCGAAAAGTATTTAAACTGCGGGCACAAGTGTGGGTCCCCCTGCCTGGGGTATATAGCCAGAACAGACAGAATCCCTTTTTTGTTGGGGTCTCCAGTTGCTGGACTCTTATAATGGGATGGTGTGGCCCGGTGGGTCCGGAATAATAGGATTTATAAGGAGAACAGGCCTGCAGAAGTAGTACCACAACTTTTTGGGACAAGCTGGCCTGAACGAGAAGGAAACAGAGGGGGGATATAAAAATACATAATCCTTTTTACACATTTGAAACAACATTACAATGGTTCTGCATATCCCAGACTAAATAATAAGAAATAAGAAATGTATAGAGAAGAAGGGAGCTAGAAAAAGTACGAAGCCGAAAGCGTCTGAAATTCTGAAACTCTTGTTACTGTTGTAGTAGCTTGGCTTTGGGTTTGGGAATTTAGAGAGTTTTTTAGCAAGACAAGGCCAAAAAGGAGGTCCAGAGAGCTGTAAAGTGGTAACCCCCCCCCTTGTTCAACAACACTCTCCAAAAGGAAATGGAGTATATATTATGTTCATCAGGAGATACATATATTTTATGTATAGAAACTAGAGGCCAGCTTATATTATTTATTATAAATGCGAACTCACGGGATGAATGAGTCGGAAAGGGGGAGAGGTCCCCCTATATATAGAACTTACGTAACATCGTGTACCATTTGCTGGGCTACGAGAGAAGTGGATATGTAAGCTTGTTCCAAATGGTAAAAAACATATCCAAGCTGCTTCTTATCTGGGCATTTACATGTTCTCTGTATGGAAGGCTCTTATGGGGCTGTTCATTAAGTATGTCATGGAAAAATTGCTTAACCCCCTTGGCTTATCAGAGAGGTTTTGGGATGGAACCTAGGCCCCCTTGCACTATTTCATCATGGGATGTAAACGGAGTTTGAAGAGGTACTGACTGGGCGTAATTCCTGGTTATAATTAGGTATTTTCATTCGTATGTGGCAATGGCAAGGTCATTTGCTATTTAAATGGTTCCTATCCTAACCATTCGGAATGAAAAGATATAGAACTTCAGTAATAGGGATTGAATCTGTAAAAATTACAAAATTTCAATTTTCCGTTTTTAAATTTAGTAGTACTTAATTTTTATTGGGGTATGGGAGAGTGGTTTTAATATGAAGCCAAAAAAGTGCAAACACCAGTTATATACTGTTTTTAGCCCCGTAATGCCATTTTAAAGCCCAATGCTACAGTAATTTCAATCATCCACTATTCTTAACTGGATCAAAATCATATTTTATTTAATAGTTTCGTTAAAATTAAAGATATTGCACAGTAGTATCGGGGAGTTAAGCAGAAATAAATGCATAGCTTTATACAGGTTAGACATTAGATATCGAAGAGGATATCTGTATTGGATAAGACTCAGCAATAGGTTTAAGCGAGTTGTACAATTTCAAGAAAAAATACGAAACGAAGGAGCAATTCAACTGTAAGATCTAAAAGGTAGCCGGTTTTTAAGGATTTTTGATGATCTACGAAAAAGGTTCGGCTCTTCTGGAGTGGATTGGAGATGTCAAATTCATGATTTAGAAACGTCTCCTCCGTTTGTACATATCTTGGGGGGAATCGGTAGACCGGATTTAGGAAACCTATCAAAATGCCAACAAATTGAATGTGCTAAAGCCAAAGGATCATCGGGGACGATAAATAATGCAGGAACAAATTGGGCTGGAGGAGTTGGATGATGTATCGATATGTAATGGGCAAGCTGTGTGTTCACGTACGAAATGATAATAATAACGTGAAAGTAATATCATTTTTTGGCAGGGACACAATGTAGTAGTAGAAGGGCCGACGACGTGTCTCTCAGGTTTCCGAAACACCACCACCAAAATTGCATTTTTTGAGCCCCTCTGCCCCTCTTTTGACTTATTTTTTTGGAACATAAGTCCCTTTCTCCCGTCTTTTTATCTCCCTCTTATTCTTCTCCAGCCGCGACGAGCCTCTCCCTTTTTTATTATTATTTCTGGAAAAAAAAGTAACAATCATTTATTTTTTCATTTCACTCACACACTGGGAAATATGCTGTGGGGGAATCACCCACTCTTTGAGTAACTGAATGGGCTGGGCTGTGGCCCACAGGATCTTTAGAATCTTTTAAGAGCTTTACGATGTTACTATAGATCACTGGAGTGTAATAAATTAAGCCCTCTCTACTGGTACCAGTACCAGTACATGTTGCGGGTAGCCCGTATAGAGAGGAACTGCACTGGTGGGTGCTCTACTAGATATCGTTTCATTTTTGATACCTTGATGGTTTATGGCTTGGTTTTGGTAATGTTAATGGTTGTATGGTGGTTGTAGATCCGATATTATGTCCCTAGCCCTTAGTATAGTAGTAGCATTGGTCTGGGAGACTGGAGGAGAGGGGCAAAAAGCACTATCGAAATTAGCTGATGATCCAATTCAGAAATTGCAACTTGATCCGGATGAATGTTTTATGGAGGATGTTGTTGATGATGAGACTTGATCCGCCTGGTTTTGTAAATGGGAAAAAGTCATATATAACTGATGAGGATACTGGTATTGAAGGGCCGTCTGGAATGAATGCGTGAGTCATGGTCCTGGAAAAGGGACGTTTTAGTTTTTAGGAAAAAGGGTTGTAAAGTAAGGTGACAGGTAGGGAGGAATAGTGCAGTATGTTGTATTTATGGATTATTTAAGGAAAAGAGGCTACCGTTTTTCTTAACTAAACTACAACTACAACTGGTGAGGTGGATTAGAGCTTTTAGAATGTCTCAGAAAGTTGGATCTGGAAGCTAATATTATAATGAACGTTATCGTTGGGTTGATTATCGTCATTCGACGGTAACCTTTCTGACATTTATTTAGCTTCTTTTGATTCTATGGTTGTAGAGTGAACGAAGGAGTTGCTGTAATTGTACTACTACTATTTGTAATTACTTTTACACCGGGAATGGATGTGACCTTATGATAAGCAGCAGGTTGCTCTAGAACGATTCATAGGGATGTGAATAGTGTGAAGGATCTGTATTTGTAATTTGCGTTCTTATTTACTGTTTTGGAGAACCTTTTTCCTTTATGTTTTGTAAGAATTAATTTTAGTTTTACTGCAT
The DNA here is from genome assembly GCA_906901685.1 of Desoria tigrina. Taxonomy (NCBI): domain Eukaryota; kingdom Metazoa; phylum Arthropoda; class Collembola; order Entomobryomorpha; family Isotomidae; genus Desoria; species Desoria tigrina. Next base: position 1,973,761 of record CAJQTU010000010.1, on the reverse strand, counting down.
CCGTTAATGCATTTCCGAGAAGGGGTTTCCCCTCCGTAATTGGATATTTGCATACTAGAACCGAAAAATGGTTAATTTGAAGGGAGTCTAATTAGGAAAGAATGGGTTTGGTAATTAAGAAAACAAATTGTAACTCTGTATATTATGAGAATTGGATGGAACATTACGAGTTCCTGAGTCATGACCCGAGAGAGAGAGATGAAAGAATTTCCTAGCATATGAAATTACATTCGGGAAGATAGGACTTGGCAATTCATTTACTGCCACGGATATAAGGGGATGTTTGGTCAGATCCAGAATCATAAAATGACAAGATTGTTGTGAATAATTTAAATATTTGTTATCATCTTATCCTATCAACCGTAACCGTCAGACTTGCTAGGACTCCCTAAAAGAATGAAAAGATTTTTGGTTGTATTTCAGTATGAAAATCTGGATGATATTTATTTCATGATGTCGGACGGATAGTAGGTAGATAATTCGTTTAAAAAATGCCTGAAAAAGGTCAAATACTGGGAAGAATGATTATTATCAACATTTCAAGCTGGCTTTTTTATTATATTAGACACAGCCTTTTTCCTTGTACCCAGTTATTAAGTTGAGTTTGAGACAAGTTAAGGCTGGGAACATTATCTTATATATATATGGAGGAATGATTTTGCATGTTGGTAACGCTTATGATTGGTCAGAATCGTGTCACGTGGGGCGTGTTCGCGGCAAATTCAAACTCATTTCAAAATACATGTTAAAGCATTGCAAATATATGTTAAAGCATTAGGAACACACATGTTAAAGCATAGGAAATACATGTTAAAGCATAGGAATACATGTTAAAGCATAGGAAATACATGTTAAAGCATAGGAATACATGTTAAAGCATAGGAAATACATGTTAAAGCATAGGAAATACATGTTAAAGCATAGGAAATACATGTTAAAGCATAGGAAATACATGTTAAAGCATAGGAAATACATGTTAAAGCATAGGAAATACATGTTAAAGCATAGGAATACATGTTAAAGCATAGGAAATACATGTTAAAGCATAGGAAATACATGTTAAAGCATAGGAATACATGTTAAAGCATAGGAAATACATGTTAGAGCATTGCCGATGTATGTTAAAGCATTGGAAATACATGTTAAAGCATTGCCGATGTATGTTAAAGCATTGGGACTACGCTACAGCATTGGGAATGCATGTTAAAGCATTGGGAATACATGTTAAAGTATTGGGACTACGCTACAGCATTGGGAATGCATGTTAAAGCATTGGGAATACATGTTAAAGCATTGGAAATACATTTGTATTGGAGGGATCGGAGGTTTGGGTTCGAATCGAGAGATGTTAAAGAGACCGGAGGTTTGGTTTTGAATCAAAAGGTGTTAGACAGATCGGAGGTGCAGGTTCGAATCGAAGTTTCAGAAGTTTGGAGGGTTCTTATGTTTGTGTTTACATCGAAAGATTCAAAAGGATCGGACTTTTTGGTTCGAATGAAGAGGTTTGGAGTGGTCAGATTTTGTGTTTAAAAAAATCGATTTTTGGGTTTAAATTGAGAGGTTTAAGGGATCGGATGCTTGTGTTTTAATCAAAGGCTTTAGAAGGATCGGAGTTTTGGTTTCGAATTGAGAAGTTGGGAGGTATCATATGTTTTGGTTTAAATCGAAAGGTTTAGAAGGATCCGAGTTTTGGGTTCGAATCAAAATGTTTGAAGGAATCGGGTTTGTGTTTAAATCGAACGGTTTAGAGGAATCGAACGTTCGTGTTTGAATCGAGAGGTTTAGAGGGATCGAACGTTCGTATTCAGATCGAGAGGTGTTAAAGGGATCGGAGTTCGGGTTATAATCGAAAGGTATGGAGGGATCCGATTTTGCATAAGAATAAGATGGATTGAAACAAAAACACGAGACAATTTATTGAATCCTGTAGGTGTAGATAACATTGCTCCTGAATCTTAATGTAACGAAAACTTAAAGTAGCTAATTAAATCGTCACAATCTAGATGGGCGAAGGACGCGCGGAGCGCGTCCGAGCACAGCTAGTATGGGATATAAAATAGTATGTGGGATACATATACATGAATAGTACACCGCCCTTGCGTATCATATAAACGAGACTAGACCTTCGGCAAGATCGACTTTCAAGGGTGCAGGTGGTGTGGCTACTACTTGGCACTCGCATGGGTACTATTATTGTTATTGTTTGGGATTCCTTTGATCTTAATTAAACAAATCTTTGTGGAAAGATAACATGCATACAATAATTGATAAATGCAGCAATTGGGTTTTCTAATTGCAATTGGGCTTTTTCATGATTGGGATTTGGGATATCTACTACAATTTGAAGGGGTCATTATTATATGATTTGTTGTATTGTTGAGGACTTTTGTGGTCTGCTGTGAAATACTATTAGGCGTGAAGGGGTAAAATAATGACCTTCGTAGGGTTGATTCACCACTTCAGTTTAAGATGGCCATGGTTAAATGGTCATGGTATTGTTGTCATAAAAATTTGCATCAATATATGGGGTATGGCATCAACAATATCGAGATCATATTCTGATTCTGACTGGTGTCAGTATGACGTTTTTCTAGTTTAGGTCCGTGAACCATTCCTTAAAATATATTATTGCATTCAGTTTAGGCCCAGCTAAGTATGATGCTATGAAAGCCTGAAAATAGCAATAGACAAAGATTTTTTAGGTTCATCCACTACGAATCTCTAAATTCGATAGGGGCTACATCTGCTCCGAAGCTTTTCAGTCTGATCTCTTGGAGAAAGTCTTCGGGTTCCATGGAAAGATGATCCTGTGTGTTCTGCATTCGATTTTTCTTCCTGTGAAAGTTTTATGTCCATGTATTTCAGCATTTTTATTTAGATTATCAGACGACGAAATTAATTAAATGCCAAATGATATATGACTCTGACGATAAGAAGGAGGGATATAAGTCAATAACTGGATTCCAGTTTCAACTCTGAAACAGGATTTTCAGGAAAATTTCATGATTTAATAAAAAATGCCGTGCCCCCAAAACCCATAATTGCTTTAGTAAATTCCAAAATTGTGGAACTTTTATTCTCTTGAAAAACAACCGATTCTGGCAAATAATCGTAACTCCACAAAGGTAGGCACCGAGGGTACTTTCGAAACTTGGGCCATAACATTCGTCATTAGAGAAAGTAGATCTACGGGGTAAAAGTACTAGAAAACTTCTTCAATGAATGACTCCTGGTCAACAGAGAGATGAGATCGGTCCTCTTCTTCCTTTTTATCTTCATCTCTCACCGGACGAGGATCATCAGTGTTTTTCTTCTTTGACGATGATGAGACCTCACTTCCACTTGGTCCACCACCGCCAACAACTCCGGAGGCTTGTAAAGATAGAACAGCGGATCTTAAAAGTTCAAGATCTCTCTCAGCCCCAGCTGCCCGTTTCCGCTCGATCGAATTCTCCGACTCCCATCCCAACACTTTGATAACTTCCGTCATCCACTTTCCACATTGCTGGAAGGAGGGAAAAAATAGACAAAGATGAGAGAAGAGTTTTTTTAAGCGGTTCAAGTTTTTTTTTCGGATAAGTGGTTTGTTGGTGGGGCCAGGATAATAATCGTTAGATCTAATTGAGTCATAAAAATAGACCAGCACAGAGAAAGAGAGGAGGAGGATTGAAAACAGTAGAAAATTCAAGTTATTCTGTATATTACATTCCCCCGAGACGTCATGATTGATAATCATGTAATGTAAATGAGGAAGTGAGGGAAGATGGGACCTGTTTACTAAAAAGAGTCTATGCAAATTATTTGCTGACTCCCCGTTCTGTGGTAGATAGGGTACATGGATTCATGGGCTTATGGGAAAGCTGAAGGAGGGAGTGAAAGCAAAAGGTTGGATGAGAGAAGCCGTGAACTCAAAACCATAGGACATCATCAATGACACGATCATCGTCATCATGATCATTATCATGATGAGAGCATCTACCTCATAACGATATCATGGCAGTAATAATAATCCATAATAATGGTAATGACTCCGCTCATCGGGAGAAAGTAGAAGGTTCCAGCAAAGTACTGCTAATGGACCGTTCCCAACTCACCATAAGTTCATCCAGGTGCTGTTCCATGGAAATTTCCCCCACGGATCTCCGAAGTCTGGAGAGTGTGAAAACTCCGGCTTGGAGCTCGTAGATAATCAAGGCCCTCAGCCGGTTATACCCTATCATGATCATCATCATCATACCATTTAGCTTAACAGAAGTGAATTTAATGCCAGTGTAGAATTTTATATGGGAAGAAGTCTGGGTTGCTCATCGTTAGAAGAGCATTATATACCTGGAGAAATGACGGCGAGGACCGTAAGGAGCTCTTCACAGAGCTGTATTTTCCGAAGGAGCTTCTTAGGGGGGAGGAGATGGAGGGGCTCTTCGGCCGTACGGCCATATAATTGAGCCATTTCGACTTTAATTTCCAACAAATAGAAATGATTGGGAGAGAGAGTCTTGAGGAACCTCTTGAGGAACGTCTCCTTGGCGGAAATGTCTCCGATTTTTTCCTGTAATTCCTCCATCTCCGTCCCGGCTTTGTGTATGAGGGAAGAGACATAACTGACGGAGTAATCTTCACCGCAGGAGAGGCATTTCCAATCCGTTTCCGGTTGGAAAGGATTATCGGACACGATCATCCCATGTTTGGATGGTAAGCCTTTGACGTAAGCATCCGACTTAGGGACATTGGTGCACTTTGGGTGCTGGCATCGGAGGGAACTGATATGGCAACCGAGTTCAGTGGGATCGGAACATCGGTCGCATTTGCATGTGAAGAACTTCGTCATCTGGAGTAAATTGACTCTGTCATTTGTGCCCCAAAGAGGGTCGACGTAGGAGATGGAGAGGTGGGTGCCTTTCTTAATGGCTGAGCAGCTTCGGATCACTATTGCCTTTGTTCGAAGGTCCCAGGATTTGATACAGTTTGGCCGGCAGTTGTGTTCGAGAAGGGACGAGGTGTGGTAAACGCCTGGAAAAATAACAAAGGAAAGTTTGTATATTTCACAGCATTTCGTATTAAGAAATTGAGATGCATGAAAGGCAATTTTATACGATTACTTTTGGAGAAATGTAAAGGAATATGCTTTGAAAATAATAACATTTAATATTAGTTTGTATAATCATAATATAAATAATTTAAAACGGACTCGTAAAAAATAAATTGTAATTTATTAGTAAAAAAATAATTTAAATTGCCGACTGTCGTTTTTGTATCCAATCTTGGGTAATTTTCAAGCGAAAGCGATTGTAAGTGTAAAAGGAACAGTATTAAAATCGTACTGCAAATTAATTGCGAGAGGTCGCATTTTAAATTTATATTAATCCGAACACTTTATAAGATTAATCATATTCAATGACACCATCCATCCTAACTGTGAAAGAATAAAAATGAAAGCACAAATACATGCTGAATTAGTCCAAACGGTTGGAAATGGATGCTTCCAGAATTTACCGAAGCCCTAAATGCAATGATATGAATTTCCACATATTGACAATTGACGTATGAAATGTACTAGTAGCAAAATGAGCGGAGCTGCATCAAAAATATCAATTAAGTTGCCTCAGAAAGGGAAATATAATGTTGAAAGAACGGGAGAAGGATATTATATTCCGAGTTTAAGTTTTACGGGTTTCCAATGGGAAAAGCTCTTTTCTCCGGATATTTTCCCCTATTCATTTGAAAGGGATTGTCAATTGTCACCCTCTGGACGGAATGCTGAGTGTCGGGGAAGTGGGAAAGATAAGGCTGAAGTACTTATTTATAAGTGTTAAGTGGGAACGTGCGTGTGGATTTGGCTTTTAGGTTTATGATGTGGTGGGTTTTTTTATTCAATATGAAGTCAAGGGAATGATATTATGTAGTAGCAGCATAAGAGTATAAGGGTTCTTTTATAAAATACGAACCAATAAGTCGCCTGTTGATATGCCCACTATTCGAGTCCGGGATAGGAATTTCATGCCCATTGGTTTCAATGATTCCAATCAAATTGAGAATCCAATCTTCAGCTACATCCGTCCTTTGGAAGAAGGAGCGGATTATGTTGACACTGACTTCGGGACCCATATCTTGTGGTGGTCGGATGCCATGTGGATTCGTGATACTACTACTGCTCCCTTCTTCTTGTTCCTGATCCCCTAAAGAGTCTTTGAATGCCTTCCGTTTCTCGGAATTGGACTCCAGGCTCATAAGTTTGTCAAAGGCTTCGGAATCCTTGTCTTTAAGGCTGAGGGCACGTAGGATCCCTATTGATTGGTAGAGGGGATGTTCGGTGTCGAGGGTGCGAATTGTTACTTTCCCACGTGCCTTGGAGATGAGGCATTCCGCTTGATGAACTTTGGAATTGGCACAGGAGTCGGAGAGGCACATTGGCCAGCCACAGCCGTTGGGACATGGTCGGGGCTTTACTCCCGTTCCATCTGAAATTAGTTTCATTAAGTAAAAATCTAGCTTTTTACATGCATAAAAATGAGGTCCATGAATTGGGATGCATATTTGATGCATTTTATGTTATACTCTGGGGGTTCCAGACATATTATAATGAGTTGCATCCCAGTGTCATCAAATGGGAGATTTCATTTGATATAAATTTGTCGTTCTTACCATCGGTTTCCACCCCGTCGGGCCGGAATTCGGAGTAACAGCCGAGGCAAACGGGTGGGGTGATTTTTGGTGGGGTTATCAGCAGAGGTCTTTCTTGTATGATAATTTCTCCAGGTTTGATGTCCCTTACTGCTTCCAGATATCGACCGAGTTGGGGAGACTGTGAAACTTTCCAGGCACAGCATTCACCCTTATGATCCCTCCAGTGTTGTTTTTGATGTTCTCGGGAACAATATCCGACTTTTTGACAGCCGCCACATCGGGATTTAGCGATGCCCTTGCAAACGGCACATTCCCCGGTTAAATCCTCGCTTGTCACGTCCTGTTCGTGATCCTGAGTACTTGGTCCCCCCATGGCTTAGACAATACTTGGCCTCTGTAGTGCGTCAGGTTAAGGTCTCGTAATAATCTGACTGTTGTATTCGGCTACAGAGCTGATGTTCACTAATCCCCCGAATTCGGATTAGTCTTCAAGGTTGAAGGAAATTTTTCTAATCCCTCAGACAGGGAATTGATCAGCAACTGGAGGGATAAAATGAAAAATAAAATCATTGCATATAATAGATTATATTGGCTGGGAATATAAAAATAAACTTTCTCTCGGTCTCAGAACTCGTAGACTACCAGTTCCATCAATTCTTAATACTCTTATCGTATTTATTTAGCTCCATCTTCGCCTGCTTCTCATATAATAACACCGGGATTGGTAATGTTGTTTTGCGAAATCATTTTTTATTATACCAGGAAAGTCATAAAATTGAAGGCGTAAGCAAATAACTTGAGTACGTGGAGAAAGTCGGCAAACATAATTTCTGTGGAGAAAGCAGGTAGGGAAGGCGTTGGATTCATCTATTCCTCACTTGAAATTGAGGTGAAGGAGTCAATTCTAGCATAAACCATCACGGGGAGTAGTTGTAGTAATAGGAATATCAAGTCTCTCTATATAAAGCTACCACAAATATAATACCCCCAACTGGTCCTAACAACCAAAACCAAGTTGACTTTTATTGAGAATGGATGGATGAAATGAAATGGATAGGTGTACTTTAGTAAAAGGTTGGTTAGCAATTTTTTTTACTTTGGTACGGTGTAAATTGTGTGCACAAGGGCCAACGGAGTCGGAAACGAAGAAAAATGGTTTCCGAATCTCACTTTCTCTTCAACAAAAGTTGTGTTATTTGGCTTCACACTTCTCTTACCTTCGTCAGCCCAAGAGGTAGTTTTTTTTGGACCTTGGAAAGGTTGCAATAATAAAATGGTAGTGTAAATTCCTATCCACCACTTCCTCGTTTCCAATTTCCAACAAGCGCAAGGGGGGAGGAGATGTATTCGTTTCCGAGGAATTTCTTTGGCAAAATGGAACTGAGGAAGTATGGGTTTTACAACTACAATGAAGGATGTAATCTAATGGTTACCTACCGGGGAACCATGCCACACTTACAGATCTGCCATGCGGGACTTCACACCTTCTTAAATTCTATCCCGTTTAAACACATTACCTTTTCCTCTTCTTCGTTGTATCCGAATTTCCGAAACTTGGCTGGAATAGGAAATAGGAATAAGGACAATGAATTGGTGGTGGTGAGATGTGAAATGGAGACGTGGGGAAGTAAGATAAGGGGGGAACATGAAACAATTTAGGATAGATATATTCTTTTCTCGGGGTTTGCAGTTCTCGGGTTCTTCTGAAATTATATTACTTACGGTCTAGGTGGAGGGGAATAGGAATTTAGGCTGTTGGGATATGCGGGTGCATATTTTAAAAGACCAACAAGAGGACGTAAAAAGAGTGAAATATATCGGATTGAGGGGAACTGAGTCAGTTTGGAAAAATAGGAGTCTGTAACTGTATATTAAGTCAAGTGAGGCAGGAGGTGAGATGTGTTGCCCCTCTCTATTTTTAACCCTATCGGTTTTGATAGAAAAACGCAGGAGAGTTTCGAATATGTATGGTTGGGATGTTGGGAACCATCGGAGATGAGATACCCACTGCTCCGGTTGGATTCGTACATAATTAAAGTTGTGGAAAACAACGGGGAATATGGCATGACATGGGAAATTAGCATCCACAAGGCTTCGCTGTGAGCTAAAAAGATTCGAATTTCGGGGAACGAAATCCGTAATATGTAATAGGAAGATGTAATGTAATCAGAATGAACAATAGAAAGTGGAAAGAGCAAACCATTTATTCTCGCCAAACGAAGACGTTAACATTTAAATTATTATTATTCAAGTTCACAATACATCCGGAATCAGACAGTAACTGTAAATAGGAATACGAAAGGAATCACACTTATATACAATAAATGTGACAATTTACCCATTTAACGGTGTCCCCAATTTACCCATATATTTGAAACGATGCCATGTTGATGACACTAGGGACTCGTTAAATCACTACGTATATTATTTTCATTGATTCCTCTTTTGATAATTAATTACTAATTCGGTAACGGTTGAGATGGCACATTTTGCTCTGCTGATTATTAGGATCTAACCCGGGTTGTTTCTGGTTTATTACGTCACAATAAATTCCAGTTAGAGCCGAAGAAATCCTTTGTTTGATAGCATTCTATTTCAATTGATACCCGAATAACTTAAAAATAGTTAATGTTACAGACACGCCCACAGTGTTAATATCATTTTGAAATACTAATTCATAGAGTTTAAGTTTAAGTCAAATTCCCCAGCGGACTTGAATTGCCGCATCTTATGTTTAAACTTTGAGTTGCGTCTCTCGTGTTGAATGCGAGGAGCACGCCGTGTACAGCCATAACTATTACTTTGGGAGTTGATGGAGTCACAAGGATTTCATCTAGCCTAATTTCAATATTTCAATTAAAGTTAGCTAACTAGATTTACGACCTAGTTAATGATCAAAACCCCACCCTAACTGATTAATAAATCTTTACCCTTTAGTTTTCTACTTAAAATCCGTGTGTTTGCATACTAATTGAGTAGGGAAAGTCGTCAAAAGGACGAGCTCCCATATAGGCATTCACACAAAGGTGAAAGTAAAGCTGAGGATCGACCAACGTCAGTTAGGGATATTTCAAATTGCGGGAAGGCCGCAACAGTTAACATATTAGTTATCTTATGGAATTATACAAACAGCACAAGTGAAGGAAAAAAATGGAAACTAATAATTCAATAAATACTTAAATACAAGGTTTAATTCTCAATCGTACATCATCATAATCATAATATAAAACGTCTCATAAAATATAAAATCACAAAATAACAATCAACAAAGAGGATGATTGGTAAACTACAACTAACTAATATACTATGTAAATAGGTAGTCACAGAATGGACGAAATTAAATTAAAACGGTTTAATTCTTAATGAAGATTACTCCTGAGTGCATGCATATTACACTCAAGCCTGTACGTACATTCATCACATCGAGTTAAACATAAGGCCGACGGACAGGGAAAATAATATAAAATTAAAAGACAGAAGAGTGTTCCTATATACACAATGTAATAATGTAATCTAACATTTCAAAGAACTAGAAACTGTGCGGTGAAAGCTTAATTAAAACAGAGGATTTATGATCGCTATCCCTAACGCAGGAGTTAGGAGAAAGTAAAAGTGTCTATAAGTACATGGAAGATTTCACCTACAGCATTTAGCTGCTTCAACTATTCAACTCCCAGTTTACTTCCAAGATAATAAAAGTTACAAAGAAATGGAGAAAGGTAATGGTTCTAGGAAATTAAAAGTAAAGGCCAGGTACTTAAGTTTCCGTTTATTAGAGAACTTCATATTACGTATTTACTCCCTGGATTTTTTACCCATGGAAAAACAGGAAATAAAAAACTTTCCCCTTTCCCCCTCCGTTTGTTCATGATTAGTCAGTAGGAAAGTCTCCCACGTACGAAGCCGTTCATGCAGAGAACATGTTTTCCCGGATGTTGAATACAGAAAATTCATAAGCGTTTTCTGTCTGCATATTATTACTTCTTAGAATAATAGTAGTAGTAAGTAGTTTGGGTACAGTAGGGTACAAGGGTACCCAACAAAGACGGGGAGGATAATTACACTTGTACATTGGGTACAGTGATGAGTAGGTTAGGTAAAGTCGGCTGAGATGAAGGCTGGGACTTGTGAAATTTTCGAATCTTCGGAAATACATTTTTTTAAATTATAAACATGTGATATAAACACACTAAAGTCATTTCAATTAAAATGAATCCATAACAAACACGTAGGGTGAAGGTATTTAAGATTCATTTAGTTGATTTGTACTTAATTAGTATCCGTTTGAAAGGATTTATATTGTGGTCAGGGTTAGAACTTACCGGTTCCTTCCTGCACTTAAAACAGTATTGCGGTGGGTCATCCACGAAATATAAGTGTTTGCGGATACTGTATGGATAATTTTCATACAATTGATTGTAAATGCTAAACATGGTTTCGCAACAACTGATTATATTATCTTTAACATTTAACTCATCTCAGCCGACTTTAACACTTTTTATCTCGGTAAAATTTTAACGGATTTTCAAAATTTATTTTTGTTGGGGTAAAGGTCCGGTAGATTGCAAATCGTAAAAAATAAAAGTAATAAAAATCCGAAAATTCGTTTTTTTGAAAACCCTCGATTTGCTGCACCCTAGAAAAACGGGATTTACGTGTTGTGTCAAAAATACGTAAAAGTAGAAGCCTTTCATATTACAGTGTTGGAGAGGAGAGTTCTTCTGGAGACACCCGGTCGGGTATCTTCTGATAGGGACCGACTGGAGACTGTGTGAGCTGGAATTTATTTTTTATACGAGGCGACTACTTGTGACTCCAAATCCCGAAGTTCCAGGATGTCGGATTTTAATTTGAGCTTGATGATTTCTCTCCAGATTTCGTGTCGGTGGAGCGGATTTAATACTCCACAACGTTCTAGAGCTGCAGAGTTCATCCGAAGCAATGATCTTCCATTTACATTATTCTATAATCATCCATACAAAACAGAGAAAAAAACGGATATAGGTACACACTTATTATATGAATGAGTTTTTTCTTAGCACATCCAAATATTCAGCATCCCTTTTCAACCGGGATTTTTTCGTAATAAACCGACTCTCACAATCACTTCAAAGATATGTTAGAAAACTATGGTGTCGGAGAAATGGGAAAACCGGGTGCTACATAGTTTTCCCTGCCTCTGCTCATGCTAAAACCTTAAGAATTAAGAAGGACGAAAGGATTTCGACGTTTTCAAGGGATAAAAAGAATGAAAGAAAATCTTCTTGATAGAAGTAGAAGGAGAAAGTGTCTCCAAAAGAGGAGAGAGAATTCCAAGAGTCCATTAAGAAACAGCTTTCATCTTTCCCGTATTAATTATTTGTGCATCACTTATTCACTTCCTCTCCGTCTCATTTCAAATCTTCTCATCAAAGATAAATACTGAAAGGGCTCCCTTCAGTGTTCTAGTTCTGGAAACTTTAATTAATAACTATTTCTTCAAATTCCTTGCCCAACTCACTGGTTCCGTGAGAAGTAGAGAAAAGGATTTAAGATTTAATATAAAAATATATATGGGAAGATATAAATAATCCGCTAATTATCAAGGAATTACAGGCGGCTACAGGAGCCGAAATGGCGTGAGTCCCTGATGTGATTATGAGACTCGGCATGGTTGAATTATAACTTTAAGATGGCAAAAAGATGCGAGCCGACGAAAAATAGGACTTACTTTAAGAAATAATTCCGAATACTGAACCCCCAAGTCTCCACAGTGTCTTGCAAGCCATAGTTTGCATTCGTTTACAGTCCATAATGCTGGGGGCCTTGGTCTTGTCGTTCCACTCTATAATTTTATCAAAATCAAATAATTAATTAATTAAAAACCGTGGTGAGGTACGATGTCTATTCGTCTTATCAATTCAATCATGAAATAGTTATCAAAGAGGAATGCAGTAATATGGAGTATTGCTTGGAAATTACTATTCACACTATTTAATTTTACATTCATTAGCTTAATCAATACCTAACCTTAACTTAAAATGACTAAAAATAGATCAGTTATAAATATCAATTATAGCTTATAGCTACACAATTAAGTTTTATTAATTGCGACACAGCTAAGAAAAAATACTTAAAGTCCAATTCCAAAAGGCTAGGCAAGAGAAGGCTTTCAATTTAGCCGAATAGAATTTATAAGATAAATCGGCCTGTCTTGAGCTGATAACATTGTTATCTTAAAAATGAAATGCCTGCTGTCCTTATGATAACTGTTCGATAACTTCGGTGAACTGGAAAGCCTGCCGTGGAAGTCATAACGGCATTTTTGCTGTGTTCGTTCATAACGTACAATGGTTTCCGACGAGTACTCGTTCTAAGGGTCAAAGCAAAGGGTCCCTGGTCCCTTTCTGGCTTTTACTATCTCTTCCAGGGGGTTATTTTTTTCAAATGTCAAAATCAGGGAACTTAGAGATGTTGTAGGATATTAAATTTTAATTTTAACATTGAAATGGTATGAGGAATTATTTCAATTTCGGAGCTGGACTTTGATTTAAAACTAAAATTAGGCAAAACTACGGTCATGCATTTTTTTGTCCGATGACGATGGCAATGACATTACCTTATTAATTGGTGATTTGGTAACGATTGGTGTGGTTGGTGGATTGTTGCCCCCATCGTCTTTATTATTACTCCCTCCAGGCAAAATAACCATCTTCATTTATTACACCGCTTGCTTGTCGTCCCCGTTTGCCGTTAAAATATTCTTTTTTCAATTGGATCAAGAATCAGGATGTCCGGGAATCATAATTAAAAAGGATATAAATTAGCCCGAGTCTGGGACACAAAAGAGAGTATGCAGTATGCAGTAAAAAGGCTGCACAAGGAAGTTATAAATAAATTTAAAAAAAATTAAAAATAGCTATAGCATAAGCACGATGGGTGAAAATTAATTTAATTGCATGTTGCATTTGATGCTCCCCAGTCCACAGTCCCCATTCCATTCCACAATTGGGACTTAGGGTTAGTTTTTAATTTAGCATTTTAAAAGATATGAGGCTTAAGGTATGTCATAGTCATATGTATTATTGATTATTATATTATTTATATACAATAATCTTAATCTTAATACATTCCACATTCTATGGATCTTAAGATTAGTAACAAAACTTGGAGTTTAGTTTAGTTTAGTCTTTAGTTGGACTTTGTGTCATAAAATCATAAATTGTGTCAAAGTTTCGAAAATTGGTATAAAACAACAACAGAGTTGGTTAGGTTAGGTTAGGCAGGCATGCAAAATATGAAAGTTCATTTGTAATTTATTTGGTGAAAGTTCGATATGAGAAGGAAGTGAAAGCGAAGGAAAGTTAAAATCAATTCCAACCCAAATCTGAAGAAAGGACTTTAAAGACTTACAACTTTTCATGTCGATCCTGAAGGTCCGGTTCTTTTTAGATGACTCTGGATAAAAGTCGTAGTAGAATAACTTGTGAAGTTAACTGTCAAGGGTTTAAAATACTTATTTTTCTATTTGTTGACTGCTAATCATGATTAGTAAAAGAGAAAGTCAATCAAATCCGTTCGAGTTAGAGAGAGTGAGAGTTGTGAGAGACGAGTATTCTTCAATTCGTACTCCCGCCTCGGTTACGTTTGGGTAACGGGGTAAAGGAACACAGGACAAGTATACGAGTCAGATATATGACTGACGCTGCAAGTTCAAACTCTTACATGTTCACATTTTTCATCGACATTCATGAAAGTACATAGAAATTCATGAAAGTACATCGAAATTCATGAAAGCACACAGAACATTTGAACAACTAGAAAGGTATTTGTAAGGATCAAGTAAGGACGCTTGAATCTCTTAAATTCGCATTTTTTGTATCGGAATTCATGAAAGTACATCGAATTTCATGAAAATGCGTTAAAAATTAATTTCGTTTAGGGTTTTAGAGAGCACATGTGGATTCATCAACCTTCATTAAAACAATTAGCAAGTTTAAGACTTTTAGGATAGGATGACGTCAAGAACAGAATCTGGGAGGGATGTTTAGGTTTGGATAGTATCTGGTTTATCGGTCTTGATAACTTGTATAACAAAGCGCTGGTAGTGGAATTTGCTCTTATTTAAACATTCTCGGTGGAGCAACTTTTTAGAATTAATTGCTCTATAGCCACTATCTACGTTTAATGCTGAAATTGGATATTTTCATATATACAGCATATTATGTAATATTAGCAATAGAATTTAACAAAAACAACGATAAATTTTGAAGGTCTAAAGGGCCTTATAATTACTAGCATCGTTACAGAAAACATGTCATGGGACAATTCCAGTAGACAGTAGGACTTTTAAGGGCAACGACAATAATTGTCTACTCATAATGTGTAATGAAATGACTGACTCGTAAAATCGTAAATATGCATATGAAATAAACCCCAATGGGAACTAATGAAGAAGCCATGGAAAATTGTTCAAAATTTATTCAAGGTTCATCTTGTAACTCTTATTGCGAAAGAAAGCAAGCAGTTTCTTACTTATATAATCCCGTGCATAGGTCAGTAAAAGTAAAAGAGTGTTGAAAACCTATTTTTAAATAACTTCGAATCTAACATGTCTTGGAGGCAGTAGGACAGGGTTATCTTATACTGTTTAAATGCATAACAATGCTACATTAGATTTTTAAGTGCCTACTTGTGACGATTACCAGCAAAGTTATTTGCATTTCACACTCCTTACCGTCTATTGTCATTTATAAATATCCATAACTCGTAAATATAAAACACTATAACTGTATGCATCAAGTATTAAAATTAAAATTGCGTGCATAACGTTCACATTAAAAGTGAATAGCATGTACATTTAAGTACTAGAAATTTGTTATTTGTTTGAGTATGTATATGTTCTTTGGGTAGCTTACCACGCTTTGAATGTCAGTAACTAATTACAAATGCTAAATAGTGGCATTTTTGACACTTTGTCTAAATGATTTTGTCAAGGAGGTTGCATTCAATTTGATGCCTTCTGGGGATGTGGGGAATGATTATATAAACCTTTTCCATATATTATCATGATCGTAAGTGGCAGACGTGCAAATTTCAATCAAGAAATGCGAATTGTGTTAGTTTGTTCAGAGGTGAGACGTGCGTTTAATTTAATATTATGGGATTTATTTGTTGGTAAGAACCAATTTATAATCCAAACGTGTGTAGCTACATGCGTATATTTACATTAATATTCCGCGACCGTATCGTATAAGATTTGATTTATAGGTTCTTGTGATGTACAATCAAATCGTGATTAATAATTGAATAATATCGATCCTCGTCGTTGGCAAGCCCAAATTCAAGGTTAACGATTAGCTTCGGCTTGATAGATTTTTTTAGATTCTGATCTCAGATTCTGCATGTTGGCAAAATCATGGGCCTGATTTAGGTTTATATATTCAGGAAATTGTCAATAATTGCTTGTCAGGAACTAGAAATGATGGCGATCTAAAATCTAAAAGGCCATGATATGTTTGTATATCAAAAAGCGGAAGGTTAACCGTTCTTCCATTATCCGAATCTTGAATGGAATAATCTCGGAAAAATACATTATCCACTTGGGAATATGATAATGAATACCATTAAAATAAAAAAGGTACTATTCCACCAAGGTCAAAAAATAAGTAGATAAAAACTGGAACGAACGGGGCAAATAAAATCAATCTCTGATATAGAAGACCCAAAAACATTAGTGTCAATGCGACGCTTAAAATTTTCATGTGACCACTTCAGGATAGGAAGAAGCACTTTGCACCTGAGCAAAATGGGGTTTCAATTTAAGATGCTGTGTTCCCTTTAGAAATAGTCTCTAAAAGTTCGACTCAACGGTGCATATATGCATTATACATTCAATTGACATTCGCAAAATGATCAATAGGTATATCTTGATGAAACACTTGAAGTTTGACTAATTCGACTTGGGTGTCAATGGGTTCCTATTTTACTACTAATGAGGTTCGCTTTAAGCAGATGTATTTAAGACAAGGTTAGGTTACGACACGGCAAATTGGGCTAAAGTCAAAGATTGGGATTGGCTTCGAGAACGAATGTATAGTGAATACATTTGGGAACTACGGCTGAAAAATTGTAAAATAAGAGAAGACTTGCAAAATTTTAATTTAGTACTAAAGATGCAGTGTTTAAATGATAGTGTAAATTGCAATGGAGTTGCAAAATTGAAACAGTTGAAGCGAAATCCAATGAGTTCGTCTTTTGCTCGTTCTTTAGTCATTACGATAGTTTTTCGAAACTGGCCAATCAGTTTATGAAGTAATATTATGCAGTACTGTTTAAGATCATTTAAGCGGTCAATTATGATACTAATTACATGGCCAGAAAATTAGTACAAAAGTTTAAATATATAGTATATTACATATTTTCCTACAATTACTCTGATCAAGGTTATTAGTTCTCAAGCAATAATTTATTTTTCATACAAGTTGGTAGTCGTTGATCTCAGAAATTCTGAAGTCAGAATTTAATCACCGAATTTAGAACTTCATTTCCTAGAATGAAATCGAGAGTATAATTATGAACCTTGGATGGAACAGAATATTTCCAGAAAAAGCAAGTTAGTTTGCTAATTACCCAGGTAGAACCACCCCCGCCATGCCCGAGTTAATTATTGTGTAAATAAAATTAGCATATATTCTTATTCATAAACAGAACTTCTTATTTACCTCACCGCCCCCGATAAAGCCTATTCCTCAAGTCAAGAGTCTGGGTTTGAATATTCATTAAAATCATTCCGCTCATCTACATGCAAATAAATGGACGGCTGTCAAACTCTCATAGTTCATGTAAAGGCAATTTAAAGGTAAACAATTAATTAGCGGTCGTTATTTAGTATCTCGCCAAAAGAGTATCTTTGGCCGACATTAAATAAATAAATGAAGTAGTGAAGTTTATGTAGTATTTTAGTAGTAGGGAATAAAAAAAAATCCAGGACTAATTAACCATATTACATCAAATCTCAAGTATTTTTAAAAGTCCTGTAAAAAAAATTGAAAACTGAACTTGCTAAACCACTCCTAGGATTCAAGGCTTGTGAAATCGAATCATTTGCAAATCCATTAACACCTAACTTCATCAACTCATCAAATATCCTCATCCATTCTCATGCATATCATACGTACTTACTTGGTACTTGAGACTAGAACTTAACCAAGTAGCTGGCAAATGAAGGTAAAAAACACGGAAGGCCTGAAGCTATCATCCGTTGCATCTTTACAATGAAATTAATTGTTTAATATATCCCTGGACTGTGCTTAAGACTTTTTATCGAATTTCCATAGCATGCTTTCATATAAAGACAAAATACCAAGAAGCACGGAGGATCATGGCATTAAAAAATCAAATATTAGTATTTAGTTGCATACATTGATTTCCGGTATCATCTCTTGAAAGTTGATCCAACCACTTTGTGGTATAGAGGGGTTTATAGTCGAGAGCAACCACGAGGAAAAACTACGGAAGAACGGTTGAATCCTGATTTATTTGGTCCAGGTAGGAGGAGGTGAATTGGCTTGAATTCTACCTGTGGTCAGAATGGCATCTTTTAAATTAGTATTCATGATATCATTCATTTTAAAACATGAGGAAAACTACCGTTATGTTTTGTAGATAAGTTTTCATACTTGTGATTTTTTTTAAGCAGACAGGATTTGAATAGGTCAAACACATGGCATTTTAAATAATCATTGTAGTTAGACAACATGAAACTGAAAGGGATGAAGAGTGCAACATCGTTAACTGTACAGTGCATACATTAAATCAAAGTTTAAAGTTTGTTGATGATAATCAGTAGTCAGGAGCTATATGTGCGTACGAAAATATCCTCATTACAGACATTTTTAATCTGCATGTGAAGAAGAGTAGGAAGTTAATGTAATTAATCAATAGCTCAAACTGCTCATCAAACCAACGATCTTGCATACAAGGAGGAATAATTGTAGTATTTGTAATTCTATTATTCTCATACACTTGACTTTGAATATTTTGATAATGACACTGAAATCCTATTAGACTGCACAAACGTACTTTTTAATAAGGAAATGCAAATTCGACGGACGGGATTTATAAATCAGGTAGTAGTTCTAAACTAAGAATATGGAGAGGTACTATTTGGGAACATTGGCAAAGGTCAAATTGCAGTACGTGGATGGCCACTTAATATTTAATCATATTATAAGGAACTCAGCCTTATAGCCCTCTCATAACTTCACACGTTAGTATTATTGTGGATTTGAATTAAATTCTCATAATTCACAGGCTATTATTGATTCATAAGCTCATGTTCATACTGCTTTCAAAATGCTTTTTTAGCAAAAAGCAGACATTCTAAAACATACTTCCTTCTATAAACGCATGTTATCGTAAGTAGGCTTGTTTAATGCTGTGGATAAGCATTCCGGTGAAGTATTTGATATTGTTATTGAAGTTATAATTGTTATAAACCAACAGAAAGGAAGTAGAAGTCTTAATTTCAACCCAATAGTCAATCAAAACAAATCTGCAAATCATATTTGCTTAAGTTATTTTGTCACCTTCTTAAGGGTTTTCTTCTTCTATTGCTTTTTACACTTTGTCAGCGTTTCGCTTTTTCACGCTTTGCCAACGCTTATGCATGTTTCGCTTTTTTAAGCCTTTGTCAAAGCTTGTGCTTTACACGCTTTTTCAAGGCTTATGGTGTATGGTTTTAAGCTTTGCCTTCATTTGCACCTTCTTGCACTATGTCAAAGCTTGTGCTATTTACACTTTGCCAACGTTTGTGCATTTTTGCCTGGTATTACGCTTGACCAACGCTTGTGCTATAAACGCTCTCTCACGCTTTGACTACGCTTTGCCTAGGCATGTGCTATATACGGTTTGCCTAAGCTTGTTCTTTATAATCTATTTTACGCTTTGCTTACGCTTGTTAAAATACATTCTTAAGCGTGTGCTTGTATTTTTTTCCATGTTTAGAAACTTTAAACATACAATTCAGATAACTAGTACGACATTGTTATTCAAGGGAATTAGAGGTGGCTCTCTTAGAAGGGCTGTTGGACAGGAAGAGGACAGTGCAGGCAATTGGTCAATGATTATTAAAATATACTACGGTACGACATGATATAAACAAAATTGTAACAAGCACAAGTATGAGACCAGTGTACGATGATAGACTAAAATAGAAAATTCAAAAACTAGCTGTGCATGATGTGTCATACTTTGGCTTTAAATGATTAATTAATTAATTACCTCTTCCTCATCCGGTTGAAAACATCTTCCCTTGAAATTATACACAAGTTATCCACACGATTGGGAAAAAATCATTTCAACAGCCCTTTCATAGGTTACACGCGATAAAATACACTCAAGCATATAGATCTACTATTAAATACATGTAAAAATACCTCGACTAAAAATGGCTTTATTTTCAAGTATTTTTTTATGTAAAGTTCGTTATTAGTTATTACTGCATGCAAGTACAGGTGTAAGATATGAGAGGCTTAAAAAACGAATGATGACAATAATTGTTAATTGAGAAGTTGTCATAAAACACCAAAGCATCCTTGCATATGAAGTAAAGAGTTAGGAGCATACTTTGTCATTTCCATTGTGAAGATGATCCACGAGGCCAGCAAGTCTCTAAATTATTTTAAATGAAAAGGAACGATCTTGAGACTTTTAGCGAGACTGTTTACTATTATGATTTGTGATTCATAGTTATATTATTATTAGCGTGGCTTATGCAAGTAGCAAGGGCAAAATTGTAATATCATGACACAGATAGAATCACATAGAATGCTCATAGCGTTAGGTTAAGAAACGAAAATTTTCCAAACAATACATGACGAATCGGATATATTTTTATAAAAAATATATACTAGATATATAAATGGCTACCAACAGACCGTGTAGTTCTGAACACAAAAAAGAATAAACATATAAAAATGACATTAGATTATTTCTTATTAAAGTGTGTTCCTGCTACAATTGCGAATACGATCCAACCTAATAATAGTAATAATAGGATGGTAATGCCTATCAAATTACTGTTCGGGCACACCTTTATAACACAGTAATAGTTTTTATATGTCACTTTGACAAGTTGGTTTGATGACAGTTTCACAACTATTTTAGTTGATAGTTGACGGAGTTTGGAGCATAGCATATATTTTATTGAATAAGACCGGCGGTACGGCACTAAACCTGTCTTTTCAATTATTATATCATTATCTCTTTCTCATGCGTGTCATTTCACATTAACTATCTAGTTTCAAAATCATTATGTTGGAGAGATAGTAGAGGAAATTTATATACGACCTCTAAAATTCATCCCAAATTAAGCCTTGCACAACAAAATTAAATATTGCAATAATAATTTGTATTGTATGTATAAGAAGCACGGATTCGAATCGGTGTATCCTTTTATTTATAAGCTCATAGTCTAAAGATATGATTTTTGCATTATAAGGCAGTACGGGTTTAAAACAACTTTAAATATCCTAACCTTATAAGAAGCAGAGTCCGGTCTGATTTAGCCATCCGATCCAGTAACATCCGGTTACGTAAAAAATGGTAAAATAAATGCGCATTATGCCTGAACAACATGGCTATTTAGTGTGTTGAGTAATTTCCCTACCTGGACCATAGGATAGTATTTCATGACAAAGAAAAGAGTACAATACGGAATAGGAAATAATGACCTTTGTACTCTTAATTTACATGTTTACACAATAACACACCATGCATATCTACTCATTCAACAAGCTACTTTTTTAATAGCTTCTACTTTCGGCAAGTTTAACATCACAATATTTCTAAATTTTAGCACGTGTACGTTCGAATGAAACAAGGATTAACAGTTTTTCGACTCATTTGCATATATTATTTTAATACTGAAAGTATAGTAGGAAACTATTCTATTCCTTTACTATTGGATCAGATACACAAGTACATTCATTAAATGGGATACTAATGCGAGTGGATAATATAGGGGCGCAAGCAATTTCTTATGCCCAAACTCATCATACAATATTCGGGAATTGTCCGAAATAGCATAATGACAAGGCTCTTTTAGTTGATATGTACTCAGTTACTCAGAAATTGAACTAAATATATTTAATTGGGAGAACACCGGAATATGTATAGTTCAGAAAGCGAAAGATAAACTTGAGCTGAAGGTATTTCGTCTTATTCATGATTATAAAAAGACAGAGGCTTAAATCGGCAAACTTGTTGCTTATTAGAATGATCCTGGAATAATAGTTTAAACATAGTATTAGGTTTTATAGCTATGTCTACTGTTTCTGCATGTAAAATATAGAAGTAAAAACCCAACTACGACAAGTCAACCAAGTCTAAAGTTTATACTTGGAATCTGGGATTCTAAGCTTTACAAACATATAAAAAATATTTCATCGTGCAATTACCCATGCTTTAAAATAAGAGCTGTATAAAAATAATAAATAAATCTCATGCAAACTGGATAAAAATGTACTTGGTAATAATAAAATTCAATCGACCTATCCATTCATTCCAAATTCAATACCTGAGCCAGACAGAACAACTGAGCTCTTCTTTGACATACAACGAATGTACTTATATTAGCTAGGACTAGGGGTTAAAAAATCCATTAAATCAATTTTTTATTAAAACTTACTCAGTCTCTATGCAAGTTTTCGCACATGTAGTTGGCTAGTTGGTCAGTCATATTATTACCAGGACGGATTTTTCAACATGGTTAAAATCGGAATAAAAAACATTGATTACGATCATCCTGCAAACCTGCAAATAAGGCTAAGATGACGATGCTTTCGTTGGAAAGGTATTATGGACCAGCAAAGGGCATGACTTGTTACATAATCTTACATATGAACTTTTAATCTAGCCAGTATTATTCCAGCAACTTTTTTCATAGCAAAAGGTTTTCTTGATTGCTAAGATTGAAGATGCCAACTTGTTTTACGATTATAATTGAAACCGGCCTTGGTGGTTCGGTTGATAGTGATTTGGTGTGGCTTGGGCTTGACCACGGTTGACCAGGTTCAAGGCTATGTTGTGCGGTGCCTGGATTTTGAGATGATATTTTGCTAAAAAATCTTAGTTAGGCTGCTACTATACCTAAACTGAATAATAGGAGACAGGAGATCTGTCTATGCATATTCCTATGATACCTTTTAAGATGCATAAAAACAAAAAATATACTGCTGCTGCTACCCTATAGATAAAATTCAAAAGCCCTAACAGTTAATGGGTTTATTGTAGTCCATGATGAGGATAATGAAATTCAGAGAATGGCACAAGGTTATTTGGTGTAAGGGATGGACTCATGTAGATTAGAATATCCCAAATACTGGTATAAAATAACGTCTCCAGATTGGATTTTTTTCCGTTTCCTAAGAGGGTTGTTACCCTGCCGTCCTTGAGGGTTCAATTCAAAGTGTTTCCATTTTTATAGGGTAGATTGAATACATTATTATGATGAACGTAGGGTTGTTATTGTTGATGTTGAGGACATAAGGGCTTCCCTGAAGAGTAATCCTAAATGTCATTACCCTTTTAGGACTGGAAATATATGAGGATGGAGGAAGGAGCCCTTTGAATTGGAAGCTTGACCTTCGTAGAGTTGAGAGGTTCAATGTATCATAACAACTTTACGGCAAATGTATTATAACGAACAATAGGGGTTAGTTTCGTTTTTGAGAACGGAAACGATTTACCTGTTTCCAGAAGGAGAGAGACAATTTGGTTAGGAATTTGAAGATGTCCGGATATATATTTTTAGCAAGTTATAATCAACACCTTTGTTGTTCAGAAACAGACACAGAGACACGTGTCCTGTTGTTCA
The DNA here is from genome assembly GCA_906901685.1 of Desoria tigrina. Lineage (NCBI taxonomy): Eukaryota > Metazoa > Arthropoda > Collembola > Entomobryomorpha > Isotomidae > Desoria > Desoria tigrina. The sequence continues at coordinate 1,950,279 of CAJQTU010000010.1, read as the reverse complement.
TCTTCAAGTGGGTCACGACTTATTTGACTTCCTTGAGGAAGTTAAGTAGAATGTGACCTTTGTACTGTGTACAGTACTGCATTCCACCAAGAGTCAATATTTGTGCAATTAGACTCGTTTTTTTATTATTATGGGCTGACTGGAGGGTGTTAGTTATTAGTGATGAGGTGATAATGTTGATTAGTTTTTTGGCAAGGGCTACAAAAAAGCCGGATGGTAGTATAATATGATCTTACTGAGATGTGAGTTATGGACCAAAAATATAAAAATAAACCTTATTTTGCTATTGTATTAACAATCAAGGTAATATGGGTACATAGGTAGTCTCCCGTTTTGCGGATTCTACATAGCCAACTCTTCAATACATTTTTTAAAATGGTCTTCTCCGTTTTCTATTCGTTACCATCTTTTTGTTACAAATTTAATTCATAACCATTGAAGTCGGGAAAGCAGAAAGCCGGCTTCAAAAATTAAATTATTGACCTTCTCATGGTCATTATTCAGTTCAGCTCCTTATCTTTTAATCTATCTATATCCTTATATAGGATAGATGGTCATGGTCAGGATGGTCAATACAAAGTACCTGCCCGCGGTGTACTCTGCACGCTAATTTAAACATTGAAATTGAATAAGGTTTAAATCAGTGACTGACTCCAATTTAACAAAACAGTAACGAATTAAGATGATAACGTGGTAGAATCCGGATGCCCATTTGTCCATGTTCTCCTCTCGAGTCAGACTCACTGACCTAAATTAAAGGCTTCACTTCCCCGATTTATTTACAGTTGGTAATTGGATTTTATTTGGTTTGATTGCATCCATCTCCTATTATTATAGTCACGGGAAGGAAATCAGATCTCAGGTTTCTTAACCGTGTTAAACTTTGAAAGCCACTACGACGGGAATCTGACTTAAAGTTAATCAAGAATGAGAAATCTCTGGTGAATAACCTGATCCAAACGCAACCTTTCTAATTAAAATAATGAAACATGATCGGGGCATTCGCAATTAATCTCGATAAATGTTCAAATAATAGTTGAATTCATCGATCAGTTGGAGGAATAAATCTGCAAAACCTGCGTATTATTCCGCTGTAAAATTAGACTAGCCTCTAGTTGTAGTTCACACGAGGATTAGGGGAAGTGGATTGGGTCCCTGCAATATGTTTTGGCAGAAAGGGAAATCCTCCGTGATTACAATTCAATGCATCAGTTTGTGTAGGGCTGTATAAATACTGGAATTCTCCTCGAATCGATTAATTTATCGCAAAATCTGTCCATTTCATTTCCTGCTACAATGTGTAGGATCAAGGAGAGGATATAGTCGGATGTGTTGTTGTAATCCCCTAAAGAACAATAAAAAATGTTCATTGGGTTTAGGCGCATATACTTGAGAAAGGCTATGGTTTTTTGGCACTGTTGGTTTACGTGCAAAGATGGGTAAAATAAATCTTTTAGGATTAGAATTAAATGAGAACTTGTGGGTCCTTGGAGAAGATGCTCTCTCTCTTCTGCTTCCTCTTCTTCGGACGGTGTTCAGAACAGTGGTACTTTCCTGATTCGTGTTGTAATGGTTGGTAATGCTGGTCTGGATGTGTGGTGCATTGTATTGTGCAAGATGACATTGCAAATTGAAAATTTATCGTTTCCACTGCCAGCTCGGTAGAATTGCAGTTACGTCCTCGGAATCTCATCCTGGCTCCAGGCTTTTTGTTTAACACTCTTGTAAATTTGGTAAAAGTGTAGAGGGTTTTGTGGAATCAAAGGTACTTGGCACATTGGCACTTCTTCTTTTACAGAGAGAGAGAGATAGACACATTCGACTCCGAAAAAGTTGGGAACCCGCATGGGCATTTTCAGGGACTCTTGCAGTCAAACTCTTAAACTAGTCGCTAAAGTCGTTTTTTCGTCAGCAAATTCTAGACTTTTTCTAGCATCTTTAAATTTTGTAGAGAAGAGGATAAAATAAGAGATGTCCATTCGGAATTGTGAATTGGCAAGGTGAACTACTGGCTAAAGTGGTATCTCTCTGTCCAAAAACTGCGAGTCTAATATACGAAGCCCGTACTGTGAGATATGTTATATGTATTATTTGGGATGGATCTAGAAAATAGAAGTTAGGGTTCCGTATTTGAAAGGGTTGACTCTCGAAACATTGTTTTCTGCAGTTGGCAGAAGCGTTTCTTGTTCAACTCTTTGGACTGTAAATTGGAAGTTTGGAAGTGTGGGAGCCAGGGAGTCTCTCTTCTCGATTTGCTGAGAGTCAGGTTGGTTGGAACTGCCTTGGTTCTAAACTTCAGTCAGGTTTTGGAGTCTGAGAAGAGTGGATATGTCGAGGAAGTCGTCGACGTACAGTTTACCTATCTTGTCGAATAAGGTTACTTCAACTACTTGGATTTCGAAACCTCATGTGGGTTTCTAAAGGATTCCTGAGTCAATCGAGGATCATTAAATAAAGCATTCCTTTCCCTTTCTTATTATTAACATTTTTTTGCAACAAAAATATATCAATTTTTTCTAGTCTTTTGGAGTTAAAAGGACTCTTTTCTTCCCTACTTTGCGAGAGAAAAAACATAAGAATCGTTTTTATTTAAGACAGAGTTAGTTCCATTCATCCGTATAACTTTGAAGATTGGACTGGTTATAAGAGAACCTTTTTTTCTGGTGAAATTGAGACAAAGTTGTTGAGAATCTGAAGACTTGTGAGTTTTTGAGAGAGATTAAGATTTTGCAAATTAGAATGTTGAATGGGTAATGAATATATACCTTGTGACGACTAAATACTGAATAGATAATAAGGTTAGGGACTGTATAACATTGGAATTAAATTTCTCATTAAGAATTCCCTCTGCTCTGTCTCTACATTTCCGTAATTACTAATGGTCTTGTAGCAGTGTACGGACTCGGTTACATTACGTTCAGATGTTGAACTTCTTGTGCTGAATTCTTAATTTATTAGGATAATAATAGTAAGTAAACCTGGACGTCTCTATGTTCTTCGAAGAAACTTCCAGCTCATTCGAAGCCTGTTGTTCCTTGATGTGGGGACTTTGTGCTCTTAAAATTTGCACTGTATATTTTATATTACATGCATAGGTCCGGCTACAGAAACTCTGATTTTTACGGTTTTTTACGGGCCGTCGTAAGTGATTTTTGTAAGTTGAGAGAGTTGTGAAACTGTAATATATGATATAAGTGACTTTTGTGGCAAAAACGGACAAGTACGACCAGAAGGAACTCGGTGTGTTTTTGTCGTAATATATTAAAATCAGCTTGATTTTATGCAACTTTTTTTCTGGTGAATCTGAAGGATTTCACAGCAAAGTGATAAGTGTCTATTATCCTATTAATGAGCTAAGGACACTTGTTGTGACTGCATTCTTTTTTGGTGGATATCAAGGATTCTTTAATAAGCCAGAGGGTGTTTAATAGTATTAACTATTATTGTGCATTATACTTATTCGGTAAGTTATGAACTATTTTGAACCTTTGGAATTTCAATTACATTTGACTGCCCGACATATAATGAAAATGTAGGCACAATATTTGTTGGTTTTTAAGATCGTTATACCACCCATGTTCTGTCCGTATCCAACGAATAGCACTGTCAACTGCATTAAAATTAACCAGCAGTTTTGGCAATTTTGGTACCTAACTAATTTCAAACCCGGTAATTCTTCAACCACAAGTCTTGAGGTTTGCAAACTGTAGACATATATAAGTATGTAAGATATTGAGCAGAATGGACTTACTTTCAGTTTCGGAGGCTGTTAAATGAGTAGGAGCACTTTCCGTGGTTTTATTACTAGTTCAAAGGACTTTAGGCTGGAAATAAGACAGGATTCCAGATTCGGGGGAACTGTTACAGTTTCTCTGACCAGTGTTGCTGGTCTAACTGGTCTTGCTTATTTTAATTTTGTTTTGAATCTAAATTAATAATTATCGTTATAAATTGAAGTTAACTTGCCTATTTGCATTTCTTTCGTATTCACAAGAATATAATATACAATCTGCTATTGTTATTAGCTTATAAATTCTCGACACAAAAGTATCTACAATCTTTAGTTCAAATTTAATTTTTTCGTTCTGGTATCTAAAATAACCGGACCTTATATCATTCTGTAATCGGTTTGCATAATGCGGCTAAATCCATATCTTACATTCTCCATTCATAAATTCATATATCAGGATTATTAGGATTTGGGAAGCCGCAAAATAGCAAAGGTGTGCATATTATAAGTAAAGGAATGTTTTTGTGAAAAGTGGCAAAGTTCCTGACTTCAAAGGTACCCCACACACCACAACATTGGGCTTAAATATGCCAAGACGGGAATTTTCGGAATTGAAGATCCGAGTTTTATTCACATATATAAAATACATTACGGCCATTCTGTTGGCTCATCCTTCCTGTTTTTGAACAGAGTTGAAGTCCTTTACTTGTAGACTTGTAATGTAGTAGTAGTATCACTTCAGTTCTCGTAAATCCATCAAAAGTGAAACTCACAAAAGCCTTTTACACTTTTACACGGTAAACTTTGTACTCCTAGAGAGAAGGTACTCGAAGATCTCCTAAAAATCCTGCAAATGCTGGAATCCTCAAGTATAAAGAAAGTTAACCCTCATCCGAGGCTTCGCCAAAGATTAGGATCCCTTTAATACGAACCAACCTGCTGAGTTTTAAAGGATGTAGAGGTAGATACATTATTTGGATAGATAGAAGTTTCCATTAACTGTAAGGTGGAACTACTGACAAGGGAACCTTCTCATATATAAAATTCTGATTTGCTTTAGACTTGTCTCATTTGAAAAAGAGGCTAAAATGATCAAACTTTAATATTTGGGCTATCAGTATGTCAAAACCATTTTTTGCAACACCATAGTCCCAATTTTAAAGTTTCATTATTTCAGCTCCTCCTTCAAATGAGAAGTTTCAAGCAAATACCGGATTTTACATCTGAAAAGGTTCCCTTGTAAGATAGGATACGTATACGAAAGACGAAACTGCCCACACCTTTCTTTATACGAATGTACATCGAAAAATACAGTATTTATTCCCAACTAAACCGGAGCTAGCCGTTTGTAAAGGTAAAGAAATCTACAAGGCTCTTCTTCGAAATTGCTCTGCTTGTTAGCAGTTCAAAAAGTTGAATTCTAAGGAGGAATCAAATGTAAAGGGTTGCGACGATATTATTCTCACTACAAATAATGTATCTCTGTATGAGGATCTAAAAAAGCATACCACTTTTATACGTAACTGTACTCTAGATCCGAATTCGGATGTATATGGCAAAATAGTGGAAATGCTGAAAAGCCGGGTTGACCTTTTATTCTGGAGAGAGGATTTGGAGATAAGTCGGTAAATTTCAAAGAAACGGAGCATGACACATAACAAAACATAGATACATAATATATAGCACGGAACGGGCATATTTCACCGGGTTGAATGTTAAAGAACTTGGAGTCCTTTGAAAGTAGAAGTTTTATATAATAATATTATAATAATGTGTAATGTAAAAGAAATGGAAAGGTCCGTTTGGAAATGTTGTAAGGTTAAAGGTGGTAGAGAAATAAATTGTTGACAGTTTTAGTTCAAAATCTTTGAAATCTAGAAGTTCGTGAAGTGCCTTAATTTATAGTGAATTTTTTTCTCGATTGCGTTTTTGGAACTTCCAACCCACACGTGGAGAAATTTCATTATATAATAGAATTGCACTGCACCTGCATTTTATACTTTTATGAAGGTATTGATTCTTGAAGGTTTATTTCTGGAAATACAATTTTTATAGCGTAGTTTTAGCTTAATCTGTCTTTAAGATAGTATGCTCCTAAAGTGTAGCATTTACTATTCAGGGATAAGGTGGAATTCACAGTAAAAAAGGTATCATAAAGATTTTACTCTCCTCTTAAGATCCACTTCCGTCTTTACAGATGACGAGTTTAAATTGAAATATTCTAAATGGATGCTGAAATGACTGAAAGTTTCTAACCATGTTTATGTGAATGTGTGCATGGACCTTTTTACCGTATTGATGCACTTGAATGACCTGAGAAGCCAATGAATGTACTATTTTTTTTGAAAATCAAAAGTTGCGTATATTGATGATGATTACAGGTATTTGTGGTCGTAGATTGTATAAGAATTATTATCTAAGAGAGTAATTTGAGGTTTTAATAATACCAAAATAAATTTATCATCATATCCAAGGGGAATTCGTTTACGAAACCACAGCATAATCAGTTTTTTTACTGAGTTTTAGAAAAGGATCACCTTGAACTAACTATCACGGTTGAAATGTAGTATTGACTAAAATCAAGCCCCCTATTCTAATTTAATGATTAATTGTCTCCCTGTGATTACTACAGTGTACCATTTCTCTATGAATGGCCCAGTTATCAGGTTCGTTAATTTTGGAAATTATGCTTTTATCCTACATTATTTATGTGACCGTGGTCGTGGTGGAATAACAAGGGAATAATAAAAACCGAGCCAAGTAATCAAATTACGTAATATCTCATGAATGTTTAGATTATCAATTCTGCCCAGGAAGACATTAGTGAGAAACCCTAAAATAAGAACTCATTTTATATATCAGAAACCTCGAGATGTTATTAAGGTCAGGACTCTCGGTGGAGTAATTGTAAGCAGGATTATATTCAGCGATTTATGACGATAAATTTGGCTAATTTCAAGACCATTTTAGTTTCGGCCTAGTCAAGTAAAAACTTAGTCAGTGAAAAGGTGCATTTCATTCAAATAGAAACATTACGCGAAACATTTACACATGTATTTGTTAGAACTTTGAGCTCTGTTACGCAGTCTATGTAAATAAGTCTCGCTCTTATAATGAGGCAGGGTTTATGGGGGAAAATTGACAAGGAAAAGGGGAAAGGATAATAAAAAGGATGAGGCGAGGTCAATAATATTGACCTTCACCTTTACCTGAGTTGTATGAAGAGGGTCTGAACTGGTCCTTCCATGATGATGAAGGGCCAGTTCCGAACCCTTGTGAAAACGGGATGGCCATCGTCCGAGAGCCGAGAGGGAGGGGAAGAGAGTTGTTGAGGGACTGGGCTTCCTGGGTAGAATGAGGGAAAGATTGGGAAAACGGCAAGGGACAATTAGGGAAAGGAAGAAAAGGTTGTCAGGGTAACGACAACAAGACGTGGCTTGACAGCCACGTCTCATGCCGCCCCTTTGGGGACTCTGAGCGATGGGGTGGAAGCGAAGAAAACGTTTGAAGGGGGGGGGGGGGGGTAATAAAGAAAGTTTAAGAAGTGAATCACCAGGGACGGATAAATGATCGAATTGGGATCGCTATGAATGCTACAAAAATATTATTTCGAAATGGGGGCCGCAAGTGGTAATTAGGAAGGGGCCGCAAGTGGGGGTAATTAGTAGTTTTCGATGTGGCTCGTCACCAACACCAATAAAATACATCACCGCTAAGGGTTAGTATTCACTTGCAAAGGGTCCGCAAGTGGGAATTGGGAAGGGGCCGCAAGTGGGGGCAATTATAGGTAGTTTACGATGTGGCTCGTCACCAACACCAATAAAATACGTCACCGCTAAGGGTTAGTATTCACTTGCAAAAGGTCCGCAAGTGGGAATTGGGAAGGGGCCGCAAGTGGGGGTAATTATAGGTAGTTTTCGATGTGGCTAGTCACCAACACCAATAAAATACATCACCGCTAAGGGTTAGTATTCACTTGCAAAGGGTCCGCAAGTGGGAATTGGGAAGGGGCCGCAAGTGGGGGCAAATATAGGTAGTTTTCGATGTGGCTCGTCACCAACACCAATAAAATACGTCACCGCTAAGGGCTAGTATTCACTTGCAAAGGGTCCGCAAGTGGGGGCAATTATAAGTAGTTTTCGATGTGGCTCGTCACCAACACCAATAAAATACGTCACCGCTAAGGGCTAGTATTCACTTGCAAAGGGTCCGCAAGTGGGAATTGGGAAGGGGCCGCAAGTGGGGGCAATTATAAGTAGTTTACGATGTGGCTCGTCACCAACACCAATAAAATACGTCACCGCTAAGGGCTAGTATTCACTTGCAAAGGGTCCGCAAGTGGGAATTGGGAAGGGGCCGCAAGTGGGGGCAATTATAAGTAGTTTACGATGTGACTCGTCACCAACACTAATAAAATACGGACGGACCACAAAGGGCTAGTATTCACTTGCTAGGGGAGATTAGGAAGGGACCGCAAGTGGAATTTTATTACACTTGTGAAAAGGATCGCTAGAATATATTCATACTAGCGAAATTTACGAAAATTTGGAGTGAAACAAATTTAGTTTTTTTTTGTCCCCTGGTGGTTCAAAAGAAGGAAGGTTATTGGAAAAAATGAAAAGGGGTGAATTAAAGGTATTATATTTGGGAGGGAGGGCTAACTTCATTTATGAGGTGGGTTAACTTTATATTTGATATTATGGGCTAACTATTTGGAAAGGGTGGGGTTGACGTTGAGCCATCATGGGGTCAGAAATTTTTAATTGGGGCCAACGGAGAAAATCTGGGTTCAACAGAGAAATTTTGGGACAATGGAGAAAATTTTGGGGTCAACAGAGAAAATTCGGGGTCGGAATTAGGGGTCAACGGAGAAAATTAAGGTTTTCGGGAAAAGGGGGAGGGGATAAGGGTTTTGAAATCTCGCTTGGCAGGTGAGATGTACCGGGGCATCGCCGCCTCTTGCACACCGGGGGTGTAAGGGGCGTCGGTGATAGAAACTTACCCCGCATCTTATAATGAGGCAGGGTTTATGGGGGAAAATTGACAAGGAAAAGGGGAAAGGATAATAAAAAGGATGAGGCGAGGTCAATAATATTGACCTTCACCTTTACCTGAGTTGTATGAAGAGGGTCTGAACTGGTCCTTCCATGATGATGAAGGGCCAGTTCCGAACCCTTGTGAAAACGGGATGGCCATCGTCCGAGAGCCGAGAGGGAGGGGAAGAGAGTTGTTGAGGGACTGGGCTTCCTGGGTAGAATGAGGGAAAGATTGGGAAAACGGCAAGGGACAATTAGGGAAAGGAAGAAAAGGTTGTCAGGGTAACGACAACAAGACGTGGCTTGACAGCCACGTCTCACTCTATAAGCGGATTCATACGAACATACGATTAGAACTTGAACTTGTAGTAAAGTATATAGCCTTACTGCCCTTACTTAAGTCTTTTTAATCACAAAATCATAAAACTTTTTTTAATATAAGGTTCTGTGATGGCATTAAAAATAATATTATAATGCAATATGCAATTTTCCAAGTCATATGAAATGAAAATAAAACTGCACGTGAAGGCTGTAAAAAATCCGTTAATATTTGATGGCTGAATGGGTACATTCAAAGTTCCGACATTACGAGTTACGACTCCCGAGTATTTTTTGATTTCAAACATTTGGGAAAGAATATTATTCAACTTTATTCAGTTGTATTTGTATTTGAATTTTGGGTTTCGATTCTGGAGCACTTTTTGTTCATACCTTTTTGTTTTGCAAAAAGTTGTAAAAGATGCAATGTTTCTGTTCTGTCAAATTCACTATTTTGTCCGAGAAACGTGATTATCCCCGCATTGATTACTTGCTTTTAATGCTTTCGACTTTTTATTCCACCATATTTTTACTTAATGTCTTTGTGTAATGATAATTAATTTTTAGGTACTCAATGTAGGGTATATCTGCAATTTTACAGAAAAATTCTAAGCATCTACATACTTCAATGAGTTACTAATCTGTAAGGATTGGATATTAGAGTTATACTTCAGGGAAAGTTATCGATTAGGCTGGGATTTGGGATTATGACAAATCTATTTTAACAGCAAATATCATCCATTATCGTTTGATATTCCCATCAAATGGTTCAGAATTCACAGCTCTACCACAAGATTTAATCAAGTCAATATTATTATTCAACCTCGTTTGGATTTACTGAAATACCTGAGGAATTACTAAACAAATTCCACTTTCTCTTCCTAGTTCATTGTAGTGCAGTCGACTTTGTCAACCCAAATCCTTTTATGCCGAAGCTATTATAACTATATTTACTATTTGTATTTCATTTCCATTCGGTTACTAGAAAGAGTTTGGCAAATAAATAGTATGCTCCAGGCAGGACTAGGACTGAACCTCTAGCGACTGGAAGGTTGCATTGTATTTGCAGCTGCTGGGAGTTTATAAATTTATTGTATTTACACCGTTGCAGAATCCAGGTTACATACTTATATAACTTTCACCAAGTGGACTGACCCTGGCGAATTCGGGTTCATAATTCGGATATACACATCGAAATATAACATGCTCATGCTCCCAGTTAGCAACAGCTTCAAGTTAATACGCTTTTTTATTATCAAAACCTTCAAAAGAAATTCAGGAGGATTGAATAGCATGGGAAAGAGCCGAGGGACGAGAGGCTCTATAAAATCAGGAGTAAAAGGGTTATCGATTCCAAGATTTATTTATATTCTAATGTGTGCGTGTGTAATTCTCATATGTCAGGCTATGTGAGTTGTAGCCACAGGAATCTATTATATTATAATCTGCAGAATCCTTTTGGGAATAAGGCAGGATAATTGCATTAATGTAGTTGGACTAGGGCTGTTCTCTGCTGCCCCGATCTGAACTTTTGGAACTGTTGGAACGTAACAATATTCTGCAAAGAATAAGTGTACAAAATAAAATAATAATAACTGTAAATGTTGCAGGAAGTTTGGGTAACTATCCATATGTCCATATCCAATAATTCCTAGGACGTTTGAACACTATCTCTACAATTAATAACAATACTTTGGTTTAAACCAATTTAGTATTCAATTTTAATTCTAACTGTAACTTTTGTCCAAATTCAGACAAATCGTTCCTTTATGAATCATTAAATTTCAATAAATTTTATTTTGCATTTAATAAAATTTTAAAGTTAAGTATATATTCCAATGAATCGGATTTTAACCAACGCCAGAATTTTTTTATAAACTCCTAGAACTGTGTCCAAGCTTCCTGCAACTTGTTATAGCATGTAGGCGATGGATAGAGCATATATTTACCATCATCCCTCGAACAACGTCTATTATGCTGTGTAGTAATAATGTTATTTTAATACACCTTCGGGACTATTACTTATTATTAATGTCCTTTACTCCAATTGTGTTTAAATCCCCTTATTTGTTGGAATTACTTACAGAGGAATTGAAAATACTTAACCTGCAAAAGAGACCATAATAATATAATTAAATTACCATATTATATGGCATTATGTGACAGAACTTCGCGTAAATACACTTAGTAATTGGATTTTTTTAGAAAAAAAAATCAGAATTCTATGAGTGTATTATTCTGCTTTTGGTTAAGCCGTACCTCTAGCTAGACTTTTAATATTTTAATGTCAGTTGAGGAATGGAGTGTATGAAATTATGCAGAAAAGGGTCGTTGAGCCCTAATGAGTTATCTTAACGATAAGGTATTTCGGAATTCTTTTTTTTAATTCAAGACAGAACATCTCTCATCAGTGCCTATTTAAGAGTATAGAGGTAAAGATTCTGAGAGAATAGGGAACAGTGTGATGTCTGTTTCTGTTTGTTTTGGTCCTGTACACATGCCAAAAATTCCATTTGCAAAAACAAGGGAGTTTAATTGGTCTTGAAGAGATAGTTTAGTCACTTATGTAGCCATTCCTTCTGTTTACATTTACTTTACATATCAACTCTCTGTATTGAAGTTTAGTTACTCTGCATTGTATTGAGAGAATATAGGAATTCTAAACCAGTCGATCAATTTTTCAGTCTTTACACATATTTTAAAGGCTTGTTGGATGCAAGAACGTATTTATGAATATGTACAAGACATCTGGCAAATTCAATTTAAGCAAAAGCATTTCGTTACTTCTAGGACTTGAGTGATCAATTAAAAGCTAAATACAGACACGTGCAATAATTAACCGCCTTCATAGATGAACCAGCAAAAAGGCCAATTAATGACTCATTATTTTCTAAATGTTAATCCAAATTAACCTGGACAATATTAAATACATTTTACGAGGTGTTGATTGCAAAGGAAACCAATTACCATCGATTAAGAAAACCTGACTATTAAGATTATGAAGAAATCAAGTTGGAAAATAAATCTGCTGAAATTTGCACATACTTATGATACTACAGTACTAAACACATGTATTTAGCCATTTAATTGTTTTGGCTAAGAAGACACACTGCATAAGAAGAGTTGGTAAATATTAGCCATAGGAGTGATAGGAGGTAATAAGAGGAATAAAGAACACGTAAGAATATAATTAACAAAAAATATAAACTTGAAATTTCTGTGAGGGAGTCCAAGGTGAAGTCAAGTTCAATCCATTTATCATCATCTCTTGGCTGCTGTTAGTTGATACAATAATACTATTAGACGGAACATAACAAAGCAAACCTCAGTATTCGATATCATTGGATGGAATTTAAAATGTATCTTTTCATTTACCACAAAAGCTGGCGATGGAGCTAATTTGCCTTCAAGAATAAGAAGTTTATTACCTTTATAAAATATAGTAAAGATTTTTTATTGTGGATATGAAAAATATTTTTCGTTGTTGTTGATCAATTTGGATTGGTTGCGGTTTTTACCATAACCGTTTACAATTCAATTCATGTTAATTTTGAATATCGCATTCAGAATACATATCTTGCACGCTTGTATAATACGAATTACATCTAAAAAAGGGTATTTAAAAAATTATAATTTTATTACAAGCTTGAGGATCTGAACTTCAAAGCTTCAGAATTATATATGAGTGGAAAATGTCTATTTGTACATTAATTGAGTGTATCCAGTGAATTTTAATTGAGGACACTTGAACGTTGACAGTTAGTCAAGGTACTGAAGAGGATTGGAACTTGGAACACTCCATGAGTTTCTTTGTCTTTTGTCAATAGAAATGATGGAAATTATGCTAATGTATTCCTTTGCTAATTTGTATATCCGGGAAGTAAGTGAGAGTAACCCTGTATTGTACAAGTTATTTATTTTCAGTAATATAGTCCTGTAATATTAGTAATGTACATTTGTCCCGACGACACTCATCTGCTTAAACAGAAATGGAAGTTCGTAATTGAACTTTGCATATTGTTGGAAAGGAGTGAAGTTGTTTAATTACGCTATTTTAGATTGGGCTTCTGAGTAATTTTGCTGAGTTTAGCAAATAGATTGGAACCTTCGTTCCAGAAAGGTTTCAACTCAAGGAATCGAATGCCGTCTGAAATAACTGTTTAAGGAGCTATCGACTTGTCTATTTAATTTAAATGAAGAGCTGAACTCAATTAAGCAATTAAGAGAAATAAACAATAAAATGGGAAAGTCTTTACTGGAGTTTATGGAGGAATAATTTTCTAGTCAGTTGCAAATGGATGTAGAGCAATTAAGTGTTTTGCACTAACTATTAACAAACCTGTTGTTACCTGTCATTGTGTCATCAACTCTAATCTAAATTATTTTCTGCTTCAATTTTCATCCTTAATTTGTTACAAATTCGACCTTCCCTTCAATTTGTTATTCCATCATTAAAAGTACTTTCGATAGGAAAAAGACAGTTTCAAAATCGATATTATTGATAAATGTCGGGTACTGTTGTGGATTGAGTCTAAATTCAATTGTTGGTTTGGCTATTCCCTAACACAGTTGGCTGCAAAAGAAATCGAAAAATAGCATTTTTTTTCTAAAAGAAACTTTTTTTCATGCGCTAGTCGAGATCGAATTTTTCTAAAGCAAGTGATGTTATGGTAAATTGGCTGTCGAAGAAAGACTATAATTTTGCACAAAAAAGCCTCAAGGTATTTGAGCTGTTTTTGTTCAGTAGAATCGATAAATCGGACATTTGAATGTCAAGGCCTTTCCATCCTTTAGATTGGAATCATTGTATCTACAACACGTTCGTCTAGTTAGATTCTGTTTTTCTCCAGTATCTTATTTTATTTTATTTTATCTCGCCGTCGTGCCAGGCTAAATCTCTTCGGTATTTTCATTCTCTCCGTCTTCTCGTACACTATTGCAATTGCTGTCATCTTGTCTGGCAGTCACCAAACCTCCAGTTCCCTTTTTAATGACTCTTCGACGTTCCAGCCACCAAGCATAAGAGTTTTTATGGAATTGAAATTGAATTATGGATGAGGAGACTGGAAATTTTAACTCGTTTCAATCCTACTATATAATTACGTGGCAACAATAAGGGTTTTTGTCTCCTCTCCTCGTGAAGGCAATTATTAAAACGAGATATGATTATAAGACGCTTCGTCTGAGGAAAATCTCCTGGTTTATGATAACAACTTCTTGAACAACTGCAGACGGTTCATGAAAAATAATACAATTAATTGTAATACATGGGACAGGAGCTGCCTCGTGTTTCCAATAATAATATTCTAGTCAGTGTGTATAAAATAAGATAACAAACAACGAAATGATGAGAAATGAAGAAAATCTCGAAGAACTCGACAGACTCTTCATATGCATTTTGCAAGCGCTTTTAGTGACCTTGGTCAATGAAACGTCCTACTAGCCTATTACATTGTGTGTATTATCATTTATCATCATCATCGCATCCTCGGTGCAAAAAATACTTTACTTTGTCCGTCATGCTCAGGCAAAATTAAAACTTAAATCTTCGTTAACATTAGATCTACCACTATTGCTATTACAAGTCTATAAATTTAATATCTAGCGATCTGATTGCATATTTAAACAGTTCGGGTGTTTGACTTTTTGCAACCGAACATGAACAGGTTCAATTCTGATGTCATTGTAACAAAGGGTATACTAACTATTATAAGTATTTAGTTAAACCTGCATCTTGTCAAGATGGGCTATTAAATGAATAGTTTATGCTCGTTAGCGATTCCTATTCTTTTGCCATTGAAATTATTTTAAGTAAATATGCTAAATTTATTTACAGTTGACAAAGCATGTCATTTGTTGCAACGCCTTCAGTCTATTCTTATCTGATAGAATACACTTTGGTAATTTAATACCTTAATCATAATAGTGGCAAATAATACACGTACATTTAAGCTAATTATGTTCCGTTCGAAGTTGAAGGATACATCAGTTAGGAGGTTATCATTATTATGCTCCTAAAGTATATTTCTGTTTACAGTGCTCGTCATTTAAATTAGAAACGTCATTACATAGGATAATTGTCTGCCTTTGGTAAACAGCCATGTAGGAGGTAAAATGTTGAAGCTCAATCGATCGACAAAGGTCTCTTATGATTACTTTATTGAGTAGAAAGACCCTGAGTTTTGAAAGTTAAGTAAACATGGTTAATTGCACTTAGCCCTGCATTAGTAGGAGAACTAACAATTCGAATTTCAGTGTAGGGAACGACTATATTTTCCGAACTTTCCTAGTTTGCCATTTTTATGATTCGCATGTTGCGAAAAGTATGCTAATGCAGTCGATGGAAAAGCTCTAAACATGTGTGGAATTTCACCTAGTACATTTCTAGAATTTTTGAAGTCATCGAGGCTGGAGTTCCTTGAACCATATAGGAGTTAATGGAAAATCTTTAGGAACAGAGAGAGGCTATGCTTTACGAGAATTGAAATCGGCTCGAGGAGTTTACATGTTCCTTAGAAATTATCGAAGCAATTGAATGTCAGAAAAGTGTCAAGAGGGCTGAAACAGTCCTCTAAATCAACGTCTTCTCAACTCCTCTCGAACTCCGAACTAAACGCTGAAGCTCTCTCGAACATTTAAGACCGGATGGAAAGGAAATGAGGGTGGTAAAAAGTTGGCATAAATGATCACCACCACGGATCACATCACATCACAGATATATCACAGGATCCGGCAGATCTTATTTCGTGATTTTTAGCTAACTGTCTCTCTATTCTCCTCTCTATATCTAAATAAAAATAGATTTTTTTGTGAAAAATACGAAGATTCACTTTCTCAGATCCAGGGATTTGCATATAATTTCAACGGCATTTTAGAAGTTTAATTAAACATTTTAAGAAGACAAAAAAACTATTGGATCCTGATTGTTGTTTAGTCATTCCATGCATTGTATTGTATACTACTATATTGCGAAGAACTGGAGCTTATTGTTCTCCATATAATTTTAGTCGCTATACAGGCATGTATGTAAGCTCTTATCGTCTGAGGAATCAGAATAACAACTGACCGTGACAAGGTTGAGCTGTTAGAGTTGTAAATGACTTTAGTAATTCAATGATCATCCACTGTGTTGAGCTTTGAGCTATTCCTTCATTCCTATTTGTATCTACGAGCTTTGTTATCAAGAAAAAAGTGAAGATGCTCATTATTTAGTAATTAAATTCTACACAATGAGACAGAGGAGAGGCAATTCCCAATTGAATTATCTTATTTTGTTCTGAGCCCAAAAAACAGTTTTGAGCTTACATGAATTTGTATAGGAAGACTAATTTTTCTGCACAGAACAACAGGGAAGTCTTATTACTTATAGTTAGAAGTTTAAATGTAAGAAGATTGACCAGGGGGATTGGGATAATTTTTACCTGGATGTTTTTGTAGCAACTTTTTCAATAAGATGTGTAAGCTCCTGTTTACTTTTCTATTGAACTTCTTATTGAATTATGGTATGAAGATTCGAGGATACATAAGTTCTCATAATTAGAATAGGATAAAAAAGTCAAAGAATAGGCAAGGATCCACCATTTCCTTATTCCTTCGTGATAGAGTAATTAATCGTAAGTATCATGGGATAAGTCCTTGTACACATTTGTATCTGCTCCTAATCCGCAATTAGCGAAGTTAACCAAGTTAAATTACAAGTTCATGGCTTAATAATGGCTGTATAACTATTGGTTGATGAACCTTTTTATCGTTTCAATTCATGCAATTATAGATTCTCCAGAATTTTTTGGCTTTACAATAACACATTTTTTAGTAGATTTGGCCCTTTCGAAACTGCTGACTCTTCAGTTTAAGAGAGTTTGAGAGATTCACAAAAGGAAGACGAAAAGGTTCTTTTGTTGTATTGTTGTATTTTTTCTTATACATACATGTCTGCTGGTGCGGGCTTGGAAGGTTGTGTCTGGAGTGTGAGTAATGAGCCTACAAGCTTAGCTTGGACCGTAGGGAAATTATCAGGGAATCATGGAATTGCATGTATGCAAAATAAAGTGACGTAAATTGTCAGAACCTTTCTTACCTACAGTTTTTCCCCTCTAACTATCTGCTGTTTTGAAACGTATGGAATATCATAAGAAGCCGAATAGTAAGCCTGGTTCCTTGTCAGTTGAAAGCATTCCAAAATCACTGACGGATGAATGAAAGAAGATTTTTTTACTGTCAGCAAGAGGGTTCGCAAGAAATACGTCGGGTTTCAAAGTTACTCCAATACAAATTTTGTTACAAATTAACAGATCCAAAACACATTTGCATTGTGAATCCTCCCGGATCTGAATTGATTCAAAAGTCTAAAAATGAAGTTTGAAAGTGTGAGCCTAACCATGCCACACGCTAAAGCTTCATTTCATTACTAAAAAGTCCCAAACTTGAGTGTTAAATATATGTATGTATGTGTTGAGAAAATAGTGAAGTCAGTTTTTAGTAATTGAAAAATAACACATTGGTTATGTTTAGTGAACACAAACAAATAAAAACAACTATTGTACAAGGTTAGGAGCATTTGTAAATTGAGATGTTTCGTTCGTTCAGATGAATGAAATAATATTTGATGTTCTTAAATTTTTAAAGTTGATTTTAGTTTAAATGAATGGGTCTTTTCCGAGTTGACGTCTTGCATTTTTACTGAAAAAATATAATTGTCGGCTTTGACTTTAACATACATTCTGGTAAATCTGGAAGATATATATAAAATTCAAGTCCAATCGGTCGAATAGTGATCAGCAATATTATGGTTTCCAATTTGTAAGTATTGTAAGGTACAACCACAGCCACACACAATGAACAAATGAAAGAGAATGGGGATATTTCCATTTCATATTTAGTCCTTTTAGTAAACTGAACACTTGTTGTTTAAAAACCCCATCTCATCGAATTAGTTGTGCTCTCATCTTCGTACTTCGTACCTAAATATCATTTGCGAAAGTTATAGGATTGAAAGCAATAGAAGGACCATGATCATCCTAATCCTTTAATCGTTTTAGTAATGCTATCAAACAATGCACAACTTGTGAATCATGATATTCCCTTGTGAAGGTCACGAATATGAAGAAGCACTGGACTAACAATTCAAGGATAAATGAAACTTTGTCATTAAAATTGTTTGATGTCACTTTTACTCTTGAGGCTTTAAATATTTTTTTATTGGTGACGAAAGATCAAAGATTCTCATTCAGTTTGGAATAGTTAGCTTCCAAAATAGTATTACTTTTTAAGAAAATTCTCAAAATTCTACCAAAAATGATGAAATAGAATCTACCATCCAGTTCGAAGGAAGGTATACATATGGCAATGACACTGAAGGCAAAATGCATCATTGATGACAGGACAAGTTCATGTGTGTAGTTACAGGTCTGACAGTTATTGTTCTCGCAAGATTTCCTGTCTATTAAGAAAGGTGCTAACATAATATTTATTGTTTATTGCATAAACTTGTCTAAAATGAACGGACCAAGACCAACCCACGTAAAGTATTGTTCTACATGCATAAATATTGCCCTGACTCCGTTTTTACAACGTTGGTGCATATTGAATTGATAATAAAAGAGTTTATGGGTTGATTGGTTCTTGAATTTATCAAGTTTAACAGGGAAGGAGGGTGGAGGCATAACCTTAAACTGTTACTTTTAATCAACACTTTTATAATTTACACTTATTGATAGCCAACTCTGTGACTTTTGATAATTTCCATTACGTGCAGTAGCAAATTGATTAAAACTACCTCTTGGAATTACGATATTCGAAAGTCAATGTTTCTATCAGTCATGTAACTTCCAGAAAAGCGAAATCTACCAACTAAAAGCAAGGTGCATTACTGACTCTGTATGATGCAGTACAAAATGACATTGTATTGTGGTCTAATGATGATTGAGGTAGGCTAGAGTAGTTGAGGTGGCGTAGTTAATATATTTTGTGTTTGCAAAAACGGTGTGACCTCAGCCGCATCCTTTTGTCTGTCAAAGTTCTATCTAATTTTAAGCCAGCTTGCACTTTTTTTTTAGATAAAAATTTCGCTAATTTTATCCTTTGACTATATTATTATCTGCTTAACCAACCGAAGTGAATCAATTTACGCTTGAATGAATGCAACAAGGCAAGGCCGGCTAAAAAACCTCAAAATTGAGTTGAATTCTGAGTATTACTGTCTAGGCTGTGTCTAAAAATCAGTCATGTCAATTTGATTAACTAGGTCTCTCTCTCTTTTTGTAATTTTAATGTAGCTTAATGATCGAGATTAGACTCTGAAGAGGTATTAGCAAAACTACTTTGTAGGCAGTTGAATGAAGTAGAATTAACGTCCCTCCATTAACCCGGGGATTGTATAAGAATGAAACAACTGCGGTTTCCTTAAACCCAAAAAGCTTTAAATGATAATAACATCCATAAATATGATAAACTATCCGTCTTGTCTCGTTTGTCGATTTTTTGTTTTTGAAGGATAAATCTGACGAGGTTAGAGGCATATAGACAGTGGATTATGCAAATGCTGCTTTTTGCAAGCAATAAGTATTGTGAATCCTATTTTTGCTAAACTTATAAGTTGCGGTACCCTACAATTCCGACTTCACAGATTCATATTAAAAAAGATCAAAGAACAACTTCAGAATTTGACTGACTGCAATTTATAGTTCACTTGAGGGTTGAGAGAGAACGAAAAAACATTATATAGAGTAATAGAGAGTTTTTAAATTTCTGTGAAATTCCACTAAATAACTAAATCCTTCTTTTGCATAGCACTTTTAATAGGGTTGCGTTAAAATTCTACCAGCTTAAAATACATCCTGCACACTTAAAGAGAATTAAGTTTATAAACCCTGTCTATGAGGGGTTTTTGTATTCTATCCTTAAATATCAATGATCCTCCTTTCGTAGAGAAATTAATAGGAAAGGGAAGTAGCCATCATCATGACAGTAACACAGAGTACAACAGTCAGGAGAGTAATTATATTGAGTAACAGATATAAAATGGTTAACAATGGGTCTTTTGAACTCCAAAACGTAACTCTCAAAAAGTTCTAAAGGTAAAAAAATCGAGGAAGAAATTTGCAACTAAGAAACAGTTTTTAGATCTTGTCTAACTATTTGAATAATTTAAAAAATCATTTCCTTGAAAGTTATAAGCATGCCCTATATACTGTACATAGAATTAGATTTGGCACATACTATTACGATTTACGATACGATATAGCGGACATCTTCATCTCCATGTCTCCTGTAGTAAATCATAAAAGTATGAATAAGAAATGTCTCTGCGAAACCAAAAGATAAAGATAAGCTAAATCTCTTCGTAGAGGGGAAGCTGCCTACATCTGCATAATTTTATTTTGCTTAGACTGCGTTGTTGAAGATTACTCCGGCCTGTTCTCTTCCCAATCCGAAGAGAGATAATAAACAGTAGCTGTCCGGAAAAAGTTTAGCCCGATCCGGGTATAATTTCAAATGAGGCATTAGCCTCCTGTATTATGTAGTTAATCTGATGTAACCGGGGGCCTGGAGATCAATTCCCGGGTGTTCAATACCATTTCCAGCCCGATAATATATGAATTTTGTAATGCAGAAAGTTTTGCAAAGCTATTACTAACTGTATTGTACACAGCGCATTTGTGGAATTCTAGAACAAAAGGGATTTAGTTGAAATTTAATTTACTTTAATTGCTAAATTTCCAAAGCTCTTAAGTTCACCCGTAACGGAACCCGAAAGTGATTTTACATAGCCATATATAGAGGCTTGTGACTAATAGAAAGTTTATTCTATATGATTAATTGAATGAAACTGTCCCCTCAGTATATGTGTTTTCACGAGAGGGTTGATGGTGGTAATATGTCTCTAATGAGTACTCCGCACAATTTCTGTTTCTACATACTATATCATACGTTTGCATTGGTTGGTTTGGTTGTTGCAGTTCTCACTGTTTCTGCAACTCTGTAGAAGCTGGCGTATCGAATTGCATGGAAAAGTTTTTGGAAACGAGAATTCACGTATTTCGCGTGAAAGCTGAGTTGAAAGTAAACTGAAACGTTGTTGGGGATAGGGTTGATCAAGCGCGAGATGTATTAATAAAATGTGTACAGAGAGACACCATTCTCCGACACTTGCTTGTCCCTGTAGTTTGGAAAAGTAGAATTATGGCACTCATTAATTCCTCTCACAAGTGCTTCGTATATCAAAGAGGAACTGGGAAATAAAGTTCACGGGGCAGTTATAGCAGCAGAGATAGCTTAGTTTGAAGGAACCCTATCTTTTACAGCCTTTCATTGGCCTCTTGACTTTTAAGCAGTAGAATCCGGTAAATTATTAGTTTGTGTCCAAATCACACTACATCTTTTCGGAAGTGTGTCTAATGCTGATGTAATCATTTTTGTCTTTAGAGACGGATTTAGGTCAAAATTGTTCCCTTGAAAAGTAGTCTTTTAAACCAGGTTTTGTTGAATTAAAATTTTCCGACCCTTTTCGGGACGAAATAAAGGAGGATTAACTCTTTTCTAATGAGTCTAGGAGTGACTACTGGGACGGAATCCCAGTGAAATAAACTGTCATACGCACAATCCCCTGCCTAGAGCTGGAAGGCGAGAAAGTTTTGAAATGTGGGAACCTGTCATAAGGGAATTTACTGCTGGAAATGACTTTATGAGGATTAGTTATTCGGAAAGTTGAGATAATTTTAAACCCTTGGAATTGCATCTTGATTCGGTTAATAATAGAGAAGCCACAGAATCCGATTCCAAATAATCACAATAACATTTCACACCCTTTCTCCATAAATTATCCCCACTGTCTATAATGACGATCAGATAAACACAGAGTTTCTCCCCAATATACGGTTAAACTCGCTATGATGTCTAAATGCTCCTGTACTTTCAGATATAACAAGGGCATTCTTGTAGTATAGTAGTTAGTACAATAGCTTTCGAGGCCAGACCACCTACTTATGAATGACAATTAGTCGCGATTAGACTGCTGAGATTCCCAGGGTTTCAACAGAGAACAGTGGACTTTCTCCCTCTCTTCTTCTCTAATGAAATGATGAACATAAATAAACTACTTACCACTTCCACGGTTTACTGCCTTGCTGGGTTTCAATCTCCCGTCTATTTATATATGCTATTTTCCATTCTAAATCTCCGGATCTTTCCTGTTCCTGAATGCATTCCTCTTGGACTGCTAGCACTGTTCCAAATCCGACATAGTACGTACGTTTAGTTAGAAGAGACATTTGTTGAGAGAGAAAGAGATAGACGAGACAAGACAAGGAAGGAAGTATGGGGAAATGTTCCGGTGGGAAATTCACACTCAGTTGTCTATGGAAATGTAAAGGGAAGTTAAACAAAGTGTCTGGATGGGCCTGACACAAGAAGAGAGAGGAGAGGAAAATACGCAGACAGATTCAACACTTCCAACTTTGGTTTGTTCTTTTTTCTACTGAATTGGACAAAAGAAATATATATTTGGAAAAAAATCCGGAGATTTGGCGTCTTTTCCATGTCTTGTTGACAGGAATTACTTCCGCTTTATTGCTGCTCAGTATGGGCGTGGGGATTTATCCGTACTTGAGACTGCACACTGCACAATTATGGAAATTTTTTTTGGAGAAATTCTGATTTCTTCGGAGCATATTGAATTAGAGGATATCTTGAAGTTTACAGAAACGGGGTATATTTTAGAGTTAGTCTTTCAAAAGCTCAGATACAAGGTCCATTTTGATTATTTGAGTGTGGATTTTTTAAATTGTGGACAGTAGATAGAGGAACTGGCCAACAATAAGTACAGTTCATTCTGTCAAATGAATTACAAATTTCTGGGTCGGTAAATCCTAGTTGGCCCTAATTTAAAGTGATGGAGAGGATTATCCCATGAGAAATGATAATAGGAGCACCTTCTTTAGCATGTTGTTACAACATTTGCAATTTTGCATTCTTGTGTCATTTAATACGGCTGTCGTAGTTTATTACAGTTCCTGTCAACTGTTTCCGGAGCAATTTACTCGGATCCATAGTACCTTAGAATCGGATCACTTGATGATAACGACGATCATGTAATCGTAGTTTTGTGGCACCAACTGTCTTTCCTTAATGCATTTATTTATAAATGTGCCTCTGCATGGATATGGAACAATAGGATAGTGAAGGCGAAGGTAGCTTAAAATAGTTGAAGTAGCAGATGGATGTTGCATATATATTTTATATGAAGGGTTCTGTTTGATTTAATTTCAGTTGGCTTTGAAGGAACTTACTCTGCACCTTATGTGACAGTTTGGCTGGGTTAGGTTAGACGCGTGTACTATATTTATTGCTATATATATGAATGTACTTTATTATTCCTATACTTCCCTACCGTGTCTGTGGTATTCTCAATTCACACTTCGTAGACGTGTTATGTAGCCTTATGATTAGGAATTCCTCAGACTGAAGCCAATTTATTCTAGGATGAACGGAAAGTTCGGAAAGCCTCCATTTGAGCCGAAGTTGATATGCCATATGCCATTTCATCCCATCATCTTTAGGAGAGTGAAGTCGGTCTTTAAAGTAAGCGAGGCTACTCACGTTCCGCTTTTCTCCAACAAAATGACTCTTTTTCCGTCTCATTTCATTACAATCTTTCCCTTCTTCGAAATATATAAAACAATTCGGTTTCACTTTCCATATATACCGTAAGAGAGTTAATAGTCCCCCAGGAATTTATTTTTTCTCAAATACTACGAAGGGGTACATTCCAAGGGCATGATGTACACAATTTACAGTATGTGTGTAAAAATTGTGCTCTACATCTGACATAAATACTTCTGTATATATAGTTGAAAAACCTTCTGTCTGACTGACTGAAATGGGAACGGTTCGTTGTAAATGGGAAACCCGAGGTGGGTTTCCGTAAGTCGTAAGTGAAGCTATGTAGTTTCATTAAAAACACGATTGTTTTTCTGGGATTGTACTTAAAAGAGATTTTAACCTGGTTTTACGGAGTTGAGTTACACACGGATGATGAATTGCAAAGAAGGAATTAAAAAGATGAATGGGTGAAAGCTGAGAATGTTTATTATCCTGAGTTGAAGTGAGATTATAGCAGTCGCATTAATTAGTTGCACTGTAAGAGTAAATTAATTATGAAACGTAGTTTTCCATCTTAAAATCACAAAAGGAAAAATCTTGAATGTGTTTTTATGTAGTGGCAGCCTTTTTAAACCGGAGAAAAATAAGAAAAACGACATGGGATAAGACAGATAAAGGAAGATTTGATTTCTAAAGAATCTCGGATCCATTTTTGCCCCGAAGCTAAACATTTATCTTGAGAGAGTAGATTTTTATTTCATTAAAATGAATCAGTGATACGGATCACATATCACATCAGTCTCATTTTCATGATGATCATGATACCCATATACCCCCCTTTCCCATTGCCAGGATGATGATGATGATGATCATCATCATCATGAATTTGAAATGGGAAATGGAGCATTGAATTATTTCTGTCGTTTGATCCACCAAAACTCATCCAACCGGGGCTAAAAAGAAACGTAAATTGAACTTGTTCCCAGAGACAATGACAAATTTCAAGAAAGGGATAACAAGGGTGCTCATCAACTCTGTGAGTTTGTCCTATATGCGGCATGAGCGGATCTTTTAATAGGGACCGCGGATGCACCCGTCCCTACACACTAGTTCCTGTGTCCTACTAAACTTTTTTTTAAAAGTATTTTTAATCTAAATAAATTACTTCAAGATCTCGAATTTTTTTCTCTCTCCGATTTTAATTAGAAAGTTAAAGAAGAAAATTGTCTGGGAAAAAAGTTTGGGAAAAGTGTATGGATGATCTCATGTGAAAGGAGACCTTTCTCCTTGAGAAAGTAGATACATGAGCCAGAACATCTCCTTTCATGTCTCCTGATGAAATAAACGTCCATTTCACTTTGTTGACTTTTGACAAATGATCATTATATGATCATCGTCCTCATATACTCCTACCACTGCGAGGATCATCATCATCATCGGCTCTCTTATCTCAAGTTTTAATGTGTCTGTTTGTCTATTTCTCCCTTTATGTGAGTGTGTGAGTGTGTATTTTTCTTTCTTTTAGCTACGTCTTTCTAATAAGATCTCTTATCTGTTGTAAGGTTTTTACAACTTACACACACTCTCAGTTTCACTTTCTCTAGGTAAATAATGAGCTCGTCTCAAGTCCTATTTTTGCATTCATCAATTTCAAAGAGGATGGGGTTATGTTCGGGAAGAAAGTTGGGTTGATTTAATTTAGCTACGCCAACCTGGTGCTTCTTCTAGCATCCGCAAATGCTGAGGATTTTTGTGTATTTCCTAAATAGTTTCAGTACGAGTACACATTTAGAGGTAACAAACGATGCATGGTGGAAAGGACATTTTGTACATTTAATGTATAAGAATGAAGCGACCTCGGCGATATGAAGTGCGTGTAATTCTCTACGCACTAATCCGCACTGTTAAATCCTTCCGGCTAAAAACGGCTCAAAAATGATATAATCTGGACAAGGAAAGGGCTGACTCCGTATTTATAGTTCCCAAGTTTGGCTGAGAACACGGAAGAAAAGAAGTTCAGCAGCCAATTCACTTCATTGGACTCTGTGACAATGGATGTTGTCATTACGTGAGTGTGTTGGTACAGTACATTTACGGGAGATTCTCATCCGCTGTTGACTGATACCTTATTTCCGATATTTTTCAAGAGATAGATGAAGATGGTTCTAGCTCACAATCAGTTCCGAATGTATTTCAGTTAAAGTACTCCTGCTCGTAGGGCTTCCCTGGACCCGCTGGTGCGGTGGGTTTATTTTGGATGGGATTTTAAAGGTACGAAGTCCCCGAATTTCGGATATACGTCAAAGGACAATGGGATGGTGGAAATGGAAAAGCACTTAGGTGAAGTGGCTGAGACGGGGACCAAAACCAGCAGCGGCAGCAGTAGCCGAAAGTGTACATTCGTAGCGGAAAGATACGTTCTGTTATTTTGAAACAGTGAAAGTATATATCTCTGTTTCAGGAACTGAACCAGAAATATGTATTTTGTACAGTAGAGACGATAGTAGCGGATAGAACACTGAACCCGGTGTGAAATCGGAGTAAAATAGAAATCCGAACCCGTACTCCAAAACTATAGAGAAATGGAAGCAAGGGAAATAATCCACCACATTGTCTCTCTCTTTCTCTCGTGTGTTTCGTCTATTATCCCTTGTTCTATAGTCGATGGTTTAGTTTCTTTTTTAAGGCGGCTGGAAATGTGAGAAAGGGACAATGCGAAACTTGGAGTATTTTTTGTAGGAATTTATACGCACACTTCATGGTTACTTTTACAATTCCTGGGAGTCGAGGAGTGAAATTCCAGCTCTGTATTTCCGACAAATATAAATATATCGAGAGGAAGAGAGAGAAAGTATTGAATTGAGAGGGTGTAATGTGTAATGGAAACTCTATAGCTTTGAGAGTGAAGCTGAAGTTTTTTTAAAGAGTTGTGTGGGGACTTTTATTTTGTTTCTTCTATTCTATATTAGACACTAGACAATTGGTGGTAGGATTGGATTTGTTGCAGAAGAATTGTAGGGATGACTATAAATATTTAATATTGGGGGGTTTGATACAAGAATATTAGATTTAAATCATTTAAAAATTATTTTCCAGTGCTTTAGATAAATATCGGTTTTTCTAGCCAGTATCGGTAGTTTAGTACCGCTGACGAGTACTTTCTACCTCGAAATAGTACGTTTTCAAACTCATACTACGGGTGATTGAAGCCGTTGTCCTCTCCCTTGTTTACACGTACGAGGAGCAACAGTGGTGATATTTTATAGATAGGGTGACTTTTGTGCTTTAATAGTGAAGTCCCATGGTTTATAGGTACGTATTACTCTTGTTCGTCCCCTTTCTTTCAAGCTGATATATTATATATGCTGTAAGGTATGCATAGATAGAGACGAAGATCAGAAGACATGAGGGACATTCCGTATCATCCAGAATCCACATATCCATGTTCTCCAATTCCCTTTATGCCGGTCGAGAGTCGAGGGTTTCTCGGAGAGACGAGCTTGCACTTTCACCGAAAAACCCGAACTTAATTCACACAGAACAGAGGAAGAAGCCGAACATCCGTTTCATTCTCAATCCCGTCCTATCATCACCATTTGACTGCATATTGGAGCCGGCAAATGAAGGGCAGAAGCGCAGGGGAAGTGTGCATGTTACAGGCGATTTTTATTTAAAAAAAATAATCGGGTTAGAAAATATATGTAGACTGAGTGTAAGGAGAAAGTTTAACTCTGTTGTTCTGCAACAGTGTACTTAAATTCCGGTCATACCCCGAACCGAACAAAGTCAACCGTAGCACCCTTACACTCAGATATGTTTGCTTAAACAGGTTGATAAATTTTTCCAAAATCAGTGACAATCAATGCAATTTAAAACCAATACAGGTGAACAGTATGAACACTGGAACCTTTTAGAAAAGTCAATGTTGAACTAGTAGTATTTGTCATTTTTGAAACTGACAAAATTTCTCGCTTGTCTGCAACATTTACAAACAATGGTTATACATACGATACCCAAAGTCCCCTAACTTGCATCACATAGATGAAATATCGAAGTACATTTAAAGGGAGAGAGATAGGAACGACAAGAGGAGTCAAATGAAATATCGAAAAAGAGTCTTGCTTCTAAATGGTATTCATTTAATGCTTCCAACCTAAATTAGAAATGTTCCAACCATTTATGTGCAACCATTTTATTAGAACCCTTCCAACCTTAATGCTCCATATCTGCAACCATAATTAGGATACACCCAACCAAAAAATATAAAATTTCCAACCTATTAAAAATTAAGAAATGCGCATTAAGTACTGAGATTATGGTATTGTTTTCTGTACTTAATAGAATTACTATTCAAATGTGAAATTCTATGAATATTGAGATAAAATGAAGGGTCTTAAAAGCAATGGTCAATGGACTGAGAAGTATAATCCAGATGAAGGAAAGATTGGGAAGGTCTTCTTGCCTTGGATTTTGGTAGTAAATGGTTTGAAGTTTCAACTGATCCTAGATTTCATTAATATATTTATTTTTTAACTTATTCATTTCCCAATTGATTTTTGAAATGGCCAGTTATTCATCCCTTCAAAATGTTCAATCTGGTAATTCAGATGACGATATTGAAAATCAGCCGCCAGCAAAGAAGCGAAAAATATTTGCGTTCTATGAATTCGAAAAAGAATTTGATACTTTTGAATTGGCAAAAGCTGCCATAAGCGACGAGTTCGTTTTTCGAACAAAAAGGGGTTCATAGGGTCGAACGAAGCATTTTTACTGCTGCAAAATATCCAGAGAATGTTCAGCCAAACTTTATCTTCTCATGATGTCAACTTGCAACGAAGTACAACTTTATAGTGCTAATAATGAACAGGACCACATAATTAAAAATAAAACTGGAATTCCTGATCACATCAAAACCGAAGTTAATTCTATTCTTCAACTTGGAATTCGACAGCCAAACTTAATCATTTCTAAGTTACGGCGTCGTAAAAAGGAAGTTTTCGCTCTTTTGATTGACTATGTGTATTATGTAAATGTGTATTTATGTAATTATTATTAACGTTGGAAGTTAAAGGTTGGAAGAATTCTAATTAAATGGTTGGAAGAATTCTAATTTAGGTTGGAAGCATTATTTTCGGCCCGTAATGGTTGGAAAATTAAGGTTGGAAGGGTTCTAATAAAATGGTTGCATATAAATAGTTGGAACATTTCTACTTAAGGTTGGAAGCATTATTATTTACCCCTTCTAAATGTTACCCTCAAACTTTCCTTAATGTGTTCAACGTTCAAGAAGACGGTTCAACTCCTGTCAACCAAACTTTCTTATTCCTTCTGTGTACATTGTGCAACAGAACCAGAGTGCTGAACACATTTATTTCGGGGCTACATTTAGGGAAGAAATGGAATGAACCACATATGATTTTAACTGGTGAAAGTAAGTTCCCTTCCCCCTGACAAATGGAATGAGAGGAATAATAAAGTCTGTGAACGTCCCTCTGAATTTTGAGTAAAGTTAAGTTCATGTCAAGTATCTAAATTACTATTGACTTTGTCATGAGACTTAAATTCAGCCGAGAAAAGAGATAGAGGACAATTGATTTTACCTTTTGGACTTTTTATTTGATTTTAAAACTTTCCAGTCTCTCGGAAATCATGGATTCGTTTTTGGAAACATGAAATTGGTTCATGAATCCCACTGTTTGGTTTGAAAGATAAGAGTGGTGGTAATAGTATTTTGTCAAAATGGTGAAAAATTTTGAAGGAATTTTTTAAAAGTATCTTATTTCCACTTGGTTCTATCAACAAATCAATCTGCCTTTGTCGGGGAATGAAAACGGAATTGAAACGCGTTTAGTATGGGCAAGGAAGTGCGATTTTTTGAGGGTTCTTTCATCTTGTCAATGTTTATGACAAGGAATCCATTTCAGTTTTTTGGTATGAAAGGATACTATAAATAGGCACAGTACACGCCTCCGTTCTTGAGAGTTGTTTCGTATCGAAAGTCATTTCAAATAGAAATGACATCCATTTGAGTTGTCGTAAAAGATCTATTTAATTGATCGGAGAGAGAAACTAAAAAACCCCGATGATATAGACGCTGTCACGATAGAATAAATTCAGTCGCTTGGACTGAAATTGACAGATAGCTATTCCTGCTCCTCGGAATTATTAATTTGAATTCGGTTTTCCAAGAACTGGGCCAAAATACCATTTACCTTTAATTGTTGCAAAAAGTGGAAAGCGGAAAACAAGGGCGAGTAAGCCGAATCTAATATCCCTTTCAAAGGTTGCATTAGATTCAACAACAACCTTCTAGACCATAAAATAATTAATGGCGATCGATACTTCATTACTCTGTACCTTCATTAGTTTAGGCCTCGCCGAAGACTGAGTTCCCTATTATTCTGTTTGCGTTTTAGGAGGGTTTATAGCACGATTCAGAATAGCCGAAGAAGCCGAATTTTCAGAATACGTTATAATATATGTGTCGTTTATAATATAAATCGTTGATTGCTTCATGATTTGTTCTCTTTCAATGGTTTATTATAGCAAAAGTCCCGGAGTTACTTTCTTTTGTTTCTGAAATGATGAATTCCGAGTCTGACGATGAGCTGTCGTCTCTCTTTCTCTAATAATGTTTCCTAGATTTTCGCGGAATTGTGTTAGATTCGTTTAAGAAAGATATACGTACTAATAAAAGATTTAATGTGGGAGTAGTAGTGTAAATGCTTAAAGAAAGCATTATTATTATCACATCCTTTTACAATGAATGACTCTTCTTTAGAATGTGGTCTCTTAAAATGTCTTACTGACAGACCTGGCTATCCTCCTCCGCTCTCGTCTCGTCCATTTTGCTGCGGAATTTGCTCCTTTATAAATATTTCATTACTCAATTCCTCTTGTTAATGATGAGAGAATGATGTCAAAGAGGCAGCTGGGATGATGATATGAAAGTCCTTATAACTAAACTCTGTGTGAATCTCCGTCCTCTTTTAGTTTTTGGTTGAATAGAGGCCGACTGACTGGCAACTTGTTTTATTCCAAGGCTCGACTGTCGACTCCAGATACCTAAAATATGAATGAATCTAGCTATTTCTCTCTCTCTCTCTCTCGCTTCTTCTGGTGGAGAAATGTGTTCTGAATAAAATTGAATGATAACAAATGATAGGGATGGATATGAATTACCTATTTTACGAATTTATGAAAAAATGTCCGTTTCAGAGAGGCGGAAGGGCCGGGGAGATGGAGAGGGGGTTATAAATTATGTAGAATTGTTAATACATTATGACATTCTGTTCGTGGAATAGATTTCCATATTCCCCTCTGTTTTAATGTATGTAACTGAATGGTTGGTGGAGACGGATAGGGTCGTAGTCGTAGGAGGAGATGATGATGGGATTGTACTCATCTTCAGTAATTATTATCTGTCAGAAATAGAGCGGATTTGCAGGAGAGAGAGAAAGGATGAACCTTTGTGGTATGGTTGTGGTCGATGGGGATCTCCACAGCTGGACAGAAAGAACTTAATTCGCTTATGATATTATATTTCCGACGACTGACGACAGCCGTTGTTGGGTTACTGTATAAAAAAAAGACGACAACCTTGGAAGAATATGATGTAGTTACTAATATTTTTTAGGACTTATTACATTAGATATAGATCTTCTCGATTGCAAAGGGTTCTGCTGGAAGCGGGGAAAGTACGGAGAAAGCTGGCATAAGTTTGACTTCATTTGTGCTATTTTTGTCCTGGACGGAGGAAGACGATATGGTGTTTAGTGACAGATGTATGATGATTGTATATGATAGACGGACACGTATTATATGGATGTACATTAATCCACTTTATTGTGATTCAATTTTGCAGTTTTATGGGATCTTACTTATAGAAAGAGCTAATGCAGAACGTCCGACATGGTTAAACCAGCTGGTTAAGTAGTTTGAGGGAACTATGAGCTCTTGATCTCCCTGAAGTTACGTGTAGATACATTGCAAAGGAGTATGATTATTGTAACTTCGTTACTTTATGAGTTGGTAATGGGGAAAGTCTTTTATTGACGTTAGCAATGTTTCTCTTCTGTCGACGGAGAAAGGGAGGTTGGTAGTAGTTTTTGTGACTGGAATTGAGGGCAGATGTACCGGAAGATTAAATGTCAAATAATATATGGAATTGGAATGGACGAGACTTCTTGTTAGCTCCACTTAAAGGTCATCAATCCATATCCTTATTTTGCTGAACTGACGATGAAATAAATTAATTTGCCGTACTACGAATTTTGATGTGATGAGAGACAACTACAAATATGAAGGTCAATTTGATTTAGCAAAGAAGATAATAATAGCACAAATAATTACTAATTACATAGCTCTCTAATTGGCCACTGTTTTCCCACGAATATTTACTTTCCCTGCCTCTAGTCCAATTTGGAAAGACTCAAAAATCGAATAAAAACGGCGGAATAGGCAGAAACCTGAACTTTTTCCCGTACAAGGAGAGTAAATGAAAGTAAAGCAAGATAATATTGTTCCAAATGATCTGTTGAATGGGTTTCCTGTTTGAAAGAAATTAGTTCTCCCTTCAAAGGCTCAAGTGGTGAAAGTTTTAAATTACGGTGGGTGGATGCAAGGAGGAAAATATTTTTATATCCATCCCTACCTATTTCACTATATACATGTATGTATTTATTATTTATAGGTCTATCAATATCCCATAAAATAGTGAATAGCGCTTTTTTAGACCGGCTTGGCATGGTCTAAAGATAGTGAAATTGTGAGAGGCTCGAATCTGCTGCTGGAGAAAGTAATTCCGAATTCCCACGGCTTTAGTCTAACTATCCAGCCATTTCTTCTAAACATTGAAAACTATTCCTAGATATTATTATAAAGCTGCTGTATTAGTATGTATTATTATATAGCACTTACCTCATCCTTGCTAAAGAAAGGAGGGGGTGGTGTGTTGAATAATGAAGATCTGATATGAGTCTATATGAATCGATATTATTTAATGGGGTTGCATGTCGGAATCCAATAATTAAATCCTTCAAAAGTAATAATTCCTCTGCGAATAAGAAACCAAAATTAGAAATATAAAACCCAGTTGGGTCTCCTCCACCCTGTACATAAATATATATATTTATATGTTTGAAAAGAACAGAGCCCATTTGCCAGTGGGAAGACAAGTAGATTGGATTAGGATTAGTTCAGCATTTGTTGGGTTCAGTTCCTTTTATCCCGGACTATTCTATAAGACTACTGAAAAAGTTCCTTATAAAATAGTAGTTTCATCCTACGTTCCGAAAGGAATCCCGTTTGAGTTTAGTATTTTTTTGGTTTGTTGTGCACTGTCACGTAATCCCATTTAAATCCATGGGGTATCGGTAACACATGGTCCGTAGTCTTGGCACTATTAGTGGAGTTGGCTACTGTAGCTGTGCAGTTGTTTTTGTTGGGATGGGTGGATTTTAGTTGAGGCAAGTCATCTAATGTAGTTATTCTTGGGGTTTTATACATACGGGTTAGGAAGTAGGAAGGGATTACAATAGCAGTGAGCGGATGTGGATCTACTTGAACTTTCACTAGGGAAAAAAATACGATTTTTTTTGGGTAAAAACATATTTTGAGTTTTCTCAGTTTTCAACATGATCATACCGAAGTTTTATCTAGGTGTTTTTAAAATATATTCTCGGATACTTGATTGGAATGCAGCTAGTATAGTTTTAACTTTGTGGAAATGCTTTTTTGGTGGGTAACGTAATATCGGTTTAGTTTAGCCCATCGTGAGTAAACACTACCACTTTGACATTATTTTTTATTGCATTTTTTCAATTTCGACACTTTATATGCGATTTCCTTGCACATTCCATACCGATTATACCCCCGAAAAACAGATAGAAATCGGAGAAATATTTCATAATTGATGGCAACAATCATCAGTTTGTTCTACTACCGTTGTAGACATTTTTTTTGGACAACGATAATGCATTGAGTAAAAATGACAACAAAATTACACATTTACAACCGGAATTAATGAAATTCAGGGACTAATACAGTAACTACTACCACTACTAGCCATTTGAATTAATGATACTAACGAAGTCTTATAAAACGTAAAGATATATCGGTAAAGGCCAAGTATACAATTATTACCAACGAATCAATCATCCACATATACTTATATCCAACTGTAAGAAATTACAAAGAAATAAAGCCGGGAGTTCGACAACCTCGAACAAATCCGGGATAAATGTCAGGCTCGATTTTTATGATAGAATGAAATTGATGTGAGATTATTTTTTGACAGGAACCCAGACTGTGACAGAGCTGTGATCAAGTTGTTACACACCCGGAGAGAACTTTACCCATCTGTCCTCCTGATCCTCTGAGAGAGATATCGTCTTCTCCGGAGCTGGAACAGATCATCTCCGAATCTAAAAGATCCTATTATTCTATACCTACAAAATTCTCACAAATTCCATATTCCAGACATTTCCAGACTCTCCTATAGCCCTCTGTATCATATCACTAAGGGAGAAAAAGGGGACCTTTGTAACCTTGAAATCTAATACAAGTACTCCGTAATCTAACTGTCTAAAAGAAAAGGACAGCTACGGATTCGGGTCACAGGATGGACAAAATACGAAGATGTCACTTTCCCCCATCACTTTCTCCAAGAAGATCTCAGTCCACATCATCATCATCCCTCTCTCTCAATCACATTTTGTCAAGAGCTTCCCTCCTCCTCCTCTGCCTCTACTGTGTACAAGGTAAGCTTTAGAGCTATCTCCTATTTTATAAGCCGACCGACATAATGTAATCAGATTGTCCCCTAATTCCCAAATGCATTTCAGTCACTAACGAGTGGGAAGAGAGCCGACTATTCCGGATAGCCACAACATTAAAAAAGACTCAAAGGTCTTTGTAAATCTCCTGAAATTTGAAATCCACAATGTTGAGTCCATATCTCAATTAGGGATGAAACCGGTTGAGGATGATTCGAATTCGTCACCAAATCCCTTGCAATTTCTACAAACTTTATAGAAGCAATAGTCCCATAGTATGTTGAAGGTTATGGTCACGAGTCTCCGAATTTCTGCTAAATCCAGTCTGAACCGCTGCTCTGAATCTGCTTAAGTGTATAAATCCGCGACTAATTAAAACGAAAGCTTCTTTCCGACGAAGCTTTGCTGAAAGGGGTTTAGGTTTTGGTAGGTTCTGGATAGGAGTTGAGAGGCAGAGAGGGTAAAGTTTAGAATATTAATTTAGAATTTAGCTTTTGAATAAAATAGGTGAGTATATTATTTATAGCTTAGGATGTTATTAATACACTTCAGCTCATCAAGGTAGGATTAACCATAATCACGATTCTCATTTATAAAACCTAGAGGAACATGTCAACATGTAACTGGGTTATGTTATAGTCGTATTGACTTGGGCCCTGTGAGATTAAAATAATAAAAGCTAAAGTAAATAACCCTGTCTTCCTTTAGTTAGCTAGAGCAGTCCTCTTCTTCGTCACACTTAATAATAAATAGAATTTGGGATTATAATTCACTTAACTCGGTTCGTTAATAAACAAGAGGCTTTGGGGCAATAATCCCCGTACTTCACCACATGCATACTGTTTAATGTATTCCATATACTAAACACTTCTCAAGCTGGAAATTTTCGAAATACCCTTATCCTGGCCAGAACTTTACAACTACTTGGGGTTAGGTCGGTATTTGGTATTTTGGATTTGAGATCTTCATTAGTTCTCGGATTGGGCAAAGTAGGCACATATGCAGTTAAAACAACATAGTTTCTCGGATATGTTATATTAGAAGTAGAACCTTGCATAACTCAACCAAGATGATCCGAAGAGTAGTTCATAATATAATGTGGTGTAGTACTAACAATGTTCTAGGAGATGCTTTATGCTTTAGATAATCGTGTCTGTCTGTCTGGCCAAGCGCTATCTAATGATGTATTTAATTCCACTCTATGGTTGGGGTAATATGAGATTTTCAATACTTTACATTTTACATTTGCTGGTTCAAAAATGGTTGTGTCTGGTTCTAAAACGGCTTGCTTATTCGATACTTTGATATATGCTTTTGCATAGTTTATTCTCCCTGATATTTGTTCATGCAAAACTTAATGAGAAATACAAACTCTGCTGCTTCTCTACGAGTTAAACTCTTTATTTATAGTTTCACTAATCCTTCCTCTCTCTCAAGCCCTAATACTTAATAGAGTTTGTTGTAACTTGGTTTCTTAATAATATGATCTTAATATCTGTCCCCGTGGTCGACGAGAAGTAGGGAATTATTCAGACCCTTTCCTTGTACTTCTTATTATATTAAGAAGTTAAGGCATTCCGAGAAATATGGGTTGGTTTTGCTGAAATTCGAATTCCGATTCCTCACATTTCTCCTTAGATTTTCAGGGAAATAAGCCCAAACTCGGAGAGAACGGGTCAAATCTACTTCGAAAACTGGCTAACAATTCTTCATGCACGCCCTTCAATTTACTTCTATAGCCGCCTATTTATCGTCCAAGAGGCAGGCTATAGTAGAATATCTAATCTAGAGTCAGCCCGATGACTTTGATAAAATATGCAAAAAAGTCTCCCGTGTTACACGCAACGGAAAAACAAACTCCGACTTACTACACTATATATTAAATGCAATGCGGCTACTATACTAGATTAGATAGCCTTTCAAGAATAGCTAGAACCTAGTGCATATATGCCCGTATACATAAACGTGTATGTATGTATACGGGCTTACACTTCACTAGAGAGAGTTAATACAGAACAGTCATCAAAAACGTGACCTGAATTGAGGAAAAGTCTTTTACTTATGGACATAAAGTAACAATCACACTCCTTACCTACATCTCTACTTTCCTACGTAGCTTAAACCATAGTGGTGCAACCAAAGCTTTTAAAAAATAACGTGCTAAATCCTAAATACACATAATATTTAAACACTTTAAATCGGAAACGCTGCTGTAACTGTAACCAGTCCCGGAAATGACACCTAGTTAAAATACGCGAGTCGTAAATAGTAGCGAAATTAAGTCTCCGGTATTTTGCAATAATATGAACAGATAAATCCTATAGACTTTGTGCTTTAAGGAGGGCGGGGCGGGTCTGGTTCTTAATATATACATAGATTGTATAGGGCATTATTTTTGACGATTTATAATAATATATAGACGATGCCGTAGTTATATGAAATAGGTTGGGTGTGAACTTCCGTTTCATTTCATCCCAAAGTTAATGTTAATGTTTCAAATCCTGCCCAACCTCGGCCACAAACTGTATTCTTGTTGCTTGTACATGTTGTTTTGTAGTAGCTGAGTTGGGTTAGACAGAATGTATTAAATTGGACGACTGTTAGGGGAACCGTAAGGAGGGAAAACTTAATTTACCTGAGTAAAAGCAATAATCATAATTATGCTGGAAAGGGAAAGTGCCAATGATGATGATGATGATGACGGGGGATGGCAGTGATGTTCATTGGGTTAGGCACGTCAACTTGTAAAGCAGATCCTACAACTGCATTCGGCTGCCTTTAGCTAAAACTAGAGTAAAATATGCATGGATTGTTACAGTGGAAGGAAAGCCACAATGAGTTTCGTCGTAAAATGTAGGAAATGTAGGGCCTTGTCAACAGCAACTTTGTACTACTCTAGGAGTACAACAATAAACAGAGGAATAAGCTCAAGATCCGAAGTCCAAAATTTCAATATATTTACTACACAAGAGTTAAAGTTTGAGTTGGTTAGTGGTTAAGAGTTAGTGGGTGTGGTGGCAAATGTATTACAGAATTGCTACCTAAGCCTGACATAATTAAAGATTCTGAACTTATTAAGATACCTTGTCCACCTTAGGACAAGTTCACTTAAGTTTGTATAAGGCTGCGTGCCTTACATTCTTTTCACCGGAAGTACATTCTTTTAAAGGGAACTAATTAAAGTAACTAGTCCAGGGGGATAGCTAATGTCAATAGCTCCTGCAGCCCAAATGTCCGTGCGAAGAGAGTTGGCTTTAATCATTTGCATAGCCCTAGAATATTAGTCCTTATATAGGTGCAGTTTGTTCGAGTTTGGAGAAAGTTACAAAAGTCCTTAGAAGTCCTGGTTCATTAAGAATTTAAATCCGTCTAGGCAGGAGAATGGTTTGGGAGTTGATATGAGGGTTTTTATGAGTTTATCGCTTAGCCTCAAATGCAGTGTGGGGATGCGATTTACATAAATGTTAGAAAGGCTTATATTGATCGCACATACCTCGACTTTTATCCTACATATAATATAGCTGATAAATATAGGGATGTGTGTATATGCGGATTATAACCTGGGCCTTAAATGGGTCATGCAGTGTAAGGGAATTAATTCATTGCACTCGTTTCTATTACAAACCGAGGAAAAACCTCAAATGAAACCTAAGAGAGAAAGGGAAAATTATTCAAATTAAAACTGTGATACTGCTTTTATTTGTGGAAAAGGAGTGAAGAAGCCATGAATGGATCTAAACTTTTATTCTGAGCAGATTTGAATTCGAATGAGGATTTTGCAAGCTTTCATTACAATTTTTGGAAATGTGTAGTTCGGATATTCCTTTCCGATAAAAAAGTAGTTTATTCAATGAAATCCTATCACAATAAATATGGGGTACCTAATACTACGCAGAAATGGATAAATAGGGCGAGGGCGTAGCTGATTGATCGATAAGTTATGAGGAATTTGAAGTTGTTTTGACGAGGACTAGACCACGGGATACTTAAATAATTAAAGAGTCAGGTTTTTGTCGGTGGCAACCTGGCCAATTGATTGCCGTAGTTTATGGGACAAATTCGGAGGAATGTGCGTGGAATGTGTACCGAGTTGTCAGGTACTATTTTGCGATGTATAGCGAAGTAAATTCAATGCCAGTGCCTTTGCGCAAAGTTGTTTGATAACTAATTGGATCATTCCATAAC
Organism: Desoria tigrina; assembly: GCA_906901685.1. Classification (NCBI taxonomy): domain Eukaryota; kingdom Metazoa; phylum Arthropoda; class Collembola; order Entomobryomorpha; family Isotomidae; genus Desoria; species Desoria tigrina. Next base: position 1,911,637 of record CAJQTU010000010.1, on the reverse strand, counting down.
CCATATTTTGATAGCCGGGTACTAGCTTTGTGATTCTTGACTGCTAGTGAATGCTTAGATTCGTCCTTTTTAGTACTTTGGTTTACAATCCAACAATTTATCATGAAAAGGCCCGTCGATACAGCAGCTCTCTTGAAAATAATCCATTAATTTTCATGAATTTTTCAATGGAATTCAAGGATTTTGAGCTGTAGGCTAGGTTCTGAATATCTTTACGTCCGTTTCAACAAAGTAATGATATAGGAATGTCGTTGAAGTTCCAGAGATTATAAGGTATTTCGATATTTTGTGATACACAGGGGACGTTAGAGCTGAATGGTACTTCAATATTTGTCGTTATATAGTTATGAAAGGGTTTACCAGGAATCATTAAATATCATTCCGATCCTTACCTATTCAAACCAGAATTTATTTTTCCTCTGATGATGACATCGACTTTCTAGAAGAATGTCAAGAGCTCTGGAGCTCCAGACAACATAGACTGTTTCCTGGAGAAGCCTAGTAGTAGTTGTAGGCTTTGGTAAAAGACGGAGAGGAATCTATTTTTATACTTTTATTGATGTCGGGAAGAGTGAAATGACAGCTTGTTAACGTCAACTGTCTCTTTAAAGGAAACAAATTTTCCTTTCCCTCAAAATTTAAATTCGGAAAATACAAGGCTCTAATTATCGAATCTTCGCTTCACTGACTGACTCTGTTCTTTGTACAAAAAGTTACTTGGGGTTTTGAGTTCTCTCATCAAAATTCCAAACCAAAGTAAGTTTGAGTGTGACAAATCAATGGTTTTGATGATGCCAGATAAGGATCTTTTGATTATTACTCGATTTATTTTCCTGTAAAGTTGTGAAAGATTTATTGGATTCAAGTTATAATTGATCAAATAAATATCTAACTGCTACAAGAGTACTGGGTTCTATCATCGAGAACCACTAATTAGTATAAAAATTTAACTATGCTAAACTAATTGACTTCCAATTTCATTGTGCAAGCAGACCTGTTCACTTTTGATCTTTCCAATTATAATACGTAGTAACGTAGTATGAAAACGACCTTCAAGGTTGTTTTGTCTCGAAGTCGTACAGAATAGGAAGATTTGTCTTCAAAGTGTAAGAAAATTTTTTTCCGGTCTCCATTCGTGCAGAAACCCTAACGGGTTGTTCCAGTTTCTGCCATAACATTCTGTGAAAAATAACATCCCATCCTCCTTCCTGGAAAACCCACAAAATGCAAACTTTCTTTATAACTAAATTTTATAAAATTATTATAAACAGCCAAGAAATATACAAAACCCTCCCAAAAGATCCAATCCAAACACTCTACTATCCTTCTTCCTCTTTGATATATGACTGCTGGCATATCATAATCGTATCCTTCATAAAGGCTCAAGTCTTTCCACCAGCCTCAAGCACCAACTCAAGAGCATGATGAAAAAACCCACAACAAGGAAGCAACGGAGCAGGGAATATATGCACAAAGTATATATCATAACATAACACGATGTTAGGCAATTCGGAATAATACTTCTTGGGAATTTAGTATGAATACTGATAGTACTTTAGATTGTAGGTCCAACTCTCTCCTCCCTTCACTATTACAAATGTTACGGAAAGGGAAGCATATGGAGAAATTCATGAAATCTTGAAGCATTTATCTCTCTGCCAAAGATGTCTGCAATTTCAGTGGAACGGAATCCTCCATAAAAGGAAATTTTTGCACATTTTTTGCATCAGGATAATAGAACATAAAGATAAGGTCTTATTGCTCACTTTTGGAGGGCCACCATACCACCACCACCACTAACCCAAGCTTTAGTCGTAGATTTCATAAGAGCAGAGTTGGGATCTGCTTTCACTTTTTGGGTCTACTTTCTCCTATACAACAATGTCCTTCATCTATCTCACTTTCCTCCGAAGAGAAATTTCAAATTTGACTGTTAAATATCCATATCTCTACTCTACATAGCTCAGTTTCTGGGCCAAATATCCTACTGAAACCGTTCAGAAATCTTCGTAGACTAGGGTATGTGGAAATGCATCGTAGTATGTAGATCCTACGATCCTAGCTTGTGGAGCACCTTATCCTTATATGAGAAACAGGAGCATGAGTGTTATATTTTAGAGTGGAAAGGGTAGAAATGCATTATAGCACTTGAGATACACATTCCGAAGCGATAACTCCAACTCTGGAACATTCAGTAGAATAAAACCCCTTCCGGTAATGCAGCAGCTCTTCTTCGAAGAAGATATTTTTCTGGAATACTATTGGTTTACGGGTTGACTGCTACTATTTCACACTGTGGTTCTGGTATTGAGTGGTACAAACTGTTCCTTGTCCCAAAAAAATGGCAAACCGGGTGGAAATGAATAACCGAACCGAACATTTTTCTCACTTCTTTTTGTTCCTTGAAAGAACGCTCTATCTTTGGCTACATCAACATCATCATCATCATCATGTCTCTGGAAGTTGGAAAGGAATAATATATACTCGTAGTTGGGACCGGGTCCAAAAAATAGAAACAGGAGACGATTCTTTTGGCCGTAGTAGAAATAATAATAATATAAACAATGTAAATAAGATAGATAGGAGATTGGGATGTAAAGAGGATGATGGGATGTATTATTTTAACATTCCGCGTATTAGAGTGCAGAATTGAACGTAACATAAGCATTTATTTTATTGTCCATTCAAAGGAAGTAAATGCCTCCATTTGGCCAATAATAGTAAAAAAGGAAGTTGACAATGAAAGACACGAAATCATATGGGTTTTATTATCCACTTTTTCCCTTAAATGACTTTCTCTCTCTGTGGAGACGATATTAACCTAGATGTAATGTGGAGTCGTAGCAGTTAACTTCGCTCCTGCCTTTCTCTGAATTTCGACTCGACAGATGAATATGTAAATATTATTGAGATCGTGTGTTTTTTTTGCTGTTTCTTGGGTAAAAGTTGGAGTCAAATAGTGAACAGTTTCTCCTTCATTCGTTTTAGTCGATCATTTGGGTATTTTTTGTAGCCATTTAAAGCAATCTGTAGTTGGTGATATGCGTACTTTTTCTCAAAGAATAATTTATGCTCGTGTAACTAACTGAGAATCGAGGATTTAGAATGACGTTGACACACCTGTTCGTCTGAAAGTGAAAAGGGAATAAAAAATATGAGTTTTTTCAACTTATGAAAGTCTGCACTGTCAGATCAGAAATCTCCAGACAGGAAACTTGCACAACTGCAGAGCTTGATGGGATTGAACTGGTAGACTGTTTACAGACAGTTTCGATTGCTTACCCAAGTGGTGAAAAAAATTCGCAACTTCGGATTATTTATACTGGAACGTAGCACGGATAAATTCACTTATCCATATTCCGTAGTTCGGAACTATATGACCTTTTAAGCATTTTAATGATTATGTAAAAGTTGAAGTAAACTGCATTACACACTTGAGGAGACATTGTAAATATGACGTACTCTCGAAACGAGTGTCTGTATACTCATTGTATACGGTTTTTGGCTGGGATAAAATTTCATCTGCATTCCCTTATGGTAGTCAAGTTGAGGTTTATTATTTACGTCCGTCAGCTTTATGGGAGAAAGCGACGACTGCTGAATCCTTGTTTGTAAATGCTCCATACGGGTTTAGAATTTACAGGCTTGGCTTCGAACTTTGAAAAGAACTTTTCGTTACATGCATGCAGGCAAGTTTTCCAGACTCTTGCCTCATACGTACTTTGAATTCCCGTAGAGGTAGAGCTCTCAACTTTACAGAGTAAATACTATTACTTGGAGACTGAAGAGTAGTGTGTTATTTTTGCCCAAGAGTTACACGAGCATTCCGTTCGATTACGTTTGTACAATTCGCTTCTGAAATTGAAATGACCTGGATAAACAGACCCGCATTTCTCGGAGTAATTATAACGTGTGTTTCAAGAGTAGAGACATAATATAATAAGTGGTGGGCTATGATCTGTGATGACTGATGAATGCACTTATGTGTATGTATAAATGCGAGGTATAATTATGGTCTTTTGGCTCTAATAGTTGTGGTTGTGTATTATTTCAACTGTTTTTAATTTGCGGTTGCAATAGTGGTTATCGATGTAAAGAAAATTGCATTGTCTTATCAGTAGATGGATTAGAGCAAAAACGGTATGAAGTGATATCGGTATAATATGAATGATGAATGAAGAATCCTGTATTATTACGGTATTTCATAACAAATCCTTGAGTTTTAATTAGTCTCTAAAATAGTTCGTTTTAGTTTGAACGCGGTTAGATGGGAACTATGTCAAGACTTAAGGAATTAAAAACAACCGTCCCACTCTAAAAACCACCTACCAATATTTTCGGAAATGACCCTTGAGGGCAATGAATTAAATCCCGAAATGCGACTTCTCCTTCATTAGAAAACCAAATAAGTGTTTAGTATTTATGTGCAATTGATTAACCAAACAGTTTAGGAAGTAATTACTTGCAAATTTCCAAGACCTTCGAGGGTTTGGTAAGAGAAGCTCTTCAGTTTTTACCAAAATTAGAGAGATTTCTCTGCTTTCACTCGAAAATCTAAGCATGGAGAGGGAAAGTATACTTCAAATCTCACTTTTGTAAATTATATGAGAATCTATTCATAGCTCTCCAACTCCATTTAAAAGAATCGATACTGGCCAATCTCGGAGTGAGTTTTTCACATAACAAAAGTATTTTTTTATATTCATCGATGGGCAACTCAGTGAAAAAATTCTGAACTCACGTCTTCAATTTCAATTTATTTCTTGGAACAGAGGAAGGCTAGGCCAGTCGTATTCCTGAAGCCATGAAAAAGGATATATGTATATGGAGAGAAAGCTGAAGTCTGAAGGCTGTTTAAACGTGAAGACTAAAGTGCCTTTCCTATAAACTGATCTTACAGAGATATGAAATGCCACTCGTGTAATATAAAAAGCATCTGTGCTCTGTGGAGATGCTATTATTGCATAAGACGGCCTCGTCTCCTCAACGATGAGGCTCCATAAGTCCCGTTGGGGTAGGTATACACCTATTCATATCAATTTTGTGGGCTTCTTCCTCTTCATATGCTTAAAATGATCAAAAAGAGGGCTAGCCGAGACGGTAGCAGTAGACCGTTCCTTTTATCCTTTTGGTACAAAAGAGAGCCACTTAGGCCCAATTGGGACTCTCATTTGCATTACATCTGTGAATTCTGGGATTTGGCTGAAGAGTCCTTTATAATATTACTAACCAACCGAACTTACTACATTTGAGCATTTAGAGCGCTTCTCCCCAAGTCGAAGAGAGAAAGTAGGAATGAATGGATGGAATTCTTTCCTTGATTACTAACTACCGTCTCCCTACTAACTAACAATCTCACTTTTTTGAGGTCTCTTCTCGGAGATAAAATGCATATGTTCATTACGATATTTCCAAGTTGGGATTTTTCGAAGAGGATAGACGATTGGGACAGGAAAATGAAGCAGTAGCGTTGCTCATGATAATGGTAAGGGACCGTGGCATTTTTAGTGGCTTCTTTGCATGTGAGTATTTATGTAATACGGCTAGGAGAAAGTAGAACAGATCCATGTCCCTGTGGAGACATTGTCTAGATTGTTCCGAGAAGTTAATGGTAAGGAACCAAAGAAGCGGATTGGGAATTCCGGATTTGGGGTCTCCATTTATTAAGTTGGCAAAGCCTGGATTACAGGGGGTTTGGAGGTAATCGCAATTGATTTAGACTCATTTAAATCTAGGTAATCATGGGAGTAAGAGAGTAATTTTGTAATGACACAGTGTGCTTTTAATTACATCTGAGAGACTAGACAGAGTAATTGAATTTCGGGGAAAGTTGGGCCCTTTTGTCGGAAAACTTTGAAAATGGGGATTTGGCCTTGAAGCAGTGCGGTGGTTTTAGTATCCTCCAAATGTATTTTGAATGGATGTGACTTTTTAATTTTGAGCAAGATAAGGAGTTTTGCAAATGCAATAAAATGACATTATACTATGGAATCAACTGCATCTAGTTGTTTAATTTTTTTTTCGTATCGTGAAAATAATTATCGTCAGTTAATGGCAGTAGATTATTATTTATTAGAAAATTAATTCTATAGACTTAAACTTCTGGACATTTTACAAGACTAAAAAATATAACAGGGCATGCATGGCCTAAGCTTCCTATACAATAATTTTCTTCTTCACTGTAAGATAAACAGCAGACTTGTTTTTATATCCATTGTAATCTCGTCGGTCGTGGTCAGTAAAGTATTAAAGGGAGCAGTGGTATTTCGCAACATTTTAGAAAGTATTGCCGATGGAAAGCAAAATCCAGAAACATCAAAAGATCTCAAGAAAATCCACTCTTTTCTTCCCTCGTTATAATACATTGTTACATGTTATAAGGCATTTAATTTCAAAGCAGCAGAACTGGAAACCAGGAAGAAGAGCAGTTAAGTCTCAAATCTAAACTCTCAATTTCGAAACCTTGGTTGTCTTTGATCCGAAAATTTCCATTCCAGGCTTCAAAGATTGTTTTTTCATCCCTCTCTCTCTCTCTTTGCTCTAGATCCGCTCCTTCTCAGGAAGTAATATACGTTGTGGAGTTTGAGGTTGTTTTTAAAATAAATCCATAATACTACATGTTTAGTATGGAATGTTCCTTCCAACGGTTCTGCTCTTGCTGTTGTATCGGAGTCTCTAAGGCTGAGGGATATTGAAAATTGGATTCTATAATGTACAAAAATATCTCCTGTTTTTATGAACAACAGCTCGGGAAGATGCCTGGGAAGAAGGATCTGAAAGTTTAAGTTATGACATTCTTATAATATTTGACTTCAATACGTCCTAGGCTGTATTGACAGAATTGAGTAGAATATTTGCCATATTTCCAAAATGCAACCACTCCCAATACGATCTGCAACACACATTTAGCTGTATATTCTGCTGTTGGCCTTTTATCCAGATCTAGTCATCCATATTTGCAGAATGGAAGTACAATAACATTATTATATAAGCAGGTTTTCGGCGTTTGTTCAAGTCGGATGGATAGTGCAGAGCTACAGTTGAACGTTGAACGAATATCTCTTAAATGTTTTTTTTAAAGAGAAAGGCAGGAGTTTATATACTTTGTAATAATCTTATCATATAAAAACAAGGACAACTACTGGGAATATGGCTCCACTCTCTAGTTAAGTTATACGAAGCTCAGTGTGGTATGCAGTTATCAAAATATTTTGAAACGATCTGAATTACAAAAATGTAATTGTATTCGAGCAAAACCAGCTAACCAGCTTAGAATAAGTATTTTGGTTTAGAATTATTAAAAGTATGAATGAAATTGTATGTCAGATTTATGAGGCATATTCTCTAGATATTATTGACATTTATCAGTAACATTGTATCAGGGATACATTCTGATAGGAGGAATTTATATGTTAAATTCTAATATATATTGACCTATGGTACCTCTTCCTATGGTTGAAATTCCTAGCTACTATTTCAGAATAGTCCTACCAGTATCCCTTAAGGATACTGAAATAAAATTGGAAGAATTCAACCATAGGGAAGAATACCATAGCTAATTTAAAATGTTATTTTTATGTATTATGTTTCGACCTATGGTATCTCCCCCAGAGGTTCGATTTTGTCGCTGATATTTCAGCATCATCCCCACAGTATCCCTTAAGGATACTGAAATGAAATCAGAAGATTTTATCCACAGGGAAGGATACCAAAGCTCATTTTATAATGTTAGTTTTTGTATAGTTAAGCATAGGCTAATTATGAAATGGTAAATCCTAGGGATAAGTAACCAGGATGAAAATGGGCCTAGAATACTAATCATTGTTTGGAATAATATTATATTTATTGTTAGATCATGTAAGCATAGATCTCAGAAGAATATGTAACCTTTAAATGACATAAACATTAGAGTTTTTGCGATTCCATTTCGCCCCAATACTATATGTTTGTAGTAAGCATGAGCAGGGAAATGGAATTTGAGATTCCATTTCGACATCTCATTTCGGGATGAGAGAATCAGAGTTCTCTTCAACCTCTAAAGGGAGAGATAGTTAGATTATTCTAATTAGTGTAACGATATGTTAACAAGTGTAAGATTCTGAGGATTCTTGATTTAAGCTCTTATAACATAAATGATTGTAAATGAATGATTGTGAATTCCTATAATATGTAAACTCCTATAATATTTATTAGCTATATGAATGTATAAGAAAGTTTGAAATGTCTAGAAATGGTTCGATGTCTAAGAGACATGAACTTGAAAGGTTATTGACTAAATTTAGAATGTACGTTAAGGTGACTTTGAAAGTCACAGCAATCCTGTATTGTCAAAGCACAGAAATAGTTAGTGCAAATTTAGACTGCTTCGTGACAGGGAGAACTATTTTTGTAGCTCGGAAGGGCATATGCAGGCTTCGGTTTAGGGAGTAATTCTGTAGCCCAAAGGTGCTCTAATTGTAGAGTAGCCTTAGTAAGTACCATCTTAGGTTTCGTAGAAGCTAGGGTCAAGGGTACACAGTTCGGTGACGCAGAGATAGAATAAAGTTAGCATTTCGATGGAAATAGGAAGCTGTTCCTATATATATTTGTTTATATTCTGACGGGAAATAAAGGGAAATAAATTCGGGATTTTATTGATTGAATCTGTTTTAATTAGGAAACTTCCGATTTGTTTGTCCACTCATTTTCACCACATGTACTTGGTACAAGGGACGTTTTCCTGGCTAGTTATATGAGCTAGTTAGTGAATTTGAGGCAATAAGGAATTTTGAGGCAGTTTCTTTGGGTTTGCATCCGCAATAAATTATACAGTCCACTAAGCTCTTATCCAGTAGATTAGCACCCTACAGTAATTGATGAATCTAATTTCCCAAACTTTCTCCGCGGCTTTCCTTTCTCTAAATACGTCAATGAAATGTTCATTCAGGCTGCACGAAAACGCAGGTTAAGAATGGAATATTGACACAGTAAAAAAATAACAGGGATTCCTTAGTTTAGTTTTAAAAATCTGTAACAAGTCATCTTGTATTCCGAAATCGGAGCAATGTTCTACCTACACTTACTGAGCTACTAAATTGTATTGTACTATTTCAATTGCCTTACTGTGATTTTTTGCAAGAAATTTCTATTCTGTGACCAAACTTGAAGCGTTAAAGGCTCTCTCTGAAGCCACAGCGATGAATATAAAAACAGTTTTATACATAGAACATAACATTTACGGTTTATATACTTTTTTGTCCTGGGGATTCGTTTAGGTACGAGATGTACCGTAGTACAAGTATCTAGAAGTGCCTTGAACAAAAAAATCTTTTTGAATACACAGTAGCTCTGCTGCACCTTATAAGCCCGACCAGATAACACAATATTGCATACAATAACTCTTGACTTTACTTTTCTTTTTCTCTCCTTCATTTCCATTCTTCTCAAAATATTGTCTAAAATTGAAGGATATTTTTGTCCATATCTTTCGAACTATTGGCGTATCAAATGCTACAAGGATTAAAATGTAAAAGAAAAAAATTCAAGCCCTATTTCGAACAGGAGATATATAGGGAAATGCACCTCGCGTCCTACTTGAAGGCTCAAGAAGGGTATCTTTCATGAATCATGAAAGAGGTTACGCCCCCTCTAGGATGGTGTACCCCACCGTACCTTGTACTTTCGACATTGTCCCGAAATAACAAAACCGCAAAGCACATAGTTACATAGATTTTAACGAACACAATGGAGAAAGTGAAAGCCGAGCTGAAGGCTTTCACTCAAGGATATATTTTTTAGGTAACTCTTGTAGCGCGTTTTTATTATTACATTAATGCTCAAGTGCAAGAAGCATAATACTCATTTCTTAAAACTTCCGTCCTTTCCTCGTGAGATGAAGGATCCTTTACTTTAGACAATCTGAATTTCAGACAGAGGACTCAAAGATTTATAAAATCTTAGATTAAGAGAGAAAGTAACCCCCCTTGAAGCCTTTAATTATCCCACAGTACTTCCGCCTTCCTTGCTTTTAACCAAGGCTGGTTATGAAATTACTGGGACCGTTTTATGATTGTTATACCTCCCACTACCGACCAGCATGACCTTCTTCTGTGGGCTTTAAACTGCTACTTTTTTAAGAGAAATCGTGAAAGCAGAATCTCTGCTACAGGCACAGGGCTCCCGTACAGTAAACCAAGTACAAGGTACACACGTGTGGCAGATTTGATTGTCGAATTTGGAAATTGAAGAAGATTTATGGGGGACTTGAGCTCTAATTTGACCCTACAAAGTATAAAACGCATGCATGTATCCGCAGTGAAGGATGTGGATTCTGGATGGCTGGTCCAGATTTGAGACGGTTGATTGTACAGTGAATGATTGTGGATGTTGGGGCCATTTGGTGGTGGCCAGATTTGTTTTATTTCCGGAATAAAATTCACATCCAGTCATTGAATTTATGTAGGGAAGTGACTCCTGTTCTCAGAGCCACAAAAGGGATTTTATAGCTTCATTTCTACATGGAGATGGATTCTGGGTTCCTCTGCGATTTCCTTGGGCCTTCGGCCTGCTGCTTCTGCTGGTATGAGGTCTGCAGATATATGCACCAGATTCCCAGCTTTATGACTTCCATGTATGCACAAAAAGGCTGTAAAGTTTGCGAGGAAACAAATATTTTTATGAGCTTTTCGGGTGGTGAGCGTAACATTAGGGATATGACCGGTGGTGGTGGTGGATTGACTGTATAAGAGGAAGGAGGGAGGGTTATCAAGTGACAGACTAGAGTGTTGGTGAAATTAATGACCTCGTAATAATCTTTCGGAGATGAAGAAGATATGATGTGATGGCCAAGTCTTTTATGAGGTAGTTTCTGAATAATAAAGACAACTTTTCCTATAGACATTGAATATATATTTTTAATATGCCACCATACATCCTAGACACACAGACACCACCGGTCCGGATCCGAGGTTAGAGGAAGAGGTCCCCATTTCTGGGATTTAAGATCATCTAAAAGACAGTTTTTAAGAAGGGGTATTTCATTTCAGTCTAAATATAATAGAAAACAGGATGTTTTTTTCGTCAAGCCCTGAACTCCCTTCGTCTTGTGCGAGTGTCATAAATATTTGAAGCAATTTGTAATCCCCTGTCAAAATAGTAATGAAGCTAGAGAGAGGAGAGGAGACAAGTTAAGAGAGTGGTAGAGACTCGTGCCATGCCATGCCACGCATTATAAGATGTAGTTTAGTAAACTTGATCTCGTTTACAGAGTGGAGTAAGAGATCGGAACTCAAGAGGCAAGGGACCTTTCGTGTTTATTTTGACGGGAAGATCAAAACAAGAGTTAGGTCTTTCAATCTCGGAGATGATTAGCTGTGAGTTTCTCTGTTCTGTGTGCAGTTAAACAGATTATGCCGTAGGGATTATGGATTCTCAAACAACTACTTATTCATAAAGTAATCTTAGCCTCTCTTGGAACACTTCTACTTCTTCCCTTGGAATTTTTATGTTATGCGTAGATCGTAGTTGATTATGCATGGATGTTATAAAAATATCTGGTTTTGAAATTTGAAATGTTTCCCAGTTTCCGAACTCCAAATTGCAAAATAACTTGGAACTTCTTTCCGAAAGTTAGCTTATAGCTGATAGAGACTTGCTTAAGGATTATGGTCAAATCTGAAATGTCATGTCAGGCCAAGGAGATTCATCATCATCGAAAGAGATTAAAATTGTAAAATTCCCGTCCTTCGGAGACATATCTCTCTCCCCCTAAAAAAAGTGGCGACTGACAGGGGATAATTGATGATGGCATTTTGTTTTTAATAAATCCTTTACTACAATCTCCCCTTTTTGAAATCGCAGGTCAGCCGAACTTACAAGACAGTGTCCAGAGTCCCGTGGCAGTGATCCAGGGTGAAAATGCCCCTCTGACATGTGTCGTCCGAGAGCTGGGAGACGCCACGGTCGTTTGGAAGAAATGGGAGAATGGCAAATCGGGACCCAAAATCCTGACTGCGGGAGAAACCCGGGTAACTTCAGACGAGCGGGTTCGGATCATTCATGACAACGGTAAGGACAAGAGTATGTGCTGTCAATGTTGTCTTATAAATCTATTTAGTATGTAGAATCTTGAGTCTTTGCACAAAAATCCGGATATGCTAATCCCCTTCTCTGACTATTAATCCATTTTTTTATCATTTTATCCCTCCTTTGATATCCCCTAATCTCGTGAACATTATAAAAGGCATAACTCTTGCTGGAAGCTAGAGAGGGATTTATCCAGGACTCTACCGTAGAACAGGGATCCATCCATATTAATAATACGGAAATTCCAAGCTCACGAAAATCGGCCCTCCGTTTCATGCGTAATCCTTTCTGTATAATATACATAAAAATGCAATTTGTATGAAGATTGATCTCTTGATTTGAGGAGAAATGAGATGAAAGAGATCTGGTTATACTACCTACAACGTTCGGCGTTCCAACCATGTCCTGTTCCATGTTCCATGTTCCTCCGTGCAAAATGCCTCCATTTCCGTTAGCATTGCTTTCTACTACAGAGGCTATAAATAGCCTCTTATGTAACTTATAGATAGGCACATATACTCCTCCTATTAGATGTTCATTACGGTCGGTTGAGATTTAATACTTAAGGCATCATCACATAAGGAGGGAGGGAGAAAGACACAGGACCACAAGAGAGTTGGGGATAAATGAGGATTCATCTCAGTTACTAATATTCAATCTCTGGTCTCTCTGAAGGCAAGGGAACAAAGACAGAGAGAAAGCTTAAGAGTGATTTCGTACGGAGGAAATGAAATATCCGTCGTCTTCACTTGAGCTCATATATCAATTTGGAGACTTGGAGACATCTCCAATGATCCCCAAGACTTTTACCCACAAAATGCATCTGTCAACCTTTGTCAGATGAGGGCAAGCCACCCGCTTTTGTGCCAGTTATCTTACCTTCCTTCCCTCCAATCTCGTCCTTTGGAAATTTATATAGCTTATATAGGCATTTGGAGTACCGTATTTGGATTAAATAAGTCCTCGGGGGGAGTTGTTTGATATCCCTTTTAAGGAGGTGGGGTTTATTTCGAGGAGGGGAATTATTTAGGGAGATATTGTCGTTACCGAAATAAGACATGCATGATTTTATATATCCTCAAAAATTTCACACTCTGGGTTTTTTTTAAATTTTTTCTTGTGTGTTTTCATTTTATGTTACAAGAACAAGGGATCCTCTTCTCCTTCTAGAATCTACATTCGTTTCACATTCTTCGAAGGTATTGCGAAAAGTGACCCCGATTCTTCATATGAAATATATGTAATGCTTTATGTGATATCGGTTGTTCGGTAAGTTCGGATACACCGTAATAGACCTTGATGTGATTATGCATAAGGATGTATGTATTTTAATTTTAATTTTGAAACCCAACTTAAGATTTATTCGTGATCATACGTAAAAACTCACCCATCTATCTGAAACAATTATAAAAAAAATCAGCTAGGGAAAATTAAAACCAGGTTGTTTTCCTGGCAGTTTAACCTAAATTGAAATCCCAAATCTACAATCGAATTGCAACTAAAATTAACGGTTTAACCAGAATTATCTCGAATATATTGTGTAACCCCTTGAGAACCCTCTAAAACTTCCCCTGGAACGGTTTCCATGTATCAGCAACATAATTACCAATTACTCGTCCTCCGCGAAAAAAGAAACTCCACTACTTTCCTTTCTATTTATAAGATCCTCCTCATCAAACGTCTTCGTAGTTGATCCCACTTCTTCCTCTCTGTTCGAAAGAGGCTCTTGAGAGTAATTCGAAACCGTTTTAGTCGAATGAGTATCATGAATTCAGTTAAATTCTCATCTCACAAGTCTCGAGTGTGTTTGTCCCTGACAGAGGGGTGAAATTTGTCTCAAGAATAAAATCCGCCTTGGCCAACTGAACCAGAAATCCTATGGGCTTTTTTCTATAAAAAAAACTCATATGTACCTACATATATAAGCTGGAAAAACTCCCGTTCTGGTAACGACGGTTAACTGGGAGTGTGGTAATTCAGTTACAGAGTTACCTCTACACAATTGGTCTCCATTTCACTTTCTCCTTATTTAATACATTCAATTCACCATTCAAGCAAACTACCTTTCCTCGGTACAAGAAGACCACTTTCCCCCGCACAAAGGATCGTATTATCAAAAAGGGTTTGCCATTTCACAGGAGCTACATATTAGATTTCGAATTCCATCCTCCAATGGAGAGAGAGAGACGCAAAGTAGGTTGTAGGTTAGAGTTTACAGACTTGGTTGGAAATGGCCACAAAAGAGGTTACCTATACGTGGCTAAAGATACGGGAGGAGAAAGGCCTGAGTTCCATCAATGTCAACTGAATGAGCATGAATTGTCACGTAATGGTATAATAGAGGCACTCATGTTCATGAAAAGTCACCTTTCTCCAGACAACAGGGCCAGGAAATTGACTTTTCAGCCAATGGCTCCCCGTCTGTTCCGTCTATACATACATGTACGTAGTACGTACTAGGACCTAGGCCTAAACCTAATGTCCCATTACCTCTGTACACTGTACACACGTATGTGGTGGTTATGTATAGAGTCGAGTCGAGAAGTAAGTTATTCCGCTCGTTCTCTGCATATATGAAGCCATTCTGGAGGTAGAATAGTAAGAATATGTTTTAGTTTAGTGTAATAATATTATTTCAATGCAGTTTGGGAAATACATATTCTGCGGGATGGAAATGGCATGTGTTGTGGCTCTCTTCTGCTTTTCAGTTTTCACTCTCCTGTTCTCTTGGAGAAAGGAGTGTTGAATGAATACAAGAATAAGTAGGTAAACTAGCTAAGACCACTCTCGATAAAGAGAGCCTGTCTGTGTACGCTTGTCCCTTAATTAACGAATTGATATTCAGAGTTTAACACCTCACTCAATCAGTGTTTGGATATCATTATCAAATCTTTCGGTACCAGACAATCCCGTTGATTTACCATTTAAATCGAATGCAGATGACAAAGGCCAAAACGAAATTTAATAGTATTGTCGTATGGAAAGAAATAGCTTACATATTTTAGTTGAAAAGTAGAAATGTTCCAGGTTACCTTTATAATATATATCAAGTTACACAGTCTGCTTATATCAAGAACTCGCCCTATTCTCCCCTATCATATCCGTAAGGAACACATCACATCCTGCGAATCCTGCCGTATGCAGAATCGACTTGTCTATCTATTTGTATTCAAAACTTTGCAATATAGTGTAACAAAAGTATACTTGAACGCTCACAGGTCGTAGGGTGAACCGGAAATTGAGAACATAAATTCCATCTTTTACGGAATCGGAAAAAGCCTATAATATATAGGTGCATAAATAATATGTTAGAATAGAACTGTTACGCCATTAACGACGGCTCGGCAGGAGGAACCTGGGGAAATGAGATGCAAAGCATCCAGGCTGTAACGCTAGGGACATGTATATAGCTTTCCGGATTCAAAGGCACTCGTGCCGAACAATTTCAATAGCATAGGATCCTACGTTTTAGGATTTGACACACGGACTTCCATGAATCCCCCGTTGAAAGGTGGAAGTTGGAAACACTTAAAATATATTAACGATTTGTACTCTGCAGATAAGCAGTGAAGTTTACGATTTGTAAATCTTAGCATGACGGCGGAGAGGGTTATTGTTTTCATGTTATTGAACTGGGCCAAAAAATCTACTCTCTCCAAATCGACTTAGAACACAACTTAAAACTTGCAAACAAAATATCCTAGAACTGCTAGAACTTATGAACAGCCCAAATAACTAACTCAACAAAAATGATGTTTTTCTGAAGGAAACTATTAGATGACATAATTATCTTAACATTCCTCTTTCCTTCCTTCTTCTTTCCTGACTTTCTTTTCAATTCCATTTCATATCATGAAGTTACCTTGAATTTTGTCAATATCCGCTTTTTTGAACGCTTTAAATTAGCTCATGTCATGCCATTACCTATATGTTGTATTGAAATGTCCTTTAAGGTGGAGACGTCTGGGTACTAGCGATAAGACAAGCTCAACCTAGTGATTCCGGCTTGTACATTTGTGAAGTCAACACGAGTCCTGTGCTTCGATCATTCCATAACCTTACAGGTAATTAAAACTATATTTTTTGACGTTTTTGATCCTTAATTATGAATACTTTTCATTCTGGTTTAAGGTTTTTATGGAATAGAAATTTTGTCAATAATTGACAGGTCAAGACAATTTTTGGCATCCTCCATAAAAAAACATTAGAAATTATATAGCCGTATCTTAAGTTTTGAGAAAGAAAGCCTTGAAGCATATCCCTCTAGTGTAACGTTAAAGTTTGCTAACAAACCGTTCATTTCCAGATTCGTAAATTCTGAATCGAAAATCCAAAAATAACCATCGTCGTTGTACATGCATCCAATGCTACACGGAGTGAATTCTAGATTCCCAACGCTCTAAAACAATGATGGAACAATACATATGATATATAGTTTGGATTTATGTTTGCATTTCCTCCTTTTATCTCAATATATCTACAGCCGCCTCAGCTCTCCTTCTTCGTTTGTATTGTGCTTTCACTGTACGTGACACTTGGAGCTATTTGGAAAATGTGTTTTTAAAATCACAGGTCCCAGTTGGGCCACTGTGTCTTGAATGAAGGCATTCGAATATCTCACTTTATAGATAGGCCCGCTGTTATGGAATGCATTAGTGTCAAAGGATTGAATCCTAAAAGGAAAGGTTTACTCTCTGCTGTATTTATTGATCGAAATTTATTTAAACGTATATAATTCTTACGGTTCATTTAATTCCTTTATGTCCTTTATTTCCGTTCGAAGCAATAACCGACACCGAAGGACAATGTGATAATAGAATAGTGAATAGGCGGAGGTGGCCTTTCCCAAGATACTAGATACAGTTCAGTTTAAATGGCTCCATTTATATCTTGTATATAGAAATGTCTGATGGAAAGGGACAGCTAAAAAGCTGTGATTTTGAGATCCATTTTATGTTACATTAGATTTTATAAAGTTCTTTTTGCTCAGGTTCAGGATACTATTTTACTTATGATGATTTCCATAATAGCATGGACCAGACAGCTTCCAATGCATTTCAAATTTCCAATTTGCAGCACGAAATAGCGAATTTTCCATTTTCGATACTGCATAGAGAGTGCATAACTAAATTTTACAGACTGTTATGCATAAGGGGCTAGGGGTATAGGTGCCGTGATACCGGACCGATTATGAAATCGAATCAGAAAAAGACCATAATTCTTATTCACTTCCATATTTTGTTCCCACAAACAGAATATGGAAAGTCCCAGGGTTGGAATGAAGGCTTTGTGTGTATATATTTTGCATGAGAGTGTCGGTAATTTATGAGAGTTATTTTTGGCAATAAATCGATTTCTTGCAGATATGGTCATATCTAGTATATGATTGTGTTGTCTCCTAAAATGCGTTATATTTCTGCTTATTTCAGTCATATCATTGAATATCTCACCGCCACGAAATGAGACTCTTGTAGCTCCGAAGGAGGACTTCCCCTTCCAGGAATTTCCCGAGAGTTATAGCAGTTTTAAGGTATCTTATGAAGCATTATAATGGATTAATTTTTGATCGATGCAAATCCTATCCTTTTTGTCCTTTAAGTTCGAATTTAAACGAAGTTATTAATTTCTGTGACGAGCAGGGACAGGGATCAATCGGAAGTCATAATTACACTTCCTGCTGTGTGACTCAAAACGTATCCAGGAGCTGCTTAGGATTTTGCACGCTTCAGTCAATTCTTGAAGGATCTACGGGGGAACCATCTCAGTGTGAGAATGAATTCCCAAAAATTGTCAAGTGCATGGCAGGTAGGTGTATATGAAATTATATTTCATTCTATTTCTACAGATAACCAAAATAATTCCCCACCATGTGGTAGTATTTCTGTACTCGAAATAGACTGGGGGTAAAAAAAGAGTCTAAACTAAATGGGAATAAAAATATCTATGAAATGACTTTCGGAAATGATTTTTTCTCTGCTGGAAAATGAAATATCAAAGGCGATATGGGCTAGGGTCGATTGGTCAAATTGAAGTAAAGACCACTACTACTACAAGTTGATAAGAAACCCGTATAAAAAAAGTTTATGATATGTTTCTAAGATATGTTTGGTATTTTCCTTTGTCCATTTGGATCCTGGAAACGTAAATTTCAGATGGTCGAGACCACATTCCCTGTTGCGTTCGAGAAGGGGTTCCGGACATTTGCCAAGATTTATGCCGTGGCGAATACACCATTGTAACTGATAATGTGAAAACTCATTTCTCTTGTCCAACGTTTATCGAGAGGACTCTGGCCTGCATTGCCGACGGAGTCGGTAAGTTCATTTTTTCAACACGTTTTCTTCCTAGGAAACCACCACCACCTCTGGGAAAGTTAGTGTGGATATGATTATAAACCCAGTAGTAGCCCAATCATATAGCTAATAATAATGTGTTCAACACACTTAACTTTAGACTACATTACTCCTACAAAGGCTATAACAAACACCACCTATTATTTCAACACAGTGATTTCACTCCCCGTTCATCACTTTCCAGCCATAACCCTGGCCAACCTTTGGCAAAGTGAAAGTAAAGTAAAAGCTATTAAGGCAGAGAGTTAGTTGCCGGAGCATATACCGAAAGAGAAAGACAGGGGCTAAGAGAGAGGGTCTATTAGGGTTGATAAGGTATAGTACAGAGGGGCTGAATGAAACAGACAGTTTGATTTATGAGGACTGGCCACTCTCATAAATGTGGCCATGAAATGAAATTTCGTTTCAGAGAGAGAGATTGCCATCCAATTTATTAAAATGTTCGGATAACAGATGTAATGGTAATGTAGTAGGAATCAAAGTGCCAGGAACATGCGACTTTCTCTCCTTTCCCCCTCTATAAAATCATTTAATTTTCCGGATTTCTAATGTTGATTCTATCCCGTCTTTTGTTATCGTACCACAAGCGGGTACTAGAAAGTAGTAAAGAGATAGTTTAGGAGCATTAAAACGGAGCATTAAATCTTCAATTAATGACGACTTTGGATTCCGTAGAAATCCTCCCAAGTGAGCCCTTAAATCTGGACACGGTGGCGGTGAGCCAATCGGCCATAAATGCTTCATGGGATCAGCCGTCGAAGAATGCAGATACGGTGCATGAATACGTCGTTAATGTGACGACGCTTCGAAGTTTCGATGCCCCGTTCACGGGGCTTGGTTACGGTTCGGCAGGAGCTTCCTTGGAACCTTCTTCAATCCTGGGGACATCCACCATTCCAAAACATCGAGGCGGTGGGAATGGGAGTTCGACTAATGGAACTTTTGGAATCGATATCTCTTCGGAAGAAAGGGTCGAGGCTCAAATGAGACAAATCAAGGTGGGTTCAAATGTTCAATCAAGTTCTCTTTGGAATGAATGAATGAAGTCGAGGAGTTGCTTCTATTCATGGAATCATCGATTTAATTATGTTGGATGCCCGTGTCGACGTCGATTGTCGACCTATTTCCATTCTCTCTTAAGAAGATTTTTTTTTGTTTTGTTTGATCGATAGTTTGAGCCTAAGAATGATAGATAATCAACTGGGATGGTATATAAAGAGAAAGCAATTCTCTAGGTCATGATCTGCTATATGTAGCCTTTTATTAATGAAATGAGATTTCACTCCGTGTCAGGTTTCTAACTTCTATCTAAGCTAATGGGAAAAAAGGCAAATAATAGTGGGAGGGGCTCGACAGGTTTTATGCTCTAGTGGCACATATTTAGTTAGCAATTTTATTCCTTTCCCGATTCATTTCGTAATTTGTAAAAAAAAAAATTGAAGGGAGTGGCCCTGGGTGTTTTCCATTCACTCTCATGTTATAACATTAACAGTAATCTTGTAGGAGAAAGCGGATTCTCAATAAGTATATTCCGTACACGATAGAGTCTTCTTGTTTTTACGGGATTAAAAGACATGACTACAACCTACATCCCGAAGCAATTTCCCTCAATCTTTCTTGTTTTTTAGAGATGGAGGAAGCAGGACGCGTGTGATGGTGTTATTTTTCGATTTAGGATGAGATGTTTTGTTTTGTGAATTTAAAAATTTAGAAGATGATGTTTCTATTTCCAGCTCCGACTCCGACTCAATTATTTATAAATAAATGTTTCCCTTAGGTTCATGGAGACTTGACTTCTGTGATGATTACTCAGTTGCTACCATTTACAATGTACGAGATCTCAGTAACAGCGTTCAATATTCATGGCCGATCGTTACCTTCATCGAAAGTGAGGACCCTCACCTTGGCACCTGGAATCGTCCGTCCCAAATCCAGCACTCCACCCACGCTCCCCGACATCAAGACCTGCTGCATTGAGAAGGGTGTCAACTCCGACATGTGAGTTTCGATTTGTTTCTCGTTTTTACAACTTTGTTGAATCTATTCACTCTATTTCCTTTTCGTTTCTTGTGCCAATAGAAAGGCTTCGTTATTCCAGCAGAGTTAGTAGGCCCAATTGATAAGACGATCCGTGAAATTGGTCCAATTTTTGCAATACTTACGAATTCGGATCATGGACTGTCCCCGAAATAAATGTTTTCCTTTCCTGCCTGAGAGGAGTTGTTTCCTCTAATTTATGCCCCCACGGGCTCATAGTACATGAGTAAAGATGATACGGGATATGTGAAGGAAGTGAGAGGGAAAGTAAGATAAGGAAATGCCAGTATATTCCCATAAAAACGGTCAATCCTATATCTATTGTTGTTCGCCAAAAGGCAAAAGTACAAAAAAATAATACTAAAAAGGACAACTTGGTCATTACAATAGATCTTTGCTAATGACGAGATGTGTCCCATCCCGTCATTAGCAAAGATGTTCGTATCGATGTGTCCCTGCCCCGTAGTACGACAATGGCATATTAAAGGATGATATGAGGGAGAGGACTGCTGGAAAGATAGCCAAAGGCTTTCATTACCCCCTTTTATTTCTTTCATAAACTTTTAACTGAGCGTAAAAAATGTGCTGATGATAAGCTAACGAATTTCCTACAAGGTTTTTGCACAGTTGAACCTACCGGATCCTAATAAAAAACACTGTATTTTCTGCCATGTAGTTGTGTGTCCAAATTGTGTGATCCGAAAAAGACGACATCACTGGAAATCCCTGATCTGATGATTTGTGCCCCATGGACACCCGACGTGTTCCAGTGTCTTGCCGATGGGAAAGATCACACCCCTTGTTGTCGACAGAGGGGTATCCCGGCACCTTGTTCTGATTTATGCAGTGGAAATGTCACCCGACTGGACTACCATTATTTCAAGTAAGCGGTTTCCTATCAAATATGTTACTATTTATGGGTCTATGTACATATGAAATTAATATGCCTCAAGGGTGAAAGCATAAGTTTAAGCAGGCCCCGGAATTGAAGATGTCTTATTTCGAAGTATGGGCAGAATTGAGGGTTTTAGTATTTTGACACTCGTTCCGTTAACGCTTATAAACTTCTTGGAACCTCGACCCCTTCGTCCTTGGGTGGGAAAGATGTCTTACTGAATAGAGTGTCACTTGTACACTTCCGTATGCACACCTAAAAGTTATAGTTGAGTTCATTTCATTCATCCATTTTTCATCGGGATCGTGAATTCAGGAGAGAAAGTTCAAAGTTTAGTGAGATATAAAGGGCGAGAGAACCCAGTCTAGCGTTCCCTCTGTCCTGCAGCCACATTTCATTTCTTGGATTTAAATGTGTAAAGTACACATGTCAACTTTCACCGGGACTTTCTCCATAATTTACCTCAAAACACTTCAAGCGTTCTTCTGGTCTCCCTTATTCTTGGGTTGGTTGAGGCAGACAGAATTCCCAGATTCTACATATCCAACCAACTGGTGCAAGAGAGTTTTAGGTGGTTGAATTAGTTGTAGTAGTATAGGAGGAGAAGGACGGAGACTTTTATAATTTATGCAATAATGGTGGGATTGTGAAACACAATGTAGAGGCATGCATGCACATGAAAGCGACAACTTATTTCAAGAATTATTGGGATTTCTGAGGTTAAGAACTTGGGTGGATTAGGAAATCCACAAAACTGGATTATATCAAACTTTCTACAAAATTAACATTGAAAGACTTTTCCCGGAAAGGATTTAGGAGCCATTGTGTCCTAGAGTCCTCCGATTCTGGAAGTTTTTTCTGAATTCTAAAATTCTCTAGCATATCTAACTTGATACTATGTAAATCATGGAATAAGGAACCCTCGAAATAAATTCAATATAAAAAACCCTTGGCTTGGAATCCCTTCTTAAAAGGTTCGAAAAAATAACTCCCCCGGGGATTTATTTACCCATTTAAAGTATGCAAAATAATCCAAAATATAGAGAACCACCACCCGGCTCCCAGGACCGTGCAGTGTATTTATATTGTACATACCTCCAAACCATCAACCCAGAGCTTGGACTTTATCGGAGATAGAGAAAGTCCTCATATTTTGTTTAACATCAAATACTATAACTTATAACAAGCGAGGAGAAAGTATAATATAGAAGAAGAACCTGCTCTGGTTTTGTATCCTAATTTCCAACTCTTTGACTTGATTTAGGTTTCCTTGAGCCGTTCCCTCTCTAGTCAGAACAAAAAATACCTAGGTATATTGGAGAAAGTGCGAAGCGACAAAATTCACAAATCTAATTTTATTTTCTCACAGTCTTTTGGAGAAGATTTCATATAAATATATAGGGAGTCTCCCAAGGCCTTTTGGCTTTCGCCTCCCTTGTCTTCTTCTTCTTCTTCGGCTTTGGTAATTTGATGAGTCAAGATTGCTAGAATTATTTCTCTTTTCAAGAGGAAGGGAAAGGCTTTTTCATAATTTCATTTTATTCACATTCGGGGGGTCCCCCATCTTCCAATCTCCGTTTCTATTCTATTTCCTTAACAGGCTTTCATTCCCTTTGTGCTTTTTTTTTGGTCGAAGGGAACTCAGGTATGCTCTCTGAATTATGTGATGATGATGATGATGGATGATGAGGACTCTGTATTTATCCATATATATGACTTTCTCTGCCTACATTGCATGATTTCCACTTCATATCATCTCATATTATTATTATTACTAGAATTGAAAGAACGTTAGCGTGTATATAAACAAATTTATTTTTTCGAGTGAATTTGAATATTTCCATTTTTTGGTTGGAAGGAAAATCCTGTCTGTCAAGGGACCTATCGAGCCAACAGTAATATATTTATGATTGGCAATTGCGGTAACATGCCCTTTGCTAAGCCGTCTATAAAAATCCGTCAATCGGAAACTGGACGGCTTGTTTACAGGTTTTTGTAACTTTCGAATTATGGATCTGTCTTTCAACCTAGTTTCCTCCTTTTTACGTTCTTGAAAAACTTCAATATTCTAAAGAGTTCCGATTCTGTTGTAAAAAACAGGATTCTTTTCATTCTGAAACTAATTGGCAGGCGGAGTATACACCTGCTCTTCAGAACTATCTTAATAATAATGCTAACAAGATATATTCCCCTTTTGATCCTTTCAGATGCCTGAGATACATGTCGGATTATTCCAATTGCCTAATGGAAGGTTACGGAGTCCTGCCCTCGGCCCCGAAACATGTCCGCGTGTCAAATGTCAATGAAGATTTCGCTATCGTCCACTGGTCGAACCCTACGAAATTGAATGGGACGGTGACGGGGTACAATATCCATTACAGACCTTTAGCAACCTTCGAGAACCTCTACAAGCACATCACGAAGGCCTATCCACCCTACATCCTCGAGAACCTCTATGCCAACGCCGAGTACGAGGTAAGTGGGGCCCTTTTACTGCACTTCACTACAAGCTAATGAAAGTTAATGACACTTCCCTCTCCGAGCTGATTACTTTTTAATTCCTTATATTTAGACCAAGCTATAGTAGAAATAGAGAGTCGAGAATGGCTTATTATTTAGTAGAGGAGGAGTTTTATTTCTATTACTTTTACTTTTACGTTTATTTCCGGCGATTATCGGTTTATCTCTACTCCATACTACGGCTTAGGTCAGAGGTCGTGTCGGCATGTGTGCGGATACGCAGAAGGAGTTGGATATTTTGTGGATACTCTATCGATTCTCATCATGCATGTTATTATGAGGTTTTAGCAGGCTATTTGGTATTCTTCGCCAGGAAGCTGGGTCAAATAATGAGTAGGTTGTTCTATATACAAAGCTAGATACATCTTGTTGACTTTTCTGTTATCTCCGAAAAGGCCACCATCTCGACTAGTACAGATGATAGGAGAAAGGCGAAGGAGAGAGTAGTTCATCTTTATTAATGCTCCTCTCGCTGCGGTGTGGTTCTTTCTTCGGAGAATGGAAGTTAATGATTTCTCGATGGGATTTAATCAGGTCTATGTGGAGGCAGTTAATGAGCACGGAGTGAGCCAGCCATCCCAGAGGGTTGTCTTCCGAACCGCATCTTCATCGGAGAAAAACGCCGAGATTGAAGCCAGCATCGACAATTATAATGAGACGGCTTGCTGTGTTAATGTAAGTTGGAAGTCTTGTATGATGAGACCTTCTTCCTCCTCCTTTTCACTTTCTTTTCGGAGAAAGGTGGGGAAAGTTAACACCTAGGACTCTATTGAACCCATGTTCTCTCTCATCTTATTTGTTAAACGTACTTTATTCCTCCTAGATCCCGACATTACTTTTTATTAGTTTGATTAAAAAGACATTTGATATGAGACTTCCTGGAGGGTTTATAATCAATATTTAGAGTCAATATGTAGTAACTAATTTAATTGGGATGAGGTTCAAGGCTGGAGCTGTAAATTGGATGTTTTGTTCGAAAACATCCCTGTAACCTGAAACTTTAAGACTTTACATAAATATTTCTCTGCGTAATACCCCTTACTTAAATCTATTTTAACCATCTCGAAGTAAGTCCCAGCAGTCCCAAGCCATTTATGTATATGATTTCAAACGTCCGCATATGAGACTCCTTACGGTATATGAAATTTGACGGAGTCATTTATGTGTGTCTGTCAGGCTGGGTTGAGCTCCTCGTGTATGCCGTTATGCTCTTATGAAGCTTCCATGAGTGACATCCGGACTCTGGCCTTTGCATGTGCATCCGAATTCCATACCGTTCTCCGATGTGCGGCTGGAGGACGAGATCACACTTCCTGCTGTACTAAACGTGGAGTCTCGGATAGTTGTATTGAGGTCTGCAGTGCTCGAGTCCCCGATAGCCTCCTTTCCATGGCTGAAAACTGTCTTCCCTTTATTGGAAATATCATCCAATGTTTTGACGAAGGTAAGCATAAATATGCTTCAAAATGAACCATCATAAAATATCCATACATATGAAAAATTAGGCTGCATTTGTGGTTTCTGGAATTCACCGCACAAGAAATCTTTCCTTCCAAGAAAGTCGATAAGCTTAATGGACATTGTTATCTTTCCTGAAATAGGAACGGAAATAATCCCGGGACCTGTGGAAGAATTCCATGCATTTTTAGTCACGGACAATTCAGTCGGAGTGGCTTGGGATCCCCCTGCGGGTTACAATATTTCAATGTATCAAATATTCTACCAGATTATCAACCCATCGACGACGGTCGACAAGCCTGCAGTTATTGAGTCGGTATGTAATTTTCTATAAATATGGAAAAGATCCGCCATGTTTTACTCAACTACAGTAAATGGACGTCTGTCTGGTTCTGAACTAAACGTGACCGGTTCGGCGTCTTAATTTTCCAGATAAATGTGACGGAAACATCTCATGAAGTTACGGGGCTGAAGAAAGGCTCAGTATATAGGTTATATGTCACTGCCCAGAACGAGCACGGCTCTTCCGTCCCATCCGCAATGGTTCAGGTCAATGTAACATCTGAAGGTAAGTTGTCATCGATCAATCCCAAAAACCGAGTCGTCGTCGGGAGTTAGGCCAACCTATAAATCATTTAACAAGTGCCTTCATCATCAGAAAAGTTTTTTTTTTATTACTACGACTTTACTTCCTGTAGACTTGTCTATGTAACTCTCCTCTACGTAATCTATAGGAAATGATCCCGTCTATAAATGCCCACTCATAATAAACATACTTGACCCTATCTTTCAGCCTTCAACGGAAGTAAAATCTCCGGAATTGTGTCAGCTCCCCACAGCCTGGTTGTAGCGGGTCATGGAGCCACTTGGGTACAAATTGTATGGCAACCACCATTCATCGCCCACCCGACTGATATGATCACGTACAAGTAAGTTTCCACAATAATAATATAGCAATAATAACAACAGTACAAGGAGTTTTCACCATGATTCTATCATCGCCATCATCATCATCATCGTAATAGAATCTTCATTGAAAATTCCTCGGTCCTGCTTGACACAATAGTCGAGGAGCGAGGAGGACCCAATGAATTGGGATATGAAAGGGTTCCTCGGCCTAGTTTATTGATTTCCTTTTGTTCGGATGTACTGAAATAGTAGGAGAGACTGGGATGCTGACTCTATGCTTTTGTGTTATCTTTCAGGGTCTACCACCGAGGGGTAAAGGACACTGAATACCAGATAAATGAGAGCTCTGTGAACTCGGTTACATTGGAAGGGTTGAAGCCGAACTCCCAGTACATTCTTTATGTCACTGGAACAAACGACAAAGGGGAGTCCCCACCATCCGAAACTTTGATCGCTTGGACAGACCCTGCTCATTCTCCCTTTGTTGAGGTAACAAATATACACTGGGAAATAAAATCATCGTCTGTAGACTGGAAATCCGATGTTATTTTAATTTAGACAGTTTCCTCTCCAAGAATTCGACGGGCTCTTGCTGGCCTATATAGTTTTTTTTTTAGTTTTGTCCCGACTTTAATACTTGTTTGCTTTAAGCGACTCTAACTTTCTCCTTTTAACTTCAATCCTGGAATGATGATCAAAAAAACTTATATTATTGTCTTTTTTCTTGTCCTTGTTCTCTGTGACAGCCACCAAGGATCCAGCCTTTGAATTTATTGATTGAGGGACGGTCAATGACTGTTGTTTGTGTGGCTCTTGGGGATCCAACTCCAACTATTTCACTTTATATCAACGGGAAACTCATCAAACAACAAAGGAATCGACATTTGACTCAAGTTGTTGAGAATATCACTAGGGATATGGATATTGTCTCTTGTTATGCGGATAACGGTTACGGAACTCCGATGCAGGCTGCTCGAAGGATCCAAGTTGCTCGTAAGATATATAGTCCTCTGGCTTTGTAGATTTTTGTTAGACTAAAAAAACTTCAAGCACTGAATAGGGTTTTTTGACATCTTTTTTAATACGACCGTTCAATCAATATATTTTTTTTTTGCTTAAGATGCTCCCAATATCTTTGGACCTGAGATAACCTACGCTGCGTTAGGAGATCCAGCAAGTATTGAATGCTCTGTGGTGGCTCACCCAGAGGTAAGTAGAGAAGAAATTGAATTTTTAAGAGCTTTTATACAGTCTGTACTTTAAAGACGATTGTACTATTATTTTAGCCCAAAGTTGCATTTTGGAAGAATTCCTTGGAAAGAATTCCAATTGTTAGTGGAGGGAACTACCGTATTGACCACGATGAAGCGCCTTTGCCCATGCTGGACGTAAGACACTATATACAAAAAGAAGAAAATCGTAAAGTATGAAATTAATGGAATCCTTGATTTATAGCAACCCTACAAGTACAAATACGTGTTAAAAATACAAAATGTATCCGAAAAAGACGTGGGCAACTACTCCTGCCATGCTGAGAATGCAATTGGCGAAAAAACGAAAACACTTTGGTTGAAAACGAGAGATCTGAAGGTAATGGTTCGTACTGTAACTTTTCATGCTACTTGACACTTCCTAATTGAAAGGTTATAGCTTTGCGAACGAGATTCTAATAATTGTAATACATTTTCAATCTATAAAACATTCAGGATACCAGCATGAACATCACGGAGTGTTGTGCCAGAGAGAAAGTGAGCCCCGGGTGCATAGACGCGTGCTCATTTTTCATGGATATTGAGTCCGTTATGGACAAGCCCCAGTGCCTTCCAGGTATGTAATCTACATCCCCATGGGGCTCTATATGATTTTATTTTTATGCAGTTGAATGGTTGAGAAAGACATCTAAAACATATTAATGTTTTCTTTTTAAATTTAGATTTCGAAAAGCTTATGAAATGCTCTGCAGGTACATTTTTCAGTTGACATCAATTAAAATTCAAACAGTTTATTTATTTATTTTGCAACGAAATTCTATCTTTCTAGATGGTCGTGATCATCGAGCTTGTTGCTCTAGTTGGGGAGGTGATTAAATCTTTTACTTAATTATCCAAGGATAAATCAACTTGATATTATGCAAATATAATGTATAAATCTTATATTTGATGTTTCTCTTGTCTTTAACCAGTTCCCCGACGTTGCCTTGATTTGTGTAGAGGGGAGCCTGTCACTCAGAATCCAGATCTTTGCATCTTGCAAAATTCTAAACCCATTTTCAATTGCTTCAGGGAAAATAGGGGTAAGCCTTTAAGTTCCATATACCAACCTAAAATATCAAAACCAGCGTTTGTATAACTTACGCAAATTTTCTAACAGACAAGTTACCTGGACCTCCAAAAAATATTCGTATCGAAATCGTGTCAGAAAACGAAGCCAAGATCTCGTGGGATTTGCCTGCAATAAATCCCCATACAGCAACAGTCTACAGGTTAATCCTATACAAAGAAATTAGTGAACCACCAGGATTCCAGCCTATTACAAGGATAACATTACTAATTTGATAAATGGTTATTGTTGCAGAGTTTTCTGGAGACCAATTGGTCAAAAATTATCCGAGCGCCTGGATACCCAGGAACAAAGTGCCCGAATCACAAACCTGAAACCAGGTGTCCATTACGAAGCCGTGGTGAAAGCAGGGAATTCCCATGGAACTTCTGTGCTCACGGAACCTGTCCCATTTGTCACTGAAGATAATCTGATCTCCTCTGCAAGTACAGGTTCGTCTTCCCTTCCTTATATTGTAGATCCCTGCTACATATAGAGCATTTGTAACGGCTAGTTTGGCTATTAACCTAATAGTCCCTGTAGTCAGAACGTATTGGTAGTGATTGCATGTACATATATAACGGTTTCGAAATTATAGCTGGAGGATCAAATGCAGGAATGGGAGTTGGGATCGCACTGTTGGTCTTCCTCCTTATCGGGGCTGCCGTTGGTTCCGTTTGGTTCATCAGGAAACGGCAGTTTGGTGCAAAGCCACCTGGGGCAATTGCCTTCGAAAATCCTTCGTATATCAGGGAAACGAATCCCGATATTCATGTAAGTTCAATTTATATTGAAATTGAAAGAGGGACTTATGTCTTAAACCCCAAACCAAATATTCCAATAATAGATGAACGGAGACGGTCCGTCAAACGGAAGCGTTCCCAGCGTCAGCAACGGCTTAACTGGGAATGGATGGCACTCCGAAACGCTCCATCCACCAAGACCTGAGACTGAAGTCCCTCCAACCCTGTATGAAGAACTACGTCTTGGAACCGAAGGAGTTGGGTTCCGCAGACTGAAGCCTTAAATTAGAGAACAAAGTAAACTAAAAATATAAAAAAATTGTTCTAGTTCCAAATTCCATAAACGTATTACGAATTATCATCATCATCATCAATTAACAATCATATTCGACACTGCATTATTATTATAATTCTATTCCTCACAACAATCACGAAGTATCATCGAAGACTACTGCTATGAATCTATAGTGCTGTGACTGTGACGCGCTTTAATTCCCAGATCCGTAAATTGTTCTGCAAATAGTTGGAAATTGTTTGAACTGGCTTCCTTCCTGGAAATGGGCCATGTCAATCTTACGAACAGAACAAAGGAGAAACGGGGTGGACGTTTGTATCGAAAATTAGAAAACTTCTAAGGAATTGGTCGATTTCCGGACGACGAAGTAACTTAACTCTACATTAAGAAATGTGATACACGAAAAACACTGGTTGTTGGTTGTTTGTTATATAGATATATACCTGTAAATAAAAATATTACGAGTATTTTGCACAATGCAACATCACTTTTAGTGACTACGCAAAGTTTATAGCTTCTAATTGATTCAATTTATAATAATACTGAGGAAATTTTGCGGATTTTGGTTACAGTTTTCACATGAAAATAAGAATTATGAAAACATTTAAATTCCTCCGTAATTTCGAAAGTTAAAAATATCAAGACCTCGTCAAAACCAGGGCTGGATACTGGATGCTATATATCAGGGTCTATTGGTTAAGAAAATGTGTCATTTACCCTTTATTGAACTTTTTTGAAGATAGTCATATCATTTAGTTAATATTTTAGGAAATAAGATCGCGAAATGTACTTTTTACCAAGGAGCCCTAATTTGTTTAACTATTGTTAGCTAAACGTACTATAGTTTCGATTGTTTCCAGTTAACTTTTTGGTAAAAGTACGGTACATGTACCTTAAGTAATGCTACAACTTATATTAAGAATACATTAAATATAGATATTGATGTCATTTTAAATGCATTAAGTTTGTTCAAGAACATAATATGCCTTCGTTTCTCTGTTGTGATTCCTGTGTACATAAATGCCCTATATACCTTTGATACGAAACTAGTTTGTTGAATTTTAAATGAGCCTTTAGTTGACCCTTGTAAACGACTAATCCACGCTTCCACGACAAGTAACAGGCTCCAACGCTGCAAGTGTCATACATACAAACCCTAATAAGATATGTAGAATAATGTACTGCTTGTAGAAATTGTTCGTATTATTTTTACTTTTAAAAAATGTTCTTTTAATTTTAAATGTAACTATAAGCTAATTAATTGGTGGCAGACGTTTATTATATGTAAATATACATGTTCTAGGCGTGTATGAGTAAGTTAGTAATTTAGTAAATATCATTATATATTATACGCAATGAATGAGGGGAACGGAGGGTTTCACAGTTAATGTTTTGAAAAAAATGAGAACTGATTCCAAAATCGCATCAGCAAATCGTAAATGTTCGTCTCTATATATAAAATAAAATGAAATAAAGTTGTGTGATACATCTGCTGAGAATTTTTGATTCGCTTTAATTATTTACTGGCTAAATTGTCAATTAATTGGTCTAATGCAAATTTGAAATTGGAAAGCATAGTTTTAAAGTTTTTAATATCATGGAATATGCCATAGATCCTGGGTTTCTGAATTAATTTCTTCCGGGTGTGGATTCTTAATTCCTGGATACACTATAATTATTATAACCTTTGTTCTGTATGATAATAACATTTTTTGACGTGTCTTTCACCTAATATTCCACGAGCAATACTATGACCATATATTAAAACACTGATACTAGGATTCATATTCGTATTATATTCAATGATGATGAAATACAATTCAAGAGTATTTTTAGTCAGTTAAAAGGTAGCCTTAACTTTGTTTCTACGTTCCAATTATACTTTTTTAAAAACAAAACAATGCCGACAAATCAAAATTTCCCCTCAAACAATCTGCTTTAGTGTTTAAAATGTTATGACCTTCTAACAATTTTATGACGCCAAATACCACATAGCACCCCAGTATTGGACGGCTTTTATTTTGGGTATTTGGTTTCACAAAAATACAGTAAAATTAAATATAGTTTTAATAATCCCCCAGATGAGCTAACTCTCAATGATCATTTGAGTAGGCTCTCCCATTTCCGGTTAGAACCAGAAACATTTTTAAAGCAAACTCACTTCTTGTTTACATGGATTAACTCGTCCCAGAAATCCGTCATACTATTCAAAATATCACGGAGAGAGTAAATAACCTTTTGATGGGCAGTCCATAAAATCGTGACGATTATAAACATTTAAAGAGATGTACTCTAACCTAACCAAAGTCATCACCGAGATTTGTCTTCGCAATAATCTCCATCATCAACCTACGTGCCCATCATTATACGCCAAAATCTCCGCGTAGGATCTCCTGTCGGTTCACATTTCACAAATCATTTATTTCCTCGTCACAAAAAGACCTTCCTATACTTACTGACTATTTCATCCCAACATAACAACCTACTGTTTTAATAGCAGAACAGAAGAGATATGCTTTCAATAAAAAAAAATCCCTCGTTTTAAGTCAACAATATTATATGATAAATTGGAAAAAAATTAACATCATAAACCACACAGAAAGTCGTTTAAAAAGCCATGTTTCCCTGTGTCAAAAATTTCGCCTGACTTGTTTCTTCTGATCTGGAACTTTAAAATCTTAAATGATTTGGAACGGAGCCCGTTTCCCATTGGACCTTTAAGTACTTGGTGCAGAAACTGCAAGCAAAGTCTGTAATTTTTAGAAACAAGATTCACCGCTTTAATGAAAATTGCTCCCTTCATCATCATCATCATCCTCGTCTTTTTCTTCTTCATCATAATCATCATTATGACTATGACATGAACAAACTTCGTCTCGTAAAAGGGAAAGACTGTGAACTTTTCCAAGAAGCCAGCATTGAATCTTGTAGTCTGCACATGAATACGGACGTAGACAAATTTTTAATAAAAATATTTCTTAATACTCCTCTCTGCCTCTCTCTCTATATCTCTCTGCTTGCCTGGCAAGATGTCATTCATTTTACTCAGCACGAGACTTGTCAATTCCTTAATTATCACTTTGCTTAGAAAAGCCGGTTCTGGTAAAAAACAGTACCCCCTGAGAGTTGGATACAATATACAATGATATTGACGTTTCGTTTTGAAATTTGAAGGCATCCTCTACGCTGATCGACAATCGACGGGATAAGTATGAATATTCATTACGGCTTAATGACTTCTACAGAGATCCTGTTGATACTCGAGAAGCATCCAGGAGAAGTACTTGAAAGTCCTAATCAAATTATCAAATAAATTGATTCTCTTTTCGAGATTTTCAAGAATTTATTTGTTTAAACGGGATGGTTATTGAGTTACAGAATCCAGCTAGTCATATTCAGACTATAATCCATTCTATTTTAGGTATAAACGCGTTTTTTCCAATATTAGGAAACACTGCATTAGTAGTCAACGCTTGAAGGAATGATGTCCCTCATCTAAATTGTATTTTCAATATCTAGCACACTCAAAGTATTTAACACGGCTTCAAAAAATAGAAATGGGTCTCTAAAAATAAAATAACTTCCTCCATTTAGTTAAAAAGTTCTATCTGAAAGAAAACGCTTTATTTTTTGTCCATTTGCAATGATTTCCTTGTATTTTACAGAAATGTAGGTCCATATAATTCTTCAGATCCGTCAATCCCAATTTCCAACGATATTTCACATTTACCATTAATATTTGATAACAAAGATAACATGAAATGGCTTTATGTAGACATGTACTGCTATTTGTCCTACAGATTTGCGGAGAAAAAATCCGTGGCACATCCATCCCATCGGAAATCACGTATGGCTTTGGGAGACCAAGAATAAAAACCTTTTGGTTGTTATTTTTTAGCTTATGAGATTTTGAATGTTATGTTATTGTAGAATCTCATGAATTTTATTTTGTATCAATTTTCCCCAAGTATTTGAATTTTTTGGTTTTGGTTCGGTAGTTTGGTATTGACCAATTGTAAGCTTAAGATCTTTCTAGTTTGTTCTAGTTGTTGATTGTTTACGTAGATTTTGGTGTTTTGCGTTGTACTTTCAACGTTTTGAGTGCATTCGAAGTACTGAATCCAGAGAGTAAAGAGCAAGTTTTAGGAATTCCCGAGTTAAGACGGAATTTTCTTTGTTCTTAAATTGTATTGTTCTTTTCATTGTTCTTAGGAAAAGTTCAATTGTTGTAAAGTGTCATCTACGTGGATATTAAAGTTAAGGTGATAGAAAGAGAACTGTGTTTGCTCTTGTCCGTCATTTGTCTACGTGGATGCATAAAAAGCACTAGTGATATCAATAACAGATAAGTTTATAATTTATCCGAGGCGGATCCCAACAGGTTAGTTGGATAAATCGCGGCCTCACAATTTAACATAAATTAGGTGCCCTGGATGAGGACTTATCTGAAGGATTGTCATTAGTGAAAAGAACTTGGTTGACCTCTGAACCGGGAATTAGTGCTGTTTCACCGGGAGGAATATCAAGATTGAAGATTGCAAAATATTCTGTCTCTTTGAGAGCCCTATCCTGTGCATACGGGAGCGTCTCAGGTGATACCTTTTCTGATTTTGATTTCTGGAGGTGTAACCTATAAGAAGGGATTGTTGCCGTTCGAGGGACATTATAGAGAAGATATATTTTGGATTTATTTTGCCACTTTGTGGGCCGTACTCTGAGCAGTCAGAGTTAATTGAGGTGGAGAACTTCTGATTTGTTGTCCACGTAGAGATTTTGTATTAATTTGTTTTCGTTCTGTTGGGTTTGTTGTTCTTGAGGTTAAAAGGACACAATGGAACGTCTCAAGAGGCAGCGACGTCCTGTGAGAGCAGCGCTGACAAGATGCATCGGGGATGTGGATCGGGAACTAGGTCAGGAAAACCCCGGCCACGAAGAACTCGGTGTATTACTCAAGCGACTTGAAAGAATAGTCGACAATTTGGATAATCTGGATGATGAAATTACAGCTGCGATGTTGGACGCTGATTGTACGGACGAACAGCAGGATGAAGAAAGAATTGCTGTGGACGAGTACAGGGACGAAGCAGAAAGGTATCGATTGAAGATTGACAAGGTTCTGCATCCCTCTCGGCCCGCAAGTCCAAGCGCCTATACCACCGCAACTGATCATACAGAACACAAGAAAACATATAAACTTCCCAAAACAGAAATTCGAAAATTTAAAGGGGAAGTAACTGAGTGGCTGAGTTGGTGGGCTCAGTTTCAGAAGATCCACGAAGATGAAGACCTCCATGACAGCGATAAGTTTCAGTATCTCGCTCAAGCCATGGTGGATGGGTCAAAAGCTTCTGAAGTTGTAAGAGTCTATCCGCAAACTGCAGCCAATTATCCCAAGGCGATTAAAGCATTACAAGAGCGCTTTGGGAAAGAAAAAGTTCTGAAAAGAGTCTACGTCCGGGAATTGCTCAAGTTGATAATCAAGAATTCCCGGGAAAAGCTTAAAATAAGTGCAACCTTCGACCAATTGGAAGGTCACTTGAAAGCTTTGGAGTCCCTTGGAATAACTCCGGATCAAATGGATGTTATCCTGTTCCCTATGGTGGAGTCGTGTGTGCCAGAAGATATATTGGTTGCCTGGCAACGTAGCGCCAACTATGGTAGGGAGGACAGGTCAGTTGATCCACCGAAGACGGAGTTCGATTTCTTGATGGAGTTCGTGAAGCAAGAAGTCGAGAACGAGGGGCAAAGAAAATTAGCCCAAGCAGGATTTGGCATCGGTGCTAAAGAACAAAAGAAGAAAGTTTACGTAGACAATTCAGAAGAAGGCAGTCCCACTGCTGCGGGACTTGCTGCTACGACTCAGCAGTGTGTATTCTGTGATATGAAGAATCACATTAGTCAGAAATGCTATAAGGCGAAAAAGATGACAGCGGAGCAAAGAAGCGAAAAGCTAAAAGAGAAGAACGCTTGCTTCCGTTGCATAAAACCAGGTCACATGGCGAAGTTTTGCAAGTCTGATGTGCGATGTTCGAAATGTGGCAAGAAGCATGAAACAATTATGTGTCAAGAGAAGGCGAAGACTGAAAATTTGCCGACGGACACAGAACCTCAACAGCAAAGTTTTGCCATCACCCGTCACAACAACTTCTCCGAGAACCAACTGGTGCTGCTGAAGACGCTGGTTGTGCGAGTAGTTGGGCCAAGAGGATCCAAGTTGGTTAGAATGCTACTGGACGAAGGAAGTCAAGTTAGCTATATTGGATCAAGAACCGTGAAAGGGACAGGATGCAAATGCCTTGGCGTTGAACGCGTCAAGAATATGCTGCTGGGGGGTTATGTTACAGACCTGCACGATGAGCAACTCCGTGAAGTTGAAGTGTGGGATTTGAAGAAAAAAGTAAACAAGAAATGGATCCTGCGGGAGAAGCCGATTGTCTGTACGGGCCTTCCGAGGGTACCACTTGGACCGTGGCTGGAGCCACTTAGAAAGAAGAATATAACTTTCTCCGACTTGGAAACAGTCCACGTGGATGAAGTCGACATTGAGATATTGGTCGGTTCAGATTTGCGTGGAGACATTATGACGGGGAAGAGATTAGATTTGGGTGATAACTTGTATGCGGAGGAGACAGTATTTGGATGGACTTTGGGGGGACCCGTGCTTTGTGTTAAATCGGAATTAGCCAACCTTACCATCACACTCTTCCAGCAGCAAAATCACAAAATTAAGGACTTGTGGTCATTGGATGTTCTTGGGATTCAGGATCCAATCCAGTTGAAGTCCAAATTGCAAGAAGAGGAGGAAGCGGAAAAGCATTTCCTCAACAATGTCCGAAGAGAAGAAGATGGTCGTTATTGTGTGGCTCTTCCATGGATAAGTGAGAAGCCCAACCTTCCTTCTAATAAATGGATATCAGAGAAAAGACTCCATTCTACAACACGTAAGCTAAAGGATAAAGGCTTCGTGGAGCTGTACGATGGACTTCTGAAAGGATGGGAGCAAGCGGAAATAGTGGAAACTGTCCACGAAGATACTGTGAATCAGATGGCCCACTATTTGCCCCATCACCCAGTGTTCAGGCCGGAGAGCAAGACCACCCCGGTCCGACCAGTTTTTGACGCCAGCTGTAAGAGCGTAAGTGGTCCTTGTTTGAATGACTGTTTATATACAGGGCCAAATTTGATTGAGCAGATACCACCAATTATTCATCGATTTCGAGAACGGAATATTGGGGTGGCATCTGATATAGGGAAAGCATTTCAAATGATTCAAGTCCGAGAGGAGGATAGGGACTATCAGAGATTTCTTTGGTGGGCGGATTCTCACCAAGAGAAAATGAAAATTCTCCGTCACCGTCGGGTAGTGTTCGGGGTCACCAGCAGTCCGTTTCTTCTCGGAGCAGTTTTGAAATTGCATTTGTCCAAAGGTGAAATGGAGGACAAAGAAATCAGAAAGAAACTCCTCCATTCCATGTATGTAGACAATAGCGTCACTTCCGTTGACACTATTGAAGATTATGAAAAGTTTAGAGAAGTCTCAACCGAGCTCCTGAAACAGGCCAAAATGGATCTGCGTCAGTGGGAGGTTTCCGGAATCGGCCCGTCTAGGACCAACGAGGGGTGCGGGTTGGAAGCTCCTAGGAATGTCAACGTGGATTTTAAGTCAGGAGTTCTTGGACTGGTTTGGGACAGAATGAACGATACTTTATCCGTTGATGTTGGTAAAGTTTTCGTAGATGGGCCTTTGACAAAGAGGAAAATTTTGTCAGTTGTGGCCAAAGTTTTTGATCCAATAGGATTTACGTCTCCTGCAACGCTTCAGCCCAAGATGCTGCTACAAGAGCAATGGAAAAGCAGTAAGGATTGGGATGAAGAATTAGAAGAAAGTACAATTGCAGGATTTAAGAAATGGTGCAAAGAAATCCATTTGTTGGGAACGGTCAAGATACCCAGACAGATGAGATTTAGTCCAAGTTCTGAACAAGTTCAGTTACACTTGTTTACAGATGCTAGCGTAAGGGCCTACTCAGCAGCGGTTTTTATTAGGAGCCAGTATGGATCGGAAGTACGAGTCCAGCTTGTTCAAGCCAAGGCCAGAGTAGCCCCCTTAAAAGAAGCAACAATTCCAAGGTTGGAATTAATGGGATGTCTTATCGGAGTAAGACTTTGGACTTCAGTTATTCAATCTCTGGATTTGAAGATTGGAAAATTCTTTCACTGGACCGATTCGACCGTAGCCCTCGCCTGGATACAAAGAGGTGATAAGTGGGGCACGTTTGTGGCAAACCGGGTGAAAGAAATTAGGAAGTCTACGTTGACAAAAAATTGGTGGTTCATCCCTGGTGACCATAACCCAGCTGACCTTCCTTCTCGTGGATGCTCTCCTAGACAGTTGGTGGAGTCGAGATGGTGGGAGTGTCTGCATTGGATATACTTGCCGGAGGAAAATTGGCCTTCAAGTTCTGAAGAAGTCAACGAAGAAGAAGTGAATAGGGAACTCAAAGGACAGAAGAAATCTGTTTTGTTGATAAACAGAAAGAAATCCTGGTTCCAAACCAAGTATTCATCCTTTCGTAAGAATGTAAAGGTGATGGGATGGATAAAACGCTTTGTCAAGAATCTTCAATCGCCAAGCAGTTACCGAAACAGGGATCGAAGATTAAGTCCACGTGAACTTCAGCAAGCAGAATATGAAGTTCTCAAATGTATCCAGAAAGAGTCATTATCCCCGAACCTCGCTGAACTGAATAAGAAATATCCGGTGTTGATCAAGGACGGACTTTTCTGTATTATGACAAAGCTATTGAATAAAGAAGACACTGTGAACTTCCGGTTTCCAGTAATACTTCCCGGAAATCATCCGTTAGTGAAGATGCTGATCCTGGAAATGCATTTCACTTATGATCATCCGGGAGTTCAGTTTCTCCAATGTCGATTAAGGGAGAAATATTGGATCTTGGGGGGTCGGAGGGCAGTAAAAACGGTTTTGCGAGGGTGCACAAGATGCCGAAGATTTGATGCAAAACCGATAGGAGTTGAACCAGCTGCACTTCCTCCAAGTCGAGTAAATCCTGGAGAAGTATTCCAGACAACAGGAGTAGATTTGGCCGGTCCAGTCAGTCTCAAGGACAAAAGTAAGGCGTGGATTGTGCTATTTACTTGTTCTGTGTACAGGTGTGTACACTTGGATGTGGTAACGTCCCTTAGCACGGAGGCTTTCCTTGGAGCATTGGAAAGATTTATTAATCAGTATGGGAGGCCCCGCGGATTCCACAGCGATAATGGGACAAACTTCGTGGGCGTTGCTAATCTTCTAAAGACCTTGGATTGGAAATTAATTCAAGAGAAATTCCACGTAGACTGTATTAAGTGGACTTTCAATCCTCCAGCTGCACCATGGTGGGGCGGTTGGTGGGAGCGATTAGTGAGATCAGTCAAGGATCAACTTCGACGGATTCTTGGAAGAGCGAAGTTGACCTATGATGAATTAAGGACGAGCTTATCGGTAGTACAGGCGACAATCAATGATCGTCCGCTTACTGTGATGACGGATGATACCGAAGATCTCATACCGATAACTCCAGCGATGTTTCTTCATCCGTCGAGATTTGCTCATTGGGCGGAAGGAGAGCTATTATGTCAACGTGAACTGGATGCTACTTATAAGAAGATGAAGGACATCCAGAGACAACTTCAGAATAGATTCAGGAGCGAGTACCTGTCACAACTCGTTCAAAGGGGTAAGGAAAAGAAGAGTCCGGTACCCAAAGTTGGAGATGTTGTTCTCATCGGATCAGAGAATAGCAAGAGGTTTGAGTGGCCACTGGGTAAGATTGTTGAACTTATACCTGGACGTGATGGTCATTCTCGAGTAGCAAAGGTCCAAACAGCCCATGACTATGAAGTAAAGAAAGGAAAGTCTGGGAAATATCAAGTGACCAAGATTAAGAAAGGTCGTATCTTGACAAGACCTTTACAGAGATTATATCCCCTTGAGGTTTCGTCAGCAGAAGAATTGCCAGTCCCTGAGGAAATCAAGGTCAAGAGGATCAAACCTGAAGAGAAGATCAAGGAGTCCATCTGCGAAGATAAGAAAACTCGTTTCGGGCGACAAGTGAAGAAGCCTTCGAGATATGGACAGTGGGCTCATTTGTGTTAATTAGTTTAATTCTTTTGTTCATGTTTTCACAAAAGAAGGTGGGAGTTGATGTAGAATCTCATGAATTTTATTTTGTATCAATTTTCCCCAAGTATTTGAATTTTTTGGTTTTGGTTCGGTAGTTTGGTATTGACCAATTGTAAGCTTAAGATCTTTCTAGTTTGTTCTAGTTGTTGATTGTTTACGTAGATTTTGGTGTTTTGCGTTGTACTTTCAACGTTTTGAGTGCATTCGAAGTACTGAATCCAGAGAGTAAAGAGCAAGTTTTAGGAATTCCCGAGTTAAGACGGAATTTTCTTTGTTCTTAAATTGTATTGTTCTTTTCATTGTTCTTAGGAAAAGTTCAATTGTTGTAAAGTGTCATCTACGTGGATATTAAAGTTAAGGTGATAGAAAGAGAACTGTGTTTGCTCTTGTCCGTCATTTGTCTACGTGGATGCATAAAAAGCACTAGTGATATCAATAACAGATAAGTTTATAATTTATCCGAGGCGGATCCCAACAGGTTAGTTGGATAAATCGCGGCCTCACAATTTAACAGTTATGTTATGAGGCTTGGAAATCATTTATCAAAATCGGCTGAAAAAGGAGGATGTTTCAGATGAATTGCCGGTTGTTACAATGCATATATGGGATAACTGTACATTTTTTAACGATCGTGCGGAACCTCAAATGTAAATTAAAGAGGTAGAGATGCACAGAGAGAGCTATTTTGTACTATACGATGTACTACAATAAAAATATTAAAGCTTGAAAGTGGACATTTTTCCGTCTCTCTCGGCAAGCGGTCGGTGATTTCACACAAGCCATAAACACACATGAGGGGAATTAATTCCGTCATTGTCTTTAATCTTTCTCTTTCCGTCCTACATTTTTTGGACAGATCTGAAGAAGAAGCATGTTTTTTTTAGTTGGAAATTTAAATGAAACTGTGAACCAATACCCACTTATAAATTAATATACCGAACCATCAGACATTAATCAATTTTGAACGACGTAAGTATGTAATTTTATTATTAAAATGTTAAAATATTATCCTGGCATTGATGTGGCGTACATTTTCCGTCCGTCGGGATACGCATTTGTAATATTGCAATAGGTGATAGTGGAACCGGATTTATTTCAAATATAAGTATATATGAACTCTGTAATTGTTACTTTAACGTAAAATTGTTATTTTTGTTAGATGCATGCAATAAATCTAATTGGAAATTGATGCCCCGACACTATAAATTCTACCGATTGTTGAATCCATAAACGTGGAAAACAATTAGTATCCAAAAATCGTTGCTTCGCCATTTTATTTACACTTGCACAATTGAAATTGTCTCACAGTAGTAGTAACCCCTAATCATAATTCGAAACTTAGCATGATTATTATATACCAACGATAGCGCAAACCGGCGTGCATTCAAAATTCGTAAAATGTTAGTAAGATGAGTAATTAATACTAATTTGAGCAAGTAATAATAAGTTAAAATAGCATCGTGCTAGTTTTTGAAATGGAATAGTCAATTTTTTCATTGTAAACCATAGATTGAATGTTGAATACAAAATATCCTATGAAATATTATTCAGCAAAACTTCAGTTACACAATTGCAGACAAATCTCTCCAAATCAAACTATATTCTCATCATATTAAACCAATTTTGGAGTGGTTGGATTGGAACGATAGAAGGAAGCTTCTGGAGCCAAAAAAATACATCTAAAAACCGGTACAACCAAAGGGATGTTGAGGAAGGTATTTTATCTTCCCTGTCCAGCCAAGAGAGAGACTAGCATAATGCACTATACGCCTTATTTCCACTTCCTTTTTTATTGTAAGACAAAAAACGAGCGTAATATTATTATTGTAGAAGAACCAAAGAAGAAGACAATCCATTCATTTTTTTTCATTTCCACACGGAGAATGAACAAATGCATTTTATACATTAGCTTCGAACATAAAATAAAGTTTATATGTCTCAGGATGATTACAAATTCTACATCCAAAGCCATACCTTTTAAGAGTAAAATAATGTAAAAGGGCTCAAATAGGGGGATTTTTATATCTAATTTACAAAGGCTATCTTAGGCTGCTCAATAAAAGACGCTTCGTTTTAAGTCTGTAATCTTTTATACTCGGCTATACGTACAAAACTAAATTTAAATGGAATTATAAAGGGTTAGGATTGCATTGCTGGACTGCATTTACAACGAAGCATTATTTTATGGAGTGCCACAAAGTTACATTCTAATGTTATTTATGTCTTTTCTCGAGACGGTATTCTCTGACTTGCATTTAGGAGGTTAGAGAAGGATAATTTACTTTGCGTAACAATAAGGTATCTATTATGTCAGCCCCTGCGGGGCCCAACACTCTGTAATATACAGGGATAGACACATTTCCACTAACCCTACCATACTTACGATCGAAAGAACTTATGTTATTTCAAAGAGCATCATAACATTGCATTTCAAGCCGTTGTGTAAAAGACAGAATCTTCCTATCCATCTTCATCCCTTTTAGAATTTAACAACAGTTGCAGTTCGGCCGTACTTTGGTTAACACATACATAGACCATCATCAACCATCCTACTGTTTTATACGTTAAAATAAGCTATTATTATTCTAGTTTTTAGTGTTTTCCTTAAAAACTTAAATTAAAATTTGGGATTTAAATGTTCTCATCATCATTGTC
Organism: Desoria tigrina; assembly: GCA_906901685.1. Lineage (NCBI taxonomy): Eukaryota > Metazoa > Arthropoda > Collembola > Entomobryomorpha > Isotomidae > Desoria > Desoria tigrina. The sequence goes on along the minus strand of CAJQTU010000010.1, from coordinate 1,869,204 downwards.
GACAAACTTTTGTAAAGGATTGTTTTAACAAGTTTTAGATGTTAAAACTTAAAAGAAGTTGTTATAACAAGTCTCGTTTTCGTGAGGCTTTTTCTACCCGGTGCGATTGCAGTGGAAGTAAACAATTTCCTAAGATTAACCCTTGAAGCTGGAAATACTCTTGAGAACTCAATAATTTTCTTAGTTTTAATAGAATTTTGTTAATTTTGTACAATTTTCTGGCAATTAAATATAATTTTGTGAAACAAAAAACTTATTTACTTCGAGGTCCAATAACTGAATTGAATAAATTTGTGAAAAATATCATACAAATTATAAGATAATGCGTAAAGAAAAATTCGCATACAATAGCATAAAATGATAGATTGGTCAAAAATGCATTATAAAACGAACTAAAACTAATTACAATGTGAAGTGCCCAGATACGGTTTAAAACGTACGTATATGATTTCCGGACTTTAAGGCTAATACTCTCTTCTTCAACCAACAACAAAGTTATCGAACATCCGTAAAAGCCTTTTAAAAAAGTCTCAGCCTCAAACGCATGTATCTGCAAAACTACAAATCCACATCCACCTACGGCTCGGCTGGGAACAGTTTCCCGTCTAAAAGTTTTGCTTTTTTTAAATAAAAAAATAAGTGTAACGGGTTCACTTTTTTAATGGAGAGTGAACACTACATACTTCCACAATAAAGAATGAAAGAAGAAAAAGAAGAAAAAATTAAAATTTTCTTCTAAAGCCGTCGACTAACTGTCCTACGATAAGAACGTATATAAATACAATACGGCTTACACACTTATACTTACTCAACATTATTACAATCAAGAATCAACAACCATAATAAGCCTTTCCGAGCCTCCACCGCTAACTTACATCTAAAGAGCTTGACTTTGAAGAAGCAGGCCTATTACACATTCTTGTTACAATTTCGCTTGTTGTGAATCCTGATGGGATGATGAGGATAATCATACAAAAGTCAAAGCCAAGAGCCACAAACTACAAGAACCTCTATAGTACACATGGTGATAATGCCTGTTCGTAATCAAGATTCGGGCTGCATAATACAATTCCGGTGCAATTCCCCCTCCTTCACAACAATGACTAACGAATGCGGATTAAACGTAATAAATGTAATAATATTACTACAAAGATATATCGTGAGAGACTCGGCCCAGACGACCTGGCACTTGGCCGGTTAAACTTCATAATTTAATTTAATTTCAAGTACCGGTTCATTGGGCAAAGAATACAGATCGGGTTTTCTATATAATCTACGATTCATTATGATTATGAAGTGAAAAAATATATCTGAATTTGCAATTATTATAGAATTATAACCGTTCCCAGAGACCTTGTGCAAATTTTTGCCATTTTTAATTCTATATGGGTGCGGAGAGTCAATGATTTCTTTGTGCTTTTCATTAATTCCTCTACGAGTTAAAAGCGTTCCAACTGCAATAATAGCACACACCTATGACTTGTTAGTGTCAGTCAGCATGGGGTTAATTTGTTAAGGCTGAGATGCTGTGCCTTTTTGGATCCTATCTGTTTTGACTTTGGCTAATTAGCCGTGTCAGCCGGGTGAAAGCCCGTAGATAAAACAGTTACTTAATTAATTGGGATTTGCAAATTTTTACTATTTTGTAAAGAGTTTTTGACCATGTTTTGTTCGCAGTGATACTTAACTTGCAGTTTGAAAAGTGTTGATTGACCTGGGATTCTTCTTTGGAAATTATATGCTGTACAATGCAATGAATGATATTATGAGATGAGACCAAACGGATTTGCCAGGACCAACGGAACTTTGCCGACAAGTGAGTTTAAAAAAAATCCTTATTTTTAAGCCAGGATAATCAAAATTAGGAATCTCATTCGCATTAAAAATGAGCTAAATAACACTAGCTTCCGCATGTTTTTAAACCTTTGGTCATCCATAATTGATTTGTTTGTCCATTCAAATCTTGATAGAACTGACAAAATGTTAAAGAAACACGAGAAAGTAGTCTACATCTACAATACACATGTTATTCTGTAAGGAAATCATATCACATATACGAGCTCGTAAATATTCTAGCCTCTCTTCATACATGTCAATTGTCAAGCTCTTCCTTTTTACGATGAATCGACGGGGTGTCAAAACTAATCCAAAACGACATTGCCCTCCAATTAATCAATCGAACTGATCCTTTACAGGATATTAAATTCCTATATTATACCGGTATCGGTATTCGGTATGCAGGTACTAAATAAATAAATCATCCCAGGATGTAACTGAACTTTTAATTTAATTCCGTAAACTAACCCTGATTGAATTAAACATACATGCCCCATTCATGCTCTTTGAACTCACGTACGAGACAGTCAAGTATCGGTAGTTTAAAAACCAGACTCAATATATACTCATACAAACTAGGCTTTTTTGTTCTTCACTTATTTAGTATTTACTACAATGGATGTTGATAATTCGTCGAGATCGAGATACGGTCAATGTGGAAAAAGAACATTATTTATATAGTGCTGAATCTTTCAGTACTGCACTTACCTACAAAAATGTTTAAAATTATATAAAGTGATTAGTTTCCCATCATGAGAATCCGTGAGTCAATATAATATAAGAGCCTTTAAAAAGACAAATCCGTGACCTGAACCCAGTTACTTGTAGTTTGTATCTACATTCTAAATAAATTGACTTTTTTACATGGCAAATTAACGAGGATTCATCCCTTACTTTGGTTAGGAATAGGATTAAATTATTGAGGTGAAGGATGATTGGGAATTGAACGGAATTGGAGCCAGAGTAGAGAAGCTCCTTTCTTTCCATTATTAAATAAATTCGATACAATTACTTTTTCTCCATCCTATTCATCATCAGAGAATTTAATTGTATACATCAGTCCTCCTGGTATTATTATTATTCAATCGCTTATTATTACTGCATACTCAATTTTACGATAGTTTATGAAGATTTGATGAAGATTACACAAGCTTGGGTAGTTCAATCTTCTGTAGGGACAACTAAATAGGATTAAAAAGCCAGTAAAGAATGCAATTTACAGATGAGTATATTATAACAGAGAAATAATAATAACGCATTGTTGTGTCTTCTGCATGTGACTTGGACATTTTCGACATGACTCGCAACAATTCGCAAACTAATAACAATTGCAGTTTGCAACCTGTGAAATTGTGAAATCCTCGTCATATTCATAACCATAACTGCATTTATTTAGACGGGGGATAGGAGACACTGAAGATAAAGGCTAAGCATATAGTTATTAACTTGTGATAAATATATATGCATTTGATTTTCAGTATTCTATATAAATTATCATTCAAAGCTCGGACTGTTGAAAAAATATTCCCAACAATGAAAATTTTGGGATAAATTCATAACAATGCATTTATTTCAGATAAACTGCTTCAATTATTATCAAAAACTCAGGTTTTACAATAGGTTCATTCTGATTCTCCATTCATGATTCATTTCCTTTTACGTTTTTTAGACCATGATGATGATGATTATTATTATGGGAGGATTATGAATTGAACGATTAAATTCAGTTACTTATTATTATCGGGAATTGAGGATCGGAAAAATAATCTCTATTTTTCAGGCAACTCTCTCACGAATATCAGATTCATTTATTAGCAAAACTGCCCATTAGCAACTTAGCAAGTAGTGTATAATACTGATAATTTTTAGCCGGTATGGAAATTCGAGCATCAGAACTCCCAATTTATTCCTCCCAAATTCCCTTACAAGGAGAGATAATGTTGTTCTTTATGTCTTACTGAACTGATTCACACGAGGATGATGACTGAACAAGTCAGCCTTTTATTATATTAATTTCCATTCATATTTCACACTAGAATCCACTACAAAGAGACTTCATTCGAACTTATCTAAACATGTAATAATCTTCTCAGAGGTACAGTTGTAATAATAAAAATTGTTAAACATTCACAAGTGAAATTATGAGCCCTTATGGTGATGATTTTATCGTATTTTTTATGGTTTGATATTTTTACAGAGTTTACAGACCTCGGCACAATTGACCTAGATTGAGTCACTTCTATTACTTTAATTTTATGCAAATCACTTATGTGTCTTACGCGTGTCAAACATTAAGCACCCTGTGGGGTTTTACTTTACCAGCAATCCTTTTACGCTTCTGTATATGGTCAAGTCTCGACATTTCCTTGATTTCTTCCGATATTATTAATTATCATTAATTAAGTTAGGGAGAAAAAGGCAGGTCTGAAGAGATCCTTACGTATTTCCAAGTACTTTAACTTTAACAGTTGACAGTAAGTTCTTGGCTTTTAAAAAAAAGTAAATTACTTGAAATGGCCACACAGATTTCCCGATTTTGAGGTCCTAAATTCCAATGCAAATTTAAAACTTGCTAATAATTTCCAATCTTCATAATTCAAATCTGCATTAAGAAAACCTTGACTCTAAAGTAAATGGCTCTAGTATCTACTTTAAGTTAGTTAATAGAATGAATGAATAGGCTGTTAAAAAACTCTTAGCATAAATTCATAAATTGCAATTCACGAGGTAAGTGTAGTATCATCGTAAGGCTTTTTAAGTACCTAAGTGAGCCACTCCTAAACACTGTCCGAATATTTTATTTTATTTTCCACCGTCCCATCCTTCATCTTCAATTACATCTCTTGTAATTGTTCTCTGTTGTTATTATTATTATTAATAACCTGAATCCCCTGGAGGTACAATCAGCACTTACTCGCTTATATCCATCTTCTGTGTCTATGACTCGATTATGTTTGAGCTTAAAAATTTGCCAAATAAAATCATGACCACGACCACACGAGAACGGGGTTTGGATCCTTAATGGAATTTGGATCTCCGCCGGATTGCATTGTACTTTAACTGCATTGTTAGCAACCAAACCAAAAACCAAACCTTAGTCAAGTATTATTTGTAAAGAATCATAAATCCCTATTCTAATACTATGCACAGTTGTGGTGGTTGGTGTTGGTATTTTTTAAATTCACATTACTAAACAAGCTTATAAATTCTAAAAGCTAAGCCATTTAACTTTTCTAAGCGACTCGAATAAGGCCAAGCTGGTATTTATTCTATCCCAGAGTATCGAAGTGTACCTATACGAAGTGGATTCTGATTGACTGATAAGATCTACACAAGTGCTGATTGTAATTGAACACGATACCCACCCTTATTGCCTGCTGAGACATGCCGACCTCATCACTCACGTTTCAAAATTTTAAACTCTACTACTACTAATAAGCCTCTAATAAGGTTTAGAAAATTCTGAGCAAAATAGTTTGAAACTTTTAGAACGTTACAAATTATTAAATACTGCGTCCCTAAAAATGCAGCGATCAGAACAGTTATGCACTGCATTGTTTCTAATACCCTTATTAAAAAATGAATGCACATTTTTCAGCCAATTAACTCATTAACATTATTGTCGGCAAGAGGGGATGTGGAATTTGTAATTATTACAATTGATATGAAATTTGGAACCTGTAGACGGAGAAAACTAACTATATTTGCCTCATCCCTTGACTTTGTGATTTGTTATATTTTGTAGTGCTAGCAAGCACATTCTTTTATGATACTGATGAAGTGAAGCTACTTATTGTTAATTACCAATTGTTCACAATCCATTCCATCAAGTCCCGTCAGTTCGTCCATCCGTTTTTTTCTGTCTCATTTAGAAAACCCTTACAACTTTTGTTGTAAGACAAATCGGATCCTGCATATTATACTGAAGTAGAGATCTATATAATATAGATTGCCAGTAATTATTTTCCTTTTAATATAATTACTATTGATATTTATACCTATACTTATACATCTAGTAGATAGCCCTAGATGGTAGATGAACGAGCCCTTGCCTGGAGGTGTTACTTCATTACCACGGCCATTCTTCATGCTTTTAAACGGATGCCAATTATTAATCGACTTTGATGGTAACTTCTGTTTGAAAAGGTATTAATTAAGTCTCAATTTTTCCCATTGCTGATATGCAGGGGAAAAACTGTAATTAGCATTCCCTTCCATTAAGAATGATGGATGGGACTACCTTTTCCATAATTCTATTGTACTATTTTGTCATATTTTGAATTATGAGAACATAATTTACGGGCCAGTTTTTGTAGTTAAAGAACCCAACCCACCCTTTCAGTTGTAACTGGATCTGCAATGTTTTTCGTCAAAAAAATGAAGAACTAAATGTTGTATTATTCGACTGATTGAGATTTGACATGATTATCCTAAAAATCGTGTTCCCTTATCTTAAGATTAGTTTTCCGTGGAATGAAAATTAAATAAATAAACATGCGTAAAATTTACAAATTCAATCAACCCGAATACATAACTCTTTTCTAGAGGTGTTATAAGCAGCTTGAACTATTCCCTAGAAAAATATTGTGCAAAACAAAAATATTGATTTACAATAAATTTCAAACGCTAAATGTCAAACACACAGTTAAGCCGGATCATGAACTTCACCAAACAATCATTAACAACCAAAGTTAAAGAGCCTATGATCACCACAAACCCCACAAACAAACACTTAAACCTTTCCCCTTATATTGGCAAACCGACAAAAAAACATAAGACTTTACGAGTTTATGATAATCAGTCTTTTTGTGCGTTAACTCTTAACCAATTCCTTAAATTTTGAGTTCAATCTATGCTGCATTTATAATACAATCCGTTTTTTTATCCAAGTGTTATGAAACCATTTTTTGTAAAGTTCTAAAGGTGTGAACGTATGCTCTTACACAAAGTTTACAAACTCCGAGCGCCCAAAGCTGTCAAGTAGTAGCTGGTGTTAACAGCTTAACAATCCAACATCTAAGGGAACAATCAAGCTCAAAACGTAGTAAATTTATAAGGCTATCAACAATGAGATGAAGGCAAACCCGAGGAAGTGAATAAGACCAGTTTTTGAGTATCATCCCCGATATATTACCTGCAATTTCCTAACATGTTATGTAACATGTATAATTTACTTGCAACGCTAAATGCTAACGAAGCTTGGAACGTGGTAGAACTCAGTCATGGGACAATAATCTCCCTTCGTTATACACATATGCATTATTACATTTATTACTTACTATGACTAAAGTAATTCGTAAATCCTAAGTTCACTTGATATTTAAATATGATGAAGGAGAGAGACAAAGGGTGGATATGCAATTGAAAAGGAAGAATTAAAACCCCTCCGTCCCGTTACCTTGTACTCCACGCTTAAAACAAAAGTCCTGTTGCTTCTTCTTCTCGACAGAATAATAAGTTCCTTATTCAGTTTTATGACTATTCCTGGTCATTATGATGATTAGGATTATTTGACTTCCTTGACTTTGAACTATCTGCTAATTACTCGAGGGATTTTAGCAGTACTTTCCGACAAATAGTGTGATTTCGTTGCAATTTGCAATGTGAGCAGAATTAGTTCAATCGTTATGTATAATACATTTAAAACCCTGACGAGGGGTGTTTGAGTCTCGGATTCATCTGAATTTATTCGGTCAAAAATCATTGTTGGTCAATTTAAACAAAATGGATTCATTAGGAAACTCAGAATAAAAAACAGTATCACCCAATTTGCAACATATGAAAATATTTTTCTTCTAAATTTTAAATTTTAGATTTTAAGTAAAATTGCAATAATATTCAGTGGTATTTGTCAATGAAATTTCAACCGACGAGCGACGAGTAGTTTGAATCTATAAGGAAAATAACATTTATTAGCCTAATGCTTGTGGTGGTGAAAAGTGTCTTAAACCACCTTCCAAAAGAATTGTACCACAATTATTGCATAATATGTGTGGTGATAACAAGATGCTGTGTTTTCAAAATAAATACCGAATATTATAAGGATATCTCTCTTCTTCGACGAAAGTTAGAAATCCAAAATTTTTGAACAGATTTGTCATTGATTCGAGATGAAATAGATTTATGATTATGACATTTTCCCTCAATTTGGTCTTAAACATTTCTGTTTAAAAAACGCAAACTTGATCTTCATGTTTGCTACACATTAAAAACCACAGTTAGTGAATTAGTTCCTATTCGTTTGTACGTGATCTTGAACCGTTCCTTCCGCTTTCTTCCTTGCCTATATACGTACGTAGCAAACGAACATGATTACATCAAGCACAACTCTAAACGATCTTACACACCTACTACAAACCTATCTCTGCCTATCCTGTAGCCAGACCTAACATTAACATTCGAAGATGCACATTTTTAGCTGCACATCTCGGATTTTTTGTCCGAGACTCTAAGGGCTTATCCTATATATCACTCAATACTGAAGATCCTATTTTTTGCTGAAAAGAACCATATAATTTCAGTCTAATATCGTATATCATATGGAATTTTTCAAGCGTCATAATTCGTGTAGACGTACATAATAATAGTATAGTTTAGCCCGATCCAGTGGCCCGGAACGTAGTTCCGTTTAATTAATTGCCAAAAAATCTTTTTATTTGAGCCGATCCTCCTACATTAATCTTGCTTTTGAAAATGATGGAACTGTAATACAATTAGTGAAATGGATGTTATGCTCCTTTAGCTTAAATTATGAATGGTCGATGATCGGCCATGAATCTTCAATTATTATAGAATTTGCCGTTTTTCTACTACAAAGTTATAGGATGATTTATGAACGAAGAAATAACAGGTGCATTAGAACTCGGAGTATTCTTATTTTTATAAGCTTTTGTTACAAGAAACAAGAAAAACAACCGGCAAAACACCGGCTTTTAGGTTCATCTGTCACATTCAAAGATTTCCCTATTGTTGAGTGTCCTATTTTAAGAATGAAATAAAATTCGGACCATTGACTATAACCTTTCCTACCGTGCTGTTTTATTTATAAAGGCCATTCTACCAATTCAATTTCCATTAACGATGCCAGTAACGCTCTTAAGGAAGTCGGTGTGGCTGAATTAAATTTATATTTACAATTTTTTATCTTCTAAAAACTACGCTCTAAAGGACAAAAGAAATGGAATGATCACAACAATAAACCAAACTGTCCTTGTTATTTTTTTTTTTTTTTTTACTCATTTCCTAACTCGTGGAAAGGGTTTGTATAGAGCAGTTTACATAATTTTATGCCTCGTTTTACAATTACTATCTTTCAAAGAGGTGACGTAATAATGTATTGGCCTAAACTCGACAGAATTGTTGTATGAAACACACACACACACATTTATAAACAGCCATAAAGTCTCATTACACTCTCAAGATGTAAACATTGCATGTAAGAGGCTCATTTTCATCAAATCAAATCCACAGAAAAGCATTATCATAACATAGCTATTACCGTAAAATATTTGCATGTAAATACAGTGGCCATGCATGTCAATTAGGGTTGAAAGAAGTAGAAAAAAACTTTAAACAGCTTATATGAATTTGCGGCATTGTTTAGGGTTTAGCCTAAGAAATGTTATTATATTTCATACTAAACTCCAGACCAGAGAGGAACTATAAAGCTTTCAAAATCAAAGGAATTATCTACTAAACCCTTGATGCAAAACGTCTCAGATTTTTTCCACCGATATTATTTGCAATCACAGAGGATCTGAATCCTTAATTTGCTCAAGAGTTCTTTGTCCGTTTCCTATGAAAAATAAAACAATTTTGTTTCATAAATAACTCCTGAGACATTCTTCATATCCTTCCTCGTTGTAATCATAGTTTTGATAAGAAAGTATGCAAATCACGGGACTTTTTCTTGTCTTGCCGGACGTAAAATAAGCTTTAAATAAAAAAACAAGCATAAATTGTGTGCTATACTGCAAACTAAATCAAATACCGAAAGTACATTCACATCTTCCCTATTTCCACAGAAAAAACGTCAAGACGCTTTGATTTTGATTACAATTTAGCTTCCAAAAAAGCTTCAGTTTCTCCACTGAACAATGCAACTCAATTGCAAGCGACTGAATTTAAAACAGTATATCAAACTATATGTATATCAACATTTTGCAGAAAGATTACATATCAAAGTGTCTGTCTGAAGAAAATGAGATGAGAGAACAGGTGAGAATACAAGCCTGGCTGAAGATGGTTTAAATAAATAGCAGACTTCAGATCAGAGACAAGCTGGTGCTAGAAAAAGCATCCTCTATTTAAAACACTGTCTGAATCCAATTCAAAAAAGAAATATAAACTCCCTATATTTGAAGCTAGAATTATACGCATGCATTGCGTTCTCCGTACTCACCGAAATAACAACATCATCCTGGTATAACTATCTCACTCGGTATCCACAAAGGCTTCGTTATCAAGTATTACCTCATCTGCTCCTGTTCGGGCGGATTCAAATCCGACATGTTTTTTACTGTAATTATAGCGAATTTAGAAAATCCCTGACACATAGAAATTTATAAATATACATAACCAGTATAAGATCATAAGAAATAGAGTGTAAAAATTAATGATTCATCAAGCCAGTAGGGAACAATCCTCCGGAATAAGTTCTCTCATCGAAATAACCCCCCCCCCCCCTGGTTTTTAGTCCCCGCTTCGGATCTTTTTCCTTTAAAGCCGGCTCTATGTATTAAAATACACTTACATACTCCTGACAAATTCTCAGATTTAACTCAAAATTTCCTTAGCATTTTCTGAATGTCATCCAATCATACTAAAGAATTGCGGAACAAAATCCCAGTTGGAGACCATTCTTTCCAACCCAACAAACCCTCTCGTATATATAGAGGTTGTAGGTTGACAGCGAGACATAAAGGAGGAAGACTAACAAACTCAACAATATATCATCGAGAGTTACTTACAATCACGAGTAGGTTTCTGGATAAAAAAACCTAGGTCTCTGCATTCAATTTTGTGCAAATCCTTCTGTATTCCGAAAAAAAATGTAAATTGAAACTACAACATAGTTCATGTTGATGATGCTCGTTGATTTGATAGTGGTTAACGTACCATGAACATAAAGTCTTCTCTGATTTAAGACGATGCAAAAAAAAAAGATTTCTGAAAGGGGAAACAACCTCTGAAGTATTCCTTTCTGCATGGTTCATCCCAACCCTAATAAACTTTCACTCCTGATTGAGATTAACGCATCTTAAATCGTTAAATCCTCGAGTGTGTTTGCACTTCCATGCAAAATCCCTTCCCGATGATTTCGAATGCTTGAACTTCCTAATCGTCTCCTGGCCATATAAATAATAAATAGCTAAAAATCCTCCTTAATTTTCATGCTAAAGATTACACAGAGGTACACGATTCCAGTCAGTCCCTTTCGCATCCTTAACATTCATGAATGAGAGGGTCTTAAGCTCATTTTAAGTCCGTAAATGTCCACCCAATGAGCCACAAATTACTTTTACAGACATGAAAATCGTCATGGTGGTAGGGCATCTTTAAAACTTCAAAGAAGCACGGCTAAAAGGTTCTCTTATTTTCTAAATAAGTCCTTAAAGAAAAAAAACGTAACTTACTCATCATCATCCCGGTCGTCTCAACTAATTCCAAATGCATTTCGAGTTTTCGAGACGATTTTTTTCAGCTAAGATTTCGAAGAGGTTTGGGTTTTGGGTGAATGAAATAATCCAAGATCTGTAATTTGCCCTCGTCGTGTCATTAGCCAAAGAGATTAAGTCAGCTTTCTATCAACTGCCAACTTTAATTTTATTCTAATGTTCTCATCTCTCCTTTTTTAGACGGTGGTCCTGCCGCCAGACTATGGACTAATGGACATGGTCCTACTAATGGACATGGACCTACTAATGGACATGGACCTGTCCTCAATGGACATGGCCCTGTCCACAATGGGAATGGGACGGCTCGACCCGAAGATCGGCTCTCCACCTTGTCCAGGTATGACTAATAAATGTCATTACAATAAAGTGGGGGAACGAAGGCACGACTTATTTCCATCAATTTTTTTCTAATTTCCAAATCATTAATATTTAGTTAGAAATGTGTTTATTTGTGATAAGAGAACCTTGATAATGATTATTAGATTATGATGATAATGATAATGATACATAGCTGTATAATTTTGATAGGATTTCTGCGTAGTTTTCAGAAATTTCTCACGCATCCTACAACACTTTCTGATACATCTTGTAGAATGAATTATTTATCATTGGATTTAGTAGTAGATAATGTGTAAGATGGAAACGAGTTAAACCTCTTCCCACGTATTATAACATCATTCATCTTACTGACTTTTCAACATTTAATCCAAGCCATTTCCCGTTGTACCTTGTACAAGACCAAGTCTGCCATATATAAAGTAACAAGAGATAAGGTACAACTGCCACCGCTACCTTATACTTTATATTTCAGACATGCCAAAAAATGCACTGATTTTGAGGGTGTATATATTGATATTGGATCTGAGATTAGAATTCTTGGACTATATCATCAACCAACACACTTTAAACTTGTAAACCTTCCTTGACTTTAATACAAATGAACTACATTCGGACAAATAAGAAGCAAGTCCTGAACCGGCTTCGTTTCATATGTCCAAAGAATCAAATTATCTCTTCGTGAGAGAGATTTAAATGAGACTTTTCCTAGTTTTTTAATGATCCTTGACAATAATGCCTCGAACAAGAAGATGTAGGCTTTAAATAAGCTTATTTACGGCGATTTTGGAATTGTCTGAAATACAAAGTACAAAGGACGAGGACGGACCGGTTTGCGTTTTTAAAAACGAATCAGGAGCAGAAACTTATTCTTTCTCTCTCAGTTTGGTCAAACGAATCATGAATAAGAACAAAAGAAATGAATGGGAAGAAATAATATGTTTGTATCCTTTTTAGAATCTATTAATCATTTACGATCTCCAATTATTCAAGCTGCCTTTTAAAATCTGACTTCTGCAGTAGAGGAGGGCCTGGCTTAATGGGACATACATGACCATGATGGTGGTCACTACGGTGCGGTGATCCGATCTACATAGGGTTCCTCTAGTTTATCTAGTCGTTTTGTTTTCCTAAACCAAATCCTCGTTTTCTCATAAGTCATTTCCCATTAGTTGCTTACAATCGGAATGATAAAGCATTTTATTATTGCTATACTCTCCGACTTTGCAATTACTGAACTACTACCACCGCCGACGTTAAAATGACATTTAAGGCATCGTTACCATAATGGAATAGTCTATGGGCCTTCTGTAATTAAGGAATAATAAGTTTCGGTTGTATTTGGCTTGGGTTTTTATTGATATATTATATTCCCGATTCCGCTTTTTATTTGAACTGAAACTAATTGTAAGTGGTGATGAATGGGGGTCATACAGGTTCTGGACAACGGATCGAAACGGTACGGTGAGCAATAGGACGCCAACGCCGTATGCAAAGTTAAAACGGCAGTGTTTGGAGAGAGGGATCGTTTGGGAAGATCCCGATTTTATTCCGTCGTATAAACTTTTGCCAAAGTCCAAGAAGTCGTCCTATCCTGTTGTTTGGCTTCGACCTCATGTAAGTTGCATTGCCGTAGTTTTGTTGAGCCAATCTCAATTTAAAATTTAAATCTATCGAAATATATTTTTAAAATTCATTAGGATTTTTACAAATTCGACACCCACACGACCCATTTGATAATAATGCTAACGATTTAGTCAATTTAAGACAATAAATCTTAAAATATACAGGAGTTGACCCCTCACCCCCGCTTTTCTGGAGACCAGCCGTGGAAAACTCCACTGGAAATAGGACTCCAGGGGGACATTTGGCTCCTGCTATCCCTAACTACCCTTTCAACTACCCCTCGACTCCTGGAACGGATTGTGCCCCTTGACCAAAACTTTGAGCACGGGTACTGTGGAGTTTTTAGGTGAGCCTTCATTAATGTTAGAAGGGTCACTATTTTAGTTTCTCTCAAACAATTCAACAAGTTTCCTACGTCCATGTTTTCAGATTCAGATTTTGGCAATTTGGTCAATGGGTTGAAGTATGCGTTGACGACCGACTGCCCGTATGCCGTGGGAGACCCGTTGGGGTCTGCTGTGCCGATCCAACGCTGGGAGATTTTTGGCCGTCAATGCTGGAGAAAGCTTATGCAAAGTGAGTCAACCATCACTCATCGTAATTATGCTAATTTTCTGATGACAATTCATTTTTTAACCACAGACTTTACGGAGGATACGACCGACTTGGCGAAGGAAGTGGAGCCCGAGCATTGCAAGACTTATCCGGTGGGATTGTACAGAGTTTCCGTTTAAGTGCCCAGGATCGATACTTAACGTATCAAGTCCTCAATTCCGCCGTACCTCGCTCCACACTAATTGTAGCTTCCATTCTACCTGTAAGTCAAATACCTTTATTTTTTACGTCCCTTTTTAATGATTTACAGCCATCGATCGATGCATTTTTTCCCGTAGTTAATATCTCATAATATCGTTATGATTTAACTACGAGATTGTTTTACTGGTTGGTTGTTTGGTAGTCCTCTCCTCAGCAGTTAATAATCGCACCAATAAAGTTTTATTACAGTCATCCATATTCCATACTCCATCCCCGTCCAATCTGTAGAATCCAATTATCTCGAGACTAAATTTAATAAGCCCTTATTCCCAGTTAATATTTAAAAATCGTATATTTAAACGGTTCCTCAAGTCGTGCATGATCGAAGGCTCTTCAAAACTTTCATGAGGGTCTCTCTAGCTTGTTCCCATCCATGATTGAACATTTAAATTTAAAGTAAAACCGGTCGTATCGTAAGCTTCTGCCCATATTATATTATAATCGATATTATTATGTCAAGTTGGCTAGGAAAAAGCTGGCTGTCTGCACAGTATACGAAATTATCCTCTCTCTCTCTGTCTGTTTGTTGTCTTGAATGAATGAATAGGTGAAATTACAGGTTCGGGATATTAAATGCAGTAGAGTGTGAATGTAATCCGCCTGTCATGTTACATATCATACATCATCTTTCTCTAACTTAACTGCTCTCCTGGCAATAAAATAATGGAATACCATTAGGAATTTGGCCGCCGATGCTAACACTACATTATTTTAATGGAATTTATGAAACAACACATAATGTTTGGTCAGCAGGATCGTGAACGACGAGCCCTGAAGCTGAGACACGGCTTGATTACGCATTCAGCTTACGATGTGACGGGCCTAGCACGCGTACGTGATACTGGAAATGGGAGTTCGACAATTGGCGAAACACCTCTGGTCCGGCTGAGGGGACCTTATGGACGAGGTCAATGGGTTGGGCCATGGTCCGAGAGGTCAATCGAATGGGAAGCCTTGCCTGAGAGGGACAAGGAAATCCTGTCCGTCAGGACCCGAGCAGATGGGGAATTCTGGTTAGATCCCTACGGAGATAGATATTACTTGTCAAAGATATGGGAACTGACATTGACAGTGACGCTATATGAATTAAGTTGTCATTTATTTAATAAAAATCCTTGAATTCACAGGATGTCATTCGTAGACTTTGCCCGAAACTTTACTCACCTCGAGCTAGTTCATATCGGTCCTGACGATTGGCTTCAGGTATGAAAATGAAACCTCAGAAAAACTGTGCATCTCTTCGAATCTCTCTGCCTTGTCGGATTTTTATTATTCTGATTTAAATTGATACTATGCAAAATTCAGGAGCCAGCCCTCCAGCCGCGGAAGCCGTGGAGAGCCGTTCTAGCCAAAAGACGGTGGAGATTAGGGTACAACGCGGGAGGCGGTCCTGATTCCGCGGGTATGCATCATGTTTTTTTTATTCTGCATTGTTAATCAACATAATTACGATGAGAGAGGAGAAAAAATTACTACTAGTTGTTGGAGCTTGAGGAAATCTGGAAACCCTTTTTGTCAAGGAAAAATTCTGATTTAGATACCACAGCGATGAATCCACAATTTGTCATCCAAATCCCTCGGGGGGTAGCCACAAAGTGCCATGTGGTTGTGGCCATTACCCAACAGTACGGTGGAACGTCGGATAACCAACCATCTCATGCGAATCAAAACAACAAAGACCAGAAATCAACTAAATCATCCTTTCATGCCATAGGATTTGCTGTTTACGAGGCCAGGCCCAACATGAACCGTATTACTACTCAGTTTGTTGCCGAAAATGTGGGTTCTCTCATAAATTAGAAAATTATGATGCACAATTTTTTTAGGTCGTATCATATTTGAGGACCGTAAAAAACGTTAAATCCTAATCTGTCTCCGATTTTATAATCCACAGCGACCGTTGGACGTGACACAACATTCAGTATCCCGAGAAGTTGCGACATTTTTTGCCCTACCCCCAGGTGAATATGTGATAATCCCTCAGACCAAGAACCCTAACTGTGAAGCCAGATTCCTTCTCAGGATTTTGACGGATGAGCAAAGTAATATATGGTGAGGGGACAAATAAAATGACAAAATAAATCCAATCTATCTGCCAGTCTCTGTGTCTCCGCGTCAATTTGACGATGGATTGATGGTTTAACCTGTTTTTGGTTGTATGAAAAAAAAATTAACAACCCTTTGGAATGATTTCATGGGCCTATCTTTCTGTCATTGGTACTTATGTAGGGAGGTCAATGAAGATAACATGTTGTACCGTAACTTTACCTTGGATGGATTCGACAATAACTTCAGCACGGTAAGTGCAACACAATATAAGTTTGCCATCCGTTTACCGATGGAGACTCAAAATGACAGGTTTAGTAATTGGTTAATTTACTTATGTAAAACAAATTAAATTGGGAGACAGGCCGACACGAGACATCTCATTGTTCGATGGAATACGAGGTTCCCCCCTGAAATCGACGCTGTTCAGTTCCGTAGACTAATTAAGGCTAATTGGAAAAGTAATACTGATTGATTTTACAAAAACTTTGTCACGCCAGGTTTTTATTAACATTTTTATTTCCATAAATTCAGCATGGATGTGGACGAAACCCTCTTTAGAAGTTTGCAAAAGCGTTATCATGCTACGGGACTCGAATATCAGTGGACGTCTAGCTATGAAAGATTTACCAGCTTTGCTCAACATGCTACTCTTTTGGAAGGTAATTTTGCACTTGGACTACTCACAAAAGTATATATGTATAATTAAAATTTAGTTAATTATTTGTTAAATTTCTTATCTATCTACATTACAATAGGCTGCATTTCTGAAATGGGACAAGGGAAAGCATGGGAAGACGAGTAGTTACAATTTGAGGGGGATGTTATGGGAAGCCGGACTCGGCGTTTCGAACAAAGTACTGGAATGCCTCATTCTCCGATTTGCAAGAGATGCGATTTTGACGTCGGAATCCTTTGTTCTGGCGATGCTAAGACTTCATTTAGCCCATGGTATGCGCTTAAAATGCGACTAAATCCATTTTTTGACAATTTAACTTAAAATCTTAAAATCTGAAAATTAGCAAAGTATTTAGGGTTCGGATACAAATTATACATGTGTCACATTTTTTTCCTGTAAATTATTACAGAGCGGTACACTGCCCTTGATACCAAAACAAAGTCAAACCCCCTATCACTAGAAGAGGTAAGATGATATCATTTAGAAGCATCAGTCTGTATAGTTTTACTATGACGTGAGAGCGACATTAACTAATAAGTATTTTTTGTAGATGATCTTGATGACCATCTACTCGTGAGACGTGCGTTTCCAAAATGAAAATCAAAGCCTTTGAAATTTTGAAAGGATTGACTAATTGCATATTAATGAAATGAATTAAATATAACGATGACAAATGACATTTATTTATATAGATAATTATGCAATATTTAGTTACATCATAATATATCATCACAAAAGTTTATTGTTCTATTCTAGTCAAAATAATAAAATAAATTAAGAGAGATTTTAAGTAAGGAATCAGTAATCATCCACTGTTATCTGCAGGCATATTTTATTTCAAAAGGCCACTGATCATGCATACTCCAGTAGCCTTTCGAAAAATGTTGACTTTTCCTCCGGAGAAAAAAATGTAGGGTATGTATATACAATGCATACATTTCCCAAAATAGAAGCCCACCCTTAAAAAATACGAGCACACAGGTATTTAAACCGTGATTTACGGTACCTAAAAATTCGGCTCCATATTCCATCCGATAAAAGGCTAATATCATAAACCCACATACATTGAGCACGAATAGCACGATCGGCATTTCGATCAGTTATTTCTTAACTGCAATGTACATCGATATCTTTCGAAATACAAGCCCATAAGAATTTAAATCGTGTCACTAATTCGGATCACTCGTTATTATGCCATAAAACCACACGTGCATTGATTCCCAACTTCTTAACTTTGAATTGATTAATAGGGTTCTGGGGTCAGATGGTCACCCTGCACTCCGCTGCAGGTTTCGCACAGCCTTTGTCTGTTGCGAGCGGTCGATTCCTCATCCCCCGTAAGAACCCGAAGGTACCATTACCAAGGAGTCTGGGGTCATTTCCGTTCAATACCAACTTGCCCCTTCCTCCTGTCCATACAAACTTCCACTTGACCAAGCAAATTTCTCCCTTGAATGACCCCCTTCGACCACCTTAAATTACTTTTAAAGGAACCGTTAGGGTAAATAAAGTATTTTTGCATCCTTATCATCTAATTTCTCCTGTAAATAGGAATTATCAGCAGTTTCTGAGCTATTTCCGATAATTCCCAAACTTGAAGCTTTTAATAAGCTGGCAACATTGTACCATTAAAGTTCGTATTCTCGCCTACTCTCGGGCTAAATCTAATTGTGAGTCCTTACCCAACTCAACAATATGCTAAATCTCTTGAAAAACGATCGCTAAACAAATGGCTTTACTTTATCTATAATTTAATTCCTCAGTAGAGTGCTAATTTGTCATACATAATTAATTTATGATCGTAGGTTCATATATTCAATATTATATAGGAAGTATAGAAATGATAATGAAAGAAGTTATCAACTTTTATTTGAAACCCCAAGCTTAACACTTCCATTTTACAATTACAAATTACAACAACCGGCTCAGAATTATTAATATAGAAATGCTACAGAAGAAGTCAATAAATATATGTAGCACTTATCAATTTAATTATACAATCTCGGCTCCGCACTCGGCGAGGGTTGCGAGTGAGATTCAAAAGGATTATTGATAACACGGGTTTTATTTAATCATGATAAACTTCACATTCGATTCCTTATGAATTAATTAACATTTCCTATATACTTTATGACTTGTACCGATCTCTGATAAATATTCTAGACTCATAGTAGGTAACTCGAACTTGATTTTCAGAGAAACAGTCCAAACACGTACTTGACTTCCGCAAATATACTTCTTCGAACCGAATCATCATTCATAAAGATAACATGCAAATCGCTATATAATCTAAATAATATTTTTTCGTCTTGTTATTTACACCCCTAGTTGGGTAGCACTTTGAATTAGGACTTTTACAGCCGGTAAAAATGTAGAAATCTCTGCAAAGTTTCCAGCAGTAACTAGTTGGGTGTGTATCCCCAACGCTTGTTGATAGTCATGAACTCGAACAGCTTCGACCAAATCATGTAGACTTTTTAATGTCGACTCCGATAAACTTCCATCCCTCAATTTTTCAGAGAATATTTCAAGCTTCCTTGCCACATCCTCTAATTTTCTCTTCATTTGTTGCAGATGAGCCACTTCGTAGCATTCGCTTCGTAATTTCTCCAGTGTTTCAATTAACGTTTTATGTTCACTTGGAATTGGTCCTTTTGGCTTTGGGGGCTCTGGTTCCGCTACAGGTTTTTTGGGCTGCATTTGCTGCTGCTGTTGCAAGGCAGGGGCAATTGGCTGGAAGACTGACGCTGGATTTGGTGCAAATGGCGGAGGTGTGGATCCTACGGTTGGGGATGCGTTTAAAATACTCACTGGCTGCATCATAGATGCACCAGTCGGTGGTGGGGGAACAAATGGAGTCTGCAGTGTCTGCACTGGTTCAGATGAATGTGGAGCGAACACCTGCTGCTGTGGCTGATAAGGAGAAGGAGCTACAACATGGGGAGCCGATGCGTTCTGCATTGGCATTGCTGGAGGGGGAGCAAATGCATTTTGTTGAGGTTGGTAAGGAGCTCCAACCTGAGGTGGAGGGGCCAACGGATTCTGCATGGGTGCTACTGGAGGTGGGGCGAATGCCTGTTGCTGTGGTTGATAAGGAGCTCCCGATGGAGGGCCCCAAGGGGTCTGGGTCATGGGAGCACCAGATGAATATGGCTGAGAAACAGAGCCTGGTTGGGAAGGTGGAGCATAAAAGTTGTTTGAGGTCTGTCCTGGTGCATATGAACTTTGCGGAGGTGGCATTGAAGGCGTAGCATTATTTGGTGCAACTGGCTGACCGTATGAAGGTGTTGACATAGAGGGATTGTAAAATTGTTGTGAAGTCTGCAACGGTGGTGGTGGCATCATGGACGGAGGTTGTTGATTGCTGTATCCTTGATACATTGTATTGCCTCCGTATGGATCCTACGACAACAAATAGGTTTAATAATTTTGTTTTCAATTCCAAAAGGTAAATAGGACAAAAATCTTTACCATCGGGCGCGGTGGTGCTATCCCCATTCCCATTGTATTGGAAGTCACAGGCTCAGGCGTAAAAATAGGATAATTAATCGTTTGACCTGCATTTGCAGAAGCCGACACCTATGTGAATATTAAATAAGAGATAAAGAAACATGAAGTGTTTGCATGAATTGTTTATTTTACCACAAAGTATACTTGCGCGGCCTGAACGAACCTTCGGCTTGTTAGAAGACTTAATTGGAGGTGGATCATTCCATCCATGAGCCGCACTAGATACAGGGGGCTGTGGTAGAGAGCTCCCTAGAGGAGTTCTAGTTGGCGGAGACTCACCTGCGCCAACATGTCTATTAGAACTGACTGGAACATCTGTGATATGAATTCATAGATAATAAAATAAAACCCGATTATCGTACAAACTATAAACCACATCATAAACAATAATTTTAATTCATAGACTACACTTGCCAGCGGGATTATAAATTGAAGTCGGAGCAGTTGAAGATGGCCTGGGAGGCAATCCAACAGGTGCATAGGAGGAATTACCACCAGAAGGAAACTGTGGGCTGTATTGGCCAACGGAATTGGGGGTATTACTGTTCACGTATACGTTTCCATAAGAATTTTGTGACGCAGTCCCACCGTATCCGGCAGGTGCAGGAGGATGGACGGGGCCAGTTAGATTACTAAAATCTGTTGAATTCAGATAGTCGGAAGACCCTCGCTTTACAGACGCATTAGGATATGATGGTCTCTTAACGATGGGTCTCATTCCAGAAGACGATTCAGAAGTCTGACGACTTCTTGGATGTAGTTGGGATTTCGCTGGACTCGTATAGCCAGTATAACGCAAAGAATAGTATAATCTTTCCCTCAAATTAGAAATGGATTGGTCATTAGAATCACCAAGGAAGCTCAACGCTGCTTCCAAGCAGCCTTGCGAAGCCAATAAATTTGAATATTCAACCAATTTTGACGCCAATGAACCCCCGTCAATATTGGTGTCACGACCCCAATGCTCTCCAACCTTTTTAAGAATCATGACTTGTTCTACCAAATCCTGCAAAAACAATATTTTAATAGTTTAAGTTTAATCTTCAATTGTTATTTAGTTTATAGATGTGAGCAAAATACCTGAAGTTCATCTGCAGAATCGCCTCCACTTTTACTTGTGTCGCCTACCCATGTATCTACTAAATGATTCATATTTCCAGAACAAATACAACACAGCAAAGCACCAAGTTTCAGCTTGTCGTGGTCACTTTCTTGAAGTCGTTTTCCAAGCAAATCTAACGAACACATTTTGAAATAGATTTCACATCCTATTTTCTAGTTTATGATTTACTTAAATTAATTATTAAACCAAATATTACCTGCTAATGTGGGAGATTCGTTTTGGTCTGCATATGTAAGGATAATCGCTAGTACTTGTTTCCAGCTTTCCAGTTTACATCTTTCCACAAGTTCGTTTAGATCATGAGAAACGACTGCTTTAATCAACTGTGTAGCTTCATTTTGATTTTTCTAAAATTCAACACCATTTAGATGTATTCTTCAAAACTCAAATCCAATAAAAATGGGCCAAAATTAATGTATAAATATAAATCTTACATGGAAATATTTGTTTTGTGCTTTAATTAGAATTTCGGGACTTCCTTTTGATGCCAATAGTAGAGCATCTGCCCACCTTTCGTCTTCAAGGCATAAATTTACGGCAACATCAATGCTACCACATAGTAAAGCCTGATTTATCTTCCCATCAACGCCTACATAAAATTTCATAGAACATATAGTACCTAGTATCTTCATTAAGACATTAAGACATTATTCTCATCTTACTCAATTTACAAATATCGACGATATACTTACTATTATCGTTAGTAGGAACTAATAACTCAAACTCCGGGAGTTTTTTCTTAGCCGGTTTTGGAGTTGGGAAATCAAACCCATTTTCATATCCATCCGGATCCTAAGTGCAAATAATTTTAAATGCCAATTAAAAGATAATACAATGGTCTCAATCAGTAAGCGGTATACTATCAAAAGTTGTAACTAATAGGTACATACCCCCCGTCCTAAAGCTTGAAGCCCGTCAACTAAAGGATCCATCTCATTGTCAGAAGAAAACTTGTCAAGCTAAAAAACAACATTTAAATGAATATTATAACATATGTATGCGTAATAAAATGCAATTCGTCTTTTGCTATTTAGATTAGCATTTAGTATCGATGGACTGACCTTAGTAAGCATTTCCGTAGTATTAAATCCGAGCATCGATACATACAGCTGTCGTGGATTTTGTGAGAAACTGGCTTGAAGGAATTCCCATATTTGTGATTCATTACTATCACCCGCTCCGGCAGCCTAGAAATATTCGAATGCTTAAACTTCCGATATTTATTACATAAGATCTTAAAAGCTACCAGACGCTCTGCGTACCTTTTGACCACAATATGATTCTAATGATCCTGCTTGTAATGTCTCCTCTAACTTTTTGGAGCGTTCGATTAGATTTGGTAAAGTGACAAGTTGGGAAATTTCCACTACTCCGTTTATAGTATGGGTCTGCCCTTGATGGACAGCTGGGGACTTCACATTATGGAAAGAAATTAGTTTTCCACCAAACTGTAAAGATAACATACACATGTTAAAACTTGAAGTGATTTACCTATATTTAACAATATGAATACTACGATTGTAATTCCAGATAATAAATAGGTTTGCTTACAGCAAAAGATGCACCACAAGGTCTCTTTAACCATTTAGGCGCATCTCTCAATTGAAGAAGCGCAGGTTGTTGTGAAGGCAAAGGGGTGTGAGACATTGACAAGTCCATTCCGGGAAAACTATCAGCCAATTTGGATGACGTAACAGGTTGCTGCGCTCCTCCTGATAAACCAAACAGGCTAACTCGCCCATCATAACTAGACGATGCAATCACAACGGGATTTTTTGGACAGAAACTAACATCAAAGCTGAATTGTGTAGAAGTAGGAATGTCACACACCATCTCGTAACCCTATAAATGCAACAATCATGACTATACTATTTCATATTAGCCACTATGAATATTTTGCAATTTTGAGTTAAACATACCGGATGAGGGTAATTGGGATTCCAACACAATATTCGAGCGTCCTTTCCACAAGTTAGCAATAAATCAGGATCTTGAGGACACCACGCCATTCCTAAAATTCCCCTCTGATGTCCTTGGATGATTTTCAAAGGGGAAGTCGCATAGCGAAGGTCCCATAGCTGAATTACGGGACTACTATCGTCTTCCGAAGCGAGGCACATTTGTGTGGCTACTTCAGGGTGCCATTCAACAACTTTATATCGTATCTATCAATGTAAATATATCGATTAAAACCATAAATTTAATTTTCTTATTGTTAGATTAATAAGCTCTCTTGTACAGTGCAGTGAAATTTAATTACCCTAGATGTTGTATCCGAAACTTTAATCACTGGTTCATTTTTCCTTAAATCCCAAACGACGCATCTTGTTGAAAAAGTAGAAGCCAAGATATGCTCAACTATAAAATAACAACCATTTCATCAATCAAACAAAAATTCCATTGAGTTCTACTCATAGAAATGGATAATATATAATAGAGATAGGTTCTACTACAAATTATAATACACTTCATTCATAACAGAACAAGCAGCTAACCTTGCTTATTCCATGCTAAATGAGACACATCATCTGCCGGTTGCACTTTTGTCCCCGGAGTCATCGGAGTTTTTGGATTGGTTAAATCCCAAATAAAAATTTCTGATTCTGAAGCTCCAGACGCAACTAAATGGGACTACATACAACCATTGGTCAGTTTAGCTCATCATTGGATCTTAATTGTCAAATAGGATTAAATATTGTTTTAAAAATCACTCACTCTAAAAGGGTTAAAATCGAGAGCACGGACAGCACCCGTATGTTTACTCTTCGTCAGGACAAGTGGAGTCTCATTTTTCAAGATCTTCGATGCATCATAGACTTGCATGACTCCATTGTCACACCCTCCAACAATTATTCCAGACGGATGTTCTTTCTCTCCATCTCCAGAAGTGCCGTTGGAACCCCAAATTAGCTTGTGGAACCTTTATAGAACATTAAATTAATCAGTAAATATTACGATTTTTAAATCAAGACGGAATTCCCTATACTTGCAATGTTAAAGTCTGGGAGATGAGTGTGAGAGAGAGGAGCATACGGGATTCCCTATACTTGCAATGTTAAAGTCTGGGAGATGAGTGTGAGAGAGAGGAGCAGACGGGATTCCCTATACTTGCAATGTGAAAGTCTGGGAGATGAGTGTGAGAGAGAGGAGCAGACGTGATTCCCTATACTTGCAATGTTAAAGTCTGGGAGATGAGTGTGAGAGAGAGGAGCAGACGGGATTCCCTATACTTGCAATGTTAAAGTCTGGGAGATGAGTGTGAGAGAGAGGAGCAGACGGGATTCCCTATACTTGCAATGTTAAAGTCTGGGAGATGAGTGTGAGAGAGAGGAGCAGACGGGATTCCCTATACTTGCAATGTTAAAGTCTGGAAGATGAGTGTGAGAGAGAGGAGCAGACGGGATTCCCTATACTTGCAATGTTAAAGTCTGGGAGATGAGTGTGAGAGAGAGGAGCAGACGGGATTCCCTATACTTGCAATGTTAAAGTCTGGGAGATGAGTGTGAGAGAGAGGAGCAGACGGGATTCCCTATACTTGCAATGTTAAAGTCTGGGAGATGAGTGTGAGAGAGAGGAGCAGACGTGATTCCCTATACTTGCAATGTTAAAGTCTGGGAGATGAGTGTGAGAGAGAGGAGCAGACGGGATTCCCTATACTTGCAATGTTAAAGTCTGGGAGATGAGTGTGAGAGAGAGGAGCAGACGGGATTCCCTATACTTGCAATGTTAAAGTCTGGGAGATGAGTGTGAGAGAGAGGAGCAGACGGGATTCCCTATACTTGCAATGTTAAAGTCTGGAAGATGAGTGTGAGAGAGAGGAGCAGACGGGATTCCCTATACTTGCAATGTTAAAGTCTGGGAGATGAGTGTGAGAGAGAGGAGCAGACGGGATTCCCTATACTTGCAATGTTAAAGTCTGGGAGATGAGTGTGAAAGAGAGAAGCAGACGGGATTCCCTATACTTGCAATGTTAAAGTCTGGGAGATGAGTGTAAGAGAGAGGAGCAGACGGGATTCCCTATACTTGCAATGTTAAAGTCTGGGAGATGAGTGTGAGAGAGAGGAGCAGACGTGATTCCCTATACTTGCAATGTTAAAGTCTGGGAGATGAGTGTGAGAGAGAGGAGCAGACGGGATTCCCTATACTTGCAATGTTAAAGTCTGGGAGATGAGTGTGAGAGAGAGGAGCAGACGGGATTCCCTATACTTGCAATGTTAAAGTCTGGGAGATGAGTGTGAGAGAGAGGAGCAGACGGGATTCCCTATACTTGCAATGTTAAAGTCTGGAAGATGAGTGTGAGAGAGAGGAGCAGACGGGATTCCCTATACTTGCAATGTTAAAGTCTGGGAGATGAGTGTGAGAGAGAGGAGCAGACGGGATTCCCTATACTTGCAATGTTAAAGTCTGGGAGATGAGTGTGAAAGAGAGAAGCAGACGGGATTCCCTATACTTGCAATGTTAAAGTCTGGGAGATGAGTGTAAGAGAGAGGAGCAGACGGGATTCTCTATACTTGCAATGTTAAAGTCAAGGCCCGAAATGTATAGCGCGGAATCACTTTAGGGCCTTGATATTATCATAGGACAGCATTAATTCGCGTCTATTGGATCAATGTATTTTCTTACCGACTCTCACAGGGAAGGGTAGCCTTAACCGGTAAATCAAGACCATCTTGCTTGATATCAAATTGGTAGATCTCAAGGGTTGAATTTGAACTGGTATTTACTGAAGTGTCTAGTTGCTGTGCTGCAGTCCCAACTGCCAAATAGATTGGGTCAACTTCAACCGGCGACCAAGCCACATTTGCCGTTCTATCAATCTCTTTAATCTTCATTTTAACTTTCTCCTCCTACGGACCTTCTGTACACTGAAACATATAAAAATTGTCATTTGTCATTGCATTGTCACAAAGTCTCAATCCACAAACAACACAAAATCAATCCACAATCTCCGTTTCAAGGAAGTTTGAAGTTAAGGATTGAAAATTGAAAAAATGAATGTAATGGTCGTAATGGAACATCAAACGTGGAACAAATTGTACATCACACTCGGAGCACACTCATCAAATTCATCCAAACTCGATCATAATGGACTTCAAAACTTGAAGTCACTACCCCCTTCCCCCAAAAAACAATAAAAAAAATACAAAAAAAACAACGATAAAAAAATACCGACCCCAGAAATCCAGTAGCAGATCAGATCACAGATAAAACCGGGCAACCAAAACCGGGCAGGATTTTACACAAGTCCGTCCCTCGAAACGTCGATCAGTTCCACTATTACCGTTTCATCGGTCGAATTGTAACTTTTTGGCGATTTCTAATCCCTCGAGAATAGATTGTCGACGTGGCTTTCGAGATATCCTCCTCCACTCACCAATCAAAACTCAAAACAAAGTGTCAGTGGCAGTGGCAGTAGTAGTGTCAGTAAGGCGAAGGCAGTGTTGCCAAATTCTGGGAGTTGTGGCTCTAAAGGAGACTAAACCCTGCCCACTTGTTTTGTTACCCTGGAAATACGTATGGTGGCAAACTACACTTTCAATTTCCCCATCTAAAAAAGTAAACACATAAAAAGTGAATTCACAAACTTTGAACTTGACATTTTTTTATCTCGTTTTTCGAGAGTTCAAAATTCTAAATTAATTAATTGCAATTGGGGAATTGCAATTAATCCGCATTATCATCCTAACCATGGACTAAATTAGACAAAATTATTTTAATGTTAAGGACGAGGGTTGACCATTTACCATCTTTCACCCGAAACGGAAATATTTTGAGTTTTGAGTTTAGGTATCGGGAAACATTCCACATTTCATTTTATTTTTTTGATTAATTTTGAATTTATCTTAACAGCTTGATTCTTAATCCGTTCATAACGTTCACCTTTGATCAATTTTTTTTAAACCCAAAACATTTACCAGCGTCTGTGACACGACTGCTGGTGGGAATCAGCGTTTGCCTGTTATTCACCTGTGACCTGACCCTGACCCGACCCTGACCTATGCATCCCTATGCATTTCCTCTCTCTGTACTATATATGCAACCGTAACTCCGATGTCCGATAGTCATTCATCATTAGTTAGTCTGTAGTTTCGACCCTTATCCAATTGCATAATTTCAAATTTTGAATTTCTGGTGGATTAACTTGACTGACGCTTCGCGTTTGAGGGTATCAAGCTGCAGGTACAATGCAAAGCAAAGACAGGTTTTTTAATTTAAAGATCCCAAGTACACAGTAAGGTGTAAGGTGCATGTGAGGTCAGAGGTGGGGGTTGTGTTGCATGTTGCGGGCTTGTGGCAAACGGGACACTTATTCAATATTCAACCGTGAACCAATTTCGAATGGCAATGCATTACACATTTACACATTATGCTGTTAATGTGTTAATTTGCCTTTTATTTAATTTAAATTGAAATATGTATTTATTTTTATTGTTTAAGTAAGCAAACAAGCTGAAAGACCAACACCACACTGTGAACGAGAATTGAAGAAATATTCTTGGTCGAGGATTGTGATATTCGTGACACAGATTCAGAATTTATTTGAAAAAGAGTGAAGAGTCACACAGTCACACTAATTAATTTATACAGACAACAGAGGAATTGGAAATAGTCCAATCAAATCATTTTAATCATTGAACACTTAACGTTAACTTAGTCATATGACCGCGGTCGCGAACCCCAGCAATTTATAAAGGTAAAGTAAGCATAATTTGATATTTAATATAGCTAAAAAATACTACTAACTTCGTGGTTTAATTTCTCGACGTTAATCATAATGATTGTGTTTATGCTGTTTATACGTACCTAATTCATTTGAAATGATGATGTATTTTTTATTTCAAGATGAGTGGAAACAATAACTCTACAGCGGCCCAGTTAAAAATCAAAAAGCTTAAGTCAAGGGCTAAGCCCTCTAAGCGGAAGAGGCGAATAAATTCAGGTTTTAGAAATATATCATTAAGCGCCGGCCACACTGCAGTAAAGAACAGGTTTTGGTCGACCGTTTGGTTAGTGACACCGTTCACACTGCCGATTCACGTCTACAACAATTTTGTTTGAGTAAGTCGGTCGACAAACTTTGGTTGTCAACCGGAATTCTGCCACCGTTCACACTGCCCCTATTTTCACTGAAATTTTTGTTTGCAACTGCCTTTTACTGAAAAAATAAAAGATGAAAAGTTTCATCTTTTTTTTGTTGTCGACAGATTTTTTCCAATTAAATTCTATTCAAAACGATGCAGTGAATTTCTCATAGAGTAATGTGAGGCGCCTCATTTAAAATCAAATTTATTTGTAGTATAAAGTCACTTGATTCATATTCGATTAGAAAATTCTGTTCGGGTCAGTGGAAATAGAAGGATATTGCAAATCGTAGATTCATTCGTTCGTCCGTACGAAACAGACTGTTCAAAGGAAAGAACTCAATTCAGTTCTCAACTTTTCTTGGAATTTTGAAACTACTTGTTAGTTGAGGGTGAACAGAACCAACCGCTTTCACATAAGGTGGATATTGCGTAAGTAAGGTACGGAAACAACTGAAATGTGATAATTATTTGTTTTTATGTAATAATTACTGTTTTTTAGTTACGGGGCGCCCCACAAACAACAATTTCCAATTTCCATCAATTTCAAATTTTTTGCTTTTATGCTTTATAGGACTTTGATTTCTTAATTTTGAATTGACATTGAAACAAAATTTGCATTTGCTATTTAGAGGTTAATATGGACCAATTATCAACCACCACAATTGAACCAGAGTCTCCAGACTGCTGCTGGAAATGCGGTAAACTAGGACATCATCGACAAGAATGCACACACTATGTATCCGAGACCCAGCAAAAGTCAATCAGTCGTCTCTGCAAAAGAATGCAGAGACAATTTGATATCAGCAGGAAGCCCGTTTTTTTCAGGAAAATTCCAAATCTGCAGTACTACCCGGTAACATTAGGATAAAGCATACACTTTTAATGGGGCGCCCCGAATAATATTTATAACAATGAAATGTTGTTTCAGATTGCATCACTAGAAACCAGTGTCGATATTGCGGATAGTTTCTACTTTGACAGAATTCGAGAAGTTGAAGAAGTTGGCAGACCGGTGCTACAACCGCTGGACGAAATACAAAATCAAAGGAAGGCTCTACATTTAATAAATATGCAAGTTGTTAACTTCAACGGGACAGACAGAGATTTAATTATCACTTGCCAAAATGTAAGTTGAGATGCTAATCATCTTACAAATTCTTAAAACCTGCAGGTCAATATTAGGGGACCGGAAATTAAAGGTTATTTAATTCTGGGTTGTTTATACCATAATTTATCCAGTCAAAAAATGTAATTAGTCGTAATTTTGGTATTCTAGCGGTTACTTGGCGAATTTTCTACTGACGACGAGAAGGAAAATTTTGCAAGAAAAGTGATTGATTTGGAAGAAAGAAGACGGGATGCTTTGAACATTTCCAATAAAATGACGATGTGGGCGATCAACGCCATTGGATCTGCTACTACTTTCTGGGCAATCGAAGGTCAAATTCGAGGTTGGATGGAGTCCGTCAACTTTTCGGGGCGCCCCAGGTTGGATGAGATTTTATCTCAAAAAGCACTTTGTACCGAGAACGCTCGGAAATTTGCAGCAATGCAGAGGGAAAGCCGAAATCTTCAAAACATTTGTGATAGTTCACATGTTCACGATATGATGAAATTACTTTATCAAATAAAGACAAGACTTGGATCTATAACTGTCCGAACTCAACAGTTGGAAGTTGATTTCAAAACGGGAGAAATTGAGGCCGAAAAATCAGAGTTGCTCCCGATCCTCATATCTCAACAAACCGCACGGTATCAGGAATTAGAAATTAAGGTAAAAAAGATAGGCAATAATTTTAATGATCAATGACAAAAACCCATACAAATTTCAAATGAATTTTTCTAATTCTTTCAGGTGTCGTGTTGCTTATGTCAAGATGAAGAAAAGCAATGGGTACTTTTATGTGGTCATATGTATTGCAGTACTTGTATTCAAGGTTTGGAAAGAACAAGAACAGCAGAGGGTTATGAAATAGAAGATCCTTTTGATGAAAGCCGAACTATAATTACTCCCACAGTTAGGGTTCCATCAGAATGTGCGTTCTGCCGTGGTACACTGAATAAAAAAATTCGTGTTTATTTATAGATTTGGGGCGCCCCGTTTTTACAGTTTTTTAAATTGTTGTTTAAAAACTAATATGAACTATTTGTAGGTTAAATTTTTGTTCTATATTTATTTACAAGAGTAAATACAGTCACGCCTCATCTTATTTTAATAAAAATTTACATAACCAGCATTAAATTTCTGAATCATGAGATTGGCGACTCTAATTAATCCAGCATGCGAAGCTAGATCTGCAGGATATCAAAATTAAATTTATTGTCATAGAGTTGATTAAGGCGCCTAGTTCAACAGTTCGTGATTTGCATTTTAATGGAATCCCTTTTATTATCTACAATCAATTTTAGGATTATAATTTGATTCATTATAATAAAATTTTAAGAAGCAGTCAGCTCAACCGTCCGGTTTAACTATGAGCGATACTCAATCCTCTCAAGGCGTGGCTGATTTAACTGATCTGGATTGCGATGAGCAACTAATTGCTTTTGTCAAGTCTAACGGAGCTCTTTGGAATCACTCGACAGACGCTTTCCGCAATCGGCCATTAAAGGATAGTTTGTGGAAAGCCGCCTCTGAAATAATCGGAGATGAAAAATCTGGTAATTCTAGAAGAGATTATGTTTGTGGCGCCACATCCTATTACATGTTTATGCCAAAAATTATAGCATTAATATTTTTTTAAGCGCTGTGGTGCAAAACCAGGTGGACCGCATTGCGAAATAGCTATACACGAAAGAAAAAGCAAATAATCGGAAAAACGGGACAAGCGAGAAAAAAAATTGAGTCGAACGGACATTTTCTTCTTCTCAAGTTTTTAGACGACGTGCCAACAATCGGATTGTAATTTTTCAAGATATATAGATTATGTATATCATGGACACATAATAAGCACATTCTTAGATTTTAATTAAAATTCTAGAACATGTGGAAATTTGATCGTAGAAGATAAACATGTCAACGATGAATCAGCCGCTGCTACAACAGAAGATAGTACAGAACTAAGTAACGGAGAACCCTGTAATACACTATCACCTGTTGCTGAGAGTGCTCTTGGTCCATCCAAGAAACAGGTAACAATACAGTTGGAGCGCTCCACAAATAAGAAACAAATGTAATATTGTTTTGAGTTTATGTACGTTTGTAGTTAACGACTGCAACATATTCTGCATCAAGGAATAGGAAGCGACCAGATAACGAAATAGATCGTGAATTAGTTAACTTTCTCAAGCGTCCCAAGAACCAAGAAGACGAAAGTCATCACTTCGGGCTATCCATCGCAGCACAACTTCGAGCAATGGAGCCAGGATTAGCAGCTTATGTGAAGATGAACATAACAAAGTGCATTTATGAATGTGTGTACCCACCAGCGCAGTATATTTCACACGTTCCAGTACCTCAAGGTGTGGTTGAACATGCATCTTCACAGCAACTTGGAAGCAACGAGAGTGATCTTTTATACCAATCACTCTCGCCGAATATCAGTCAGTCGCATCCATAAATCATCATTAGAATGAACAAAAAAATGGGAAAATCAATTGATTTAGTTTAATTTTTTATTTGGAGCGCTCCTTTTTATAACATAACAAGCACAAAAAATATTTGTTATTTACAATGGATTTATAGTATTAAACGTGGTTTGTTTCACTATTCGAAAACGCACGCTCATCTTGCCATTCCACTCTCCCTTGATTTAGAAAATATGACGATAAGTTCTCCCTCATCTTCTTGGCATTATAAGTGTAATTATTAACAGTTGATGGCCGTAGAGACAGTAGGCCTCCGGTCTCACAATCAGTCCTCCACGCACCAGAATTAACATCGTTATCATCTACAAACCCAACGGGACAGTATCTTCGATTCTCCGGCAATAAAGCAAGCTCCTCAGTTCTTAAAAAATTGTGCAATGCCACAGTTGCTAAAAATAAACAAAAACATTGCAAATTCAATTATTTTATAAAATACAACTTTCGTAGCGCTACAAACTTGCCTTTCACTACTAGGACAACATTAGTAGGATCCGCTATTATGGCACGGCGATATATCCTGAATCGGCTTGCAAGAATTCCGAATACATTTTCAATTATACGCCGTGCTCTTGACAACCTGTAGTTGAATATCCGTTTATCTCTCGAAGCATTACAATTTTCTGGGAACGGTTTCATCATGAATTCTGACAATGCAAAAGCATCATCGCCCACGAACGTACAGGGTTGAAAAATTTCGGTGCCTTTAAGATTTAACGGTTCCGGCAGGGGCAAAGAATCTAAATAAAAAAATACTGTAGCGCTACAAAGTACAAAATTACTAAAAATTGTTAACTAAAATTTCAGACTGACTTTGCTGTATTGATTTTCCTAAAGCAGAATTATTGAAAATTCCTCCGTCGCTCTGTCTTCCATACGCCCCAACATCAATAGTTGTAAATCTATATTGTGAATCGCATGTCGCTAGTAAAACAATACTGTGAAAGTTCTTGTAATTGAAATACAAGGACCCAGAGTTTGGAGCTGCCTGCATCATGACATGTTTGCCATCGATCGCGCCAAGACAATTTGGAAAGTTCCAATCGTTTTCAAAATCATCAACGATTTTCCTCCAACCTTCTGCAGTAGGGGCCTTTAGTACAATAAAATGCTATTAAGGTCTACTAAGCAAAGTAGGTGGCTATTATTGAGCAAGGTTGAAGGTACGTGAATACATTACCGTAATATATTTTTTAGAGATGTGGCGCCACAAATATTCATTTACTTCGCGAATGATGTTTTGTATTGTCGACTTTCCTAAACTAAAGCTGGTAGCTATTGTTCTGAGAGAATCTCCGGTCACCAAGTATCTAAAAATGAATGGCAAATTGTTAAATATAAAGCGTTATCTCCATTTTGAGTGGTAATAGTTTACCTCAATCCCACAAATAATCTTTGCCTTGGTGGTATGGACTCCCTGAAATTCGTGTCTTCTTTCTGCAGCTCATTTTCAGCGAATGACATGACCTTGTCGAATTGCGCTGGGGACATCCTGGTGTATTCAAAGAACTTTTGCGGATGCTTAGAATACATAAGCTCGATCTTCAAATGCTCTCCTAAACTGGGTCGTAACTGATTCAATGGATGAATCCAGTACCTTCTCCCTTTCCGTCTATTTATTCGTCGTCGAAGCAATATTAAAGCAACAATGTCATCTTCCTCCATCGTAAATAAGAAAGTACTTTGTCAACTGTTTGTAGCGCTACACCAAATAATAATGAGGCAAGTTTTCCCGCACCTTGCATTTAAAATGCTCCCGTTGCATTTGAATATTTAACTGTCCCGTTCACACTGCTGTTTGTAAACTTTGTGCGGACAACCCCTGTGTGCATACAGATTTGTTGCCAACTAGGGGGAAGGCAGTGTGAACGATGCACGCTTTTTTGGTTACAAACAATTTTTCTTGTAAATTTGTGTTGTTTACCAACAGTTATTGACTGCAGTGTGGCCGGCGCTTTAATCGCTAAACTGGACCATCATATGTACTGTCAATTTCTAAAACGTTGCTGACTCGAATTTTGCTGTATTTTAGAAAAACATATTGAAGAGCGAGATGACGAAGTTCCATGGCCACCACCAAACGAATCAGCAATTGCATTGTACAACCAACTTATAAATGCCGACTTTAAACTAACGTCCTTGGATCATCCTGTGATCAAGTCTGCAAATGTAGTATCCCAAAAGTCCTTCGGTAACGAAGATAGGGATTTAGGAAGTTTACATGAAAAGCTGGATAAATTACTCGGAGGGCAATCTAGAAACCTCCCTAATTCGAATTCGGTGCAGAGCTCAATCGTTAGAACGAGTTCAAATCCTGTAGAACAAGCAAGTAGCGAAGATGTATGTACATTATTTTCTCACAAATGTCATATATCTCCCACAAAGATGACCCTTCCTCCTATTGGTGTCTTTTGGGATATTGAAAATTGCTCGGTAATAGTTTGTGTTAAAATAATTAAAAAACAAGATTAGGGCATTAGAATTTACACTAAAACTATTGTATATATATAATATCTCATTGTAATCGGTTTCAAATCAGTTGATAATTGTTAGCGTGTTGAAATTTTAGATTCCGAAAGGTCGATCAGCATTAGTTGCCGTTCAACGTATTCGAGAGCGTTTTTTTCCTGGTCATTATGAAGCGGAGTTTGTTTGTGTTTGTGATATTAGAAAAGAGTCCCCGACCATAATTCAGGTAACAACAACACCTAAATTAATTTTCGACTTAGTAACATTTAAAACCGTTAATAGCATTACTTTAATATGTATATGTATTCATTATAGGAGCTTAATGACGCACAAGTAAGTGTTATCCATGTGTCGGGCAACTCTAAAAATGCAGCAGATGACAAATTGCGGCAAGCCATGCGACGCTTCTCCGATGTATATTGCTCTCATCCTGTCTGTTCCTCTAGTCCATTTCCTGCAACCATTATACTAATATCTGGAGACATCAATTTCTCAACTGATCTGTCTGATTTAAAACATCGGTATGCTTAAGATTAAATAATCGTCCACGTTTACAATGCCATTATTGTTGGAATTTTTAAATTTAAATATTTGATGTGCAGAAAACGACTATACGTTATTCTTCTGCATAACAAGCACGCGCCGGAAGCATTACTTCTTTGTGCCCATGAACAATACGTATTCCATTCTTTACTTGCAAATCTTCCTGCCCGTCCAGTGTATCGAGATTATGCAGATCCAAATAATAAAGGCAAGTTCATTTTCAGTGCTCATATGTACCATCCGAAATGTGGATTGAGAATATTGGGATGATTATAATCATTCCTTTATTTAAATAAAATACCAGACATTCCTTTGAAAGGAGGACTGCAGGCAATGGATGTACTAGTTTGTGATTTGCCGTATGCGAATTCCAAGACACAGTTGGGGATTAAGAATCGTCTTAAGAAACTGAGTGAGAACTGTGGAGGAAAAGTAGTTACAGTACAGGGACAATTTGCTCTTGTTCGGTTTCCTAATAAGGAGGCAGCTCTCAGGTAAGAAAATGAATTGCCCTGATATTCTTTCTTCAATTCACAAATTGGGTACCATTGTTTAGTGGATGTGTGTTATCTCTTATTTTGGAATGTTATGTTGATAAGATTGTCTGGGGAGATTCATGATGAGGTAGCTAGGTCCTATGCTATTCATAACTTAATTTGACCTCCAGTTGCAAGATTCTTATCTCGATTTCTGCTATTTGAATAGAACTATAAGATAATAAGATTGGGAAAATCCAAAAAGACAAGTTTGAGGACGTTGCTGGATGATAAGATTACTGTATCATGCATATACCATTTAGATAATCGTTGGCCTGTTTTAGAGTTCGTTTGTAAAGTTGAATCAGTCTTAGTTTCTGCACTGACCATGTCGTCAGTGCTACTGCTAACTATTTCTTTTATGTAAAGAAAAAATTATCCCCGTGATTTTAAAAGTTTTAACTCTTTTCCTTTCACTCTAAAGTTTTTGATCTGCGTCAAAATCCTTTTGAATTGGAAAACTAAAACCGGTGATAGTGGTACTGGGTAATTCCTGAATTTTCGCTTCTAAGATTAAATTGTAGTTAGCGTGTTTCAATTTTTGCCGTTTGATTACATTTTTCGTTTTCTGTGGTTTCTGGTTTAGGGCTACAAAACGGATGAACGGAGAAGACGTTCTCGGGTCTAAAATTCGTGTTTTGTACTCGTCGCAAATGGAATTCCAAAATCAACAAATTGGAAGCGCTTCAGCATTACCTTCATCACGAAATAGAGAATCATCATCGGGGCCATCGTGGAAACCAACCTGGAAAAATAGAACCGGAGATTTGCCTAATTCTAAACCAGCGTCTACACGAAGTTGTTTGAATCCCGTAAAGCCACAAGTGTCCTTTCATAACTCAACAGCCACTGCTGCTTCCAACTCGTCCTCACCTTTCGATTCAAGTAGAGAAGGATCTCCAAGTCCTGATACAGCTGTAAGTATAAAATGACTACTGTGTCGGGGGTATTCGAACTATGCAATTATTTTATTTGGCGTAGCCATATTAGGAAATTAAAATTAACTTCAAAGGGCATAGTGTAGTATTGCATGATCAACAATGAGTATGAGTCTAGGAATACCGTACATACCTAAACGATTATGGAAATACCTATCAATAGTTGTTATATTCCAGTATAGTATAATCTGTCAGATTATACCAATTTAGTAATTTAGAGATTTTAAAAAGGTATGCCGGCTATGTCGAGTTTAATAATATTTTTCAGTAATGTAACGATTTGTTTTGATTTGCCTGGACAGAGAAGGCAAACCGTGACTGCAAAATCTACCCCACTGAATAATTGTGTTCAACAAATTCAACAGCAAACAATGATCCCTCCTTTGAATACAAACTCAGCATTTGCATTCCATCACAATTTATTCCCAATGCAACAGCATAGTGGAGTAAGCTTTAATTCATTGCAGCAACAGCATGAACAATCTCAGCAGCAACAAAGTAATGATATGGCTACAACCCCGAGACTCTATTCTACGTCCTTCAATGTAGGGGACGAAAATACTTTACCGACTTCAACCGGCTTACAAAATAACTCCCAGACAGATATTTCTACCACTCCTGGCCTATTTTCTGCTGGAAATGGAATTCATGGCACAGCTTCACATTTATTGTCGACTCCTTCAGCTCAATTTCAGTTTGGAAACTCTCCTTTTACGACCATGAAGGGTAAAGACTTGGGTACGTTTAAGATTTATAACAATCGTCACACTTTTTATTTTATATTCCATTAATGCGCTCATAAATGAACTTATTGGCAATTAATTATTGAATTAGACTATTTTGATCTTCACATCACCAATATCGATCCCGCGATTGGAGAATGGAAAATTGTCCGCCATACTTTGATAACTGCTTTTGGCGAACATGTTGGAGTTAAAGGTGTGTGGGTGTATGTTAGTCAGCAGGATGGATCTGTAAGTGCCGTTGTTCGGGTCAGTAACAAAGAAGAAGCTCATTATGCAGTGGCTCAACTTCACCGCAAGAAGCTTGGAAATAAGCGAATATTTATATCATTCGATCAAGGTTCCATTTCCATATCCATTTTAAAGTATTCATACTATGAACTTGCTCAGTTTTAACAGGTACTATTTTATAGGAGGGAACGTGGACCAGGAAACACTTAAGAAGGAAGTCGCCACGTTGTTGCATGATGTACCTGGTGCTACACTTCCTCTATTTAAATTTAGAGAGATGTTTGAAAAGCGATACAGAAGATCAGTGTCCTCTTCTGATCTTTATCGAATGAGAGAAGTAGTTGCAATATCAGAAACGATCAGGAATGGTTGTACTAGTGGATCTAACGTCGGGAGAACCATTTCTCTGTCATCAGAATGGAAAGCGAAAGTACATTTGATAATTCATTTATTCTGTATTGTTTTGAGATTTTTACCAAACGCAATATTTATTTAAATGCATCTTTTGTGTTATATTTCCAGGATGATAAGCAGGTTTCGCTCTACTGCTCTCTTCATCCCCCCAAAAAGGAGGGGACAGAAAAGGGACGAACAGGATGGGCCGAGAAGGAGTCTGAAATAATTTTGCCAAATGTTATTGTAGAGTTGAAAGTTTTAACCACCCATGTTCATGCATTGTTGAATTCTCATAGTGGCAGCATTCCGTTAATAAGGTTAAATGACCGTATTATTCATAAAATTATTAAATGTAGGTAATGCTTATGATGGCTCAGTTGAAGCAAACTAATACCTGTGATACTATCTTATTATTTATAGCTTTATTGACTGTCACGAAGCAGAGTTTGGTTCGTTAGAAAAAACAGGCGATAATACTGGAGTACCGCTGGAGCATTTAATGTCCTGTATTCAGAGCGTAGAGATTACCTACTCGGATAACGGGATGAAACTTATCAAGTGGAGTCAAAAGAAAGAATTGGATGCTAGTATGTCGTAAATTGCACTTTAATTGAATTTGACCACTTTAAAATATGCAAGTCAAAACTAAAATATGTAAGTAATGTTTCCCCTAGGTTTCATAACTCAGCCATTGGCAACTCAACTAGCCCAATTCGGACGAGAACTGATTGATTTATTGAAGACATTTCCAAGATGTTCACTGGCATTTTCGAAATTAGTTCCTGCCTATCATCATCATTTTGGAAGACAATGCCGCGTGGCCGATTACGGGCATTTTAATCTACAACCTCTTCTTAAAACCCTTTCCCATGTAGTTCAAATGATGGGGGCTGCTCAGAATAGAATCTTAACGCTATCTCATAAAGCTCAGGTAATTATAGTACACTTGTATTGAAATTTCGAACTGATTAATGGTTTACGGTATTATGACTGAGCTTTCTATTGTTTTACAGATGAAACGTTTTGCAACTGATTTACTACGGGTATTAAAGGCACATGGTGGCGCTAAGAAACAAGTAAAAGTTGAAGATTTCCCAAAGGCCTTTAGTCAAGTGTTCCTTAATCGCACATTCACACCAGAAGACTATGGGCTTTGTTATTTCACGGACTTAATATCAGAACTAGTTGAAAATTCTACACTGGTTGCTCTCGTTAAGGATGAAGAAGGCAACCAAATGCTAGCTGTTCCCAAAAGAGAGCAAACACCTCAAGAAATTCACAGGACCCGAATTTTTGCATCTGAGGTATACCTAATTGATTTTGATGAAGTATAAGTGTAAATAATTACTGACACAAACCGACTCAATAAACTTGTCCCTACCCTCGATCCTAAACTCCTATTTTCACATATCCTCCTGCCCTTCATTACTTATAACCATTCCTTGCATGTTAATTTCATACTAACGGTAGATATGCGACTAATGCTGTGTTAACCTATTATTATAATTGCATAAATATAATAATCCGTGTTACTGTCGAAGCTCGAAGCGTGGTTCCTAATAGTTTGTTTTTGTAAAAATCCAATCGAAGGTTATTGAATTACTTCGCCACTCGATTAGATACGAAATGCCTTTCTCTAAGTTCATACCAGCCTATCATCACCATTTTGGAAGGCAGTGCAGAGTTTCCGACTATGGATTTTGTAAGCTTGCAGAACTTTTTGAGAGCATTAGTGACACCGTTGTATGCGTTGCCCCTTCCTCAGCGTCGTCTGATTGCAATACTGAAGATCGAACGATTCACCTTATTCCGGACGAGCAAGTTAAGGTCCGCAGCATTTCTTTGGCATATTCCTGTTTATAAAATCAGTTTAAATCCAGTTTTTGTAAAGTACTTGCTTTGTTTTAACGTAGGTTGTGGGTGAACAGCTTTGTAAATTAGTTACCAAACATATTGAAGCTGGTAAGGTGGTTCCACTTGATGAAGTAGATGAGTTATTCATGGAAGAGCATGGGTTTCAATTGCGTCCCGAGACATGCGATGCCGAAAGTATTGATGATCTTGTTGTTAATAAGCTTGGTGGTTACATTAAGGTAAGTATCTTATTTTAGTTATGACTTCTCTGTCATTACTGTGATTTTAATTGAATACCGTTTTATTAGGTTGAGGATGGCTCCCTGTTCGTAGTCGATAGAAATGAAATTGAAATCCTCAGTCAAGATGTAACAACAATTCTTGAGCAGCAGCCTTCCTTCAAGATGAATCTCCAGGACTTCTTGGATACTTTTCAGGAGACATACAATTTGGAGCTGGATGTTGAAACGATTCAAAGAAATCTTAGCCATGTACTGATTGTATCTGAAGATAAAGAAGTTGGAGAAACTAGTGTTGCACTAGCTCCATTGCGAATCTTTTCTCGCGAAATCACCCAACTTTTAGAAGAATGTGGAGGATCGGTCATGATTAACAACGTTGAGGCTGCGTATCTACAAAAGTAAGTATTGACGATACAAAATGTGTTTAGTTGATTAACATTGACCATCCTTATGTATTTGCATTTATAGATTTGGTCAACCGCTTCGTCCAGCCCAGATGGGATATCCCTCTCTTCTCGGCCTTTTGCAGGCTGTTCCAGAAATAATTCAAGTTCGTGGTAAACATCGTGCCAAACGAGTAAGTCTGCTTGGACAAGGAGTCAGTGACTGTTCTTCGTTAGAAGAAAGCTTCAAGGGTCAAAAGTCCAGGCCCAATGACAGCTACAGAGATAGAGGTATACGACTACACTCTGCAGAACAGACTCGAAGTACCAACCACAATCAAGGGTATAAACAAGATGGTGGGCGTTGGTCAGATTCTCCGAAGCATAGAAGGGGTCCACATCCACCACCATTGTTCACGCCGAATATGCCTTCTCCTGCTTTTTCAACGAGACCTCAACAGGAAGCAAGCGTGTTCACTTTTGACCGGCCAGCACCTCTCAGTCCTCCGGTAAAAAGTTCATTGATATTGATTTTACGAGGAAGTGAGAAACAAGGATATTTTGTTTTAATAGTTTACTATTCTATAGGTTTATGATTTATGGATGCGGGATACTATGACTCCAGGTACTCCACCATTATCACCTCCAGTTGTCTGGACGTATCATCCGATTGTATATCCTCCTTCAACTCCTCCAGCAACAACTGGAAATATTTTGGTATTTTGGAGTTCAAAATCATTATCAAAATTCTTAATTTCCGACACCCAGAAACTTTCTTTTATTTATTTATTGTGACTGCAGGTGCCAACTCATTTCTCGTATAGTGGACCATGGAGTCCACCATCGATGACATCGGCTTGCTATGATCGACATGGTCATCAGACATCCATAGGAAACGAATTTATTTTTGGTATGCCTTGTGCGATGGATTATTCAAAGTTAACTCAAGCTTAATAGGTTCACTTTTAAAGTGAATGGCACTTTTGTGATATTGTAGATCAACAGAACCGGCTAGCTCATGGAATTGAACGGATTGGATTAGATGGACGAAACGAAGCCTGAACGAAAAAGGTTCAGTGTGTATAAAACCAGATGCCCGATTGTAATTGTGATCAACTTTTTGTACGGCATTTTGATTAAAACATCAGTTATTCATAGACAAGATTTCAATTCAAGATTAGTTTTGAGTCATATTATGTTTGACGGATTTAGGCTTCCAGATTTTATGATCAGTTTATTTAATCTCAAGTATAGTAGATAATGCACCGTTATGCATTGATTTCTTGATTATTATGTACTTTCATTTTCTAAGCTTGACACGGTAGGTTAGGTGTTGGATTAGTGTAGAATAGTAGTAGAATTGTAGTTTTAAAAGCGAACATACTGTATTAAATATTTTGTTGCTAAAGGTGTTCATGTTATTCCTTAAATACTGTAACGTTGTAAGGACATTATGTACTGATTCATGAGACATATGATGCTCAATATTATTACTATAAGAATTCATTTATCTACTAAATAAATGAATATTTGCAAACGATTTACGATGATTGTTGTCGTCTTTGCCCATTTCCTATGACTAACAAATACATTGCGTCCCGATTAACAAAATATTTTCAGTTTTATTATCAATATGCTACTTTAGTTAACAACATAATCGATCACACATTTAAAAAATATTTAAAACATATCAAACACAACAAAACAATAAATAAGGTATCCATTTAAATAAATAAATTATGCCACCATTCGTCACACGCCATTATTTCCAGGATTTTAAACTAATTTTCTAAATCCAATTCAAAATCTTAATCTTAAAGTTAAACCTACACATTTTGTACAATGGTTACAATACGAATTGAAAATCACGTCAAATTGGATTAGGACGAAGTAAAATAATCGAAATAATTAGAATTTTTAATGTACCATTAATTGGGAGAGGGTATTACATAAATATCTACAGACTGTTGGCACTTCCGATTCAAAACCTTTAAAAACAAAACATCTTAAACGCATCTGCATTCTCGGTTTTCTTCATTCCATTCTTTAATTGTTTTACAATTTAAAATATCTAATTAAAAAGTTATCTACTGTCCACCAAAGTCTTGTACACAATTGTCAGTGGTTTAGTACAGTTTTATAAATATAGAAATAAGAGTCGGTAAGGTCGGAGTTTAGTAATTAATGTATGGTGCATTTAACCCTGTGACAAAATGTCCATTGTGTCAGTGTGTAAATTCCAACCGTGCATTTTAACCCTATTTGCATGTAAATCCTGACTAGAATATTATACAAAATCTAGTAACGTCCTATATAGTACATCGTCAGTTTAAAAATATTAACAAAGTCCTGGGGATACTTAAGTCCACCAACAGGTATTACACAACTTCTTGGTTAATAGGATTGAGCAATATATTGCGTGTGTCCGATGTCTTAAAAAGTGTCGGGTCTGGTATTACAGTAATTGTAGGTCATGTAATTGTAATATCCCCGAGGTTTGCTTGCAAGTTTATAAATGTTCTTAATAAAATGTCTCAGGATGGACTTTCGATAACTGACAGCATTCTAAATTTGTTCGAAGGTTTCAAAAACAGTACAAGTACAGTCGTAACAGTATCAGTCAGGTTCTATAAGTTATATGTACAATATGTGAAGGGGATTTTAGGACCGAAGCTATAAATATTTTGTAGGTAAACAAACAAAAACGTTCCATAGTAAGACTTATTTCTTGAATACTGCTCGAACTCCTACTCTAAAGTAATCCCACATCTTATTGACCGTGTACTGTTTAAAACAGTACATTCCTTGTTGGGGATCATTCGCTCTTGAGAAGGCGTAGACGACTCTGTTTCCAAAGTCGTAGATCCCGTTTCCGGTTTCAGGGAGATTTACAGAACCCAATAGAACATCCGTTATTCCCGTTCTGGAAATCAAGTATATTTGTTGTTACCTTAAAATTATAATTAATTAATTGAAAAATAAATAGGATAATCATACCCTGGGTCTGGGTCATTTTGAAGGATCTCGGTTTTATAGGGTCCTCCACCTCCACCATCCTTTGAATTGACAAACCTGTGATAAAAGAAAACAAGCTCAGTTTCATAGCATTTAGTAGTTTATGGAGAAAACAGCATCCAATTTAGCAGAAAAATACACACGGTCTTTACTGAAATAAGCCCCCCGGAATAAGTACCTTATTCTCAGTAGGTGTCAATATGCCCCATAACAAAAATAGACCGTTTAATTAAAACCAATTTCCTGATCCCCCCTTAATAAGTTCCCTACCTAAATAACTCCCCCTCTGCCAGATTTAAATAACCCCTTGGCTCTTATTTAAGTAAATACGGTAAATTGAATGAACGCACCTAAGGCGATCCCGCCGATCTGATATTCTAAGCTTTCCGAATCCAGGTTCTCCAGGTACAACACCAAAATATGAGATGAAGAAGGGTTTGGCTACTCCCGATATCATGTCCACAATGTCTTTACTTTCTCCTTCCGGTTGAGGTTTGCTGGACTCGTCTCCAGGTCGAGAGGGCCGAGATGAGGACGGCTTGTCCTTGTTTGACAAAGGTTCTCGATTTACGTGAGTTGGTCCAGGAGAGAATAGATGTTTGATATAGGTGCTTATCATTTGGGAAACCATGGTCGAGATGATTGAGCCATCGCCACCACCGCCTCCATTGTTTGGAGGTCCACTGTTACTTGGTTTATTGTTGGAAGATGAAACTTCAGGCTCGTTGATTTCATTAGATTCAAAAGGATCTGGTTTCCGAAATGGAGTTTTCTGCTTCACTGGCTTATCTTCGGCGCTGTCCCATAATTCATCATCATCGTCCAAAGCCTGTGATGGGGCTAGCGATGGAGGGGGTTGTGGTTTGCTGGCATGTGGAGGTGTCAAAAAGCTTGTAACGAGGCTACTGACCATATTCTGAATAGCTGGATTAGTTGCAACTTGGGACACGAGTGGAAGTGCATTTTGCATGATTGATGTCACCTTATCTCCGTCATTCTGACCATTTCCTGACATCGCCGTTTGAACAAGCATATTAGCAATATTCATTAGACTTGGACCAGATGGTCCATCCTTACCCTTTG
The DNA here is from genome assembly GCA_906901685.1 of Desoria tigrina. Classification (NCBI taxonomy): domain Eukaryota; kingdom Metazoa; phylum Arthropoda; class Collembola; order Entomobryomorpha; family Isotomidae; genus Desoria; species Desoria tigrina. The sequence goes on along the minus strand of CAJQTU010000010.1, from coordinate 1,824,452 downwards.
CAGATTTGCTAGTGGCTTTAATTAGAGGGGGTTGTTGATTTGGAAGGAGGGGATTTCCGGCAGCGTCTAATGGAGGGTTACGTCTCGGTCGAGCATATTCCATCAAGTTTGGTTGAGATTGTTGGTAATGGCTACGTTGAGCTGGGATCTGTTCATATCGATGGTAGTGGGGGTTCAGAGGAATTGGCTGGTGCGGCTCAGCGAAGAACCTATCCTGTATAATATCCTGCTGTCCTTGATAATTTGTCGGAACAAATGACGAAGCTGGATTGAATGACTGTCCCGAAACAATTCCAGCGTCGTTGACCTTTGAACTAGTCTGAGTAATTGGAACCACGGGACTGGCTGTGGTAGTCGTAGTTGGCTGAGAAACCACTGGTACTTCAAGTGGAGTTAACGATGGTGGCGCATTTCTACCTCTGGCGATCTTCCGCCTCACAGTTGCTCGTCTGACGGCAGGTCCGACAGAGTCAGACGGAGCGGAACCACCTACTGAAGAAGAATAGCTTCGAGACACGGTGACTCCTCTCCGAACTCTTCGGTTTCCGATTCCAATATTAGATTGACCATAAGCGTTGAAACTATTCTCCGGGAGGGAAGATATGTAATTATTGATATTGTTCGGGTTATTACCATACGCTTGTGGGGGTGAGCCGTTAATAATGTCTCCAATAGGTTGTTGTTGATGGGGCATGATATTACTTCGGCTTGGGGCAACGCTTGGGGGCTGGGCCTTGAATACTCGACTTAGGAGATTATTCGTCGTTGCCATAAATCCATCGCTAGCCATATTGTAGAGACTGTATTCCAGGTAGCAGTAACCCATGCTGAATTCCCGTGGCCATGACATGTACCGATCCTGATAATTCGTAACCCATCCACCAACATCGACCCTTTCAAGAAGTTCAGATGCTGTAGACGAGGGCAAAACGGAAGTGATCCCTTGGACAACATCCCCATACCCAAGACTATCCATAAGGGAATTCACGAACTTGAAGGCTTCGGCAATGACGGTACTGTTCAATGGCTTCCGGTTTTTAACTGGCTTAGGCGTAGTTTCGAAAGGGTTGATAGTCTCAACTTCGGACGAAGTTGCGTTATCGAACGTGTCTGGAATTTCCGTTTCTTCAGAGTCCGTAACGGTTGGAATCGTCGGAGGGGTTTTACTCGTACTTGGAGTCTCAGCACTTAATTCCAGATTTTGGAAGTCCTCTTCTGATGAGCAGTCATCATTTTTGCATCGACGGATGATGAGCCGTGGTCGGCGACCATTCCTCGCCGATTTCCTGGCTGTAGGACACCTATTTTAAGGAAATTCATTTAGTAATGTTCTAAAATGATATCACAACGAGGCAAATTGAGACATTACTTCTTGGGCAAATGCTGAAGACAACAGAGAGGTTCGTGAAGGCTAATTCCAGCATAAATCCAATGTTCGTCACACCAACGGTAGAATCCTCCGAGGTACTTTGGCTGTGTCAACTTCCCTAAAGAAGTCCCATCCGAATCCTCCTCAGCCCCGTTATTCTGCTCGGCATTTATTGATTCCGTCTCAGCTCCCAAGTCCGACCGGGCTAATGGTCGGGGTCCCACGATGAACTTCCATTTGTTCGTCTGATCGTCTAATTTAGCCTGATGTGGGGCAGAGGCATCGAGATTCCTTGGAAGCGGAACTCGTTCCGACTCATTGAACCGTTGACAAGCCAATGTTCGAGTGGCTGCTAAAACAACGGTTTGAACCAGAGGGGAATTCTCATGGCTTTGAGACATGGTCTCGATCAGTTGACGACAGATTGTTGCACATTCCAGCTTCCCATCCTTTGCGCTGCAATTAGCTGGCACGGGCATACCTGCAATTTTAGGTGATTTATATATAAATATAAAATATATATTGAGGATGAAATATAAATTGGGACATGACATACAGTCTTGTTTAATATTTGTGCATAGCAGCTTTTCATTGAGATAAAGAGGGTAATTAATTAGGCTTATAATTTGATTTTCTGTTTTATAACCTGTATCAAAGTACCCCTAATTCCATATTTTGATCTCTAGATAAAAGCTATTTTAAGCTCAATAGGCTTCAATAATGAACTGTACAGATCCAACATTCTAAGCCAGTAAAAACGGGTAAAAATACATCTGATACTGCATCCTTTTGTATCAAAGGGTCGGGGTTAATGTCCTGAGTCAGTCTGAACCCAACTGCTGACTACAGATCCCTTTTTAAGGGTTTGAGGTTATTTTTAACGGGATAAGATCCCTTTTCCCTCTCAAATCCTATTTCTAACTGTTAATCTTCTTTTAGACTCAGACGTTGGGCAATATTACATGTTATTACGATTACGAGAAGTGACCGCATCGTAAGTACCCCATGCGGGACCCTATTCTTGGTGCTGATGACCCTACACAATGCGGAATAGTGCTCCAAACGTTTCCTGTATCGTCTCGAAATTGAATGCATTCTTGCTACTTTTACGTAACTCACTTACAGACTACAGACAGAGATTTATCAATCCTCAAGCTGAAACTAACACCTTAAGCAGATGCACTTGAATCAAGGGGAATGAACCCTTCAAGGCCTTCTAAAGGCATGTCTAAGGGCTCCCTCATATCATCTTCCCCCTGGATGCCGTTATTATGATGATAATCATCATTAACAGGTATGAAGAAGAACGGGACTCCAGGTGATTATCCCTTTCAGTCGTCCCCTTCTTCTTCCTTGAAATACCGTTGAACTCTTTTTGTTATTGAGATTCGAAATACCACATCTCTGGAACTGATCTTATTACTAAGAAATGCCATAAGGAAGGGGGAAGGTTCATCAACCTTACAAGGTTACTCCTTAAGGCAAGGGTAGAATTCTACCTTGATTCGAATTATATTATAATTTTATTGTCTTCACCCTCGTATCTTGAGAAAAAAAGCAAAAGGCTTGAATGCATAACACAACAGAGGAAGGGTACTTTCCATTCCACCCTTCCAAGAAGTTCGTTTTTTTAAGTTTTTTGGATGGAATGCTCTAATTGTTCTATAAACCTTCCAAATCCATTGTCTTTTCTACATAGAGGTTGAGGCAGGTTTTTATTTTTAAATGGAAAAACCAATTCAAGGAATGACACAGTGGCCTATCGATCTAGAATGGACATTTGAGAGTCTTTAAAAACTCAAAGGGTCAGTAAGATCTCACGGGTTTAGGTGGAAGAATGACCGCGTTTAAAAAAAGGCAAGACACTTAAATAACAAATAAAAGTTGACATCCATAAAAGCCTTTCCCAATCTAGATTTTTCTGGGTAGGATCGTGTAAAAAAACCTGGTTTCTGAGAATCAAAATAGCAACAAATTGTTGCTTTGTCAATTTTCAGTTAAACGCTTGAAATTTCCATGTTTAAAATACATTTCTTCTGGAGTTAATACAAAAATTAGGTCTTGTGTCTCCTGCTGAAAACTTTATCATTTGTTGATGCATACACCTAGCATTTAAATTCATATTTATAAACCATATACTTCCAACTTTTGACGTTTTGACGTTAGTTCTCTTGCTGAATCTTTCATAATATTTTTTTTTTAAATATTACAACAATTTATTTTTAGATCTTTTGATTTTTGAGATTAACTTCTCCATGAATTCATGTATGTAGTGATATGAAAATCCAATTAAATGACTTAGAAAAGTCTGGATTTTATAGGCATTGTTACCTGAAAGGATAGGCTTAGCATCGGCAGAAAAAACGAGAGGTTGAAGTCCCAGAAGGAAGACTCCGCATTGACAGGTTTCCATTTCCGGTGAAATCGTCGCGGTCACCTCTCCAAGGGCTGGAGATATGGACAGTACAAGTCCAACAAAGACTCCGAATAATCCCAACCCGATCATTTTATTATTGTTTGTTCTCGATCTCGTCCTTAAAACTTTTTCTCTCATTCTGGTAATCTACAAAAAAAAACAATATTTTTATATTATTTAGACTTCGTGCCTTCGAACAAATTAGCATACTATTCGAGAAGTCAACACTTTTTTCCGATTGAAACTTCATGAGTTTAAGGAGGATTTTAAAGAAAAAAACCTGATAATGACTTTGTAAACATGAGGAATCTATCAAGAAGGTGTTTATGATCCCACCAACCACGACTCTTGATTGTTCACTTTTGGTAAAAGCGTTTAAAAACATCTCGGAGAAATTGACTTCATATCCACGAATTTTTTAAGTACGATGAACAGCTAAACTTTGGAAGGTAAAGAACTCTCTAGCTTTTTTTTGCAAAACCACGGAAGAACAATTGAGACACATTGTAAATTGTTATGAATTTGTCAAAATGGATGTTACATTATTTCCATCTTTTCGAAGTGAGAGGTGAGACTGCTTTTTATTACAAGTTAATAAGTTCACGAGGTTATCATTATGTTACAGAAAAAAACTAAAATAAATCACTGTCTTGTAGCCAAGTAAAGTTTATATAAATCCTCGGCTTTCCCAGCTTTGTGATTAATTGACATATATTAGTTATCCTTGCCCTTTTCCTCATTATAACTATCAAGATCAACCGTTCTTAAAACTACAGTGCAAAATCGGTATGGCACAATGGAAGTACAGACAAGAACTAGTCTGCAAATATGGTTTACATGTCATTAATGCAATGTTTTCCTTCTAACCGGCAAGTCAGTTTTTACTACGATTCCATCAGGTAAATTTATAAAAAATGAGGTTGCACCATACTCACGTTTACGCATTTATTCGATTTTTAAACCTCCTTTTGATCAATCCTTACAAAAATCATGAATAACAACTCAGCAAATTTAAAATTACATGAACATAACATTGAGCTCCCCGGACTTTAATATAATTACATGATGGAAAGTCGAAAAAGTGAGGTCTTAAAAAATGCATTATTTGATCCTGTTAAAGGAAATGTAAGTCATGATAGAACTTCTCGAATCCCAAATGAAGTCATCATAAAGTCCATTAGATAGAGCATTTGGATTTTGAACATTTTAATGCATAGTTATTATGTTTGTAAATGTTAATGTGATGACTCTCTCAGAAAGGATCTCTGTAATTGTTCTTGATGACCGAGTCAAATCCTCGAGAGACATTTGAATTTTCGAATGCAAATTTTAATGAACTAATGCTGAGTTACCATAAAGGATTTAATTCTTGGAAATCTGCGTAATCGGATTAAACGATTCTTCTATAAATTATTCACGGTTTCCATCCGATGCTTCTAAAGCCTTACGGCAAACAAAAAATAATAAATGTGGAGGAAGTAAAGTAACCCATTACCACATTAACATACTTCTTATGCAATTGTGAAATCCATGTCATTCTCTTAATTTCCTGATAATATTATGCATTTAAAAAAAGAATACACCCTTCTATACGCCGTCGGTTTAGTCTTAGTCTGGGTTAGTTGAGCATGTAAGTCAAGTCTAAGAATCAAAGCCTAAATAGGTGAGAAAAAGTTCTAAATGCCCTAACGGGACTTTGCAAGTTTTACTGCTCCTGATGCTGGCTTCAGATTTTACTCTTCATCTCGTTATTCACGGGAAGTTGTGGAGTATTAAAAGTAGCATTCTATTTTCTATTCATTGAATCCATTGTGAATTGAGAAGGCTCTATATGCTTAGAATAGCTACCTGTGAATATATATATGTGCTGGGATTCTTGCTTCTGAAAAGATGTTAGGATAGATTCAGCATGAAGCTCAACTCAACACACTTATTTTTAAACAATCAGCTCGGGAAAGAATACATGATTGCTAACCATGATTGCACCAATTTGTGAATTGTCCTTAAAACCCTTAAAGTAAATCCAAAGAGCTATAAATAAAGCCGCTTTTACACAAACACTCTTTAACATCTTTTTGCATCGGAAAGTAAACCACGGATTTGGTACAGGCAATTTGGTCTTTGTGACGGAACAGTTTGAGGAGGAACATCTAAATTCTAACTAATTTTTTGATGACCTATGACATATTTTTTAAGGATTTGAGATGATTGATGAGCATAATAAAGTGCCATTAATAGATGCTTCAGAAAAATCCGACCTGAAAGTTATTTTTACCAAGAGTCCTATACGGAGAGGATGCCGAGTGCTGACACTGACGTGTACAATTTTTTTATTGTGCAATTTCGGGCTTTTAGGTCAGCAGAGCATTGCCCTTCAAAATGAGATGACGATTCGATATTAAAATAGACGTTCATTGTGGGTGAAGTACAAGCCTTCGTTATATAAGATGTAGGATAATACTCTCATAGATGCATTTACCTGTCAATTAAGACGCTATGTAAAGATGAGAGGACTGTCGACTGTAAACAATGGCCAAACAGAAACGTCTTTAACACGACTTTAAATATTTAAATGCTTAAAATTCCTTTGATCCTGGCTTCTAATATATATATGTACCGTGAAGGAGATGATAATAATAAGTGATCAGCCATCTCCTAAATATACGGCCTAACCCACGAGTACGAGGAAATAAAAATCTCTTCAGAATTGTGACATGAATTTTTCCATTACAATTACCTCGTCTATCATCTATATGTCAATTATAGCTATCTAAGGCCTCCACACTCCATTTAAGCAGGCCAAGAATAAGTCTTTAAAAAATCGAGCTTGCGATTTACAATCAACAATCGAAAACCGCAACTGTCAACCATTAATGTACCTTCGGAATACCGCAAGTGACCACAGGAATTTTTAAAATGAAGATGATAAGATAGGCTTCATTCATTCATCATTCATCATCTCTGCTGCTAACTGCAGTACTACTACTAAAATATAGAAAAAAAACCTTTACAGTAATAATGCAATTAAAGCTATCAACTATAAATAATAATAGTCCCACCTTCCCAAAAAAAACCAATCATCTCTCTCTACTCAGCCGTGAAGATCTATGGATTTTAAAGTTGAAAGATAATAAGATAATTACAAGTAATAAAGGACACTTAGCCGTGTAATATTATATTATACACCCTTTTAGGCATCATCAGTTCATTGGAATTGGACATCTAAAATCATGTCCTGTTGTCCTTAAAAATTCTTGAATTACAATACAATGGAATGCCGGCACTTCCTTCATTAAATTCTGACGAAAAAAAATCTCTTGATACCTTCCAAGTACAGGAGAGAAATGACAATGACATTTACAAAATTTGGGATGATGAGCTCACGTTAAGACCTTATTTAGAATAGTTTTCCAATTTACATTTTGCATTTCTCGTACACAACGAAGAATCGTTGGGAACGATGCACCAACTTGTAAGAACAACGGAGACTGCATCAAAGAAGCCTCTGATTTTTGTGGATTGACGACTGTTAGTTAGTGTGGACAACCTAGTATCAGAAAAAAGCTACCTCTGACTCAGAGATTGAGATTTTGACCTAAATCCGTCTCTAAACCGTACCATTTGGAATATTTTGACTGACAACAGCAAGGACTGAGAATAAATATGATGTTGATGTCCGCGTTCATTTTTTTCATGAAAATTTTGTGGAAGTGCCCATAATTTCTGTGCTAATTTTGTCGTAAATATGCAAAAATGGCATCAACTATCTATCCCTCCTTCGCCCATAATAAGAACATACTTGTGTATAAAAAAATGTGTCTGTTTTGAAAGTTTTTTTCCCGTTGTTCCGAAAAGGAAAATGTTGTGAAGAACGTGGTGGATTTTAATTATTTTAATAAGTATGAATATTCATGTCAATCTGAGAGATCCTTTCTTTGCAAAAACATGTTGCATTGTATTCAAACATTGTAATTTGTACGTTTTGACACTTGCACTTACGAACGGTAACCTTAATAAACTGGAATATGCAAGCAAATACTAAGATTATTGAAGACTTGATTGCTGAAAGGCCTAATTCGCCACTAATTTTAATATCACGTTGTGTATCTAATCGTAAATTTCAGCCGAAAATCATCAAGTCACACACTACTGTCTTTTTAACAAATTGGATACTCGTTCGTGATCATCTCGAATAATATGCTTTCAGATTCATCTGTACAATAAATAAATGATGAGCAAAATCAAGATGATCAGGATAATGGAATTTAACTCATTTACATTGACGTAGGAATTAAAGCTTAATATTTTTCCCATTTCTGCGGTAGCTTAACTGCGAATCTTATCGTATTCTATATTATCTTTGAATGTAGTTAAGCTAATAGCTGCTGGTCTCTTCTGCAAAGCCTGACTCTATCATTACTACTTGGAAGTTGGAAGGGATGAGCATATCAATTAAATCCCTGTACAAGTTCACAACGAGTATTTCTGGTTTTTCTTAAAAGATCTCGTCCATTTCATACACACAAAACAACGAATGAAGATTTCTCTGCCAGCAGATTTTAACCTGGTTTTTATTAACGTTTGAAATATTATAAATCACATAGACAACTACTGCTATAATGCGATATTAAAGACGGATTACGGACACGGACTGGGTGGACACTATTAAGGATATCATGCAGATAAGGGTTACACTGTCCTCCCTTTTTGATTGAAAACGGAATGCAATTTTTCAGTTGATCTACTATCTTTGTAATTTACTTGATGTTGATGCACTATTCATTTATACGGCAATTGATGGGCCGTGCCTATTATATATAACAAGGTCGAAGCTTTAAGAAGCATTAAAATTAAAGCCTTCGAGTTAAGGCAGAAGAACTTGATGTATTGTTTTAAAAATTGTATCAGATTTTTTTTAAACCCTTCCCTTGCCTAAAACAATTCAATATCTTGCAAGACGGAACTGATTGAGGATTTAATGAAACTTGAAATAAACTCGCTTATAATCTAGAATAGGATGGAAAAGTTTTTATTAAATCAGGTCAGTAATAAAAAGTTAGGATTGGTTTATCTATTCTGTGTTCTGAGTATAAGATGACTAATTGCCTCTTAAAGTTCAAGTCCTAGAGCTGAGATTGCAGTTGGTTGTTTTTAATGAAAAATTGCATTTTTTGCAATTAGCCGAGTAGTTTTCTAATATGTAATAGGATGTAAGGAAGGTAGGGAATTTGAACTTGATAGTGCCTTATGATTAGTAAAAAGTAATTTATCAATTATTTTTCTGAAAAAAGTTGGACATGACAAATCCGAAAGGTTGTTCACACTAATTGGACTTTTTTATTTAATTGGCTTAAAAGGGTAAATTGAGCCATTGAACTTGATCGTGTAACTTATGGGATTTGTGAATCAAAATGCATTCTGTCTCGTATTGTTTTAATGTTTTAAACCTACACGGTTCAAACCGATCGAGATAATTTGATAATGATGATGAAAGGTGCAATTCACACAGGATATAGAGTAATGGATAATTTATTAATGAATCCCACACTTTCTTCTTCAAGAATGGCAACAAATCCTTTGTTGATCCACAATAAAATAAAATAAAATCCAAACCGAGGTTTCCAACGTACGAGTTAAATTAACCTTTTGTATGCATTTCTGCGATTAAATTACCGTGAGACATGTTGGTGACATGATATAAAATTTTAACCTAGGATATATGAAATTTTCCTTTTTAATCAGCATTTTAAAATTCTTAGTTCACATTACCTAAAAGCTTTTCGGTTTAAGACTAATTAAAAAACAATTGAATGGACAATTTATGCCTTTATTTTTCTTCTCATTTCATAATTGCAGTACTTAATTAGTAAGTGCATTAAAATCCTTACCTGTTCAATAAGTTTTCTAAAAAGGCTTCCAGAACCTTTATTGCTGCAATTATTTTTCCCGTCCTTAATTAAAATCGATCTCCGCAGTTATTCTTTAAAAGTAACTTTGTAAAAGTAACTTGGTAAAAGTTTGTGTCAAAAAACAGATAGTAATCCTCACACTCAGTTAATTTAATTTCTCACTTCCAACTTCACAAGCCCAAAAAATTGAGACACAAACCCGAAGAGCACAAGAACTTTCAGTTCGACACAGCTTCAAATGCATGGATTGAGGTACCGGCAGGATAATCCGTATCTGTATGGAACGAAACGGTGCATGGATAAGACTGATGATCCTCTTCACTTGCTCGGGCTTGTGGTTGTAGCTGTTTGTGTAGGTGACAAAAAGGTAAATTGGAAACTGAACCAGAGGGAACAGGTACTGAGAATAAGAGATACCAGGTCGGGTACTTAACTTGTCCTATGCACTTTTACAAAAGCTATATCTAAACGCTCTGGTAAAGTCTAGAACCACGTCTTCGAGATTCTATTTACAGACTTCAAAGAAAAACACGCACTTATCCCACATAAATATTATATTGTATGAACACTCGGCTAGTCAAAAATGTGCTTGTAACTTGGTTCAACATGTATTTATAGTGACTTCAATACCTGTCCAACACCTCAGTCCTAGTCCCCCTCTATAAATGCATAAATTAGAGGCGTCTTTCCGAAGGTGTTATTTTTAATTTGGCCGAGCGTTAGGGCTGGACTGTTGACCATGCAACTGTATATCTTTGGGATATGCTTCAGAAACCGTACTTCCACTAAACTTCTTCCACCAAGATTATTACGGGATGACACTTTTGTTATCTTACTATTATTACTTCCACCATTAGAATTTACAACATTCTCCGATGAGGAGTTAATGTTTCGAATGTAGTGTTATTATCAAGAGGAAATAGGAACCGATCCACGCCTGCAGCTCCCAACCGTTTAAAACCCTTCAAACGTATCTGTAAAAGTGCGAGGAGAGATGATGATGATTTATTTCATCCCTATTCAATATTCCGTATTCAAGTGTCTATTAGGAAGACAGGACCAAGACCAACCCCCCTCACAATCCTTAATCTCTAGGTATTTCTGTCTTGGCTAATTTAACGGGAGTTTCATATAATATTATATTCCACACACTCAGAACAGCAATCTTGCCACTTCGAATAACGATTGCCAAAGCCTTGCGATTTGAATAGAAGGATGGGATTTCTACATACGATTTTAATGCCTTGTAACTTAAGTTGTAACTTGTAAACTTGTTAGGAACCCCTATCTATCCAATCCACCACTTCTGGTTGACTGTACTTTAGAGCCTAGGTTTTACCTGTGGTTTTACCCTGTAGTTTTTAACTTAACTTTTTTATTATTATTATTCTAATTGGTAAGGTAAGGAATACCTTTGATACTGCTTCTTTGGCAGGGAGGAGAGACAGCCACTACCACCATAAGCAGGGATTCTAGATTGGTAGGATCTTCTCTCCCTTTATTGCGATGGGGGAAATGAGTGACCTGATGAATTGGTAGTTTTTAAAATTTTAACATTGAAACCTGAAGTTGAAGGTGGTAGAAACTGAGGCTGGTTTCAGAGCGTAGAATTGTAAAACGTAAGGAATGGTACGACTTACCTATAGGCCTATAGCCTCGAATCAGATTCAGAATTCCGAATCCTCATCAACAGGCTCATCATCAGAGAGAGGAGATGAATCTCCTCATTTAATCCCGTTAGCTAAGCAAACCAATACAGTCGGACAACTTGCTTTGCATTGCATTACATCTTTCAAAACCCAAACCTGCCTTGTCTTATATATTTTACGAAGGTGGTTTAGTGTTATAGTGTTAACCACTTAGAGTCCAATCATCACTGGCAAGTCTGGTAGTAGTAGGCTGCTACTACTCTAGTAACTCTAGCCTACTACTTACAAAAGTACAGGTTAAAATATATAAGACATTATTGTTATGACCATCAGTAAAACCATGCCAGGCCCACAGGAATCACATTTTAAATATACCAAATCCAACCCTCCCTTACCATCATAGTTTCTTAACAACAAGAATCGTCTTCCAAAAAGTTTTAAATCCATTAATTTCCTCTCTTTTACACTCCTCTCTGTAACGAAACTCACATTCCTCATCCCCTTAATCCCATAATTAAGGTGTCAGCATTTAAATAAAACTACCACATTCCCCTTGATCTGTTTACACAGATTTCGCCAATTCATTATTCCAACCCAACTATTTGACATAAAGGGAAGGCTTAAGCGCGATGAAGATGACAAAGCCATAGGATAAGCCTCAAAAAACAACAAGACAAGGAGAAATGTCTTGTAAAAATGCCGAATGAACGCAGTGATAGTGAAATGGCACATAGAAGTATTGGGATTATTTGGAAACCAAATAAATACGGTGATTTTGGCCTAATTTGCTCCTTTGGTTAGGAGCAGAAATAGAGTAAGAAATCCTCGAATAAGGATAAAAATGCAGGTCTTGTATATCATGGTTTGCTCATAAAGACATGGTTTTTTATTCCATTTTCTAGTTCGATACTCAATAAGGAAGTGTCAATTGTTTCAAATCCAACGTTTAAAAATTTACAATGCTTATATACACATTACATTACAACAACTCCCTGTGAAGACGAAGAAGATCTTTAATTCTTTTCTAGATTCGACATTCGAGACGGGCTAGCGGTAAACTTGTCTCATATACCTGGTCGCAACGTGATGATATCGTGCAGTCCATCCCCTAGAGTCTATATTATTCTTTGTATTATAACAGAAGACGTCTTTTATCCCTTGTATTGGAATTGGAATAAGAGTAGAAGGTAGGCTGATTCCGATTGAAAAACGGTTGGATGCACAAAGAATTACGCAAGAGACGGAGGTCTTGTAAGATGAGACCATGAATTTGAATGGAATGCAATAGGTCGAGCATCTGAATACCCACGCTCGCTCTATTCTAAATTCTAACTATTATATGAATGTGATAAGATTCACTCTGATTACATCACAGTTTTTATCACAATTAGAGTGTCATTAAGAGCGTTTAATCCACATTCCTCTAGTAAATTCTAAACAAAAGTTGGTCAACGCATCAGGAGTTAGGCTATGAGAGGACGTATTATTGCGGAGAGGGGTACTAATTAAGTTTTTTAAACCTACCGATACTGCTTGTGGTTAGGGATTCTTTTGCATTTTTTATTCCAAGACTTTTAATTAAATGGTCATCCTAATAAATTAACTTGTTCCGAACAAGTTCGGTGTAAATTTGATAGACTGGGGATTTTCGTGCCTGTTTCAGTCTGGTTGCAATTGTAAGTATATAGTAGGTAGCGAGTGGTTACTTTTTATATAAAATTGTTGGGGCTCATCATACCATGTCCAATGACCGACTGACTGATTTTTTCAGTCTATTCAACAGTCCAGAACGTGAGATTCCATTAACATATAAATAGAGTAAGATATAAATAGGGTGAGAAGCCCGAACAGAATTTTATTTAAAGAAACCTCGGCTCTTTAAAAGCTTTTGATGAGGTTTTGACACTGAAAAGTGTTAAAGGCAAGAAGCGTACTTTTCTGTTGAAAAGTGTTTTTTTTTCTTAAAATAATTAAGGCTGCTTTTTATTGTTACAGTTAAAAAAAATTGCAAGTCCAAGCGTACGACCTTTCAAAGATCAAACTCTTAGAATCTTACCTTCACCCTACGCTATGTAAATGTATCTGTATAACAAGTACTTCTTAGCATTGACATTCATGGTCAAGGACTACCACATAAACCCTAGGACTAGTCGGTAAGGATCCCTTATTATGATATTACAGCTGAACCTTTCAATATGCAATAAATAATACTATAAAACTGTAAAATACGAGTAATTTCAAAGTTGAAATTCTTAAAGTTTGGGAGCCGGTAGGGAATAATATTATTGTAAAATGTAACACGTTGAGTTGCATATATACAGAAACGGTTTACTGAATTTAAGGTAGATTTGGTCGGTAGCCGGAAAGCATTTGAGTTTGTATTCTTTGATCCTTGTAAGTTTTACCTTGAATTTGAATGAAATCTAATTTCCGAATTAGGTCAGTGGGTCAACGAGAGCTTTTTGTTCAGGGGATAAGTACCAATACGCAAGATATTTACATTTTAAGGACCATCTTAGTATTGTGGATTCCAGTAGACAAGCGATTTCTTCAAAAGACTCCAGTCTCCACCGTACAGACTTTACTTTCACTTTATATTATTCCAGAACAATATCATTAAATTTTTCCTTTTCAAAAGCTAGTCACCTTGAAAAGTTGGATATATTATTATATTATGAGCAATGCATGCTATTTTACCTGTACAAAATACGATAAATCGTTCCTTTGGTTAAAATCCTCAATTTTAATGCAGGCTTTACTGTTATTTTAGCAAAATTCCAAGTCTATGCAAACACCTGCCGTTCTAATCGAACATTCCATTTCAATGCCGGTAAATGCATAAAATTGTATTCGTCCGTATTTATAAATAGACATGGACAAAACTAATCTAATAGTACATTGCATAAAGTAGCAATTAAAACTGAAATAAATTGCAAAAGGCACAGTATTGAGACTTTGTCCAATTCTGCATCTCTGCAATTAAAATACACTCCGTCATCCAACTCGACGGTTGTAACAATAAATCATTGGATTGTCTTGTCCCGATGTCAAAACTCCTCTTTTCTGATAACGGTAGTATCATAATTAATGGGAAATACTTACTATTACATTCTTTGTTTGCTAATAGCCAGATATTTATAATTACAGTAAAATAAACAGTCTAGTAATGTTGTATTTACGACTGCATGGGGTAAAATGTGCAAGAGTTATTGTTGGTTTATCTTAAAACAAACCAGCTCTCTGTTGCAGCCTTAAGATAAATCACGACTTTTATGTCTAATCTTATCTTGTTAAGGTTTTGAATGTAACTGTTACGGAGAAGTTAATAGATCTTTTAATGTAAATTTACATCACTTTTGGTGGGTTCGCTTATTATGCGGTTAGCCTGCTAATTTATGTTTGTTATGAACTATCCCACCCAGAAACAATAATAAATACATAATGTTCATAACATATTTAAATGTAAATTTTAAGGGCATAAAATGGCTTAAACCCCGACCCTCTTTAACAATGAAATCAGTGTAGTAGACATTTATTGTATATTTATTAAATACACGAATCGTTTGCTCTCATTACAAGGAAATCGATCTGGTTTTATGTTGTTGTATGAACATGGTTTGAATCAAGGTTTAGAAGATCCTGAATCCAACTATACAGCTTTCTAACAAGCATTGTGTGCTTAATCCAATGCATTTTCCCAAGGTCAGTGCAATTACAAAAAATTAAGTTTTGACAAGTGTCAACAGAACTAAAAAATGTCAAATTTGTGTCTTTATTAATCTGTTTGCTCTACTTGTCTGCTGAGATAATGCATCCGAATTTTCATATACAGGGTGTTTGCGTTCATTGTCCAGGTCTTTAAAATTAAAAATCTCAAAAAGTACTTGACCGATTTTAATTTGGTTTGACTTTATGGAAAGCTGAAAGTCTAGAAGGATGAATGCAAAAGAAATTAGAATTTTAAATTTTTTGTTTGATGACCCATGCGGGTTTTAATAAAAAATCAAAGATTTAACATTGGAGGAGATGGGGGATATTCCTTAACAACGCATAGCAACAATCAAAATTTTAAGACTTTTTTAACACTTTCAGTCTAAGAAATCTCAATTTTGGACTTAATTAAAATCGGTCAAGTACTTTTTGAGATTTTTAATTTTAAAGACCTGGACAATGAACGCAAACACCCTGTAGATTCCCAACCAAACTACAACCCCCTCCCTAAAATAAATCCCACACGCGTATGAAAACAGATACCTTGAATTATTAAATAGGTGTTTCCAACAGGGCAAGTAATTCAGATTGGAATTGACGAAAATCATGTCATTGAACCGAAATAATTTGATATAGGGACATACTGAAGAATTCCATTTTCTTAATAAACTTTGTTGTGACATATTAAAATTATTTATATCCTCATCCTGAAATGCATCCCAATCCAATCCGTCCGAAGGATTTAAATATACACACAATGAAATTGATGTCATGAGTTTCCGGCATGCTTTCTAGAGCACACCTATAAAGGATTGGGTGACAAAATGGTCCGGATAAAATGGTCGGGACATTATGGTCGCGGATAAAATGGTCGTGGAGGAAATGGTCCCAGGGATAAAATGGTCGGAGACAAAATGGTCGGGACGTAATGGTACCAGTGAATGGTCGCGGATATAATGGTCTGGACATAATAATAGTAAGAAATGGTCGCGGATAAAATGGTCTGATTTTTTAAATCACATTTCACTGTACTGATGGCCGCTGAATACAACCATTAATCTATTTTTCTACATACATTTTGTCGTTTCCTATTGCTTATGTGCTGACGATTTCTATTTCACAGTATGCAATACTATATAATTTACGGTACTACACTAATATTATTATTTAGAATAGAATTGTACTGCTGTATAGTCTATATAGACAGCTGAATATGACTAGGACTAATCTTTTAATTAAATCTACCTACTCAAATATTTTGGGTCTACTTTTGTCATTTCTTGCTTTTTGTTCATGGTTAATCCTTCACAAAAGACTACAGTACTGAGTACCTACTTGTAAAAATTTGTAACATTTTAAAAGCCATATTCCAGCTTGGCCTACCCTTCAGATCATATGGGTCTACATTTAACTTATTTTTTCATTCGTTGTTCATTCCTTTAAAAAAATCTGACCGAATTTGGGATTGAGATGATTCTCACAGGAAAACCCGAGCCCGTAAACTCAAAGTGGACTGAAATAAACCGTCCAACGTTGTACTAATGTATCGTAGATGTGACGTTTATGCGCATCGAAACTGTGTTTTGAAATTTTCAAAATACATAAACCATTGAAAATCTCACATTACCCCAATCATAGAGTAAAGTTTATACGTTTTTCGAAAGCACTTGTTCATACCTTTGGAATGATTATTTTTATGCTCACCAGACCATTTTGTCCGCGACCATTTTTAGCTACCATTATATCCCTACCATTATATCCGCGACCATTTCACGCGACCATTCCTTCCCGACCATTACTTCCGAGACCATTTCATCCTAGACCATTTTGTCTGTCGACCATTTTGTCCGGATCATTTTGTCCCTGACCATTTTGTCCCGACCATTCTATCCGGATACCCCTATAAAGGAACGCGGATGTACAGATTTGTAACTTCCAAAACACGTTAAATGCAGTGTTAGGAATTAGTATTTTCCACTGTACTGGAAGCGAAGGCCGCATTAACTAATTTGCTACACCTTTTATATAAATTGTTAAGGCATTGCATATTGTATTGGATCATTGGATGGATAGTATGATAGTAATACCTTTAAAATGACCTTTATGACCTGCGATATGAATTTGTGACATAAAAGTTACTTGAAATGATCGACAGCAAATTAATACCTCAAACAGCACTAACTATACTGTAAATGAAGAGAAAGCATAAAAATGCAAATTCTATAATATCACTAATTTAATGTGACATTTAATATTCTTCAACAGTTAAAGCTCCACAAAAATGGCACTTAAAGTCTTGAGAATCGTTTCATCTCTATCGTAGGATATCCCTTTAGAATCCTCGAAGAAAGTTACCTTAAGTTCTGCCTAAAAACACGTAGTCGTCTCGTAATACCATCATTCCTCTCTCGCCCTTCACTATAGTATGGAAACGGATCCCAGGACATGACCATTATGTTTTGGCCATCCAAGAAAGTTAAACCTGTTCGACCGTCCTTTGCAATTTACCATACATTTTGAATTACAATACGGCAATTATGCATACAACTAATACAAGGGTATGTATACGGGCAAATAATACCGGATTCAGGCAGGACTCTGCAAGATCATTTCCTTCTTGCCTTTGACTTTTGCATATCTTTCTGATTCATACAAATACAATGCAATACGAGGGATGAGTCCAACCAAACCAAGTCCACAAAAGAATCTTTCACAGCTTCTTATTCGTGTTCTGAATGCAAAAGAAGTAACAGAACCAAGTTCTAGTAGGAATTCTTTTTTTTGTCCGAGTTGACCTACGAGTGAACCTAACCACAGGTTCATTTCATATCCAATCTAAAGACATTATAACCATAATAATACTGTTAAAAATCCTCGTATGAAAGTTACTGCAAAATGCATACGGATAATTTGTAGAAGCCGATATCAATGACGTTGTAATTATTGTCGAATAGTTCATATCCTGTCGTCTCTCATTTATGAATCAAGCCTTAGAGATGATGATTTTTTTTGGTTCTATGAAATTTAAAATGCAAAACCTAAGAGTCATCACCATCACACAAACAGAAACTTAAAACCACTCCTTCAGAGCAGGATCTTATCCTGCTTATGCTTGCATACCTTTACTTTCTTCGAATTCTTCTATCGTGTCAATTTCACACAGAGGATCTCTGCATTTCTAGTGTAAAATCAAGGATTCAAAGACTTCAAGTAGAGTATTTAATGAACAATATCTACCTATGCACCCAATCAAATCTTGAATAAAAACAAAAGCCTTCTTTGGCAATATGCAGACTCATACAAATTATCTCCTGTAAAACACAAAAACACCATGTTGACTCTTAAACCCTCAGAAAGGGTTTAAGAAAATAGATCTTTGCAAATCCACTTCCCAAGAAGAAGTTCCGCTTCGGCATCCCAAAACCCAAGTGCAAAAAAATGAGATCATTATGCCACAACAACTAAACGCTGTCCTATTCAAAACAAGGCCATACACTTTGACTAACTGGATACAAGACTATAAATGACACTGAAATCAATAAGCGAATCCCAAATTTTTGAACACTCTTTCTTTTTTTATTAAATTTTCCATCGTATCTATTGCAAAAAAACAAGGAGCGAGATATTATAAAGAGAGAAACAAAAAACAACGCGTCATACTTATTACTTATTATTACAATAAATGTTCTTAAACTTAATACTAAACTTACTATACAGAGTTCATATTTTATTTAAATTAATTTAAAGTATGTACTTCCTAATATTCGATATTATAACTTTCATGCTTCTTCTTCTTCTTCTTTTTACCAGCAGCATATTTTATATAGTATATCAGTTACAAACAAGCATAGTACAATATCGTGGAGTAGTTTAGCAGTAGTGTTTAATGTAATTCTAAAGGTATTAGTAGTAGTTTATATAGTAGATGCATTTCTTTCCTCGGTCTGTCAAAGGTCAAGGTGCCTTTCCCTCTACAGGCCCTTTTATTCCAAAGAATTGAAGACTATATAACCTCTGGGCCTCATTATCCTTTTATTATTTCATACTTGTTATTAATAATAAATACCTCATTTAATTCAGTTCGTATTTATTTTGTAATTATGTTCTGTCATTCCGTCATTCGGTTCCTCTCCGTTGGCTCGGCCCGTCGAATAATATAATATTTGAATAGCTCGATTGCAAGTTTACATACTATTCCATGGCATGACCATGTCAACTTCGATCGTCAAAAAGATCGCATCATTGAAGATAAAAAAACATAGTCGAAAAGTTCGAAAACACTTTCACCAACGAAGAGGATACCGGTTAATCTTTATAGAAGTTTGACATGTATATAATGAGGCTCGGGCCACTAATAACGTAAGTTCTTCAGATACGATACGCGATACTCCACGGAGCCTCTTCCGTATTACTTTGATAACCTTGACATTTTCAATCTTTTCATTATGATTAGATCTGAGAAGTACATAGGACTCATTTCAAATAACCACTGAAAATATCGAAATTACTTAAAACACATCTAGATTATGTTGTCATTTTACATCATTTCATGAAACCGTAGTTTGCCAAACTGATTGACCCCCTGCTTCTTTCTTTAACTTATCTACCTACAGACACGACTGAATTGTATTACGTTCTTTACTGCTTTCCGATGGAAATCTGAAACGCTCGCTGTTCTATCGAAGATCACCTGCTAGGTCAACCAGTGGCTGCAACCCTTACAATATTTTTACATGTATGATCGATAACATTTCATTGTTTGATATAAACACGACGTGGCCGTCGGCAGAATTTGCATAATTCTAACATTCAATAAGAATCTGGTTGCACTTACGATATTTCATTGCTTTTCTCATATATATAATGGTGACACTAAACACAGACCTGTAATTAATTGCAAGTCACTGGCTCTTCAAATAGCTCCTTGCATTAAACCCGGCCGTCGTGATCAGTTAGTTAATCCCTATACAAATAACTGTAACGTTTTAAATGTTATTAAACTGGTAGTAGTAGTGCAATTTTCATGGGTGAGACTTGCTAACTAACTACAATTACGCTAGACAACCTATCAAATCCATTATTTTAAAATCTTAACTCTATGTAACATGAATCTTTGAAGTTGAAAGGAGATAGAATATTTTTTACCTCAGTAACTATAATTTATATTTGATTTTACGTTAAAAAAAACTTTTTTTTCACCCAAGCAAAACAACAAGCTCTGAAACGAACTCAGTCCATAATATCAAATTCAATACATTCACAAATCAATAAACTAACTTTGAAAGCAAAAAAGCAAGCCGATAAAATTAGCTTGAATATAATGTGAGTTTATCGAATGCAAAATCTTCAAACTTTTCTCAAAGCCAAATATAATATAATAATATGTAATCATTTAAAGGAGATGTTCTGTTCACCACCAAAAATTAATCAAACAATCCTGAGGCTAAAGAACAAAAACTTTCCAATATAACGTTAATAAATTTCCAATTTCTAATGATGATCAAAAACATCTAACAATACACTTACTTGAAAATTACAATTCAAAAACTTTAAATTTTAATGCTACTATTTCATTTTTCATGGGAGTTTTAGTAAAACTCATTCTAAGCCAACTTACGTCAAAATGATGTCGTATTAGCTTTTAATGGTGTAGGTGAAAGGAGTATGACTTTCCCTTCATCCATAGAGAGCTGGTGGTCACGGAGAGAAAGCGTAGACTTACACTTTCTTAATCGAACAAGGACATGTTATTATCCCCTGTTCAGTAATATTTTTCTTTATCAGAGCTGTCTTAAAGCAATGATTTTTAAATTTTTAATTGACTACCTAACACGAAACCATAAACACTGATCACACAACACATTCGTATCCTAATAATACGAACGTCGTTACAATGTACTAACTACTCTGAGTTTTCTAAATGCATCAAAATAAAAGCGGGTACAGATTAATTTGCATAGTAAGGTATTAGAGTAAAGTACAGATGTTTTATATAACAAGTGATAATGCAAATTTTTTTTTACAAATGGTAAATACGGAAAGGAAATACAAGGACTGAGACGACAATCAATCTTTACAATAACGTATAGCCAATCACAGGATCAAATTTCGTTAAATAAATTCACACAGGGATAGAAGTTAAATACAATAAATTGGTTTACGAGTGACATTAGAATACATATAGAATCAGCACAGCTCAAGCGGTTATATATATATAATTATTAATTAGTGCAGTGCACCCAATAGGAAGTGTTAGAAGGAAACTGCATGACAAGTTTCGTTAAATATTACATACACAGGAGTTAGTTAACAGACTTCAAGTGTATTTTGTTGATTTCATATCATTTATATTGACTAGCGGGTTGTGAAGGAACATGAACTTTTTTAATACCACTGATTGAGAGCATTTGCTTTAGCTTTGTCGGCATAGGTTGACGATTTCTTAAGGCTCCCATTAGTAATGACAACAGTTGTTGAGGATGGGGTTGATGGGAGAGCTGATTTAGTGTTGTTTCGGCCTTGATCCCCAACGCTGTTGTTGTGATTCTGGATAAATCTGTGATTTTCTCGAGTAACTGGGCTATTACTTTTCCCCCTCGCGCTTCCATTTCTAAAATCACTAGATCCAATCGATGACGTTCTGGACTTCACTGATACACCTAAACAAGCCGAAGCAAAGTATTTGTCTACAACTCTAACCATTGCAATTTCATCAAATTCATAACCGAAACACAACCCGCTTTAAAGTTATTGTTCTTTTCTACCTCCCGCATGATAACTTCAAAAATTCATCTGTCACAGTGAAGGGATAACCCTTACAATTGGTCCTTTGACCGCTAAACACGAAGCTGAGGGTAGTTGCTCTGCTTTTTTCAATGTGCGTCATAAACGCAGTTGTAATAACCATGCAACTGAACACGACTAACTAATTCTACCATGTACAAGGTATTAATCCATAGCATACAATTGCTTAGGTTAAGAACAACAGACAAACCAAACTCAACACATCAGGGCCATCGTATCATTTCCAGACTTAGCCAGCTAATTTGTCTCAGGCAGACAGACAGTGATAAGGCTTCCTGAAAAATTATACTATTTTGTAACATTCATACATCCAATTCAAGCCTAACTAAGGTATAACTGTCGATACAACATTTACTCATTTTTTCTACATCCGCAATTAGTACGATTAACGATTACGATACCATACCCATTGATTCAATACGTCAATCTACTATTTCGGTAAGTACAATAATCATCAGAACAGTACCATATCTGAGAATTCAGTTATTGGAAAACAATTACAGCTCTTAAGTCTACTATCTTATGGATACACTATAGGGAAGAAATAATACGGGACGGCTAAAAAACTGAGAAATACTAATGAAATCATTAACACTTGAACGGTGGTTTATAGACAAGCAATGCCTGATCATTTGAACTTCCACGAAAAAAATCTTAAGGAAATAAGTAAATACGCAAATTACTCAGTACACTTAAGCAATATCATCAGATCCTTATACAACACAAAACTAAACGAAGCAGGTAATGCCATTGATTATTCGATTCACTCAACTGGCTGTTTTCTATTCCGTAATCGATCAAAATTTTGAATTGTGAACCCTCGTTTTAAAATTTGATAAATTCCAAGTTACTTCAACAAATTAAGCCCCAACGTTATGTTCTTAAAGTGTGGCCATGTCGTGATGTTATATAAATAGTTCATTCATCTCTAGGATAAAGGGCGTGGTGAGAAAGATCCTGACTCGGTGTTGGTGTTAGTAGTGTATTACGATACGTTTAAACAAGCCTATCACTGTCCGTCGCCGTTGACCATTGGGACAAGGGGCTGGGATTCTGATGTTGAGGATGAGTTATGATTATGAGCATTTGCTGTATTCGAATTTGACCCCGGCGTTTCCTTCCCCGCTTTCCTTCCCCGATTTCTTTGTTCTCTTTGTGGCTTAGCTCCACCACTACCAGTTGTTGTCTGACCTGACTTTGAGTGATCCTCTTCTTTATCTGCCAACACCACACAAAACCACAGGGGGTTAGAATAAATCTGACCCTTTGGTCATCATTCAATTAATTTCTTGCAAAAAGCAATTTATTAGTATACACCGCATATCTCATTAAACACACCATGGTCAGCCAGAGACTCGTGCGATGCGATACTATGAACTTGAAATAACAAATTGAACTATGTTTTAATTGCTATACCTTCTACTAATGACGGCTGGTCTCCAGCTGCTCCCGTCTTTTTTCCTCCTCGAGCAGGCAGTGGTCTCTCAGTCACGCTGTTTATTAAAAGTGATCTAAATTAGAATGATTAAGTGCATACTTAAAACATAGATTATTTTAATCTTATTTTATTTACTTGTTCTCAGGAGCACTATCCTCAAACGATTCTTCGTCATCTCTTCCTCTGCGTCTAAATTCTTGATCATTATTGCGTCGACCACGACCATCTCCTCGGCGAAATGGTCCACTAGCACCTCGATCCCCACGACGTCCTCTGCTGAATCCACGATCTCTTCCTCCTCCATTAATTCTTTCGTCAATATCTCCGGGCGTACTTTGTCGGGAACCTTCAGAAAACAAGTATAATTTACTCATCAACTCATCAATTAAAAAAGCGACAACAATACTAATTAAAACAGAAGAAATATATTACTAGGCATGCATATATTAGAATTACTGTACAAAGATTTGGCAAAACAAGCAATTCACACACCATTTGTATAGCCAGAGCCATTAGGGGCATAGTTATATTTTGAAGGTTCACGACCATTAGTATAACGAGGACGATAGTTAGATCCAGTGGTTCCAGTAGTAGTAGTAACAGTAGTTGTAGGCCCTATTTTACACACACAAATCAACTTCTCAATCACTCATTTGCTTATTTTTAGTTTGGTACAGAAACAGAAAGTCCAAAATCCAATCTTTGAATGAGAAACGAAACATCACAAATTCTCGAATAAATGATTACGAGTTATACCTACCGTCAGAATGAAATAATAGTCATAGGTCATAGTAAAGCGAAAGTAAATGTTTATTGCCACCAAGGACAAAGCCAACGCTTATTTCCAATCCAAAATAAAAACATTTATTTACCGAATCCACGACCTCGTCCACCTGAACCACGTGGAGGTCTACTGCTCCCCCTTCCTCCTCGACCACGGCCACCTCCGACGCCGTCCATCTCAGAGTAAGGCCTATCTGTTCTTCGACTTGGGAAGTGCATACTACCTACTGTCGTAGGGCCATGGTAACTGCGTAGTTCTTGGTCAATTTGTAACTTTTCTTGACGAAGTAGCTCGACTTCCTGAAAGCAAATTTTCAATTCTTCGTTAATAAATCTGTAAATAAACTTAAACGAACAGGCAGGTTTGATTCATGGCTCCTTAGTCGCTCAACTGAAATAGACTGACTAAGACTACTTCGACTTTTGTTATAATTGTTGAACCGTCAATATTATCAGTGAACTAAGTCGCTAAAATTAATTAATTAATGTTAAAGTTGATTACTTATCATTATTCAAATTCGTTTTTAATACTTAAATATTTTTAAACTTGTCATTTGTAAACACAATTTGTATGAAAGGTTTACATCCATTCAAGTATCTTTTAAAAATTGAATGGTAGTTATACTAGCAATTTAATTTAGCATTCAAAACGGTGATATTCTCATTGTTTTAAGCAAACATCACAATGCTTGATGCAGACTCTTGTAGTGTTGTAGTTTTATAAAATTATCACCCTCTTTTTATGATTTGATTAAACACGACTTACCTTTAGATGACTGAGATGATATTCAAGAATTGTCTTGGCGTTTGCGATACTTTCTACGGTACCCACGAAGACAAATGGAATCGACCCTTCTTCCCGGACGATAGTAGGATTGGGTTCATTTTCACCCTCAATTTTGACTCGAACCACTCCACTCTTATCCACAATCTCTTGAATTATCGATCCATTTTTTCCAATTACCTTTCCCACCAATGGAATAGGGACCTGAATTGGTTCTTCGTTGTACTCTAGGAGACTACGGGCTTTCTTAACAGCTTCTTCACTCTGTAAATTACATACGCAATTAAAACCAGAACTAAAAAAAATGACGGATTAACAAGAATAAAATAAAACTTGCCTCCCCATAAATGCGAAAAGTGCAACTTTGTTCTTCTAATTCTATGTTGGTAACCCCATCAACCCTACGAGCCTGTTGAATATTAGATCCTCCACTACCAATAGCTAAACCCATCAAATCGTCCCGCACGCGGAACTCCTCCGTGAAACTAGAATCAAACTCACTGATTAAACGGTTAACACAAGTTTCAAGTCTTTCATTTAAGAACATAAAAAATTTTCCACTTACTTTCCACCTGTATGCATTCGAATATTTTCTAGTTGTTTTGCTGCTTCTTCCGTTTTCTTTAACAGTAGGGCCTTCTGAGATAACGATCTGAAATGCATTTCTTTTAATAAGTTGACCTTCCTGACCGTCTCCTCATTTTGTGACTACAAAAAAAAAGAACATCAGGCATTGTAAATGTTAACTTAGAATTAAATTGAATCAAGAAGGTGGATCAATTAAAAACAACGTTTAACGAAACCCTTACAATGAGACATAGGACACGCTTATCGGGAATATATCTACAGGATCCAGCGCCAGTCAGTCGTTGGAACTCGCGATGAGAACTCTCAATTTTGGCACTTGTGGAGAGCGTGTTAAGACTATAATATTTAAAAAAAAAATTGAATTGACTGTCACATTCATTCTCAGTTTTACTAAAACTTGATATGAAGATAATTGTATAACTTACTACTCGACAATTTCATCGGGTACAGATATCTCAATTCTGAAAAAGCTGTTCTTTACGATGGGCGGATTGGGGTTGGGCAAGCGGACACGCGACGCTTCTACAATTTCAGTCGATTTGGATTCGGAATACTGGATTACATACAAATCCTGTCGAACAATCTATAGGACGAAATAGAGAAAAGAAAATCAAGAACAAATCATAAAATATTGGAAGTATTTCCGAACCTACACCTACTGTCTGTTGTGGTCAGAAGGATTATTATAACAAATTATAATTTAGAATGTGTAAGTTGTGTTCAATGATATTACTTTGATAGAAGCGCGCCACCATCCTCCAACCTCAGACTCCCCAGGGGATGAGAAAACTTCGACCTCCTGATTTTCTGTGAAGGTCCCTGCACTACTGCTTCCATTAACTTTAGGTGGCAATCTTACACGAGCAAAGGGTAGCCGTTGTTCCGGTAGCACGCTATCGGGATCACATTCATCGTAACTAAAACCAATTATTACAACTCGGTTCCAACTTGTGAATCATTAAAATATTGTATTCATATTAGCAACTTACTTATTCTCGAATGAAACCACTACGTGACCATCGTCCAGAATATCCCGAACGTATGCCTGCAACAAAAACAACAATCAGCATTAGTTGTTACTCTTGCAACTCCTATATCCCAACTCAACCCACAACCTTAATTATATTATTCATTCATCCCAATCAGCCCAGTCCTGTGCTTGTTTGGGGGACATTCCTTCCCCAATTTCTCAGAGCCGAGAAAATATTCAGCGCATACTGATTGATGACACTTGCTACTTATAGGACCGATGATTTCGGGTTCGGTCAATCGTACTGGTTTTGACTTTAGACATTCATCAACATTCAAATATTTCAAATTCAGTGTTCATTGCACATGTTGCATGTGCAGAATGTTTAGAGTACAGATGCAAGATGAGTCATTGTCATTCATCATTCATACACATACAAGAAAACGTAATGATTAATGAATGTTGAATGTCAGTCACCCACCACCACCTCACATCAATCCTTTAATTAATGAATGTGATGTGTAATTCCATAGTCAATAATGTAACAGCAGAGCAGTCTCGAAATGAACGATTGAAAAAGTTAAAATGCAACCTTCCGCTTTCACCTTTGCCATGCTTGGTCCTTCATTTATTTGTCATTTACTTGCAATTAGAATTAATACAACGCACAACGAATTTCAGAAATTCCAATTTGAGCTATTGTCTATTGTGTATTCAGTGTATTGCACTATTGCATATAGTATTTGGAAGTATTTAGTACATACAACATGTAGTATTATGTAATATGTATATGTCTATATTCAATATTACATTCATTCCACGGTTCCAGTTCTGCATCATCATGCATAAACATTAAATGAATGTTCAACATTCAACAAAGTGTCATGCATCAACATCAAACATCCATCCCACATCACAACTTCATCAGTTTGCAGTTTACAAATTTACAAATGTTGAATGTGAAATGCAATCCATAATCCAACAAAAATCAGAAATTGAAATTGAATTCAACTCCAACCTCCAACATCAAACATCCGGAGAAAGTTAAAGTTCAAAATACCAAACGGAAAACGGAACCCGATCTTCCCTTTTCGGACTTTTCCTTCTCACTTCTTTTCTTTTGTCTTTGTAAAAATGAAAAAAAAAGTAGAAAAAGACTCACCAAGTAGTAGGCCCCATTTTCACCCCGAACTTCCACGGACACGTCCTCCATGCTCGGAAGAAGAGGAAGGACAAAGGAAAAGTTCTCCTTTTTCAGCAGTTGTTGGCCTGATCAGTTTTTACGAGAGAGAGGTTTCAAACCGTTCGGTTCTTTCGTCTAGTTTTGAACTGGAACTGAATGAAATGAGGTGAGGATTTGAGGATGATTTTGACCCGACGAGAGACCAAAGAATGCTTCTCCTCTTTTCTTCGTTTGTTATAGAGTTTGGTTTTGTGTGTGTATTCCCGTACCTCTCTCGTTCGTAGTAATTCTAGTAATGTAGTAGTAGTAGTAGTATATAGAGGAGAGTGAGAGAGATGACACGCTCTCTGTCGTCCATCCACTCCGTTCCTTTTTACTAGCAGCAGCTCCTTGCCTCCCTGCCAATGCTTCTGCTTCTGCCCGCGACGTAATTCACCGGTTTCTTTCTCATTCGTCAACGCTCCCGGCCAGCCAAGCCCTCCTATTCAAATTATTACAGCTCAAAAAGGATCAGAATTATGAAGTATTTTGAAAGCATTCTTTTTCAGAAATCCCGACTCGTCAGCATCATCCGATTTCCGCAGTCTTTTACATTTCCTGTCCGACTGCATCTCCAAAAAACAAGAGGGTAAGAAAGAGAAAACGGAGAAATTATTCCGCTTCTGCTCCTCCTCCGAAAGGGCGGGATGATGGAACTGGGAGAGGGGATAAATGATGCGATGGGAGGGTTCGGGTGGGAATAAATTTAAATTTCAAATTTAATAATAAGAAGTAAACCTTTTTAAAATTCTTTTAAAGTTCGGGTTTTTAAAGGATTTTGATTTTGCCTGTCCGCTGTTATCGTCAAAGCTGGAAATGACGATTCATAATCTTTACATTTTTGATCAGAAAGGGACGCTAGTTTACTATGGGGAATGGAATCGGAAGAAACCGAGTACGATGAGTAGGGAAGAGGTAATTTCAATTTCACATACATTATATAATTAATGTTGATGTTGATACACATTTGACATTTGACATTTATTAAACAATGCAAAAAATAACAAATAACGTCAAACGTCCGCCCCCCTCTCTCACACACACCTCCATGCACATGCACGGTGTTTAACACGGTATGCGGTAGGTATAGCATAAAGGGAATCTCGTCCGCTCCTCTCTCACACACTGACTGCACACACACGCACACCTCCCCGTGCCCGTGTTTAACACGGTAGGTATAGTCTGTAGGGAATCTCGTCCGCTCCTCTCTCTCACACACACCTCCTCGTGTTTAACACGGTAGGTATAGGGAATCTCGTCCGCTCCTCTCTCTCACACACACCTCCCCCTGTTTAACACCAAACACGGTAGGTATAGGGAATCTCGTCATATCCTCTCTCTCATACACACCTCCCCGTGTTTAACACGGTAGGTACAGGGAATCTCGTCGTATCCTCTCTCTCACACACACCAACCACCTCCCCGTGTTTACCATGGTAGGTATACAGTATTGGGAATATTTCCGTCGGTTGCTCTCTCACAGTCTCGCACACAAACCTCCCCGTGTTTAACACGGTAGGTATAGGGAATATCGTCCTATCCTCTCTCTCACACACACCACTCGGAGTTTAACACGGTAGGTATAGGGAATCTTGTCTGCTCCTCTCTCACACACCTCCCGGTGTTTAACTCGGTAGGTATACATGATATAGGGAATCTTGTCCGCTCCTCTCTCACTTCATCACTTCATGCTATTCATATGCATAGTTAGTTTGCTCTGCTCTCTTTTCCGTAGCAAAGAATAGAAAATAGAAATATGTAAATCTTGGTTCTAGTCTTCTAGTAGCTAGACAGCTCTGGAATTTTATAATACGAATCTTGAATTATCGGAACTGATAAACATACATAACATATGACATTGATTGCTTTTTGTGCTATTGTGTCTTGATAATTATTAGGAGGGAAAACTAGTCTTTGGAATGTTGTTCTCTCTGCGTTCCTTCTTGGATAAGATTTCACCACTGGATATGAAAGATACGTCCTTCCTGTATAAGACAACAAAATACAAAATGAACTATTGGGAGTCTCCTACTGGAGTTAAATTTGTGATGAATACTGACCTCAATGCAGTTAACATAAAAGAGTTCCTTCGATTGATTTACACTCAGGCATGTCACATGTGGTTTTAATTCTGATTTTAAAACGTAAAGGCTCTACGTCTAACTGAATAGAGTTTCTCTATTGCTTGTCCTCCTATTTTGGTCTCGAGTCGGTCTCGGTGATTCAATTGCTGCTTTGGCTTTTTTTATTGGAACTTCATGACAAATTGTGTAAGTAAACAATGGTTTAAAACGGTTTAATGTGGTATTATATTTCCAGGTGTATGTGGAATATGTTGTCAAAAATCCTGTACTACCCGTTGGAGAATATATTGACAGTGAACTATTTGTGCAGAAACTAGACGAGTTAGTAAAAGGTTCCATAAGCTATACATCCAAAACCGGCTAAGTTGATCTTGATATAGATCGATAATCAATTAATACACGAGTAATTATATGTTAATTATAGTTTCTTTATCAGAGCACTAGCACTGCGCAGCATTATATATTTATTCTGATTAATTATTCTTTGAAATGACTACAATAATCTCATATCGTTACATATTTGTATCTATTATTTATAATAAAACATCATCACCGCATGACTTACATTTTTGAATTTCCAGTTTAGTCTTTCGAAGCGTTATAATAATAATCAACGTGTAGTCAACAATTTGTTGAACTATACTGATACCTAGCATAAAAAATTCTATCACATTGGCTCGGCCGCTTGGGTTGTCGTCGATCATCTATCGCAGAGTATACTGAGTATAGAACATTAACTGAAAAGATGAGCGTGTTAGTTTACTATTTGGATTTTGTTGGTGGAAATGCTTATGGCTAATCAATCGCATGTGGAAAGCATTAATTAATGGCAACTGGCTTTACACTGTCAACTGTCATGGTTAATTTACAATATATAGGATGCAAATGAAATATCATGTTTAGCGCAAATTATAATAACTTAAATTTTACACAAGTGCCGACGCTGGTAAAGAGCTGTGCTTGGGCTTTACTTTACTAAAATAGACTTTGATGCAACCGGAAAAATCAGCGCTGACTAGAACGTATCCGGATGGGCATGTTGAATGTGACTGAGACTGATGCGACCCTGATTTTGTAAGTGATGGAGATTTAACCATTCCAGCTCTTTGTTGCCTATTTGCCTCTTGCTCTTCCTTATTTTCAATTTGCTTGACTATTATATCGGGATCGGGGGCGAATACAGCACAAGTGACGACAGCATTATGAGCTATAAAAAGATTACAATTAGTAAATTATTTACAACAAGTTTTAAATCTAAATTAAAGTCTCTATGAAAGTATTGTTTTGTCGTGTCTGTGTCTGGCTACCTTTAACACCTTCCCAGTACCCGTTGCGATCCCTTCTTGCAGAAGAAAACTTAGAGTAATCATGATTTGTTTTCCAAATGTAAACACACTGGTTCTCGCTTCCACTAACAATATACTTTCCGTCATGACTAACTGTGCCTTTGATTTGACTGGATGGATTAGAAAATCCTTTGTATTTGCATGTCAAGCTAAGATCTCGCAAATCGTACATTCGAATACGCGAGTCATTCGACGTTACCAGTATTTTATCTTCTCCAGGCATCGGTTCAATTCCGGTTATTTTTCTGCCTGATTGCCTTTTTTTTCGGTGAACTATTATCTGGGTATGATATTTTAGTTGCTCAGTATGGTAAAATATACAACGGCCATCGTAGGTGCCTACTACGGCAAACTTTCCATTTTGGCAGAAATTGGCAGCAGTTATCAAATTATTGGGTCCATTGACTTCGTTCCATAATGCAACTTTCTTGTCTGGAATGTTCCACAGCCTCAACTTTCCATCCAATGATCCACTAAGAAAATATCTATCGTCCTGAAATTGTGTTACCAAAATATTTTTGTAACAAACGGAAACATTTAGTGGAACATGAATTTTATAATTACAAAGGTTAGAAAATAATCGAATTCCTCAATTCTTACTCTCGGATGAAAGGCAATTGCAGTAACGAAATCAATATGTTGGAAACAGCAAAGACATTCTCTCCTGGATATGTGCCACAGTCGAACGGTTCGATCCATTGACGAGGATAAGAGGAAAAAACTTTTAGACCAGGCCATATCCAGTAAATCTGCAGTATGTCCAGCGTAGGTACATAAAGGACGAGGTACAAATGGAGATCTTGGATCACTATTTTCACTGCAATTGGTAAAATTCTCATTACAAACAATTATGTCTAACAAATTGATATTGAACTTAACTTGAATTAATGAAAACACTAACCACGCTTGTAACATCTCTTCTGCAGAATGATGAGAATGCTGTGACACAATCGATTCTTGGCTTGGAGTTGGCGACACCTTATCCGATGTATTTTTTGTTCTCATATCTTGGAAATCCGGTAAATGATCTTTCAATACCCAAATTCGAATAATTTTATCTTGCCCGGCTGTAGCCAATAAACGACCACAGTTAGAGAATTTCATGCACCAAACTGGCCCTGAGTGCTCTCCAGATAGATCCTGAACTTGCTGTAATTGGTCGAAATCATATGGGCCTTTGTGACTATGTGAAGCTTTCATTTTGACTAATTGGTCTTGTCCGAATCCAAGTACGTCCTCATTTGTGCTTATGTCAACATCCTCCTTGACATGCCGTCGATGAGCAAGAGATTTTGCTTTATCCACCGTTTTCTTGACTGTAGAGCCAAGGAACCTTCTAACTTGTGCTGTTTTCTTTCGAACACCAGATTCTCCGTCTTCCTGGGATGCAACTGATGACTTTTTGGAATCAATGGATTCCTCATCCGAATCTCGTTCTTTATTGTTCAGTTCTCCAATATACTCTGATGTCAATCGCATAATGTGCAAAGATAGAGGGTTTATACACTGAGGTATCTTGTCCTCTGCAATAGAAAGCGGGACCCGTTCTCCCGTATCAAGATTAAGAACCTGTAAGTTTTGAAAAGAGTGTTAATTTTTCAAACTCAATGAGGGCTTAAGGGCTAGTATTTTCAGGCAACAATGTGCATCTGTAGACGTAATTTATGTAGCAGAGTAGATAAAGACATTCCATTTATGAAGGGTAAGAGGCGGGGGGTAACTATTTCTAACAACTATTATTAAGGTGCGATTGCGATTAGTAAACCATGTTATAGTACCGGATGAAAGTGTAAATCCAACGACTTTGGCCGCTAGCATAGAGACAGAGAGAAGGGATAGATTTATCATCATAATATTTAAATGAAAGAACCTCATTCATGAGTCAGTATATGAATATGAAATATGGATATAAATCTGAAATATTGTCCTTTTAAAGTACCTGAACTTGTTCGAGAATTTCAATGTCCGAAAGCAACTTTCCCGAGTCAGTCCGCGTTCGAATTAGTAGGCCCTCCTTTCGATCTTCCATCGCAGCTAGTGCTGAAATCATGGATGATAGCTGACTGGAGGTGCATTTAGGGGCTGAATTACTTCTGGAGTTTTGACTTGACGGCTGCGGTAGGTTCACAGGCTCAGATTCGGCCCCAGGGTTAGTATTGACAATGGACGTCAGAGTAGATGAGTTCGAAGACGAGTCTCTAAAACCTCCCGAACCATTACCTGTGCCGTCATACGGAGAAATTACATCTTTCGGTAAGGATTCTGTTCGTCTTAAGACTTTCGGACCGTAGTTTTTAGCACGGGTCTTCTCCTCATCTTGGGCTTTTACAACGAATATTTTCTGACTGCTTGTTTCCAACGCTTTGTCCAACTCTCGGCATACGGAACGGATTGAAACGGTAGGGCTAGGCGGGTTTGGAGATGTCAACGTACTTACACTGCTTGTAGAATCCTGCCGAATGGAAGTAGGTCGACGTGATAACCCAGTTACAATATGATCTGGGGTGCCTTCTTTACATGGAGTTTCCTCACGACTTCGGTTATCCATATCCTCAGAGTGAGTTCTACTTAGTAATCCTCTACGTTTCCTCCGTGGTGGTGCCACGGGCGCTTTCATCACAGACGAGCTTTCGGTTTCAACTTCAGTTGATGTTCCTAGTTTAATATCTTTTGTCATGCAACTAGTTACTAAATCAGGCTCTGGAGCAGTTGAACTACTGTTACCGTTGTTTTTAGTCCCTGTCGTTTCTTTGGAAGTGGGTCTTGATGCTGCAAATGAAGGCACTTGTTCCGATGAAATACTTGAAGACGATGTGCTAGAAATATTATTTGTCGACGTAAGTTTCTGTGATAAGTTTGTTTGTTCTTGCTGTTGTTGTGTAGATGAGCTACTATTTGATGAAGGGGCACACAATAAGTGATTCTGTGATTGTTGATAGACACTTGTTGAATTGTTTGACGAAGGGGGGCCCATCATTCGGCGTCCAACCGAAATCCCTGACTGCATACTCACGGTGTCATGATCAACAACTTTGAATGGATGAGAGGTTTTTCCTGAAATGGCCCCGTATCTGAAACAGAATTTGGTTTAAACTTCATTTAATGGCTTAAGTACTTTCGATCGCGAAATTAATGAAAAATTAAACTTCGAAGTCGAGGTTCTAATCGATCGAGGGCTTGGTTTTGCATATATATGGCCAATGCGAAACTTACAGTCCTTCAACGCTGGATGTCTGACTATCTGAAGGACTCGTCTCATCCTGTGGTGGTTCCTCAATCTCTTCCGTGTTCAGTCTTCGTCTCATTTCTTCTAATCTCTTACGACGCTTCTCCTCTTCAGCCTCTTCTTCCAATTCGCTCTGTAATAATAATTAAAAGAATTGAGGACGCTGACATGACATAAAAAGGTGAAAGTTAAGATATTAATTTATAATGCGAATGACAGATAGGACAAATACAAAACTAAAGACCATTATTTATTATTTCTCAATTCATATTTGTCAGTTGTCAGGTTGTCACTCATTTGAGCATGGGCTCATGGGCTGGGTATATACAATATTAATATAATAATAATAAATAGTGATAATTAATTTGATAATAGATATTCACTATTGCTCTGGGCTTCATTCAGTCGTTCAATCAGACCGCTCCATTAGCGGTAATGGACGTCCAGACTCAATGTACGGCATAG
This sequence comes from Desoria tigrina, assembly GCA_906901685.1. Classification (NCBI taxonomy): domain Eukaryota; kingdom Metazoa; phylum Arthropoda; class Collembola; order Entomobryomorpha; family Isotomidae; genus Desoria; species Desoria tigrina. The sequence continues at coordinate 1,789,688 of CAJQTU010000010.1, read as the reverse complement.
TCTGCCTTTTTGTATTAATTGTATTATTTTTTATACAAATTAAAATATCCGTAAATTCAAAATTGTAAATATGATTAAATAGTTATGCTCTAAATGCTTTATATACTTCATACTTACAGGAGATTGAAATGAATTTCCGGAGAAAGTGCTGACATTGATCAAGCTAGAAGTATTTCCAAGAGGCGGGGTGGAAAAGAAGACATCGGAGGAACTTGATGAGTCAACCTGAGCGGGTGTCAAAGTAGTGAGGTCAATCCGATTCCGAGGACTATCCAGTACCTTTCTAGAGTACCGAATCAAGGTCTCTGTATTTGGTTCTTCGGTATCAAAAAATTCTTCTGAGGAGGAACTGTCAGTATCGCTACCACTGGGTTGACCTGACCTGTCATCGCTGCTGGTACTACTTTTACTGCCGCTATTTATAAAAGATTTCGAGTTCGACATTTTTGCTGATGTTTGTGTCAATTACTGCTCGTCACCGTCGCCTCAAATGTCCAATGAAAGGGCAAAGGGTGCTTTCTCCAACTTTCTCCTGATGCCTGACGGGTAAGAATTCAGAATTACTAAGGAACCCCGTCCCACTCGCAGTCTCAGTCTGAGTCAGAGCAAAGCACAAACCAAAAGATGTTACGAAATTACAAAGTAATACAAACGAAGGTCAAAGGTAGGTGAATTATATTGTGTATTGAAAAAAACATTCACATTTGACATTATATTCTGTCTATCTATATTATCATATATATATATATATATATCATATATACCAAGTCAAGTTTTGTTTTTAGTAAACAGAAGAAGAGTGATTTTGAACTGAATTATTCATTTATAATATAATTGCTAGATTGCTACTACACGGATAAATATTAACACGAATTAATTAATACTGTCTATATTTAATCTAGACAGAATAGAAGTGGAACAGAAGATTTGTAATGAGAAATTCGTAGTTGGAGCCAGCAAGAAGATGGGATGAAACTTTCACTCTCTTCAATTCTCCGACTCCGAGTTTATTTTGTCATCGTGTCCTCGTTCATTGTATTGTGACGATGAATTATGAATTCAGTGTCTGCTCCAGTCATAGAATTGGATAATAGGTTCCAGGTTCCATCCAGTCCATGTCCAGCTATTCCAATATTTCCAATCAATCTAATTCCAACCTCCGCAATAGCATCGGTAATGAAATGTACTATACCCTAAAATTGATTTAGAGTTTGCCATTCCAGCCCAGCACAATTTAGTGATGATCTCATGCATATGTTGATATTAGACATGAATGGATTAGGCTGATTCCCCAGTAAATATTTAATCTTCCAGGGATAATAGATAGTACGGGTACATATCTAGCTAGAGATATGAAATATGACTTTCCTTTTCTTTGTTCGTCAATATCGATGATAAATTGAAGAATTCATGGGTTATTTTGTTTGTTGACAGTCAAAAATGATATCATTGATGAACTTACTCTTTGAACTCTATAGATCCGATCCGAGTCGTGTGAAATATGCTGTCATATTGCTGACTAAAATATTGACAGATAAATAAATGTAATGTTACATACTACGATAGTTTCATATAAACGCTTCTGAAGCAAAATGTATATATTCAGTTTAAAATGAAAATAGAAATACTTGATTATTTGGTTGCATGTTTTTGAAAGTAATTATCAAGCAATTGAAAATTCAAAATTGGTCTAGAAATCGTAATTTCGGAGATAACCTAATCCTGGCCTCGCCTTGCTAAGGTCGGAGGTTATTATTTCACTGGTGTTGTTTTTACTGAAAGTCATTACGCCAAGATGCGACATGCGACATTAAACATTCTATTCAAACTAAAAATCTTAATTGGTTTTTCATGAAAATACGTACAAGTTTAATTTATTATTATGAAAAGTTTGCATTAAGGTTGAGAGTTGAGACTAACAATCTGATCCAGGTTTATATTTTTTTCATACACGGGTAAAATGTGTATGAAAAAATGGGTTTAAACTGAAAATTGTTTAAATTACTCCTCTAAATCATCTTTCTTTTCTCTTATATGGATCGTTGACTTTTATTTAATAATTCCATAGAATTTCACAAAATAGTAATAGTTCGCAGTTTTCTGCCTAGATTATTGCAATTGCAAGATGTTCCATATTTGGACTGAGGTTAAAAAAAAGAAAGGGAAACCTCGCCCAATTTTGTTTTTAGATGCTGTAACTAGTGTAACTCCCACTCGTTTCGTAAATCGTAATGCCAATCCCTTCCTTCACTTCAAGATGAGTAAGAAACCATTTGGCTACAAATTCTACATTCAACATTTGAGTTCTATAGGTTCTGACTAAAACTTTTATCTACTATCCCATTCCCAGAACACAGAAGAGAAGTAAATATTTTGATATTAAACACTGAATTATTTTAAAACTCGTTTTTAAATGCAAATTTTTTAGACATTTATAACATTGGCTATTCATTAATCGACAAATTTTTATTGATTATTTGGCAAGAATAAGTTTACAGATGAAATTCATTCGCAGATTTTTATAACTCTTATATCCAATGTTTTAAGGTCAGGTCAGATTATATATTTGGATTTTGAATACACTGAATTTCTCTTATGCTTTAAAAAAAATATATTATAATTCATAATGGGTCTATCTAAAGAATCTATATCCAGTCTTAAAATGTTCTTTTGTCTTCTATTTCAGATTTTGAACCAGTTTCAAATAGTCTCTGGAGATCGGCTTAAAGATTTCGTTTCTAAATACGATCAAGAAACTAGAAATGCCAGGGTTAGTACATTTTGGGCTTATCTCTCTTTCTAAATAGAATGTAATATCATGTAATGTATCATTTAGCATCATGTTCTCGTAACAAATCTATGTGAAGTCTGACTTAAAATATAATGTAAATTAGAATTTGTATTGGCTTAATTGGCTATAAGCTATAATCTGTAATGACGAATGTGACCAAGTAAGGTATTTCAAACAAACGGCCCTTTTCTGCGTAGCTTACGTTAATAGGTAATAGGTAGAGCAACACACATTTGGTTAAGTATGTATGATGTGACAAATTAGTGATAAAGAGGCTCTTATCAGTCTTATCTATTGCCCTGAAGTCATATAGTCGTTTAGTACGTAACTACAAAAGTAAAAAAAATCCAAGCGAAACCATTGATTTTGCTGACTGAATCACTGAAGTGGAGTTGAATATGTATAAATAAATATTATACATAGTGAAATAGGAAGATGATGCTGTTAAGTCAATATTAAATATTATGAATGGGTATCACTGGTATCAGTATCAACGATATAATTAATTATCTGTATGTGTTCTGATACGGCTTTTATTACTAATTGTTTGTACTTAAGCCTGCTTAAATATGTTAAGCAAGCTTGGCATGGAAGTTAAAAATTTATATTTTGAAGTAGCAGAGGCAAAGAATGAATATAGAGAGTAAATTACTTTTGGCTTTGGGTTTGTATTAGCAAGGTCAAAGGGTGAAGGGGTGCGCTATGGTCGTAAATTAAATTGCATTTGGATTAATCCATAAAAACCAAATAGCCCAAACAATAAAATCTAATATATATGTTTAATTATTAAACTGAGCTGTTTGAAATTAAAATGCAACATTTACAGTTGAAAATTGACCATAGTAATCTGTTCGCCCGGAGGAAAAGCAAAACATTGCTGAGAAATGAGTTTGAAAGGTTTTGTTTATTTGACCCATAACACATAACCAATTAAATTTATGCGTTAGAAAGTTAGAATTGTATATGCATAAACAGGTTCATTTGCATATTATAATGATTATGAATTCAATTCTTTTCACTTCCAGTTGAAGTAATACGATTTTATTAATGTTTAATTTCAGTATCAACTTGGCTGGAACTATGTTATGTTCCCGTTGTGGAGATGGATTTGAAGATCAAGACAAGATCGTCAATTCAAACGGAGAATTGTGGCATCCAGATTGTTTCGTGTAAGCAAACTTCAATCTGTCTATACTCCTTTATTATATTTTAATTTTTGTAATGATTTTGGTGGTTTCAACTTACAAGATCAAGATGTTTAAGAAATTATTAAATCAAACTAACAGGTGTGCCCAATGTTTTCGGCGGTTTCCAGACGGAGTGTTTTACGAATTCGACGGAAGAAAGTATTGCGAACATGATTTCCATGTGCTTTTCGCACCTTGTTGTGGAAAATGTGGTAAGAGGTCTATACAAAGAAACAAAAGATGGTAAAGTTGTAAAGTTGACACGAAAGCTAAAAAAATTTTTTTTTTCATTTTTGTATTCAGGCGAGTTCATTGTTGGTCGAGTGATCAAGGCAATGAATGCAAGTTGGCATCCAAAATGTTTTAGTTGTCAGATGTGCGACAAGGAACTTGCCGATTTAGGATTTATAAAAAACCAAGGACGTGCATTATGCCATGATTGCAATGCTAAGGTGAAAGCTGAAGGCTTGGGAAAATACATTTGTCAAAAGTGCCAGTAAGTCAAGGCAATATTAAAAATTTGGGAAACACGTACATGGCAATACATGATGAATTTGCATTTAATTGTTACAGCGGGGTCATCGATGATAAACCCCTTCGTTACCGGGGTGAAGTATTCCATCCATACCATTTCAACTGTTCGGCCTGTGGAATTGAGTTAAATTCCGATGCTAGAGAGGTCAAGTCCAGACCAGGATATGCTGCCAACGATATGAATCAATTGTATTGTCTCCGATGCCATGACAAAATGGGTATTCCCATCTGTGGGGCTTGTCGCCGTCCAATTGAAGAACGAGTTGTTACAGCTCTTGGAAAGCATTGGCATGTCGAACATTTCGTATGTGCCAAGTGTGAAAAGCCATTTTTGGGGCATCGGCATTACGAAAAGAAGGGATTGGCTTATTGCGAAACGCACTATCATCAATTATTTGGAAACTTGTGTTTCATTTGTAATCAAGTCATTACTGGAGATGGTATAAATTTTAAATATATAAAATATTTATTACTGGTTTTGTTAAGCTGTGTATATAACTTGTCTTCTGTTTTAGTGGTTACTGCTCTCAATAAAGCATGGTGTCAACATCACTTTGCCTGTTCAGTTTGCGACCATGGCTTGAACCCGAAATCAAAATTCTATGAGTTTGATACAAAACCAGTGTGCAAGAAATGCTATGAAAAGTTTCCTGTTGAACTTCGACGGCGTTTAAAGAAAATGCACGAACAGGCGGCTAGAAGGACCGTGTCATCCCCATCACCTAATCCCTGAAGTGCAATTTTATAACAAAATGTGTTCATAATTAGTATATATAATAATATGGCCTTGAATTGACAATGCATCCTCAATCCTCAACTATCGCCTTCATCTCTATTATATATTCAAGTTGTGTGGTGAATATCGATGGATATTTTAATGTATTAATTAGTGAATTCTTGAACTAGAACTAATAATCTTGTATTGTATTTTATTTTATTTTCATTAAGTAATTGGGTATTGTATCCAACCCATAAAGTTAAAACGAGCTTTGAACGCTATTCTTCGTTCGTAGCTATTGCTTATCTAACAAAATGTATTATTGCTAAAAAGGACAGTTATATCTAGAATGCCAAGTGTTTTCAAGTGAATACTAACAAATACCTTTGGTATCATAGTTAGAATAGAACTATTAATATTATGCTGTCGCGAAATTGGTTGAATAAAAACATAAAAATTACTAACAAAAGATTTTTTAACTGATAGTAAAACTTTAATTCGATAGCGGATGAACAATTTACATATTTTCACATGCCTACTTATATTTTACACACAATAAAACACCACAAATTATACACACCATATATTGTGACTGGTTGCATCAAACTGAGAAAAGAGAATCGTATCATTCGTATCGTAGTAGTAAACGTTAAATATTTTTGCTCAGTCGTCATAATGCCGCAGTTCGTCGGCAATATGTTCATTATCCTTAGGTTTCTTGAATTGTTTCTTGCGCTGACCTTTTCTCCGAACAGGCTGCTTGACAGGTTTTTTGTTGCCTTGGTCTTGCATGGACCGAATGCCTTGTTTATCCAAATATTCTTCTATCTTGGCGTCATCAATTCCATCAACTGCGACGGAGCGCCAAAGTTTTAGAAATTCTTCGTCGACAGTCATATCGGCATGTCGATCATTGTAGAAAAGAACTTTCTTCTTATCTTGCCTAATAATAGTTATCATCTCCGAATCAAGAGCCTGCAATTAGAATATTTGGTTAAATCAAATCTTAATTTAAAAAAACAGATTTAATTCTTTAGCATCGGCAAAAAAAATGCGTTTCCGCATTTCAGTAAATAGCAAAATAGCTCTACATAGAAATTAAATACTACTTTTAGAACTCTTTCTGCATGAGGAACAGACTCAATAACTTCATCCCTAAGAATTCCTCCTAGGCCTTTCATATCATGCTGTTTTAAGAGCCGCAATAATGATTTCTTGTCTCTACAAGGCAGTGGTGGCTTGAATGTGTATTTTCCTTCATACGTCATATCTATCTTCGGATTATGTGGCAAAGCTTCAGAAAGAAGCCACTGAAAAGGACCAGTTAATCAGGCACGTCAGTAATACAATTAAATGTTAGCTCCTCTTTCAAGAATGAAGTGTGAAGTGGTCAACACGTCCACATCCACAATAATTTGAATCCATTTTTAAGCACCTGTCTAATTTTGCCGGAAACATCTAGTTGGTTTGTTTCATCCAGAATTTCCTCAAGAGTCAAAGGATGGTCTTCAGCATCTTGAAATTTTTGTTTCAAATGCTTTACGATTTTAGTCAGGACACCGAACTTGTAGGACGAGCCAGAACCAACACCAGCCAGCCCTTTGAACCTATAAATTTTAAGTTATATTATTATGACAAATAACATTTGTGACCTTGGATTGTGTAGCAGAGCAGTTTTGTAATTAATTAGTTCATAGTTTGTAGTTTCGAACTTCATTAACAGTGCACAGTACTTATTATTGTCAATGCCACTGATAAAATATTTGTACAACTTTGAACTTACATCATGCTGCTGGGGCCGCCCACAGAAGGACCATTCGAAGCGGTATTGCTGGAGGAACTGGAATTGGCCCATTTTGGTTTCTTATTAGCAGAGTCACTTCCACTCTCGTCCTTTCTCTTCTTTGTTTCGATTCTAAAATTTTGAATAATAATAATAGTCATTGAACATTGTGCATTGTATATATACAATAAATATAACGAATAAAAGTCCAAAGTGACTTTGGACTTTTATAATTAATTTTATAATTCGTAGACTTTGGCAAAGTCTACGAATACTTTCTCTTGTTGCTTGTGTCTTGTTCTGTTCCGGACGGCACACACAACACACCACACACGGACGGGTTAAGTAAAAGCAAAGACAAAAGCAAAAAGACAAATATTTGATATTACTTACACTGGAGTAGATAATGCTCGCGCTTTGAATAATTCTCGCTCCCTCAAAAGTGCTGGGTCCATCTTCTTTGACCTTTCTTTAGTTTCTTTTTATAATTTCAAATTTCAAATTTGAATTGATTGCAGAGCAGATTGCCGATTGTAAGTAAGTGTATTGCATTAATTTTTCATTTCACATTTTGGATTTGTGATTTGGATTTGGATTGCCTCGCCATCCGGACGGTCACCACTCACCAAGATAAATTGTAATGCAACAAAGGCAACAATTCACGAATACTATTACATTTTTTTATAATTAACCCATGATCATTCATGATCAAAACTTCAAAACTATTAAAAAATCTTGAAATTTGAAATTCAAAATTTTCAACGTTTAAATAAATGTATTGCTTTTTATCCACAATTTGTATTTAGGCGGCCTTTCTATTCTAGAAAGTTAAGCTATGAAATTTCTATGTGTGATTTTATACAGACAAAAGATGTGGAATTTTGTGATATGGATATATTTTATTCGTGAAATGGTTAGGAAAAAAGAAAAAAGTTGCTTGTGCTTGGTTTTGTTCGATCTATCGAAAGAAAATTTTTGGTAAGATTTTCTCAAAACACTTGGAAATATTTTTTTTGGGTCCCAGTCCCATAGTCCCATCATGCATCAAACGACCAAAATATCTATAGAATAATATAAATTCAATTAAAATATAAATTCAATTGAAACTCGAAAGAGATTGTACTTTGTACTCGAGTCTATTTGTCTGTACTAGACGCTAGTTAGTACTGGGGAATCTCAACTTACCCCTGCACGACATCCAGGCGAAATACACTCGCACTCTAGTAGAGTCCTCCAGTCTATATTGCGCAAGTAATAGGAAATCTCAAGTTACCCCTGCACGACTACTAGTAAAAATGATGATGAAAGTATCAAATTAATTGGCAAAGTCTGTCTAATTGAAACTTACATAATTTAATTTAGAATTAAAAATAGAAACTGTGTCCTGCCCTGATCCTTCCTGTGTGTCCTGCAAAATTTCAGATTTAATTTTTCAATTTTGATGATCTCAAATTTCATTTTCAATGTATACAATGAATTGAATTTCGAATTTCCAATTCGAATGCATATTATAAAAATACTCGTTGTTTGAAATGAAGCCTACTCAACCATTTTTCATGCCTATAATTTATTTATTTATTTAAATTTATTGCATCCGGTAATAGTTAATTTTCTCATTAGGCTAAAAGATGAAAAATTAAAATTGAAAATGATAATTGTGTTTTCAATTTCAATGCAATGGACAACATGGTTGTTGATTTTCTACGAACTTTTGCTTCAGCGGGACATTACGACTTACGACCTTACGAGTAGTCCACTAAAGCCCGTCGAGTGAATAGAGTCAGTTGTCTCTATAATATGTAATACGTCTGAAACTCTGACTACGCACGTCGAGGCGGGCGAAAGGAAAGCAAAGACGCGTGTCGCGTTCTATTTTGAATTGAGGCCATTGTTTGTTGACGGATTAAATTCTGTAATTATAAAATATTTTAGAATTTCTATTTCATTTCACATTTATTTGTATTTGGAGTTGGACTTACTTTTGAATTTTTGGTAAGGTCAAAGGCAAAGGTGTAAAAGAAGGTAACAGTAAAACGGCCACGGTCAACGGTGTCCTGTCTGTGTGCTGTGCTTATGGCTTACATACAGCTTAGCTTATTTTTGTGTTTCGAATTTCGATGTGGATGAGAAAATAATATTTTCTCATCTAAATCTAATCTATGGAACTTCTTATCGGATGGAACTACTACTACATACTACTATTATGGTCATATTATGACCATAGTAGTTCCATCCCACATCTTCTAGTGTAGTAGGTTGAGTTAAGAAGACTCAACAATCCCACATCCACCATCAGATTCCAAGTATTAAGGTGGGTGGGAAAACGCTGCGGACACGCACACGGTGTCCGCATGTCTACATCTATAACTGTTGACTGTTGTCGTCTGCTGTTAATTGTGGCTAAGTTGTAAGTGCTAATCGCATAACACATAAGGGAAGGGTCGCTCGCGGTGGAAAAACCGGGGTAGCGTGGTGCGTGGTACTCGTGGTAGCAATGCACAATGCTACCGGGAAGTTTTTGGGCCATCGGGAAATAAAAATTTTGAAAACCTTTTTTTGCTTTTCGCAATAATATATTAGACAGGCTAAAAGTCGAAAAATGGTCATCGGGAAATGTTTTTGGTCGAATTTTTGCTACCGGGCACCGGGAAGACCGTTTTTTTCAGCAAAGAAGGGCTCCAATTGTTCTGTGTCAAGTGTCATGTGTTCTGATTTTCTGATTTGCGAAAGAATTACTCGGCAACTTCAAACTTCAAACTTAGTTGCCGAGTTTTTTTCCAACAGCGCACCATATTGTAATCAGTACACAGTCAAAAGTAAAATTACGATCATGAAGTCCGAAAAGTCGTGATTTCTTAGCTATAAATAAACCGATGTAACGGGTGTAACCAAGTATTGAAAATATAACGATAAACAAACTAAATCTCAATTTCCCCAAAAAGCCCGGGTTTTGCACCCTGGTGTCAGTAGGAGTGGTCACGTATCCGTCAAAGATGTTCTATTACTCATGGAAATCGTTTAAACCCAATATCTCAATTTCCCCGAAAATCCGGGTACTGCACCCTGGTGTCAGTGGGAGTGGTCCCGTATTCGTCAAAGATGTTCTATTACTCATGGGAATCGTTTAAACCCCATATCTCAATTTCCCCGAAAACCCGGGTACTGCACCCTGGTGTCAGTGGGAGTGGTCACGTATCCGTCAAAGATGTTCTATTACTCATGGGAATCGTTTAAACCCAATATCTCAATTTCCCCGAAAATCCGGGTACTGCACCCTGGTGTCAGTGGGAGTGGTCCCGTATTCGTCAATGATGTTCTATTACTCATGGGAATCGTTTAAACCACATATCTCAATTTCCCCGAAAACCCGGGTACTGCACCCTGGTGTCAGTGGGAGTGGTCCCGTATTCGTCAAAGATGTTCTATTACTCATGGGAATCGTTTAAACCCCATATCTCAATTTCCCCGAAAATCCGGGTACTGCACCCTGGTGTCAGTGGGAGTGGTCCCGTATTCGTCAAAGATGTTCTATTACTCATGGGAATCGTTTAAACCCCATATCTCAATTTCCCCGAAAATCCGGGTACTGCACCCTGGTGTCAGTGGGAGTGGTGCCGTATTCGTCAAAGATGTTCTATTACTCATGGGAATCGTTTAAACCCCATATCTCAATTTCCCCGAAAATCCGGGTACTGCACCCTGGTGTCAGTAGGAGTGGTCCCGTATCCGTCAAAGATGTTCTATTACTCATGGGAATCGTTTAAACCCCATATCTCAATTTCCCCAAAAATCCCAGGTTTTGCACTCTGAAATATAGGTTCAGGGTATTATCATGTATAGATGATAGACATAGAGTGTAATGTAAACTACCTAAGCGTCAGTTTTAAAATGAGTAAGAGCTCTATCCTGGCGTTGGACTCCTACATATCACTATTCTGTTTGATTTAATGGTTTGTTTTGGGGTTTAATTGATGGGGGGCAGGGGGTGTGACCGATTTGACCCAAGTTCGAACTTAGCCTCACTCTTGAGCCAAGGAACAAGTGTACAAAATTTGGTGACCGTAGGTCAAGCCGTTCTCCAGTTATCGCTCGGACAGACGGACGGACGGACGGACGGACAGACGGACTTGTCGTTCGCATAAAGTGTTTTCAACACTTAATAATAGTATTCCACAATTGCAATTAATGCTCTTTGTTTTGACAACCCGCGGAGTTTAACATGCAACATGGTAGGTATAGGAAATTCTGTCTTCTCTCTCACACAGACAACTCGCAGAGTTTAACATGGTGCAGTATAGGAAATCCAGTCTTCTCCTCTCTCACACAGACAACTCGCGCAGTTTAACATGGTGCAGTATAGGAAATCCAGTCTTCTCCTCTCTCACACAGACAACTCGCGCAGTTTGATATGGTGCAGTATAGGGAATCCAGTCCTCTCCTCTCGCACATAGACAACTCGCGCAGTTTAATATGGTGCAGTATAGGGAATCCAGTCCTCTCCTCTCTCACACAGACAACTCGAGCAGTTTAATATGATGCAGTATCAGGGATGACCAAGATACTTCGCAAGATACAAGTTACAAGTTACAATTTTGTATCTAGTAACTTCGTAACTTGTATCTTGAGTAGTGTTTTAGTTCGAGAGTATCTTGTAACTTGTATCTTAAGGCTCTGAAGCAGAAAGTAACTTGCAACTTAGACTTTCTTACAATGTAACAGTATCTTGTAACTTGTAACATTGGAAAAATAAAGATAACTTGTAATTAAGTTACAAGTTACTTCAGTTTTAAAGCTTTAAGCATTTCTTGGGTTACCCCCATAGAATTGGATAATATAATAGAGCTAGAAGGCCTACCATAGAGTTCTGCTCTGTTCCAATATGCTAAATTGAGGAGTAGTAGGGACTACCCGCGTAAAGTTGGCACCCAAAAAAAAGAGGGCCTGAAGGAAATAAAAAAGAGGGCCTGAACGATTAAAAAAGTGGGCTGGAAAAAGTTGGCACCCAAAAAAAAGAGGGCCTGAACGAAAAAAAGTGGGCTGGAAAAAGTTGGCACCCAAAAAAAAGAGGGCCTGAACGAAATAAAAAAGTGGGCTGGAATGAAATGAAAAAGAGTGCCTGAACAAAATAAAAAAGTGGGCTGGAATGAAATGAAAAAGAGGGCCTGAACGAAATAAAAAAGTGGGCTGGAATGAAATGAAAAGGAGGGCCTTAACTCTACTCCTACTAACACCAGGGTTCAAAACCCGGGCTTATCGGTTTATTAAGTATCGGAGATACTTTATGTTTTCGTTGATGGTGTCCGTCCGTCAGTTCCTTCTGCTCCTAATAGTAAATTCCTGTCTGTTTTCGTGAAAACTCAGGCACCGGTGCCAGATTTTGCATTCAGAAAAATTTTGAAAATCGGACCAATATTCGCTGTTTTATAAGCATTCAAGTTGCCCCATATGGCGCGGGCACACCCCCGGTGCGCGGTGTGAGTGGGGGCGGTCCCGTATGTGTATGAGTATAGGATATATATATGAGTATGAGATAGGTAGAAGATGCATGTGTTAGATATATAGAAGATGTATGAACTATAGAGGGGATATATAGGAGGTATACATGTAAAAGATATGTGAGTCTTTGGTGTCGAAGTTTTTGCGAGCAGGGGGTGTGGTCGATTTAGTCCAAATTCGAACTCACCCTGCGCTAGGACCTTATGATGAAGTATGCGAAAGAAAAATTTGAAAAGGTTCAGCCGTAGTTAGAGCGCGGAAAGACGGACTGACGGACGGACGGATCGAGTGATCTTATTAAGGGACTTCATCCCTTAATAAACGGTCCAACGTTGTACTCATGTATTGTAGATGTGACGATTTTATAATGTTTAATACACATTGAAACTATTTTTGAACATGTTCACACTGAAAACTGTGTTTTAAAATATTTAAAATGCATGAAATATCAAAAATCTCAAATTACCCGTGCCATAGAGCAAAATTACATACGTCATTCGAAAGCCCTTGCTCATAGCTTTCGAATGACGTATCAAATGATTAATTTCAATTTGCCCCAATCATAGAGCAAAATGACATACGTCATTCAAAAGCCCTTGATCATAGCTTTCGAATGACGTATCATACTATTAAAAAACACAAAATATAAAGAATCACAAATTGCCCTAGTCATAGAGCAAAATTACATACGTCATTCATAAGCCCTTGATCATAGCTTTCGAATGACGTATCACACATATATGTTTGTTGTTTTACCTCGTTGACCCCTCCCCACTTGTCAGGGGGTGACCCCACCCCAAAATCATATACACCATTGAATAGCCCTTGACAATAGCTTTCCATCGATGTATCACACATGGGGGGTTGCTATTTGAAAAAATGTTGACCTTTGACCTTTCCCCCTTTGGCCTTTGACAGACGGACGGACGGACACCATCAACGAAAACAAAGTATCTCCGATACTTAATAAAGGATGTAATAATATTATTATTTCGTTCAGGCCCTCTTTTTCATTTCATTCCAGCCCACTTTTTTATTTCGTTCAGGCCCTCTTTTTTTGGGTGCCAACTTTTTCCAGCCCACTTTTCTAATCGTTCAGGCCCTCTTTTTCATTTCATTCCAGCCCACTTTTTTATTTCGTTCAGGCCCTCTTTTTTTTGGGTGCCAACTTTTTCCAGCCCACTTTTTTTCGTTCAGGCCCTCTTTTTTTTTGGGTGCCAACTTTTTCCAGCCCACTTTTTTAATCGTTCAGGCCCTCTTTTTTATTTCCTTCAGGCCCTCTTTTTTTTTGGGTGCCAACTTTACGCGGGTGTAGGGACTTGGTTACCCCAAATCAAAACTCTAGTCAAAGTTAACACTAATGAAAACCAGCGGCCGCAGGCCGCACGCATGCTATATGTGTTAATAATACCACTAGGTAATGTGGAGTTTCTTGTACTTTAATTCTCTCTGCTCGAGAACCCAAGCATCGCTCTTACACCTTTGCACAGTTGGATTTCGGTTTACGTACTTTACGTTTGCATTGTTGATAGAGTCGGTCTGTCGTTTCTGTTCTGTCAATTCTTCAACACTTCTCCCGACCTACTTTACTAGGTCAAAAATATTTTATGCACCCATAGTTCCTATTTTAAAGTTTCATTATTTTAATTCCTCTTTCCAATGAGACCGGTTTGAAAAATATCGGGGTAGTACAGTTGGGAATGTCCCCTTGTTAGTGACGGAATTATTTAACTGTTAACATTGTTAAAAGTTAATAAATTTTAACTCCTTGTTGCATAGTTTAGCATAGCATTAAAAGTAAATGCGTAGTATATTGTAAATGGTTGTAATTTGTAACTTCGAATGTAACTTAAATACTGTAATTGTAACTTGTAACTTGAGTGATAAATTCTATGCGATGTAACTTGTAACTTGTATCTTGAAGGCAAGAAGACAAAAGTAACGTAACTTGTAACTTGCATCTTGAGCCTTTGCTGCAAAGTAACAGTAATTAATTGTAACTTGTATCTTGATACCATGTATCTTGGTCATCCCTGTGCAGTATAGGGAATCCAGTCCTCTCCTCTCTCTTCTCTCTCACACACACAATACCCGGAGTTTAGCATGGTGCATTATAGGGAATCCAGTCCTCTTCTCGCTCACACAGACAACATCCGGAGTTTAACATGGTGCAGTATAGCCGTATAGGAAATCCAGTCCTCTCCTCTCTCACACAGACAACTTGAGCAGTTTAATATGGTGCAGTATAGGGAATCCAGTCCTCTCCTCTCTCTTCTCTCTCACACACACAATAACAAATACCGGAGTTTAACATGGTGCAGTATAGGGAATCCAGTCCTCTACTCTCTCACACAGACAACACCCAGAGTTTAACATGGTGCAGTATAGCCGTATAGGAAATCCAGTCCTCTCCTCTCTCACACTAGTCTTCCATAATACTCATATCTTACACATGCTTAAAAACGCAGAGTAGATTAGACTCTCACACAGACAACTCGAGCAGTTTAATATGGTGCAGTATAGGGAATCCAGTCCTCTCCTATCACACACACAACATAAGATGTGATATATGGTGCAACGTTTTTAAGCACACGTGGAAGATATGAGTATTATGGAAGACTAGTCTCACACAGGTTTAACATGGTAGGTATAGGGAATCCAGTCCTCTCCCACTGGTGGAAAAACCGTGGTAGCGTGGTAACAATGCTACCGGGAAATTTTTGGGCCATCGGGAAATTAAAATTTTGAAGACCTTTTTTTGCTGTTCACAATATATTGGACAGGCTAAAAATCGAAAAATGGTCATCGGGAAATGTTTTTGGTCGAATTTTTGCTAATGAATGAATGAATGACCATGTGCCATGACACATGACGTATTATTGAGATTATGAGAGATGGTCGAGTTTTCCTCGACTCGACACGATAAACGACAACAAAGAAAGCTTGCTTTAATCGAATCTTAAATCATTGTCTGTTTTTCCGCAAGAGCAGAACGTTGACCCGAAATGTGAGATGTGATGAAGTGTAAGGTGTTAACCTAGTCTGTCTTCATAACTTGAATAACTAAACGATTTGTGATAACCGTTGACCGTAAACCTGTGACATGGCATATATAGAAGTAGTTACCTTATGGTGTATGGTAATAAAGCATCATGGAATCAATGGATATGGAATGGATCGTAACTGGCAAGTTTACGTTTACTTGTATTTTGATCATTCAGATTCAGATGGCAGAGCACAAATGTTGAAACAGATGAAGCATTTTCTTACGACGACAACGACGGGTTTCTGTATCATCTTCAATTTGCATTGTTTCCTTCCAACAACCACATCAGGATAAGCACAGCATAGAAGCAGAAAGATCCCAGATCCCCATCCACCATTTTAGTCTTGTCGTTTTCCAAATGCAAGAAGTCTACTCTACTCAACACAGGTACGTAAATGATTCTGGATTGGGAAAAGGGAAAACAGGTGCTATGCTCATAATTATGATAAATCTCCCTACATTCGGCATTTTCCTGCATATCGTATATGTATAATATAAGTAAGTTTGTAAGTTCTTCTAATAAGTGTTTCTAAATCTAAATTCTGAGCACTTAAGATGGGATTGGGTCCCCTTTTTCATTTTCTCTGTGCTCTGCTCTGTCCTGATATAATTGGTTCAATCTTCAATCCAGTGGTCTCCGGGTATCTAACTTAAGTATGCCAGGAATGCTTGTTTCCACTTTTCACTTCTCTTTAAGGTACTCTTCAGTCGGCCTGGGGAATATCCGAGGTCACTATATAAGTGATAATAATATTATATTGTATCATATAGATAATGAACTACCTGGATGAGGAGATGCCTGATTCGATACCTGCCACGGTATAGCAAGAGATCTTTTATGTTTCAACAGTCAACATTTCTACACACGGACGGTACTTAGCTTTCAGGAGCCGGTGAAATCCCCTCGAGCTGTATATAGATATAGAACACGGAATAGGAGGATAGTCGCTCGCTTTTGTGGATAGTACTCAATAAGTACCCTTCCAAGAAGAGTCAAGATTATGAGGAACGAAGTTTTACTGGTTGTGTAAATTACATATGAACTATGAACATAACCGTTGGATGCTCCCATTGACGCCAATGAGGTGAGTCAGGTGAGTGGTGAGTCGAACATTTCATATGAATATCTCGTTTGATTTTATCACGATTGAGTTTTGGATTGGATTGCATTTTGCATTGACGTTAAATTACAAAACAATGACTGTTCAATGGTTCAATCCCACCAACAACTCTAAACCCTACCGCTTATATTAATTGATTAATCAAGGCATTAGCATTAGCAGGTGTCAGGCTGTTCTTGAATCGAAAACTTGATAGAACCAAAACGATGAAAAGCGAAAACGCTTACTCTGAATAGTATTTCTATTTCTACCATAACCCGATAACCCTATGGTTTGAAAACACGAGTTTAATACTTTTATCAGTTTGATCTCAATTTGCAAATCAAAAAAGCTAGTTAAAGTTGTAGTAATTTAGCATTAAAAATTAATACAATTCTGTGGAATCAAAGCAAAAGAAGTTATATTTTTATTTTTCACCACGAGTTGGACTAATAACTTTGGTTTAATTTTGTATAAGGCTATAGATCCAATAATCCTCAAAATTATAGTATGCATGTAATTGGACTTGTGGCTGGACTTCGTAATTTAAATTTCAAATAGAATGACAATACGTAGAAAAGGAACGGAAATTGATTTTGACTCTGTGAAGGCATATGTAAAATTAACAAACAATTAAAACTAGGTTTGTTTGTTTGTTCCCGTAGCCGTAGTTTTGTATTAGATTATTAAGGGATTAGATTGGAATCAAGTCTAGTTTAGTTAGTGTTAGTGTATTAGACTAGTTTTATACTTCTCAAGTTCTTAAAGCGATGATGCATCGATATATATTCTTTAGAAAACGAGTGTATTTGCATTGCTATATTATAATCCTTTACTGTCTGCTTTCTGGTCCTAACTATAATGGGCAGTCAGTGTCAGTACTAGCTTTAATAGATAGTAGTCAAATGAGCGAGAAGCGACCCACTTATCAACTCAGTCTGGCAGATGAAGTGATGTGATGAGGCTCATATGAATATTATCGGATGCGATAAAACCTACAATACATACTTCCTCTCTTTTGTGTATTGTTTTTGTCTTTAATCCGGAGAATTCTTCGTTTTTGTTCTTTAAAATTCATCTATTGTTTGGGTTTAAGTCTGTCATTTGGAACTTGGAACAGATCGATTTTTATCCAGTCTTGTTGAAAATCAGGGTTTAAAATTCAAAATGTCAAATACTGTCAAAGATTTTTTAGAACCTGGGGTGAACCGGGCTGTTAAGGGGGGGTTTAAAAAATATTTCATGTCTTAAAATGACCACTCATAGATACACATAACAACAAAAAGTTAGATCTATCCATCCATCGAAAGTCTAAAAATATGAAAATTGCTTGGCAACGCAAGCATTATATGGCTTGATGCCATAGTAACCCCCATAGCAACGGTGATTTCGACGTACTTTCGTAATGTCATCAAAATGATGAAAAAGTGACCAAAACCGTTTTACGGGGGCAACACTTCAGCCCTAACGGGTCAACTAATCGAATCGAACTTTTTTTATAAATATTCCTCGATAAATTTCTAATTCAGTATGATCATTAATTTTTTAATTCGCTTTTCAAACAGCTTAGAAAAGTCAAATGAGTAAAGAAATCTAGCCCCTCCGAGGTTGACAACCTGTTATTTTTTGATTTTGCAAGAAGGGTGAAATAAAATCGAAAAACTAATGATCATACTAAATTAGAAATTTATCGAGGAATATTTATAAAAAAAATTGATTCGATTGGTTGACCCGTTAGGGCTGAAGTGTTGCCCCCGTAAAACGGTTTCTAACATTGGTTTAGATAGGGAAATCAAAATTTCCATAGTTTTTTAAACCCCCCCTTAAGGCCCAATCCCACTGTCATGCAGCATGCAGAATTCTGCACGAAAAACCGGTTTTATCCAGATTTTTGTCTGCACTTCAAGATTCCACTATCATGCAGAAAAATGCATGCAGAAATTTTTTGTCTGCATGCAGAAAAATAATTTTCTGCACGAAATTTTTTGTCTGCATGCATTTTTCTGCAAAAATGCAAGTCTGATCCCACTACACTGATTTTTTCTTCACGCAGACAGTTTTTTGCTGCATGCAGACAAAATTTGTCTTCATCTCCAGAAGATGAAGTTTTTTTACGAAAAACGTCTGCATGTTCGGGATTGGTTAAAAAGGCATTAAAACATCCTATTATAGAACTCAAAAACCAAAACAAACAAAAAAGATACTAAATTCCCTGCAATCGCAACATTAATAGTTTAGTTGGTAAGTTTAACAATTATTAAGAGGTGAAATTGGGCGAAAACGACCACACCCCCTGGGGTTTGCCCATCTACCCCAATGTTGAAAAACCACCACCATCGCCATCACAGTATACAACAACATACATACATACATACAACAGTATTACATGCCCCTATACACAATACCTTCAGGCCACACGTACATATTGATATATATGAACCGTGTAACCGTGCACACACATACGGGACCACACCCACTCGCCCTCTCCACGGGGCATTTTGGGGCAAAATGAGATTTAAACGCTATATTGTAGCCGCATACCCTGCAATGTCGTACACACATACGGGACCACCCACACTCGCCCCGGGGCGCGCCAACGGGGCAATTTGGGGCAAAATGAGATTTCCATGTTATATTGTAGTCACATACCGTGCAATGTTGTACAAGCATACGGGACCACCCCCAGTCGCCCCGGGGCGGGCCCCACGGGGTATTTTGGGGCAAAATGAGATTTCCATGCTATATTGTAGCCACGTACTGTGCAATGTGTAAACACATACGGAATCACCCCCACTCGCCCCGGGGCGCGCCCCACGTGGCATTTTGGAAACATTTAGTAAATGTTTAGTGTGTCGTAGAGGTTTCACCTCTTTCTTACGTGCGTTTGCAACGGTTTATTAATATTATTAATTAATTGATTTTAATCAAAAGCGATTTACTACATCTTATTATAAATGTAACGTAGATACACAATGCGAATGGCTCGGTTTTCCGTCCGCCTGTCCTTCCGTAAACACGATAACTCGAAAACAGTTTAACTTTTTGAAATTTTTCTTTCGGATATCAATTAAGGACTTTCAAACGGAGGCCAAGTTCGTTTAATCGCCCATGTATGTAGGTCAGAGGTCAAGGTGGTAAAGGTAAAAGATGAACATTTTTTCAAATAGTAACATCGTTGGAAAGCTATTGTCGAGGGCTATTCAATGGTGCATAACGTATGGGGGTGGGCTCACCCCCTAGCCGGTGGTGAGGGGTCAAAGAGGTCAAATTACAAAAATATATGCATGATACATCATTCGAAAGCTATGATCAAGTGCTTTCGAATGACGTGTGATCATCTCCGTGATCTATGGTTGGGGCACATTGTACAAAAACCATCAAATTAGCAGGCAGCTCTTACATATTTTGATTGTTTGATTTTTATTGTTCAATTAATACCACTTTCAACCTATTTTATTTCTAGTGGGTCAATTTGACTAATTTATGTTACTTTTGACTCAATTTGACATTGGGTTTGTAAGTTTAAATATTCCTGTTCAATTAATACCACTTTCAACCTATTTTATTTTTAGTGGGTCAATTTGACTAATGTATGTTACTTTTGACTCAATTTGGCCACCTTGGGTAAGTTCAAATATTCCCGTTCCAATAAATACCACTCCTGATAATTTTTAATTCATGGATTTATACGGGCTGTTGACTCATTCTAAAATTCTCAAATCAATTTTAATTTTTATACGGATTAAAACTTTCGAAGGAAAATTTGGATCAAAACTCGTTAATTTTCATATTTGAAGCTTTAGTGGTACTAATATTAATCATTTAAATTAAATTAAATCACTTGGATAAATTTTATATTTTGCTGTGGGCAGTAGGTGCCCCCAGCTGGGGGCAAAAAGTGTCCCCAGCTCAACTATGCTGCCCCTACCCCACAGCTGCCCCCTGGGGGCTGGGAGCATTTTGCCCGTCTATGCTTCATTCCCTGTTTCAGAATGGAAACTGTTAGCCTAAAGAAATTAATCAATCTTTACAACGCTAAATTATAAAACTTTTAATTTTATTAATTAATTTTACTGTCTTTTTATTAATTACATTTTTTGAAAAGCTGCATGGCTTGATTACACTGCAAATGCAGAAAAACGCATGCATATTTCTGCACTTTACCTGCAGAAAGCTGCTTCAAATCTTGGAGCAGTGTAATTCTGAAGAATTTCTAGATTTATTTTTATTCATAGTAATGTAATTCTGCATCTGCAGAAATGAAGAATTCTTCATGCAGAATTCTGCATTCTGCATTCTGCATGCTGCATGACAGTGGGATTCCACCTTTAACAAACCAAAGAGAACAAAATTAAAAAAATCATTGACAAGTTATTGCTTGATTTGATGGCAAATAAATAGAAAACCATGAATTAAATGATACAAAATTACTATTCTTGATCTCTAGGTTTCTAAAAGTAGGATAAAGTTTGCCATTTCAATTATGACAGCATAAATAAAAGTTTTGTAAGTATGATTTGATAATATGTATATAGTACTATATTCGTACTGAGTATTCAAAGTATGTCAATAATTCTGTTTTGAAACACAGGGTACACATTGACAACGGAAAACTTGATCTGGAGTTAGCAAATATATTCCCACGGCTCGGCTAGGTGCTACATACGGGTTACGGTCCCTCATATACAATATATATGGAACAGGATGACACGCCTGTGAGGTAGACCTGTTGGTTGATGTCCTCTTGATTTTGTGTAAACTCCCTACTCTGTGGCTTTGATAAGATAAATTGTCATTCATAAAATGATGGATGTTTAACTACTCTCGATTATTAATTGCGTAAGTACAGTTAGTTGATCACCACTTATGTGATTTAATTTGAATGTATGATATACATGAGGGGCTTTGTGAAATTATCTTCAGGTAGTCAGTGTGGACCAAAGCCTATCGAGTTAGCAGTTACTAGTTACCCATTATAAAATATAAGCTGGGTAAGAAACTTTAAATACAAATATACGAACCCGTCATGCAACGAAATGCAATGCCATGGGCGAGACCTTAGTGTAAAGTTTCTCATTTTGGTTCCTGTCTTGACTCTTTAGTTTACAAACTACGGTTTCTGTTCCCAGTAAAAAAAAAAGCCACGTTGGTGGTGTTGGTGGTGGCTGAATATGGACAAGCCATAATATTATGGGGTATGCAACTTCAGTCAGGGTAGAAAAAGTTGCTGGCTTCATCGTTCTCATGATCAAAAAGCAGGAACCAGTCGGCAGTCCCAGGTCTCTTTCTGTATATATTACCTCTGCTGATATATAGAAGTCGTTTATCCGTGGTCCAATGTCTTCTTGCCATCATCAGTTCCTTCAGTATATACCACTTTTTCTACAAAATCTGTATGCTATACAGATAGAATGATGATGATGTTGTTCTTTTTTACAGAGCAGTTAGTTAGATACATGTAAATGTCTATGGGAATGAAAAAGTGGAGAGTGCAACTGGCTAGTTGCCTGAGTCAGGGGCTGGGTGGGTTCCTCTGGATTCAACAATCCCAGTCAGTCAGTATTGAGTTCTCCACCAGTCCGTCCGCCCATAGTCTAAAAGGAGTATCTTTAAAGTGTACTTTTTTCTATTTTTTAGTGAGAAGTGCGATAAAAGAATACCAAAGTGGATCGAACTACGGTGAACCTATTTAGTGTTTGAAAGCAAGTGCTTATCTGTGAATTGTTGGTGAACGTCTTTTAAGGATACGACAATGGCGACAGGTGGAAGTGGAGGGCCTTTAAACGGGCATGCTAATGGAAAAGCAAATCAAATCATTCACATCCGAGGTGACTCTGATTCAGAACTTCAAGCACTTTTTGATTCAGTTCTTCAGCCAAACGCTTCAAGAAGGCCAAAACAAGTACCTCTGAGATTGAGGAAACTACCCGATTCGTTTTTCAACCCCCCATCAACCGGATCCAAATCTCCGTCTATGAGTGTCAGCCATTCTAGAGAAAATTCGGTAGATTCAACGTTGAATTCGACAAGGTAATTTTTGTCTTATTTTTGTTTTGAATTTTCCAAACCTGTAATTAGTATGCGGAAACGCGTAAATAATCAAATAGCCTGCTTACTTAGATCAGATGGTACATCTAAATTCAAAATTGAAATTGAAGATCTGTCTTTATATTGGAACATGCACATGGGGGTGTAACTGTGTGTGTACGCTCAATGTTAAATATAATGCACTGAATGGAAATTTTCCGTAGTGTAATATCAAATATATAAAATTACATAGGCATGGGTAACATACAAAATTCGGGGGTTGTGAGCGTAACATTAGCAAGCATTTATCTGGGTAAGTGTACATGGCCACCACGCCCACGTTGGGGATCAATATTTAACTGACCTATGTTGTCTTCTTGAACATTTCAAAATCGGTCCTCTACATAAACCATCTAAGTTTCTAAGTGTAAAATTGAGTAGGTGAATAAGTTGGTTACCTGTCTTCATAAACTTGTTCCATCGGAGCAACAAGTTGACATTTGGTTTGGGCTGTTGAGATTTGGGATTACCTTCAAAAAGGAAAAAGTGTATTGTTCTAATTGTATTGTTTGAAGAGAAGGGTTGGGATATTTCCCCTTGTATTTACAGACTGGTAGTAAAACCATATATATGTATTATGTATATTATATATATGTAACGAATAGGTAGTCGGTAGTCGGTAGTCCTTTCGTTTGATATTCCTACATGGGTACTAAGGTACTATGGCCTTTCTTTTTAAACCCCGTGTCTATAATTTTGACAAAGACAGAGTAGTCCTTAAATGAATTCGGAGAAATATAAAGTAGTAGGCATATTTTTTTAAATTTAAGGCCCCTTCTTATTTTAAGGTTTTTCTACCAAATAATAATAGATTACAATTAACATGAATCACAATCATATTATAACATTCATAACTCAGTGATGAATTAGCCTTGTAGGTTAAAAATGTCGTTAAAAACTTTGAACAGATTTAGATTTAGTGTCAAATCATAATTAGCTATTGTATTGTAGCTTGCAATTCTGTAATTTTTTTTTAATGCAATCTTCAATTAAAAATTAAAATAATAATAAACTATATCAATAGCAATAACGCTTTTTGGTTAGTTTCATTTAGTATTGGTATTGGTACTCCTCCATAACTTTCCCCCTTATTTTAGGTCTTGGGATCGATTCATATAAGTGTAACGTTTATATACAATTCGTTGCGTTCTAAATCCGAGACGAATTATAAACCCAGAAAATGGGGGGGGGGGGATGCAAATGCACCTCTGAATCGTGACATTTTCCGAAATCCGAAACATAAGTCAAAGGGATGAAGCCACAATAAACCCTTTCCGTATTTACGCTGTATTGGTACATATACAAGATTGATTATAGCGCCAGCAACCAATACGTACTGATAATATATTTTGCAATTAACTCTACCATTTCACCTAGTAGCCATTTCCGGTTGAATTATATAAATTATAATTGTATAACAACAACAATGTAATTTTTGCAGGAGAAGTCCCTTCGGTGGAATCAACGGAATTGGAGCCAGTCATTCAAGAGCCCACAGTTCTCCAGCGTCTTTAGAACAAACATACTCTGTTGCAGCCTCACAACCTGGTTTATCCCTTTCTCAAACGGGTAGCGCAAATAACCTTTCAGATGACCCCTTACCACCTGGTTGGGAACAAGCTTGTACTCCAGAAGGCCAAATATACTTTATCAAGTAAGGGATTCGAATGTTGAATTTTAATATTTTTGGGATGATTGGAGACGGTGCGGTATGCAGTGAATTTAATTATGTTGAGTTTGGAATATGATTTTTAATTCGTTGGATCTTATGAAGAAATACGAAATACAGCTAGGTGTACGGTTATCTTGGCCTTATCTATAATGACGTTTGCCTCTAATGAGACAAAGTGGTCAGGTTGATCGGACTAGGCTCATCGTCACCGCAAGTGGTATTAGTCAGGCAGGTTTAACCACTGATTTGGTTCATGGTGGCAGGTTTACTGGATGTGTAACCTAGGAATGGTTTCAAAAGAGGAGCAGTTTTCATGCACTCTCCCCATTTGATATTCAAGGCCATAGTTGTTGTTATTCGGATAATGGACAAAAGCTCCTCTGTTGGCAGAGGCTCTTGCCTTCGTGAAGATCATCGTCGTCTTTCGTGTATAAGGGAAAGGGTATTATTCTGCTTCTTTCTATCATGTAAGTGTGATTCTGTGAGTTTTAGCCATGTATTTATGTTCACCTGAGGGGATGATTTTCTGTGTGTACCTTAGTCTTAGTTCCATCTTGTTTTGTTATTACCTGGGCTTTTGGTGATGAGGGTTGAGTTGAATCTCTTCCTATGTTAACTATGTTTCATGATTCATATTGCTGGGATTATAAAGATTTTTTGATAGTGATGGTGGTGGTGGTTCTTGATAGGAAGGAGCTAGCCAAGAACATGTTCTTACACTTCTTATTGCTCGAGAGCAAGTTTAGCATCAAACTCCCGTTCTTCTACGACTGTGGCTACTATGGCCATTGCCTTCAACTTTTTTTTAAATATCATTTGAGTTGAGTATATATACAAGTTACAAGTAAGATGTATCATAGTTTAGCAAAATAATGAGTGAATTATTAGATGGATGGGACTGGGTATGATGGTATGAAATTAATGTAATATTGGCAAGCACGTCTGGAGGTGTGACATGTGATGCGAAAATCATGCATGTATTTTTATTATCTCTGAATTTAAGTTCGTGTTCCATCAAAAATTAGCTCAAACCAACGGAGGTACATATTTATATTTAGGGATATGTGCTTCGATCCAAGTCGAGCATGGGATGGAGACGTCCCCGACAAAATCAAAGCCATGCTAATGACGTTACTCAAATTATATCTCTACTAACCAGTCTTATCTGACATTACCCAAATCGGCTTGCTTGGATATGATAAGAGTTTTAAATGGATGAAAAGAGTATGAATGGAAAAGGTAGAAAATGCTCGTCTCTTTTGGCTTTTCATACAATAACAAAAGAATAATATACAGAATAGAGGGTTTCATTACAAGTGTAAGATGAGGAGATGGGATTTCCTGTCTGTTTAAGAAAATGGGAGGTAAATTTCCATTGATTACTGACTTTGGTCTGCTCTGTTTAGAAAATACGACGGAATGATTGGGCTAATGTGTATGTAATGTTCAAAAAGCAGAAGTAGAGGAAGGTTAGCCAAATCATAGAGAAATGAGGTAGATGTATTTATTTTTGGGTTTTGGATGACTCATGGTTTAAGGAGGAGGAGGAGGTCGAAGAGAGTGCCATGGTGTTATAACCGAACGGGATGATGAAAAGTGCAAGGAAAAGCAATGGGATGAGTTTTTGTAATGAGTCTTGACTTTGTTTTAGTCACATAACAAGAAGTACAACGTGGGAGGATCCCAGAAAAGCTCAAAATCAGCAGATTTTAGCAGCGGTGGGGAACGGAGCTGGTGGATCTGGTTCTTCAGGGACTTCTCAATCCAATTCGGCCGGAGGGATTCAAGTCGGAACCGCTGTGGGTCCGTTGCCGGAAGGATGGGAACAAGCTATTACACCTGAAGGCGAAGTTTACTTCATTGACCATATGAATCGTACCACTTCTTGGTTTGACCCCCGAATTCGTAAGTTCTATTGATGTTCGATGACAGAAATTGAAATTAGATTTTTCGCTCATTCAAAGTAAAAAAAAATGTATGTCGAACATATAGAGCGAGAAACGATGGTCACTGCAATCAAAACTGTGCTAAAATATGGAAACAAAGGAAATAAGCACATAATGAAAGTATTTTTAAGTAGCGTTTTTATTGAACCGTACTTAGTCAATGAAATTACGATTACATGATTGATAGTTAATTTAATGTAGCATTCAATGCTATATGTTTTCCTCCAACGACTTGCCAGATGTGATCGTTAGTTAAATTCTTGTCATGTCGTACAAAAATATAAAGGCAGACGATTAAAAATCGGATGCCGTCATCATTATGAATTTGTTATGATTTTTTACAAGGTTGTTTCCTTCATGCAAGGATTGTTTACAATTTCTCTTCCTCTAGCAAATTTATTTATTGAAAATTCATACTCGTGTTTTTAATTTAACTAAATGGGTTATTATTTTTGTTATAAATAATAATTGAATAATGAATATGTATTTGTTTTAATAGCGGTGCATCTGCAGCGACCTGCAGTTTTGACACAGCAGTTAAATGCAGCAGCTCTTGCCCAAGCTAATGCAGCGGCCGCGGCGGCTGCAGCAGCAGCGGCGGCTTTAAATTCCAGCGTCGCAGCTGCGTCCGTTGCAGGAGCAACTACCATGCTTAGCAATACAAACATTCAGCTTACTCGGCAGCAAGAAGTAAGACTGCAACAGCTCCAGCTTGAGCGAGAACGATTAAAACTTCGCCAACAGGAAATAATGCAACAAGTATGACATAAAAATTATAACAAAGACTTAGACGATATGTGTATCATCATAATACTATTATGGTTTTCCTTGTTTTCAGATGGAGAAAGAACAGGCAAGATTAAGGCAGCAAAGTCGACTACAAGTACGTCAGAGATTTCTAATTGTCTATATATTTTTTAGTCAACGTGTTGGAGTGGGATTAATATGAATTGAATAATTACACGTTAATATTTTCAGCAAATGGAAGACGGGGTTGAATTGGATCCATTTTTAGGGGGATCAATGGTCAACCCATCAACTCCTAACTCTGATTTCCACAGTCGCCAAGAATCTGCAGATTCAGGGTTGGGCATGGGAACCTCATACTCAGTGCCAAACACTCCGGAAGACTTCCTATCAACCATGGATGATAATATGGATACAATAAGTGGTCTGTATTATCCCAGAGTTTATTACCCTTCTGAAAAGCAGTGAAAGCTTCTTCGCCTCAAAATAATTCTTATCAGCCCCTACGCTTAAAATTACTTCTCCAGTGTGAAATCGCTTTAAATCTGCTTTAAGACTGAAAATATACTAATGATTTACGGCTTTTAAGATGAAAGATGCGGGCAACTTCTAAACGGCGTCAGGTAAACTACGGATGATATCGCATTTCTATCCTGCATGCCTTGGTCTTGGTTTGTTTCGTCCTTGTGTTTTTTCTTGGCTTCTGCCAACATATGACACTGATGTATTTATGTGTATTAAACTTTTAATAGAAGAAGTCAAAGTTATAATTGTTTCTGAACTATATTTTCAGAAATGGGTGGTTCAATAGATGCTCCAGATATCGGAACTTTGGGCAACGACAATGTGGAATCCACTGACGACTTAGTTCCCTCTTTGCAACTCTCTGATGAACTGTCCAATGAGCTGCTCGATGAGATGCAATCTATAATTAACTCCAAGTCTGATAACACTATGACATGGCTATGATGCCTTCTTAAGAAGCTTAAGGTTCCTATTCACTTAGGAATATTTAGGTTTAATTTGTGTATCTCTTTTTTCTCGATTCTACTGTAACATGCGTTTTTCTATGTGTACCTATCAATAATAATGTTCCAAAATCAATCTAACCCGTCCGTTACCCTATTCACGTTGTTTAAATATGTTATGTGCTATATTGAACGAACTTGCGTCCAGAAAATCAGACTACGACCCCATTATGATTCTAAGCGTATATTTTTGGGTGGGATTCATACCTAGAATTACACGTGTCATGTATCAGAAATGCCATACTACAATATTTATAAGAGTAATAAATCTTACAAGTAGTTTGAAGTACAAAAACGCTGCAATAACTACCTATTAAAATATTTTAGGCAGTGTTGTTTAGGGGAGAATTTTTATTGTAAATCTGTAGTATTTGTAACTTCCGATCGAAGGAAGCACTAATTATAATCAAGTTTGACTGTTGACAATATTCATGAAATGAAGTGAAAATAATAGGTAATCAATTTGTGATAGTCCATTCGATTGGCTTCCGTCGTTCAAAACAGGGTAGTGACCGCCGGATGAGATCATCATACTTTTAGTACTGAGCCACTCAAAACGCAAGCAGCTAAAATGTACTTGAATCTGAGACAATCTACTATGCAATTGAATTATTAACGGATTGCGAAATTTCGTTGCGCAAAAGAGATAAAATGTGTTACTTGTTAAGTAATATTAAGTAGTATTTATTTTGGGGTATAACCGTGTCTTTATCTAGATATAAGCATAATTAGTAGTTTAGTAGTTAGTACACATAAAGTGTAGCAACAGTTATTTAATATTTGTAGTCCTATTTTATGATTTGTTACTATATCTAGGACAATCATTGATCATCCATGTCTTCCAAGATTGTAAATAGTTAGAAACATTTATTACGTAGCTGTAAAGACCTTAGATCGATAGAAAATTTTGTTACTTTGGGTTTTAGACAACAGATATAATATATTAAGTTATTACTATGTACATGTTTTTCAATCATTTTCATTTGTTTACACGTTCTCAATTCTATAGTTTTCGGTTTGGGCCGATGACGCCGATGAGGATGACACTATTGACTATTGTTATTTACATATTATATTATAATATGAATTACACTTGTGCAGTGTTGACAACTTCCATCAAGGTAGTATATGATAATTAACAGAAAGCTAACCTATTTTGAAATAAAAATGGGAGTTTTTCTGCTAATACTTTGGCACTTGACAGTTGCAGATCATAGTTCATATTATGATTGCCTTTCGTTGAGTGTGTTGAAACTTTGGATGACTAAATCAAATCAGGTTATCGATTCAGAAGTGTGAACTTTGTCAGAGCTAGTAGAGAAACTTTAAATATACTCTCCATTGAATATCAACAGGAGTGACTTAATTTGTGATGTTAAGATTTCTCATTATACTAAACCGTCTCAGTGAAAATGTACACATGCTAACCGTTTAACGTAATCGAAGGATTACTGCAGCTATACAAGTTATACAATGTAATCGAGGTTGGACGGAAAGTTATTGGGCTAAAGAATTTGTAGAAATCGAAAACAATAATGTTCCAGACAATTATGAAAATGTTGTTTATAACACCCCAAAAATATTGTTAAGCGTTTCATTTGTATCACCCCTGACCTTATAAAAAGCAATAACTGTGTATGTTACAAAATATAAATGGTTTACTATTTTAGTGCAGCTTGATAAAGTATTTATATATACTTAAAGGATTTGTTTGAATTATGGAAACATTCATAGATTGCAATGATTACATAGCTGTGAACGAATCCGTGAGTTTTTTAAATGATAAACATCAAAGAGCTCAGCAACCTTTAAAGAAGCAATACTTACTATAGGTCTACTTATTTCGCAATTTGTATATTTAAGAAAGTAGTTAAGAAGACTGATGCTCATGTTAAGGAACTGTCAGAGGTTGCATATTATTCTGTATGGGAAGTTGGCCCCCGAAATGTTAATATGTAACTTGTTCTGAAAACGAAATCTGTTTGATTGAGATTTATTATTATTACTGTCATGACAAAGTGCCTTTGATCATTAGCGTGTAAGAATCATGAATTCGTAATAAAATGTTATAAATGAAGAATTTTTTTATTGGTTCTGTGCTTTAATTACTTTATTTAATACGTTAGAGATAATGAATAATACTAATTCCAAGTTTGGGAATTGGTAACATTAACGCCTGCATTATTATTAAGTACTTTATGTAAGCTTCTGTACTCGTCGTAGCGTATATATGAAGACCTCAGCCGAATAACCACCCATCTCGGAGGAGGATTTTGCAACTTTTTAAAAATAATTAAAAGTTGAAGTTGCCATGACAACTTACAGAAATATATTTAAAATCTCACATTCAAAACCCTTAGCAACGCCACTTTCAAAAACCCTAGCGGGTCAACCGTTACCAATAATACAAAATAAATAGAAGGAGCGTTTAGCCCAACTAATTGTCTAAATTTTGAGTCTATTTGCATAACTTTCGGTCAAGCGAATAGAAAGATATTTCGATGACAACATATAATTTTAATTAAGTGAATTTCATTAATAAACTTAAATTAAAATTGATTTGCTGAAATCGCACTATCTCCGAATTTCCTCGGCCTAAAATTGTGCAATTAGGCTCAAACTTTAGAGAATTAGTTGGACTAAAACTTAAGTGAGTTTTGTTTTTGATAAACGCACAAGATTCCCCCCTTTGTGAAATTAAATGCGACATTTTCATTCGTTGCTAAGGAATCTAAGCGTGATATTTTTTTAAAAACTTCGAAAGTTGTCATGGCAACTTCATTTTAAATTGATTTTAAATAAAATAAAAATTCTTCCTCCGAGATGGGTGGTTATTCGACTGAGGTCTTCATATGGCATGATGATGTGGTTAGAATAAGAGATTCGTGGTTATAGTTTTTACTAACAGAATGAACTAAATCTTTAACTCTACATTCAACATTACTTACAAGCTTCATCACAATGGCAATTAACCAAAAATTTAACGGCTTACAACCTTATTTTCGAGAAAATAGGGAGGTTCTGACAAATTGCAGTGACTTTAAGAAGTCAAAACTGCGGTTATGGTTATACTTTATAAGGTGCCTTGTAGATTACGTAGATTTGGCTTCCAATCCCATTTACCCACCAGTGATGATACCCAGTCCAATTCCTGCAGCAAAGGCAGCAAAAAATACTTGGAGGTCTTTAACTCTGAGGTCCTCGCCATATGCGAGTTTGTGGTACCAGCGTCGTGCACCCCTTTCACCGCGGTCTAAAACCCTCTCAGCTTTATCCGCAGCCTTGTTAAGCTTATTTTCGAGCTAAAATTAAAAAGTAAAGAATAAACTTTCGTGTTAAAATAAATATGACATTTCATTAAACCATTGCAAAAAACTGCATTTTTATTACTAGCAATATAGCAAGTGCCATCGCGTCCTTTGGACAGTCGTGTACGGTGCGTTAAATTAAAAATATTTTACAGGACAGGTTAAAAATTAGTTCGATTTCGTTGGTCATGTACAGGAGGGTATACTACGAAGAAGCCATGCCGAGAAGAAAGCCACCAACAAAACCGGCTGCAGTGTAAGTGTTCTCTTGAGCATAAATTCGAATCTAAAACAAAACAAACATATAGAAATTAGGATGTAAAAACTCTTGAGGGTCTGATTTTAATTTTCAAGACTAGTTCAACGTATAATCAATAAAATATGATGAATAATTGGACATAAATGTAAAAAAAAAAATAACAAGCTTTTGCTTTTCTGTGATCTCTCGGATCACCGTGTAAATTAAACCAAGGGGTACATGGAATCTTTTCGAGTTTAAACCTTTAAGGTTTTATAGCCTTTGATATACTTAAATTCAGATGTTATTAAAATAATATTGAAATGACCATTATAAGCACAAAGAGATTAACATGTATTATACAGGAAGAAAGCGGGTGAAAGCCTGTCCTGACGATTGCCATATTTACATCCTTAATGTTGTGTTAGGTTTAACAAAATATTATGCACATCGCCTACACAAGAATGAGTATTACTTTACAAGACATGGAATTTACCTTATCGGTCCAGTCTTTCTTTCCCGTTGCTTCCTTCTGAATTTGTTTCGAAATTTTTTCAACGTCGGTATTCAAACGGTTCCAATTAATCTAATAATGGATTTAGAAACTCCTTAAGACTGAACTTAGCATCATAATAACAAATACCATATAAAAGTCTGGCACGTACATTAATATATCCCTTATGGTTTGCAAGCTGGACAAGGATAATCCCACCTCCAATAGCCGTCGCAGCAGCTTTACCGACTTTCATTGCCAAAAATCCAGTTACCCTGCATAGATAGATAATCACAATTATAAACTCGGGCCTAGTGAAAGCTTTTAAAAATTAAACGTATGAATATAATACCACCCGGAAACTCCACCAAGGAAAACCTGTCTTGGAACGGATCCATCCTTTCCGTCCACGATCTTCTCGATCCAAGTCTCCAAATCTTCTGATGTTGGTATCGTAGGACCTCCTGTCCCTGTGCCCCTCGAGGTTGAGGGGGGATTATTCGTCGCTGAGGGCATTTTATGTCAAATCTTGCAAAAACTGTCTGCTAAAAACAAAAACGTCCAAAAATATGAAATAAGCCATCGCATCGCCCTCCCTGAATAAGTTACGTTGTGAATTAGAATTAGTCGTCTGTTTTACTTTTCATAACGTCAAAAGGGCTTGAATTTAATAATCTCTTTATTATTTTATTATTTATTATACACTTTAACAGTTTACTTAAATGTACTTTAGTACTTTCTCCTTTTGCCTTTTTCCTTTCTCCCCACTCCACCAGTTGTTATTAAAAAAATATTTCGTTTTTTAATGAAATATATTGTATATACATTCTAATTTGGAATTCATATGTTGCATATCAAAGTTGTATTAATAATAACATATTCGTTTTAATGATGCACACTAACTTATCTAATTTAAGGAATTTCACAGAAATTCATCAATTCAAATTGAATTTAAAAAGCAAAGGCGTAATTTTTCTTTCTTTCATCATTGATTCTTTCTTATTTTTATTGATCATTTATTTATATTTTACCTTATCTTTTGACCCAAAACTTTCAAGATGATAATCCTCCAACTTTCTCTAATTGATGACTCGCGTTTAACGTCAATTACTTGATATTCTTGAAGATTTAACGATGATAATATTTACTAATCTCCAAGGGCGTAGAACGAAAGATAAAGGTAAGCAGCTCTAATCGGAATCGGGGCATCCTGCCACATTTGAGAAAGCATCGCCGCGAGATTCATCAGAACTTCCACTTTCTCCACACGGACGAAGAGATTAAAAACGCCAACTAAAAACTTAATTCTTAAATGCTGAGGCCAAGAATCGCATCGGCTCTGGGACGCTGGGAGCGTCGTCATCAGTTCCATCTGAAACAAGAGGGACGGAGAAGGGCTGCTTCTACCAAGGTTCGAGTTCGGTTTGCTCCAAGTCCGACCGGTTTGTGTTTAAATTTTTCGAATTAAAATTTGTTTCTGCTTTCACTTTGCACTTCTTTTCACTATTGATTAAAAACACAAAATACGGATATAAAAACGATGGGTAATTTTGGTCGCGTTTTTTGTATGTTGTATGTTTCATAAATTGTAAAGGTAATTATTGCCAGACAAACTATATTGATGTGTGCTTTCACTACTGGTGAAAGTAGGCCAGCGTTTTCATTGTAACACCATAAATCCTTTTCGAATTGAATTCAATTTAAGATTTAAAAAAAACTTTAATCGCATATAGGACTACTACATCTTGGTGGGTTCCGAACAGCATTGATCAACTACCTTTTTGCTGTAAAGCATGATGGGAAATTTATATTAAGAATTGAGGATACCGATCAAACACGTCTTGTTCCTGGGGCTGTCAAAAAGATTGAGGTATGTATGGGATTATACTATTATATTATTTCTTTTCTTTCCAAATATTTGTGATGCAAATTGAATTGTAATATTCTTATTTATGTTCGTACTCTTCGTACATAGGAAGACCTTAACTGGCTCGACTTACATCCGCACGAAAGTCCGTCCAACCCTGGCTCACATGGTCCATACACCCAATCTCAAAGACTTGATTTGTACAAAGAAAGCATCGAAAGTTTAATTAATAATGGTTCAGCGTATGAATGTTTTTGCAGCGAAATGCGATTGGATTTAGTGAGAAGAGAAGCGTTGAAACAGAGGCAAGTCCCAAGATATGATAATAAATGTCGAGACTTGACTCGAGAACAAGTGAAAGCAAAGAAAGCATCTGGAGGAAAATATTGCATTCGTTTCAAGGTATTTAATAATTGCTAAATTCCGAATTATTAGTGTGAATTATTTACATTTTATAATGTAAATAATTAAATGTTGTTATTTAGTTGCAACCAGAAATAATTAGATTTAATGATGTCGTCTATGGACCAATTGAATTTGATATGACTGGCAATAATTATGAAGGAGATCCAGTAGTGATAAAGGCAGATGGATTTCCAACATATCACTTCGCTAATGTTGTGGACGATCATTTTATGGAGATTTCACACGTGTTAAGAGGAATCGAATGGCAAATCTCTACGCCCAAACATTTACAGATGTACAGGTAAGAATGGATTATATTAAATGCGAAAAAGAATTTATCGAATTTGGATTTTTCATAGTTTTGACTTGAATATAATTTGTGTATATAGAGCATTAAAATGGATTCCTCCGGAATTCGCACATCTGTCTCTGATAGTAAATAAAGATGGAACAAAATTGTCGAAAAGACAAGGAGATATAAGCATCAGTCATTATAAAGAGAAAATGTATTACCCAAAAGCGTTAACTAACTTTGTAACCAAAAGCGGAGGAGGATTTACAGATCACGGGGTTGACAGTTTATATACTACACAACAACTGGCAGACTTGGTATGTTTTAGTTAAATATATATGGTATGCAAATTGAGATGTATTTCATTATAATATAATATCACTGATATACTTTTTAAAACAATATTTTATTCATTTATATTTTTATCGTTAGTTTGATCTCACAAAAGTGAATACCTCAGCCTGCCGACTGGACTTTGCCCTTTTATCTCAACTAAATCAATTAGAATTGAAAAGTCAAATAGAGACAAATTTTGACAACATTGTATCAGCTTTGAAATCGCATAGTATTGTGTCTACTATACCTAATCATAAAACTATCACAACCGATTATTTTGAAAAAATCGTTCGATGGTGTCCAGAACGTGTGTATACAATATGTGATCTCGTAACTCCTTCATTCTCCTATCTTTGGGCTCAACCGGGACAAGAATCCGTATGTAAAATTTCAACTAAAACCAACGCTTTAAACAGTTTCATCATTAAACTTGAAATGTTTCTAAGCGATGGGTATTGTGAGTCATCTGATACTGAAAAGTCAAAAGTTTCTTCGTTCGTGCAAGACTTTGCTTCTGAAAATGGGATAAAGTTCAAGTTACTAATGAAAGACATACGGCTTGCTTTATGTGGGACTGAGGTAATTTTTAGAAGTTATAATATATCCGTTAATTAGTTTCCACTTAAAAACCATCTAACATATTCTCTGTATTGGATTCCCCATCAAAGAAAGGTCCACCAATTGCAGATATCATTCAATTATTTGGACCGCAAGCTACAGTTCAGCGACTCAAAGAAGCTGTCTCCTTACTTTCCGAGTATCAAAATTCAACTGGAAAGACAATGACAAACGACTAAGGTTTGGTTTATAATATGGTTCTTTTCCGTTACTAAACATTTTCAAAGAATGAAATAGATTGAGTTATAGATAGACTTTACATTTCTCCGACTTTTGATAATTGTAATTTACGATTGATTTACCAATTTTACATTCATTTGTTTGCTATTACTCTATGTTTTCTAGTCCATGAAAAGGTTTATAATAATATCTAAAGAATGTAAATAAACACAAAAAGTGCTTGCGAGAAAATTAATTGTAATCCTACTTTGATGAGAATCATTTGCGGACGACATGTTACGATCGAAGCATTGAATTGCAATCAATTTTAATTGTTTCCCTGATCATGTTATAGTAAATAAATTGTACTATCCCAGCCGGCTGCTCTATTTAAGGAGGCATTCCTATTGTGCCGAAAGTATCGTTAATGGCTGACTCGAGCAATTCATGAAGAGACTTTGTTGACATATCAGAAATGTCCATCGACGCAGCAGCCGTATTCACCATCGAATCATCCAGAGTTGTAAAATTAGAATTGGGTTCTTGAAGAGTAATCTGGACATCTCCAGTTGGTTCATTGGTCTCATTGCTTGTTATAGACATCGTCCCTGAAACTTTACGTTATCGAAAAATTAGCTGGGAAAATGGTTCGCTTACTATAGTTTTCCCATCGATTATAAATTAGTATACTTACTTGGATTTCTATATTTGGAGAGGGACTGATAAACTTGTTTCATCCTCTCGATATTGATCCTGGAAGCCGATGCGTGATTAATCATTGGTAACGGGTAGTGTTTTCCAATGATGCATTTTGATGTTATTTGTACCGCTTCCGGTGCCATCCAAGGTTCATGAATAAATTTGTTTGGAATGTTTTTTAATACGGGGAGGTATTTTCTAACATATGAAATTTTAATTATAGTTAGACAATTGATTTGTTCAAAAATCGTTTTGTCTACAATTATTCGATTACTGTACCTAATGTAATCTCCATGTGGGTCAGCTTTTCTCCCAAACCGAACCGGGCAATAGCAGTGAAAAAATTGCTGAAAAAATGACGAGCAAGATAGCCACATCCACATACCCGCATTGACGCTCCAATCTGCGTCCAATAGAAGTTCTTCGAAAACCTTTAACATTTACAAATAAAGATACAATTCGGGTTTCATAAAGATGAGTTGTCCAAAGATTCTAATAATATCATTTGGATAACCTTCATCCCTTCCTCCCATGAAACCCATAGGTCGCCTCTCGTAAGAAAACATGCAACCGCATGCCGAGCTAGATGATGAATCCAGCCTTCCTCCCTTAATTGTGTCATAATTGCGTCAATCCATGGGAATCCTGTTTGTCCCTGGTACGAAAATAAGTCAAAACGTTATAGTTTATGCATGCCAACCGGATTGAATCCACCAATTCATGCAATCAAAGCGAATGAGTCTCACATTTGCCCATTTCGCCAACGCTTCAGAATTTTTATCCCAGGGGATCTGGACACAAATCTGATTCCCAGCCATTCGGTCAAAGTTCGGGTTCCTCGTTGCAGCGCAATAGAAAAACTCTCTCCATAAAAGCTGACCATGGAGGCTCAATGGAGGGTCTGCTTTCTTAATTTTTCGAAATAAGTCTGACAATTGGTAGTAGAAGAGACGTGTTGAAAGACAACCAAAACGAAGGTATGGCGACACTCCAGTTTGAGATGCCAATAAGGACTGCGGAGTCATCTTCGGTCGACCGAAACTCGCGACCCATGCCTTCCGCTCTAAATGTCGTTCCAATCTTATCAAAGCTTCCGTCTCACCCCCTTTCCACACTGTTGGCCTCAAGTTGTCGGTTTCAAATCCTAATAAAAGGCGAGACATTGGTGAACTCTCGAAATATGTCCCTCGAAATTAAATCCCACCCCCCAAATAAATTGACTATAAATATATCTCTGTTCAAAGGCCATTCTCGGCGAAAGTCATTGTGAAGTGCTTAGAATATAAAGAAATTCTTAAAAGCGACTTGGAACGGGTCTCTAACTGTTTTAAATCCATGTAAGTTTCTTTGAAACAAAGATCATCATCATATATATCCCCCACCACAAGTCACACCCACGCCTTTGAAAAACGCTTTAACGAATGAAATATTTTAGATGCCACAAGGATTACCTTGCCCTGTATAGATAGGATAAATTGGATATACTCCCAAAATTTGGCCTCCCCTATTAAAAGTGATAAAGATTTACGGCAATACAATTTAATATAAATATAGCCTAACCGAGTTCTTCTAGCGTCGGTACTCCGTATTTTTCATCATGATCCAGATTGATCGGCGTGTAAGAAGCGCTAATGAATTCCAGTGACAACGAAGGTTCCGGAAGAGGTGGGGGTGTCATTGTCGACAAGGTGCTTTGAAAATTCCGATAAGTCAGTGGTGGTTTTCCCCCATTCCTTTCGATTATTCTAGAATTTAATGACGCAAAAATATCATATTTGAAACTTGAGAACCCTATTACAACGGCATTGGGAATTACATCATTTGTATGCATTGACGTATGCAAATCCTTGAAACTTATCTCTGAAATAAATTGGAATTACAGAATAGAAATTTGAGAAGCTCTAGAAGGTTCTATCCGATCGTATTCAATAATTCAATCTTCATTTTTAATATTAAGAACTTACGAATCCAATTTATATAACGTGTGGGAAGATCGGATAATAACATCGACACTCAGCTCCTTGCATTGTGTCATGATGTTTTGATCTCTGACTCGGCCAAAGGGTTCTGGATCTTCTTCGAAAGTTAAGCACGTTGTTCCCCATTCCTTTATAGAAGATATGGATTTTTTTGTAATCAAATTACATTTTTCATATGGTTTTAAACTACATTGGACCATTGAACTTTATAGACTTATACTTATAGTTTCAAAACCAGATAACCTTACTTTAAACAACTTAGGAAGGGCATCGGCGGGTTGACCTCGAATCACGTATAATCTGGAGTTTACTTGCCTCAGAGATCGATCCAAGTCTTCCAGACATTGTAAAAGAAATCTGTATTGAAAATCGAAATTAATTTGATATTACGGCTTTTTTATTGCATTTATTTTCTAAAAACTCTTAATTTCTAACCAGGACATTAATTTGTTTGCCTGGCTAAATAAGGTTTTGAAGCTTTGAGAACATAAATGCTTTTATTTTTCTGTAATTATCTCAAGAATAAAACTTATTTTAAAACTAGATCATTCTATTTGACATGTTCTACAAGCTCAAACATATACATCGTAGATTGAGAAAAGGAAACATTGGATATAATTCATTAATGCAAAAACCATGTATTCCTCGCCTTCGTATAAATGTATTTTTTAGCTATCCATGCAGTTAATTCGTTATGATCTTCGTCCTATGATATTCCAAATACAATTTCCTGATGATACTCAAATGAGGAAATAAGGAAGTTCTGTAACAACAGGAGAGGACTCAATAATGCTCAAATAGCAAGGGACCATCAGCCATCAATAACAAAAGCTTAACAAAATGCCAAACAAACAAGACAGGCAACAATTGGGAATCGATGCATCGCTCATGAATACGTAATTATGCAAAGTACATAAAGTTAGCATATCTTAATTATCAAACTAACTCCATTAGTTGTCTTTGATATTGTTATATTGCAAATTAGTTAACAATGCATTAGTGTCCACCGTCCAATTAATCAGGCTACGGCAACACAATGTAACCTTTATAACATTGGTCAATCGATACATTCTATTTGACTCTAACTTCCCAACAAATTTATTAACAAGATTGAATTTTTATTAACCATTTGACATATTATTTCTATTCTAAAGTCCAGTGGAATGAACTAACTAAATTTTGGGGTTGCTCTATTTTCTATTTCCAATTGTATTCCGTTTTTTATCATGGAAATCCAACATGTTCATTAGTATCAGGGTTACATATATTATTGGAAGTTGAATCGTCTGCAACGGAATAACAAATGTGGACATGAATTCAACTAAATAATATTACAAAAAAGGTGGATATAGTAAATTAATGAATGGATACCTCCATGCTTTAATAATGTTATTCTTATTAGAAGGATATGGCTTTTGCTTTAACAGGGATTTTTTTTTTGTAAATTCTAAACTACTAATACTTGATAGCTTATACAATGGATAATAAAAAATAGAATGGGCCGTGGACTCGAGAAGTGTAATATATACATAATAAACCGTCCAACGAATGTACTAATGTATCGTAGATATAACGTTTTTATACCGTTTCATACACATCGAAACATATTCAGTGAAAACTGTGTTTTAAAATATTAAAAATGCATGAAATATCGAAAATCTCAAATTGCCCCAACTATAGAGCAACATTACATAGGTCATTCAAAAGCACTTGATTATAGCTTTCGGATGACGTATCAAACGATTAATCTCAATTTGCCCCAACCATAGAGCAAAATTACATACGTCATTCGAAAGCCCTTGATCATAGCTTTCGAATGACGTATCACACATATATGTTTGTAATTTGACCTCTTTGACCCCTCCCCACCGGTCAGGGGGTGACCACACCCCCAAATCATATACGTCATTCGAAAGCCCTTGCTCATAGCTTTCGAATGACGTATCACACATATATGTTTGTAATTTGACCTCTTTGACCCCTCCCCACCGGTCAGGGGGTGGCCCTACCCCCAAAATCATACACATCATTGAATAGCCCTTGACCGTAGCATTCTATCGATGTATCACACATGGGGGGTTACTATTTGAAAAAATGTTGACCTTTGACCTTTCCCCCATTGACCTTTGACCTACAGGGCCCCCAAACGAACTTGACCTCCGTTTGGATGTCTTAAATAGATATCCGAAAGAAAAATTTCAAAAAGTTAAACCGTTCTCGAGTTATCGTGTTTACAGACAGACAGACGGACAGACACCGAGCCATTCGCATTATGTATCTACGATACATAATAAATGGCTGGGAATGAATCGTTTAGTCATTCCTTTTTCAGTTTCAGCTCATCAATAGACGAAGAAGATCAAAAGTGTATTATATATTATTACCAAAAGGTATTTCTGGCATTTTAACCGTAATACGAACATCAAGAAATAAGATCCGTTCAGGATTTGTTACTTTACATGAAAACGGTTCTATTCATATTTCAAAAGACCTTCACAAAAAATAATACTGTGCATGCTCGTAGCGACAGGGAGTTCAAGTTGTAAAAATATCTGCACTCTTCACTGTACATTTATACACATCGTTTAAAGTTGAAGGTATCAGCTAGTTTTTTTTATTTCCTCAGTTAAGAGGATGATGTTGTTTCTTTTAAAGTAGGAAAGGCAGTCAAGGATTTCCCGACAAAGTACATTTTATTGCATATTGCATGCTAGTTAAATTGAGAACCCTTGCGTTACAATTCCATAATTTAAATTGTAAGCCTGATAAAAGTTTTAAATTTATCATCCATCTACTTATGTAAACGAAGAGTGAACGGGAGTTGAATAAATTTCAGGAATTACCTACGAAAGGACAACCTGTACGAACCAACAGTTACAATACAATAATATGGAGATCCCCAACTCTTCTGCAAATAAATCTGGATGTACTACAAAACGAGAGTTTCTGTCTCAACAAATCCGTCAACTATCCATTCAAGTCGGTATGAGGTTGCTTAAAAGCTTTATTTATTCGTTTCAATTCATAGAGACTCGGAAAATAAATTTTTAGGATTTTTAAACCCTTTCAGACAATCTGAATGAGAAGATGGACTGTTTTATAACTAAAATGAAGAATCGGCCACGGTCGCCCATGATGTTACAAGGGAAGGGTTCTGTTAAAGGACATTTATGAAATTAGGCAATTAAAATTGTCTGTAATTAAATTCCTTGCGTATTCAGTTACTGTTATCCCGTGGGATTTGATATTAACTTTTAAATTTTTAAATGCTTGTGAAGTAAGTGCACCCATTTTTAAGACTGATTGAAACAGTTGACTAGACTAGTTGACAGTTGAGCAGAAGATTAAAATTTAACAATCATACATTTAATCTGTTTCTCCTTGAATTAATTTGACATTTTACGAGACTTGAACGGAAATTGAAAAAATAATATATTCTAAAGGTATTAGAATTGATTATCGTATACAATTCCTTATGCAAATTTTTTCAATGAAAAGGGTTACACAAGACTATTTTGCATTATATTTATATACCATAAATCTGAACTATTCACAAATCCGGATTTATCCAAGCGTAAGGGATAATCTATGGCGCATGTTAATGTTATATAGTCTTATCGTTTGATATTGATTCAGCTTATGTAACCTCTCAATTGCAGACGTAAAACCGGAGTTTGTTATTGTTCTTATTCATCTTCCTTTTATTATAAGAAAAATAAACATTGCATAAGGAAACTATGAATTTATAAAAATATGTTGTCATATTCAATATTCATTTGGCATTAAAAGGTCATCCTAAAAGGTCACATGAATTGTATTACTACACATTTGTTTTCTTCTGTGATTTCCAATCATAGACGAGAAAATTGGGCCCAGCCCCAGGGGATGAGGGGGGGCGTTTGGGATCCACCTATTTGTCCAATGCCTGTTATAGCAATTATGAATTTCTATGGAATGAAGAATGAGTATCTTTCTTGCCTGTTTTTGATGAAATTGCACTCAAAAGAAATAAAAAATATGACAAAATTTGTCGAATAGCAAGTTTGCGGTTTCTAAACCTGATCAAAATAATGATTTTAGAGCTATAATT
Source organism: Desoria tigrina (assembly GCA_906901685.1). Classification (NCBI taxonomy): domain Eukaryota; kingdom Metazoa; phylum Arthropoda; class Collembola; order Entomobryomorpha; family Isotomidae; genus Desoria; species Desoria tigrina. Next base: position 1,747,069 of record CAJQTU010000010.1, on the reverse strand, counting down.
TTAGACAAATAGCTTAAGGATTAAAAAGCCCCAGAACTATAAGTAATTACCGTACCTCCACTTGTTAATTCCAACATTGGAAGAGCCAGCAAACCAGGGATCCAAGATGAAGATACATCGGAAAGTTGTGGAATGCCGTATTCCTTCCCTTAAACTAGGGTTATCATGAATCCGGAGCCCTTTGCGAAACCAATGGACAGTATGCTTCTCCCGAGGGGCAATGAAATTATTATTGATCAAATGGTTGTGATGTTGATTCTGAAGATGATGATGGTGTTGACTGTGAAAGTAATTTTGTTGGTGACTTTTTAAATTGGATGAAGTACTAGGTCCTGAATTGATACACCTCGTAATTGAAGAGTTGCTTTGGCTGTTGTTTGTGTTGATATTTAGCTTCGTTATCATTTCATTCATTTTAGGGCCTTATTTTAGGTACTGATTTAACACAGTTCTGGTTTCGTTCTTGAAAGAGATCTCTGTAACTGACCAACCGACGTGATTATTCTTATGATATATGATACTTTTTCGTTGCCTTTTTTCCCTCGAAAGCTAAAAATAACACTTTCTCCGGAGAAAGTCTGCAATTTGGGGCAAAGTAACACAAATGTCACCAAACACTTTTTTAATTATAATATCAGTACTTATTGTTTTGACTTTAATCAATGATTTTTTACGTTCCGCAAAGAAATCTATAATATGTTTGTCATAAAATTTTATAGAATAATTATATTGATTACTGGTCAAAAAATACCAATATGCGGTAATTGATCTGATCTGACTGGAGAAATATAGACAAGCTTACTACAACCTTTAACCAATCCGGTTGATTAATAATAATAATTAACGGTTTGTGAGCACAAATATTTTCACGATTTTTTAAATTAACCCAACAAGAGAAGACTATTGGAAAATACGACGAAAAGCTAACTAAACCCTTCAATTTAAAACAGTTTCACACATATCACAAACCATCTTCAAAGCCTTTATAAATCAGAGGTATTAACAAAACGAGATAAATTACTTTTGCAATGTAAGCTTCGTCCTTTCAGGTAGAAGGACGATTGAATGAATATATGGGGAAAACATGGAAGTATTTCCAGAAAGAAGCTAACGAGTTATCAAGCAGATTCCAGAATCCCTACTTAGCAAAAGCTCTAGAACATAAATGTCCACACCGATGTCAACGTGACTCGAGCCCAACGGCTCCAAGTCACGTTGCAGTCAACGCTTATGCAAGTAAATATGTGGAAATGCCGTCTTCAATCTCAGTCTACCTGTTCTTGTTGCTGCGCTGATGATCTGCTTTCTCCACAAAACTCTTTTCGTTTCCAGTGTACTAAGCTGACGAGCTTTTTTCTGTGGAAGTCTGTCTGTAACATGAATACTTGATTCTAGATTTCTAGAACAAGAAAAAACGGTGGAGGATGGTCGATGACAACCTTTAGTTTCTATAAATACAAACAATATTGGAACTGATGCTAAAGCTTTCGAATGATAACCTATATTGCGAAACTGGCTCGTGTTTCTCTGACCTGTAATTAGCATTTAAGCTAGTACAATTTACAGCTTCTTATGGTAAAAATGCCCAGTCAATAAATGGTGAATGGTGTAAGTTTTTGTTACTGCTAATTATTTAAAAAGATTGATGAGAAAAGCCAGGATACAAATATTTATTTTATGATAGCATAAAAATGAATATCTGTACACATGTAATCCGTTTGAAATGCATGGATCGGATTTAGCAAGAAATTCAAGCTCATTCATAATCCATGACAAGGATAAGAAAATCGACTCTGATTGTTTATAAATTCAAGTTGAAAGACGGGTACGTACTGTCTGGATTAAAATGGGGAGTTGTTTTAAATGGATGGGGAATTATTTCGGCGATGCAATGGGATTGAAAGCAACGTTTTTATCCATATGTGCAGTCGACTGGTATAGAACCGACAATTTCGGTTTATGATATAACAAACATTGTGATGTAATTGAGTAAGGTTTAAATCATTTACATCAAATGTGTATATTTATAATCCAAAGGGGTATTCCGATCTGGATGAACGCATCGAATAAATTGGACAACTAGTTTTAATTTTCGTTTCCCGGATGTAATGCTATAAAAATGGGGGACCTTTCTGTACATATTAATATCTCTAATCTATGCAGATCCTGTAATAAAGATACTAAAATTTAACAAGTCGATGGAAGACTTTTCCTTTAAAAAGGATTGGTATACTTTTTTTAACGCAGTTTCATTTAATGAGAAATCTCACGTTTATAAAGTTTATCAATAAAGGCTGCCTGACGATTATCAATGAAATCGTATTCATCGATTAAAGCAGTAAAGTTTTAAGTTGGATGAGAAGGCCCCGGTTTTGCAACGGGTTTCCACATCATATTCCTTTGGCTTGTGGAGATTCCATTGAGATACGTTTTCGAAATCTTTGAGGATTTTAAAAGCAAATATTCTTAATTTGTAATTCATAAAGTATTTTTATTCAGGCATTCATTGCAAGATTTCAAGTCAGCCTTATATGACCTTCAAATTCAATATCTTAGCCAAATCTAAAAATCGATATGACATCTGAAGCAAATTCGTCCCTCCCCCATCGTCTTCGTAAATATATAGTATTAATATTAAAGGTCCGATCCGACGTAATATTTTTTTAATGATTAAAAAGTTAAAAATATATGCGGAACAGGATTGCATATTGAATTAGGTTAAGCCAACCACATCAGTATTAAAATTCAAATTGAAGTTTAAAATCCCGCCACCCACGTTAATAACGTTAATAACGTTAATATCTCAATAAGTCCCTTCCCCTGGAATAAGCAAACCCCGCGAATCCATCCGTTCAAAAAACATCATTTGTAAAATTAATCCTACTAGGAATTATTACATCTTAGGATTATACCAAAAATAATTTAAATTAATTAGAAGTCAAAAGTACGTACGTATGATATCAAGTTAATTTAATTATCATAATGACAAATGTAACCACATCTGGGACCATTGACAAACAGAAGGCATAAGCCCGTGAAACCGTTTCCAAGTGGTTATAAAAAGCTTTCGTCTCGATTTCCCGAATTAATTAGCTATATCACCCGAAACCGATACTGCGTCGTAGAAAACTTGTCGAATGTCCGTAATTATGTAATCCCTGCAATATTCATTGATACCTGATAGACTTCGTATGTAAAATAAACATTTTTTTGTGTTTGTAGATTTCAGAAAAACAAAATAACTTTTTTTTGTCTTTAACTTTAACTCAATAATCCAGTAACCCAAGCTATGCATTTCTGTGGTAAAGATATGACAAAACTCCCACACCCTTGGTTTATTCTGAATTTTTCATATCACACGTTTCACATACAGCGGAAATGTGTAAGAGAAATAGCTTAATAATTAAATTTTGCTCGTGACTGTTCAATTTTTAGATGACGTATTTAATGCAAAGGGGATAAATAGGATGGATTGATACGATTTAATTGGGAGTCGAATCCGTGACACAATCTCCGAGCTGCCCGAAATAAGTAAAAGTAGGTGTTCTCATAAGCATAAGACAGAGAGTTTAAAACGTATTCTTGATAAAAAGAAGATCTCAAATTTTGATTGAGTTATTGATTAACCTGAGCTCTGAGCTCTGTCATACCTGACCAACTGACCAATAATAGCTGTTTATCGAAGGATCCGTTTTTGCTCATTTCATTCGTGCGTATTTGCACTGAATATAATATGTCGACATACTTACTATGAACATAGTAGCAGAAGTCCGGTTTTGGACAAATATTCTGTTAGGTCGAGAGGGTCTTATTTTTCATTTTTGTCTTACTAACATCGGCATTAAAAACAAAAAAAAATGCTTTTGATTATGGATCCCTTTGCTTTTTCGTCAATATTGTTTTCCTCACTCAAGAAAACTGCCCCAATGTCCATATCTTATTTTTCTAAATATTAATATTAATAATCTAAATATTATGATTGTAAAACACTTTTGTAGATATTGAAGTCGTTTTCTATAATAATTTATTTTGAATCAAAAAATTCTTCAATACGATAACACATAAATAATTTCGTTACATCGATTATTATCAAGTCTCTGCAACTGCCGCATCTGTTAAAAAATCGAGTAAATCCCTTCACAAAACTGTGATTTTAAGAATTACCGTCACGGAACAAGACTTGGCATTTGCACTTTTTTGAATTATTCCGAGTATGACATATTATTATGGCTACAATATATGGTACGATGTAAATTATAAACACTTGTTGGGTGGGAATATAATCTAACATTGTTGTAATGTAAGGAAATACTAGGCTAGCACAACACAGGTTTTACAAGATCTGATCTGACTACCACAATGAAGTGCTCAAATCATAAAAAATGGATACTTATTCCAATAGAAGTTATCACGGACGAACACTTATAAATTCAGTTTATAAACTAGCTCACTGATGTAGGGAATTATTTGGAAATTAATCTTTGATACGGTTTATCTTGAATCTTCCTTCGTTTATAAGGAAAAATCATCGACGGAGTTCATAAGCTTCAGATGATTATCGACGATTTGTAGAAGTTCGGGTGGACTAGGGATTCGACCAGTTTGTAGTTTCGACCACACCGGAACATCTGAAACAACAGGGCAAATTAACAGTGTGAATTTATTTATATTTTAAGCAAAAATCTAAAATTCTTAACTCCCAATTACAATTACAACTTTACAACTCACCATTGAAATAAATCTCAAACGCTCCCGTTGAAATGAGCTGCGTCTCGACGAAATTGCAAAGGAAGAAAACCATAAGGGATCCGTAGATCTTATTGCCTTGCATCCAATTCCACATATTAAGGCAATAATTTCCTAAACCGAAACCGAGACCCAAATATTCGAAGGGATTCGTTCCCATGAACAGACACCCCAAGAAGAGAAACTTCAGCACTGCCTGTAATAATTCCAAACCATATATCAAGTTAATTTAAATCCCACTATTTATTCAAACTCGTATAAAAATATCTTAAATATCCAAACTTAAAATAGCTTACTATAATTTGAGCCCCAAGTTTTCGTAGAGGATGAGGAGGATAGTTCTCCCCTTCGATAAGGATTTCTGGATGTCTTTGTAACAGAATCTGAGAGAACTGCTCAAAGACGTTCCTGAACCCTCATGAGGAACTGTGAAATACAAGGACAAAAATGAATCAATTCACAATTCCCCTTCATCGATTAAAACTCATCGATACATCGACCAAAAACCAACTCACCAGAACATGAACTTCATGGAGGGGCCGGTGACCTTCCCAGCGGAGAGCCTCGAGCCCGGACCATTCAAGTCAGCGGGGTCGTACATGTCACGACCTGCTGACCCTTGACCTCCTCCTCCATCCCGATCCTCTCCCCTCCCTTCGGCCGGAGCATGGAGTTCATTTAAAAACAAATCCTTGACAGTAAAGATTAGAGCTAGAACAATTAAGAAATAAAAGGAATTTGTGGAGCCTCCGGGTCCAAAAATACCTCCTAAACCTCCTCCTCGATCGGCCATTATTACGACCTACAGACTACTACTAGTGGGGGGCTTGACCTCCTTCACCCTGTGCATTATCCGCCGTTCCCGACGACCTTTTTCAACTAATTTTGACTTGACAACTCGATATTTTGTTCGCCCTTGCTTTTGTACACGTATATAAGTCTACTAAAATTTATTTTCAGACTTCCTTTCCTGCAAATTCATTCTAATTTCTCGAGAGTCAAGAAATCCCACGGAATGAGGCGGAGGAGAAGCAGCTGAGCGCCAGATGGAAGAGTGGCCTCTTCATGTGCAGAAGTGTTGGGATTGGGAGGAAGCAGGCACACCAAAAAGAAACCCTAAGGACTTTCACCTGACTTATGATGATGATGATATGATGACTGCTCTCTCTTCTATAGACAATCACACGACTTCTTTACGGGGTTGGACCACCCTTTAAAAAGCTACTTTAAAAACCGAAAAAAATTAATAATTAGCAAATAGGACATGACCTTTGACCCCTTGAAGTACTCATTCATATAGTTGCTGACGACCTGGAAACCTTATTCATTTACAACTTTCTTTTCACAAGTGAATATTTCATTTGTTATCATATCCAGTAGTACATACATAGTAGTACCTAAGACTTTCACATGCTCATCGTTGATGATCAAACAGTTTTACAGGGATTTGTAATTGAATCCTTTAATTGTTGCATTGTAACGTAAGTGAAAGTGAACATCACAATAAAGAATAAAAAGCAAGGAGACTGAAAAGACGACAATCTCTCTAATTAACGAAAGGTAAGCAGCAAATTATCACCTTGTAGTTGTAAGGTACGCATAATGCTAAAAGTAAAGGCCAATAAAATAGGATCTAAACCGAATCTTTAGTTATAAACCGAGAGAAAGCATATTTGTTGTATTTTGTGGTGCTGAAGGATAATTATAAAGGCTGGAAGATTTTACAAAGAGGCAAACAAGTGGTTAAATTTATTTAGTTTTAGAAATTATTCTATTAAAAAGAAAGTTACAAATATCTAGGAATCGGAATCAATCACTCAAGATTACAATGGCATTTATAAAATTAGGACTAGAAGTAAGAGTAACTAAACAAACTGTTTTGTATTAGCGAAAGCTTATAAAGTCAATGGGATATTTTATTATCCGTTCCGCTGATCAGAGATGTGAAAGTGGAGAAAGTTAGGGATTTCCGAGACCAGCGAGTTAAAACTAAGAAGCAGCTCAAGAAATAATAATTTTTGGACCACCGTTTTAGAAGTTTTAATGTACTTAATTTAGGACAAATTCACAATTTAGGAAAGCGTTTTACGACTTTTAAATAAAAACAGGACCGTTTGTTAACGCATACGTTCCGCCGACAAGAACTCAATAAATTCTTCGACCACTACTACGACTATTAAAAGGAACTGAATGGAAAAAATGTGCATTAAAGCATGGTTAATCCTTAGCAGTCCTTTATCTACGTTCTTCATCCTTTTGTTCTTTTGTTCTGTATAGAGTTGAAAAAAAACTAATAGAAAAAAAGTTGAAGCAGCTTGCGTTTAAAAAAAGCTAAAACTGCAAGGAGAAAATAAATGGTTAATGCTTTAATGTTAATTGGAAACTGGGAATAATATGTAGGTGAATTATCATGAATATCATTCGCTCGTTGATGGTAAAAATGACAATGAATATTCATGAAACTAGATTGGAAAGAGGTGGTAGTTAGTGGTGGTGGAAGTGTAGTTAAGTACCAACCACGACAACCAACAATAATAATTCCATATACCACAGGAGCAGAGTTAGTTACTGCTGTTATTTATTGTTGGCTAGTTTGAATGTTAATTAAATATCCTATATTCCATGATATTTAACTTTGTTCAAAACAGTTTGAAGTCGTATATTCGTAGTACGTATCATAAGGTCTGCTGCTGCTTACTACTTGATTGTGCAATAAAAAAAAAGTTAATACTTTTTCAAAATATCTCATTTTCTGTGTTTGTTGTTTCTGGCCAGATTTGTATTTTATTATGATGAATTTGTTTATTAAAGGTTTAGACAGGGTTTTATATGCAAAATATTCGGATTCACGGCCGGCATGGTGTTTATGAATTTGAAAGTCTGAAACGGATTGAGAGTCAAGTATGAAGTATTTTTGAGTGAAATAATAATAGGTCTGGTAAGGTGATAGTTGATGCTGATAATGGTAATAAAAATATGCGAGTTTATGAAATAGATTCAACCGATTTAATATTCAACGTCTAGTCCTGAATCTTGAAACAAAACGGTTGTTTACGTCTGATGATAATTGATACTACGACTCCTATCTACTATACTCAAATACTAAATCCGTATCACCGTGAAAGCTCGCTATAGAAGATATGTATGCCAGTTTCGATAAGAACATCTTAATGGGTTAGGTAGGCCGTACTTACAATGCTCTGCTAACAAATGTATTTTTAAGTTGCACAACTCTCCGACAAAATAGTTTTTACTTTAAATAAAGTATTATCAATTACCAAGTATTAAGAAAGGAGAAGAACAAAATTTAATGAGTATGACGCCCTTTCCTAGGGCTGCACCAAGCAAAAATGACAACTTTTTCGTGCTCTTAAGAGACTTGTTATATAGTGATGTGGTACGGTGGTAGTTTCGATTTTTAGAATGAACGATTGTAAATTGAATATCTGTTTTTAATAATAATTCAAAATGTTAATGAAAGTATAAGTATATTGTTATGTAGTAGTAGTAGTAGAAATCTGAGACTTACTAGGATCAATGTGCAGTCACTATCTACCCTGATATTCATAACAAAAATATAAAGCTACCTTCAGCCCAGGTCGTAAAAATTCGTAATGAGGTTATATTCTGAATCTTAACTCGACTTGAAAAAAATTAAGAAAGACGGAAGTATAATTTCTCGCTCCCGATATTAACCACGAAGAATAATTTAAATAATGAAGATTTTCTATTGTATTTAGGTTGATCGTATGTTAATTAGGAAGCGGAGAAGTGTGGGACACAGGAGAGGACTTGTAGAATATTAACACATTTTCTTTTGTGTTCCATAGTTCCATTACTAGGGCCTTTGAGCCTCTGTTTGGCGAAATCGCGTTCTGCAAGAGGATCCCACAATAAGGCATGATCATAAATATTTAGTGCTATTTTAAATTTCAATTCTCTTCAAATGTGGAAATCACATAAGGCACATTACAATACATTAGGTTGAGGTTTTTTTTACGTAGTTGCGTATTTATTTGCTTCTGCATTCAGATGATGATAATAATATGAGATTTGTTTCTGAAAGATTGGTTTGAGCTGGTGGGATTGACAGGTTTTTCGATTTTATTTAACCTGCCAAATGGAATCAGACAATGTCATGAGAGCAAATCAGATTTGGAAGTTTTAACGGCCTCTCATAGTTATGAGGGAAGCTTACGAACGGAATTCAGAGGTATGAGAACCTTATGAGGGGAGGCATCAAACAAACTGCCAATATTCGTTTGGTAATCTTATTCTTAATATAGATGGAATCTCGTAATGTGGCGGATTTTGTAGAGAATTTGCCCGACTCGCTCCTCCTTTTTCTGTCTACAAGGGCATGCTTCTGTGGTGCTAAATGCATACAATCCCATTATTCCATCATTACCTTTAACTGTTATAAATCTATTTCAACAGCCCCGAATGGTCAAACTCGAGGGTCATTTTTTAAAACAATATTCTACAATGCTAAAATTAAATACGACAGTATTTTTAAAACTTAATTAATTAATTAATTAATTAATATAATTTTTTATTTTAGTTTCTTAAAAGAACATTTTGAAAATCAGTTCACGCCACTGAAAAAATTAATGACCTTAGAAATAGTGGTCAAGATTTTTCATTCAGATATTAGAGATTTCATATTTTTCATATTATAAATTTTAGTTTTTTAAAAGAACATTTTAAAAATCAGGTCACGCCACTGAAAAAATTGATGACCTTAGAAATAGTGGTCAAGATTTTTCATTCAGATATTAGAGATTTCATATTTTTCATATTATAAATTTTAGTTTTTTAAAAGAACATTTTAAAAATCAGGTCACGCCACTGAAAAAAATTTATGACCTTAGAAATAGTGGTCAAGATTTTTCATTCACATATTAGAAATTTCATATTTTTTCATATTAGAGATTTTCAAACTCGTGATTCATAATTTATTAATTACAAGCTGGGATGAATTTATAAATCATAAAGCAACGTGAAATGTTTTAGTAGGCGTAGGATAAAATATAGGAGTTGGACAACGAACGTAATTCCCTTGTCGAGGGGCGGGGCAAGCCGGGCAAATTCTCTCTATTATCCGCCAAGTATGAAGATTCCATCTATATGATCTTAATCTTGAGTAACTGGACTGCTATTCCTCCACTAGACGGGATTTCAAAACTATCTAGGCTAGCTTAAAATTGGGAAGTCTCTAGCATCCTGACAAGGGAACCTAATATACTGCCAACATAAATAAATCTAACTTACTCATAATTAAAAATTTCAAACTTGGTATTTCGAAACGGAAAGAAATCCGAAAACACTTACCGTGCCCCACATGACCAAAGAAAATTGAGACCTAACACCGCGCGAGCATTTTTAGGTCGCGCACAATATAGTGGAAACGTCTTATCTAACAAGTGAGGTAGTAAAATGCCAAACTCGCATAAACTTGATTTTTGGACGTTGGACTATGTTGATGACATTACTGAAAAAAATGATTGTCCAAATTGATGTTCAAAATTAAATTTTTTTAAGCAGAAAAATCAACGAAAATTTTTATCTTCCAACACCGGCTGATAAATTTTTAAGAATAAAGGGAATGTGGTTTAAAAAATGCACTTTTTGAAATTTTCAAACCTTCGAGTTGAGCCTATTGAGACAAAAACAAAAAAATATATTTTCCTTCAAAAACTGGCATTTGCTTAAAGCAACTCTCGTTGAAAAACATCAATAATTTTCCCAGTCGGTCCAAAACTCGTCGGTTTAGCCAGCGTTTGAACATGAAAATTTGGTTGATTTTTTAAATTCGGGAAGAGGGGGTCGTGATTTTTTAAACATGTTAAACATCAATGCAAGCATTCCTTTTTAAGTTATGTTATCTACATCTATAGTCCAAAGTTGTGTTCCAAAAAGATCAAGTCCTATATTACTCTCTTAAACCCACTGGATCTAGAGCAAACGGTGCATGACACCGCACAGGCATTGCTAGCTCGCGCGTGGTCTAGCGAGAAAAGTCAGTTATTTTAAAGGCATTTTGAAGTCGGTAGAGATCCTTTACTGTATTTGCCCCAGAACTAAGACACAAAATAAACCTTTTGACCGGTGCGCGGTCATACATACATATACATAGGACATACATACATACATATATACATACGGAAAGTGTAGTTATTCAGAAACGTTATTTTAAAATAAGAAGACATTCAATTTGATTACAGGAATCTGTTATTGCCATTACAACAATATAAAGCTTTTAGATAATGAAATGACAAACTAGGCATGAGGCTTGGTGACAATAATATACAGGGTGTTTTCTCTCAAGGTTCCGGTATTTAGAATTCAATTTCTCAACAAATACTGGATCGATTTTTAAAAAGTTTTGATTTATGAGTAGCCTGATAACTAGAAGGAATATCGGTATGGATCATAAAAATTACCACTTTCAATTGAATGGACCCATGCGGGTTTCGTTAAATTGTCATAATTTAACATGGGGAAGAAGTGCCCTGTTACCATAGCCACATTGACCGAACCCGGCAAAAGCTGTACAGTGTCCTACCTTTTTGTATTAGTTTTTCTTGACAACGACCGTTGTAAGAGATACCCCATTCCCCATGTTAAAATCATGACATTTTATAAAACCCGAAAGTGTTCATTCAATTGAAAGTCGTAAATTTTTTGACCTACACCGATATTCCTTCTAGTTATCAGGCTACTCAAAAATCAAAACTTTTTAAAAATCGATCCAGTATTTGTTAAGAAATTGAATTCTAAATACCGGAACCTTGTGAGAAAACACCTGTACAATAATTAATAAACTTTAAATACCTTTGATATTTCAATTCTGCTAACAAGTATTCCAAACACTCTATTCTAATAATACAACTAATAATACCACTCTATTATGTTATATAGGAAAAAAAATACCAGGAGTTAAGGTATGAAAAAACTCTTACATGTTGATGTTTCTAGTCCAATACTTAAAGGTAGTTGGATTATGGTTTGTAGACGTTTGTTAAACATTTAACTCCGCGATTTGATTCAATTTTTGAATTGGGAATATGTTCAACAGATTGACAGTTAAAAACTTGTGGAATGATATTTCTTTTAATAAAACCGAATTACTAATATTGTCTTGTAGTCGTGTTGCCAGATTTGGATTTTTCAAATGACCTCTACCAGCACATGTTTTGTAATCAGTGCGACATTTTCCCGATTCCAGCCACGTAGAAGAGTGGCTGCCAATGAGATATTTCTTTTGGCAATAGATGTTTTACTCTTATTCGCCATCTAAGGTGTAAAAATTGGATAGATTACAATTGAACGTATAAGCTTTATTCATTTTTATCCACAGTCAGGGCTTACAGAATAATGTTGTACGTCCGTCCGTCCGTCTGTCTGTCTGTGACATGCTAGCGGCCCAACGACTGGACCGATCGACTTGAAATTTGGGACACTTGTTTATCCTGCAAATGCTCAAGCTAATTTCGAAGGTAAAAAAAATCGGGTGTTGCCAAGGGAATAGGTTTAAAATACAGACAAATTGAAGCATCCTGACTCGGGCTATATAACACTGCACACTGTGATTTTGTAGTGAAAACGGTATTATTGACCCGTTTATAGCAAAAGATTTACCCCTATTTTATATCCGATTGATTCAGCCAAATGCTTGAAAACGGAACTCTGTATGTATTCACTGCAATTTGTTACTCATTAGAGGTTTCCGGTACACTTTTACTGTCTTCCGGCTTCACGATGTTTTTATCTGAAGGCAGAAGAAGCATTTGGGAATTGAAAGTTTGAAATTGCAGCATCTTGTGAGCAGAAATGTACTTTTCGATTTGTTCAAATTTGTTAAGCAAAGGTTTACGTACTGTATAGGTAAACTCATTTTTCTCCACAGCTTCTGGTTCCGACAGTCCGATGCCATAGTATTTGCATCTTTCAGTTAAATGAACATAGGTAACCGGTTCATCAGCGTAGCTACAATCAATATTACCAATAGTTTCCCTCTATTATATCGTAGGCCACTGAATCCATAGAGTAATCTATTTCCAGTTAAAGCTTGGTCAATGGTTGGACTGTTGTGTGGCTGATTTGCTTTACTTATCACCATGCCGATTATAAATGAATCCAATTAAAACCAACCCATTTCGGGACTATGTATTATGTGTGAATGCTACACATTAAAAACTACAAATATTAATGTTACTTTTCCTGGCTCTTTGGAAGTTTGAGAACAGGGTTTAAGGTATAGCTAATTCTTGCATTGCACGAGCAGTACTCACTACTAACAACACAAATTTAAACTGAGAATGAAAACTTTTAATATACCATGACAGTGATGATTTAAACTTTGCCTCTGCAGAAGTATTTAAATTGTTCCGTCACGGTTCTATCGTGATATGGTGGAGACATTTCCAGTCTGTATTACCACACTGCACTGACAAGATATGAAGACCTCAGCCGAATAACCACCCATCTCGTAGGAGGATTTTTTAACCTAGAAAGTTGTCATGGAAACTTCATTTTAAATTGATTTTAAATTAAATAAAAACTCTTCCTCCGAGATGGGTGGTTATTTGCCAGAGGTCTTCATATTTTATCTTATGATTACTATGACTCTTTTATAAAATTTAAGAGATTGTTGCTGACACAACATCTTATCGTTGTGAGATTGTTGCTGACACAACATCTTATCGGAGTGAGATCGCTACTAGTTGCTTAATACTTAACCAATTTGCTTCAAATATTTTTCTAAATTATCAAAAAAAAAATATTCTTTAACTTATTCTGAGAAAATTTTTGAAATGATGTTGACAGCAAAAGTTATAATGGCCGACAGATGAAAAAAATCCAGAATTTTTTAAAATAAAATCTTCAAAAAAATTTCTCAGAACAAGTTAAAGAATATTTTTTTTTGATAATTTAGAAAAATATTTGAAGCAAATTGGTTAAATATTGAGCGACTAGTAATGATTTGAAATTAACATTAGTCTTATGGCGGTAATGACGTCACCCGTTTGTGACGTCACTGGCCTATGTCGTCAAAATTCACTACAATTAAGTTATTCTTCTTTAAAGTTAGGTTAGGTTAAAAAAGTAATTATCGTTTTCTAACCAAACCTAACCTGACTTTAAAGAAGAATAACCTGTGGTCAAATTTTTTTAAACTCAAAAAGGTCACTATGACCTTAAAATGTGACCTGGCAGAAAATTTCCTAGTATTGAAATTGCTCGAAATATCATAAGAAGTGTTTCTATGAAGTTTAGTTATGTTGGAGAAGTTTTAGGATTTTCAATTTTTTTCTAAGTTTTGTGGTCCCCTTTGCTGTATTCCAACCCATTTTTAAGTTTGCCGACATATGTTTTGCAATTCCGTGGTCTGGAGGAATCGCAGTGCAGTTACTCAAGATTAAAGATAGACCAAACGAATATTGGCATTTTGTCTGATGCCTCCCCTCATAACTTGTTTATACTTGTTTCAGTTCAGTCCGTAAGCTCCAATGTAAAAACTAAGAGAGGCCGTTAAAACTTCCAAATCTGATTTGCTCTCATGACATTGTCTGAATGGAATGGAGTAAAATTCCTTAAAGACTACAGACAGACGGAGTTTATAATAAAGCAACAGCAAAGATATATTTAAGACTAGTAGAAAGCGGTATATCTGTTTACGAACTAATCTGAAACGTATTATTAAGTGTTGAAAACACTTTATGCGAACGACAAGTCCGTCCGTCCGTCCGTCCGTCCGTCCGTCCGTCCGTCCGTCCGTCCGTCCGTCCGTCTGTCCGAGCGATAACTGGAGAACGGCTTGACCTACGGTCACCAAATTTTGTACACTTGTTCCTTGGCTCAAGAGTGAGGCTAAGTTCGAACTTGGGTCAAATCGGTCACACCCCCTGCCCCCCATCAATTAAACCCCAAAACAAACCATTAAATCAAACAGAATAGTGATATGTAGGAGTCCAACGCCAGGATAGAGCTCTTACTCATTTTAAAACTGACGCTTAGGTAGTTTACATTACACTCTATGTCTATCATCTATACATGATAATACCCTGAACCTATATTTCAGAGTGCAAAACCTGGGATTTTTGGGGAAATTGAGATATGGGGTTTAAACGATTCCCATGAGTAATAGAACATCTTTGACGGATACGGGACCACTCCTACTGACACCAGGGTGCAGTACCCGGATTTTCGGGGAAATTGAGATATGGGGTTTAAACGATTCCCATGAGTAATAGAACATCTTTGACGAATACGGGACCACTCCCACTGACACCAGGGTGCAGTACCCGGATTTTCGGGGAAATTGAGATATGGGGTTTAAACGATTCCCATGAGTAATAGAACATCTTTGACGAATACGGGACCACTCCCACTGACACCAGGGTGCAGTACCCGGATTTTCGGGGAAATTGAGATATTGGGTTTAAACGATTCCCATGAGTAATAGAACATCTTTGACGGATACGTGACCACTCCCACTGACACCAGGGTGCAGTACCCGGGTTTTCGGGGAAATTGAGATATGGGGTTTAAACGATTCCCATGAGTAATAGAACATCTTTGACGAATACGGGACCACTCCCACTGACACCAGGGTGTAGTACCCGGATTTTCGGGGAAATTGAGATATTGGGTTTAAACGATTTCCATGAGTAATAGAACATCTTTGACGGATACGTGACCACTCCTACTGACACCAGGGTGCAAAACCCGGGCTTTTTAGGGAAATTGAGATTTAGTTTGTTTATCGTTATATTTTCAACACTTGGTTACACCCGTTACATCGGTTTATTAAGTGTTGAAAACACTTTATGCGAATGACCAGTCCGTCTGTCCGTCCGTCCGTCCGTCCGTCCGTCTGTCCGTCTGTCCGAGCGATAACTGGAGAACGGCTGGACCTACGGTCACCAAATTTTGTACACTTGTTCCTTGGCTCAAGAGTGAGGCTAAGTTCGAACTTGGGTCAAATCGGTCACACCCCCTGCCCCCCATCAATTAAACCCCAAAACAAACCATTAAATCAAACAAAATAGTGATATGTAGGAGTCCAACGCCAGGATAGAGCTCTTACTCATTTTAAAACTGACGCTTAGGTAGTTTACATTACACTCTATGTCTATCATCCATACATGATAATACCCTGAACCTACATTTCAGAGTGCGAAACCTGGGATTTTTGGGGAAATTGAGATTTGGGGTTGAAACGATTCCCATGAGTAATAGAACATCTTCGACGAATGCGGGACCACTCCCACTGACACCAGGGTGCAGTACCCGGGTTTTCGGGGAAATTGAGATATGGGGTTTAAACGATTCACATGAGTAATAGAACATCTTTGACGAATACGGGACCACTCCCACTGACACCAGGGTGCAGTACCCGGATTTTCGGGGAAATTGAGATATGGGGTTTTAACGATTTCCAGTAGTAATAGAACATCTTTGACGAATACGGGACCACTCCCACTGACACCAGGGTGCAGTACCCGGATTTTCGGGAAAATTGAGATATGGGGTTTAAACGATTTCCATGAGTAATAGAACATCTTTGACGAATACGGGACCACTCCCACTGACACCAGGGTGCAGAACCCGGATTTTCGCGGAAATTGAGATATGGGGTTTAAACGATTTCCATGAGTAATAGAACATCTTTGACGTATACGGGACCACTCCCACTGACACCAGGGTGCAGTACCCGGATTTTCGGGGAAATTGAGATATGGGGTTTAAACGATTTCCATGAGTAATAGAACATCTTTGACGAACACGGGACCACTCCCACTGACACCAGGGTGCAGTACCCGGGCTTTTGGGGGAAATTGAGATATGGGGTTTAAACGATTTCCATGAGTAATAGAACATCTTTGACGAATACGGGACCACTCCCACTGACACCAGGGTGCAGAACCCGGATTTTCGCGGAAATTGAGATATGGGGTTTAAACGATTTCCATGAGTAATAGAACATCTTTGACGTATACGGGACCACTCCCACTGACACCAGGGTGCAGTACCCGGATTTTCGGGGAAATTGAGATATGGGGTTTAAACGATTTCCATGAGTAATAGAACATCTTTGACGAACACGGGACCACTCCCACTGACACCAGGGTGCAGTACCCGGGCTTTTGGGGGAAATTGAGATATGGGGTTTAAACGATTCCCATGAGTAATAGAACATCTTTGACGAATACGGGACCACTCCCACTGACACCAGGGTGTAGTACCCGGATTTTCGGGGAAATTGAGATATTGGGTTTAAACGATTTCCATGAGTAATAGAACATCTTTGACGGATACGTGACCACTCCTACTGACACCAGGGTGCAAAACCCGGGCTTTTTAGGGAAATTGAGATTTAGTTTGTTTATCGTTATATTTTCAACACTTGGTTACACCCGTTACATCGGTTTATTAAGTGTTGAAAACACTTTATGCGAATGACCAGTCCGTCTGTCCGTCCGTCCGTCCGTCCGTCCGTCTGTCCGTCTGTCCGAGCGATAACTGGAGAACGGCTGGACCTACGGTCACCAAATTTTGTACACTTGTTCCTTGGCTCAAGAGTGAGGCTAAGTTCGAACTTGGGTCAAATCGGTCACACCCCCTGCCCCCCATCAATTAAACCCCAAAACAAACCATTAAATCAAACAAAATAGTGATATGTAGGAGTCCAACGCCAGGATAGAGCTCTTACTCATTTTAAAACTGACGCTTAGGTAGTTTACATTACACTCTATGTCTATCATCCATACATGATAATACCCTGAACCTACATTTCAGAGTGCGAAACCTGGGATTTTTGGGGAAATTGAGATTTGGGGTTGAAACGATTCCCATGAGTAATAGAACATCTTCGACGAATGCGGGACCACTCCCACTGACACCAGGGTGCAGTACCCGGGTTTTCGGGGAAATTGAGATATGGGGTTTAAACGATTCACATGAGTAATAGAACATCTTTGACGAATACGGGACCACTCCCACTGACACCAGGGTGCAGTACCCGGATTTTCGGGGAAATTGAGATATGGGGTTTTAACGATTTCCAGTAGTAATAGAACATCTTTGACGAATACGGGACCACTCCCACTGACACCAGGGTGCAGTACCCGGATTTTCGGGAAAATTGAGATATGGGGTTTAAACGATTTCCATGAGTAATAGAACATCTTTGACGAATACGGGACCACTCCCACTGACACCAGGGTGCAGAACCCGGATTTTCGCGGAAATTGAGATATGGGGTTTAAACGATTTCCATGAGTAATAGAACATCTTTGACGTATACGGGACCACTCCCACTGACACCAGGGTGCAGTACCCGGATTTTCGGGGAAATTGAGATATGGGGTTTAAACGATTTCCATGAGTAATAGAACATCTTTGACGAACACGGGACCACTCCCACTGACACCAGGGTGCAGTACCCGGGCTTTTGGGGGAAATTGAGATATGGGGTTTAAACGATTCCCATGAGTAATAGAACATCTTTGACGTATACGGGACCACTTCTACTGACACCAGGGTGCGAAACCCGGGATTTTTATGGAAATTGAGATTTAGTTTGTTTATCGTTATATTTTCAACACTTGGTTACACCCGTTACATCGGTTTATTAGCATTTGTAAAAGTAACTTTCTCAGTTCAAATATTCAGGAGAATACGAATCTAATTTTTGCATTTTAGTTGTCAAACTTGAGCAGACATCATTGCGTTACGAAATCACAAATTCACAAGACCAAGCTGTTATTTCATGTTTCATACGTATTTGTATTTATACGATGTTGTTTCTGATTCGGACTAAATATAAATGACAAGATATATGTATGGATTTATTGGTATGCAGATGATTGCTCCCCATTATTTGCTCCCCATTATTTGCTCCCCTGTACGTTTTGCTCCCCAAATTATTTGCTCCCCTAGAAATTTTGCCCCCTGGAAATTCGCCCTCCAAGATATTGTCAAAACAAACTAATCATTATTATCCTTATACCTAACCTAACCTAACCTAACCTAAATTTACTTAAAAATCGAAACAGACAGCGACTTGTAATTTTGCACGTTAGTAATCACGAAGTACAGTACGAGGTATAGAAACATAGAATAATATCGTAGTTTGAACCAGTTTGAAGTAAAAGACACACATTTTTAGACAAAAAAATACATTTTTATGTTGAAATGGGTAAATCTTCGGAAAATATAAATAATCCATGAAAGATGATCTTCTACTTTGTATTTCATATTTACTGACATATTTATATTTATTGTTCTTATAATTATGTCAGTCAGTAGAGATTTTTAATTTGTAAGTAATAATGCCGTGTATTTATGACCATGTACGTATGCATGCAAAACAAATTGGAATAATATGCAAGATCGCGTAATTTCCAGGGTGGAAAAATTTCTAGGGGAGCAAATAATGGGGAGCAAAACGTACAGGGGAGCAAATAATGGGGAGCAAATAATTGGGAGCAAATTATGGGGAGCAAATCATGGGGAGCAAAGATCCGCAAATCATTTAGAATTTTACTCCCATCAACGGTTTAATTTAACGAGTCAATCACACAACTAGGAGTAAATCATGGAATTTACAACGCAACATTTTTTTTCTTTTAAACGCTTATGGATTTCTATTGATGAGTCTGTTGCTGCTGCTTCCAATAACTTTTGTTAGCAGCCTTGAATACAGAATTATGATTTTAAACTTGTGTCACTAAAGACACCAAAATTAGGTAATGCGCATTGCCTCAACTCAGAGTTCGTTAAGGAGTTGTGACTTCGAAAATGGTAATTGGTTTATTTGTTATTTTAATTGATATTGAAATACGTTGAATATCATGAATTACTACTTTATTTATTGGCCTTGTTGTTGAGTTTTGCTAAGTGCATTTAATCACGTTTGAAAATGAGATGACATGGCTATGCTATAGTTTACGAGATTACGGCAATCAAAGCTAAAACATTTACAGCGTGCTTCAGACAATGTAGGAAATTGCATTGTTATGCAGATTAGAAGCTAGATTTTTCTCATTAACTCAACAAAGTCTTTGATGACTAGTTCCTGATTAGAAATTAATATTAATTGCTTCCTTAGGACTCTAAAGCTAGCAAATTCATAAATTCCAAGCGTATTACCTATTTATCAATCATTGTTGTATATCAGCATAAACCAAGCACGATGAAATAAAATTTCAAATGACAATAAAATTCTGTCGTTTCGATTTTAAAACGCAAATTGGGTGTTTTGAGGATCTGACGGTCTCAAATCCAAAGTTTAAAGCATCAATCAATTCATTTTATATTTATTTGATTGGCTTGTCCAACTTGTCCTTGTGTTGTATATATATGCTTTATAGGCAGGTAATCCCAATATTTTACCTGCCTTGATTTAATTGTTCAATGAGATAATAGATAATATAGCATTTTTCAGTTAATGCCTCATTCCTTCTGACAGCAGCTGTGCTACAGGCTACAAGCCATTCAAACGCAAAACAACAATTTTTGATATCCATTGATTTTACTAAAATCTAAATTGACTAGTAAATTAGGTTGCTACTGCTGCAAAAACACGTTATAATTCTAGCAAACTATATGCAAAAGAAACACAAAATGAGAAATGCTAGTATTTTTTTTCATTTTTTGTTGCTGATATAAAAGTTTTAATGCTTTAAATCAACCGTGTCTCAACGATTTAAGAGCTATAAAACTTTGATGTTGAGTTCTTGAGTATCCTATATTTTAATATTACTAATAATACAGTTAACTAAAACTATATTATGATAATCACACTTTTCCGTTACAACGAATTCCGTTATTCGTTAAAGAAAGTCGCAATGCATTTAATTATTTATAAAGGTTACGCTAATTGAAAATACAGCTTAATACTATTGGAAGTTAGGCAGTAAGCGGTACCAGAGTTGAATTACAATTAATGTTGAATGAATTAAGGTATCAGTGTCCCGTCCAGGCCCCAATTTGTAGGAATCTTAAATGAAAACTATCGTAAGATGACGGCTTATCCTCATTTAAAAGTATATATCCCTATGCATCCGTATTTTGTTTTAAAGCTATGATGCGCAAAAATAAGTAGAGAGTTATTGACAACCCTTCCGGCAGTTTATCATATAGGCAATATATTATGTATACAACTAATTACAATAGCTAACTAATAATTTTCAGCTTGAATTAGCATTTCGAATTCAATGCAGTCGTTCACAAATATAACTTAAAGTGTAAATTCTAAAAAAAACAGATACTCGTCAGATACCATGCGACGATATCTCCTACTTAAAGGCAAGACAAAAACGTTTAAATCATTGATCCAATGGTCAACAACTTTGCAAATTGTCAGTCAGATCCTAAAAATAAATAATTCTTTGAAATCGAAATGACAATATTCTAAGTTCCACAACTCCTACTAAACTCCTACCTGATGTGTCTCTACATATATGAATGTTAAAGCAGAATAACAATAATTATTAGTTTACCACTTAGTGTTGGTCATTTGTAAATGAAATGTCCAGTAAATGGATACTATACTTCGGAACTACTTCTAAACTAACATCGAAATGAAATAATTAGGAATGACTCATCCCATCGCCCCATCATCTCATCTCATTAACTCATCATCAATTCGACAAATAATGTGTACTTATTATTAATTCTACCCAGAACTAATCACCATACAGAACGAATCCAACTTATTCTCAATACTTTACATATACAAAGATTTAGATTCCGAATCACGACGACAGTATTATAATCAGGATCAGTCAGTGTGATTCCAATAAGCAATCTCCATTTAAACTCTAGCCACAACGACGAACCTAACCTATAAATATACAATTATAACGTGGTTAAACACAGATCCCTACAATAACAACCTTCCTAATACATTTTTAGTAATTTACTCCTACAAATTTTATGTTCCATGTCGCATATAGCCCTAACGAATATGTTCGGCTTATAGATTTACCAATGGTGTCAAAACCACTTATTACCTTCTATACCTTATTCCTCACTTATATTTTTAGCTTTTAGCGTAATATATATGTTAATGCATATCTTTATTAGTTTCTCCCACACGAGTCTTTACCCTATAACGTCCTTCTTCCTAAATATCCCAAAGTAAATACATTTTGTCCTAGGTAAATGTTCTAAGTTAGTCTTTCACAAGAGCAAGTGGAAGCGAGAACCTGTTGAGTTGATACCTCTCCTCATTCCTCTACCTAATAATAAAAGCTATTTAACTTAAGCCACATTCCCAGTTTGTCTGTATGTGCAGTTGATTGAAACAGTTGATAGTAATCTTGTCACTGTGTACATTAACCATCTTATTCCAAACACGGCTGGAGAAGACTATGAGACTGTCATAATATTTGTACTGAAAGTATTTACACAGTTAAGAGAAGGACTTATTATCACGGAAAATTTATTGGATTGGACAGGGTGCGCGTCTAATGGTCTTCGTTAAAGACAATTAATGTGTTTTATCCCTTGTCCAGAGTTATATTAGTTGTGCTTGGAGCATGAGCTAAGCGAGAGAGAAATAAATCTTGATTTACTTAAAGCTGTAATTCCATGGTCTGAGTGAGACCCGTTTTTAATCAAAAGTGAAAAAGAAATAACCGTTTTTGAGTTTTGGATTGTCGGAAAGATTGAACGTTTTCGAAGTGCTTAGATAGAAGCCTATTTGGAAAGCTGCTGCTTTCACCGGAGAAAGTAGCGTACCTCATTTGTACTTTACGATATAATATTGACTGTCCAGTGCCAAATTGTGTGGTATTGGTTTTGTGTGGGAAACGCGAGACACGACGTGTCATTTCATGTGGATATAATATTATTGAAAACGATACAATGATGAACCATTCAAGTAAATGCATTATTTATTTTTTCTATAAATTTAGATTAAAGTTATAATTAATAAATTCAGATCAAAATAGTCTCGCCGGATGCAGTCTTAAAAAATGTATCACATCGTAAATGTAAATGGATTGTTGAAGGTGTCTACTAGTATGGAATATTGTTGTTGTTGTTGAGCCGTTTAGGTTTTCATTGTTTTAGCATTTTAATGCAGACGTTGCTTTCCTTTGTTTTCTCATTTTTTCATAACCCAAGCCACCAAGGGTCATTCACTATTTACAAGCAACGAATTCTTAGCTAATCCTAATGAGAAATGTGAATGATCATATTATGAGAATTAATAAGTTTTTGACTGTGCATATTAGAGCTATCGTCACTTGATATATATTTTAAGTTACGTATAATATCACAGATCAGATTACTGAGAAACCGGTTTCATTCCGTGTATAGACGTTTGAAAGAATTAGATTTGAATCTCTCTTATCTGAGATTTTTCCATGCGTAATCTTTGTAGGCGTAAATGTTTACATATTTTCCAACCTTCCTTTCCTTGTTCTTTTAATCTGACAATGAGTATTTGTTTTATTAAATTTTTTTGCGTAACTTTTTCAAGACACCTTATCTACATACTACGATAACATGGTGTCTATTGCGTTTTAATATTGTAAATCTGTCGAGTCAGGCAATCTCTGTCTAATAAACGAGGATTAAGGCATATTTTAGCAAAACTCTCGGGGTATTTATTGTTTCGTAGAATAATCTGTAGTTAAAACTTGATAAGTTATGGACGTTTTTGGAACCTAAATGAAAATTTTTCAGCATCGCAGGCATTACGACTGAAGAAATCGGTAACTAAAGATATATAATCACTCAGATGTGTTTAATCATCTGCCGCGTGTCTCCACTTATAAAAAATATGGTTTGAACAATGCAAAAGTTTATATCATACCGACTCGGGTGTAGTTTTTCATGAAAATCCTAAAAAATGATAATTTTTGCAATAATTTTTCTTATTTTTCTAACAGACAATCCAAGATACGCCCGGTCGTGGAGGAGACCCAGCGCGTTCTTTACTATCGGAGAAGGGTCGGATGAGGATTCGGAACATTACAATGAATTTGATTCAGACGATGACAGCCCCAGTTCAGCATTTAATCGACAACGGAGAAAGTCCTCTGCGCCCTTCATTTACTCATCGAATTCCAGTTTAGGTGGGTTATCGCTTACCAATAATTTTAAATGTATGCAATAAAATATAAAATAATTCCATACATTTTATTACTCTGACTGACACTCCAGACTACCATATAATTTTGTCCAAACTTCAATGGAAGTAAAAAGGTGTGAGTCGACACTCGGATGTGGAGTATAAAAAGCCGGCATTGTAATTGTAACCCCAACCAAACAATTAAATCCCACCGGCACAGTTGTAGTTTGTAGCCAACTGTAACTTTTGTTCACCCCATCATAGTCCCTTCTAACTCTCTACTATAACTGTACAATCAAGATGGGTTTTTATACAACTAAGTAAAATGGCAATAAATGGAAAATGCATGTAATATATGGAATATCTATGATATCTACTAAACTAACCAGAATATCGCCTGGTTGAGGGTGTGTGGTTAACGTAACTATGAACTATGTTCATACGAATAGAATACATTAGTTGCGTTCAGTCTTAGAATTTCAGAAGGTTAGACCAACGTCCTCATTTAAATAGCGTTTCATTTATAAGTTATAGGATATAGAAAATAACAGCTCTACAAAACAATAACTTTAACCTCGCTCGACGTGATTTTACTCTTTACCTTTACGCACTATTCATCCTCTAGTTAAATAGAGTGTATACAGATTAGGAATTTAGTCATTTGTTGAAACGTTAAAAACAACATGTGTTGTAGTGTGTTTACTCTGCCAAAGAGTTTATTTCAGTGAACCAAAAGGGTTGAAAAAGATATGGGGTTCTTATTCCTTATTCTTAAAAAGTGTTTGTGCATTTGTCGGAAATAGAAATAGAACCATTTTTGGTTAGTTTAGGGTTTCTGTAAAATTTAGGGACAGTACTCGTAGGCTGTAGGCAAATTGATTCATTGGGAAAAGAGTGATATTGAATATTTATTTCGATAGCAATGCATTTTAAAAGACCGATCGTTTACAGTATCACGTAGGCCGTTTAAGAGTCACGTCATCAATCTGACTTATTTGTTAACCCTAGATGAGTTAGGTCAGGTTCTCTGATAGTTTAATCAATCTGAATCTGAGCTCTTAATTATTTTTGTTTGTTTGACACTACATATTATTGGTTACGATTATTACGACATGTTGTTGAGTGTTGAGCCGAGTTCGCCCAAATTGTACATAAAAGTTCTGAAAAGTTGTAACGAAGTGCGCATTTATATAAGAGCTCAGATAACATACATTTCAATTTAACAATAAAAACAAGTATATTTTTAGGCCTTGAATTTTTAATAATAATAATTATATAGTTTAATTTTTAATACATACAGCTATCAAACAAAATCGTGGTTAAGTCGAGTAACGAGTGGTTTCGTAAATTACAAACATGCCTCACATTGTCACATTTGAAGTTTTGGATTGATAAATGGCAAAATATGATCCTTTGATTTATTAAATTGACAGTTCACGAATATGAATTAACGAATCTAATCAATGTTATATTCTTAGAATATTAGTATGTAATGGATTATCATTTTTTGGTTTAGGAATAAGTAACTTATTTATAGAACTCTGATTTGGAACTTTAGGAATTAGCATATATATGCATTTAGAGTACAACCTTTTAGAGAAGTTTCCTTTTATGTACTGTTATGTTTCAAAACTTTATTGTTTGTTTTCATATCTCTTGTGGGCGATGCCATGTTTTTAGAATATAGTTAGAATTTTGATATATGCAATACTATATCTGTATCTGTGGGTATGCGTTAGGATGATAATTAGTGCTAATGCAGTAACATGATATGAATTCCTAATTATATTTAGTCGAAGG
This sequence comes from Desoria tigrina, assembly GCA_906901685.1. Classification (NCBI taxonomy): domain Eukaryota; kingdom Metazoa; phylum Arthropoda; class Collembola; order Entomobryomorpha; family Isotomidae; genus Desoria; species Desoria tigrina. The sequence continues at coordinate 1,721,430 of CAJQTU010000010.1, read as the reverse complement.
TGGTAAATGCTTGAAAGATAAGCTCACATTTGTATCACGAACGGTTTACGATTTAGGAGTTGAAAATACTACGGATGATTAATCTTAAACGGGAGCAAGGAGTTTGATTACAAATAATAATCTATAATATTTTTGTACCTTGTGCTTGTATGAATCGTTATTTGCAAGAACTGTCAATACTAAATAGGATAAATAGGCACCGTAAATGCTCGTTCGTGTAGTGTTTCTTTACATTTACAACTGGAATCAATAGTATTACATTTCAAAAGCGGATTATAATTTTATTGTGCAATTTGACTGAAACCCGTAATAAAATGTCTCGCCATTGGTCTTGGTGGAAAGTATTGGAGGCTTATGCATCGGATCCATATAGCCGTCAAATCTTCGACATGGTCAGCTATGGAAATGAACGTCCATCAAGTACATTGACTTTATAAACGACACAAAAGCATTCATTATCGCACTCGTATTTATTTGAAATTCTGATTTCCAAATTAATTTATTTCTGTAACTCTTATTTCAGAAAGTGACACGGAACAAGGCTGGGAATTGGCAGAAAGGAGAAAGAACCGCAGAGAAAGTGTGATCCCGATGAATCAAGGCTTACAAACTTGGGTTGACCTAAAAGGAGTTCCAGGAAATGAGCCGGGTCAGCAGGGTGGTGGGGGTGACCAGACCCTTCAGGTCACCTCTCTCTCTCTGTCCAGAAAGAAACGAATGGCTTATGATGAGATCAAGGAGATGTTAAACGCAGGGAAGATAAAGGAATCTAAATTGGGTGTGAGAGAAAGTGACTATGAAGTCACGGATGAAATCAGATCTCGGCTTTGGCCTCTTCTTGCCTCCATTCATGAGGCTAATCGAACTAGTCTTGATGGCATGTACTGGGATACCGTTAGTCAAATGTTTGGATCTCAAGGTAGATATTTAATGATCATAAAATATTTGAAGTTTTTGGAGAAATTGAAATTAAATGAGATCATGATTTATCTTACAGAAGTTCCACCTGAAGAACACACATCCCTCCCGGGTTTCACCGATACCCACTTCCATTTGTATTATGGACTTTCATCTGATGGACGAAGATTCTGTGACCGGCTTGTGTCAGTTGTAGGATTTGTCTACCCTGAGATTACATATTGTCCCATTCTACTTCCTCTAGTCTCCCTTTTTCTGCACTACATACAGGTCGGCTACATTATAATTAATAAATGCATTGGAGGATTTATAGCGATAAATTCCGGACTTAATTTTATTTACTTTTTTTAGGAGGAGAAAGCATATAACTCCATTTGCACGCTTCTTTCTGCAAAACACAAAGTCTTTCTTACTCAGACGAAGTTAGAATGGGAAGTCACTTGCGAAACCGCAATGAATCTTACTAAAAAGTTCTCCGTAAGTATCTTCATCTTCCAGCCATATTAACGTTGTCAAAAATTACTCAACCAGATGTCTATGTAAATTAGACGGGGCTTATGCATTATTTATCCAAGATACACCTATACATTATATTAAAATATCGATATGGTTTGTAAATTCATACATAGAAGCCGGCCTTCACATTCATAACTCGAAATTTGAAACCTGGAGAAAAAGTTGAAAGTGTGTTTCAAGGATGGATATGGTGGATCTTGAGAGATTTGCCTCTGCCTCATCTGGTACGTTTCGACTTTTGATTCTGATACACATGCTTGCTAAGTTATGTAAATATACGTATTGTGTTATTGTGCGATGGAATATTAGGCCTGCAGGTTAAAGATTTGCATAAATAATTCCGATTAATCAGATCACTAACTGAAATGATTTCTTAAATTTATTAGGCAAGGGTGGTGGACTGTTTCTTGATGGAAGGAATTAAAGTCTTATATCGAGTAGCAATAGCGTTACTTCTCTCCTTCACCAAAGCTTGCAACTCTGACTCCAAATGGTCTAATCTACTTCAAACCTCTGGACTTGACAGTGCCATATCCAAATTTTGTCGTGATATTACAGTAATTTTTTATTGCCAATTATTTCGCAATACTAATATCTTTATCTATAAGTTCAGCTAGTTTGCTGACTTTATCGGAGTGGTGACATATAATAAGTTTCATTGGAGTGATAGTGGAAAATGTGCCTTACATTTCAGTTGACTCCACAAAGGCTCTTAAAATCAGCCTTTTCGATCCGAGCCTTTCGGGGTTCGGAAATCAGAAAAATTTCAACGAAAGTTGAACTGATGTTGAAAAGTCGGAACGTCAGTGGTGGTGGGAAGATGCAGAGGTCAAAATCAAACGAAAATATTCCTACTAGTCAATCTCAGATGGATATTCAAATGATGTCACATACTTTGGCAATCAAAGAGGTAGGTATTGCAAAGCATTTTTGTCAACTGCTACAGTTTGAGTCTTTTTTATTGCCTGGGGCATATTTTCCTGGCCTTTCATATGAAATCTTTTATCGTATTTTCCTTAATGTAAACAAATCGCTCTTGATAACGTTGAGCTTTACTATAAAAAGAAGCTATGCAAATTCAAATTAACATAATGTTTGAAATGTTTGCTAAAGCATCTTGGTCAGTTTATAATTCTTTGAACAATTGGCTCAATCTCTTAAAAATTCTTTTTCGCATGCTACGTCTTCTGGAACAATGCAATTAATAACACGGCTTTATGGTGGTGGTAACAATAACTATAAATGGGTGCACTGATATCCATCCGTTCGTCCACTAACGAATGGACGGTGCAGGGGAAGAGTACTCCAGATCATAAGTCTGCTGGGATGGGGCATTTTCCAATAAATGACCTTAAATCTGTCGCTTCTCGAGAATCTGTAAGTCTCGACAATACTAACTTTGTATATTTTTTTCATCTTTCCTACTACCGCATTTGTTTTCGTATTAGATTGATACAGACTTCTTGCCTTGTTTTTAATCAACAAGTTTTTTTTGTAAAATTACAGCTTCTGGCAATATGGAATTGGTTGCCTATGCGGATTACGATGTATCAACCCGAACTGTTGTACACTACAGAGGAGCATGGCTGTTCTTTAACGACGTTTTTCAAGCGAGTTGAAACTCATGAGCCAACGATTTTAATCATTAAGACCACAGATGATGAGGTACTTTAATTATTGATTATGTAAATCCAAAATAAGTCGAATGTTTTTGTTTATATTGGTATTGAAATTATGTTATTTTGTCAATATAGGTCTTTGGTGCCTACTGTTCTGCTACTTGGGGTGCAAGAAACGAGAAGGATGAACGAGGGGACAGACAGCGTTACTTTGGGACTGGAGAGACCTTTTTATTTACATTGTGGCCAGAAAGAAAGAAGTATCCTTGGGTTGGCATTAATGCTCGTCCCACCATGGACGCTGAAAATGACAATGAAGACGATTCCCAAAACAACGCAAGCCGGGGACGTGCCCGAGGGGCTGAACTTTTTATGCACGCGGATACTCATATGATCTCAGTTGGCGGAGGGTGCGTATTCAGTTCATCATCAATGAATAAAAATCCAAAATCGTTACATGCCGATTTTAATTAAACTAAAAACAATTGCTTTTATTTTATCCAGAGATGGGCAAGGAATCTGTTTGGATGCAGATCTCCGGTTTGGAAAGTCAGAAACATGCATGACGTTTCAAAATGCACCTTTAGCAACCAAGAAGGATTTCGAAGTTTCAGTTCTGGAGGTTATCGGCTTTTCAAACGGATAAACATCCAGAAGGAACCACATATCCGACTGTATATTGCTTTTGATGTTGTCACTCTAGATATGACATAATTTAAATCTGAGTAGTTTACTCTGCATTTTTTCAACAATTAATCGTCATAATATTTATTTTAATGTTCCTGAAAAGTTATAAATATATTATATATATTCGTAGGGGAATAGTCTTATCTATTGTTTCGTATACGATACTTACATACAATATTATATATCGCGCAGCTACCAAAATAATGATATACGCTTTGATTTCCAGATTCGCTTGGATTTTTTTTACTATCGCTAATACAATATTATACAATGTATAAGTGTTTCATTTACACACCTCAGTCATTTAGAAGGGCAACTGAACAACTGTAGGCCATTTAGTTACCATATTATGTACAATCGCAAACTTAGCACTCCTCTGTTTAGCTACTCTAGTTCAAGTCAGGATGTCCTAAACTTGTTTTTCTGTTCCTAAAAAATCAATGAACGATATAATTATAACTCCAGGAAGGAACATTCATGCTGTACAATAATTCACATCCGCTCGTTTTCTGCTTGCTAATAGAAGTACCGCAGAATTAGTTGCAATAACAATACAAAAAAGCCTAATTGTTCTAACAATATGTGAGTCGATGTGATAGCTGCGTTTTTACAAAAGTAGTGTAGCAAATACATATTTATACTGATTTTCCTGTATATTAAATGTGATTTAGTAAGATCGTCACGAACCGATGTAAATTATATAAAGTAGTTTAGTATTTTGTCAGGTTCGCAGCATAATACCCGTTACGTTCTTTTTATATTCAAAACTGGCAAATATTTTATGTAAATATAAAATCGAAATCATAATTCATTCCTTATGAAACAGACTCATGTCCGAAAATCCCTCAATCTATACCCTGACAAGTCATACAGCTATACTGGAGTTAAGAGTGACCTTAGCATTTATAAAAATACCAAACTGCAGCAACAAAAGATACAATATAAACACATGTATTGAAAAAATAGCAGCTTGTCGAATCTTCTGCAATAGTTCATTCGAAAAGAGGCAACGAGTAACTTTAATAGGGAAGTAATCGATGTTACAATAATTATTATTTGGGTGGTACAGTCGTGATAGTATGTTACACAGTGTTGTACATTGAACAAGTAGACTTAGCCAACTGATCCTAAACCACCACTTAGAGTTATCTACTTATACCTTCCCGTGTGTGTAGAAATAATAATAATAGAACTTATCTGTAATAAATTACAATTTACATAAAATACATCATTCCAAACATGTCATCCTATCCTCTCTTGGAAACTGAAAAGTCAAAACTTGTAGTACTTTCAAGTAGAAATTGCCTAACCCACGATGAAGAACAAGATGATATCATGAAAATAATAATAATAAATATATTAAAATAAAAGAATTGAACCCTTATAAATAAATCCCATGTCTATTAAACTGATTATTTCATGCAAATGTAGACGGCTTAGAAGCTATAGGATAAATAAGATCGAGAAAGGGAGAAAGGGACCAATTTCAATGCAATTGGCAATATCGCATTTTTATTAAATTGTATTTATTCAGAAGTCTGGATTCCACGAACCAAAGGATATAAGCGTTCATTTCATTTCATAGGTCCAAGGAGTCTAAATCTAAACCCTTATTTTATAGACCCCGACTGGTTTCCAACTGTATTATAATAAAAATTCACATCTCAAGGAATATGATGAATGAATGAAGGGGAAATTTCTTGCAAAGGCATTTTTAGGCATGTACTTTTGTATAGCAACAGTCGAGGTAGAGCTAGTGGACGGAATAATGTAATAATGTCACACTGTTGGACAGATAATGATGTAATCCCCTTGTCCCTATATACGTTAAAAAAGGAAAGGAAGTGCACGATGTCCAGTCGCCCCGTCGTCGTCAATCTTTCTATATAATGCTTCTGTGTACGAAGATGGTTCGCTCGGACTTATCTTCTTTCTCTAATATATTTCACAAAGTCCTTAAAGATGAATGAGAATAAAAGGAGGTCAAGCTGGTACTGCCTAAAACTCTTTATGGCTATTTATGATGAGCCTTGTGGATATGGCCAACACGGTCCGTGTTACAGTCCCTTTTGATAATCGGTCCTTCGATTTCACTCCAAGAAGTTATCAATGAGAATTTTTTTTAGCAACTACCGTTTTTTATTGAAATCCAAACCCTTCTCAACCCCCACCTGAAATAAGTCTATTCATTGAGAGGTTTTAAATTGACAGTGATGTATTTCTACATCCCGTAGCGATGCACACGATTTAGTTATGATTTGGGGTAAAATTATATTTCGGCAAAGCTCATGACACATTTCAAAATGCAACTCGAAGAGCTGACCAAGCGATTCCATTACATTATAATCTGTCAAAAATTCACCGAAATTTTTCATTCTTTGAGTAAACCCCCAAAATGTATTTGTCTTTGAGTAAACCCCCTTGCTTGATCTTTCTTTGAGTAAAACCCTAAAAATCTGAATTGGGACCATTCTTCCTGACCAATTTTATTGACAGGGACTGCAACATGGATAATTGTAGCTGTCCAGTTTCAGTTAACCTCCGTACTGGCACTAATACTAAACACGCATAGTAACACATCTTTTGGAAAAAATCGTATAAAACATTTTTAAAACTTATACAGAATCCTGACTCAAACGGAACAAGGTTCCAAGCTAAATAAAGTCTTCATCTCCCATGATCCTTCGCCTAATATTATTGAATACATTATTATTATTATGTGCCTAACGCTATGCATACATTATAAATTACAATAATATGATAAAAATAATAATAATACAGCGATTATTTCATGGCAATAGTGATTAGGATTAGGACTACAGGCCAGTATATAATATGTATGAATTTTTCACCCAAGCCCTAACCCGTTTCCATCTCAAAGATAGGCCTTATGGCTGATCCTTCATTGATAAAGTCTCCCTGGCCTATTTGATTGATTGAATTAATATTCAAATGAATGACCACAGGCCGGAGAGATCAGCATGGGCTCAACAGGTTTCCATTGTAACTGCTCTTAATACAAGCCTTCAGCTCCATCATCCAATCCGTCTTTTTTAACGTCTCAATCTCCTTTCCCTGCGGGACACCCTTGGTGATGAGCATGAGGATCGGGATCATAAGTTCCTAAATTCTGATCCAGGTGATCCCTCTCATAAACATTAAGGCAGTATATCATGCGCTTTCAAATTACTTCTGTACGGTAGTCCAGACGTTTTTTATTACATTTTAGGAATGCCATTATAATTACTGATTTGTTTCCATTCAAAAGACAAGCTATATCTCAATGAACTTCGAGACCTTTCCAGCCTATAGGTCCAGCACCCAGACACAATGAAGAAGAATGGTTACATGGCCATTATGCTTTACCCCCATAGAACCAAAACCAAGACGGCGTATTTACGGGTGTTCGTTTCCACAATAAAGTCAGCTTGTCTGGTATTGTTCCTACAACCTGGGAAAACAAAGGATCATCAGATGGATGAAATAGCTTGCATTTCAGTTAGAACTCTTAGTTAGTAAAAAGAAAGGCTTAAAAATCTAGCAGAGAGGAATAAGGATCTCTTCGAAGGAAGGGGCTTCGTTGAGACGTTAATAGTAAGAAACGAAGCAGGAAGGAGGCATATAGAAGAAGATTGGGTTGGACTTGAGCTAAAGATCTGCTTCTTGGTATATCGTCGAAACACGTAATCGTACATCACATATTAAAAGCAACAGCCTTATTATATATCCACAGCCCTGCATTTCATATTATTATTATGTCTTATTGAATCCTGAACCAAGTAACTGAAGGAAGCTTTTATAATACTATGCTCTTCCAACTTCCAACCGAACCTCATCTTCATCTCCTTGATTCTTGAAGCGAAATCTGGAGATTCAGGAAGAAGAAGGTTCCTCTTCTTGGCTCTTGTAAGTGACCAACAAGAGTTCTTTTATTCCTCTCGAATCTTCGTCAGTGGGATGCAAGACATGGGCCGACACGGACGGAGACCCCGGCAAGTCCTTACAAACGAAGAATCCTCTGGAACTTTGGTTTAAAACAAGTAACTTGACACACTTGAGATATTAGAAGATTTCATATATTGATTACATTACAGATTACAAGGTTAACAATTAGTGAGAACATTACACCTGTCAAGGCCCACACTTTTTCGGCTTTGAAGGAATTAGGGAGAATAGAGCGGTGGCATAATAACCGTGACTTCATACGGACGTTGTACAGGATGTAAGGCATCCTTGGTCTTAAATCCCGAATGAACTGACATAATTAAAGGGCTCAAGGATCAACATGGATCCAAGGACTGTGGGTGACTTAACGTGAGAATTCATTAAAAAAATAATCAGGAATGCTAGCTGCATTGGTGGAGACTTGATTCAGGGAAACGCTCATGAATCCATCCGAATGAGATAAACAAAGAGTTAGTGAGTTGTTGGTGGCTTTAATTTTGCATATGGACAACCGTGTGCATTCTAGTCACTTAAGTTATTAACGGGGTTCTTCGTACTTTTCCCATATCCACGAATTTCGAAATCGTATTTAAAGTTCCACTGTGTTCTTGAGTTAGTGCTTGAGGTATTATATTTGCGAAAAATTGCAGTGTCTTAAAAGCCGATCTAGTTCATCGAGTTTAAGGGCCCAGGCCCTTTCATGCGGGTAGAAAATATGTTCAACGATAATTGTGATAGTGTGCCATCTTACCTCAAAGTTCGGTGGAAATCCAGGAATTTTCTGTGGAGTTGGTAAGTTGGCAAAAATTACTTTCATCTTGGTTTAATGCGGCCGTTTGATTTGTAAATTATGTGGCTTATGTTCTATGGAACTGGAAGTAGACATTCATACATTATTACCATCAATAGAACAGATTAGCTCCTAGAATTTAGGTCAATAATAAGAGTTTTTGGGATGGTTGTTATTTTGGGTGAGATTCGGGGTCAAAGGCTATCATTTTTTTTGTAAGTTCGTATGCGTATAGTTATGAATTTCACTCGTTCGCGTTCAAAATATTCATGGATGGATCAAGGATAAATAATGTATGTCCTCAACTTATCTGAACCGAGAATTGGGACGATGGTGATTGCCGAATTTATGAAATTTGTGTCCAGGATTTCAAGACAATTTTACAATGAATGATTTTTAAGCGACGTCAATTAAAATATTATTAAATTAAGTAATATTTTTGCATATCAAAATGTTCTGGATATTTTTCTCTGATTTCCAGGTTAGTTCTTTGGATAGCGTTTGAAGCCCTTTGTTCATCACACCTCAGTGTTCACGCCGAACCGGTAAGTGTCTTTAAGGAATCTAAAAAACCGGTGTTGGTGGTATTTCTATTGTCACTCTGAAATTCTGATCAATATCTACAGTTTGGGAGTTAAACTTAGAGATGGACGAAATACCTTCCAATCATTAAGCTTTTTTTGTTCTTATAAATAATAGGACTAAGATTAGATTAGATTACTTTGCGGTCTTCCACCCAATCACCCAATTACATTGGAACAGAAAGCTCGAAGAGTAAAGGTACATGGACGTGGGATGAGCCGGTTTACGACTCGAGATATTTGGAATATTATGGCCCCATGTGAATTGTAATTGTAATTTAAATTGTAAACAAGAACAGAGCCCAACACGAACGTATAAGGACATGGATGCACTTTTCACCGTTAATTTCTCTAACCCTCTCACCAATACTTTAGAGTAAAAATCCATATCATTGATCATTAATCAACTTTCAATTTAGGATTTAGAAGTACTTCTATAATATACATGTTTCAGGTCATATATGTGAGTATAGTTTATTTCCAAATAGACCAAAACTTATCAGGATTGTTATAAAAGCAATAGGCTAATGAAAATTAATTAGTTCTACTACAACTCGTGCATACAATATATGTAATAAACTGTATTCATCATGCTGTTGATCTTAAACAGTAGAAAATACCCAAGAAATTATCGTGGCAAAAATTCATGCCAAAAGCCTCGACAGATCTAACAATATCAAATCAAAACATTGTTAAGTATTCAAAATAAATGGACTTTTCAAGAAACAAACTCCCAAAGAATAAAAATGGTGCAAATTAGTACTACAACTTATTAAAAATTTTACGTACTGTCTAAAACTCATGATACCCAAACATATTATCAGACTAATTATTAAAAGAAATACATAAAGATTATCTGGACTGTGCTGTGCCGATTACTTAATTGGACGTGCATATAAACAAAATTCCGATATTTACGAGAAAGTTTCTATAAGGCCTAGTCCATATTGACCCTAGATCCTAAAAAATGTCACCCTTTTTATTAATGGCCTAGGCCGTTTATAAATAGACTATTCCTCATTTGGCCTGTAACTTACATACACCCTATAAAACTAGAGGTAATTGAAAGGATTAGGGATCATTAAAGCAGTATTATTCGAACGAAGGTAGTTCGTGTGCTTTTCGTTTCAGGGATGAAATCAGATTGAAACTAGGTAAATTTCATTACTAGAATAAATGGTGCTCTTATACAGAATCTAAATTGTTTAAAAGTAAATCGTATGACATGACAGGCATGACAGAAGAGGTGTGTTTCTGTGGTTAAGGGGGAACTGGATTCCTTAAAAAACTACGAGCTGAACTTTCCTAACAAAATATATAAGGAACGAAAAAATTATAAGATCTCCAGAATTTAGAACTAATATTTATAAAAGCAATCCACGGAACGGTTGTTTGTAACGAATCCGGCCTTGCCGGTACTAGATCCGGCCTGGAATTTGAATATAATATTGAATTCCAACATATCTATGAAGTTGTAAAAATCCTCCAGAGGTTAGATTTCTTAGTAGTAACTATACGTTTTGGTTTTTTAAAGGGAGTCCATGAAATGCACATTGAACAGGACTAAAAATAAAACTTAGAGCAGAGTCTTTGCCTTTAAAGATCCTTCTGTAACTTTCAATGTTCCAAGAGAGAGATCCTGATCAAGACATTTAGAAATCCAACCCTTTTTACTTATTTTGTATATACATTTGGATTTGTTTAAGTCTTTAAAATGCAATCTTTCCGATTTCCAATTCACTTTCCCCAACCTTTTGGAATCCAGGAAAAGGTTTGAGAAATGCATATCTCCGTTAAAAATCTGGTACTCATTTTCGGGACCAAGTGATAATAAAATCGTTCCTATTGCAATCTTCCAGAGTCAGTTCCTCAGTTCTTTTTTGGCAGGGCTAGATCAAATAAAAAATCTCCGCTGAGTTATTAAAAGATGATATATGTGGTTTAAATCTGCGGATTTTTTGCTCTTTCAAGTGCAAGCAAGATTTTAGCTGTACAAGGGAAGGGGATAAAAAATTGCATGTTCGAAAACCTACGCTTTCCACCCCTCTATTTTGCAGAAATATTATACACTCCTAGTCGATATAGAGGCAACCAAATACAATAAACCAAGCAATTCAAAACACAGTCTATTACAATATTACAAAGTCAACACTTTTGAAATCTCGGCATGACAAGTTTTGTTCATTTAGCATTAGAGATATTACTATTAATATTCAAGTCCAAAATCAGCGTTGTAATGAAATCTAATGGAGTTCTGTAGTTCATAAAACGACTCTTCAAGGATTAAACTCCACCAAATGCACATACTCACACATCCCTCGTGCATTTGCAACATCAAACATTAACGATTACATGCATATAGGGAGATGGAGACCAAACATAGGATCAGACATGAAATAAAACCAAAACCATAAAACTCTATTTACGAATTCAATGGGATGGGCATTAACATCCTAAATTGTTTGTTGACACATTATTTCCCCTATTGTTTTGAAAAAGGTGGATTGTAGACTCGCTAATAAACTGTAAGCTATATATGTTGTGATTGAGAAGCGATGTTAGATTTTTCTGAAATGTACCAGAGCCGATGAATTGCTCTACCAAATTATGTGTTACGTTTACATTTTATGGTTTAAGTTCAAGCTTCTAATTCATACCGGTATATCTCAAGAAAATGCACACATCGCTTCTGAATCACGACATATATATAATATTCATAAATTATAAATCCTAAATGTAGAGACAGAGCCAGTAGGTAAAAAAGTCCTAATACATCTTCATCTTTGAAAACCCTTGAATTTAAAATCTTGAATATTTGACAGCCGGCTTTCGTCAATTTTTTTTAAAACCTACGCCTTTATAACAGCCACGATAATGAAGGTTTTGTTATTGCAATTAGCGAACTGGACTGGCTTTCCTCATATAATTTTGCTTTATATGTAAGACTGATAAAATTATTTTGAATGCACTAATATGTATAAACAATCATAAGTAGTTTCGTTCAATAACCCTTTTACTACCCACATATCCAAAACTAAAATCACCAACGATAAATCATCTACTCTCATCCTACGAATCTTCCTCCTTACCTGACCTTATTTATTTTGCTTGATAAATAATCAGAGGATGAAGAATGAGATGCTTTTTATTTGAATGTCAGTGTCAACAGACGAGGTTAATACAGTCAGTCGTAGGTGGGATGGATTTTAGATACAAAATCTTTGATTTCTTATAAAGTATCAATAAATATACATAACCCACAATTCTGTTTGACCGTATTGTAAGAGCGGATTTCAATAAATATTCTTCCTGTGTTGACATTTCATGCATTGATAATTTAATTTAAGAAAGTAAATGCAGCGGAACAATCCATAAATGTAAATATCCCTATCGACCGATCAACTGGACATGCCTGAATTGACATGAAGTAAAACCTGAAGTTGGCTTTGACATTGGCTCTATTGTAAAGTTAATTTTTTACTATCAAAAATCCAGGTAGAGCAGACTTACAGAGTTTTAAAATAGAAAAGGAGATTGCCTTGTTAGTCGTGTGAGGTGCATCTATGCATATGTTTATTTCTTCGGAGAATCGATTCCATATTAGGAAGATTAGGTTTTTTTAAACCTGGACAAAAATACTGCTGTGTTAACTAAACAGCACCAGCGAGATGGTTGGAATAAGGTGCACATGGTCATGGATAATAAATATATGATCAGGTTGAAGGTATGCAATGGTTTCGGTTCGGGATCGTGTGGTTATGTTATATTTATATCGTAGAAAAACATGATCTTCAGTTTTAGTTAGGTTAGGAAGGAGCCCTTCTGACACGTTCCTTTTCGACAAAATCTTAGTCTTGACTCTTGCCTTGGTCGGGTGCACTTTCCTATTTTATCAAGTCTCTAACAAGTCACACTTCTAATTGTTTTAGGAAATATCAGTAAATTTCAATTTGTCCTGAATTGCCATAATGCATTATCAACACCTTCCTGTACAAGATATAATGCACCTCTATTTAGTAGTAATATGGTATTATCATATTGTTGAAAAGTTTAGGAAGTTTTAGTTTGCCCTGTCTTGTCTGCTTGTTTAAACCCTTTCCTCTCCCTGTCACCGTTTATTTTCTTAACGCTTTAGAATTCCTTTAGAAAGACAAGATTTTTTTTGCCACCTCCACCTCTATACCATCATCCATTCACATAATATTATACTACTTACTAATACTACCATTCAACGATTCAACATCATCTTTATCACCACAGCATACAGCTAAGAATCAACAACATTATCATCCCAACTCTCTCCCTTCCTTATCAGTCTCTCCTGAAAAGTTTGAAAACTTGAAAAGCCTTCCTCATCAAAAACGTAGAAGTGAAGGCATGGCATATAGGTCTTATAAATGAGGTTTTTACAAGTCTACTTTTAATTTAAAATTTAAATCCTTTACACCTGTAGTTAACCTTTGGAAATGCTGGAGGTGGGTCGTAAAGATTTTTATTAACCATTGGGAACTTTTTTTTAGATATGCAAACGCTAATTCCAGCATCTTACATGATCTCTATTCTTTGCTTTATTCTTGAGGCTTTAGATTCTAGATAATACATGTTTGACTGACGGTAAATTACGGTCTGACAAAATGACCTGTCTCAAAGAGTCAGTGTATGTATTCCACACTTCTTTTTCATACGAGTGTCCATAGCTAAACTTGGCGTAAAAAAATCTTTCATGGAGTCAGAATGAAGTAATTAGAAGAGGGTTTAATAGGTGTTTAACCTCACAATGAGAGGGATGTCATTTAGAACAAGGGAAAGGAAGTTACCCGTGAAATCGGAGGTTTCTTTTAACAGCCTTTTCAGTCCATAAATCATCCCCCAGCTTCCTACATTTATATTAACTCCTCGCAGAGAAAGAGAGATCCTTTAAAAGCCCCTTAAAATACTAGTAGACATTTATTGTTTTAACAACTCCAGGCTTCAAACTCTCCTATATCCTTTCAGCCAGGATTTGTATTAAAAATATTAGGTAATGCTGGCATGGAATAATATTTTTTGGTCCGGGTGCGGAACTATGTGTGAAGGAGTCTTAGGAGTCGAGAGTTTTTAAGTCTGGAAGCTTGTACACTTGTAAACTACTCGAAATGAAATTATTAAGAGGACATACACAAATAGAGGATTCCAGAATAAGCTCTTGGGGCAAAGGCTTCTTAAATGAATTTTCTGTTGTGTGAATTACCAACTGACAAAGGAATTTTGAGAAAGATTTTTAGACACAAGATGAAAGAGGAAAGGAGCGGCTTTGGTTCTGAAGCCCTCAAGGGTCTCTCTGTACTATTATATGTATTATCATCATCTGTAGGTGTAGCCCAAGGAATGGAACTTAGTATTATTCCTGTAGATTACTAGCCACGTTTCTTAAAAGATTTCTATCACATAGTTTGAGGATGAGGACCGCGATGTTGTTGTAAAAGAGCAGGGGCTAAATGGATCTCAAAGAAGTTATGTAGTTTTCTAAGTAATTGAAGTGAGAGTATTTAAAGTATTAAGATAGAGAGAGATGTATAGGGAAGTGAGAAAAGGCTAAGGGTCAAGAAGCTCCCTATTCTTCCCTATATATGAGATTATGGGATGATGATAATGCACCATTATCAAAGGATACTGGTTGTCGTAAGTCGTCTCGTAATCGTAACCCACAGTAGAATCATATTATTGTGATATCGGTCCATTAAAGGGATTTCCAGTATTTTGACACCCGTCTTCGAAAAGCAAGCCCGGTGGACCCGAGTTAAGCAAAGTTGTGGTTTGATAACTTTTGAGGAATTGGGAATGTTAGAAGTTTCGAATTTTTTTCAATAAAAAATGGGAGGATAAAGATGTGTGCCTTGTTTGATAGACTTGAGTATCCAACTCTGTACGACTGGCTCCTATAAGCTATATTATATGATAATAAAATTATGAACAAAAACGAAAATTTAAATATCACATTAGCATTTATTTCAAGTCCAAAGCCCTATTACAATACGTAGAAATGTCTGTTTGCTCATTCCCACGTTTTAATAATAGGTTAGATACATAAGGATGGAGTCTGCAGGTACTAATCCTTGAAAGGAGGTAATTCATGCATGATATAAAACTGTGATTAGAATGAGGAGGACTTGAAGGCTGGAGAACTTTTGAATTTAAAAAAGGGTTTATTAAAATCTAAACTTAACGTTTTAAATATATATACGTTTTTTGAAGCCAGGCAGGTGGAGTGGAGAAGTTAAAATTTCATCCGGTCGTGATATGAGATTTAACGGATTTAATCATTTCCTCAATCTTGTAAATGGATAGTATAGATTACAATTACAGATAGTAGACTCTGTTGTGGGGTTATGGGCACTTTTGAAATTAAAATCCTGGAAAGTATCATAAGTAGTTGTAGTATTTTCGTAAAACCTGTTCGTCTACCTGGGCTCATCTCCTGGATGCTTATTCGACGCATACATAGAATTTTTATATGATTTTTGTAATTATAAGAAATAGCTCCTGATCCGTACGGGAGGAAAAAGACATTTTAAATAGAAACCTTGACTATTTTCCATGAAATCTTGAAGTGTTGTTTATATTCCGTATATAAAACAGCAGAATACGGTTTAAAACAGCTAAAATTATTTTTGGTTTCATTGTATAAGTTCCATTGGTTGTGTTTCAATTCCGTAAGAAGTATTGCTGACATTTTATTCTGAAATGACAGGGAATCTGCACTGTCTAATAGCGTCTACCCTTGACCCTAACGAAATATTACACCTTATAGATCTTGAAACGTAAGACCGATCGGGTTACAAAAGTTAAAAGTTCATGCTGATTCAACCTTTCTCGTGGGTGTAAAGGTTCTTATAGTCTTTGATTTGCAAACTGATTTCTCAGGAGAAATTTAACCTGAAACCATTATGGACAATTGAAATCAAATAAAAACGTGTTGTACATTCTGTAAAATGCCATTCCCTGCAGTTTGTATAATTTAAAGAAAAATAAAACTTGCATGGAATTCGCCGAGTTAGATTTTTAAAATGAATGTCTTGATTAATTAAGGGGTTTCGTTTATTCACGCATAACCGTTTTATAATTCATTTAAAACTCGACAAAAGTCAGTTAAAAATTTATTGAATCAAGGCTTGCAAAA
This sequence comes from Desoria tigrina, assembly GCA_906901685.1. Lineage (NCBI taxonomy): Eukaryota > Metazoa > Arthropoda > Collembola > Entomobryomorpha > Isotomidae > Desoria > Desoria tigrina. The sequence continues at coordinate 1,705,215 of CAJQTU010000010.1, read as the reverse complement.
ATGGTCTGGAGATGAACGCAAGTGTCTTATCAAGTTACAAGCTGCATTCAGCATTCTCATATAATTTTAGCCCTATATGAAAAAGAAAATTGGAAATCATATCTTCGACATATTATGAGTAGGGATGAAGTGTATAATTTTGGTGGTATACACTGAGAAAAATAAAAATGAAGTTCCGTATAAATTCTCTTATAATTCAGACTTTATCTGACAAAGGAAACGCTTTTTCCTGTCACACTCTCCACAAAATATTCCTAAACATGGTTCAGTAACTTATGAAAGTACGGGTGGAAGGATACTGGATTCATGATGGATGGATGTGCAAGCGAAATGACAAGCGAATCTCAAATCTCAGCAATTTATTGATTAAATACTGCATATGACAATTGCAGCAACAATTTTAGCTGTTTACACAGTGACTGTTTTACCCTATCACTGTCCGATGCAAAATTAATTTTTATTCTTTGAAATATTAACATAACACTCTTAATGCTGAAAAATGTCAAGCAATTTGTTCCGTTTTAGTTTCACAGACACACCAATATTATCACTGGAATAAGTCCCCAAGGGGGGCTTATTTTTTCAGACTCTCTGGAAGAAGAGAAATAAAATTTGCTGGTAAAACGAGCTAAATTTAGTGTTTTCTCTGATTACTGATTTTCATGAAACGGACAGTAATTTAGGTGGGTAGGTATTTAGAGGGTGACTTATTTCACCAGACAGGTATATTGCATATGGAACTATTATCTTTTCGTTTCAACCTTTTGAATCGGGAATTCAATACAATCCATTAAGGAAACGCATGTTTAAAAAACTTTGCTTAGGTGAGATGGAAGCTGACACATGCATGCTTGTAAATGAAGCATAAGATTTGCTATTGAAAAATGAGAATTCATATGGAATAGGATCAATAATAAATATATACTGGATTGCATTCTTAGCCTCGGTATCGGTCCCAAGATTTCGTTTAAACCCCTATTGACTGTACTTAAATCAAACCGTTAAATCCTAGACTAAACTCCTAACATTTGCAGACAATGGAACGAGAAGACATTTGGCTTGGTTATGGTTTAGGTAGGGTGCCAATGGATCTCAAGATCAAGGTTATTTGTAACAACAGGATTGACAAATTCAATAGGATTTTCAATGCATTGTAATATGAAGTTTCGAAATCCTCCCAAACTTCTATGTGAAGTTGGTCTGTGAGTATTGAATGATTGGAAAAGTTATAAATATTTAGACTAACCCGAATGAATAGGTAACTCGAATCGTGCCTAACTTGAACATATTTTTCTGTAGCAACTTCCAGCCCATGACGGGTCCTACTTCCGAAATGGCGAAGGAGAGGACGATCCAAACCGTGCCGGATACGACCCCTCCGAACTGGATCCCTACAGGTTGGATGAGGATGGTCCAAATCGCGGGGATAGTCGAAGGGGAGACTCTTCAGGGTATGAAAGTGGCTATAGCAGCCACGGGGAATCGGACAGAGGAAGTGAGGATGACTCTTTAAGGGATGGTCGACGAGACGGGGCACTTGATAGATCATCCGGTGGCTCAGCTCATGGATACGAAAGATCACAGGCAGGAGGATCCTCAGCTTATGACAGATCGTTGGGAGCAGGTGGAGCAACAACTTACGATAGGTCACGTGGCGGCGGGTCATCGGTTTACGATCGGTCGCAAGGTGGGGGATCTTTGGGTGAGTCATCAGTCTCTGATAGATCACAGGGAGGTGGGTCATCTCAATATGACAGATCGCAGGGGGGTGGGACATCCCAATACGACAGGTCACAGGGGGGTAGGTCATCTACATACGACAGGTCACAGGGAGCTGGGTCATCGACATACGACAGATCACAGGGAGCTGGGTCATCGACATACGACAGATCACAGGGAGCTGGGTCATCGACATACGACCGGTCACAGGGAGCTGGGTCATCGACATACGACAGGTCACAGGGAGCTGGGTCATCGACATATGGGGCATCTTCTGGTGGGTCATCATCATATGACAGGTCCTCTTCGGCGTATGATAGATCTGGAAGTGACCCGTATTCTTCAAGGCCAGACGCCGTTGGTAGCAATGGCTCTAGTTCTGGAACGCGAGTAGATGATCCGTACAGCGTTCCGGGGGTAGTTGATCCGTATGGAAGTACATCATACAGCTTATACGGAACTCCCGGATCTCCCGGTACTCCCGGAAGCAATATTGGCTATTCCAGAGGTTATCTGAATGGAAATTCAAGTGTTCAGTGTTCCGGTTGTTGTGCCCCACGATGCGTCGCCGAAAAGGGTTCTAGGGTGAGCGTTTATTCGAGTTGTGATTTTATAAATATTATTGTTTAATAGCTAAGTAATTTGGGTGGATATACATAAATCTCGGAAGTACAAAATGACACGGAACCGGAAGCAGAGCCTTTTGATCAATTCTTTTAAAGGACTATATACTTTTAAATTATGTTGGTTCTGGCTTGTATAAGTTGCTGGGACGTGAAACTAACTGTCAAGACCATCTCAAATTTGATCATAAAACGCATTACAGATAATAATTTATTATAACCTCATGGACTTTCTCAATGAAATTATACAAACTTTCATAACGAAAAAATGCTCATAGAAGTTTAATAATGCATTGTGTAATCGAATAATTTATGACAGCATGTAATTTCCAACAGTTGACTGGAGATTTATGATGAATGCAAATAATAAAGTTTCATAAATCAATTATTCCTGGAAATCTTTAGCAAACACGTTAAAGTACTTTACACTACCCAAACGATGCTTGATCCACCTTTTGGGTAACTTTTAGCTAACGAATTAATTTTTAATTACAGGGATCCCCTGGAGGAACCGGACCACAGGGTGAGAAAGGACAGCAAGGGTTCCCTGGAATGGAGGGGCTTCCCGGACCGAAAGGTGACAGAGGTGATGGTGGTTTGCAAGGCCCCCGAGGACCAAAGGGAGATCGGGTATGAGTTATTTTAATTTTTAGACTAAGGGTTCCATAAATTATATAAAACGTAAACTTAATTTCGAATATTTGTCATTCCTACAGGGTAAAATGGGAATGCCTGGATTCCCTGGAATTCCTGGAATACCCGGACAGCAGGGAATTCAAGGACCTTCGGGAATGAATGGTTTGGATGGATGCAATGGAACGGATGTATGAAGGACTATTTTAAGCAATAATATATTTGAAAATTGAACGAGGGTCGCTAACGATTTTATGAACAAAAAGGGATTGTCGGGAGTGCCTGGGATACCCGGTTCACCGGGACCACGAGGATATCCTGGAACAGGAGGTGATAAGGGTATCAAAGGAGAGCCGGCATTTGGCCGTCCTGGAGCAGTAGGGCAAAAGGGTGAACCCGGATTATCTGGACAAGCTGGGCCTTTGGGTCCACCTGGAACGCCTGGATCTGACGGAGCTAAGGGGGCCAAAGGGGACTCTGGATTACCAGTACAGATCTTTCTATAATACTAGAAGTTGTCATATAATGAATGTAAGGATCCTAATTTGACATTTCTTTTTTTCATAGGGTGGCCCCGGAAAGCCTGGATTAGATGGTGTTAAAGGAGAAATGGGACTGGCATTTGAAGGACACAAGGGAGAAAAGGGTGAAAAGGGTATGGGGGGTCCTCCAGGTCCACCGGGAAATAACTATACTTTTGCTGGAAGTAACGAGACGATTTACATCGGACCGAAAGGAGAACTTGGTCTTAAAGGAGAACGTGGAGATCTCGGCAGTTTTGGAACTCCTGGAGGACCTGGAAGCCCTGGCCTACCGGGAACCTCAGGACTACCCGGCATGAAGGGAGAAAAGGGACTTCCGGGTCCCGTTGGACCTCGAGTGAGATTTAAAAATTATAATTTTTTATTCCCCAATCTTGTGATTAGACCTAATTTTGAGCCGGCTAAATCGTGCTAAAAAGAACTAAAAAAGTTGGACGATATCATAATAGCTTGCCAATTCTCTGCATCTATCGGAACTTAATTTTTCAATTGTTGAATTGTTTTTTCTATATAAAACTTTTTGATTTTAATATATTTTAAAATGTTTATTTTAGGGCCGTGACGGATATCCTGGACCACTAGGACCTCTAGGACAGAAGGGGGATCGTGGAGAAGCCGGACTACCTGGTTTAGGAGGTTTTAAGGGTCAAAAGGGAGAATCGGGAAGAGATGGAGAAAAGGGTTTCACTGGTCTTCCTGGTCCCCCGGGACCTGCTGGGGTAAGCAAAGAAGTGCTTTCTTCCAATTTATGAATCGAATTAAAATCCCAATTACTACAATCCTTGTTCTCAAACTTGCAGTGTTTGAAAGGACTTGCTGGACCTCAAGGACCGGAAGGTCCAAGAGGATATCCCGGTTTACCCGGACCTAAGGGTGAAGACGGAGTACCGGGTTTCCCTGGACTAATCGGACCTCCCGGACCAATTGGCGGACGCGGATTACCAGGACGAGATGGACAGGAAGGTCTACCCGGTCCAAAGGGTGGGAAGGGGGATTCTGGCTTACCTGGTCTTCCTGGAGAAAGAGGTTCAGATGGAATACCGGGCTCACCTGGAGCTCCTGGCTCTGCCGGGTTTCCTGGTGACAAGGGAATGTCAATTCAGGTAAGGCTCGGCTAAAAATTAGTCTACAACGTATGAGAAATTGAGAATGTTTGGTTTTAATTAATGGCTAAAATCCATATCTAGGGTCCGAAAGGTATGGATGGTGCGCCAGGGAGGGATGGACAGGATGGACGAAAGGGAGAAAGAGGATTCTCGGGATCCCCCGGAATGCCAGGAGACTCTCAAATCGGAACACCCGGACCAATCGGACCATCTGGGCCTAAAGGGTTGTCCGGACGAGATGGGGTTCCAGGACGATCCGGATTTCCGGGAACTCCTGGCCAAAAGGGAGATCCAGGTGGTGCCTGTCCCGATTGCAGACCTGGAGAACCGGGTTTCAAGGGAGAAAGAGGCATTAGTGGACAACCTGGATTCGCGGGCCCAAGAGGACCACCGGGAGAAAGAGGACATCCTGGCGACAGAGGAGAGGACGGACTACCAGGAGTACCCGGTCCTCCCGGAATTGACGGTCTACCTGGATTACAAGGTGCTGGGGGAATTAAGGGAGAGAAAGGACTTCCGGCCATCGCTCCTGTTATTGAAGGCCCAGTTGGAGCTAAAGGAAATCGCGGAGAACCTGGCAGACCCGGATTCCCAGGTGCTAATGGTCCAGAAGGACCTAAAGGATTCCAAGGTTATGTAGGATTAAGTGGATCCAAGGGAGATAAGGTGCTTTTTATTCCTACTTTGAGTTAAAATAAATGAGTGAATACAGAAAAGATAACGTTTGGATTTTGAAACTATACAGGGAGATCGAGGTCAACCCGGCTTGGATGGTATTCCCGGAGCTGCTGGAATTCCTGGCTTTAAAGGCGACAAGGGTGAAAGCATTAAAGGGGAAAGAGGATTTGCTGGTAGAGATGGTGAAAGGGGATGGAAAGGAGATCCTGGACCGTTTGGACCCAAAGGTACAGCCGGTCAGTGTCCTGAGGCTAGTTCACTCACAAAGGGACCAAAGGGACTTATTGGACCTCCTGGACCACCAGGAACAAAAGGTGATCCAGGACTTAAGGGCTTTGCTGGCGAGGCTGGAAGAAAGGTATGCGCAAGAAATAAAGCAAAACAACGATTTCACAAAACTTAATTAACAGTTGTGATCAAATGTGTTTTATTCTCAGGGTGACCGTGGATTCAAAGGGGAATATGGACCACCAGGGCCAGTTGGACCAAGAGGCTTACCGGGACCACGTGGAGACAAGGGAGACGCCGGACCTTTAGGATTTCCAGGGGAGCCCGGTGAACCAGGGCGCTCAGGTAAGATTTCATCGTAATGATTTAAAAAAATAAGCTGTTTCCATTTACTGTCAATGTTCACATTTAAAGGTGTACCTGGACGTCCCGGTGACAGAGGCTTGAAAGGAGAAGCTGGTATTCCAGGAGTCGGTCCACCAGGTCCACCTGGAATAACTGGAGACAAAGGAGAAATGGGCTTGATTGGGCTGCCTGGAAAACCTGGTCTTCCAGGACTTCAAGGTTTAAATTGATTTTGGCATTAATAATCTAGTGCCTTCGGCGGTAACATTTTTACTTAACCCCCCAATATATTTTCCCAGGTGCACCCGGATTCCCCGGAGACACTGGAGAAAAAGGAGACTTGGGATTGGATGGTCTAAGAGGAAGCAAAGGGGACCCTGGCTTCGCTGGTCCACCAGGCATTCCTGGACCAAGAGGACCCCCTGGAGGAACCGGGCTTGATGGACAGAAGGGTGAAATGGGACTTTCTGGAGAACGTGGACCTTCTGGACTTCCAGGATTTCCGGGTACATTTATTACCGAATTTGAGAAGCTACAATTTGGATGAAGTGTTCAATTTTTTGGATACTTTCGTTCATTGAAAAAATATTTATCAAACAGGATCGAAGGGTGAAGGTGGCCTTCCCGGATTTGATGGTCAGAAAGGATTCATTGGACCTCGAGGTAACCCTGGAGCACCTGGAACACCGGGAATGGACGGTCTACCTGGTCCAAGAGGTGAGAAGGGTGACAGAGGATTCGATGGTTCGCCAGGATTCCCAGGAGAGCGAGGAGACCCTGGTTTAGGTGGTCTGCCAGGTGACAAAGGAGATCGTGGACCCGCAGGACTTCCAGGTCCCGTTGGCCCCCCTGGGCTCTCAGGATTGAAAGGAGAAAGAGGCTTATCGGGACTTGACGTAATTATTTAACCAATCTTTTTTTGAGAATACAGACCCCTAGAACAAACTGGCTGGCCTAACGACGGGATACTTTATTTTATAACAACAACTAGGGTCCTAAAGGAGAGACCGGACGGGCATCCGAAAAGGGATCCAAAGGAGAACGTGGGCCAGAAGGGTTACGAGGACCGCCAGGTTCCCCCGGATTAGATGGCTTGCCTGGTATGAAAGGAGAGGAAGGCCCTGCTGGATATGGACCGACGGGTCCGTTGGGATTGAAAGGAGAGCGAGGCCTTTCAGGGACTCCGGGATTAAATGGGCCTCCAGGAACGAAGGGAAATACGGGTGTACCAGGATTCCCAGGAATTCCTGGAACTAAAGTATGTATTACACCAGCTTCTTTGAATTCGATATCTGTAATTGTGTAAAATAACCTGTAATATTGTTTCCACAAGGGATTTGCGGGATTACCGGGGGCACCAGGCGAGCCCTGTCTTGATGGAATGCCTGGGGACCGAGGAGATCGTGGGTTCCCAGGACTTGAAGGGCCACTTGGACCGAAAGGTGACAAGGGCAATCCTGGTCAAAGCGGATACGATGGAACTAAAGGAGAAAGAGGACCGATTGTGGGTTGACAACTTGAAACTTTATTGATGTTACTATTTTGGACTTTTGTACCTAAACCAATACTTTCTGTCTGGCTTTCACAGGGGCCAGCAGGACTGCCAGGATTCCCTGGAGAGAAAGGAAACAAGGGTGAAGCTGGGCCGGCTGTATTTGGTGACAGAGGTCCACAAGGGCCCGTTGGACCTCCTGGACAAAAAGGAGAAATGGGATTACGTGGATTGGACGGACCGTATGGAGAGAAAGGAGACTTTGGACCACCAGGCTCTCCTGGATTGAACGGAAGGCAGGGATTGAACGGATTGAAAGGTGACAGTGTACACTTTAGAACTAATTAATAAATGGGAGAACAATTCGGTTATAGTCATATTTTATTTCTTTAGGCGAAACGGGGCTAATGGGTCCACCGGGACCTTCGTCTTTGACAGCTAAAGGTGAAAAGGGTTTGCCTGGAATGCCTGGACCTCCAGGCCGTGATGGATACAATGGTCAGCCGGGAATGAAAGGTGACTCTGGTTTCCCTGGATTACCCGGAGGACCTGGGTTGCCCGGACAGCCAGGGCCTCTAGGACCACCAGGGGAAAAAGGAGATCGTGGATTCCCTGGTCTATCAGGTAAACGACTTTTGGATACACTCGGTAAAAAATTTGGGCGGATCGCATTCATAAATATAAATAATTGTTAGGACTTCCTGGTGTCGATGGAAGACCTGGACCTCCTGGATTTGATGGAGCCCCAGGTTTGCTTGGTCTTCAAGGAGAACGAGGATTACCCGGACCAGCCGGAATTCCATCTTTGAAGGGAGATCGAGGGATTCCGGGAGAACCGGGTGTACCAGGATTCCCAGGTCCTAAAGGCGAACCAGGATTCCCTGGAAGTCCTGGAGGACCAGGTTTGCCTGGAGTAAAGGGAGAACGTGGACTAGATGGATTGCCAGGACCTGCAGGAATAAATGGACAACGCGGAGGAAAAGGAGAGCGTGGAGATCCTGGATTACCAGGACCTGCCGGTCCAAAGGGTTAGTTTTGACTAAAATCTATAAGCTATAGAAATACAAGTTTGAAGTTGTGATAACATTTGGTTGTCCCACTTGAACAATAGGTGAAGCAGGGCCACCAGGATTCCCTGGCCTCGAAGGAAAAGTTGGATCTGCTGGTTTACCCGGATCCCCCGGTTTACCTGGATTCAAAGGTGAACCCGGACGTCCAGGACAACCAGGTCAAACAGGTTTACAAGGACAACCCGGCCTTAAAGGAGATAGAGGGTTCGATGGTCCTCCTGGTGTTTCTGGCTTGTCTGGCGTAGCGGGTCCAAAGGGTAATCAAGGACAGTCTTGTCAAGAGACGGGTGACTATCTCTCTGGCATTCTATTAGTCAAGCATAGTCAGTCGACAACGGTTCCAGAATGTCCAGCAGGTCAGGCAAAACTGTGGGATGGTTACAGCTTGTTGTACATAGAAGGAAACGAAAAGTCTCACCATCAAGATCTTGGTTTCGCTGGATCTTGTATTCGCAAATTCAGTACGATGCCATTCTTATTCTGCGATATCAACGATGTTTGCAACTACGCTAGCAGAAACGACAAATCATACTGGTTATCCACTAATGGAGCCATACCCATGATGCCTGTTTCCGAAGACGCAATTAGGCAGCATATCTCAAGATGTACTGTTTGCGAAGCCCCCACCAACGTAATTGCTGTACATTCACAAACCATGGACATTCCCAGTTGTCCACGAGGGTGGAGCAATCTCTGGATCGGATACAGTTTTGTCATGGTATGATGATACAGCATGATAACCCCTTGTGTCTCGACATAACTATCTATGATTTTTTTAAATTTGATTTAAATGATTTTTTGTACTTTAACTCCTAGTACACTGCTGCCGGAGCTGAAGGAGGTGGTCAATCTCTGGCCAGTCCAGGTTCCTGTTTGGAGAACTTCAGAGCAACTCCATTCATTGAATGTAATGGGGCCCGTGGAACATGCCATTACTTTGCAAACAAATATTCCTTCTGGTTAGCTACTATTGACGATGTTGACCAATTTGAAAAGCCAAAAAGTGAGACGCTTAAAAGTGGATACCTCCGGAGGAGAATTTCCAGATGTCAAGTCTGTATCAAGAGTTCGTAGTTCATTAAAGCAGCCCAATAAATTTATCGTTAGTTTTCTGTACGTTTTTTGTAAAAAAGTTAAAACAGCAATACGGACTTATTCTTACCAATATTTTATAAAGCGTATTTGGTGCTATACCTATTATGTAAAAGTTGTTCCCAAGATAATTGGGCATTTTGTACACACGTTCTTGTACATAGACGACTGTAGTTTATCGTTTTAAAAGCGTCAAATGAGCTGTATGAAAGGTTTAAAGTCTAAGTCAATCTGTGCCATTCGTAGGTCTGTGGGAACCGTGATGGTTTCCCTTCCAATCTCGGTAATATAATCAGCTTATCATAAACAAACACTGCCTTTAATTTTGTAAAATTCATGTAAAAATTACGTCAGTTTGCTATTATACTCTCAAATTATCAACGATACATACGTTGTAAATTTTAACTAAAAATATCAATTTGGCTTTAATATACGATGTCCCATTTTCATAACCCTTAATGAAACCGTTTCCTCGTCCTTCCGCCCTCATACTGCTGTACATACAATACAATATTTTAGATCATATCATCCCATACCACTAACACTGCCATTTTAGTGATTCTTTGTAAGGCTATCAACTTTCACTTTCACTGCCATTGCTCCAGTACTTATTTTATCTAAGCCAAAGGTGTGTACTTAAATTAATTACTAGTTTCAAATACATTATATATGCTTTTGTGATGAAAATAAAAATCATTGAATAAAACTGCTCGTGCATATCATGATTTTGATGGAAGGACTTTCTCCAAATTCATGCCTAGAATCCCTCGTAGTATGATATTTTTAAGTTTAAGTTAGGTATGGTTTGATTAGAATTAAAACGAATGCTGAAAGGTAGCATCACAGATAAAAATAGCACTGAAAATCGGAAATGTAGCAGTTTAAATCAAAACCAGTGTATACTTGATGGAAATTGGAGAGATATAATGCTTTCTCCTTCTTCCCTTCTCTTCCACTTTTAGTACCATTTATAACGCAACTTTTAAGCATTTGTTGTAAGCTTGAAACTGGAGGCTTTAAAGTCGTGAAATCCACGGGATAATTCCATTATTTTATGAAATATTTATAATATTTTCAAAACAGATAACTTAATTTAAATAATTAAGCTACAACAATTAAAAAAAACGACTACGACAGGACTCGAACCTGTAATCGTCGGATTCGAAGTCCGACGCGTTTCCATTACGCCACGTAGCCCCCCAGAAGTAAAAGGGAAAGCCTTTCCAGACTTATTCCCGAATTCGGGTAATACCCGGCAAACCCTAGCTCTCTCCCCTAAAAGGAAATAAAACTACAGAAGTGGAGAAAGTAGAGGGAATCTGGATATGCATCTAGATTCTGTACACTATAGGGCTTTGACGGTACGAATTCTCGTATGAAACTTTTTCAAGTGAGATTGAAGAGCATCGAAATCGATCTGTTTGCATCTCATTGATCGGATTACATGCATGCAACACGTAATAATATTTCAAAGTTTGAAATTTTGGCTTTTGAGAATCATAAGAAATAACGTTTTATTTTACACTGGGAATTGGTAGAGGTTTTCATATCTCATTAAAATTACTTTAAGATCTGAAAAACTTCATCTTTTCATGACACTCTTATCGGGTAAACGTAAATGCTAAACACACAAAACAAACTTTGTGCCCAATGTCCAAAGAAATTATGGGTTTAATTACCTTGACATAAACACAGCAAATCCGTCATTCAACTTCAAGCCTAGTCTTCTTCCGCCATCCGCATACCCATGGCAAAATTAATATCTTCGATAGGAACATTGAGAGACAATCGTTTATGTATTGATGTAGATTCATTGTCAGCTATGATAAGTTTCATTAAATTAAGTCGCATGGCTGCACTCACAATCTGGTCTAGCGACCAATCCATCCCTGAAAGAGTCATGACGTCCGAAAATGTACATACCAAATTGAGAACATTTTTCATTATTCTGAACTGAATCCTGATAACTAATTGTACCTTCAAATGCAGCAACACCAAGTATATTATTATAAACACTTGATAATGTTGTTTCTTCAACCCCAGTCGACTGTAACTCCGTTGAAAGAGTTTTAAGAAACAACTGTTCCAAAGCTGAACAGTCCCTATATCATATATATTGTATATAATAATCAATCACAGTAAAAAATTACACCTATGTAAGGAATGGACAATTTAGTAGTTTACTAGCTTACTTTATTGTATCAACTTTAGGCGAAGAGAAGATTTCCTTGAACGCCGCATTTACAGCTTTAATACCAGTGTATTTCCCAGATTCTACTATCTCAACAGCCCTTTTAGCTATTTCCAACGCCCTCCGTGCATCCCCAGAAACAGCAGCGACTTTCTTTGAGAGCAAGGAAATCGCGTCATCTTTAATTCTTTCGCTTTTTATAGAACTCAACGAATTCATCACGATAGTCTTAAGCTGCTCATGGGTGTATGGAGGAAATATACACCTTATCAACCCCTATTAGAAATTAATAAAACTACCATATTATACGTTTTATGATGTAATGTAATTCTAGTTACATGCAACTTACAATTCTAGAAACATTTCGCATGGCCAAACCACTTTCGGGAAGCGACATAGTATTAAATATCGCAATCAGAGAAAACATTGTAGAATGATGACCCGACCACTCGAGCAACTGGTACAATATAGTTTGCTTTTTATCCAAGATTTGATCTAATTCGTCAATAACCAATACTGTTGGGAGCCGACCGGATGTTTCAAAATACAGGCCCAACTTTTTTAAGGCTGTCTGGGCTGTCAATTTATTCTTCTCTTCCTTCAGTTTCAAGCCGCAGTAGAATCGTTTCCAAATCTTGTCCGGCGTTCCCAAACTCAATCCATTGATATACACATACTGTAAAAATCGTAATATTTTATTTATAGTAAATTTACAATACTGATTTATTGTAAAAACAATAAATGATTATATTATACAGGGGTACAATTGCTTTTTTGGTAAAATTTGTTAAATTACATTAAACTTTAAATGTTCCTTGCGTTCATTAGCGTATCTACTAAGAGTGTCCACCACTGACTGGACGATTACCGTCTTTCCAGTGCCCGGAACCCCACTCACGTACATACACCTGTTTATGATAAAAATTGTTTCTAAATATGATCAGCAATATCATGTTTTAAGCCATCAATATCGACAGTTCCATTCTTCAATTTCTGATTTTACCTGCTATTTTTATGGGTAATATTTTCGTGCATGAATGTCCATATCTCTTCAAATTGAGATTCTCGACATGGAAGAGGACATTTAGGAACACCAAGAGAGTTGAACCTCCATTCTCCATTAGTAATCTTTTCCGGTGACCTAAATGGTGAGGCTGGGGATTTTAATTGAGCTTTCGTAGGAGTTTTTGTCACAGATTTTTCTAACGTCGTGGCTTTTGTGATTTTAGGTGTTTTCAGTGGAGTTGCATCCGGGTCTTTTACTACAGATCCTTTGTCCGCCAAGCGCCTACTGCTTTTTCTGGGTGTTCCAGCAGCAGGAGTAGCAACTTGATTTTGAGAACCTAATGTAACATTTTATATTGTTTAAGTTTTTATGTCTTAACACTATCTGGGGTGGTGGGTCGTGGGTGGGGCCAAATTATAAGTTTGGATTACAGATTACCTGAAGTTTGATTTAAGTTGGGAACTGCACGTCTTTGTCCTCTTGTTCTTGGGGTCAGTGCATCTTCCACAGGGGCAGTGGTGATCACTGTATTTACAATGAAATTAACTTAAATAAAAAATGTCTCAAGATTTGCATTTTGCACAATTCGCATGGAGTTTCAGCAGAGTCGGAAACTAACTAATTATGAATTATGAATTATGCGATATGAAAATATAATTAACCTGTTGCAGGGGCAGGGGATTCCTTATTTCCATTCCGTGTAGGATTTGGAGTCCTTCTCGGTCTTTTTGGAGTCAGAACTTCCGGTTCTTCTTCTGGCTCTTTTTCTCCCTTTTTTACCATCCTCAATCCTTATTTAATATTCACAATTCAATTTGCATTAACTTTAAATAAAGAGTTATTTCACAATTACACTGACTGAAACTGAAAGTAATTAAAATTCAAAAACCTAGTTCCACAACAAGGTTCATTAACAATTAAGTACAAAACAACAGAAGTCGTCAAAACCTTTACTAATTGCCGGTATGCTCAATTCCCTCCCAATATACACAACACAACTCTCGATAGTCTCAATGTATTTCTCACAGTTCCCAACAGCAGAATAGATCTAATTGTAAACAATAAGCTACCGATTAAAAATTAATCAACTCAACTTGATCATTTCCCATGTTCATCTCTACTGAAGAAGGTAGACGGGGATGGGATGAGTTGTTGAATACAATTACATATATTATAATGAATTATGATATGATCATGAAAAAATCAGCCCCGGTCGAGTCTCAAGACTTTACTGCCCCACCTTATAAGTTATAACGCTAAGAAGGGTCCTTAATAACCGCCCATCCGGGTCTATAAAATACTACGATAGATATGTGGAATCACAAGCCACCTTGGCCCTCTTCTCCACATATTATGAGCGATATTATAATTATGACGTCTCCGGTCAATATTGCGATACGTATGACCTAACCACCCCTTGCGCTCTGGACGTTACTTACCGACCTACTCGACGTTTATCCGATATAATGACTAATTCCAAATAAAACTGCTTTTCAGTTTTTCAGTTCCTTGCTCAAAAATCTTAAGATTGAAAACGGATGGATAGCCGGGCTATGCATATTTTATGTGAAAAAATAAATAAGAAGGAACACTGCTCATGATTCATCATGAATATCATCTCATAAACACGTGGAACGGATTGTGCATTTAATGTGTGCTACAAATGGTAACGGTATTTATACTTATACCCCAATTAGTAGTGAAGAATATTAAATATAATTCTATTCGCTATTAAAAATTGCTGGTAAGCCACTCACTATATTAGATTCAATAGGTAACTTTAAAATGTTGCTTTTGGACAGTTGATGAACAATTCAATTTGCATAATGAGAAAATGCTATATAGAGCCATAATTCTATCAATTCAATAGGCAATATTTTATATACGTTATAACATCTCTTGTTCTGACCCTACTATATATATTTAATATATTATCTGGTAGTTTCATTTGGTTTTCTGTTTCAACTGCTGCGTTTTTTCCTTTGATTCAATAACATAACATAAGTGTGTAAATGAGTGGAAATCGAAAACTAAACAAATAAATTACTAAATAAATCTAATCCTCCTCATCATCAGAATAATTTCCCGGCGCATAAAGCTCTTTGGCACTGTGAAAGGACGAGTCGGGAGAGATAGAATTTGTGGTTGCAGGTGAATCAAATAGTCGAGGTGCTTTCTTAGGTGGCTGTTCTTCGTCATCGTCCTCCTCTCCGGATCCCGAGCTGCTACCACTACTTTCTCCATTCCTTCTGGGAGATCCTGGAGGTGAAAGGGCTTTCAAGATTCGACCTCGACTTTCACTCCAAATATTAGATAAACGTCCTTCCCGTCCAAATAGGAGTAAGAATGAATGAATGAACTCCCTCGACTTGTCTTGCCATTTATGTAAGATGTCCTCTCTTTTTTCCTCAAAATTTTCTAACACCCTCTTCCCTTTCGTTTTTAATGACTCCATTTTCGTTTGGAACTTGAATTTCTTCTCCTGTTAAATAAGTATGAACAGATAATCAATAAGCCTTTTGAAAACAGGGGTTCACTAATTACAATCAAGGTATTAACTTACGTTGATAAATCCTACGTTCAGTTCTTTCGCCGAATAACCTCGTTCTAAGTTTCTTCTCACGTAGACATCATAATCTCTAACAATTCTTGCCACAATGTCAGAGGTTGAAACTCCTTCAGTCCTTTGAGTTGGCACGAACATTCCCTTCTCTTTCAGGAAACCATATACGTCTTCACCAGTTCCGGTTGTATATGGTTCTTCATCGTGTGCGACAAAATCAATCTGGCGTGAGGAGAGAACGTTAAAACCATTTGCATTTCGTAAATTCGTAGTATAAAAAATAACAAATCGGAAAATATGATCATACCTTGTGTTTGGTAATAAAATCATCATCTAACTGCCAAGGAGCATCTCTGACAACTTCGTCCACATATCTGCAGTGTCTGACTCCTTCGTACCGTTCCGTCTCATTCATTACAGTGCAACCTTTCTTCATATGCGTTAAAGCGTCACTGCAAACTGTCGAAATAATTAAAATATAATTTTATCGACTATACTATTTTCAAAGTTTTTATAGTTTCATAGTTTTTAATGTAACATTTCGGGATCATAAAAATTAAATAAATTGCATATCTCACCTCCTACAATGAGGTAAACGTTTGGAAATAGATTCTTAGCTTGCATTAGCTGTCGGGCATGACCCTGATGAAACAAATCGTAAATCCCATCTGCATAAACTCGAATAGGCCTTGGAGCTGTAATTGAAATTCAAATAAAAAACGATTGAAAATCATACTCAATACAGACTCAGTTATGAAGGACATCGGATAGGTAGAACTCACCACTTCCAACTTTTGCCATGTCCTCAGTAATCTTGAAGGTATAATCACATCGATCCATTTCCTTAACAGCTTGGTCCTCATCACTAAACGGTGCTGGTTGGTAAAGGGTCTGAAAATTAAAAGCATAAATATAAGCCAACCAATCATATTAAACAAAACTAATTTCGTTGATGATTTAAGTCGCAAGTAAAGTATTTTTCGAACTAGTTCGACTGATATTTTAAAGATTTATTATGCACCGGATTTGCTGTCAATTAAATATAATCACCAACAGTAAAATACTTTTCCTCCTTCCTCTAAATTAGATTGCTAGGATATGATCAAAGTCATGTTCAAGTATGGCATTGAAAAAGTAAAATTGTCAATGTCCATGAGAATTAAAAGCAGTTCCGGTGTTTCAACATTTTAACGGGTGACGGGGAATCGTACGCATTTTTTGACAGCTGTCCCAAACAGACAGGTTAAACCATAAGCGATTTAATGAAGTAAATTCATACACTCAAATACCAAACCGTATGCATAATGCATATGAAGTTGGAAAACCAATAAAAAAATTGATCTGGATTTTACGGGAGTCGAGTAAGCAAAAAGAGATGTTCCATTGATTTTAAGGCCAAAGCCATTCATACGGTCGAACTTTGGACATTTGTAATCAGATAATGATAATGTTAATTTTGAGTCAGCATCTTGAGGAACCAGAATGAATATTTACATGTACTTAAAAACTTGTAAATTGCTTATTCCTGACTGGGACACTAGATCTCTTAAACTCACAACTCTATAATTGTAAGACTATGGATTTTGCTTTGCACCAATTTTAGCTCACTGAATTAGATTATTAATAATGTTACACCTTTTTACCTATATGTTAATTTTGTTTTAATCCCAGTGTCAATTATAATTTAACTAGTCTACGCGTATGGACAAAAGCAAATCGTAAACACATTTTAAATATTTGTAGTCTTACATTCATAATCAAGGTTTTAATGGTCATTTCTGACACTGACACTTCGTATTACGGATGGGTTTTGAAGGTGATTGACTAATTGAACGGTATATTTATGGGTACTTTACTACAACGACTTGAAGACATGTCAAGCCTGTCACACAAACTTGTGAATAGATTCACTCACTCGAGTGTTAAAATCGTCTATACAATTGGGGCAAAAAAGGTTTTATGGAAAATCATTACGGAAATATGGAATGATTGGTATTAAGCAAGCAATTGAAGTAGATAAGAGAAATCTTCAATCAAAAATCGAATGAAAACCTAATGATGCCAAAGCACACAACGAACTTTAGAATAAAACAACAAAAGGCCATAGTACCTAAGTATAGTGCCAACAAGTTCGTGTAAACATCCCGTTAGCCACTATATGAGTTATTATTATCGTTGAACTAATGTGGCAAATGAGCCAACGCGGATGTGTAAGTGTAATCGAAATAACTGAAAACAGTTAGACACTTTTCAGGTTCAGGTTCAGGCATAAGTTGAAGGTGAAAAATGTATTGCTCGGGTTTCATAAAAGTATTGGCATGAAATGAATGAAAAATTGGTTTTCAAACCCAAAAAATCGAATCGTATGGATTGTGTTATATTCTGCATAGTGCAACTCTATAAATCACAACAATAAAATTCTTCCTGTTCCTGAAAACTGCATAAAACAGTAATCACCTTAATGAGGCATAATCACGTTAATAATAGGACTGCCTTTTTTGTATTTAACTTAATTGTTTATCATTAAACATCAATCAAAATTCCCATAGTTTGGAGCTTCGTCTTTGTCTGGAAAAGCTAGTTTTATAGTTAGATAGTTGCCATTGTTTATATGCTATAGAATTGTATGATGATCGAGGTTGAGAGTTTGAGAGCATAATAGTATATTATGATATGATTATGATTTATGAAGGGCAGTAATCAGAATTCCAGAGCGGCTCACCTCTAAACGATCTGCAATTTGATAGCCTCGGACCATTTCGACGTATGAATGTCCGCCTTCCAGTCAGGAGTTTCAGATTATGAAGGAAATAATATATTAATATATTTGTATGAATTTTTCAAGATTCCAAACTCTTTTGTCTTTACACAATTTCACTTCCACTAGTTCCACTAGTTTAACTGTTAAAATCACAACGCAACCAATTGGACGAATCCAATCAAAACAGAACGTAATTTTAAAAGCATAAGACACAAAAGTATTTATGTTGACAAATTATTATCGGGTCTTATGATATGATTACGACAAATGAATAAACTTCAAGGATTAAAAGGAACAATTGACATTGACATAATATTGATAACTTGTCTCTTTCTCTTAAAAAGAATAACACGTATTTTAACTAAATTCCACCAACTTGTTGAGATAAAAAATAAAAAATAAAATTTCAACTTTTGAATTGAATACAAATATAAAAGAGAAAAGGCTGAACTGAAAGTGTCAAGTAAATTAAATATGAGAACCTCTAATAAACTAAAAGATGAAGAAGGTTTCAAAGGCTTGGCTTTGATTACAATTATCTGAATCTCACTGGCTGGCTCTTTGGCTACAAAATAGTTATCTGACCCAATCCAAACAGAATTAACTGCAACTTCTCCTATTACTTGTTAACTTGTTTATATGTAACAACTTTACAACCAAAAGGCTTATAAATTAACAATCCCACTTCAACTATGGAGACACTGAGGTACAGTGTTTTAGTAACAGTTTACAGTAGTAAGGTAGTATATATGCGCTTTCTGTCTCTGTCTCATAGCAATGCAGGTTCGGTTTATAAGTTTATATTTATGTATTTACTATTTATTTACACATACATATATTATTATTATATTTATATCAATACTTTGGCCGGGTTAAAAACAGGTTCGTAACTTTTTGGTTTAGATTTAGTATTAGGTAGAGCTAGGAGTTTGACACTTCTAATTTTAAAGGGGTTGCAGTTGCAGGGATTCCTCCGTATTGTATTTTAAAATAGGTATGGACGTATGGAAACGAAATATGAATGAAATATCAAAGTGGTAACTCCACATCAAATAAATATGACTCCTACACTTTGACTTGTTTTTAACAACTGGGAATTTTGTTAAGTCGAAGAGGATCTTTAAAGCTTAACCTTTTCTGACACATACTTTTTTGATGACGTAAATGGTAAATTTTACCAAGAAGCAGGATAGAATAATAAAATTAATAATGCATATGCAACAATGCTGTATCGAATACCACAATATATCGTAATTATCTTAGTATGTCTATCCCTGCAATTTGCTATATGTAATGAATGTAAGTCTATCTTCCTTCTCATCTTAATCATTTTATATAGTGCGATGATTATAGGCAGATGACAGAAAAAAAATTACTTTAATATACTCTGTATTTAAACTTATAGGGTAATTACTTTTCTTCGTTCTTTGAAATTGACACCGAATACAAATCAGGAGCTGTATTTTACAAAACAGCCAGAACGCATGTTTCAATTTTGCCTAATAATAATATACGAATTTCTAGGAGTCTGAATAGCGGAAATACATTAGCCACGCAGTGTTTATTTTGTATAAAAAAAACATTGCTCTCGAATGACATTCTCATCTATATCAAACAAAAACAAATAGTTTATCATCAATCGAGCTACGTTTAAAGTTTTTTCAGTTCGAGAATGATGAGTTCTCATGATGACGATCATGACCATCCTGAATTATCCAGTCAGGCCTGATGAATGCTACATGATTTAAATCGTAGAAAATATTGAGTTTACGATTTATATATGCATACAAAAATTCTACAAAAATCCTGATTTTATATTTTCAAGATTTTTCGGGTCATCCCAATTTATCATTGTAAGATACAGCTATTACAGCTCCAATTTTAACAAGCGTATTATCGCCGTCACGAATAATTACATGATCATTCATAACCCAGAAATTAAATATGCCAATAAATAGTCAATTGGCCTTAGCCTCTTAAAAGCAGTCGCAAACTGATTTCAGTCGCATATTTTTTTATGAAGACAATTCGACACCCGATGAATGGTACCGACGAATTTGCCTGTTTACGTCTGAGTTGCATTGAAATGCAATCAGTAAATGTAATAAATTATTATCGGTTCGTGTTAAAATGTTAAAGCTATGTAAAAGCAGTGTAAAATAATTCAAATATCGTTCTTCTTGTTATTGTAAGCTCTGAAACCCTGATAGAATTTACGTATTTCTAATGAATGACATTGTTTCAAATTGCTTTGTTGAAATAATAAATAATAGTAGTAATGTATGACTAATGCTGGGACCTGGGAGAGATTAAAGAGAAGTTAAAAAGCATCGGCATTGTCTTAAGCTTGGGAAATCAGTTTTGGCATATACTAAAATCTCTGGGGGTAGGAGAAATAATTTATACCAAGATAACTTGACAAACTTACCGGTAGTAACGGACGGGCTTCGACAGGAACGGCGTCAATACTCTGGTACTTCAAGGGGTCGGAGTTGCCAAGCGGTGGGGGCGGAGCCGAGGTGGAGGCCTCAGCGTAGTCCATATCCCCATCCAATTGCAAGACATCCCTCCCGAAATCGTTGACTCCAGGGAAGTCAACGTAATCGAAGATGTTCTTGTTCCCATTACTACTACTCGTACTCATCTTCTTGGAACGTCGACTAGAATGTGTCCTCTTCCGGCTTGATTCCTTGTCCTTGTTGCGACTCTTCCCTTGCCCTTGAAATTCTTTAGCCCCTTTATTGACCTCGACGACATTTGTCCCGATATCCTGCAAGGACTTTGACCGTCGTTGTGGTAACATTTGCTTTTCTTTATTATTGCTCTCTTTCCGTGGCGGTGTTACGGTTGCAGTTGCAGTCAGGGTGGGTGGACCCGATTTCTTGCTCCCTACCCGTGTGCTCAGAACCAGTTCTTGTCGATCGTCCTGAACTTCGTCCTCTTCTTCGGAGATGGATAACTGGCTGAGGCGACCGATATGCGCCCTTCCACGCTTCCCTCCTACTTGACCTTCACTCGTCGTCGTTGAGAGTGACATTGGGACTGTGGTATTTGCGGGTTATCGATGGTTTCTTGACCTTTCAAGGCTCGTTGCACAAAGGCCGTTCTGAGACTAAAATAATTCATGAAGTGTAACATTTAATATTGAGTTTATTTACTTTGTGTACCATAAATTATAATATTATTATAATAAATAGAATAGGGGCAGTCAATTTTTTTTCATAACTATTTTCTACTTTTTGCTTTTTTACCCGTAAATTAAATAAATTCCGGAAATAAAAAAAATATAAATAATTAACACATAAACTTAAAAAACTGTAAATTCGTTTATTATGGTTGTTACCGTTTGAGAAAACGAGTTTGTAAACTCTAGTTTTAAAAGACTTTTCTTAAAGTTCCAAATTCATTCCAATTTCCAACCAATCCTTCTTCCTAATTCTTTCTATTTCCTCTAAAAATGCATTAACATTAAATGCAGTTATCTTCAATCATCTATAAACGGCATCTGGGGTTTTTAACTGCTTAACTCGTGGAAACACAGTGTGTTAGCCTTGCCTTACTTTCCTCTATCATTAAACGTAAACGTGCGATTTGGCCGGTATTCAGATTAATATGTAATGTTGGATGTAGAATTGTATGAAATTGAAATATCAAATTCTAAATAGTAATTTATTGCTCTCTCTGTAAAAGTATCTATTTTTGCTATACGTGTGAATTAGTCAGTTCACAGTTTAAGAACTCTCAGTCAAACCAACGTATTCTTATGTAATTAAATGCATATGGATAAGGGTGAGATTCGACTGCTGTCAAGTGTCAGTCCTGCCACTTTTAATATGTAATACATAATACCAAATATTGGACCAAATCATCTAAAAATAGAACAAATAAATATAATAATATATTGGAACGAACCTTTCTAACTGGAGCCGGATGAATGAATGAATCAGACTGGATGATTACAGATTCAACATTACAAGTTAACTATTATTATATTATCCCCCGTCACTTTAGTTCCTATCAACCTCTTTCATCATCCTCTGATGACTATTCCTGTTACACGTCGTCGGTCCGTCCGAGAGCCTGATTTTTAAAACCCAGCTGCTCCTGTCCTGGCTCAGATTCAGATGGGGAAAATAAATATCTACTACTACTACTTACTACACTACTACTTCCCAATAACAGTTTTATCTCCGACTCTTTTTTGAATAGCCTAGAACTGAATTACATGGGATAGACTTCGTGTTCAATATTATTGAGAGAATATATAGAAAGAAGCACGGCCCCGGATGGGATGGGCTTAAATGCTTTCCCTTTGGCTTTTTGGAACTGGTTTAGGGCAAAAAATTACATTTCTTTCAACTTACAAGCTGTTAAAATTGCAAAACCGCATGCACTAACGATATCAATAGTGATTATCATGCCGAGTAGTATCTAAAAATCGAAGGGAAAAATGACCCGGCAGACATTTGATAACCGAAATGTAATAAAAATTTTACATTAACTGCTATAAACGTGGTCAGGCCATCCAGGTTCGAGTCCTTACTCCGCCTGCCTGTCGACATAATCTTTAAATTTGAAATTACATGTAGGGAGATAAAGATAGCATGAATGAAAAGCAATTGGATCTGTCTCTGTGTAGTTATAATCAGAGTTTATCCTTATCTCATTGAGACTTTACCCAGAATTTCAGAGACAGATACATGGAAGGTGTGGATGTGGATGTAGGAATTTTTTCCTCTGAGTTTTTGACCATGAGGATAGGGATATGGAAATAGATAGATAGTACTCCTGAACTACTTCAATCATTATGTATCATGTATGTGGTTAAATTAAAGACGTAAATCTATCAAAATATTTTCCTTAAATAATTCCCCATCCCCGAAAAAAAACCTTGTCAAAAAATGTCAAATAGGAAAAATCGCAAAAGTTGCTTCACATATTTGTTTGGCCTTTTCTAATTTGATAAAAATAAGTTTGGAATAGGAATTTAGGCTTATGTTCGTTCGAAACGGAACGATAAATAAACCCCCGGGGTAAAATTAGAAAAATATGGTGCAAGGAAAAGTATTCTATAATTATAATATCGATATAATTTTAAAAAAAATATGGTATACATGCGCTTAATTCCAATATAACGACGATTTAATCTAATGATTTTTATTTATCATTTTAATCAGACACATAATTACAGAAATAGAATGAGTTGTAAGAATTTTTTTTAATAAAGTTTGGATCCTTATCTTGAGTTTTTTGCATTTTCTCACTTAAACCTCAAGTCAGGTGGACAATCCGGCTGAACAAAGGCATGAGCTGTTTTAAACGCTTCGAGTTCAAAAAGACTCTTGTGGATCCGGAATATGTTTGGATAACTCTCAACATCCACCTTAAATCTGTATTCAAAGGAAATAGATTGTTTTTACATGATACTCATGATGCGAATATTTTAGATTTACTCGAAATTAATGTATGTATCAATGTAACCTTTCGGCTTGATGGAATTGGGGCGCAAGACAACAATCCGCCCAAGTTATCTCATCTCCAACGCAGTATTTGCCACTACTTTTACTCAGGACTTTCTCCAAAGCTTTTTGATAAACCAAAAAATATTAAATTCTGTGTAATAACAAATAGCCGACTCTATTTTGCAACTAGTTAAACCATCCGGATTAATTTACCATTGAAACCCCTGGTTATCCAGTAATTACACCATTCAATCTTCTTATCGGGATCGTCGCTGTATTTTGCGGAGACAGGTGGATTTTGCAAAGGCTGAATACCCGCATTAATCATCTCGCAGATTTCAATGACCTTTAAGTAGTTTAAATGTAACATATCCTATTGCCAACCTCTAAAATATAATTATATTTAAACTGTTTAATAATCCCATTTACCTTGGCTTTTGTATATGGATCTTTCGGAATCAATGGCTTTTGTGGGTACAGTTCCTCCAAAAAGCCCATAATTGCCATCTAATTTAAAATCAAAAGATTTTAGAGTCCCTTATATCCTCTCATAAGAGCTAAAAAAAATTGCTACAGTAAAAAGTATTCGTATTATTTATTACGGATTGTGTAAGCGTCTTCCCATCATAAATAAGAGCAGGCACTTGACCTAGAGGATTGATCTTAAGATAGTCCTCTGCTACCTGTATGCATCCATATGTAAAATAATTATTTAAATGAATTATCATTTAAAGTAACTACTATGCAGAAAATTTAATGGCTAGGGCTATTTTTGAACTGTTTTGATTACCTGGCCATTTTGCAACAGATTGATGGGTTTGAAATCGAAATCAATTCCTTTATAAGCCAAAACTGTGAGAGTAAAAGTACAATTTTCATTGTTTATTTAACAGGCACGCTTTAATGGAAATCCAATGTGATTTCGAATGGTACTTTAAGGCATATTTAGCGTATTCAATTGCAATACAACATATGTAAATTAAAGCTGTTGAAGCAAATCAACAGCATAACTTACAGATTCGAACCCTCCATGAAGCACTGCTCCGGTAATAGGAGTAAAGCGTTGGTTTTGGCATCGCAGTTGTGGAGAAGTTATGATAAATATTCTGGACCAAAGATCCTCTAGCACCAATTCTCAAGCTGGAAGAATAGAAACTAAAAATGATTGTGGATTTTGGTAATTGTGTCCAGGGGCCCGGAGAATGCTTAAACCGGTTAGGGACAAGGTTGACAACTTTGTATGCAAAATCAATCCAGGTGGTTGATGGACCACGGTAAAAAATCGATTTGACGATCATCCTATTATTGGATCCCTCTGTCAAGTATATAGTGATGGGATGGATTAAAAAGAATATTGAATTTATTTTCCATTAAGGTTTTTTAGGTTATGTTACGACTTACGAGATCAGTAAGAATCATAAAATTTTCATAGGCTAGCTAATACCAAAACAGGGTTCCTAGCAAGTACATATCATATTTCAAAAGACTACATATTCTCTGGAAATCTCAAACTGTAAAATATAGTTCTGAAATTTTAAGAAACCAACTAAACCAACCATTATGAACTAAAAATAGTTGGGTTATTCCTTGTCTGTAAAAGCCATAATTGTTTACAATACTTTGACGTCCAAGGCACTTGCACAAATGGACAGGTATCATACTGCCTCCAGCTATACAAATTCTTCGGGTCAATCACACCAGCTTCATATACATTTTAACCTGTTTCTGTTTGAAGCATTATTACTTACACTACTTAGCAGCTATAATGGTTTTACACCTGTACACTCTGTTCGTATATCTACATTAAGTACCTATTATACGATGCCTCTAAGACGTTGGAAATTGCAAAGAAAATTTAATGGAAATGGATGTAAAAATACATCAAATTACAATGTTGTGAATTTTAAACTGGATATTGATGAAAAGGGTTATATGAAAATGCTCACAAACAAGAACATAAGCATTTGTAATAAATTCTTAAATTTTAAATTAATTTAAATGAGCTTAGCACATTAAATCATTCAAGATATTTAGTTTAATTCTCAATTACTTACACATATATTATACTGTCAAATGCATCTACTACTTCATGAACTTCATCTACAAGCTTATTATTCTATTATATGAAATACTAGCGATTCTGCATATAAATAAGTGGTAGATCCACAGCTGTGTAGTGGATCTGAAGTTGATATTGTCGGTTTCGGATAGAAACCTTTTTAAAATAGTCTTTATTTATAGTGTCACTTAAATAAATAAAAACGTATTAAAGCAGCCTTTTTATAATGTAAATGAGACAAGGGATTCTGTTAATATTCATATTCGTAAATTGAGGTATGAAATATCTAGAGTTTTTTATAATTGTTTTCTCAATAAATTAGTGAACTCGTTTCTTAAACTTTGACTTCAACTTTTAGGCATTATTGCTATAATCCAATATCTATTATGCCTGTATATTAACGATTTTTAAGAGGCATATGAAAAATAAATATTGTCGTAAAATAATTTTAACATATTCATAATTGATTGTCAACTTACAGAGAGTTCTTCAAACGTCAAATTAACCGGCCGTGTATTACAACTTTCAGTCTGACAGTGCAGAGTAGACCAACATAATTTGACGAAGAACCAATTGCCAATTTTATACACTACCACATTGCAGTTAAAGTTACGCATACATCAATAATATCATCATTAATAGTACATTCACGTGGTTTATTACCCGATTGGTTAGATCTCTTCTTCTATGTAAGTTAAGTTTCATAGCTTTTAGCATTACTTTCAGAACCTTATTTTGTAACAAAAACGCTCTTTAACAGTTAAAATTTGAATGACACTAAATGTTTCATGAACGGTTCCAAATGATCAACAGGGGTAGAAAACCTGCAGAAGGGGGCAAAACCAAGGGGACAAACCTTCAAGATAAGCCAGACACTTCTAAATCTAAAATTAAATTGGTTCGAAGCCGAAGCAGTAGTAGACAACGGACTTCCGTGGAAAGCGTGTCAAAATCCGCCTCAAATCCCAAGCCTTCTAAAATGACAGATAATGACAATAAAAAAGGAATTAGTAAATCATCTCAGAAAGATAATAGCCGACCAGTAGTAACCCCTCCTTCAAAATCGGTATCAACGGGGACAGCGTTGGACGCTTCAAAAACGGTGGGGGAGTGGTCGTGGACTATTTTCATCATTGTATTGACGCTGGCAGCGTTGACGAGGTTTTACAAAGTTGACGAGCCTGATCATGTTTGCTGGGATGAGACTCATTTCGGGAAAATGGGGAGTTGGTACATTAACCGTACATTTTTCTTTGACGTTCATCCTCCACTCGGAAAAGTTAGTTTTTAAGGAAATAAGGCTCAATCAATATAAACATGAAATGGCATACAAGATTGATTATATGATTTGGTAATTAAGATGATGATTGGGATGTTTGGTTATCTGACGGGATATGATGGGACCTTTCCCTTTGAGAATCCAGGACAGAAATACAATGAAACGCGTTATATTGGGATGCGAGTGGTAATTTTTTATATATAAAAAACTAAAAAAAATCGTATAATTTGCGAAACAATTAAGGTGGAAGGTGTTTTGATTTTGAAATAAATCTTAAATTATTACAGTGCTGCACAGCATTAGGCTCGTTTCTCGTCCCTTTAAGTTACCTCACGGTTTGGGAAATGACGGAGTCGACGACAGCATCCGGCCTTGCTGCAGCCTTGGTGCTTTTCGATGTGGGTTTAGTGACACTAACCCAATATATTTTACTCGACCCGATACTACTGTTTTTCATTAGTGCATCGGTGTATGCTTCTGTCAAGTTTTATTCGTACAAAAATAGGTACAGACAAGCATATAGATTTTAAATGATATTTATGTTACAATATCAAATGTCAAGCAGATTTTTAAAATGAGGTAAACGAGACAAAATTAATCGCAATTACTTTCTCCAGGCCTTTCTCCCTTGTTTGGTGGACTTGGCTGTCACTTACAGGAGTCTTCATTTCCTGTTCAATTAGTGTCAAGTTTGTTGGGCTTTTTACTGTCTTGTACATTGGCTTGAGAACTATTTATGAGATTTGGGAAATTTTGGGTGATTTAACTCAACCGATTGTAAGTAGATTTGGCTATTATTAATAGTTATTGTTAATTAAATTAACTTCTCAAATGTAACCGAAAAACTTTCCATTTTAATTTTCAGACATATACAATCAAGCATTTTGTCGCCCGTGCAATTTGTCTAATCATCTTGCCTTTAGTTTTGTATGTCACGTATTTCTACATTCACTTGGCCGTACTGAATCGAAGGTCAGCAGTATTTTATATTTCAAAATTTTTATAGCTATAATTTTAACAATATTTGCATTAGGTTAGAAATGGAAATGCGTATTCGCATTTTATGAGAAGTGTATTGGACGAATTTGCAAAAATGTTATGAAAGATATATATGATATTTAGTGGGAACGGAGATGGCTTTTACAGTTCGGGATTCCAATCCCAGTTAATTGGAAACCCCCTTTATAACGCAAGTATGCCTCGGGAAGTTGCATACGGAGCACACATATCCTTAAAAAGCCAAAGAACTGGAGGAGGTTATCTGCATTCACATTGGCACCTCTATCCCGAAGGTGTCGGAGCAAAACAACAGCAAATCACAACCTACGCTCATAAAGACGATAATAACAAGTGGATCATTAAGAAATATAATGAAATCGCACCCAAGCTGGACAACAGTTCCGCTCCCATCGAACTAGTCCGAAGTGGGGACTTAATTCGGTTTGAACATATTGTTACCCGCAGAAACCTCCATTCTCATCGTATTCCAGCTCCCGTTAGCAAGAAACAGTTCCAAGTTACTGGATATGGAGAGGTATGATAAAGAATATAAATCAACTTTCTTGAAGCAATTCTCTGCTGAAATGTAATGTTCCAAAACCCTTAGGTTTTGAGAAACATTGTAACATTTTTTCCATTAAAAATTTACTAAAAATCGTAGTCAATATTTTAGACTATCTATTTTTTTTAATTATTCCAAACGGTTGTGCTTTTATTTTGAAGGGGGGATTATTTACAGCTTTACGATAATTTTTCTGAAAGAAATCAGTTAAACCGTCTTGATTTTTCTTATAGAATGGGACCGGAGATGCGAATGACGTTTGGCGTATAGAAGTAGTAGGGGGTCGACCAGGAGACTTTATTAGCGTCGTCAGTAGTCGTCTACGGTTTTACCATCAGCTTCAAAACTGTATCTTATCTGGAACTGGGAAACAGTTGCCGAAATGGGCTTATGAGCAGATGGAAGTAGCCTGCAGTTCGAATCACCGAGATGTTAAGAAGAGTACTTATTGGAATATCGAGGAAAATAGCTTCCCAAGACGTAAGATCCGCATTCATAAAAGGTCATACTATTACTTGATTTGACAATTTATCAAAATTAATTTGCTATGATTTTTAGTGCCAAACGTAAGTTTCCAAGTACATGCTCCAGGGTTCATTGAGAAGTTTTTCGAGTCCCATACAATCATGTTCGAGGGGAATGCGGGGCTTAAGCCCAAAGAGGGTGAAGTGACCTCTCGTCCTTGGCAATGGCCCGTTGATTTCCGGGGACAGTATTTCTCTGGGAGTTCTTATCGGATTTATTTACTCGGCAACCCGGTTATCTGGTGGGGGAACTTGGTTCTTCTCGTAGTTTTCTCAGCTCTATATGCTTTCCATGCCTGGAGAGAACAACGAGGATTTGAAGAAGCTCTACAAATTAAGGGTAATTGCATATTCCGATTATTAAAGATGAAACCAGCTAACATAACTTGACTATTAATTACAAAGTATTGCGTGTTTTAAACGCAAATAAAATCCAGAAGTCGATTTGCCAACTACATTTTGTTGATCCTGATATCATTAAATTCGGAGCAAAACAAACTCATTAAAAGCTCAGAAATGTCGACAAAAACTCTTGTAAAAATAGTTTACACTTTTTTTTTAGAAAAACGGGATCGAACAGTTTGGGTATGTGTTTGGCTCTTCATCGGTTGGGCCCTCCATTACCTGCCCTTTTACACGATGGGGAGGGTCCTCTACTTTCACCACTACTTCCCAGCCTTATTATTCTCATCGATGCTGTCCGGAGTGATTTTGGACTACTTATTTCAAACGATTGCCTCAGTGCTTGGCTCGTCGACAGGAAAGACGTCATTTCACGTTTTCTATGGAGTGGCCCTAAGTGCCTTAGCCTATAGGTAATTGGTTCTATCAACAAAGTTAATCCTCAAGCTACATTGACCAAAAATGTAATTGATTTCTTTTAATAGTTTCTACGTGTTTTCTCCACTTGCCTATGGAACTTCCGGCCCATTGGCAGCCGAAGCAAACAGCACGATGCATGGACTTAAATGGTTGGAGTCTTGGGAATTTTAAATTGTTTGACTTCGTCTGAATACTTAACTAATTGTTATATCTCATCATAGATATATTTTTTAACTTGTATTAAATAAGTATGGAACTGCGTCTAATTTATACGTATTTATAAGTTGCAAAACGATTTTTTATATGAATTTGATGGTGCCCTTGTACGGAACAATTCAATGATTTTGAATCTCAAAGTATTAAAAGAAAGTTATATAGTGTTTATATTGGAGAAAGTTGTTGATTTATTGTATGTATTTTTTTTTAGACCGAGGCTCTTTTCTCTAATATTGCTGGAACTGCTTCGACACTGTATAGTTCCTCTTCTGTTCCACTATTATCGTTTTTATAAATCCGGCTGGATCTACTTTTTCGTTTGTAGACGCTTTGAATATCAGTCTTGAAAAAATTAAAAAGTGAAAGTCAAGCACTGAACTCGTTAAAAATGTTGAGAAACGTCATATCCATGGCCTCAAAATATAATAATAATTTTGTTTTGAAACTTACATGACGAGGATAGCAAGTGCAGGAACAGACGGACACGTTATCTAAACTATTATTACATAAATTGGCATCGCTTTGTTGAAGGAGTTTCCCGTTTGGCGTCATTTCGTCATCAAGCGTTATGACATTTTCCGAGGCTGGTCCCATGTCGGTGTCTTCTCGATGCATTTCTTCCGCTTGCCTGGTTATAGAATTTTTTCATATAAAGGTTAAAGTTCATCAAGGAAACTGTAAAACCAAGAGACAACCGGGTTTTCAAAGCCCAAATTAAAAGCTTACATGGTCATGAAGCGAAGTACTAAGATGTTAATACTGGAAGCAACGACAGCAAGTCCAAACAATATAAAGACGACACTCAAAGCCATGTATCCCGGCTTTTGCTGAAGTGCATGGTCATTCTGCAAGGCGACATAGTCTCCAAATCCAATAGTTGTTAGCGTTATGAAGCAGTAGTAAAGGGAATCGAAGTAACTCCATCCCTCATATTTCGAAAACACTGCCGCACCACATGTCATGATAATCGAAGAGAGGATCGTATTTGCCGTTATTAAATTGAACTAGAAATTAAAAGAAATGCTAATTAATCTTGTTGACCATTTATTCATATATATGTTTTTTAAATCACTAAAACCTTACCTCTGAAACCTCCGTATTTTTAAATCGCAGCATTTTCTTAAGATACCGGATAATAATCCCTGCTCCTTTATTTAACCTTTCACCAATGCTCTGGAACATTACGATACCGAGGGGGATTCCGATTGCTGCATATATCATGCAAAATGCCCGGCCTGCGAAAGTTGTTGGAGTCGAATGTCCATATCCTAATACATAGTTTGTAATGGACGAATATGAGCATTTTATGGAAATATTGTTACGGAAATTACTAATTGTAACAAAAACTAACCAATCATTGCCAAAACTACGGTAGCAAAATAAAAGGCTCCGGCAAATTTCCATTGGGGTCCGGCCTTATGTGGAGTGCCCTCGATAACCATTTGTTCAATCCATTCGTAGTCTGCATCGGTTATATTGTATTTCGTCTTTAGATCGTCTCTGATTTCTACAAATACATTTTAAGATTAAATGATTCTGTATATTTTAGGATTGAACCAGCTTCAAAATATAGAAACACTGCATCGTAAAATTAATACCTCCTAGGGTGTCCACTCGTTCCTTTTCTGCAGCCGATTCCAAGGAATCAAAAACGGCTGCACCAATAAGTAAGTAAGTAAATGTTGTGACAACCAAAGACAAAGTCCGAACGTTTTGTTTTTTCATGGCGATGATTAGACTTATTTCAACTCTTAAACTTCGTCTTTCCAATATTCATGTTTATGTCTTGGTTTCCACTTCGACAGACACACACAAGTAAAACCTGTATTTATCGATCGTCTCGAATGGGGGATATGATATTATAGTTCCCATACCGCATGGCTATAAATGTTATTCCTGTACTGATTCCGCTGGAAGAAAGATTTCTTTCATAATGGAAAGCATGCGCTATAATATCCTAGCCGACTTTCACCAGAATGAAATCATCCTTTTTAAACTCATCTTTTTGAAATGAAAATGAAATTGAAATAGAGGTCATAAAATAAATGCCATTAAACGTGCTATTTGTATTTGTCGTAATCTGTTATATTATAATAGCGAGGTTCTTATTGCAGCGTTAATATGACATGTAACTACTGATAAGTGTTGTTATAAAGATGTTTCTCACACTTAAATTAAACATGCTCATTAATGACGTTAATATACAAATGATCCTTCTATGATTAATTGAACACCATCACCGATAAATTAATATCTGAAAAAAGGATACATAAATGAATATCAGTGTGACAAAGATTTAATGAAATTGTCAACTAAATCGGATTTTTGAATAAGTAGTACAAAGTAAAATAAAAGTTCATAGCTTGGTGGATTGTATATTGCAATTCTGGTGGAAGTTGTAATATTTACAGGAAATTAACAGAGGTTGCGACAAACGATGAATAAATCTAAACTAGTACTGAAATTTTGACACTTATTCTGGAATTAGCTGAAATCGCAGCTATTATATATATTATACGTGGATATCGATTCAATGGTATATTTTACAAAAGGCAGAGCATATATTTATTTCTGTTATTCTTGCCGAAGCCGAGCTAACCGCGCCGTCAGCTCATCCTGTTCCTGGGAGACTTGTGTGGATGCAATTGATTCCGTTTCCCCTCGTGGAAGTTCCATATTCAATTCAATTCTGAAAGAATTAAAATAACATAAATAAGCATTTCGTTTATACTTATTAAAATTTGTGAATTATTTGAAACGGAAGTAGGTACATACCCAGCCTCGTCGGCCACGGACTGCATAAGATTTTCGACATCATTCTGAGGAACGGATGTAGTGGTAGTTTGACTCATAGTATTCTCCATATACGAAGACTGGACATCCAAGTCCTCAAACTGTTTCTCGAATTTATCCATCAAACCCGAGATCTTTTCAAGATTTAGAGACTTCATAGCAGCGTCCATGGCCCTCACGACCCCCTGCATTGACGTTGTCACCTTTCTCGTGGTCACGGCGGACTGAACTCGACTGACGACGGCATCGACACGGGCACTCATCCTCAAGTAGTTTAGGGACTGGTTCTTCTGCCGGATTGCATTTTCAGCGTGGATCCTTGCCACTTCCATGTTCCCTTTCGCTATTGCCTTTTTACACTTTAATTTCTCTGCTTTCTCTTCCTTCTCCGCCTTTTTTGCGTTCCTATCCAGCTCCTTTACAGCGAACTTCATGTTGAAGAGGTGATCTTTAAGCAAAAATGCAAGTCAATTAGAGTCAATACACAATTGTCAATAACAAATAAAGCCAATCGATTCGAAAATTGATAAATATGCGTTTTTCTTACTTTCCATCGATGAAAGAGACATTTTGAAATTAAACTGATTGTTGGTGTTCGAGTTAGACTGTTAGACCAATCGAAAGATGAGCAGGCAGGTGCTTTGTTAACAGGCTGAATATTTCTTGAATATCTCGAAAATCCTTGAACTTCTGTTGGCAAAATTACAACATTCAACATTTACATATATGAACTAAACAAATTACAAATTAAATTTTAAATTCAAAATTCAAACGAAACAATTTCACTGTGCATTATTTTAACGCTAATCAAATTAATCAAGCATTAATTTCAGAATCTATTTTGTACTTACATGTATGAGAGCTGGACGAAGAATTGTTTACGATTAAATAGCTAACCTATCTACAGCACAAAAATTACTGATATTCTGATTCTGAGTCACCCATCATGATGATGTGATGAGTGTTTTTATCTCTTGTAAAATAAATCCACTTCACTCCTAACTCCTAGTCCTACGTCAATTCACAGCACAACTCAATGCATGGATTATGATGGAAAGGGATTACTGACACTGAAACCACATAGGCTGCTGTCCACTACTACTGGGGTGCACTGCGACTGCGACAGCTACAAATACACGGTCAAAGTTATAGTTTAATTTTATGATCATGATAATTTTACTCCCTAAAAGTAGTAGTAAAGTAGCATTGTGATAATTCAAGCCTTCGATAAGTAATTCAAATTTATATCCCAATAGACTCAACTCAAGTATATTCAAAGATTCAAATGTTATTTCTCTAATATAATGATGATGATTTTATGACAAATGCTTTTCTAGTTTTGCTTCCGAGATCAGTGTAACGGATGGGGGAATGGAAACAATTTTTTTAGCCAAAAAAATAAATATCATATCCAAGCAAATCAAATATGCAAGAACATAAGCAATTTTTAAAATATGTGACTGCAATACGTATATAAGAAATGATTCGAATTCGAACTGAATTTGTATATCAAAGACTTTCCAAAAAATGTTAATTATATTAATGGAAACGCTTATATTCTGATTACACTAGTCCATGAAATAAGATTTATAGGTGATCGTTATCATAAACGATGGATGAAAGATGAAACATAAGGGCCTATCGAGCTTTATTTTCCAATTTCTCTAATGGAAACAATTATGATGTATAGTGGTTGACTATGTTATAGATAATGTACCGAGCATAAGTCCATTGATAATACATAGATTATTATAGTCATATCTTCTAAGTACTCTACAATATATCTTAGTAATGGCTATCCAATAAATATATGAATGTCAACAGTTCTAGAGATTAATTCAATAGATGACCCCGCCTCTACTTACAGCTAAACGTATGTATCGCCGTCAAATGATCGAGATTAATAAAAGAAAATTCATGCGGATCAGTAAAACAGAACTCGCAATTTCCGTTCGAATGAAAGGATAATTTCTTTCAATAAGAAATAAGTTGTGCTAATACTACACCCTCCGTTTGCTCTAATAACATAATAAGATGCTGGATCTTAAAATTCAACATCTTAAACGGGAGATGTTATTCATAACAAAAGCGACTACAGGAAATGAGAAAGTCTTCGGCAAAAAATATCTGAAAACGAATGTCTTTGAGATTTTCGAAGTCTTCGTGAAGTACTGCTGTTTTTTCTGTATAATCCCGTTTGAAGTTACTCTACAGAGTGGATCCATCATATTCCATGAATCTAAACTTCGAAAGGTAAAAACATAGGTTATCGTTGCTTTCCATAGAATATTCACCTCCGAAAATTCGGTTGTAAATTTTAATACTCACTTACAACGTACTTTATTTCAAAACAGGTACTGTCCATCCTCATTCATACCGTCTGCTTCATTCTACAGCTATTGAATATAAGGTTCAGTATGATGCATTCAAAACCTATGAAAATTGACCCGTCCAAGCTGTACTGGATGTCGATGATAATTTTTTCGACATTAATTCTTCTTGTCTTTTCCATCATGTGTCTCCGCTTTACGGGATCAAATAGTCTACGAACTGTCTTGGAAATACTTCATAGTTATAAAACTGCGGACTCTGAAATCGACGAAATTTCCATATTCGGTAGAAATGTACGTAAATTATCATCGTTTTCCTATAAATGTTCATAAGTTTAAAAAGAAATTAATGAAAACTGTACTTTTAATTTTAATTAGTTTCAGAAAAAAAATAAGTTCGAGATCATTGCATTGGGGATGTGCATCTCATCTTTCATATCCGCTTCCATTCTATGGATTGTCAATATGAATTTCCTGAACAATTTAGGATCTTTCTCTCTTTTTGTGGACCGGACATACAACACTGCATTTTACATTGTATTTCTGAAAGCCGACGAGTTGAACGAGCTCGAGATGACCAAGCTTAAGATTACTGTCACAGTAATTTATGTGATTGTGAATGCTTTTTCAGTTCTTCTTCTTAACTGCGCCCAGTTAGTGGGTTTCATAGCTTGCTTGGCCATTTATAAAAGTAGCAAGGATTTTGAGCAATTTGTAAGGCGGTTCGATCCTGAAGAGATGACTGTGGAACAGGTGTATAATATTGATGATAATCAGTAATAAAGATTGGTTAGTAAAAATTTGCATTGCTTTTGCATGGGAATTACAGATCACTAAATGTTTCCGAGAAACGAAATCCTTGACGGAGGCTATCAATCGTTGTGTTGGAACGCTTTTGATTTTCTCGTTCCTGACTACAATCCCATATTTTGGCTTGTACTTCCCAACGATTGACACGAAGAACTTGAGCTTTGTACCTCATATCCTCTACTACATCGTCACCAGTGTCACTTGCCTTATCTTCGCTGCTGAGGGTCATCGAAAAGTAATTTTTTGTCTTATCGTATGACATTTTTAACGACCCAAGGATTTGAAACGAACCTATGATTCTGGTAAGCAGATTCTAGGCGTATCGGAATATCTATTGGAAAACCAAGAAAGATTTCAAGGTTTGAGGAGGAACTCGGACATGTCACTTTTCATCGCGGAGATGTCTGCTTCACAAGTTGGCCTTAAGGGCCGTGGATTTTTCACAGTTACTTACAGCTTCATCGGAAACGTACTGACTGTTTAAATATTTTTCATACAAAAAATGCATTTGGTTAGAATACGAATGCCGTAGCTTTACTAAATATCTCCCGGAATAAGTCCCCAACATATTTATCATGGGGTTCCAAAAATATAACTGCGCGTCTTAAATAAGTCTTTTATTTGTAGGACACAGGATTTTTTTATTTTTCGAAAATGGTTAATTTTATTGTTTATTTGAGCAACTTATGCAAATGGAAATATTATGAGTCCTAAAATTAGATTTTATTAGTTGAGATTGCAATTTTTATTGAGCAAAAGCAATAATCTAAAGAAATACGGCACCTACGAATTGTGTGTTTAAAAACATTGTTCTAATAATTATGCAGATTTTCAGCATCGTGATGACCCACATTGTCATAATGCTACAATTTCCAACATATCCTGCAGTGGAAGCTCCCGATAGCAATTGATTCTCACGAGTCGATAGCTCGATAGGACCAAAACGGAACGCAAATAACGCAATTTAGTTCTGACAGTATCAGGAATCCCTTTGTTGTTAACTTTATTCCGATCCAAATAAAGCCGGAAATAAATTATTCACATCTGTAAATGCTTTCTCTATTGTGATTATTGCTAATAGGGGGTGGGGTCAAAGGTCGTCTATACGGTTGACCCCCTGATTCATCTTCAGCACTGTCTGTCCCCAGCTCGGATTCTTCCTCAGGCTCCTTTAACATTTCCTCGATCTCCCCAGGTTTTTCATGGGGGAATGCGTCGGAATATTTCGGCGGAGGCAGTGGGAACATCGCTGGTAGTCCCGGCTGAACGCTTCCATTAGCACTAAATACGTTTAAATTAGGCCCCCCGTTTACTCCAGGACTTCTCTGTAAAATAAACATCGGTCCGACAAAATCGAATGAGCATTTCTTAATATTGAATATGTTACAATGACTTCCAACTCTAAAAACACGACTTACTTGAACAACTCCAGTAACTGTAAAGATATCAACAGTTCTCCCGTTCGGGTCTATATATGATGGAGCATAGGAATGTGCCTCGAAATGGTCAGCACCACCAGGCCCTAATCCTTGATCATCTGCCATCCCAACCTATTTATTAAAAAAATTTCGAACCGTTAGTTGCATTTTGATGTTTGGCAAATACAATATTTATCTGAAAGAAATTGGCATAAAATATTATTAGCTCTTGACGCAAAGTATGACAATTTGATTAAAAATATTGTACCTGTGTTGTTCTGACGTGGTACGGGAAACTCTTATTAGCCGCTGAAGGTCTCGTTAAACCCTTAATATCAGCATATAATTTTGATAAAAATTAATTGTACTGTTTCCCGATTTTTTAAGTCGTAATTCGTTTAATAAATTAAAATAATGACCTACCAGAAATACTACATGCCCAATAAATGCAATCACGTGCTGAGTTGAAATGGCCACTTTCTCCCTCACCCATTTATCAATTACATGGTTAGAGATCATGATCATTATTGGTCCAGAGATAAACCTAATTTAACAGCATGTTAAAATATTATGCTCAAATGTTGTAAATTCGTTACTTTCGCAATAAATATCATACCAAAGAGAAAATACTGCAAAGAAGGGGATGTAAAAGGTTGATTTTTCGGGATAGTGCTTCAATGTAAAAAATATACCGTATGAAAACATTAAATAGCCAATTAGCCGAAGAATTAAAATTCCATATCCTGCTGGGGACTCGTAAATATACAGAACTAGTCCATCATCAAAGTTCTGTAAAATAAAAATTCGTGTTTTTTTTTTTAAAAAACCAACCTTATTTTATATACTTCTAAAATTAATTTTTTTAGCAAGGTCTAAAAAAACATACATATTGTTCAATAACGAACAAAAGACTGTATGCAAGAAGATACGAACAATTAAAAATTGTCAGCTTGACAGCAGTCGCTGGCCGAAGTCGACCTCGAGTTACGGTGTAACCCTTTGCAAGTAAAAGCAGGAAGAGTACAAATACAAATTCACTTCCGCCTTCTAATATCCTCCCTGAAAATAGTTTCAATTTTAAATTTTCTAAAAAACATACGAATTAAAAACAGTCGAATTTTTTATTTTCATTATCGAAAATATACCTATAAGTTTTACAGTAGGAAGACCGACCCCATTGGAAGCATAGTTTCCATACGCAATACAAAGCATCATTATTCCTATAGTTTGCAATGCTAGTGAAAGGAGGAAGAGCTTATAGGTCGTGTGGAAAAGTTGTCTGCACTTCAATTCAACTGTTAAAATTTAAATTGTTAAATTCCTAATTATAGTTAAACATGTAAGTATTAACTAAAAACAAATGCATACCTGCAAAAATGAGGGCGCAGAATAAGAGAAAGAGATATACAAAGCAAAAGGCCGTCAGGATAGGAAGAATATCTGGAGGAAAATATTTTGATTAAACCTTTAAATTTCTCCATAAAATTAAATAGGTTTAAAGTAATTTGCAAAAACTTACAAAACTCGTCAGCAGAAAAGTGCTCATACCAGTAGTCCATACTCTTGCCATTTTTCATCCAGAATTTGTACTTTAAGTTGAGGCCCTAAATAAATTTACATTTGAATTGCTAAACCAAATCTACTATAAAATCAATACAATAATTTGTCGGTTTCAAAATAGATACCTTGCTATTGTTACAGCTAGAAATACTGATAAACCACCATCGTTCCCTTGCAGACCGGAATCGTCGCTTATTTCGACAAATAAGACTGGATGTGTAACTTTGATTTCCATTGTTCTCCAAGGGACTCCTGTACTTTGGCTTGTGTACCTTTTCACAACCGGAGTCATCAAGTCCTTTGACTAGTCTTACGATTTGATACTTATCAACTATAAGTGCCCCCACTTTCTTTTCACATGTCTATTCAAAAAAATCCATTACAAATATTACAATCAATAGTAAATCATGGGAATACTATGTCAAGTATTGATTTAAGGAACTCATAGTTAATACTATTTAAAAGGATTTACATCAGCTTTTGGGTTGTGATAAGCGAGTGGCCACTGCAGATCGGGATACATTAACAATTTTACATTTCCATCTTTCTGTAATATTTATATTAAAATAATTAATGCAAGATGTCTTGAAATTGTCTTCAAAATTGTTGGTTACAAAATATCGTTAAAAGTATTACCGGATCATATTCGATTTCGTATTCGAAACTCCCATCCTGGGATAAGAAGCAGAAGCGTTGAAGGAAGGACCATGTCTAATTAAGACCAAAAATGCAAATAAATAAAAGTTAGCAAGTCTTCGTAATCTTTGGAGTAATTACATAGTCTCAAAGTTATTAATTTACTTCGTGAGTATTGAGGACACCAGATACAAACTTCCCATTTGCGATTTCAGGATTATCCCAAAACAAGGATAAGAACAATATAGCACACGACGAATGAGAAAAATTCTCTGGTAAGAAACCCATTCTATTATGGTTGAAATTTAATGTATTATTTTTTCTGGTTGCATATTAGTAGAATTTTCAACTCTGAAAAGATGCAGAACCAATTTCGGCTAACAACTAGCTATAAAACTAAAACTCTTAAGAGAAGGTGCGAGTAAGAGAAATAACGAACCGAATTCAAGCTTTCTTTTTATTACGAATGCAAAATTAAGGTTAAGATTAATAATTAATACTTATGATATACTGTGTGAATTGTCTATAATTTTTATGCGGAATTCAGGCATGTTCGCTTAGAATTACTGGAGTTTCAGTAATACTATGCCTGAGCTATTAAAATAAGACGAATGGGTTCAGCAAAATGAATATGTTATGTGCTTGAATCCCACTTTTCCAAGTGAAGATACTCCAATAATCTTATGTGTAGAGTAAGTAGTGTAAGATATTCTGTAAAGGCATTAGCATGAGTTGAAGTGAAGAGAATGTCAAAAACTTTATTCGTTGCTAGAACCGAAACATTGGATTTTGTCAGGGAAAGTCATCAATGGAAAGCTCACATGACCACCAACTCCATAATTCTGAAACCGGACTGAAAGTGGTACTTACAGAGTTGCTATGGCAACCTATCCAAACAGAGACCTACATGTTATTTTATTTACATACCTTTCGACTTTCCTCTGCTACTTTCCATCACTTTTGTAAATGTCCTTATAGCAGTTGGAATGTGTATAATTATTGCATTAGGTCAATCTAGAGGTGAAATTTGTTACCACTCGGCTTGATGCGTTGGGGTTTAGGTTTTGAAGGGATGACAATAAATAATAAATATCATATCTGTAATTTCATTCAAGGTCTCGTGCAAATCTTGTTTAATGGTTCACTAAAATTGTAGTAGTAAACAGCCTAGAAAAGGTTAAACATTTAATTTAGTGTAGAATATGAATGACATAAATACAACTATATGATCAAATGTTAGCTAAATCGATTAAATCGTTAACTTTAAAACGCTCCGTCTCCTTTATATAGATGATGATTCAAATAAAAGTGCCACATATTCCACTTGCTACTTATTATTGGTCATTTTTATTTCTCCCTTAAAAGGAATTATGATATCCGTCTAAAAATTTAACGTACAATGAAGTGTTGCTTATAGGAGAAAGTGATCGTTCCAAGGCTTTAGCTTTTAAAAGAGAAAGTCGTATTCATTTTCAGGCAGTATTCAAATGTAAAGGAGGACTGGCACTGGACCGTAACATAACCGTTTGCACAGTAAATAAAATCTGTAGAAATTGTTGGTCAAAAGAGAAAGCACAAACGCTCCAAGTAATGCCTCTCAAAAGAGAAAGTCGCATTCATTATCAAAAGAGTAGTGATACTGAACGACGAGTTAAATTTGCACACTGAATCAAATGTGACGGTGGAAGTGTTGCCTAAAAGGAAAGTCGTTCAAAGTAATGAGTTTCAAAGGAGAAAGTTGTATTAATTTACAGAAACATTATTAGAAACATTCAAATTAAAAGTAAAGATGCTGAACCCAAACCGAAATTTGTAAATAGAACCAGCAAATACAATAAAAATGGACGATGGATAAAATGCGTCAGGGAAAAGTGTTGCCTAAAAGAGAAAATAGACTTTCAAAGTCTTGTCTCTCAAAAGAGAAAGTCGCATTCACTTTCAGAAAGATTAATTATTAGAAACATAAACATAAAAAGGAGGAGTTATACTGAACCACAACCAAAATTTGCACAATAAATAAAACGCGACAGGCAAAAGTGTTGCTTAAAGAAGAAAGTCGTTCAATCAAAAGTAATGGGTTTCAAAAGAGAAAGTTGCATTCATTTTCAGAAACATTACTTATTAGAAACATAACAACGAAAAGGAGTAGTGGTACTGATCCACAACCACAATTTACACAATTAATAAAACGTGAAAGGTGAAAGTGTTGCATAAAGGAGAAAGTCATTCAAATAAGTAATGAGTTTTAAAAGAGAAAGTGCAATAATTTAAAGCTACGTTCTAATTAGAAGGAGTGATACTGCCCCATAACCAAAATTTGTAAGTAGAACCAGAGAACACTTATCAAAATCGCTAATGAATTTTTATGACAGAAGAAAGTGTTGCTTAAAAGAGAAAGTCGTTTAAAGGAGAAGATTCGTGTGGATGTGGAGTGAAATATTGTATGTCCGTGTGTTGAACAAAGGGTGAAGGATTGCCCTCTATTGGTCAGAGAGGGGCAAGTTAAGATTTCTGCTCTCCGTGGCTCTCTCTTACAAACTTCCCCATGCTCCATTCCTTCAGCCCGTGTGTGCATTGCCGCATTCTTCTTTCTGCTCGTTTCGCCGAGAAATAAAAATTGTCATCGATATATCGGTAAGTTCTCTTTTGATTTCGATAAGTCTCATCGACTGGGCACTGCCTTCCGTTCATATTAGTTCCTCGGTTGGTTGTAGTACTATTCAATTAGCATGTAAGAAATAACGAATTGAAGTTTAAAGTTTAAAATTTCGATACAATCTGCAATGATCAATGATTTTTTGGATGGAACGAAATTTTGTGTTTTGTTTGTCATAAAAAATGAAAGTTTGATTGAAGTTTAATTGAAATTGTAAGTATGATTGATGTATGAATTCAAATAATATAATCACAAAGACAAAATCACAACGTAACGTTTACAAATATACAAAATATTTTTATTGGTTGGGAGCAAAAATTGTAATTACAAATTAATTAATTTCAAATTTTTGTATTTTGTATTTATTTTATTTTGAATTTTATTGTGCTTTTGTGTTATGGAATTACAGAGAAATTATGGCCGACATCCAATTCAAATTCCCATCCTCTGTGAAGGATGTGGATCAACATAAATTTGTAAAGGCGTTTGCACAGTTCCTGAAGAAGTAAGGCAGCGTGCTTTTTTATTTTGCATCTCTCATTTTAAACTAACTTGGAATTCGAAATCAGAGATTGCAATGCACAATGCGCAACATTATCTACAATCATCAAAATGATCTACTATAATGAGTGTGCAGTCAAAGTAAAATACAATTTCAATGAATGTTATTGTGTCGATTAGGTCTGGAAAGCTGAAGGTCCCAGAATGGGTCGACCTCGTCAAGACTTCAAAAGCCAAGGAGTTGGCTCCATATGACGAGGATTGGTTTTATATCAGATGTGCATCGGTTGCCCGACATCTCTACATCCGGTCACCCATTGGAACCAATACCGTCACCAAGATCTACGGATGTAAGTCAAGTCAACGTTCAAAATGATGACGAATATTGAATATATAGATTCAAAAACCACTTACAAAAACCTATGTAATAGTTAAAGTAACTCATGCGGTAGCTATATGATATGATATGAGAATAAGCCGGAAGGAACCTTTTTAACGGCCTCCTCCGCCTCCCGTTATTTTATCTCATCGGGATTTAGTTTGAGGGTCAGCAGGCTATCTATTTAGGACTGACAACCCTTTCACTTTTCTTTGGCTCTTAGAAATTTAGACAAACAGATCGATGTCGAAAATGAATGAAAATGTACAGAAACAACAAAATAATGTGTATTTTCAAATATTTTTAATCTTATTGTTGAGCATGTTTCTCTTCTTCTTTCTTCATCTTCTGCTTCTTCTAAAAAACTGTAGTAGTTTTAGAAATTTCATTGTCACCTAGTTATAATATACTGGTGTATAATATATGAGATTTTTATATTTTTTTAGAAACACATTTATCTAACTGTATGAATTTTAATTTCAGTAAATAAACGAAATGGATCATCCCCCAGCCATTTCTGCCGTAGTTCTGGTTCAGTAGCAAGGAAAGCTCTTCAAGCTTTGGAAGGCATGAAGCTTGCCGAGAAGGTTCCCGATGGTGCCGGTCGTCGACTGACATCACAAGGTCGCAGGGATTTGGACAGAATCGCAGCCCAGCTGAAGAACAAGACAAAACCTGTTGCTTAAAGATGTCCGTTTTCAGAAAATTTTCTCAATAAAGAAGTTAAAAACTCCTACGATCTTTCTTATCTGCTTCGGTTTATTTTTATCATGTGTAAAAAATGACCTTATACTAGTAGAATCCACTAGTATGTATAAGGTCATTTTTTTAAATTGGGCCCCTTGGGGGACCAATTTTTCTGATTTTCCGATTTGCTAAAGAATTACCGGGAATGTAGTGGCCAAGTTTTTTCCACCAGCGCACCAGATTGTAATCAGTAAAAGTCAAAAGTAAAGATACGATCATGAAGTCCGAAAAGTCGCGATTTCTTAGCTATAATCCATTAACTTTTAAAATCATAGTATTCCACAATTGCAATTAATGCTTTTTATTTTGACAACTCGCGGA
Organism: Desoria tigrina; assembly: GCA_906901685.1. Taxonomy (NCBI): domain Eukaryota; kingdom Metazoa; phylum Arthropoda; class Collembola; order Entomobryomorpha; family Isotomidae; genus Desoria; species Desoria tigrina. The sequence continues at coordinate 1,661,092 of CAJQTU010000010.1, read as the reverse complement.
GTTTAACATGGTAGGTATAGGAAATCCAGTCTTCTGGTCTCTCACAGACAACTCGCGGAGTTTAATATGGTAGGTATAGGAAATACAGTCTTCTCGTCTCTCACAGTCAACTCGCGGAGTTTAACATGGTGCAGTATAGGAAATCCATTTCTCTCCTCTCACACACACAATACCTGTAGTTTAATATGGTGCAGTATAGGGAATCCAGTCCTCTCCTCTCTCGCCTCTCTCACGCAGACAACTAGCGGAGTTTAACATGGTGCAGTATAGGGAATCCAGTCCTCTCCTCTCTCACACAGACAACACTCGGAGTTTAACATGGTGCAGTATAGGGAATCCCCTCTCCTCTCTCACACAGACAACTCGCGGGGTTTAACATGGTGCAGTATAGGAAATCCAGTCCTCTCCTCTCTCGCCTCTCTTACACTCACACAGACAATACCCGCAGTTTAACGTGGTGCAGTATAGGGAATCCAGTCCTCTCCTCTCTCACACAGACAACTCGCGGAGTTTAACATGGTGCAGTATAGGGAATCCAGTCCTCTCCTCTCTCGCTTCTCTCACGCAGACAACTCGCGGAGTTTAACATGGTGCAGTATAGGGAATCCAGTCCTCTCCTCTCTCTCTAACATTTGTGTAACATCATATCACTCCGATTTTATCCAGCGGATTTCGGCTTCAGCACGATCATAAATTCAGCTATTTTTCATATAATTCATTATTGGATTTTGTGACAAAAATTTAATTAGCGAAATACATCATAAATTCATACATTCAACATTTTCATATGCTTCTATTCAACGGCCTATATAGAGGCTGCGGCTGGCTAGCTAACTGCTAACAAGCTAACATATTTTCACATCATCAAATGGCAAATGAATGAAAAACCGGAATCAGGTTAGAAAGAAGCTTAGCCTTTTGATTTCAATAACAGATTCATGAATGAGTGGATAATGAATGTGTAGTTAAGTAAGGTAAGTGACAATTCTGGTTATAAAACTAAACTAAACCCAAACTAACTAATAAACTATTTTTAAAGTCTTTTCTTTTCTAGATTGCATAACAAAAATCAAAGCCACATTAAAAGGAATAAAAAGCAAAATCAGGCATAGCTTTTGATGAAGAAAAAATCAATTCATAAAAAAGACCGACCGGGTCCACAGAATAGTAATAGGTAGGAGCCCACCGCCAGGATAGATAGAAGTCCAGGTTCATATATTGTAATGTTGTGAGGAAGAAGAGAAACGTTGGGTATGTGCACGGACGTGTTGGCCGCATGCCAAACTGTGTGATATGAATATTATGATTACACAGCTTCAAACGTGAAATTTTCAACTATATCCCGGAACGTTAGAACATACAACATTAGAAACAATTAAATCATCTATTTGTGACCTAAAAGGTCAATTAAGGTCAGAAATGGTAAAAACTAAAATGTTTTTTTTTCGGACCAAATTCATTTACCAGATAATACCCAAGAACTTTTTCCATTGTCATTTTGACCTCAAAGGTCAACTAAGATCAATTAAGGTCAGAAATGGTAAAAACAAAATTGTTTTTTTTCCGACCAAATTCATTTACCAGATAATACCCAAGAACTTTTTCCTTTGTCATTTTGACCTGAAAGGTCAACTAAGGTCAACTAAGGTCAGAAATGGTAAAAACAAAATTGTTTTTTTTTCGGACCAAATTCATTTACCAGATAATACCCAAGAACTTTTTCCTTTGTCATTTTGACCTGAAAGGTCAACTTAGGTCAGAAATGGTCAAAAATAAAAAATAAATGATTTTTTGGACTTAATTCATCTACCAGATAATACCAAAGAACTTTTTCCTTTGTCATTTTGACCTGAAAGATCAACTAAGGTCAGAAATGGTTATAAAAAAATTGTTTTTTTTCGGACCAAATTCATTTACCAGATAATACCCAAGAACGTTTTCCTTTGTAATTTTGACCTGAAAGGTCAACTAAGGTCAATTAAGGTCAGAAATGGTAAAAACAAAATTGTTTTTTTTTGACCAAATTCATTTACCAGATAATACCCAAGAACTTTTTCCTTTGTAATTTTGACCTGAAAGGTAAACTAAGGTCAATTAAGGTCAGAAATGGTAAAAACAAAATTGTTTTTTTTGACCAAATTCATTTACCAGATAATACCCAAGAACTTTTTCCTTTGTAATTTTGACCTGAAAGGTAAACTAAGGTCAATTAAGGTCAGGAATGGTAAAAACAAAATTGTTTTTTTTTGACCAAATTCATTTACCAGATAATACCCAAAAACTTTTCCTTTGTCATTTTGACCTGAAAGGTCAACTTAGGTCAGAAATGATCAAAAATAAAAAATAAATGATTTTTCGGACTAAATTCATCCACGAGAGAATACCAAAGAACTTTATTCTTTGTCATTTTGACCTGAAAGGTCAACTAAGGTCAGAAATGGTCAAAAATAAAAAATAAATGATTTTTCGGACTAAATTCATCCACGAGAGAATACCAAAGAACTTTATTCTTTGTCATTTTGACCTGAAAGGTCAACTAAGGTCAGAAATGGTCAAAAATAAAAAATAAATGATTTTTCAGACTAAATTCATCCACGAGAGAATACCAAAGAACTTTATTCTTTGTCATTTTGACCTGAAAGGTCAACTAAAGTCAGAAATAGTCAAAAATAAAAAATAATTGTTTTTTTGACCAAATTCATTTACTAGTTTACCAGACCAGACCAAATAACTCCTGTCAAATTGAACTAAATGGTCAAATAATGAGTCAGAAATTATCGAAAAGTATAATTGTTCTTCGAACCCAACTTATCCATCAGATAGGATAAAACAAATTTATCTTTCGTTAAGGTCAAAAATGGTTAACAAATATTTTTCCCGGATCTAGCTTTATCCATTGAATCAAACCAAATTAGATTCCAATGTGACAATTCGATAACAAAGACCAGGAATGGTTAACAAAATATTAATCTAATTTCTTTCATTTTTATTTCAGGTTAGTATTTCAGTATTTCGATGTTGTGATCCTTTTTATGAAAATGCAAGAGCCTCATTAAGAAAATTAAGACTACAGAGAGCTTTTACGGGATTTACTGGGATGTTACATCTGAAAATATTCCCTTGTTAGTCACAATTTTTTGTTGGAACTCCCCGTATTTATAAAAGAATAATATGTTTTTGTTTTCCGTTAATTCGACACTACAACTTATTTTAACAAAATTACAAAAAAAAATCAGTTCGATCACAATCTACAAATGCCACAACATTTCAAACGGCCCTTACACATTCACCAGATCCGATTCTTTTTTATTTTAACTACAGTTTGCGAACGAAACAATGCATAATATCTCATCGTAGAGCGCTCATAAAAAATCATATCTTCTTGGTTGGAAGTTTGGAACGATGATTTAATACTAAATGTACGTTTGTCCTCTTGATCTCCACCTGTCCTTGTTTGCAAACTCAAAATATCGCTAAGCTAAGATGGTGAAAACTCATTTCTGATTCTATAAAATTTCCCTGGAAAACTTCGTCTTCTACAAGATTCTAGATTCTAAATTTCAAAAAGTTGTCCTTGGATACGCTGCCGTTCCACAATAATGTGCTTATCAAGGGCCTTGAAACTTGTGAATGTCAGGTTATAATGGACTTGATTGCTTGCTAATGCCGTAAACAAGAGGTTAAGATCAGTAAAATGGACAGGTTTAGAAAATTTTGCGAAATGAATGAGTCAATTTTTTGTATTTTACAACATGACGCGCGTTGAACTTAAAAGCGTCCGCGCGCTCAAAAAGTATTTTTAAGTCAAATTATGGTTATATGGATTGTTTGTAAAGCTTTTCGAGATAAAAATATAAATTTTTTGTATTTTGCAAAATGTCGCGCGGTGACCTTAACAGCGCCCGCGCGGTCAAAAAGTATTTACAAGTCCAATTATGGTTGTAGGGATTGGGTTGGAAAGTTTTCCGAGATAAAAATATCAATTTATTGTATTTTGCGAAATGTCGCGCGGTGACCTTAAAAGCGCCCGCGCGGTTAAAGAGTTTTTTTACGTTAAATTCTCGTCAAAGTGAGACGTTTGTAATGGTTTGCGAAATAAATGTGACCAAGTTTTGTATTTTGCGACATGACGCGCGGTGACCATAAAAGCGCACGCGCGCTCAAAAAGTATTTTTAAGTCAAATTTTGGTTATAGGGATTTGTTTAGAAAGTTTTTCGAGATAAAATATCAAGTTTTTTGTATTTTGCGAAATGTGGCGCGATGACCGCAAAAGCGGTCGCGCGGTAAAAGCCCATTGTTAGGTGTATTTGAGGTCAAGGTAATGGTTTAGAAAACATTCCGATTTCAAAACAAGAATTTGGTGACTTCCGTGCAATAATTGCAAACAAAAATAATTTTGGCACGGCATGCATATATGCATGCATGTGAAATGCCAGAGTTGGGAAATGCGTTTCCCTCTTCCTCACAACATTACAATATAGGAACCTGGACTTCTATCTATCCTGGCGGTGGACTCCTACCTATTACTATTCTGTGGACCGGGTCGTCATAACCGAGGGGCTGTCCATAAGGCAGCAGAACCTCAAAGCCGGCGCGCATGTCGGAGCAGAAGGCAAGGAAGAAGAGACAGGGTTATTGCACTCTCTCCCGAGGACATCGTGGGCCATTCGTAGATCATTGGTAGAATCCACTAATCCGACCAAAGCCCGTCTCTTAATTACTTAATTAGACGTTAATTAGCAAAAGTAATTAAAATGCTAATTAGAGGGGGATGAGGGTGGGGTGTGTTTGAGACGGAGGTGTGGGGTAGGAACGGACCTTAAGTAGGGACTGCCATTGATTGAATGGCAGTCTGCTCTCGGCCTGTCCGACTCCTTCACATACTGCATACTATAGTGAGTGTATAGAGGAGGAGAGCTGGTTCTGGGAAAGAGGAATTTGGCCTATTTGAACGTGTGCTGTGCCTAAAAGTCTTTCTTTCTTCCCCGTTAGCCATTTTGTGAAGACAGGTTTCTCCTGAAATCAAAATCTAGGAAAGGAAATTTCATCGAATTCTGATAACTCTCTACTAACTGATCGAATTATGAGTTATGCACCCCACAATGGAAACGGTCTCGAGCAGCAGGTAAGAACCGAGGAAATCGGTGGTCACTTTTTGGGTTTTTGACGGCGTTTTGCTAGAAATCGGCTAGGAACGGGAATAATGAATTCAGGCAGTGTCAGGGAACATGGAACATCTTTCATTTTTTTGTGAGGAGAGGAGTTGGCATTTCTCGGGGATTTGATGCATGATGTCATGATTGATTTTGGATTTGATAGCTTTTAGCATTGCAGACATTGTATTCATTGGCTGGCATTGATTGGCATTATTTGGCATTTATTTGGGAATTTGGGATATTTGATATTAGGATTTTTTAAATAATTACACAATCAAACTTTGAATTTTTTAACTTGATCGTCGTGATGACGTCTGACGTCACGTTGGTGGTGGTACTTTAGAGTTTGGAGTTAGACGAGCAACGAGGCCAGCTTGACATCGTTGACTAGGTTCATATGTCATAGCTTCAAGGTTCAAGATAACTAAAAACATGAACAAGAACAAAGAACAATGAACATCAAACTAGTTTGATTAGTTAATCAAACATATTTCATATTTATGAACATTAAATAGCACATATGACATAAGCTAGCAATACACAATAGTTCATAGTTTAGTACATTCATTCAACATTGTGCATTTTTTATGAAATAATATCAAATATGAAATAGTAGTGACTATGGACTAGTGAGTCACTACTGCATACTGCATGCATGCTATACTAACTACTAACACTAACTAATATGTAATAGTCAATACTCAATAGTAGTGACTAGCTAGGACATACATATGACATAGGACACTCTGTCTGTGCTCTGGAATCTGGATTGGTTGGCTATCTATGATCTAGGATGAGAAATTCATAAATTATAAATCATCATAAATAAGATTTGTGATTTGGATTTGGGATGACATGAGACAACAAATCACAAATTTGAAATTGTGAACTGTGAACTGACACAAGAGCTTCAAAATCAAAACACAAAACCTTGAACTTGTGACTTTCAATCAGATCAGACTAATTAGAGACATACATAACACATGAGCTGAGAACGGAGAACACAAAATGTCAAATGATGAATGATGAATGAAATGTGTGAACGGTTGTAGTTTCTAGTTGTAGGTTCATTACGGGATTAGGTCATAGGTCAAAATTTGAAAAGGCCGACACTAAGACTTTTCAGACATTGACATATAATATGTGATATAGGTATATCATATATGTGACTTCCGTTGCCGTATAACAAATAATGTCACAAGTCTGAAGTCCAACCAAATGAAATTAATTAGTTACACTGCACGTCACACACGGATGAAGGACGGGTAATATTGAAATTATTAAATATGCAGGGCGTACTGTTAGGTAGTAGATAATTAGTCGACATATAAATTGACGCCCATTTAAAGACACTGCGAGTGTCCCTCTTGTGGTGAGGTAGATTCGGTAGAACGAAAAGACAGACGATCTCATCGTCTACATTGCATTTCATTAAAAAATGAATAGACCTATGAACCTGACAACTTTTTTAAATTTAAAAAATTGATTATTGATTTGCATAAATTCCCAGTTTTAACTTTTGAAACTTGAAAGTTGAATGAAGGAAAAGTGCCATGTTTGTTGTATGTTGGTCATGGGTCATGGTTATGCTTTATGAATTTATTTTGCTATTAAAGCTGGCTAATAGTTAGTATTATGTTATAATTATTTTAGCACGTATTCAGTATTTGATAAATTGTAAAATAGTTAAATAATATGGTAAGATTAAGATAAGATTCCATACTCATACTCCATATTCAAGTCATGTCATAAGTAAGTAAAGTCTCAATTTTGCATTCGATCGTGGTTTGGTTCTTGGTTGGTGGCTGGTGGTTCATTTATTCCACTCCATGCCAAATTCCAATCCGGCATTTTACGTAATAGTAATACACTATATAGCAATATAATATAGCATACGAACTATAAACTACATACTGTGCGAGTTAATGTTGGACTGGGTTTGGGTTTTGACGTTGAGGGGATCGGAAGGATGAATAGAGAGTTCGTTTCGTGGAAAGGTAGTTGCTGTTGCTGTAGAATTGGCATTGGCATATTATGGCAAAAAATTGGCACACTATACTCGGTACTCAAATCACGCAGACGGGGTGAAATAGGATGGTTGGATCCCCTCCTGATACTAATGGCTAATATATGTCCTGAATCCCCTCTGACGAAAAGCTACACATAAGGAGAGGTGACGTTAATTGTTATAATTCTGTGCAATAGTGTGCAAATTCGGCTGACGTTGAAAAATCGTAAATGCAATGATGATCGTGATCATGACATACAGCATTTTTAAGCATGTGCTCACTACAAGTGATATCAGCTCAGTTGCAATTAATTAGTCGCATGATAAAGATAGAATAATACGTTTTAAAATTTACAAATTACAAAACGTTATTAAACGGTTACAGACAGTTAAAAATTGTATAGAGGAAAACCGATAGTTCGAATTTCTTTTATTCGTAGTTATCAAAGCTCTAGCTCAAATTTCGCCTTCTAATTAGTTATTTATTTTTCATTGATCTAATCAAGATGGTTTTTGATGCATCGCAGTTAGCTGCTCTAGACTTGAACAACCCCGGAGTTCTCCACCAGCGGTACGTGCCGCCTCATATGCGCAGTGCTGGAGGAGGTTCGGCTGATTTTACACAGGTAATTAATGGATTTTTATAGCAAAAATCAATTTGCTTCATGCTTTACAAGATAGAAATTAGATAGAAGATCGATTTCACAATCATAGGTGGTTATTATCGGGTTAAGTTACAAAGGACATTCGAATTCATACGTTTTTAACTTCTTGTTAAATGCTAATTAATCAAATTGACTTTCTGGTTGGTATTGAAAATTTGCGAAGTGTCGAACCTCGAGCGAGTTAGATATGAGAACTAAATAGATAGACGGGAGTCGCATAGTGGAAGGTTGAAATTCATATTTACGTAAATTAGTTGGGAATACACGGCGTTACATTTGTCATTAAAATTAACCTACCTTTGTGATCTTGTCTTGACTTTGACAGGTAGCCTATGCCGACGCCAAACCACAGTACATCCCACCACAACAGCAACAACAATATCCACCTCCTCAACCAGCCCAGGTTTACCAACCACATCCTGAATATGTGGCTGGTGGACCACCAAGAGGAGCTGGAGCTCCTCGCGGAGGGGCCAATATGAGCCGTGTATATAATAATACCGGAGGTCGAGGAGGTTATGCTAATGGAAATGGAGCTGCACCAGCGGTACCATATGCTAATGGTGATGGAAATCAGTGGAATAATGGATACAACAATTATGGTGGTGGACGAGGACGAGGGGGAAGTCGTGGGGGAGGATACCAAAATGGCAACGCTACAGGTTGGAGTAATGGATACAACGCTCAGCAAGGCCAGGGTGGTGCCCCACAACAAAGAAATAATCGATGGAACGATGATGCTGGCGGCTCAAATTATCGAGGCGGCTCGCGATACAGTTACGCTGGTTATAATAACACGAGTGGAATGGCTTATTCTGAGAACGTTGAGGATTGGAAGACTCCATTGGCAAGAGACGAGAGGGTTGAAAATGACTTGTTTGCCACTGGAAATACTGGTATTAATTTTGACAAGTATGAAGATATCCCGGTTGAAGCCACTGGTGACAATTGTCCCCCACATATTAATGGGGTAAGTTCATCGATTTAAGAATAGATTCGAAATAATCAATTAATAATTTACTTATTTAATAATGTTTGATTAAACGATTTTTTTTAAATAGTTTGATGATCTGGAATTCTCAGAAATAGTTCGAAGTAACATTGCTTTGGCACGATATACTGTACCAACCCCTGTCCAGGTATGCGAAGACAAATCAAATAGAAATTAAAAGATGTGTACAAATTGTAAAATTTTGACTTTATTGTGTAGAAATACGCGATCCCCATCATTTGTTCAGGTCGAGATGTTATGGCCTGTGCACAAACAGGATCTGGAAAAACGGCTGCTTTCTTGGTTCCAATTCTGAACAGCATTTTTGAACGTGGACCAGAATTATTTAGTTTTAAGGTATGTAAATTATAATAATAATTGTATGACGTTCCATATTGTCAACTTACCATGAGCAATGAGTAATTAATTAATTCTACAATCGTAATTTAGCCCAAGGCATACGCTAGGAAATCAAAGCAATTCCCAGTTGCTCTCGTCTTGGCTCCTACTCGTGAGTTAGCTACTCAAATCTATATCGAGTCAAGAAAATTCGCCTACCGTTCACGTGTACGACCATGTGTTGTTTATGGTGGAGCGCCTGTAAGAATGTTAAAACGTGTTTATTTATTTATTTACATAGTGTTTACTAAATTGAGTTGAATTTAAATTTAATTTATTTGTAATTTTACACAGATTGAGGAGCAATTAAGGGATTTAGAAAGAGGATGTCAAATTCTGGTAGCCACGCCAGGACGTCTTACAGACATGCTAAAACGAGATCGTATAGGTCTTGACAATTGTAGGTTCTTAGTATTGGATGAAGCAGATCGTATGTTAGGTAAGAGGAATCTTCATATAATTTGCTTAAATTTATCGGAATAAAATCATTATAATAATATAATAATAATAATTTGAATATATTTTTTCTTAGACATGGGTTTCGAACCCCAAATTCGAGAGATAGTCGAGGGAAATACTATGCCAAAAACAGGAGATCGTCAAACTTTGATGTTCTCAGCAACTTTCCCCAAGGAGATTCAGGTTGGTTATTTAATCACATTGTTCATTACAATTGTCAAGTCTTTTGGGGATTACGACATTACGATTTTACGATATGCATAAATATTGATCATAATGATAATTTTCCTTGAATGTCAGATGCTAGCACGTGACTTCTTGGACAATTACATCTTTTTAGCTGTTGGGCGCGTTGGGTCTACTTCAGAAAACATTACCCAAAAAGTTTTATGGGTTGAGGAACACGATAAGAGAGTATACCTCCTGGATTTACTAAATGCGTCAGAGGCTTTCGACGCCTCCAACTTGACTCTCGTGTTTGTGGAAACCAAACGAGGTGTTGATCAGCTTACAGACTACTTGATGAGTGAGGGATTCCCAGCAACCTCGATTCATGGAGACCGAAGTCAGAGGGATCGTGAAGACGCTTTGAAATACTTCCGCTCTGGACGTACTCCCATTCTTATCGCCACTGCTGTAAGTTCGAAGCATAATTCTTGAAAAAACATTCAATTGAAAATGATGCCATTTACAGAACACTTGAAACCTGAAAATTAAATGTGGAGTATTTTCGCTTCTGATTAAAAACAAAACAATATTTCGTTTTAAATAACTTGGACATAGTAATTAAATTTTTCTTATATTAATGTAGGTGGCAGCTCGAGGATTGGACATTCCCAACATTAAGCACGTAATCAACTTTGATCTGCCGTCAGATATCGAGGAATATGTTCACCGAATTGGTCGAACTGGTCGTATGGGTAACCTTGGTTTGGCCACCTCTTTCTTCAACGACAAGAACAAGAATCTTGTCCGGGACTTGGTTGAGCTTGTGGTTGAAACAAAACAAGAGATGCCAACCTGGCTTGAAATGATCAACAATGAAATGCGGTCCTCATTCAATACTGGCAACCGACGTGGAGGTGGAGCAAATAAGCGATATGGAGGAGGTGGATTCGGCTCCAGGGATTATCGTCAACATCAACCAAGAGGTGGACACCAAGGTGGTGGGGGAGGTGGAGGTCGTGGTGGATACAATGGATACGCTCCTCGTAAGTGATTTTTTGTTCGTTTTGGAGATTTATTTTTATGTTTATAATCAATCGGTCACTGATTTTGTTCAATAATTTATCTTCATATAATTTATTGCAGAACAAGCATATCCAATGTATGCCCCGCAAGCTGGATACGGTGGATCGTACTCGTCCGCTTCAAATTCCACTGATTGGTGGGATAAGTAAATCTGCAAGCTATTCCAGATACCTATTCCGATTTGGTTCATTATCTTCTGACTCAGGCACTCTATTCAATTTTCCACTGTCAATTCATCATCCATTTCCTGAGAAGATTTGTGGGCTTCAAAATTTTCCGTAACATAAACGGTGAATTGCTTTTCTTACCCTCTATGAACTACTGACATTTATAATAGTTAGTTACAAGTACCAATAACTATTAGTACTCGAAATTTTATGGAATGAGACTGGCTATCCAATGAAGTTAGTTGGTCACATGATCATATGAGTTCGAGACCTTAGGCCCACTATCAGAATAAGTACAGTGATTCGAATTCAAGTACATGTGATTGAAATCCTAGTAAGGCTCTCAGAAACGTTGATGTTCATTCATGTACTTCTTAATTATATTAGTTCCTTAGTTTATAGTTTATTAAATAACAATAATAACGTACGCATTCCGATAATAGCGTACAGAGTAGAGTTTTCGATTTTCAAATGGCTGAGTTAGTAGCTAATGAAGTTTGTATGTAATTGTTATACGCTAGAAAACACTGTAGTTTAAAATTATTGATGTTCTACCTTAATATTCTGCTACGCAAGCAAGCACTGTGTATATATTTAACGTAATTTTCTGGGGAAATGTTTGCCGTCCCTAAAACTATCTCAAGTCGTGTTCTCGAAGTGAGTGCACAAATGTAACCGGTTCGAAGGTATTACCGAATGGGTCCTGGAAATTAAGTTTACCGATTTATAAGATATTTACGAGATCAAAAATAGGGGACTTGTCCATCTTGTGGGGACAAGTTGGCCCCTTCATGGTTTAGTGCGAGTCAACTCTTGTCAGTCATTCATTACCGCAAAATGATCCGCAATAGACTGATGCGAGTTTAAATACAGATTTCGAATTCGCAGAACTGAACTGATCAAATCGAATTTAAAATATCCGTGTGTGGGTGTATCTTCCATTTTACTTGATGTTTGGTCAGGAACGGATGATTCAAGGTTAGCTGTAAATGCAGTTGATAAGCTCTCTTTTGCAATCATGATGAACGCAGTTTTTCATTTTTTATCAAAAAGTAGAACTGTTGGTGTGAACAGTTTTAGAATTCTCAGTCAGCAACTAGATATCTACGGGGCTCCACATATAAACGTATTCTCGTCATGCTTCCCTGAAATTAAACAGATTATTCGATGATGCTGTATGGTAATAGTAGTCGGATAGCATTGTATCAAAGTCTTTTTCGCGAATGAAAGCTTTATTTGGATTTTAATTAGTATAGCAAAAGACTTGCAGTATTTAAGCATGAGGATATTCAGGGACAACTTAATGTTTAATGAATTTATCGTTGCGAGTAAATTTTCGGACCAAGTATTTTAAATTGACATGCTTTGTGGGATGTTTTATTGTTTTTTTGAAAGGGGTAACTGAAAAAGCTTTAAGTCCGTTTTTTGTATTAAGTCCAATTGTGATATTATTACATAAACGCTAACACAAGGTATTATTTATTTATTAGGGTGAGACCATCGATATCGAGTCGCAATTCAGTTTAGCAACGTAAGTAATAGAGTCAATAGTAATTGATTTTATTGGAGCTCCTAGGTGCTATTTACAGACATCGTTCTGTCATTTCGGAGTCATCGTATTAACTTAACCATGTTTTTTTGTCGTTATTAATTTTTCTTTGTTGTTGAGATTGTTTCCGTTATGTTTGAGCTAAGACTAATCAAATCATTTATGCGTACGCAAGTGTTTTAAATGTTATTACAATGCAGAGAGAGGGAGGACGATTGAGTCAGTGACGATGTGGTAGTGAGTGTTTGTTCTTTAAAGCAAACAGATGTGATCCACCCACCCCTTTTCATTACCAAAGGATGGGACAAAATAAAAGGGTCAAGTCATTCGCTTTCGTTAAGAGATATCTTAGGTCAAAAAATGTGATAATATCTTAAAAATAGCGTAAGATTTGATGGTCGGTGGGTGCCGACGGAAGTACAGTGTATCACTGCCATGTTCAAAAAGTATATACAAACCCCCCAAACTCAGGGTATGACTGATTCTCTGTGATCTCTCTGCATTTATTAACTGGATCAATTACGAAATAACGGCTCTAAATGCAACATGAGTAAAATTATGGTGCGTTTTGAGGTTATAGTAATTGCGGTAATTCAGTACCAGTTAAACTTGCCTATGTAATTGTAGCCTACCTTCGCGGTAACCAAAGACTTTTTTAGAGATTCGAAAGAACCATTTTCCTAAACATTAGGACAAGTATTATAACTAACGAGCACCTTCCGCGCTTGAAATTCTGAGAGGACGTTGTTTCCGTACGTAGGTTGTTTTTTGGGTAATCTCAAATTCTAAAAGCAAGTAGATATCTATATATTTACCAACATAACCAGCAAAAGTTCATGGATGAGGTTGACAATAGCCTCAGTCATATAATTGTCATTGTTGTATTTTACATTAATTACTGCAATGGAAATCTGTGATAAATATCATGTAAAAGAGAGCTAAAAAATTGATCAGTTGATAATGAAAGTGAGGGTGAAAGAGGCAGATCTCGTAAAGACTACGGTTATAATATCGGTACTACCTATTTTATAGAGTCCAAAATTCAATTGGGTTGATCCGGCCGGATCGGTCCCCATCTCAAGTCTCGAGTATTTAATTTTTGAGATGACATGTTTTTCTCATTTTTAAAAACACATCGTATTTATGATGAATTAAAAAAACTCACTCCAGCAGGAAAAGTCTGCTGTAGTTGTTCAGCATTTCTGCCAATTTTTTATACGAAGATACCCAGTGGTTGAATAGGTCTCATATATTTAATAAAATCTACCCACGGTTCATAAATGGGATGGCAAAATAATCCTAATATAATTGGCTAATAGTGCATTAATTAATTATAAGTGTAATCATTGCCCACTACAAACGTAATAATAAAATATGTGTACTACATATTTAGATGTATCCACCGACCGATATAGAGTTCGGAAGTGAATAAAATAAACAACCAACAGGTGGTTTTGTTTGTGTGGAAATTGTCGAATTTTGTTGTTCTTTATTGCATCCTTACTTCTTGATATCATACCGTCACAGATGTTACGTTGAGAAATTTAATTTTGTTGCATAAGCAAGCTAACGAGTTTACAAACATGGTTAATTTTGCGTCATGGTAGTACGTATAATTTTGACAGGCAAGCCAATAATGGAGTTCCATTGGAGTTATAATAAATTTTGGAAAGACTAATTGACAGCGAAGAGGGATCTTGATGAAAAATCTGCGGTTACATTTACATCTGCTCCTGGGGCTATTGCATTAGTAGACTCATCAATCATGACCACGCAGTCTTCGCCACAATCGTCATCGGCTTGCTGGTTACTTTTACCCCGAACGTACGTGCTTGTCTGCCCAGGAGTGTTTTTCATGATAGTTTTTATGGTTTTGATTTCGTTGGAAAAGACGCCGATGTTCTTGTACTGGTTCTCCTGTTGCTTCATGATTGAGAGTAACTGTCCCCTCTGGGTCTCATACTTCCGGTCAAAATTGTCCAGAGTTTCTTCAAGATACTCGAGCCTATCCAAAACGGTATTGAGAGGCTGGCCGGTTGGGGTGACATTTTCTCGTGTGCCTTCCGCCTTCTTTCGTTGCTGTTGATTTGAAGATGACTGGGGCTCAGTACTTCCGTCACCCGCTTCGACACCGTCGTAGAGACGGTCGACGAAATTGACGACGTCAGTAAACCTTTAATGAAAGGCCCATATTATTCTTGCTGTAAAATTTCATGTGATAATTTTATTATTAGTTTGTGTTAGCAATCGAACCTCATTTCGAGACACCTTATCTTGTTTCTCAACGCTTCACGGTCCTTCATGAACAGGCCCGTTGCTCGTAATTTATTCACTTCTTGCTGTAGGCCATTGCTTTTCTCCTGAGAATGATATGATTTGGTTGTAAATATCAGAATAGCAATCTATGCAAATTTGCTTATTTTTAGGCAATTACCTCGACTTTAACAAGTCTAGCCAACTCTTCCATCAACTTCTTGTTTTGTTCCTATTATGAATTATAATGGACCGTCGTCAGTTGGAGTTACAAATGAACTAGACGTTTGTAACAATATTCAATATTTGAAAAGGGGTTTACCTCGCATTCTTCAAGTTTTGACTCAATTCCTACTTTAGCAGATAAGTTAAGCTCAGATTCCGTTAAATCCTGTCGAAGTCTTCTAATCTCCTCGCTGTTTTTCTTAAGCTGATCTCGAAGTCGCTGGTTCTCATCCTGTTTTAAATATTAATATCGATTAATGCCAGGGTATAGTATAGAGTGCTAATTAATTGTAAGTACAATTAAAATTCGTTTTCATATAGTTCATACCTCAAGACCTCTTATGTTTTCCATACTTTGTTGCAGTGCTAGGGTAGCTTCCTGTTGAAATAAAATTAATGTAATGCACTTGAACTTTTTACTCTGAAGAAATCATTGCAGATTGCAGTATCTCACGCTATATTTCGGAAGTATGGCTCCTTGCTTTTCAAACTCATCCTAAAATTTCAAGACCATGTCATTTAATGTTCTTAAACTGTTTAATGTATTAAACGGATCTTCTAAACGATGGTAATGATATAATAATATAATACCTCTAATTTCTTGAGCCTGGATTTTAGCAGTAGGTTTTCCTCCTAAAAAATAGGTTTAAGTTTAAAAGATTGGTACTAAAAGGCAAGTCATTTTTTCAGCAGTGACTATTCAGCGGAATGATTTGTGATTTAAAAACCTGACAAAGATTTGAATCCCTTCCGCCATGTCCATAACTATCCCGTTCTCCCCGAGGGCCAGAGCGACGCTGCATCTGGGCACCTCCAGAGCGACGTTGTATTGGAGCAGGTCCAGAGTGTCGTTTTGGCTGAGCTCCAAAGGGTCCTGGGCTGGTGCTGTAAGGCCCTACTGGTTCATCCCGTTCCTGTTGATTTCCACGGAAAGCAAAGGCTCCAGCAGGAGGGCGATTCATTGGACAACCGTTAGCCCCCATCGGTACACGTCCTGCACCGCACTGTCCAATACCTCCAGCACCGGCCCAGCGCGGTCTATTTTCGAGGCTATACCTGGTGGGTTTGTAGGGACCATCCTGAAACGGATAATTGGAAATTATAAATCATGAAGTCATTCAACAGAGTAAAATATCATTTTGTCCATAATTTATCAAAACTTCTTTTGAAAGTTCTGACTGTTCTGAACCGTTTGGAAATATAAATCATTCTCAGAATAATTCCCACCCGAAATACCCATCTATTTAGAGGGTTTTAAAAAATTACACCGCAGCTAGAAAAGTATTTATGGGATTTTCAGAACTCATCCTGCAAGAAAAGCAAGAACGGATACCTCAGTTTGGAGATCCATGTCCATATCATCATTCTCATTTCGGTAAGCTGGTGGGGCTGTCATTCTTTGGGGGTTTGGGCTTCTAGAATTTCTTCGGCACCGTTCATTAGGTTGAGCTGAACCATATTGGCTAGGCTCCATTTGGTTCCTTCCATTTGGTGGACATGGATCTTGTCCATTGCTGCCCCGCCGTTGCTTTGACCGTTGTCTATATTGCTGGCGAGGTCGGACTTGCATATCACAATCAGGCTGACGATTATAAGTCGACGTTGCCGTAGTTGTTGACTCTTGGTCATATTCCTGAACTTGTTGATAAGCTTGACCTCGCATCGGCTGTTGGTAAGTTTGCTTCTGGGTACCAGGATGATTGTAAGTCTGCCGTTGATTAGCTTCCTGATAATCTTCTCTTTGATTTGGATGTCGATAGCCCGGACGAATAAGGGGTTCTTGACCAGCTTGTCTTGGATAACCAGGTCGACCCATCGATTCCTCGTCGGCTTGTTCTTGATAACCCTGTCGATTCATGGATAGTTTGTCAGCTTGCGCTGGATAACCCGGCCGAGGTTGTGGATCCGATTGCCTACGATGACCGTGTCGACTCAGCGGTTGATTACCAGGTTCCTCAGTATACATGGTCTCCTCATCATCTTGTCTCTGATGACCGTGTCGACTCACGGGTGGTTTGCAAGTTTCTCCTGGATAACCCGCTCGACCCATTGGGACCTGAGAAGCCTGCTCTTGGTGACCGTGTCGACTCACAGGTGGTTTACAAGTTTCCCCTGGGTAACCCGCTCGACTCGTTGGAAGCCGAGAAGCCTGCTCTTGGCAGCCGTGTCGACTCACTGGTGGCTGACAACCTTGCCCTCGATAACCATGTCGGCTCATCGGCGGTTGATCAGTTTGGTAGGGCTCTCGATATGGAGTTGGACTCGGGATGTTACAACATTTTGGTGCGATATTTCTTCTCGAATACTGGTTCCGTTGGGCGCTTGCCCTTCGTCGATCTTGAGGTGGTCCGAAACTACAATTTAGTGGTTTTGTAAAAAGCTGATTCCCAGGAACTATGCAAATTACACATAAACAATGTCATAATGAAGTATGTTTAATCGTGGAATTTTTATCAAATTTAAAGTGGAGTTGTATGCATTTTCAATTACTCTTAAGCGGTCTAATACTGTCGAAGTTTGTGACTGATGGTATATTGCATGGGCCTCCCGTAGCTTGGCCTAGACCGAACCCTTGACCCTGAACCATCATTGGAGACCAGTTATCTTTCTGATTAGGCCGTTCTCGACCTCGCCCAGGTCCTCGCTGTTCGTTGAGTTGGCTACGGTACGGTGAAGGAGATCCGTTCATTCCCTTACTAAGCCTTCTACTACGACCACCACCACCACCATCACATTCTTTGTCACATGAAGCACGACGAGTCTTTTTGGCAGTCTTTTTACCTCTGTAGAGTCGTTTTATTAATGTATTAGGTAAGTTATACAAGTTGATTACAGTATGATTTACTAATACAGCAATACAACAAAAGATAGGACAAAAAGGATCGTACACTTTAGCCAGCATACAGTGATACATATCTCCTATTAACGATACTAAAAGCTTGTTCGTTTCCTCTGGTGTAGTTGAAGCCACGCCACATCCTTCTGCCGTGCTTACAGCATTCGGATTTTTTGAAGGGTCCGTCGAGAACGGAAGTCTAGATGTACCCGGTTGCTGGCTGCTTCCTCCGGGTAGACCGGACGTAGCTTTTGTAGTTGCGTTGGAGTTGCCTGAGTATCCCCCGACTGGATTCGCCGTACCTTTAAAGGAAAATCGGACACAATACTGATTAGTACTGCGAGGGATCGGAACGGAAATGTGACTGTATTTAACTCATTCATGCGGAATATTTCGGAAAGCGTACAATATACAACCTGCAGACTTCAAGAGAAACTCAGACAGTTTTCGAATGTTGTCAACGAAATCGATGAGCTTCTTGAACTGGGAGTCAAGATCCAATTGCCGGTACTCTACCGTCTGAACAACTTCCTTGTACTTGTCGACCATCTGGAGCGCAACGGAAACGTCGGCACAGGTAAAGTCCTGTCGCTTGATGAAGGTCAGGTTGGCCATGTATGGAAGTGCGGCCGCGGCACGGCTCTCATCCAACTGACTTGCGATCTTCTGGGTCCTAAATAAATACAGAGGGTTATTAACTTTTTGACTCAATATGAAAATACGATGACTGCCTGTCATTTGGAAAGTTGCTTTTTTTAGACCGGTCGCCCCTCAAGGTCACGACGGTGTTTGTCAAAGCGAAACGAAAAGCTATGTATAATTATAATTTAGCCAAAAATAAGCATGGTTGGTACCATATTTTTTAGCATTCCATGCAAAAAATGTATTTAGGATTCAATTTAATTACTCTTGAAGAAGGGCATTTATCTGTTGTCCTATTGAAGAGCCATCTCCATCATTAGCATCCGATGAGCCTTGATCCTTACTGTTCTTGGACTTTTTGAAAATGAACTGAAGGTATCTGATTGTGAAATCTTCGAATTTCTTGATCCACTGTCCATCATTTCCCAATTCACCAGATTCCTTTGCTTCCGTTTGATTGGCGACTTTGTTGAATTTGCTCACGGCGTCAGTGTTTTTGTAAATGTAATGTTCCTTATCTTCTTCTGCCATTCCGAACTCGAATATATTTAATGTCCTGATTCGATTTTCGATTTAAATTGTACTGTATTATTATGTTGTGTATGATTTAAAATTTTGATAACCCCAACGGCTAAATGGCTCCTGTTTTTAATTTATTGAAATGTCATTTCGTTGTCTCTCTTGTCTCTCATATTTTTTGTCCTTGCCGATTTTTCGAATTTGAGAATATGGTCGTAAGTTTCCGTTGTCAAGCATTCTTGACAGTTGCCGTCTGAAATCTGTAAAAATGCTTTCAAATGATATGAGTACCAAAAAATGTTGATAACTGGTGGATTGGAATTAAAAATAACTGTATTATTATTTAATTGCCTCGCACAATACAGGATAGCATAAGAATGAACAGATTATTTAACTGTAAGATGATTAAATTAAATTATAACGCGATTTATTTCTCATTCTTCTAACTATTACTAGATCGAAGGCTCATGACATGACGAACGCTTGATCTAATCAACTTCAGGTCGTCGGTTCTTAGCCGGGTCCGGATTTGGTTGGAGTTCCAATGACCTTTTGAATTCCTGGACATCTTGGATGAGTTGGACCTCAACATTTTTCGGTAGATATTGATCCAGAGGCTGGCGAGGGTTGTAATTGTAATCGTAGATGAGCCATGGCAGGTCATCATCCTCGTTCTCATTATCACACGACTCGATGGTGTTGGACTTTGCATTTTTCTTATTTTTCGGAATATTATTATTCCTATTTGTAAGTTTAGAAGGAGTGACCTTATGACCTACAAGTTGAATGGAGAGTTTGCGATATTTGGGTCCTTGTGGGAGAAGATAGTCATGGTACATGTCCTTTGCCAATTCGTAAGTCACTGGTTTTATCAGATTATTATAGTCCTTTGTCAAAGTCTTGAAAGTTTCGGCCGTCCGGAAGTGGTATTTGAAGAATTCTTGGAGGAAGTGGCTAATGCGGAAGTCGACATGCTCCGTTGTATAGTAGTCAGGTTGGGTCGTGATCTTGAAGTTTAGACCTCGGCTTCCACATTTGAAACTTTTTGATAGACGTACCCGATATCCAAGTTGCTCTTTCGTCCTTCAATGGAAAGTTATAAATATATCTTTTTTTTAATGTGTAATGGAGCAATAAAAATATTTACAAATATTAGCATGTACCTCAATTGCAGAAATGCTGTATTCGCCAAGACTAAATACAGAAAACGCCATGCCGCAACATCATCTTCTTGTTGAAGGACCCCGAACTGGTAATGACACAGAACGGTGGAAGTATGATAATCTGTGTTCTTATGTCGAAATCGAAGAATGGAATAGCCAAGAGGAAGAAGTGTCGCCCGATCCGGGGAAGAAGATAAGGGCTTCCGATAAGCTCGGTAACTGATTTTTCTGAGAGAATTCTCGATGGCTTCAACTTGTTTTTTTGTTACTGAACCAAAGGTTTCGACCGTGACGAACATCCGGCTTGCGAAACGCCTGACAAATCGACGGAAGCCTTCAAAACTAGTGCCTGAATCCGATAATAAAACTATACTTCAATTTGTTCAAAAAATTGTACTTAAATCTTTTGCACTTCTTACGTTTGAGCTTCTGTTTCCGGTGAAATATAGAGATCCCATCACGTTTCAAAATGAAATTAAGAATATCATCTGGATGTTTCTCAAAAACCAGCATATCATTATCTAAATCTTCCAACCGGTCAACCTTCTCATCCTCAAAGTATATCCTATCCTCGTCAATATGCTTTTCAAAGCTATCGAAAACGGCAAAGATGCTCTCAAGCAAATCCGTCAGGTGAGCGGAAGGGCCTTCAAGTCCCAGCTTTAAATGATTGTTAACTACAGTTAGTTCCAAAATGTACAAGGATGTTTTGAAAATCGGGTTCAACTTCTTCCCCGAGAATAAGTTGAGCAGATGGACCCACATTTCCATTAACGGCTTATTTTCTAAAGTCGCTAACGGGGAATCGAATTCCAAGTCTAAAACGGCATAGGGGAGCCGGTTGCTATTGCAAGGGCCTTTAAAATCATCCATCATAATAATTTCATATCTTCCATATCGGTCTTCAATAATTATTTGGGCGTCTTTTAAATCCCAGACCCCCTTGAGGTGGTGATAAGGAAGGCCAAGTACCTTTACAGCGGAAGTATCTGGCAGCTTAAACTCTGGATAGACTGCGACATTTTCGATCGCTTCCTTCAGTTCTGAACTAATAGGGTTTGGGGTGTAAACGAACCTTCCGTTCATGATTTTAATTTGGTTCTGGTCATTGACAAATTCACGAGCCATGACCACTATGCTCGCTTGCCGGAAGTCCATGAGGCCTAAGATCCCTGAGAACGTCTCCTCGTTGTAAGGGTCGGTTATCAAGTTCTTCGACGTGAGTATATTCCTCGTGGGAACGGTTTGAAGATTGAGTGCGTGGTCTAACGTTGATCCCATTTTCTCCTCCCAATCCTGGTAGTGGAAAACAGTAGCCTGAGTTACCTTGAGCCGATCATAGATCCTCTGAATTTGAGCCGACTCAGAGATAAGGAACTTGATAAAGGAGGCCAGAGCGATTATGACCTTCTCCCACTCTTGGAGACCTCGTTCAGTCAGGCAGAAGATGAAGCTGTAGAGGGACC
Source organism: Desoria tigrina (assembly GCA_906901685.1). Lineage (NCBI taxonomy): Eukaryota > Metazoa > Arthropoda > Collembola > Entomobryomorpha > Isotomidae > Desoria > Desoria tigrina. Next base: position 1,639,342 of record CAJQTU010000010.1, on the reverse strand, counting down.
CGAAACACGTTCTGGTCATGACCCCGGATCTGGAGCAACCGGAACTGAAATCCGTGATCCAGTGTCTCGTCCGGAGATAGTTGACTAAACTCCCTTCGCTCTCATCGTTGAACAGGGTTTTCAAAACGAGTAGTGGGTTACTTGTGTAGTTTTTCCAAAGAGCTGGGGGAAGACACCAGGAGATGAAGATGACCCTGATATTTGAAGTTGGGAGCAGTCGATAGATCTTGCCAAAGGCATTCGGGTTGTAAGGTTCCCCTTTTCTGGCAAGCGTGGCCTGGGGATGTTCGCAAGGGTTCCTCTCGATTTTCGAGAAATACGTCAAAGTCATTTCTTCCAACTTGTCGATAGGGTAAGGGCCCTGTAGGCATAAGGTCATGTAATTGGCTCCGTAATGACGCTTGTGCCAAGCGAGGAGTTTCCGGTGCAAGTCTCTGTCACCCAGCGACTGCTTGTTTCCCCAGCCAAATGCGAAGAAAGGGTGATCTGGTTTGGCTAGAAGGCCCAGGAAGTCAGATGCACGGGTCAAATCAAAGGCCTGTATCGTCGAAAACTCAGAGTCAATGGATGCAACTTCTTTGATAGCAAGGTTGGGTCGTAAAAGGGGTCGTGCCATCATGTCTGCAAAGACGTCGAGAACGGTTTCAAAATGGGAAGGGTCACAGCTGAAGAAGTAGCCGGTGAATCTGCTCAAATCGTTACAAACTGAATTACCCTAAAGAAACATACGGCCCTCTTGACAATAAACTCGGATGCGTTGACTAATTTTATTATAGTGATTTTTAATATGTAGATCCCTCGAAATAAACCCTTGCCCTTTGGAAGTTTCAGAAAATATAACTGCAGGCGTCTATTTATAGAATTACGGTAAATGTCTCTGAAATCAATTCATCTATAGAGATGATCTATGGCCCATTTCTTAATGAATTATGAATTAGGTCTATAAACTCGGTGAAAATGGTGAAATAGCAAATTGTTTAACACTCAATTTAATCCGATTTTTTATAATTAAATTATCTCTGCAGATCCAACCCAACTGCAGCATTCATTCCTTATATTTACAACTAAAAAATAAATCTTTTCATTCATTCAATATAAACCGTTCGAGATTGGAACGTACTCTGCTCGTGTAAATGCATTGACTTTTCCTCCATATTGATGGACTAGTTTAAAAAGAATCCCTTCCTTCGTATACTTGGTCGAGCCGAATAGAACATTATGTTCGCAAAAATGAGCCATTCCTGGAACATCGACGGGGTCGGAAAATGAACCAGCCGCCACAACGATGCAAGCGGAAGCCAGCTCTTTGCAGCAAGTCGTTGGCTTCCGGTTTTTGACTTTACTTGCAGTTGTAGTACAATCAGTAGCATCATTATATTTAGTTGCATCCAAGCAGCAACAGGAAGTATTGAGGGGAGACAGGATTTCTGACTCGTCGATTCCAACATATTTTTTGTTAAATTCTTGGATCCTTTGATATTTGCATCGATTTGGAATGTCAACTTTGTGTTGACAAGTAGAAACTAGGAAGGATCGTAGTCCATTTGACAATTCGATCGCTTTGTATCGCTTTGTATCGAGGGGGGCCGAGATGATTTCGCCGAGGTCGGTTGGGCCACAAGGAGAGGATGATCCCGAACGGGATTTCTCGTCTTTCATCATTGGACTCTTGAGTCGGTTGAACTCTGATTTCGCAGAAAAGTTTATTTCTGTTGTAATTTTCGTGGATTATTCGATTATGTACACTTATTAAACTCAATCCAGACGCAGCTCATAAAAAATCGTAGAGAAGAATCGTTGTCTATTCCAAACTCCTTTTGGAAAGAGAAACTATTTTTAGAGTCGAATTTTTTAATTGAGAAAGGAGAAAATGGTATCAAAGGATTGTCAGGACAATTAAATCTTTCGAGCCCTCCTTATCTGACCCAAGGCAGGTAAAGTTGAATCTCCAAGGACAAAGGAGGATTTTTCATTTGAACTGCCTTGTATCTGACCGTATTCTATTTGACTATTTCTCTAAATAAATCCCCACAATTATTGGGAATTTCTGGATTTAAAATAATATTTAAAAATAATATACATATATACACTATAAACTAGAATATTAAATCGCCCGACTTAAAATAAATCCAAGCACTGAATCATGAATGAAATTGCTAAAAATTACAGCAAGACATATTTATTCATGAGTAGGCTACTACAGGAAACTACAGTTTCATGAATTTTTTTAGGAGTATCTTTACATTTCGATCTCCTTGAAAGAAAAAAACAAATTCCACTGGTATGTATTCCAGAACCCCATCATGAAAGCTAGAATATGTCTAGAGAAACACTTTTTCGCAAATAAATGACATTTGGAGAGTTAGAATAATAAAAATAAAACAAAAAATATATGATACCAGCATCAATATCATCTCTTTGATGCGATACTATTGTACAATGCAAACATGCCATGCATGGCCGCGTTTCATGCTGATTGTAGAGATAAAGCTTTTCAGTTATAAAAATTGAGTAATTGTTTATTTAATACTTTACAAATCATTAACCTCTGACACTAACCAAATTGAATCTTCTAACTCCAATGTTGGAAAACGGTTTTGGATGAAATCCATTTCCTTTCTTTTTTGAGAGATAACACGGGATCGAAGTAAAATTGTTTCTGGAATTTTTTTCAGTATTTTGCCAAGCAGCTTTGAGTCAATCTATTAAAATGAACAATGTTCGTACATTTACAGTTAGAAATCTTTCAAAAACTAGATACTTTCAGATATAAGTGTGTTTAAAATAAGAATTGGAATGAAATTACTTGAAAATTCACCAACGTTAATTCGGTAACAGAAGTAGCAAGAAATAAACCCGATACGGCAATTGGGTCCAAAATTGCTCGGGCTGCATCTTGTGTTTTGTATTGGATTGTCAAAATCCTTAGGTCTAACCGAGTGGGTTAATAATAAATTAGTATCGACAAATGAGTTTAAATTCCAGAAATTCTGGCTCTGTATTTTATTCGAGAACTTACATTTCAAGTCTGCCAAGGAGCTACGACGGCTAATCTTCTCATTTTGATAACTCCTTTCATTGAGCATTGTTTCACAGTCCTCTACAGGAATCCCTGTCAAAGCTGAATCGAAATCGGACATCCCTCTCGGAGTTTCATAATATTTTATGGAAAACGTTTGAAGGCGGAAGTCCCTCAATCCGTCTATAACTTCAGGAAGCAAGGTCCCATCGAGGGAGAGATGCAAGTGCCGAAGTTCGGGAAAAGCCCTTTGGATGTTCTGAAAAATCTGGATATCAATAACGTAGGCATCCACCGACAGTATTAGCAAATTTTTGTTGATAATTTCACAAAGATTTCCATCCTTGTCTCGAAAGATACGCTGCCACAACATGGGGTTGTAGGACATCCATGGCTCGTCCTTCAACCGGTGACAATCGATCAGTGTTTTTAACCGTGGTAGACGCTGAAGCATACTCATGGAACCCCCATGAATACGGCGTAGCTTTGAGAAAGCTGTGATTATTTCCAGACGCTTCATTTCACAGGGAAAATATAGTTGAAAATCGGCAAGCTCTTCATGAGAATCGACGTGGTCCGTGTCCAAATTGAGACTGGTCAAAGTTGCACTCGTCGCTTCTAAAATCTTGGCAAAGTGCTCTGGCGAAAAGCTTATGTCCAATTTCGTGATATTCAGCGTTTTCAAACGTAATTCCGTCCCTCGCCAATGGTTCAAAATTGGTGAGTACTTTTCCATGTCCAGGTACGTTAAATTCTTTAAGATGTGTGGCCGTTCCTCCAAAACGAAGGAAATTACATCAATAGTCTCTTTCTTACTTACATCTTTTATTGTAAGGGAAACTAAGCCGGAGGAAGCTGCGGAGTCTAGGAAAAACGCTAGAAGTTCCCCAACGGCTTGCGGATTAAAATAATCGCAAAAATTTATATCTATCAGTAAGTGTTTTAAATTAGCAAATATTCCATTGGAATATTGCTCCCTTGATAAAGAATCGTTGTCCAGTTCGAGCTGGTTGGAGTTTCCAAATGTTAAAGCTAGCGTCTCTAGCTGAGGACAAAGATTGGCTAAATCGCTTAAAAAATAACTCTCCCACCATGCCCATTCGCGATCCTCTGGCAGAGATAAGACCAATGTCTTGATTGATGTCCCGATGGACTTAAATAGTTGATGCCATTTGTCTGAATAAATCCCCAGGGGGTTTATGATTTCCAAATGACCAATTGGTAGCTGGAAATAAGGATCGTGTATCAGGTTGAAAAATAATGTCGTGTTCCAACTGTCCCATGGCTCCTTGAGATGGACTTCAAACTTTCCATCTACGGTTGTTTTGTGCCTAACTTCCGCATTCCATTGTTGGCAGACGAGGCGAGCGGTTTTCAGCTCTTTCGAGCCGAGATGTTCCAGGACATTGCTCAATATCTAGTTCGAAGGAGGTTATTTATATGCAATTTAAGATCGTGTGACCCTCGATCATTATGCAACTTTAGAATAAAAATTAAATTGATAAGACTAATTGCTATTACAAGTGGCTCCAGAAGTGGATTATACGGCAAGGGGAATTCATTATAAAGAGCAGGATCTTTGGTGGTCGGCCATGCTTCGAATAACACCGATCCGATAAGCTCTTCGTCCGGGTTTGTAATAAATCTTTCGTCCAGGGATTCCTTGTAGTACGGAAGATACGCCTCGATAATCTCCAGTGGTGAAATGCAAAACCGAAAGTTGTCATACAGGTCACTCATACTTGCATCTATCTAAGTTTTTGTTCTAATTAATTTCTATTGTGTATCATTCAAAGTCTGGAAATAAATGACGTTAGATGTACAGAGCTGGAGTCAATATAAAATGTCCAAAAGTTATAATTCTTCATACTACAAGCCAAAAACTCTCAAGTAGACAACGGACTTATCCAAAAAGCTTATCTTTGGGTATCAATGACAACAACATTATTATTACTACTGCATCAAAAATTTTTTTTTTGCTAAACGAAGACATTTTTTACTGCAAGTCTGATAAAGTTGAATCTCCAACTGACTCCAAGGAAAAATTTGCCTTCGGCTTGAATAATCTCTCTGAAAACAGCAATACTATCCTGAAATCATTGTCAACATGGCATTCTCATTTGGTAAATCGTATAAACCACAGAAGGCGGTGCAGAGAACTACGCCCGATTCTTTGGAACCGTTTCGACCCAATCGCTTTCAAAAACTGGTACTACGGGTTATGGGCTTCTTTAATCGAAAGAGGAAGAGATCACCTTCGTCGGAATCTCGGCTACTTGATTACCAGCCCAGTAAGCAATTCCATAAATCCTCATCAACTACTACCGTCAAGAATGTGTCAGTCCAAGCGATTGTGACCTCCGATGGAGCGTGCACAAGTACGATGCTTAAGAAAGTACAAGGATCCGTAGATTACCGGGCCGTGGAGGAATTCTACACTTTGAAAGGGACGATTGGCGAAGGTTCATTTTGTAAAGTCAAGAAAGCAGTTCACAATTCTACACAGGAGCCCGTGGCCATCAAAATCATTCGGAAAGAAGCAGTTGGGAATGAGCTACCACGGATCAACAAGGAAATCGATGCTCTTAGTCGCTTGGACCATCCCTATATCTGCAAGTTGTATCAGGTCATTGAGACCAATGACACCGTCTTCATTGTAATGGAACTATGTTCGGGTGGTGAATTGTTCGATGTTATTCGACAAAAGCGATGGGTCCATGAAGAGATCGGGCGGAAAATTTTTCGACAGTTGGTCGCGGCCGTTCAATACGTTCATGAGAAAGGTGGGAAGGAGTATAAACCGCTAATAAATGTGTCGAATAAACAATGAAATGAATCCATGCTATGAACTATATTATAAGTCCGCATTGATGAGCACAATTCCTGGGATCGCTTTTTTTGATCCATTGTCATTGTGTAATCCTTATGTTTTAATGACCAGGTATCACGCATAGAGATTTGAAGCCTGAAAATGTGCTACTGGATGAGTTTGAAGATGTGAAGCTTATAGATTTCAATTTGTGTTCCACATCGAATGCGAAATATCTCACAACACACTGTGGTACGATGGAGTACGCAGCTCCTGAACTTATCTTTGGGGATGTCACGTACGACGGGAGGAAAACAGACGCTTGGTCTCTTGGCGTTTTCCTTTACGTACTTTTAAGCGGATCGCACCCATTTAAAGAGCCAAATATTGTTGAAGATATATTGGTAAAAATTAGATTTCGAAAATGAAATACAATACAGTGATTTACTTCTATACCGTGTGAAAAGAGACTTGGTTTACTGATTGATTCAGAATTGCGAATACACAAAACCACAATGGTTATCGGCAGAATCCTTAGATTTGATGGATAAACTGCTAGTTGTGGAGCCGAGGTCGCGCTTATCATTGGAAAATATATTGAAACATCCCTGGCTCAACTGCAAGGTTTTAAAGTCCGGGTCAAAGGAGTCCATCGGATTGGGATCGATTCAAAAGCATGTTAAAGTTGCTATTCCGCCGCTGGCAATTTCGGAAGGTTATAACCGAGATGAGCTGGATGAAGAAATATTGAGCTTGATGTCGAGCCGTTTAAACCTCGAGATTGATACAATGAGGTCCTCTATTTTGTCGTTTAAATTTGACAACAATATCGTCGCCACTTATCTTCTCCTGTTGCAAAAGAAACGGGCGCTCTATCAACCAGCTTTTGATAAGAAAATTAGTGGCTGGAAACCTAAGAGAACTGAAAGCAACCGTTCACTTGTTTCATCCATTAGTCCAGTAGCGGAGACTCAAGACAATCAGGTGAACGAGGAACCTGCTGAATTAGTCTAAATGTAAATGAAACGACAAGCATATTAATTTAAATACAATACATATAAATATAGTTTATTATAAATATGTTATACTTTGTTAGTAAAGATCGATTTTTTCTAACACCATTTTGCAATAAAAATTGCAAACATAAGTAATTGGTAATTGAAGACTTTTTGAGATAAATCCCTAAAACGGTACAAATAGGAGTTTTATTTTTTAAAGGAGCCTAAAAGTCATGAGTCATATTGTTTTTAATTTTATTGGAAATACATAACCAGATTTTCATACTTCAATTGCGTTCTTGAGATATCTTTCAAAACCTGGGGACTGGGTACAGATTTATGGTTTTTGAGTGATGGAACGAACGAGGGCTTCTATTCTAGAACTTAAAAATATCAAATCGCTTGTACACGTCCAGTCAGCATTTGATTGAACGTGCCACTTCCATCATACCCCCACTCAGGGGCCAATACCTTACAAAATAGAGTTCATTTAAGCTTAGGTTGGTAAGATTAGGGTATCGAGATAACATATAATGTAGGCAGTTGAGGCGTCGTGTCGTGACATGTAACAGGTAACGTATTCACAAAGGGTGTTTGTACCCTTTTGACTTAAAAACAGCACTACAAGGATCGACGCTTCTGCCTATTTCTAGAATATTGGATTTTAAGGCGGTGAAGTGCCCTTAGATTTTTACGATTAAATATGGAAGATACATTGCTACATATAGGGCTATCACGACATCATTTTATGCTAACCAAATTTATCTTATTCTTATGGAAATTCAACATCAACCTGAACTTTTCATATAGGTGTATGTAAATAGGAAAATAATTTGTTTTATTTCGACAGTTAGCATGGAATGAATTAAAACTTAAAAGAATAAAAGAATTATATTGGAACCCTCTTGGCTAGCCTAGCTTGCCCTTCGCATTTATTTTTAGGCCAAAAAAGGACTATCTATCCTAGGCACAACCAGTACATAACAGAATTCAAAGAATAGCCTTTTGTACGTGTACAAGACTCGAAGTTAGTCCTTTTTAACATAAAGAACTATAAAACCAATACCACTACTGATTTTGCATCGAAAGCCAAAGAATCTAGACACTAGATTTCCATAGTTTGGTCAGGCAATTTTATTTGATTTTATTGTCTCTGACTAAGTTAACAGTAACTTCTTTGAGTCAAGAATTACAGGCAACATAATGGCCTTCTCATTTGGTAAATTTTATAAACCACGAACGGAGACGAAGACAACCCCACCGGTAGTTCTGGAACCTCGACCCAATCGCTTACAAAACTTGAGCTCACGGGTTGTCCGATTTTTTAACCGAAAACGGAAGAAATCACTTCCGGAGACAATGGTTAGCACCGAAGCCCAAGTAGAAGTAGAAGGGCCCGTGAACGTGATCCCGCCGACCCCTTCCCCGACTTTGGAGCAATTTTATATTCTGAAGGAGATAATCGGCGAAGGTGCATTTAGTAAAGTTAGGAGAGCGGTCCACAAATCAACAAGAGAAGCTGTGGCCGTCAAGATCATTCAGAAGCAAGCAGTTGGCTACGAACTACCACGGATCAATAAGGAAGTCGATGCTCTCAGTCGCTTGGACCATCCCTATATCTGCCAGTTGTATCAAATTTTTGAGACCGATGAAACGGTTTACATCGTAATGGAATTATGCAAGGGTGGCGAATTGTTCGACGAGATTCTGCAGTATGGTTGGATTAATGAAGAAAAAGGACGGATTATTTTCAGACAGCTCGTCTCAGCGGTTCGATATGTCCATGATAAAGGTAGGTCTTGGTGGTGTTTGTATTAAATATTGTGGACGTTGGGGTTGCTATTCTCAAAGTGTCGATAATTCAAAAAAGGGTCAAAGGGCTGCTATGAAATTAGTTTTCATGAAATGATTTAGCACATGTATTATATATATAGTCCATTTTCTTATGAATATTTTTTTTTACTTAAGGTATCACACACGGGGACCTGAAGCCTGAAAATGTGCTTCTCGATGAATTCGGAGATGTCAAGCTTATAGACTTCAATTTATGCTCCATGACAAACGCGGAATATCTGACAACATTTTGGGGTACAATTGAATACACAGCCCCTGAACTTCTCCGAGGGGACGGAGAAATAACGTACGACGGTAGGAAAACAGACGCATGGTCACTTGGGGTTTTCCTTTACGTACTTTTATGCGGTTCGGTTCCATTTTCAGAGCCATTTATCGGCGATAAGATAATGGTACACGATAGATTGGATAGATTTCAAAATTCAAATTAAATCCGATGATAAGTTTAATACTGCATGATAAGAAACTTATAATTGATTTGATTTGTTCAGAAATGCCAATACTCCTCCCCACCGCGATGGTTATCCTCAGAAAGCTCAGATTTGATAGATAAACTATTAGTTGTGGAGCCGAGGCTGCGCTTATCCTTGGAAAACATATTACATCATCCATGGCTCAACTGCAAAGTTGCAAAGTCCTGGTCAGAGGAGTCCATCTCATCGAACAAAAGGCCTGTTAAGGTTGCTATTCCGCCGCAGGTTGTTGTGGAAGGCTATGTCCGAGAAGAGCTGGATGAAGAAATATTAACCTTGATGTCGGGCCGTTTAAAACTCGAGATTGATAAACTGAAGTCCGCGATTTCGTCATTTAAGTTTGACAACAATATCCTCGTCACTTATCTCCTCCTGTTGCAAAAGAAGCGGACGCTCTTCCAGCCGGCCTTGGATAGACAAATTATTGGGTGGAATCCTAAGAGTACGGAATGCAACCGTTCATTTGTTGCATCCATTTAGTACAGCGGAGTAGTGTAGGGTCGAGACAACCGAGTTTGGGGAGTTTACCAACTGACTTATTGCGGTCTGAATGTAAATGACGCGACCGTTTTCGACAGAGTTTATGTTTGTTTTAGGCTTCCATTGTTATAAGATTATGTTTTATTTTAAATTTTACTATTTTTACTCGAAATATTTTTCAGTTTAATTTTAAACAGTTTTCTCAATCATTTTATTACAGAACTACTTTTACATATATCTATCATTACCAGAACCAGAAGGGTCATACCTGGTTCCATTGTTCCAATAAATTTCTCATTTTATATTTTAACAAATTAAACAGTTATATCTTTTAAAATTCGTAGATGGGCTTTCTTATTTCCTGTTAGTTTTGAATTTAATCAAAACTATTAACGGGTACACCGTAAAACCAGTACCGCCCATCACAGTGAAGCCAGTGTAGCCCACGACATTGAATGTTTTTAAATAACTGCCTGCATTGACCGTAAACTTGCATAAAATGTATACAATTATCGTATTCATAAATGAACCCCGGATTTAACATGCAAGTACATAGCTCATTCATAGCTATCCCGAATCGCGATACAATTTAAAAATGACAGAATTTGTTTAAAAATTAAAATCCTTATCATCTCATCTGCGACTGCAACCTCTCCACCGTTGACGATAGACATCATTTAAATCCCTAATACATGTTGCATTTACAAAAACATACGTAATACGTTGAGGAAGCCGGAACCGGAAGGTTATCAGGCCATGTCAGAATGCTCTTTGTTTACTTTACTCTCAAACTCTCAATGCTTGCATAGACGGAGTGAGCTGGGGTGACTGAGATTGTGTACGTGTAAAGGTGGGAAACGAGTTATTAAAAATCTTTAGCTAATTTCAATTGACAAGCTCAAGATTAGAGACGATGGACGAGCACAAGAATCTGGTACATTTCGTTCGGCTCGGCCTTTTTGACCTTCCTGTACACTGTATAGTTTATTTATCATTAAAATTTAAAATAATTTAATGTGATAGCGGTTGGACAGTATATGTGAAGGTAAGTAAAGTACATTTGTACATTTTCAATTTTCATGCAATGTCGAATGTATACCATATACAATATACGTTCGTTTAGAATTTAACACAAATACAAAATATGAAATAATTACAAGCAAAAGATCAAAGATAGGCTTACTTTATTTATTTGGATATTTCATATTTTGTATTTCATATTTCAATTTATTTTTGGATAATTTCGAATTTAATTTTAAGTCCAATCCAATCCACCAACGATGACTGACTTACGACATGGCAATGAATGTGCAATGGACAATGGATGTATGCAATCCAAATGGTTTGTAATTTTTAATTTTGTAATTATAGTTTGTATTTTTGATTTTTAAAAGGGCTAACAACAAACAAGGAGAGCTAAACCTAAAGAAAGGAAGGGCAGATTGTCCTATTTAATCACCGATTATGGCGCAGTCCCAGTCACAACAACAGAATTCCTCCTTGTCAAAGTATAAACAGAGGATCGCCTTGTATGAAGATCCGACAGACCCTCTTGCCCCCCTGACAGCGGCCCAGAAACAACTGATCCTTGACCTTACTCATGGATCCACCGAAAGGCCTATCCCAGATCATTTAAAGCCGATCCCGGAAACGAAGACGGTTGAGCTTGTGACGAAGGAAGGTCAGCCAGAGGGTGTGAATTTCGACAAGTTTAGTTTCAAAACCAAACACGAAGTAGGCCAAAAGTTGAAATCCTAATCCGATTTCTAATAATGAATAATAGCGATTAGTAAGTTAATTAATATTTTAACATTTCATTTATTATTCGTACTTTTTTATTATAATTTCAGTTTAACAAATGGTTTAGCCAAGTAGAACAAGAAGTTGATGCTGAACAGGATACGCCGCTGCTCCTTTATATGGAATCATTACAAGAAAGTCGGCGGAGGATATCAGACTTGTTGGACTCCGTCGGCTCTGGGTTGGAGGAATTGCAGTCACTAGAGACGAATTATCATTTTGTGTCTAACAAAACCAATTCCTTACATACGTCTTGTCGCCAACTGATCGAGGAGCAAGTTAGTACTTGTTTATTTTTTTTACGACCAAATTTTTCAATTTAAAAATGTACTCAATATTATTATTTGTTAATAATTGGTTTTATTTTTGTTTAGAAAACATTGGACGGTCTTGCACATGAATTAGACTCCAATTTAGACCATTTTTTACAACTTGAAAAAGTTGCTTCCAAATTAAGTGTGCCGTCCATCCTTGTTACCTCCGATGTGTTCTTTACGATTTTGGAACAGATTGATACGTGTTTGTCTTTCATGGTCCATAACGTAAGCCCAATTGTTTTAGCGAAATGAAATTGCAGTTTCTTAAAAAACTGTTCCTTATTTTGATTTTCATTCTTGTACATTTGAACACAGCCCAGTTTCAAAGAGTCTTCTGTATACGCAGCAAAATTTAAGCACTGTCTCAATAGGGCCCTGTCCCTCGTCAAGACAGAAGTCAGCAAAACTTTACAAGAAACTTCATATCAGATAAATAAAACAGTGCAAGAAGAAACCCAAGCTGAAGACTCATCAAATTCATTTGTATTTCCTCTTATTTATGGAAAGTTTTCAGCTGGTATTGCAAAATTGAAACGAATTTTTTCCGAGGTTGAGCAACGTCGTAACGCCTGGCCTGAGTAAGTTTTAATAAATGATTTATTCAGTTTAAAACACGTATTGATTGTTGGTCTATGTTTTCGTAGGTATACGGAATTATTCAATGAGATTCAACAAGCTTTTTTAAAGGAAAGAGCTAATCTATTAAACCAAAGTGTTTGGGCTACTGTTGGGGAGCTGAATACCAGAGGAAAAACTGGCGTTGATTTATGCAGTACTGTGAGAAATGGCTGTTCGTTTTGCATTAATTTATGCCAAGACGAATTTCGATTGTTCGGAGACTTTTTCCAAGTCTCGTATACGCTAATGTTTGAGTAAGACTTTAATTATTTTACAATTACATGGACACGTCCACACGTCAATAGCCTCAACCCTTTTGTATTAATCGAATTTAGATTCATAACTTTAAATTTAAATTTTGCATTTTCAGCGAATTTATAGAAAGTTTGTTCCTACCAGTGTATGATACGTTGAGACCACTTATTATAAAAATTCAGCATCTTGAAACCCTAGCAGAGCTTTGTACAATCCTTCGAATAGAGATGCTTCAAGAACAAGCAGCAAATAATCGTAAGTATTTGAGAAGTATTTAATGAAGTACTTATCCTCCCGTAAGAACTCATAGAATGTAATAATTAAATTGTATGGCATTATGGATTATATTTAATTTATTCGCTTTATATTACCTAACTTTATTTTTCGGTTAGTTCTTCATTTAGATAACCAGAAAATATTGTTTACTTTTTTTTTAAATGGGAAAGCGTGACCATTTTTAAAAGTTTAGAAAGGGTTGCGCTTTTCCGAAATTGCCATTTCCTTCTTACAACTTGTTCAATGTTCGTTCTCTCTGACCATTGTGCCAGAGTTTATGTCGATCGTTTGCAACATATTTCAAACGGTTGCTGAAAAAAATACCTCAAATCCCTGAGTTCAATTTGCGAGGCGAGGCGGGTGCTCGTTTAAATACTTATTCATTTGCAATTTGTAAATGCATATTATGTTAAGAGTTGCAGATGCAGAGGTGTACGGATTTAAAAAAAATGGTTTTATTTTAGCACAAGGATTAAACTCGTTCATCCACATTGTCGAACAATTACTTGAGGACACTCAGGAAAGGCTAGTATATCGGGCTCATATTTATATTTCAACGGATATAAGAAACTACAATCCCGGACCTGGAGATTTAGCATACCCTGAAAAGCTGGAGATGATGGAGGTAGTTAGTATTAGGAATCTCCGAATAACATATTCTTTTAATGAAAACTAATTTGACAATTTGAACAAAACGTGCAGAAAATTGCGGAAACACTTGATGCAACCGCAGAAAGGCCTTTAGTTCGTTCAAACTCTCAATCGTCTATTGTCTCACTGAGTTCCGTTACGTCTGTGACATCTCAAGAAGTTGCTAGTATTAGCTCTGCGGCTGCCTTACAAATTCCTCGTCCATTGAAATCCAGTAGTAAGTTTTCAAAATAATTTCACACGCTCACGTCAAGGATACATGTATGTGTAGTGAATTTTACTGCAACAGTAAAATTAGGGTAAATGTTTGACTAACTTTTTATTTGTTTTGACAACAGGTTCCCCAGCCGATTTACATGGAATGTGGTTTCCTAGCGTTCGAAGGACTTTGCTTTGCTTATCAAAGTTATACAGATGTTTGGACAAAGCCATTTTCCAAGGACTTTCACAAGAAGCTCTTATTGCTTGTATTGCAAACGTGACTTCGTCTTCACTAGCTATTTCGGCTAGAAAGGTAAGTAGTCATATTTTAGCGTTTACATAGATTTAAATGCGTTCTAACCTGTTTTAATTTCTATTAATTATTGGATGTACGAAAAATAATGACCGCAATTAATAAATATTTCATTTTTTAGACGGTTGTGGATGGCCAACTTTTTGAGATCAAACATCTACTGATTCTTCGGGAGCAAATTGCACCATTCCAAGCGGACTTCGCTGTGAAAGAAACGAGTTTAGATTTTAGTCGTGTGAAGACAGCAGGTGAATATATTTCAAAGTTTCAATGTAAAAAACTGAATCTTCCAGTTCCCGTGCATGGACGCTTTAATAAAATGAATGTTTTGGTTTTCAGCTATGAGTTTCCTGAATAAAAAGAAGCATCTTTTTAGTATGGGTAGTAACAATTCTCTGCTGGAGCTCATAGTTGAAGGAACACCTCAAGTGAAAGAGTATTTTCTTGATTCGAAGAAAGAAGTTGACAAACAGCTGAAACTCACTTGTGAGCAATTCATTAGTCATTGCACGGTTATTCTCATTGGACCACTGAAGAACTTTATTACGAAGGTACAGGATTTATGCGTTAACTTCTCCACTACAAGTGCTTTTTATGATTCCAGTGTCTGTTGAGATTTCAAGAAATGCATTTTCTGGTTTTGTTTAGGCATCCAGGATCATCGAAGCACAAAAGGAGAAACCTGACTTGGTTTTGTCACAGCAATCCTATGCGTTACCAAATGTTTTATCTCAGTTGATACAGGAGACGATGGAAAGTTTGAAGTCGAAGCTTCCCTTCATTCACCGAAGCATGAAATTGTATTTGGCCAATAGGGAAACGGAATTCATTCTCTTTCGACCTGTGAAGGTAAGTTTTGAAACATATATGCGTTAACAAAGAGTAAGTCTAGTGCATCTATTGTGAACCCCCCGTATACTAATTCTAATTCCCTCTGCATTCTGAATTTCTAGAACAATGTCTTAAACGGATTTCTTCAATTAGAAAACATCGTCACAGTCTACTACCCGGACTCTGCAATATCATGCCCTAGTCAAGAACAAATTAATGTGTTGATATCCAGCATTATGATTCAAAGTTAATGAAAACGTGACATAATGCATATTTCAACCTTAATTGTATTACCAAAAAATATCATAATTGCATTATCTTGTTTCTGAAGCGTTATGTGAAGATAGTTTGGAAAATTAAAAATGAATCCTTCATAATAAATAATATTACAACTTGTTACAAACTCTGCATCCCTTGTCCTGTCCACAGAGTCGACGTTGGTTTCTCTGATTAAAAATGTTTCTGGAATCTACTTTCGAGTTGAATTATGAAGTCTGGAATATTCCCAGACAACATAAAGCTAGGGGATACTTTTCTGGAAAGTGAATCAAAGGGTTACAAGGGAACGGCTAAATGAAAATGAGATAGGGATTGTGAAGTAGGACCATAGGTGGTCTAGAGATAGAGGATGGGACTTGTAAATAAATGTGAGTGAAATAAAAATTTCCTATAGGGAAATGAAGGGCCTAACGCTGTGAGTAAACATGGGATGACTTGAGCTGTAAATTAGTCAAACTGGAAGACTTAAGGGCCTTGATTGTGCCTGACCTTATTAAAAGGTCAGAGAGCTACCCACGGCTCCCACTGAGTGTATGTTTTTCGGTTTCCTTTTTACCGAGTTAAAAATTTCTGTAAATTTTATTCTCTCAGATGGGTGCACTTAACTTGATTGAAATATGGGGTACATGTCCACATATATATTCATGTCCAGGCTCCGGCAGAAGCTTCGACTTGGTCCTGCCTCTATCTAATACAATAAACCATTCGGATAAGGCGGATATATCGTACTAGGTACTAAGCATAAGCTTGACTTGGACTTGTTAACGATCTTCGTGAGATGATTCGTAAAAGTATTTCGTTTATGAGTACTATAAGTACAGGCTTTTCCAAACTCATCGAGCATTCCGATCTTGCATGCAATCAAAATATTTTTCTTCACATTAAGTTGAGATTATAGCTTTTTTCAGGCTTCCTTCTAAGTAAATCCACCTGGAAGTAGGCGAGTTTTACGAAACTTTACGACAAGCCTGTGTTTTAAAAACCAATTCGACGCGATTCTTTATATGCAATCATTTCATCACATTAGGAACTTATAATATTGCATTATAATTTAGTAGAAACACGTATTTCAAGTGGAATTTCCACTAAAAATGTAATCATTGTTTTTTAATCACCAATTCAACCTAATGAAAGTTCGGATTTCATTGCTTCTAAAACTCTCGCTAGCATTTGAACGGGAAGCTGTTTAAAAACAGCCTCAAACATGGAGGATGGATCCCAAAGTTGATTTCATGGTTACTGCCCAATTAAGCCTCCTCTTCAATTCTACAAGTTTGCATGTAGCAGAATAAGCAGACATTAAAATACAGCTTATTCTTTAAAAAAATAATCATTCACAATCGAATCCCGAAATAATAAGCTTTATTCATTACATTTCATTTGTGACAGGCCCAACTGGGTCCCATTTGAAAAGGTAATCAAGTAAGATGATGATGAAGGATTTTGCTTGGTTACATCTCCGGAATGATACAATTAGAGACGATGAGAGACGGAATCATCATAATAATAATACATATTATAATAACAGAGATTTCCGTTCCACAGCAAGAGATTTGAAATTAACCGAAGATGAGTTAACATCTAATGCACTTTTATTCCTATATGTACATAGCATTGTAGTAATATTCCAGCTAGACGTGTAATAAGAATAACAGAAGCATTTCGAAAGGACAAGAGGAGTTCCTTGATAGTATTTCCTTTAGGTAATTTCTGGACTAAAAGGAGGACCGCCTATTGATATAATTTTGATAGGATTTTTTTGTCACCCACCAACCACTGGGTTCAATTAGCTTTTGCCGAACAGAAAGCCACATCCGACCGACATAAAACAGCCATACAATTTACACAATAACCATAAGATTTAACTCTTATTAAGGCTCTCCCTCTCCTTCTTGCAAGAAAGTCAGGATTTTTCATTAAAGACAGCTCTAAAGGCTTCTAAAAACACAAGCGTTCAAACTTCTGTTTCCGAAATAAAATATAATTTAACGTTGCATGACTACATGACCATCTGAATCCGAACGTTACCTTCAGATTCTTGCTTTGAAACTGTCTTTGAAAAACTTAAATGAATGCACAATATGATGCATGCATACAGAGCACATCATTTCGTTCGGTGCGGTAGTGGGGGGATGAATGATCCGTTTGGTTTAGAGTCTTAAAAGAACATTCCAAAGAATCCGGGGGAGACAAATAATTAAATTTTTCCAAATCCTCTATTTCCTCCATTTCTCACTCCCTACGATAGATCCTTTAACAAAACATTAGGGAAAATATATAAAAGATCATCATCTAATAGTCTACATCGTGTAAGATGCAATTGCAACTCATATCTAAAGATAAGCTAACTATTGTTAAATTGGGAGTGGATGTGGCTACAGAAAAAATTACCTCCCGAGGATCTCAACCCGCACTCATCCCCATCATCCTCAATCCTCATCTAATCATCATCATGATTTTTTTTCATTTATTATCATTAATATTGTTATTATTATTATTATAACATTTACAGATATCTTGAATTAGTTCTATGACCTATTATTTCCGTACTACTTTCCTCCTAGATTCCATATGATGAAATGGCTTTTACAGTTCATGTGTTGGTGTTGTCTCTCCCTCTCTCTCTCTAGGACATTTTTAAGAACTCTTGTAAGATTTTGTATAGATTTCCCGTTTCTTAAATACGAATACGAGCCGACGCTGAGTTTATTTACGAAGTCTCTCTGCAAGATACTATTATGATTAAATAACTAGTATTTTTATCAGCTATTTCTCTACTACTTCCTCCTTGTCTGCCTTCTGTCTTGGTGATCAAAAGGCTCTGCAGGAAGGGGTTTGGGATCAATTGACTACTTAAAAATAACTTCTTCCTATCTATTTTTATTTACTTCCAATCTGCTGGTTGTGTTGAGACGGATTGGTTTCCAGCCTCAGTTCTTTTGAAAAAATTGGGATAAGAATATTATATTAGGAATAGGACATGATTTCCTGTTACGTTTGTAATCAGGAGCTGTATTAAATGAGAATACGAGCATTTACTAGGGCTTGTTGATGTGTAATGGATGTTCTTTGTAGGATTATATTTTATATAGAACTGAAATATATTATATAAATCAAGGCCCTAAATCTATAGCGACGAAATACTTTACGAGGTTGGGTCACTTGCCTTTACCGTTTTCTCCTCAATTTTTTGGGGACTGGAGGTTTCGAAATGCATTAAAAACGCCTATGCATCCATGGTTATGTGTACAATCCCCTTAAAAGCCTAATGCCGAATCCTTGAATGTATGAAAAATGATGGCATAAGGCAAGATCAGTGTGGAAAATATTATTAGAAAATATAAATATGCTAGATGAAATCGACCGTATAACAACGGCATTTTGACCCCCACGGGTCTAATTTTTGGAAGATTCGAAGTTTTAAATTAGCTAGGCCCGTACTATTTGTTTGTGTTAGTTTTTACCTGTCTCGGTTTTCTTAAAAGTCAGCCCAAAGTACGGACACAACGCACAACATCACCCATTCATTGCTTTACAAACTCTACACTTTTACGTACGTAGATTTGAGATTAGAAATAGCTGCGTCGGTCTGGTCTAAAATATAGAAGCCGTCAAGTTCAGGCCCCCCCCCCATTTTACATTTTAAATTTTACTAAAAAAATAAATAAATTTTATTTCATGACCCAGGGTCCAAATCGGAGCAGTTAACATTTCTTACATCAAGCCTACTTTTTCATACTTCACCCAAAGATTTTAATGCAATTTTACGAAATAACCATGGATGCATAGAACTTTTTAAGGCATTCCGGTACCTCCAGTCCCCAAAAAATTGAGGAGAAAACGGTAAAGGCAAGTGACCCAACCTCGTAAAGTATTTCGTCGCTATAGATTTAGGGCCTTGATATAAATAGATATTCCAGATCATTGTGGAACTATTGCTTTTCCTGACTAGAGAGCTGGATGTCCGCAACTTTCCCAATCATCAATAATTTTCTGTTCCCTGGAGTTTCTTCCATTTGAACCCGATAAAACTGGATGGACCCCCGAGGTATCGGAATACGGAACGGAATGATCCAGAAAACAGATGTCGAATGCCTCTTTCCCTGGATTATAGACCTTTTGAACCCTTACCTGAAAAAATTGTTTATTTCATAGGCGCACCTATAACTTTCGGTATAGTAAGGTTACAACAAGGGGTCTTGTGAGGTGACGTGTGAGAAATTTAGATTTCGGAAATAAGATTTCAAGATTTCATGAAGCACGGAAGGCTGGGATTTGCTTGGTATGGTAAGTATAAGAGATGGAAATTGAATCAAAATCGATGAAGGATATGTTGCAGGATATTCGAAATACATCGGTTTTGGGGTTCTATTAAAGTGAATAAGAAACGAATGCTATTCTACAGATTTTGTTAATTTGTAAGGGATTATCTCAAAACAAAACATCTTAAAACATATATTATATTTAAAAACCATTCCATTCATTTCCAACAGACAGATTGGCCAATAAATATTATATTTCAAGTTTTTATGCAACTTAACAACTTCCGTTATTGTTAGAAGTTAATTTTTGAAATTTGTTTAACTAACTTGTGCCTTTATCCTCTATATCTATCCTTACTTTACTTTAAAAATATTATTTTTAAAACGAACGGAAGCGAAAGAATCGATACTTTTGCAAAGAGAAAGTCAGCAACATTGCAAGACGCATAGCCTATTGTATTATTTTTCATCTACATTTAACGTCTCAAATCTCTACGGCTCTTTAATGTGTCCTAAAACTTCGAAACTCAAAACAGCCTAAGAAACTATTACAACTGATCTTTCAACACAGTTTACAGCCACATCACGATGGATACATTTTTATAAACTATGAATATACCCTATTCCAGACGAGGAGAAAGGCGTAAACCAAGGGAGAGAGTAAAGGTCTAATTGAGAAACTGGATTATATTTTGAACGTAGGAGGAAGGAAATGGCGAAGGTAGTTTTTTTTGGTATAGTTTGTCATTTTCGATAGTTCGTTCGTAGTTGTATTACATATTTTACTTAATATTATTACTGTAGGTTTAGGAGGATGGATGGATTGAGTCCATTAGTGCAGACAGCTAAAAGGGTGCAAAAGAAACGAGTGAATTTATGAGAATGTAGTGTGAATTTGGAGACTGACACGGTAGGTGTTGGTGATCCCATGCTGAGATTTTACTCTCGAGACTCGAGAGAGAGGAAATAATCTAATCATTTCAAGTTACGACGAGAGGGCCTTATAGTCCATATCCATATACGACCATCTCACAACTGGACTGAACTACTTCAACCTTTTTATGACATGGACATGGGATACACATAATACAAGAAACAGAAAATAATAACATCATAAAACACTTCCACTACCTAAACTTGCCAATTCCGAGGGTGAAAGAAGCAGGGGATATGAAAATTCTTCGAATCAAATGAAACACAGGTTCAGTGGAAGTAAATGGAGAAAAACAACACGCCACATACAATACAAAATACAACGCGAGATTCCAGTTGCTTACGATGGAAATTTTGAGCTTAATTTAATCCGAGTCATAAATTGGGAATCATAATTAACTAAAAAATAACAAAATTACTTACCATTTTTTTTATTCAACAATAAAAACACACATCATCATCATATTTGAAACTGCATCCTCCGAATGCTTAACATTTTAAACCTTTGAAGACAAGGTTTAAAGAGTTTCTAAAATGGATAATTAAATGCTTAATTCTGATCATCAACAAAACAATTTGGCTTCCACAATTCCATTTCATTTTACAATTTTTTAATTCATTCATTCAATTTTTTGAAATATTGAGAATGTATGAGAATACATCTCTGAATTATCAAATTACGTTTTCTAAAACAAACAAAAATTTAAATCTAAAACAATTTCAAAAAGAAAACTCAATTTTCGAAGACATATTTTCTGAGTGCCTAGTGGGAATGAAATCTGTAATAAATCATCATACGTAAAAAAAAAATCCGATGCAATGGTAATTATGAAAAGAAAATCTTTGCGACATTTTATAGTTGGACTACATTTCTAGTAATATTTCAGTGTATTTAAATAAAAAATTCCAAAAAGATATCGTAATCGACAGTTTGAATACTTTCCAAACTTTAGAAAACAAGTAATTTACATTTTTCAAAAAAACTTACTTTTTCTCCCACTTGAAAATGTAAAGGTCTATCAAAGCAATTACTAATTAATAGTTTTCACGCCTCCTATAGCCTACAGTCTATACCGCTCTGTCCAGGCTTTAATTCTTAAGCAGAATACTACTCTAACATCTTGAACATTCCATTTCCATTCCTTAAAAAATAAATACTAGAATACTTCACACCATATTTTCAAACCTCGGTAATAAAATCAAAAATCTCGAAATAAAATATCTTCTAGTGCAACTCCTAGAGAAGAAGGAATAAAAGGCTTAGGCTTTAATAAAAAAAATGACGGAGGAAGAGAAGGTGTGAAAAAGGAATAGGAATAAAGAACTGACAGATCGAGAAGAACATAATAAAAAACTGTATGTTCCTCCATATTGAAGTGGTGGTAGTGGTGGTATGGTAGCAGTAGTAAAGGGTAGGCCATTTTGGTCATGATTTGATGAGAACGTGAGTACGGCCTCCTGGTGCTATCAAAATAATTGCTATCTGCCCAAACTATTACACAAAAGACATCTTTCAACCTCTCTCTGTACGATTTTCCTATGTTGAAGGCATTCCTTAAACTTGCATTACCAGCAACAACCTATAATATACTTGTTGTGAGGAATAGTGACAAAAACAGCCCTTTAAGCCCTCACAACCGATGATATGATGGCCCTAAAGAACCTGACCAGGTGTGAAAAGTCTCATGATATAAAAAAAATATCATTTTTATTCACCATTTATAATATAGTAGGAGAACGCCCTTCCTTCCTACGCAAACCAACCACTCTGTTTTCCTATCTCTGAATTTATAGAAATAGAAATAAAAATGAGTTTGCTACAAGACTAGTATAATAATTTAGAAGTTGTAGAATCATCAACCATCACCTTTGTGCTCTGTTCGTTGGTTGCTGGGTTGGTTTTTATTATCCGATCAACCATCACCATCAAATCAGCCATCAACCCTTTCAGAAATACTGCTTTTTCTTTTTGATAAATTACTATCTCTCATGCAATCTCTTATCTCGCTTTTTCCATAGCTTATTTTCTATACCTAATACAAATTCCTTGTTCCGTCTCATCTACTTTAATCTCAAATTCTAGGTTCTAAATTCTGAGTTCTAGATCCTAGATAATTTCCATTGAAGGGGTAGTTTGTAAGTTGTAGGTGTAGCTTCTTGCGTCATATTATGTAAGGGAAAAGGAAGACTAGTATTTAAGTAGTCCTTTTCGTTTTTTTCTACGAATCTAATAGCACCTTGTCCTTAGCCCTGTTGGTTTTTAGGTTTGGGCCTTTTGAAGGGATGAAGAAAGTTTGTTTCTTGAGGTCTATAATCAGTTTAAAGAGTGTGAAAGTATCATGTTTTGGGTTTTGAAGTTCTGGAATTGAGTTTATTTTTGAGAGGGGTAGGTTTTTAAACGACGAATTTTTTAATTTATTCTACCGGCATAATGTTAATGAACTATTGTAGAGTTGAAAAAATTAACTAATGAAGCAAGTGTCTTCATAAATTATTAAGAAACAAATGCTTCATATGAAAATTCTCTTCCCATCAACTAACTCCACAAACTTCCATGTTTGCAAATCGATAAATATAAATTAGAAATCGTAAGCAATTGGGCCCGTCTTCTTTATTTCTTTATTTCTTTAGGTAGAAATAATAAAATTTGTTTTGAAGGAATGCGAAATTGAAACTCGATGTGAACAACTCGACGAAAACTTTACATTTATCAATGTAGACGGAGGTTTCTTAAATAACTGCTCTACAGTTAATAATTCGCAGAGATCTTTGAAATATGACCATCGGATTTATTTATAATATTTCAGGAAACCGAAACAGTATCTGATTGCATGACGTCTTTGACAATCAAAATAAAAACTGTGTTCTTTATCGAAACAGGAAAAGAAGTTTTTTAGCAATTACATCTGAATTTTTAACTTTTATTCCAGAACGAGAATATGTCACAACGTTAATTTAACTTTTACGTAAACACAGATATCTGGAACTTCCCATTTAAGAGATTTTTCAATTGCCAATTCAAAGAATCGGTTTTGAATTTTTTTTTAAATTGAATCATCTTCAAGGTATATGTCCGTATCCCGATACTATTGGGCCCACTAATTGTTTCTTTTAAAACATAAGTAGACAATTGAAATGAGTTACCGTTTTATTTATGAAGGGGGATGAGGTAAGAGGTAATAATAATGTGCTAGGTAATAGGATATGGTATCTATTGAACAAGAATAATGACTCTGTAAAACTGACAGGTTATAGCTTAGCTGTTCAGGCAAGGATGAAGATTAATTTCAATCGTGTGTTGAAGAATCAAGACGCACGTGTGATACATCCACAGATAAGATGAACGAGCCATTCCAAAATACTTTTAATTCCCAACACACTTATCTCGTATCGAATCCTACTCTCCCTGCACAGATTAAACGGAAGGGTAACCACTACCTACTGAAATAATAGAGTCCTTAAAAAAGGCCCTTGGTTTTTAAAATAACTTTTTTTAATTCATTCATGAAATACAATTTATACGAGAAGCAGGCAAGGAAGACAGACAGATAGTAATGTGATGGATGATTCATTTTGGAAATCATCTCCACTTTCATCGTTTCATCATGATGTTTAAAAAAATGTATTTTATAATAATAAATTTCCAGATACGATCATCGATATTCCATCCCCCGTCCTTATACAGAACTTAACACATTTGGCTTCTCAAAATTTGAAACTTTTTTGTAAAAGTCGCGTCGTCATCACCAATTATTAAAGCTTCCAAATCTCTTCTGACGCTTCCTGACGAGGATCTCATAAGACTTTATGAGGACTGCAATATGCTGATCTTCTCAGCTGGATAGCAAAGGAACGGGAGTTTGAAGCGATCATTGCGTCGGATTAAAATTTAAAATCAATGTACTTCCAGGACGCAAGTCATTTCTTTAATGGATAATACCCTGTCGACTTATTGACTACTACTGAACCAATTGAAGGATTTTTACATATAAACTTTAACTATCATATAGAATCATACTACCGTAATACTGTAAGATGTCCCAACCGTATAATTATGGCTAGTAAATAAAAAGCCCGATACCCGAAGCCTTCGAGCTTTGAAAGACCAACAGTTTCCAACAGACGAATTTTTAGTCCTAAAATAATGTCTTGGCATAGGATTTTAGAGTCATGAACAACTTGTGAGTGAAAGCTCGTTTGAATTTAGATAGGTCATGAGAACCATGTTTTTCGACAAATATTGAATATTTTTTACAAGTACGTAAATTCTGATCTATCCATATCCTACATCGTCTGGAAAGAAAATATCAAATCATTATTATCAATCTACCTCTTTGCACTAATTAGATCCGAAAATATATATTTTATGTGAAGAATTGTATTTATTTCAAAAACAGATTTGAGGCTGCTTTAGCTTTAAGAGTTAACAATATTCATAATATCTCGTTAAATAGAATTTAAAACGAAAAACACTGAATATTATCAAGTTTATATAATAATAGCTCAACATTGCCTCATTCTTCATATGCTACACAAACACAAGTGTTTTCCTCTTGACCGATAAAGATCAGTTTGGCAGGGGTGCAGTTTAACGAATACCGAAACCGAAGATGATGTATGGTTTGTCATGGGTTTGTCTCATTTCTGTTTGGTAATGGCTATTTCATTACACACACATCTAACATTTCCTCGTATCCAGGTTTGTAGAATGTAGATAGGAAAAGAGTCAGTAAATAATCCATAAGCACATTAAAGGGATCTGTGTTCAGGAGTTGACCCCGGGTTGCCTTATTGGATTTTCGATCTTTCAGACATCTTTCAAATGACTTGGCTCGTATTGTTTAATGGGATTCAGTGGTTAAGATTAGAATCCATATGCTCCTAATAATAAAATCCAGTTTATTTACGACTTTCGTTGAGCTTGAGGATAGAAAAACCAATAATAAATCCAATTATAAGAAATAGAGACAAGAGAGGAGGATGTGAAGTTGTTTTCAAGCCTCAGTATGTTATTAAATTATTATTTGCGCTTCATTCACATATATATGTGTAGCAACAGAAGAGGCCTTGTAAGTGGAAATGTTAGAAGTAAGGCTGGAAATGATTAATATTATATTATATGGAGAGTTTAATGTGATTATGGGATGATCATTATATGATATTGGAAATAGACCTTAATCTGTTGAAAGAGCATTAGCACTTAACTCGGCCTAAGTAGTCCATAAAATTAAGATGTCCAACTGTGAACCACATTAGCCATTTACTCCTCCTCTCTTTGACTCCAATTTCATCACCATTATCATTACCCCACACTTGTAGAGATAAACATATCTCTTATGTTACCAATATTAAATTACGATGTGTTTTAATGGAGCTTGGAGGGCTATTGAGACTCGAACAAGCTGTACTACTCCTGCTGTAAATATATTGTGGTACGGAGTGGTTAGATGGTCAAACTCATTGTTAGTGCTAAGTTGCTAACTTAATGATATAATTTAATGTGGGGTATCTGTCATGTTAATTGAATGTTACAGCTCTTATCTTGATGCTGACAAAGCTCTTTGGTAAACTCGCTTTTAATCAATGAGTCTTTATTAAGTTTTTTTTTGACAGATTATCCTTTGACTGTGATTAGGAATGCGTGGGAGAAAGGAGAAAGCTCGGGTTGGTTTAGCTTGTTAAGTTTTGTACATTTTAAGATATTTGCACCCCTTTAAAAAAGACGCTGCTCCGATACGCAACAAAACGAACACTTACTGTTCCAAATTAACTGCCTTGCATTTCACATTTCGTTTAAATCTTTGTTATTTTTGGATAGAGAAACATCAATGGAACCCTGTTTTGTTTTATTAGAAACTCTGGTAAACTTTAGGGAGCAAACATTTACTCTCCTAAATTGTTCTTAAAGCTTGTTACCCGGTTTCCCACTAATGTAATTAGAACACTGTAAGCGTAAACCACATTTAAATGAATCTTGAATTACCTAAACACCCTATAAAACACATATTTCGGAAAATAACGTCATATGGATTATTGTTGGGAGAATAAAAATAAATTGTAAAGATAGATGTGGTTGGACTAAAATTAAAGTTAATTTAACTCTTGTAAGGATAATGATAATGCACTGCCTTAGTTGGGGTTTAGAATTTTTTCGCTACTGCTTGATTTTTGGAGAGAAATGCCTAAACTGTGGTATTGTATGTGGATAACGATAAAACACATAAAAAAAATTATAATTGATATCAATACTGAACTGATGGTTATAAGATTAAAAAGATCTCTCCAAGCATTCTATATTGTTACAAATAGCATAAATAGGATTATATTTTAATTACGACATGTTGACATACTACACTGCTAAAAACTGTTCCAACGTTGTATAATCATTCAACGATGAGCATCATTGCAAAAGCGCATTCAAGCGAAAAATGCATTCCTCTCAAAGTAGATTGAAGTTTGAAAAAGCTTTCTTAAACATCAATTTCGGACATAGATGATAATTCAGCAAAGTTCCAAGTTAGTTACAGGCAAGTGTTAATTGTGAGTTTGCTTTTATAAATTTAGTGATGATCTATGATTTATTAGCATGATTTTGAATTCTCTTCGAGTTAAAATAGTCTAAAATGGCTGAAATGTTTTTCTGTATTGATTGGATTGAAATTCTAATATAATATCTAATTTTAAACAAACAACATTATTAAAACCACAGTTTTCGAAATATTATATGAAAATTTGCTGATTTAAATTCTTGCATAATAATTTATTTCAACCAAACTCTTCTTCCCTTTGTTCCTCAGAACAATTCTACACTGTAGAACGGTTAACTCGGAATAATAGTATTTTTTCTTGCAAAAAATACGATTGGTTCAGGTTGAATTTTATTTTTCAAAGGGAACAGAGACAGAGAAAGAAAGACAAGAGAAGGGAGACAAAAGGTTTCATTGTTAGCCGAATTTGAATATGTTGCAGGAGAGTAGATTTGATAGTTTGATTCCTTCTCGATCTGTTGGAAAAGGCAAATAAAAATACAAAATGATGAGCATGGGAAATGGACGTGAATTCCAAGTCCGTAATCAGGATTTTCTACAAGATCCATGATCTCATCGAAAATGTAAATCTTCAAACAGACGAACGACCATCAACCTAACTTTCGGCCAAATTCTCATGGATCCTTCGTTCAGACAGGGGAGTTTTTATTTCTCATTTCTCGCCGTAATTCTAGTCTTCGTCTTATTTCTTCTCTAGTATAAATCCTGAACAAATCTACAGCTCCAATCTACATGGAGATGGATAGATGAATAATGGAGTGATTTGTGAGTGTTGACAATGCAAATGAATAGAATCACCAAGATAATAGCCGGTTCCCTGCCAAGTCGTAGAAAGGCACTCAATGGAAATGAATTGACATACATGATTGTTGGATATTACAGCATACCTACTTTTTAAACAAAATAATAGAACGCATAGCTATCTATAGTAATGCAAATACTTCGTATAAAAATTTGTACCGAACCAGGTAGATGTATGCCTGCTTTTTATTATAAGGATTCAATCATTACAACAATCAAGCAAATTTAGCCAGGTAAGCTTCAGAGAAACATTAACTTTCGAGATTATATATACATATACTTGTCGGCAAAAGCCCTATTATGGGACGGAATAGTCAGATTTTTCTCTATTATATGATTTCCCATGTCCTGGAGAACAATAGGAGACCTCCCTGACAAGATCCTTCTACCAAAAAGTTCTCAAATGATTTTTCAATCCTTCATTTCCAAAGAAGTCACCAACCACCACTGATCACTGACTTTATAAGCTCTGATTTCGAGCTTTTTATAAGAACAATCCCGTCTCTATTTTGTCTTCTACTTCTTCAACAGTTTGAGAAATAACATCCTCTCTCTTAGCTCTTCTATTCTACTGCAAAAAAAACAACTTTAGCTAATGCTCAGGAGTTTTAGTCCCTATTTCCACTAGGACAAAGGTGTTTTTTCTTCTTCTTCTTGTTGGAGACAAAAAATTCACAATGGAAAGGGAATGGAATAGTAGTAAGAAGAATCATGAGAAATAGAGAGAACAATTTGTCTCTTTCCTTTCCAATTTCAATACATGCAATTTAACGAAGGAAGAATCATTTCTTTCATCATCATCTCCTTTTATAGGACCACAAGAAGTAGAAGAGTCAATAATACACGATTCAAATTTCAAAGCCTACCTTTCCTATTATTCTCTAGCATTTTAAAAAGCTCCCTAGCCCATGTAACATGTAAGTGAGTTCCTAAAAATGCAAAGTTCTACATCTTCTCTAAATGTAGAGTATAAATGGCAAGTAGAATTAAATGTAAAGTGTATATAAAGTCAACCCTAGCCTTTCAACAACTTGACTATTGCTCTAATAATGGGATCTTTGCATTTAATCCCCGTCAATATAAGTATCCGTCTCAAGAGCCGCCCTGTAGGGATCCTTCCCTTCCAAAGCATATCTACTTTATATACTAACTCTTTTAATCAAAAGCCTTAAGAGTGACGAGTCTGTAAAGTTTTTAAAGAACCAAGTCGATCGTCGTCGTTTTGTAGGAAAGGGAACTAAATATTACGTTGTATTACATATCCTATGCATGCACAAAAGGCATTTATTTCCCCTCTCTGATCCCATTCAATTGTATGTAAAATTGTAAAAGAGTCCGTCCGGAGTAATTATAGGCTTTGATACCAACGACGACGACGGGATTTCTTTTCAATAAAAGCTACGAACTAAATAACTCTCCGAGATTTAGAGTCTAGAAATACCTATGGGAACTAGGGCCAGGACCCGTTTTTTACTCCGAACAAGTTGGTGGTGGTGGCACTTGACCCCTCCCCCTGCCCATTCATCCACATGGGAATGAAAGGGGACAAATTGCCTGTTCTGTTCCAAATCTTTGACCTAATCAAGGACCACTCGGGATCCCATCAAAAGATCACCCATGTACTTATGAATCCGAAACCTGACATTACAAATCCCCCCTTGACTTACCTTCTTCCAGAACTACAAGCCTCTAAAGATCTTTCCCCGTAGGGAGACCCCTAAATAAATATATGTATTGTAGTTGTGCAGGTAGGTTAGTCGGCTTTGTATTCTTTGGGGACAATAGTTATGTTTTTTGTGACGAATTTTACCATAATGATAATGTTATATAGAAATGTAAAGCATCGGAGGGAAGATGATGAAGAGGAGACTTTTTGGTTCTTGATTCTTTTGGGACAGAATCCGTGTAGAAGAGTAGGGAATTGTAATTGCCGACAGGGAGGTAGGGATCGAAGAATGGGAGCCCTATTTACAAATGTCAAAATACATATTTTATTTTTAGATGGAAAAAATCTCCTATTCTGTACCGTTCTCATGAATATAATAGCAATAAGTGTAGGTATGTATGTACAGAGCAAATAACGTTGGAATCACTATCAAGTGTAATGTAGTAGAATAGTAGAATATATTGTGTATGACAATATGACAATTTGAGCCTTTGATCTTTGGCAGATCCCTAGAGGGTCATATCTAGAGTGGAAAAAGTCAAGAGTCTCTTAACCTTTCCCGTTGTTTTTTTTTCTTTCAGGTTTTGATAGAACTTTTATAATAATGTATGGGATTGTGGAGAATAGAAGAAGAATATACAAGGTCCTTTTGTATTTTATTTAATACAGCAAAGAAAGTCAGGGACAGAGAGGGTCTTTAAAGAACGTTTAAAGATTTAAACGATGGCTTTTATTTGGTTGAAATGACCCTAGTTGCCCATTCCTGCTACGGGATTTGAGTTATCAGACTTGCAATAACTGTCAACGAGTCTTTGTTTCGCATGAGGCTTTGTGCTGTAGGATCCTACAATTAGCATAAATTATCTGGGAACTTGATAGTAACTAGTAAGTATGAAGAAAGTTGGGAGTTAGTTGGATGGAGGTACTCGACGTTGTATGGTTATTGTATGTAGTTGTCCCTTGTCAACTATTATTGTCTGGGTAGAGCTTGAGATTGGAGATTAAAGTTGTGGATTTTTATTTCTCACAGTCAATTATTTACCGTCAACTACTTTTGAATTACATGAGTATTGTAATGTAACTTCGTTTAGTTGTTGTTTCGAAGGGCTTAAACCAACAACTTGTCATGTAATTTTATTTTGGCTCTAGGATGGGAAGCCGTTGATAATGTGGTATCGGAAATCGGAATGTTTAATCAGCTCGTACAGCACGGTTAACATAAACGTCGAAGAAGCATGATTAAAACTTACAATGCCTAAAGTTATGATTCGAATTTAGTTTGTAATCGTTTCTTTACAAGGATATGGCTTATAATAAGTTCTAATACAACTATGCAACTATTCTATTGCCTTACTATGAATTAGTAGATCCGTTTGACATTTATTTAACCGGTGGAACCGTTAAAACGGCTAATATTTGCAGAATTTACTATACTTTTATGACCTCAAATTTTGTAGTGAGTTGAGGCTTCAGAATGCCAACAACTGACGAATGAGCAAGTTACAGGAAGAAGTTCCAATTTGAAATCATTTCCCCAAAATATCCCTGGATTCAAGAAATAATTTGGAAGCCAAAGACCGAAACCAGCAGTATCGGGTCGGAAAATATCAAATTAAAAGTTGATTTGAGTGTTGATCAATGTTTTAAAGTTTTTACGGAGCTACTGTAAAATTCGAACTCTTACAATAACTTACAAATCAACTATCAAATTCACTCCGTATTTTCCTGTTTAGTTCCATTTTCAACTATTTCTGTACAAACAAGAAAAGCATAACTTACTTTTAATTAGCTATAGAGAATACAAAACAGCGAGATTTATGCCAAATAATTTATATGAAAAATAATAAAAATGTAACTGAAAGTTCGTTCTAACGATTAAAATTTTGCTTTTAAATTGTACATCCATATTGTCTCAAAACAACCGTGAATTAAATTACACGACGGAGAATTCACCTGAACTTTGGCCGAGTTCAGTTTACTTCTAAATCATAATTAATTATGCGTCAAGATAGACAGTCTATCCAACCTGTCTCCATAAACCCTGCTCAATGATCTTATCCGAGAAAATCAATAAGAACCCCGGTTCTAAAATGGAGAAATCGAGACACACTCCGAGACAGCCAGTCATTATAATAGCTCTCAAGCCTGTTTCTGACTCCATGCCAGGATGGCAGGAGTTTGATCAATGATGTGAGGGAGAGAATTACACAAAATCTAATATTTTACAAAAAACATAAATAATCCTATATCATAATCATAAACCTAAACTGCTTCAATCTCTAAAAGCCTAAAACCTTATTGTATTTTTTTAATTAACTAGCGACCCTCTATCAACCTGACACACGTTTCCAAAGCCAGTACAATGCAATACTATAGACTCGACTCAATCGTATCAACTCGAAAACTATTAACCACAATAATCTCAAACATTTATTGGGTTATCGTACACTTCCATCCGATATTAAAATAACAAAGGTGATTTCTGACAAGTTTACCAAAATGATAGATAGTATTTCATCCGACGTAAACCAATAATAATGATTGTAACTTGCAGTAATAACCTCGATTCCCTTGTCGATAATCGAAATCCTATCTCTGCTCAACTAGTACAGATCTAACTAAAACTTAATACTCCTGAGCTGGGATCACCCTCATCTATCATCCCTTTTACATTACTATTATTCGGCTTCGAATAATATTATTATTGTACTAGCAACTAGAGGAATTATAATACAATAAAAGACGCACAAAAATCTCCTTTAAAAAACCAAGTCTCTTATTGTAGTTTCGAGATATTAGTGTCAGATAGTGAGAAGAATGTGTGGCTCTTCTCATAAGGGATGTTTGGAATCATCATCCTAATGTACCTCTCCTTCACAACCAGAGCCTTCACTTGACTGTTCAATAAACTTCCGAATGACAAATGAATTGTCTTTCCAGAGCCTTTGATAATAATAATATGATGATGGTGATGGGTGTGTTCCTTAACTATTGTAGTGCATTATATATAATGGACATGGCCATACCACCACCACCACCATCAGTACCACGGCATGACCACAAGGCCCACAAGGCCCTTACACTTTTTTAGCCAGCTCCGTAGGTGGGTTTTTTATTCAGCATGAAGGAGATGAAAAATTGCTCAGTTCTCGGACGGACTGGACTTTTTCGAATCTTTTCGAGAAGAAGGTTTTGTCTCTGCGTGGTGCATCTCTCTTACGATGATTGTTGGATAGAGAATGCATATCTTCATATAAAATAAATATCCTCTCTGTTCAAAGTCCCAAGTCTTCCGTGTCCTTTCTTCTTCCTATTCATCCCTTGTACAAGGAGAGCACAAAAAGGGGCACAAAGGGCACATGGACAAGTGTTCAGGTGGACGTGGCCGAGGAATGATGATGATTATGAAACGAATGTGATTTCTTATGATGATGGCATCCCTCCCTCATATTTTGGTCCATGGGTAGCAATTTAAGGGACTCGGCTCTGAAGGGCTCTATAGTTCGAAGGGAGCAAAAGTCAAGTCATCTCAAAAGTCCTTAACTCATCTTCCTATTAGATGTGTATTACTATTGTACCCGAGGACTCCACACTGCACAAGAGATAAGTGGTATTTTTAGAGGACCCTTTTGGTCACCGTCGGAGGTGCGGTTGGATATGTAATAGTCATTCCATAATATATATATTATTATTACCGTTTCCTAATGTTATTATGGTTAACATGTAAAATGTTATGTTAGTTGTTTGTCTCTTTCTGTGTGTGTGTATGTATGTTGCATGTGCTAGTCCTCTAAAAAAAATCATGTAATGTTCTTGTACTATTTGGTCCTTAATCGATTTTTGGAGAGATCTTTCTGTGATCTCGACTTGGATCTTGTTCGGATAGCTCATACTCCACCCTCGTAATAAGGTAATAGATAGATGGATGTGGTTGATGGGATTCCGTTCTGCTGTACTTTGACCACAAAGGGGTATTTGTATTTTAGATTGTGCATCTTTTACTTAAAAAATAGAGACTTGCATTCTTGTCTCTCTCTCTCAAAGTGTCCGTCCAAGTCCAGATAAAAATCACCGGAAATTTTTACAAGTGAAAAGACGGGTTGTAGTAGTAACACGGATTCCCTACTGTGATTTATTTTAAACTTTTTTAAACCATGTCCCCCTACCTGCCTTCTCTGCATAATTCTTCCGATTGTCTAATGAGTTGCGACTTTTATGAGTTTTATGAGATTTGTTTTATTTTTGGTGGTGGCCTTTTTCTCTTATTCTTGAGATTGTGGGAAACTTCATGGGAAATTTGTTTAGCTAATACGGGATGGTAGAGAGATATATTGGAACGGCTTAGCATTTCCCGTACATTTAAGGGACGTAACTCTTTCTCCAGGAGAGGAGTCCAGCCGAGGTGGGTTTGCCCATCTCTCATGTAGTTATCCTTAACCAAATCTTACACAGCGTGATAGGAACTTCTCAAAATAGAAATCATCTTAAAATCTTAATAATCTTAAGTCCTTGGGGAAAGGAGTTTGGTTGTGAAGTGAACTACCTTAAACTATTAGGATTCTCATTATCATGAGAAAGCATTAAAAAATTTTATTGTCTTGACCTCGGAGAGCCCAATAAAAGTACTAAAATTACAACATCTAGTATTACAGATTACAGAGTATTACACAATAAGAGGAGCAATTAGAATTGAATAGTATAGAGTAACGAAATTCATGCAGGCCCAAAGTTTTAATTCGTAGATAAATACTCATTTAAATCCAAAGAAGAAAGAAGTCTCAAGAAGCCAAGGCAAAAACGGCAACACCTTTCGTTTTACTAAAATAATCAAATTGGTTGTAAATCCACAAAAGTCGTCCATACCGCCTTTTAATGTATATCTCATTATTACCTTCAAGCCCATAAGACTTAATTCCCCCTGGAATAACGGTTAAGAGTTCCAAATTTTCCGGAAGTTATTTCAGTGATGACAATTTTTACCTTTTCTGGATTAAGTAAATCATGCATAATGTTGCTACACTCAAGAGGCAATTGAATTTCAGGCTCGTTTAAAAAGGCATGTAAATCGTTGCAAACCAGCTCGATCAAGAACGAACAGAATACATATGAAAAAATTCCACAACCAACCAAAGAATCTCAAACTAATAAACACCTGTAAAGACATAACGAATATGTGAACATATTATATCTTCAATCTGAAGAGAAAACCACAGCGCGTAGCAAATCCTCAAGAATCCCACTAATTTAAAACTATGACCGAGTTTGTAAATTTCAAAGAAGAGATTCAGGTGTCGATGAAATCAAAAACACCCCTACCGGGTTCCCTAATAATATATCTACGATCCAACCTTATTGAACCATTAAACCCCTGTAAATTATGAAATTGTGATCCACACATCTCGATCTCCTACATTAGAAAACCGCAGAATAATGCCACTACTTTAAAAAGAAGTCCTACGGGGTTGACTTGAGTGATCTTTTTTTAAAGAAAAAGACAAAGAATAACATGAAAGATTAGAAAATTCCTGAATTGTTCTCCCAAGGAATGTCAGGAATGGGACTGAGCGGAGGAAAAATAGAAGATCACAAGTGTTTTTTTAGCATTAAATGAAATATGAAGAATGAAGCAGTAAGGTATTTACGAACATGTGCCTTAGATCACAATAGATTTATGATTTTTTTAACCTCTTCCGGGCCACGATTTCGAACCATAACAACTCCGACAAGACCGTAATTTCAAGTCGAGAACGGTTTCCAAGGACCGCGAATAAATTGCATTGAATTCCCACAGAGACCGCCATTTTTATTCGAAACTTTCTCCTGGGCCCGCATTAATTTTAGTATTTTTGCAACAATAGAAAATTTTAAGGCGAGCGTTCGCTTCTGTATAACTATGACCTTATGAGATGACTATGCTAAAATTCTCAAACTATTACTGTTTTCTTCAGATTCATGTAAGATATTTTCGAGATGAAGCGTGCAACGTTCGCTCTCAAATCGGTGGGGCGAAGGGCTATTCCTCCAGTTTTTCACTAATTAATTTCAATTTCAGTTTGGTTACATCTCATATCGACTTCTACACCATCTAACTCGTCACAGGATTAAGGAATTTATAGAATCTATAATTTAAGTCATCTCTCCATCTAAATATTTCAAGTCTTAATTAGTACAATAATCAATTCAATTAAATACCAACTGTCCAAAAACCCTTACCGTTCTACTAATATTCCTTCCGACTGATACATTTTAACCTTTTGACCAATCCTTCTTTGTCAAGTTTTTATTCATCTCCTAAGATCTAATTTTCTCTATATATGGCATAAGTGACTCGATAATGCACATGAATTCGCCAGGTCCGATAAAATTATTAAATTTCTCCAAAAGCATAGGTAGGAAGTTGCCGATTTTAAAAAACCGATTCCAGATATAACTCCTTCTCCGAGTCTTAAATCTATTCGAATTCACAATTCTACAATTTTAAACCCAACTAGGATCGTATCGTAGTCCATAATGTATGCTTATGTAAATTTTTGACAATTTGGTTCTGATTTCCATCGCAAACCAGGTCTATCGCCTCTAGTTCTGATTTCGTTATCTGATCTGATTCGATTTCGCTGACCGGTGACGCTGTCGTGGCGTACCAATTGATCTACATCATGGACTGTGATAAAGAATAATCTATAGTAAAAGCAGTATGCTTACATACAAATTCATCATTGTCATGAGCATCAAATTTTTCAATTTCCGAGTCTTTACTCTATGAATTCGCTTTCTATTGTACAATTTTAAGTGTATTAAATATTGTGAGAAATAACTAATAGAAAAGCTAATTTAAATAACGTTTGCCGTTCTCTATTGATGCCAAACTGGACCTATACGATTAATGTTGATGAAAATGACAAACTATAAAACTTTTGATGGAATTATTCGTAAACCCGCGCGGGTTTTAGTCCGTAAATTAGAAAAACGTATATTTACAACCTTGGGCTCACGGGAATGTTCGTGAAAATTGTAAATATACGACCTTGGTCTCCTGACAACGATTCGAAAAAGCGTATATTTACAGC
Source organism: Desoria tigrina (assembly GCA_906901685.1). Classification (NCBI taxonomy): domain Eukaryota; kingdom Metazoa; phylum Arthropoda; class Collembola; order Entomobryomorpha; family Isotomidae; genus Desoria; species Desoria tigrina. The sequence continues at coordinate 1,602,891 of CAJQTU010000010.1, read as the reverse complement.
TTTGGGCTCACGAGAATGTTCGGAAAACATGTAAATATACGACCTTGGTCTCCTGACAACGATTCGAAAAAGCGTATATTTACGACCTTGGCCCGGAAGAGGTTAAGAAATTTTTATAAATAATGGGGAATTCTTATAGGAGAAGGAGAAAAGAAGGATGAGATGATGATAGATGAACAATTTATTGGGTCTGGCATCTGGAGAAGTTTTTTACATTTTCTGGTTGTCGGTAATTTCGGAAACTTCCTTTTATTCCTTTTTATTTGATTTCATGGCTTTAGACACAAGTGGAAGTGGTGCTCCATAAATTTCTGAGGAAATTAATTAAATTAGGGAGATTGAGACTCCATGAGGTGAGGAGGCTTCGGAGGGGACTAGCCTAAATTTATTATCATTATAAAGCTACATAAAAAGCCTTAATCTTTTTAAAAACATGATAAGCTGAACCCACTATAGCATAGCATCATAAATTTATTAACGTTCCAACTGCAAGAATATATTTTTGTATTCCTTTTGATTCGAACAAGGAATTTTCTATTGTGTGATTGTGATCTAAGGAGAATAAGGGACGAAGTCCCCATGGAGGGTGGGGTCATCGATGAGGTCACAAACTCCGGGGGTGTCCTCCAGCACGTGGTTCACCCAAACTTTCATAAATCATTTCTACCCTCTACGTACAGCACACTAATAATAATAATCATTCCACATAATAATGTTCAATCTTAAGCCTCTTCTTCATCTTCGGCCAGCATTTTTTGTCTCTTTCTCCCGAGGGATAATCTTCTTCTTTGACTTCTTTCATCATTAATTATTTTAGTTTTTGAAAACCATGCCATCCTTGACTTAGTTAGAGTTTGGAATGACGATCAGGAAAACATGACGGGCTTTTTGGACTTTGATGATGAACCCAAATTCGACAGTACCTGCCCTTAGTTCAGTGGACGTATGACAAGCTTACAAGATATTTTTCAGTCGATCTTTTAGTCTTAACTGTCGATGTTATGGTATGATAGGTTTGTCAAAACTGTGAACGCCGATTATCCACAAATCTGGAAATCTACATCTGAAAAGAAGACAGAAATCTACCTGTAGAAATAAGAGGAAACGATAGTTTTGAAAGACAGGCGATTATGATGTATCTTTAAAAAGAGGTATGACGTTGGATTTCGAATTGTTCCGTTAAAAAATTAGTCTTTTTGTATAAATTGAATAGAAATTTTGAAACCGCCTTCATTGTCAGTAAAATTTCTAATTTTTCCCAACAATTTAAACCCTTTCTATTTGTTCACAACTGAGAAAGTTTTGAATTACATTTTTAAGTGCCGAATTAGGCAAATAATTTCAACTACCGTGAATCCGGTCCTACTAAACAATGTAATGAATGAAGTAAAATATTTTTATTCGAAAATTTTGAACCATTGCGAATCTCAAGATAGTCTGTATTTTAGTTTCTGTTATTTTTTTCAAGAAATAAAAGCTTGTAAGTAGAGACTTCTTTTGTAGTCATGATATTTGCATACTGCGTGACAATTACGTGTGAGTGGCACTGAAATAGTTGACAATTTATTTCCCCTTCTGTTTTGTCGTTCTCAGCCCTTTAGTGTCAACAGTCAAGCGTAGATTTTCGAATTTCTTTGAAACCTGTATGCTGTAGTTCTAATGATATTTCAATGAAAATAAAGGGTACAAAACATTCTCTAGTCTCGTCTTATTGAATCTTGAGGAAATGTCGTGATTCATGGTTTCAGATTCTGTTTTTTTAATACGAGAATATTACGCAGCAAGTAAGAAGGATAAAGGCGATGTCCTCTTTTTTGTTTACTATCTACTTAATTTGACCACATTAATCAGATTGAATTGCTACACAAACCTTTCACTTTGCTTTTTTAGCTGGTCGCTTTCTTAAGGTGTGAAATTGTTTAAGGAGTCCTAAGTGGCAAATTGGAGGTGGAGGATTTGTAATTTGCATACATTTATGAACAACACGAAATGAGCCAATATCAATTACAACTTGAAACGGATCCTTCATAGGGTCTGCACAACCGTGATGATCAGAAAAACAAAAATATTTGGACTTGTTTTTGAAAACAACTATTTTTTCGTTTTTTCTAAACAGGATTTACAAAGAGCAAATGCATGGGTTAGGGTAAACAAGAGAGGTAGATCTGATTTCGTTTCGGATAAGAACTAGCTGTTAAATAGAAGTGTGAATCTGCGGTTGTTCTTGTTGTTGGATCATGATCAATAATATGCATTTTTTTAATTTACGAGCTTATCAATTTTGTAATCTGTCAATATGGTATATCATAGGGTGTATGTTGAAGTATCACTACCTTGTATTGAAACACTAAATCTTTCAAAATGGTGTTATTGATAGGTTTGTTGTTGATTAACTGTTTCTGATTTCTGAGTTTCATTTGTCAAAAAAGTGTAAGATCCGCTATAAAATATCATTATGTTTTTGTTTTGTTCAATCTTTCATATTCCCTCAAGCATATATGGGACAATGCACTCGTTTCAGTCTAGACTTTAGACTGTAGACAACTAATGCTTAAATAAGTTTTGATTAAAATTTTAATTTTCGAATTTAATTACTTGTTCTTATGGTTTATTAAATATTTGTATACGTTTCTGTTTTTTGATAATTCCGACAGTACTTCGATTTCCGATACAATGAAAATGAAATAGATGAAAAAATATTTACTCAAATGTAACAATGGTTTAATTAGTGATCGATTATTGTCCGGCCTTGGATTTTAAATAAGTATGAACTATGCAACTGTAAATGCGTGAAACATGATTTACTAAAACTCTAACCAGAGGCTAGAGGGTGATTTTATCTCATTCAATACTAATCCATTCTGAAAATAAGTTTGTTCGCATTGTTTAAACCCTTCCGTCAATTATTTCTCTTCGAAAATTGACCATAAGATGAGCTAATTCGCTGAGCCGTTGTGTTCTTGTGTTATTCGACAAAAAAATACATGGATTTTCGTACACGATTAATTTCACAACCTACGTTCAGGATTCTGATTTTTTGAGCCATTAAGTCTAATTTCGCCCAAGTATTTTCTTTTCTTTTCACATGTATTAAAACATTTTTATGCCAATTTTTTCGGCTTCTCTGTGGAATACATTTTGGAAGTGGAACTAAGGTTAGAATCATATTACTAGCGCAATACGTTTAAAGAAATGTCGTTTTCTTTAACTTGGGTTGGATTTGGATTTGATTAACAGAATTATTAAAATTATATCCGTTCATATTTATGCAGATGAATTACTACGATGTTACATTACGGCGACGAAATATGTAACTGAAAAAATTTTGGTTTTGAATTGGGGCAAGGAGAAAATAGTTAGGGTTTGACTTGACCTTGAAACCTTTTGTAGTCTGTCAAATATCACCATCCCAAAACAATACCACATACCATATATACCAGACCCAATATGAAGTATAGAGATTCGAAGTCAGATCGGATAATGCATTTTGCTTTGCATGCATTATACATTGTGGAGGTTGGAATTTTAAATATCATGACGAAACGTACTTAGCTACTTTTCATGGACAAAGTCCAATGAGGTTTGTAATTTAAGTAATTTAATTAATGGTAAGGTAAATAAATTCTATTAATTCGAATGAAATAGTATGAATTAATTTTGCAGACTGAAAGTGGAAAGAAACCGGAAACCATTGAATTTTACGACAAATAAACGGATATGATGAATATTAGTCAGAGTTTCAGACGTATTATAGAGACAAGTGACTCTATAATATATATGAATATGCATTCAAGTAAAGTGTAGCTGATTACTAGTGATTACATATTCCTGAACCATCAAATATCAAATCAAAAGCAAAAAGCAGACACGCTGGTGGAAAACCCGTTGTCTTCCCAGTTCCCGGTAGCAAAAATTCGACCAAAAAAATTTCCCGATGACTATTTTTCGATTTTTAGCCTGTCCAATGAACAGCAAAAAATAAGGTCTTCAAAATTTTTATTTCCCGATGATGGCCCAAAAATTATTACCATGCTACGCGTTTTTAAGCATGTGTAAGATATGAGTATTATGGAAGACTACCATGCTACCACTGTTTTTTCCACCAGCGGGAGAGGACTGGATTCCCTATACTGCACCATATTAAACTCCGGGTGCTGTGTCTGTGAGAGAGGAGAGGACTGGATTCCCTATACTGCACCATATTAAACTCCGGGTGCTGTGTCTGTGAGAGAGGAGAGGACTGGATTCCCTATACTGCACCATATTAAACTCCGGGTGCTGTGTGTGTGAGAGAGGAGAGGACTGGATTCCCTATACTGCACCATATTAAACTCCGGGTGCTGTGTGTGTGAGAGAGGAGAGGACGCGATTCCCTATACTGCACCATATTAAACTCCGGGTGCTGTGTGTGTGAGAGAGGAGAGGACTCGATTCCCTATACTGCACCATATTAAACTCCGGGTGCTGTGTCTGTGAGAGAGGAGAGGACTGGATTCCCTATACTGCACCATATTAAACTCCGGGTGCTGTGTGTCTGAGAGAGGAGAGGACTCGATTCCCTATACTGCACCATATTAAACTCCGGGTGCTGTGTCTGTGAGAGAGGAGAGGACTGGATTCCCTATACTGCACCATATTAAACTCCGGGTGCTGTGTCTGTGAGAGAGGAGAGGACTGGATTCCCTATACTGCACCATATTAAACTCCGGGTGCTGTGTCTGTGAGAGAGGAGAGGACTGGATTCCCTATACTGCACCATATTAAACTCCGGGTGCTGTGTCTGTGAGAGAGGAGAGGACTCGATTCCCTATACTGCACCATATTAAACTCCGGGTGCTGTGTCTGTGAGAGAGGAGAGAACTGGATTCCCTATACTGCACCATATTAAACTCCGGGTGCTGTGTGTGTGAGAGAGGAGAGGACTGGATTCCCTATACTGCACCATATTAAACTCCGGGTGCTGTGTGTGTGAGAGAGGAGAGGACTGGATTCCCTATACTGCACCATATTAAACTCCGGGTGCTGTGTGTGTGAGAGAGGAGAGGACGCGATTCCCTATACTGCACCATATTAAACTCCGGGTGCTGTGTGTGTGAGAGAGGAGAGGACTCGATTCCCTATACTGCACCATATTAAACTCCGGGTGCTGTGTGTGTGAGAGAGGAGAGGACTGGATTCCCTATACTGCACATATTAAACTCCGGGTGCTGTGTCTGTGAGAGAGGAGAGGACTGGATTCCCTATACTGCACCATATTAAACTCCGGGTGCTGTGTCTGTGAGAGAGGAGAGGACTGGATTCCCTATACTGCACCATATTAAACTCCGGGTGCTGTGTGTGTGAGAGAGGAGAGGACGCGATTCCCTATATATACTGCACCATATTAAACTCCGGGTGTTGTGTGTGTGAGAGAGGAGAGGACTCGATTCCCTATACTGCACCATGTTAAACTCAGCGAGTTGTCTGTGTGAGAGAAGAGAGAGGGGGGACGAGAGGACTGGATTCCCTATACACTATACTGTAGTACCCATATAAACGATGACTGCGGGTGTTGTGTAGTGTGTGTGAGAGAGGGGAGACACTACTTACACATTACATGTTCCTATAATATAAGATCTTTAAATCTTTAATTGCAAATTGAAACAGCGTCACAACGAGCAGATTTTTTCCTGAAAAGTCCAATAAATAGTCAGACCAAAGCTTAAAAATCGACTCGGACCCCCAAAAAGACTTCATTCAAACTGCAAACCTTTAAAAAATAAAAAGCATTAATTGGAATTGATGATTTTAAAAGTTAATGGATTATAGCTAAGAAATCACGACTTTTTGGACTTGATGATCCGATGATCGAATCTTTACTTTTGACTTTTACTGATTAAAATCTGGTGCGCTGGTGCAAAAAACTCGGCAACTACAAACTATGTTGCCGGGAAATTTTTTAGGAAATCGGGAAATCAGAAAAATTGGGCCCCTTCCTTCGCTGGTGGAAAAACCGTTGTCTTCCCGGTAGCATTGTTACCTCGCTCGCTACCACGGTTTTTCCACCAGCGAGCAGACACTTTATTTAGTTGTATATTTTAATCTCGGTATATATCGGTAATCTTCAATGCAATGATAGTTTGAAGTTTGAAATTTGAAACTAATCCGGGTTAATTTGTTTAGGATTGCAATACGGATGCAGATGGTAATTAAATTGGATTCCATGAATTTGATAATTGGCTACCTTGCCTTCCTAGTATCGAGCACGAGTAGGAGATCACGATCTGTCCTGGTCCTGATGAATTGATGAATATCAGATCACAAGAACATGAATGGACTCGGCCTTTAAACATTGCAGATAAAATGTGGAAGCTTTCATGAGGTATTAGACTACATACTTGGATTTTATTAAAAGTGACTAATTTGCTAGTCTTCCATAATACTCATATCTTACACATGCTTAAAAACGCAGAGTAGATTAGAGTATTCCTTCACTGTGCCTTCGTAAAGGGAGATTGGATGGGAAGTGATTTGTCGGGGTACGAAGAAAAATAGGTATGGGGCGAAATACATGGCTACGTACTAGAGAGGCTGGAACTCACCCGAAACTCCCAACTCACTGGCTTCCCCTCGTCCACACACGCACGCTCCGGTGTTGGGAGTTTCGGGTGAGTTCCAGCCTCTCTAGTACGTAGCCATGTATTTCGCCCCATACCTATTTTTCTTCGTACCCCAATACTCTCGACAGTAGATGCAGGACGAAAAAGAAGTCTGTGAACCCAGACTACTATAGTCTGGTCAAGAAAATTAGTCAGTGATTGGGAACACGTTAAATAAGTTTGGTAACTACGGGGAAAGTGACAATTTAAAAAAATGGACCGTTCATAAAGTACGTTACCTATTAAAACTAAAAAAATTACGGCATTACTGTTCATCGATTTTTTTATACCTTTAATTCATTTAATTATTCGTACTCACATTATTATAAAGTACTTGTTAAATGCAATCCCAATTAAACTCCTTGTATATGCCCATTTCCCGCTAGCCCGCTACACGGGTTGGCATATTGTACGTATAATATGCAAAATCAATTTCCCATTTGAATGAGAAACAACGGTGATACCGAAGCGAGTTATATGCTTATTAAGGGTTGAAACCCCTTAATGCTTTCATCATGTCCGTCCGTCCGTCTGGTTGCACGCTAGCGGTCGAACGGTTCAAGTTTTTAAATTTTTTCTTTTACATTTTGGATCTACGTTCGCCTGGCCATAGCCTATGGTTTTCTGAGAAAATCGGTAACACGCATCGTCCACAAAAATTCTAAACTTCACATTCATACAACAGTTGCTTATATATTACAGCATAACTGTTTGTTGTCAACTTGTACAGTAGTCAGTAGATATAATGAACTATATAGCCGTTGAATTTGCAAAAGTAAATATAACATCGTAATCTAGCTATGCTTCTAATACAACATTAATACTTATGGGACCCCTTTCAGTGACACCAGTGGGTGTGGCCGCGCCATACAAAGCAAGTTGAGATTTCTGTGTCAAATCCCCTCCACGTGCCAGGAAATAGCAGTGTAACGTATGGGACCACCCCATACCAAAACTAGAGGTTGTGCCCGCAATACATGGGACGATATGGGATTTTCTTTGTCTTGTAGGGCTAAAAAAAATTATTCGTCGTGAATTTTTATTGTCGTTTGACCTCTTCAGTACGTGCGTTTGCAATGGTTTATTTCATTACAAACCCAGTTGATTTTTATCACGAAAATATTTAAAAATTAATGAAATAAAAGTAATCTACGAACGGTCCATAACATTTTCAAACTTTATTTGGTAACTAGGTGTGACAAAAATGAAATGTTCCCAATCACTGACTAATTTTCTTGACCAGACTATAATTTGCTGTTGAGAAGAGAGCATAATTTGTATTCCGTTGGGAACATGGTAAGACCACTAAGACCCTGTAGTGGTTTGTGTACTCAGATATATAACCCCTCTGGAAGCGAAGAGTGGATTAAGTAAATCATTCATATTTGTTTACTTACTACTTGATAGATAATGCGGTGAGTGAACAACGCATTCGGCCCTTGTTTGGTTGATTCCAATGACTGAAGTGCCGAGAATTGGCTTTAAGAACAGCAAACCTGCAGGAGTGCGGATTGAACATCATGGAAACAGCAAGAAATCTTAGTATGACATCCACTTCACCTGGGGATTTGATTGCAGGGATCGACATGGTGTATTAAATACATGGAGAAGTGACATTTGACAAGGGAGAGTTGGGAGAGTGAGGTTCAAGTTGAAGATGTTAATTAAAATATTACCCACTCATAAGGTGGTGCAGATTAGTGACCGATGTGATAATTATTATGATTTTGGTTGGAATGACAGGTGAGAGAGTAGCTGCTGGAGTGTGTGGATAGATGCATAAGGAGATGATGATGGTGAGTGGTAGAGTCCCCGGGTCGGACATGGCGATATTTCGGCAGAAGGCGGTCCTGGAGGACGTTGTTACCCCTCAGGAGGTGTCCATGGGTACCCTATGGGGAATCCACGTTCCCAGGCTCTTATCCCTGGTTGGAAACTTCTGGAAACCAATAGCAGTTCTGCAATATGGACATCCCGTCGGGAAACTCGAATAAGAAGCCAATGAGAAGGAAGAGTTGATCAGAAAAGGTTGGACATTGTTGGTCCCCAAGGGGTGTGAACTGGGTCCGTCGGGAGCCCCAACAAGGGGCAAACCTCTGTATCCTCTATGTATACTTGGAGTGTAAGCTCAAGATGATTTTTAGTTGAGATTTCCTCCAAGTTTTGATCCCAGTTGGGCTTCACATTGAGTCTCAGTGAGAGGTTTCCTTTTGGCCCAGTTTTTTGAGAGAGTCCCACTTGAAGGGGTCACACTGAGGTTACAACCACCACCGACAGCACAACACACCACTTCTTCGCTCCTCTGCCTCTCAAGAACCACTTGAGAGTTTAATCATAATACATAAGCAGGGAACAATTATAGTATGAGAGCACTCCAGCACCAGTCGTCAAGCAGCTCTACTTTACCATTTTTGTCCAGTCCGAAATATTACGCCTAAAGAGACACATCTCCTTCTAAGGATTAGTAGTCCTCATCCCCTGACTGACTGACTGCCACACGGACGGATGACGATGGGAGTTCAATCAGTGATCAGTTGGTCTACTGTGTGCACTACATGACTTGACTCTGCATGTGGCCACTTCTCGTTCTCATCATCATCCATAGTGACCCTGTCTCTAGTCACTTAAATTCGTTATTATCATAATCTGTCTGGGCTTCCTCAGTTTTATTGACGTTCGCCAAAAAATTTGGAGCCCCCACGATCAAAGGATTTTTTAAAGTCAGTAAATTGGTTGGAATAAGCGAGTTCCCATTTTTTGAAGTGTTCAATCAAAATCATCAATAAATCTTGTTCGGCTCATTGATTTCGAGTACGTTGAAATTACCTAGAAGTATAATAAGGGCTTATATTTTGAGTTCCCAAAACTTACGGTTGGAATTTGGAACATTGTAATGAACTTAACATTTGTATCATGCGTTTGCATATTTGCAACTTCAAACTCTTGAATTGACAAATATTTTGAAAACTGTATTTGATCTCAGATATTATTCAAGTTCATATCTTGAGGGGTTTGACTAGTTTTGAGTGAATTTGTGAATTTATGTGACGAGTTTTTTTTGTGTAGTAATATATTAAGTGCTGTGTGAGTAATTTTTAATTGCGGTTTTGCGACATAAATAAAGGTAGGGTTTAAATCAAGAACATTTAGAAATTTTAATACTCAAGATTTCAAGAATAGACCAAAACTTAAAAAATAGATGGAATTTGTATTTTAATGTCAAATGTTACACTTCATTTCGCTAGAATTATAAAAATCCATCCATGGTATTTTTCTTTATACCGTCATGGTCATTTGTTTGAAATTCTTATTCCAGTATCAAGTAATTTTAGTGGTCTAATTGCGAAATTGTTTAAAAAACATTTGCAAAAAATTTAACATTTTTAGCTAGGTATTTGCAATTTGAAAAAATTTCGACTATAACTAGTAATTGACTACATTTGTAATTATCATAAATAATGATTTGACAATTATCTTTAGTTCCAAAAACATAAACTCAATTGTGTTATTCCTTATTCCGTGATTGGAATTCGCTTAGGAAATGAAAAGCTCATTTTTCCTATAAAACGAGTTTTTGCCACTGGCATGTCGAATCCAATGTAAATTTTTCCAGTAGAATTGTTAGACGAATAATTTCAATTAAAAATAGGGCTTATTATTAGAATATTGAAGTTCTCATCACTTAAACATGTATTCTGAAATATTAATTTCGCAGGCATAATCATGTTGAATCCATTTATGGACACACATTCATCCATGGGTTTAAAACTGTCTCCGCCGGGTATCACTTCGGCAGCCAGTGATCCATCTCATCATCCATTTCATCACGCTCATCATGGACCTCATCATCACCACCCATCTCATCATAATCCGACCCAATACCATCACCATCAAATTCATCAGCCAAATGGCTATCATCATAATCCCCAAATGTCTTATGCTGCCGCCCATCTCCTTCGATCGAGGTATTTCAAACGCTATAAGCAGTATTGATTTTTCATTTTAAATTGTGTAAAAGTTTTGGGACAAAATATTCTTAAAACCGAATATTTATTATAATTTTTGCAGAGATCTCGGAGCAACGTTACCTCCTGCTGATACTCAGAATTCAATGTTTGGAGACACCACGAATCATCATCATGTCTTATTCCACCCTCCACTAATGAACCATCCTACCCACGATCACAATTCACAGATGAGACTGGGTAAGAAATAGTTGGCATATTATCAATAAATTCAACAATTTTATTTTGTCGGTAAAAATACATAATTGACTGATTTGTATGAATTATATCTACTAATTTGTGTCTAAAATGTCATTTTTATTCCGATTTCGAAAGAATATTCGTCAAACCAAGATAATTAATAGGACTTATTTTTTTTTGCAAAAACAGGAATGGAAGTATATGCTCGTGATCAGTTTCAAACAATGCACTCCATGTCCGGTGCATTTTTCCGGTATATGAGACCGCCAATTAAGCAAGAGTTAACTTGTCTATGGGTCGACGTGGATCAGCCCAATCCTAAAAAGCCATGTATGAAGACCTTCGGTTCAATGCACGAGATCGTCACTCATATTACGGTTAGTAATAAATCTTTCGCACCATTATTAGTTCTAAAAAAAATAATAAACCTTCTTTCTCTGCTACATTTAACTAAATAATTTATTATGGATGTTTTTTGTGCAAAAGCAGGTTGAACATGTCGGAGGACCCGAGTGCACAAATCATGCTTGTTTTTGGCAAAACTGTCCCAGAAATGGCAGGCCCTTCAAGGCGAAGTACAAATTAGTTAATCACATTCGCGTCCATACGGGAGAAAAGCCATTCCCTTGTCCTTTTCCTGGTTGTGGTAAAGTTTTTGCCAGATCAGAAAATCTCAAAATACACAAACGAACACATACAGGTAAGGAAGCCATTCCATTATTTCTCTGCTTTCATAGGCCCATGTATTTTTTCTCCATTATGTACCAAAAAATAGTCAGAACGAGATCGATACTCAGATTGCATTTATCGCTTATTTACAAACTGTTCATTCGTGAAGATAAATAGCTTTCAAACATACAGAAAAATTGACTTCAGCCCGATCGGATAGGATTATAGGATTTGGGTTTGGATTTGGTATGGTTTTTTAAAAACATAATGTTGAATGCTATCTTGATTTGAATCGGGGCGAAGACCCAAATACAAAAGGCATATTTCTCAAAACTAGGTGTTTTCTTATCTTTACTTAATCTAGTTAGAAGAGTCATGTCCATTCTTTCTCTTATTGAGACGACCTTTTACTTTAACAAAGGCTTAACCACCGCTATCCTCATATATATCATGTTCTCCGAAGAGTCCCTTAACTTCCAACTTGATCAGTTGTATACTAACATTATATCAATGCCGAAATATTTACAAATCTATCCAGTTCTTATAACTTTCGGGGGCTTATGCCCAATATCCCTGTCTAAATCGTCAACAAGGGTCACAATTTTATCATGGTAAGATGGTAACTATCCCATTAAAAATCCTGTGTGTGGTGGCTTACAAGCCGTCTGTCACCCTGCTCTTCCTGGAATTGTCCTTACTCCTTATTACCGACTTAATGTTTTTTGGAATTCTTGTTTTTTCGGCTTTTGTCTTGTTATGAGATGGGCTATTAATAGGGTGACGAGCTTATACGTTTTACCTTAAAAAACTGTAAGCAAAGGTTACAAAGCAAACCTAAATTATTTTGTGGTCAGTTTGTAAGAAGGGTTGAAAAAAAATATATCCTATTAAATCTTCTTCCATTATCCTATTTCCAATTAGCGCAGCGTCTACAATTTTACAAACATTATAGTAGGATAAGAAGGATAGGAGGACAGGCATTCTAAGGATTTTATTCAACAACCTTTGCTTTACTACTTATACACACCTACATCTACAACAGATGGATTATCGCTTGAAAAAATATTTGCCATCCATATTAAAGTCGATAGAATCTATAGTGCCAATGGCGATTGGTTTTTTTGCGAACCTTGTTAATACATAATGACTTGTTTTTATTGGTTGAGGATAGAAGGAAGTTAAATATTCAAAGAGAATGGATTCCATTGGTAAAGTTCTATCTTTTTATATATACATTACTATGGGGTTAGGTAGATAAATGAAGAGGAAGAGCTATTTACGCTTAATACTAACTGTGTCATGCATGTCTATAAGGATTGATTGTATTGTGAGGGTTGAATGGAAAGCCGTCACATCGGATAGAAAAAGAGACTTAATGTTGAATCGTTGAATGTGAGGGATCCCAAACGGATTAGATATGGTTAGGCTAGTTATGTACTCCAGCCCTTCGTCTATTCAATTTCGAATATCTCCTTTCGGCTGGAGGATAGTTGATACTTGGGGATATGTATAGGGAAATTAGAAGGACTTCAACAAGGCTTCAAGGATTCAAGGGCCTGTTCGGTACTATGTGTCGGTTTTTCTTCCAAGTCTATATACAAGTACCATGAATTCATCATCATCATACAGGCCAAAGGTAACAACTTTGGGTCACCAGGACAAACTTTTCGTACCTCCAGAAGTGATACTTACTATAGATGTACCCATCAATCCGTCTTCTTCGTCAGTTCAACCACCATGGTTATGAATTTCAACAAACATTTTTCCACTCCATCGCTTGTATTTATGTCGGCTGCTATGTACGATTTGATTTTAAAGAGAGAGAGTTAGATTCATGATAGAAGAGGGCCGAAGGGCCCCCTCTCCATTCTATCTAAACGTGATGATAAAGGGCGACGGGTCCTTCTGATCTGACGGAGACTCTTTGGTCATGAATAATAGTGAGAGAACATTCATTCACTTACGCATATTTAGCTAGCATTTAGAATGTGCGAGTTGTATATATTATTTAATAGGAATTGTAGTAGGATTTTCTAATAAAATAGCTACTAGAGAATCTATGATATAATAGGGATTTCGATTTCATACTAAATCCAAGATGAAGTTTCAAATCCCGTATTAAAGATATATCTGTTTGAGGAGAGATGGATGGATGTATGTTGGTGCTACTGACTGGTTGTCCAGATGTGTCTGTGCATGGTGAGCTCATTTGACGCACGAATGCTTTCTCTCTATTCAGAGGTTCTAAGGGCCCTCTTCAGTGTACCCATCCGTGATTGTATTACCTCGTGGAACAAGCTACTACAGAACTACTTGTCTAAAAATCCGTAGCCCTTCCTATACTAGAGTCTATTTAAATGTTTCAAAGTAATTCAAAGCTTTTGGTACAAGAATTTAGTTATGTTCCATGATGATCAGGAAGCTTTTAAACGTTTAAGAACCCTTTCGAACTCCAATCCCTATCCCTAGAATTCGGCTAGGAGGAATAACGAAATTCGCAAATCAGGGCAGAAGGGTCCTTGATTCTAGTTTGCAGTGAGCACTATGCACTAGTTGGCCAGGTTCGTTGAACCAGATCTATGAGGCTAGTTTCGGAGAAACAAGCAGCCGTTGTTGATTTCGAGTTTCGACTTTTGGAGTTGTTCGGTCCGATGATGATTAGAATTTCTGGGCTGGTGGTGATGATGATGCGGCATGTGGCAGATGACTGTTAGGATTGTTAGGAATATATTTTATAGAATTTTTTTTCGGTACCGTATTTCATTATTACTTGTTTGCAAGTCTATAGGCTATTTAAGCCAGGATTTTGTGAATTGGGGATTAAGTAGTAGTTAAACGTTGAGACTTATTGAGAGGTGGTGGTTTTCGAAGATCAGATGGATTGGTGCAGATCCGGATGATGGATCGTACCGCGGATCGGATCGTCGAGGTGGTGGTGGCTTGTAATAATTAATAGTTAAGGAGGAGAAGTAAATTGCTGAAAGGAGACCCTTGAGTGTTGTTATTGATGATTATGTATGATGACTAGGAGCTTGGAAGGGATCTCCGATTTTCCGCACTTTCAAAGTGCCGTGATCCAGTGTTCCGAAACCTAAACTACCCTGCCCCTTCCCATTCTTTGGGAATTAACAAAAGTTCCTTGAAAATTTTTTGAAGATTCCATGCCCCTTTCCCTTTCAGAAGCCCCTCTCACTGGCCCTATTCAGTTTTATACTGAGTAAATTGTAAATCAAAGATAAAAGTGTGTATTTACTTGAGTTTCGGCTATAATGATAATATAGTTCAGGTTTGAGGATAAACTGTCCACATACATCAGGCACGGACACACGAACCCGAATCGTAATTCTGAAGGGCCCTTATTTTATTATTGAATCCAACTTGGAATCTTTTGTCGTAATCATCAAAATCTTGAGTCAATAGATCGGGAGGACTTGTACGAAAATATTTTTATAAACATTTCAGTTCCGATTCAATCTAAACGTATGTATTTAGGGAGGGCTCCTAATCTTTCAAATACTCGGTTATTAAGGTTGAAATATTTTTTTGGATTGTGGTCTTTAAGCTTGGCTTATGATCCCTTTGGTGTTGCGGATTAGGGTATTAATTGTTCCGTGTTTTCAGAATTTGTAGAAATTTTGTAGGCTGGGATTTAAAAGGTGTGCTCCTAATAATACAGTATAATTTCCCTTGCTTTTATGAACCACTAGGCGTAAGCCCGGTAAAAACCGGGATCCTACGTGGTGTTCCAGAAATATGGCGTTAAAATCCTTGAAACGTTGAAATGAAGTACGGTTAACAATTTTTATGCACCAGCTAGAATCCCGGTTTTTACCGTGCTTAGGCCTAGTAGCTTATAGAGCTTTTCGGTGGAAGAAGAACATGTCATTTTTGATAAGCAAGCGAGTGAGCGAGATTTTAAAACCCTTACTTTTGGTTTTAAACAATTAAATTAAACAATGTGCAATGTTTTTAAAACAACACCTGCACCTCCATACTTTCTTTAAAGCACTAAGAATGAATTTCTGAAGAGATTTCGATAATTTAAACAGCTTTAACGGTTATGGGCTCAAAATTTTAACTTAACCGAAAGTTTTCACGGTGCGCGGTGGAAGGAGATGTGAATTGCTACATCATACGATGATTTATAAATTTCGACGACTTTGAATGTTTAAAGGTCAAGGTGTTAAATTATAAAATTCCAACTCAACCAAAAGCTTCCTCAGTGAAAGAAGAATGTAAATCGATGTATCAGGCGATGATTTAGAAATTTTGACGACTTTGACCATTTGAAGGTCAAGGGGTCCAAATTTCACAATTCTAACACAACCAAATGATTTCTCGGCGAAAGAAGTTGTCAATAGATATGTCACACGATAATTTCGAAATTTCGACAACTTTGACCGTTTCAAGGTCAAGGGGTCAAAATGTCAGAATTTCAACATTGCCAAAACATTTCTCGGAGAATGGCGGTGTAAATTGGTGTGTCACACGATAATTTCGAAATTTCGACAACTTTGACCGTTTCAAGGTCAAGGGGTCAAAATTTCAGAATTCCAACATTGCCAAAACATTTCTCGGAGAATGGCGGTGTAAATTGGTGTGTCACACTACCATCTTACCATCAAAAATTTAATAGGTCACGTAAGCCCAGGTCACAGGTCATCGAATTTCGAAATTTCAAAATAGCATCCTCCCTCTAAAAATTATTTGTGAATTTTCGGCTATTTCAGTTTTTCAATAAGTTAACCCAGTAAAAAACGTATAGCTGGAACATCACGTACATACAAATTAGCGCTTATATGTATATAGATATGTCTTGATCAAAAATATCTTGAGATTAATATGCTAATGCCTGTACTAATTTATTATTTTTAGGGAACCTAGTAATAAGTTTTTGGTGAGAAATGAAGTTCTCTTTACTCTTCTTCTTTTTCTCTAGAATTAGTTTCTCCATCTTTTGTCCTGCTAGATTGAGTTTTGACAAGAAGGGTTTAATCAAAAGAGCATGCAAATATTATTTTAATATGAAAATGGGATGGTCCGTGTGGGTAGAAGGTTTTGTTACGGGGCGGTTGGCGGATGGATTGGATCTATCTATTAGAGCATTAGCAACGTTAATTTATAGTAGTCAGAGTAATAAAAGGCTGAAATTAGATTGATGATGAGAAGCATGCAAGAATAGGGGCATTCCCTCCAATCTTTACTATTTTATAAAGGGAAAAAAGTTTCGAATAAAAAAATAATAAGAGTTTAATACAGGAGAAGGGTTGGTTGGTGTGGTCGATTCAAAATTCAATGTTTTAGTTCTATATATAAGGTTTTATTATAGATTAGTTATATCTTGTGCCCAAACCGGCTGTTAAAATCCCGAGCTGTACAGTGTACACCTACTAATAGACATCAAAGAGTACATTTTATATAGGACGAACGTAGGGCTTTTTAGAAGACTCTGCTTGATGATGGAAATGAAACCCTTTGTACTCGGTTCGGAAATTATATTCTTTGGGTGGATGAAGGAAGGAAGTCCGTTCATTTTTTATATTATTTTTCATCTCCAAAAAACTACTCCTTTCTTCTCTAATCAGAAATAATTAATTTGCGTGAAAATATATAGAAGCGTGGAATGAGATTAGATGAAGAAAAAGGCTTGTAATTTGTATAGCAGAGCTCTTGAAGTGGGAAACGGATCCCGTCCATTCTCCTGACACTTGATAAATCTTAATCATGCTTTTTCTATTCCCTTTTGGATTATTAAAGTGGTTCTCTGGCTCTATGCATATTTTAGAGGTATTTGTTGGTGAATTAAGCAGTTTTGTATATAACATGCATTGTATGTATATTTAGAAGAAATTGTAAGTGTTCAGGAAATTATTCTTCGTTTGTTTGCAATAGTAGTTCTGTCTTATGAAATGATTTAAAATACAACTCTCTCTGTGGGAGGAGATGGATTACGGATATGAAGTGAAATAGACAGACATGCGATCTTAGAGCATAGGATATGTATTGTATTAGTCGGTTTTGCATTTGTATTTATAGTAGATTATATGTTTTTAATGGAATCAGTCAGATTCGTTTGATTCGTTTTCGTGAAAAATTCTTTTGAGTTGCTTTATTTTATGAAAATGAAGGGGTTTTTATGTAGAGAACGCTTTTAGTTTTAGAGTGCATTGAGACATCTTGTTTGTTTTGTTCGATTTTTCTTCATATTTATTATTATGAACTTGTTATCTGATAGTTTAATTTTTGGAGGATTCTAGATTCTATTATAAGGTGAAAAAAATTACTTGTGCATTTGTTTAGTATTTTTCACTAGTCGGAATTTTTAAGAATTATTGTCAGATTGACTTGAATCATGTTTAAAAGTTGGAAAAATATGTTTTCCATCGTATATTAAACAGAATCTCCTTATTATAAGTTCAGATTTCGGATTACGGGTAGTACAGAACATAGATCTGTAGAGATATTATACATATAGTATAGTAGTAGTAGTAGCATTTAGGATCAGCAACTCTACGGAGTTTCGGTTTGGTGGATATCAAACACGCAAATTTACGTTGCCAAGTTGTTCGGTGGGGTCGATTGTCGTGCGGTTCGTATGGGAGTTGAGGTCGACATGGACTTTGTGGAAGTCGACCCGGCCCAAAAATATTCTCAGGCTTCGTCATCCATTCTCTGGCTACAAATCCATTGATTTTCTTCCTCCCTCAACAACTCCTTTACTTTCACAACTTCCACTCAGCTCCCTTCTTCCCATTACGACTAACTTTCTTCATTTCACTCCTTCAGAGGCTACCAGCCCCAACGAACGATCCGAATCCGGGCATTTTAGGACGTACAATATAGAAGAGAGTAGAAGCCAAAGCCAACGCGTGTATGGCAAGGCTTTCTACACCTCGGTGTGTATGCGATTGGGAAATTACATTATGAGCAAAGTCAGGAAAGGATATGCGTCTGTGTGTCTTTAATCTGCAAATCCAGTATTTCTCTTGAGATAATACAGCGTTTACGGTGGAATAACCATAAAAATCCAAGTATTTCAACCAGATGACAAATAGAAAGAGAATCATGTCGTATAAAGTCTAAAATGTAAATCATAAAGGGATAAAATGTGGTAGGTCAGAGGAATAGTTCAATCGAGACCGTAAATCACTGGGATTGACCTCTGCCACCAGAAAAAGAGGTGCGAGTCTCGTATTGATTACAGTATATTGTAGAAAAAGACGACTTCTCTGTAGTAAATTGAGGATGGGAATCCCGATGTCATTCCGTTTTGTTAAACTCCTTGTTGTTGTATGGGCGAAGAATGGATCTGAATTTGACGCAAGTTCTGAAGTAAATAATTGGAGAGGACAGATTGTGTGAGCGATATTCGCACGTGCGGTAGGGTGGACCCCTCCCGGTCTCCTCTTGGTCATTCACAATTGAGGAAGGTTTTCAAGGTGGGTGATTAGGCCCGATGTGACAAGACGAACTTCCAGGGGGGTTTATGAGTTTTCACTCTCCTTGTCCACTTAGATCTTGTAAATGGACCAATTCTGCCATAAACATGTCGAACTGATTTAGTCCATGAATCATCTCCTCTCCTTTCAGAAGGTTGGAGACGAGAGGTTTTGGAATAAGAATCGTGGCGATTTTCTTGGTCAACGAGGTCTTTTTTCCCACAATTCAGGTTTATGGACGGATCATTCGGGAATAATGTAAAATGAAATAGGAGTCCAAAACTATTTTATGATGCATTTATTTTATTTATATGGCGGACCTTTTCTCAAGAAGGCCACCTTCGTCGTATCGACTTGTGACTTTTTGAATGATTGACAGTTGAGTTCGGTCTGACTGGAATTGTAAATCCTGGATTTGTAAACCCTGAGAGAGAGATGTCGTAAATGATAAATGATATGATAAGTATAGGATTTTTATGAGCATCGTGTTTACAATATTGTGAAGTTGTGGCTGTGGGTGACTCTTTTGACACTCGAAGTGTAGTAGGAACGGAAGTTGTTGGGAAGGAAGGCTTGTTATTAAATTGGATTATCAGTTCCGACTAATTCAACTAATTAGATAAGTGGCAGTGGGGGGAGATTAGGGAAACCTAAAATTATCGAATCAACAAGGCCAGCCTAAAAATGACTCCTCTTCATCCTACTTGAGTTATTGAGTTAAGGCCCTCGGAGACTCCGTATTTAGTATAGATACATTTTTTGTTGTTTCTGTTATTTTTTTAAGGTTCAGAGAGTTGAGGTAGCCCTTACCTTTTAGAAGAGAGAAATAAATTAGAGAAAGGGAATAAAGAAGGAATTGTTTCATACTTTGACATGAGCACCCAGGAATGGTATATACATAATATTATTTAAGGCATCACGTGCATGCTTTCAAAGCCAGAGTGAAATGAACTTTATGGACACGGGTAACCGTTGTTCACCTCTCATCTCCAGAAGGAATCCATACAGATCCATTCCAGACCTGGGTTTTTTAGGACCATTTTTAGCTCACTTTTTTAGAAATGCGGAAGAAGAGCTCTGGATGGATGAATAGGGAGTTAGGTATTCTATCTATGTGGCTTTCCTAATGGATTTTGTGGTCAGGGGGATCATATTTGTTAGGATAAAGAAATGGAAATAAAAACTGTCCGTCTGTCTATCTCTATCTAGGAGGTTGTAAATTCGAAAGGTTATCTATAGGTAGAAAGAAGATCGTGGATGCCAAAAACCTTTAAAAAGCAGCTTGGGAGTTGAAACAGTAACGTAACAAATTAGTGAAATAGACAGGGCACCCTTTCCCTTAATTTATTATCAGTTTCTTTCACCTGGAAAGGGGAAACTGGCTCAATAATGCTCAAGAATATTGTATAAATAAATAAACCGATGTAACGGGTGTAACCAAGTGTTGAAAATATAACGATAAACAAACTAAATCTCAATTTCCCCAAAAAGCCCGGGTTTTGCACCCTGGTGTCAGTAGGAGTGGTCCCGTATCCGTCAAAGATGTTCTATTACTCATGGGAATCGTTTAAACCCCATATCTCAATTTCCCCAAAAATCCCAGGTTTCGCACTCTGAAATATAGGTTCAGGGTATTATCATGTATAGATGATAGACATAGAGTGTAATGTAAACTACCTAAGCGTCAGTTTTAAAATAAATGAGTAAGAGCTCTATCCTGGCGTTGGACTCCTACATATCACTATTCTGTTTGATTTAATGGTTTGTTTTGGGGTTTAATTGATGGGGGTCAGGGGGTGCGACCGATTTGACCCAAGTTCGAACTTAGCCTGTGTTAGGACCCAAGGAATAAGTGTACAAAATTTGGTGACCGTAGGTCAAGCCGTTCTCCAGTTATCGCTCGGACAGGACGGACAGACGGACGGACAGACGGACTTGTCGTTCGCATAAAGTGTTTTCAACACTTAATAAGAGCAGTAGTAGTCGTTATAGTTTAGGGAAACTTCTGTGAGATTGGAACTTTTTCTAGTTTTTTTTAGAAGATATGGATGGAACTGACACGGATACATCATCCTCTTCATCTGTTACCCTATTTAGTTAATGGTCCCATTCGATGCTCCCCATATTTTTATGTCAAAGGTCATAATTTGCAAAGCCTGGAAAGTAACGTTGAGAAGAAATTGAAGTAGGTCTCCCAGAAATTAGTCACAGTCAAGTCGGAAGGTTGACAGTTGATAATAATAAATGAGACAGTTTGCTCCAATTGTCTTAGAAAAGGTTTAATAGTTTTCTTCAGGCTGAAAAATACTAAATAGTAAATAGATATTGGTCCTCCGAAGCCGGACACTATATAGTTAATAGCTCTGGAGGATGGACTATTAAAGGATTTATGAATGTGTATCTTCTTGAGGGCGGTTTATGGTGGAATGTTACAATAATTCCTATTCATCTCTTCTGTAAAAGGGCCTGTCCTTCCTCCGAAGAGAGAAAAAAAACTAAAGTTTGGCAATAGAATATATAGAATTGTGGGAGCAGAGTGACTGAAATCCTTGCCCAAACATTTAAGGAAGAAGGGTGCGAGAGCGTAATATTCTTTAGGACTTTTCTAAGAAAAGTGACCCTTGAGGACACCATTGTTATCCCATACTGTACTCACTAAGCTATTGTGTTAGCTTCTTCCCTGTGTGAAAAAACAGACCTTTGGTTCTTGAAGACTTCCAGACATTCTTGAATGCTATTTATTATTGTTATTACTATTATATTATTATGATGGTCCTCTCTGTATTGAGGCAAGTCTTATTTTTTGAAGGAAAAACCTTAAAAACCATACCAAACCAATTTGAAATCCTCGGCTAAAGAATGCAATATGTGTAGTGCATTACTATGGGACTTTATGAACTTAACTTCTCTTCTGAAGAGTTTTTGGAACGACCATTAATCTCCTTTGAACGGAGTCCCTGTCCCAAAGTATTAATCTTATTATATGACGCTTCCTTATTTGAAGTGGGTATTAGTCCGAGGAATTAAATTTACGAGTTGGCACTAACTGGATTTTTCCCTTCTATTATTTTTAGGTGAGAAACCGTTCAAATGTGAATTCGAAGGATGTGATCGACGGTTCGCGAACAGTTCTGACAGGAAGAAGCATTCTCATGTCCATACATCTGACAAGCCGTACAATTGCAAGGTATGTGTAAATGTTTAATTTGTAATGGGTAATTGTAATGATCCTTCTTTATGACAGCATGCTATTAAAGGGGTTCTGATTGGCGCACTAGCTTTGATGCTCTGAAACGTAGTCTTCAAATATTTAAGAGATGAGTAAACTCAGTGTAGACGAGAAGAGGTTTTGCAAGTTCCTCTTACGTTATTATTGTCAGCCTCTATGTCCTCCCTGCCTGTTAAGTTGTTTTTGTATGAGCTATTAAATAGTCGTTTTTTTGCCGAAGGAGTAATTATCCCTGGGTGGATTGGGAATGGAAAAAAATGATATGAAAAATGCAAAGTATGTGTATGATGATAGGTAGGTTGGGATGAATGGGTGAAGTTTTGGGTTGGGCGAGGTTGAATAATATCTCTATGCATGATGACGATGAGATGAGAGTATACTGTGTCGGATTTCAAGTAGTTAAAATTTCTTTGGTTTTTGGTTTCATCTAGGTTCGTGGTTGTGACAAGTCATACACTCATCCTTCATCCTTGAGGAAACATATGAAGGTGCATGGGAAGTCACCTCCCCCCTCAGGGTCAGCTTATGATTCCGACAACTCCTCATCTCCGTCGTCACCGAATCATGGGAGCAATCCTGCCGCTTCGCCTCAGAACAATCATCTTCACCAAAATTCGGGCAATTCACCGAATTCCCATTTGCCTAATCATAATTCCTCCCAGCAGCAGCAACAGCAGCAGCAGCTTGTTCAGCAACAACAGGCTCAACAGCAACAGCAGCAACAGCAACAACAACAGCAACAACAACAACAGCAGCAACAGCAACAACAACAAAGTCAAAATGACTTTAGGTCTCAATTAGTTTCTGGTCAAGGACTCCCTCCAAGCGGACTTCTTCAGCCTCAAACCGCTTTGCATCAACCTCATCACACTCACACGCATCATCCTCATCATGGGAATCACCATTTGTTCAGTATGGCTGCTGCGACGCAACAAAACAATCTATCCGAATGGTACGTATGTCAAGGGTCAATCCCAACGCCCCCGTCGACAAACTCTCCTATCCACCATCATCACATGCCGACGGCTGCATTCTAGGTCGAAGGGCAGTCCCGTGCACCAGAGGTTGGACGCTTTACGTATAACCTATGACCTCATGACTTAAGTCCCTATTTTCACTTAGGTAATTATTAAACCGTATAATATCCTAGTGTTGTTTACAATCGTATCGTAAACATCGAATTCGTATTGTAAATCATGTTAAATGTAGAAGCTGTATTGATTATGGAAGATGGTCGGTTTTGTTCTCCTATTTTATAAATCACATCAAATCACCCCATGACTTATTGCGCTTCTGTGATCCGATTTTTTTTTTAAGATTTCTGTTGTTTTTTGTGCAATTTTTATTATCTCCGGTCGTCGTTTTGTAGCATTTTTAGCCTTATTACCTGTCGAATATATTTATGATATATTTATTTTAATGAGTTTGACCCGTATAATGGGATTCATGCGGTTCCCGGACAGGAAATGTGATAAAGTGGCTCATTATAATATGAATGGATGAATGCAAAGTTATTTACTACTCATGTTTCAGCTCAAATTACTCTATTCCAAATATATTTGTCAAATATTGACATCCCCAAAGACAAGGTTCCCTAATATAAATCTCTTTATCCGATATCAGACTTTTGCTACAAGAGGATTTAAACCGCATGAATTCGTTCATTTTTAGAATCTGATTTTTAAACACTCCTGTTTTAGATTCATAAAAATGTCAGATTAACGACAGTTGTTCGCAACTCGTTTATAGTGGACCCCAAGTCTAAGGTTTCCTATTCCATAATTCCTATATATAATTATTGTGTAGCATATTTTATCCTTAAAACATGCCACCCTGACATTTTGTACAAAATTATGTGAATTGGATGCCGAATATGAAGTATATTTTTAGTTGATATGTAGAAGTTTACTATGATTTTAATTACACATAATATATTTATATCTCTAGATAAATACATTATATATAAATATAGACTAGTAATAATATTCATGCATAGTGCTGTATAGATTTTTGGCAATCGCTTGTTATACAATATGTCTCGAATGGTTGTCAACCCGTTTCGCAGACAAGACTTCACTCTGCGCCCTGTCCAGCCTAAATGGATATTAAAGTTCACTTATTTATGAGGTAATTACGAGAAATCGTTTTGAAGTTCCTTATTTCATATTTCACTACACGATAACATGACGAATTACGAATATATTTAGGATTTATCCTTGGAATCTCATATGTCAATCTTCCATCTCATTCAAATTTCATAAACATAAAGAGACTTTCAGGCCCCCTCTGGAATAACTCCAGTTTCCCTTTCACTGCCTTCAAAATGCAACTCCCCACGGGGACTAATTTAGAAAAATCCGGTAGTTTGATAGTCATTTTCACCTTCACCTACAATATTTAGCAGTATAAATCGAGGATGGAATAATCGAATAAGATTTCGCAGTCGGGATCCTACTTCCTGTGGCGTCTATGTGTTCTATTCTCGATCCATGTAACTCCGAACCAAATATCCATGCATAAGAGAAGGATGTTACGTATTCCATTATAATGGCCAAATCACCACCAGCCTTCATCATTATCCCTTCATACATCATACGTATAATCCACTCTAGCTGGGTTTATGGATTACGAATCGATCAGTAGCTCGATAGAAGTAATATTATGCGTTATGCCATGGGTTTCGAGCCTTAAAATCCTATCCAATATTCGATTTACTATGTATATCTTGCTTGCATGGATTTTGGCTAAATAGAAAGAGAGGAGAAAGGCTGTCAGTTTTTGAGTTGACGTTTTATATGTAAAAGCTGGTGGAAGATTGTTGTTATTGCAAACAGGGTATTTATTTTGATTGAAGTCAACCCAACCCTGGCAGTTGTAAGTTTGTAAGTTCCTGGGTGCTCCCAAAAACCGTCCAAAAAGTCCAACTTCCTTTCCCCGTCCTTTTAGACTTGTTTTTCCTGATACAAGAGCCTAGTCCATGTTGAAATACTTGATTGTCAATGTTAGCAGCTACTTCAGAGACTTCAAAAACTGTTCAGAACTTGACTGACTAGCTACAGAAGCCTTCGTAGCGATTAGTAGCTGGATTCTATCTTCTAGTCCTGTTACTACTGCTTTTTTGGTAGTATAATAGCTTTGGGAGAAGAGTATATATAGTTAGAGTTGATAATCATTTGACATGACAGTCACTGGATGTTTGTTCATGTCATTCTACTTGAAATGGCTGAAAACTGATATGTTTAGGATCAAGTATAGGGAGCAGATCCTCTCTGTTCTCTAATAATGTTTTAGAATTTTAGGATCCATCCAGCCCTTTCTCCCAGCCTGTATGTATATCAAAAACTGTTCTGTAGATAAAAATGGGCCATCATGAACCGTTTTTATGAAGGAGAGGGATAGGGCAGGCACTGAAAAGTTGAGGAAATAGTAATTATAAATAAAAATGCATTATATTTTCATGACTAAGGGCTTTGAAGGGAAGTATTCCTGTCATCCGTTCTTGTTAGTAGTTGTGGTAGTAAGTAGTAGTAGTTTAAGTTAGTAACCTCGATCTGTCTCCCAAAATTACAAAAACTACCAACTTTCAAACAATGGATCATGGAACAACATCCTTTGGACATTTTTAACCTTTAAAAGACTTTAAAAGACAAGCTGAAGGATTGAAAAACAGAAGAAACAGGCGTATGGGAGTATGTAGGCCTACGAACTTAAGTTTTACATCTGATGGGAATTCGATATCTCCAGAGAATCCTTTCCCTTGGTATAATTATAAGAAATTCGACTGTAGAGAGTATGTAGTAGAATCGTTGATACTGGATAAGTTTTTTTTTTTTTTTTTAAATATATGTATGTATATCGTTCATTCATTCTTCTCTTTAACCTGGAGTTTTTTTTATAAATATCTCGTGGTATTTCATTACTAAAAATACCACAGAAGCAAAGAGTTTTGTGGGTTATACACAAACCCTTTCACATAATAAACAAAAGACATCTCAATCGGTTGATGATCCGAAGCACCTGCGGGTTTCTCTCCCGGAAAAGTCTGCCTTTACAAAAGTTCTGAGTCTTTTGAGAGAGAGAGAGAGAGAGAGTATGGATGGGAAATTTATTACGCGAAGTTCTGTGAACTTCTGAGATTATCTTGGGGTTTTTTTTGCAGAAAACTACTCTGTTGAGTTACCAGGTTATTAATAATTATAAGTACATGCGAACATCATATTACAGACGGCCAAGTTTTTTATCCGATTTGTTGATAGCCGTTTTTTAACTGCAGGTATGAATGGTTTTATGCAATATAATATCAACGCATTGGAGGTATCTAAAATAGAATTATTAAAAAAAATTTGACGTGAAATTTTACACGGGAGGAGAATCCCGTCATTCCAAATATAATAAAAGAACAATCGGAGAGCATGGACATTCCAGATAATTAAAGCTATAATTGATTTGAAACTGAAAATGAAAATAAGCGATTTTGAGGCATGATAAAGTTCCTTATTTTTGGATCAAGTCCCTTCATGATTGGGCCAGTCGCATATAACCTGCAAAACTGTCAATGGTCAGATTTTAACAAATTTAATGTTCTAGACGAAATTAATTTCTTAATTTTATATATCCAATACTCTCCTGCAACAAACTCATAAATTACTATCTGTAAATTCAACAAAAAATATATCTTTCACTAACAAGACCTCTTTAACTTAAAATTCTGCAATAGATAGAGTTAAACCCGTCCAAAACCGCTAGATCCCATATATATTAATTTAAAGTCATTACATGATTACATCAAGTCAAATCCCAAGACTTCATGACAAATGATTTGTGTCAGTCAAATTGGCATTAACTACTTACAGATAAAAATCGAATTGTTACAGTACATTATAGGTCTTCCGGCTCACAGTTCTTCAACCCTTTCCATTTAGATTGCTTCTAGTATTAGTGTCTATCAAAGGCTATTATTACCCTTATCCTCAGTAACTTATCTTCAGTACCACCACCAACAACCATTCATAATATTTGCGGTACTCATTCATAAACAGTTCTTCCACTTAAAGGCATGTTAAATGGTCCCAGGGTGTCTTAAGGGTCAAAGGGGACCCTGGCACATAGGGACACCTTACAGAAATGGGTTGGGCCACCTTGCAAATTCCTTCAAAAATAAATTCCTCTTTTGCGAAGCGTAAAATTGCGATTTGGGATTGTAAAATTTGAAGTACCCCTTGCTGGGCCGTTTTTGCAAAGGCACTATATCTTCTCCCTTACAACGTTAATCTTATAACTTGAGCATATCTCCTTATTCAAGGATGGTCACAATCACAAAGCTTACGGAAATTCAGTTCAGTCAGACTCAGAGAGAGAGATGCTTATGTGCTTATGTTATAGGACAAACATGAGTTACATGAGAGGATTGAACAGAGTCGTATTTTAGAGACTGAATGTATGAAGTGCTAGACGAAGAGGCTTTCTAAGACGGGAAAAAGACATTATTATACTTACTACGATTACCCCCACTACTTACTTACTACACTACTACTTTAACAGAGAAGATAAGCAACTATTATTCTTTGTAATTTCTCAGCTATATCCCCAGTTCTAGAGACTTATCCCGAGCTGTTTGGATTTGGATATATCTCTGGGAGAGAGAGGAAGAGGCAATTCGGTTAGATTTTATGAGCAGTATTGGATCCTGGGAATAAGAGATGAGTTTAAAGATGTACATAAAAAAGTTATAACTGGCCATGTTATATGGACAAGGGAAATAGGGATTGGTACTTCCAACTTCTTCCTATGTTATAATGTATTTTTTGGTGGTAGTTACTGACACTGCCTGTTTTGTTGGTTAGTTCGCTGAGATGATGGTGGTAGACAGCATTGCGCCAGTAGTTGTTTCTGGTATGCACCAAGACGAAGGACCCGAACAGATAGAGGCGAGAGGGCCCATTGTTTTTTATCCGTTGATGTAAGACGCTCCGCATTCCAGCCCTATTGTCTTCCCTTTCTTGGGACACATTCTTCCGTTCTTGTCTTACGCTTTTTTCCAACTACAACTACAGCACAAGATATCAGCAGCCATCAAACGCATAGAACCAGAAGAGAAACAAATAGTCTTCTCTCTGGATGATCCTGAAGGGGAAAGAGGATCATGTCCGATTTCATCTGATCATTACTACCTGATACAAGAAATACGCATAATTAGGGATGATTTTTATAGGTGTTACAGGCCCTTGGATGATGAAGTTAAAGGTTAGCAGGTAAAGGGATAATTTACCGAAATAAGAACTGGGTAGTTATTTCGGGGGGTTTACTTTGTTCTTGGTAAATTCAATACTCTTTTTAGGTCCTAGATTGTTTTAAATTTTAATCTTTAGCTACGTGTCTTGATGTTATTTACGGAATGGTCTCAGAAATTGCAGAATATCGGTTTTAATAGCTTTTAATGCATTAACAATGTTCTTATTTAGGGCAAATAATGTTTTTCCTATAAAGAGGTGGGGATTTATTTAGGGAGACTTGGGGATAACTGTAATCCCAGGTTTAAAACTGTCCCAACCCAACATTGCCTAAAAATGATCTTCAAAAACCGGCAATCCCAGTATTATCCAGTAACATGTCGAAACCATTTACAAGTGTGTCTTCCACTAGAACGAGCAAGTCAACACGCATAGACACACACCTTCCTTACTTTTACTGACTTGTTTTCCTCATCTTGATTCTTGAGATTGAGAAGGGCCAAAGCTGCTGAAGATCATTTATCATCTAATCCAATTCCACCCCCACAAAAGTAGACGATATTTTATAACATCTTCTATTCTAACCAAATCATCTCAACCAACCTTCCATTCCAGTTCTGGTAAACAAAGCCCATCCATCCATATCATTACTTCTCACTCACTCAAAAACCACAGGACTGGAATGGTAAGGGTTTTTAAACACCACCACCACTACCAGATAAGGTTCATATTCAGGACGATGGAAGACGATCCGATGAGCAGGGATCCTTCTCCATTTATTATTAAGAAGAGGTATTAAGAACTCCTGTGAATATAACAACACAAATTAGCCATGACTCTGTAAATTCCTTGAGGAATTCTTCCTGCTCTTGGAGATACATCATGGAGCTATAATGGAAGGGTTCTATTTCCACAGAGCTCATCTGGAAGACGAAGACGAAGGGTCACTTTGTGGTCCTTGTGATTTATGCCTTTGGGTACAAAGTCAAACGACCCATATAAGTGAAATTAAAAAGCAGTTCCCTTTTAGCAGAGATAATAGCTTCCTTAGCTCTCGAGAAGATCACACTGGAGGATGCATCTACATTATTACACACGGGATCTTGTGTCGTAGTATAACATATCCACATGGACCATATAGTCAACTCAAGCAACTACTACTTCACTTCTTATAATATAAAAGGCTATTGTTGTCGAAAACGAGCTATTCTGAAAGATCACATTATGTATTATGGGAAGTTTGTTGGTACTCTTCAAGTTCTTTAAATGTAATTATACTAGACGCATATTATTATATCTTAAGAAAGTACCTTAAAACCGGAAATAAGTCCCTATGGGGCATTCTGAAAACCCGTACAAGCTGGGGACTTATTTAGGGATGCTGTGCTGAATTAGTCCAACTTGTCATAATAATTTACATTAGGATTTCAAGCACGTTAATATTTAAATGTTTTTAAGCTTTTTGTTGTGTTCAATGCAAAATCAAGTGCAATAAATTAATTTTTATAGTAGTGCCAAAATTTTCAGACATTTTTTTACCTAATTGGGGTTGAAATTTTGAGACTATTATGGCTAAACTGTTTTAAACTGTTTTGATTTTATTTACATTCAGCATAAAATTCAACTGGATCTCTCTGCTGGTCAGACATGGGGAGTTATTTCGACCTGGGCTGCTAATGTACTAGGATCAACTGTAACTCTTAATTTTTCAAAACTCAAAGGTCCCCATATTTTGATTCGGTTTGTTCGGACAGGTATAAAGTATAAACCCTGGATCAAGGCAGTTAGGAATAAGAAGTAAGATGCAGAGGGAAAAAATTTGTTGAAGGAAAGGGATAGTAAAAAATGTCGCCATGTGTGAAAGAAGTGCTTAGGACAGGTGTTCTGCTCATAAATATTGCTATTACATATTACAAACTACAAACTACACCTGCATTTTCCCTCTCTTCTACATTTCCGATCTCTCCAATCTCGACCTTAAATTTAATAGAGACGAAGAGACACAAATATTATTATTACTACTACTTTACTACTACTTACTATACAACTATACTCCGTACTCGTGCGATTTCCCTGTTGCCTGTGGTATATAGGACAATGCTTGTATATGAAGGAATATGTCCCTGGATTGAATCTTTCAAGATTCAGCTCGTTGTTATGATCTTAAAGCCTGCAGTATTCCTTTGTATACAATATTTTCTAGGTAGAATAAATATACCCACATTCTGTGCTAAAATACATGAGAATATCTCATATAAGATTGGATCAGGTTGATATAGGGTTTGTTTTCAGAGCGTTTATTTTGGAGACCAGATTGCAGATTGCAGATTGCATGACATAACACAAGGAGCATTTCGCATCTATCTTTTTAGTGGAACTTTGGAACAAGTTGCGACAGCCATTCTAAACTGTACTCTAACTGCATGATACGTTGTAAGACTGCAATCCTATGATGCTTTCAGATTTTAGGAGCATTCCTAAAAACTTAATGACTTTGTTATCATTTTTGCTCAGTTGTTTTGATTGGAGATTCCATTGTTCGATTATAATCTAATTTGTTGGAAGAAATTAAAAGTCATGATTGTGATCAAGTTGACCCTTTGGGAAAATCTTAGAACTGGATGTAACATTTTTACCCGTCCCGAAGCAATGTGAGACGGCTACACTTCATCTGGTCTTAGGTTTAAGGTTTGACGAAGTTGCTAATTTTATAAAAACTGACCTTAAGTGGATGTTCCCCAAAGAACTGAATGTATACAGAACGCTATGTACAATGTATAAATTAATTACACTGAATAATGTACCATATTTTTATGATTATTTTCGTAGGGTTGACAAAGTGCACGACTACAGCACCAGAACACATCAAAACAACTTAAGCTATAGCTATAAACCCAACTCTGAATGTGGTAAAACTACGCTAAAATACCGTGGTGTTATATTATGGAACCGTTTACCTGATGATGTAAAAAGAGCAGAAAGCTTATTGATATTTAAGCGGAAGATAAAAGAATTTGTGTAAATATTGACGAAAGGTAATCGTGAAAAGACTCATGTTACTATTGTATTATTAGTTAACAATTTAACCTACGTTTAATTAAGGAAAACGGCACGATCATGTCATTATATTATTATTATACACAATGTAAACAATATGAAATTGGTTAAAAGGGTTAAGAAAAGCCTGTCTCTCGATGGGGATTAATCTGATTTGCAAATGATTTAATTAAGCCAGTGATACTACATTCAATTGGCGTTTAATATTAATATGGCTAAACTTTTGATAATTCTGCAGAATACATTATTTCATCCTCAGCCTCACCAGATCATCACAAGGAAACTTATCACAAACATTGAACATTGATAATAAACTTGATTTTTACAATTTTTCATATACTTGACAATTCTAAATTAAACTATATTAGTCTCAACGCTAAAATAAACATCATTAATCATTTCACGACAATTTTCAGGCCAATAAAATACTCGATTTAATAACATTATCTGTATATACACACCGTGGGATTAGTCAACGCAATCTCCTATACTTTCATCTCCTCCAATTTATAACCCTTTCCTCATCAGAGAATCCCAATGATTCAGTAATTTGGCTTGGAAGAGGACGACTGAATGACAAATGAAGTCAAATAAAATTGAAGAGCTCATTTATCTTGAGTAGTCAAAAGGGGCACGGGCCTGTCTCTCTTCACAAGCCTTCTTCAGAAGACTCCCTCGTCTCGTCTTAAAATGCTTTGATTGAATCGGACGGTTCATTGTTTTACGAGATGACTTCCTTCAGCCCTTTCTTAGTCCAACCTTACTCAAACCTAATATAAATATAAGGGCTAAATGCTCCCTATTACAAGCCCTACCTGTAACAAGCCTAATATACCTATGAATTGTAGAGCTACGTCCATTTGTTAGCATTTCTTAAACTCACCCCTAATTCTTGATTGTCGATTCTAAATGGTAAATTGGGATGTAATGAACCGGAGTTATTTAATACTATAGACTTATATGAGGTAAGGATGGCTCTTGCATAACGTATTTTTCGAAATAATCCCCCGAATACACATACCGATACAGAGGCAGGTGAGCTTGTTTAGGGTGGGGAATTATTCCGGGGGAGTGAGTGTTTTTTTGTATAATTTATTTATTAAGTCATTTCGCCTATATTTTTCACTGTAAAAACAACCCTTTTAATTTTAAATCCGATGAGAAATGCGGATTTCTCGGCTAACCTATATCGTCTTGTTCTTTTCGTCCTCCAAGACTAACCCGATATGCTCTTAATGAGGGAACACTTATTTTTGGGAAATTACCTGGTTCTTTAGGGAGGGTCTTATTTAATTAAATACGGTACTCTATAAGGTCCCTTAAACCCTGACTCCATGTGCTCCATGACTCTTAAATACGAACTAAAAAAATCCTCATTTTTTCCCAAACTCACATGACGAAGTCCAGTCCGTAGACGTAGTTAGTAGTGTATCAGTAAAAGGAAGAGGAATGAGAGGATTGAATTGAATGGGTGAAGAAAGATGAGATGGCCACATTCCATCCATTCCTCACTTTCATACTTTCATTCCTCGCCTCTATTATATAATGTCTCTATACCCTCCTTTCCCGTATCATTATCATCAGCTATTTCCGAGCCTCTATTATATCAGCTTAGATAATGATATTATTATCATACACACACATATACACCTTTAAAAGAACCAGGAGATAGGATTGAACGATAGACGAATTCATGATACGGCAAACAAACCTCTGTCTTTCGTGGTTCTGTACACAACAGATCATCAGAGTTGAAAAAAAAACTACCACTTCAAGCTCAAGTTGAGGGATTTGAAGTTGAACCCGAAGAACTAAATAAATGCCGAAACAACAACAACAATAATAGTATCATTATCTACCTCTGCTTTTTTACAAATTCCCAAAGAGTTAAGGTAACTTTGCGTAACTGACTTTGCCAAGCCAATCCTTAATTTTATACATCATTGGCAACAGTAAGGATGATATAAAACTTGTAGCAGTAGAGTGAATTCATTGGGATTTTTTCCATTAGAATCTTAGAATCTAAAATCTACATAATCCGACCAAAGACATTGTTGATTGTCCATTGTACAAATCAATATCTTCACCATTTTTTCCTCCGTTATTTCATGAATATTGAGCGCACATTTATTATCCGTACTGAACAATAAATTCTAGGACTTGATTTATTCAATGATCCAAAAAGATAGATGGATGGTTTGGTCGGACTCGTCGAAAATCACTCTCCTGCTCCCTCGTCATCATCAAATCAATTGTTATGAATCTAGGGACTTGTACTTATAAAACATTCTCTGTAATTTATAATCTACGATCCTTCGATACGAATTTATACTACAACCTTACATCTATTAGGATTTCTATAGTTTATAGCTCATGTTTAAACTGTTTGTGTCTAATAGCTCTATAGTTTCTTACTCATTCCTGATATCTATACTTCAACTATTTAAGTATTCCAACTGCAATCTTTGGAATCACGTCATGTTTTTAATGCTCAGCTCGCAATGTTCATGTCGGCCAGCTCGGATTTGTTGTTGAATCATCATTTATCTTTTTAAAGGCGACATTGGACATTCAACACGGAGAAACATCACTTTGCCTACACTGACTCAAGTCAAGTCTCAAACAAATAAATTTAAATCTTAGAATATATTATCAGTAAACTGCTCCAAGTCTAAATGGCGAGGAACAAGAGACTAAATCAAAGTTCTATAATAATACTAATGAATGGTTCCCCTCAAACTTCTTAATCACATTGTTTACGTTGATTTAAAAGGGCTGGTTTAGTAAATGAGGGGATTATTTAATCTTTAGTCGCTCTATTTCTTGTATAATATTTTTACTAATTCCGATCCTAATTGTAGGGTCGGTATCTGGCCATTGTGATCACCGATGACTCTGTTGGCAGGGTTCTACTTTGTTAGGGATTCTAGGCCTTGAGATGACTGTTATTATTATTGTCAAGCCTGTGTTGTAGGATGTGACAAAACCGGATGGAAAGAATGGGTTCATTAAGACCTGTACACTCTGAGCCTCGAAAATACAGTCTCAAAGATGAGGCGGCCGGGTAGTAATTCCATGTAATTTGCTTGTTGGACAAGAATGTGCCGTCAATTAGGAACAGTTTAGTAAGGATCTGGAATAAGAGCCTCTCCTTGTATAAGAGCAACAAAATCGAGCTGGTTAGACACAATTTAAGGACAAGGTATATGTTATTATGTGATGAGGATGAGGAGTATTCCTCCTTGGAACTTGGAACTATTGTATGTTTTAATATATGCATAAAATGAGCCCACAAGGTTGCCTTCTTGGCCTGAGTTATCAATTTGGGATTTTTCTTTTTTAAAGGAGAATATATAGAATGATAATAATATTGATAACTTACGTATGTGTAGTTAAATTCATCCTCAGATGTTGGTATTCCAGCCAAAAAGTTCCAGTATCCCAGTTATTACTGGCTGAAGGATGAATAACAGAAAGTGAGGGCGAAAGGTAGAAAAAACATGAAGAAATTAGCAAATAACTCAGTTTGTAAATTGACAGGATTTGAAGAGACGTGAGATTTTTTTCAGTAAACTCGCCCTCAAGCCGATCCTTGTTATAATGAATTTATTTACGATCCTTTGAGCCTTCTCTATCATCTCTTCGCTTTAATAAGTATTGTGGATTCTGGGCATTGTGTAAATTGTTTTAAAAAAAAGTATGGTTCAAGCGTTCAAGCCTCAAGGAGAGGGTCCGGTCCGAGTCTCTATTAATTTCAGGGGATATCGGGGTTAAAATTTTAATGCAATTTTAAAGTTGACTTCAAGCCTTGATGGTTTGTTCAATTCGATTTCGCATTATGTAAATGCAAATAGTAAGGATTTGTCCTTTAAAATGGTTAAGAATTCGCTTATTATATCAATTCTCGATTTTTCAGTACATTATAATAATAATTCAATACTTCGTTGAATTAAATAATGTTACAATTTTTTTTATTACTATTCGAATGTCACCGGTTCTCAATCAAAAGTAGTATATATATACAGTATATGTTAATTTAGAAATTTTAAAGGCATAATTAAATCCAATTTTATTAATTAAAACATTTATTTTTATGAAAATTGATACTATCGCAAACACGCGTAGCATTAAATACTCTACTAACAAAACGCAAATAAAATACAAGTTTTCTGCGTTGATCCATACTCTTTGGATTCTCAAGAGGAACTTTAGCGTAAAAGAGCCGGTATAGCATATACGGCAGAGAACTAGCTACGTGTCTTATATAGCAGAGTACACAATATTACAGTAAGGTGATTCTCAGGTGTGTCTGATTGGATTCCCAAAGGTAGATGATGTAATCTAACTTACAGAGAGAGGGGAAAGGTAGAAAAGCGAGAAGGTGAAATTGAGAATAGAAGGAACTCTATCTCGGAAAGGCTGAACTAGAGGTGCCAATGAAAGCTACTCTCAAAATCCTATTTTTTAGACTACCTTTACATATTTTTTATGATTTTTATTGAATTATGGAATTTGCACATCATCATTAAATTCTAATCCGCAGAAATACTGCAGAATAATGTCGATATACAATATAAACAAGAGTTAAAATATTTATAGACTGACTCAAACAGTTTAAATAAATCTTGCAAAATCTAAAAGAGAGACTCGAGATAAAAAATTGTCTATCGATTTTTACGATGGTGATGGATTTGATGGATGATGATGTAATGATTTAAACGCTTTAATGAGATCTCTTAAAGATCATGATTGTGTGACGATATTTGGCATAGCTGTAAAAATATTTTGATTGGTTATCACGTTTATTATCCTCTGTAGCTATTAAGTTTTGATAACTATAGTTGGATATCTGCTGTGTTTTAATTACGAAAGGTTGATTGTAATTGGAAGTTGGGATATTTGATATTGGTTCAGATTGCTCCTTTTAATCACAGTCGTTTATCTTTAAAGATAATAGTTGATAGTAATTATGGCCAAAATAGTTTGCTCATTTTATATTCCTGTTTAGGGAGCTTTCAATTGCAATTGGTCTACAAATCTCAAAATTGTACGTAAGCAACTGTGGCAATCGATCTAGTAGAAATTTTAATTTTGATACTCAGCGCATTCCTTTAATACTGTCAAACCTGGTCTCTTAATATTTTTTTAAAAGAAATTAAACTTTCATACAATTAAAAATTTACCAAATAGCAAAAAGTAACACAATTTAACTCCATAAAACATAAAACCAATCCTCTTTCATCCAGCTCCTGAAAACCAGTTAAAATGATATGATGACGAGAAAGCCTACAACTTTAAAAAATGTTACTATCAATTAGCACTACAATTTTAAGATTATTCTCATCTAACCTAACCCACCCATTACATTACTCAAAGATAGGTCTCAAAATGACTTTTATAAAAACGCACTCTTAATTGTCTTTTGCCAATTGCTGCTAAAATCTAAAGACAAACACAACTGCAGATATATTTTATTTTATGAACACACCTCCCCTCGTTCTTACGTATTCTCAGCACCCGAGCCTCGGCATCGGCACACGTACATTCTAAAATTGTGTAAAATCTAAACTATTACCCTCTAGCTAACATATTTTATTCCATATTAGTTCCTCATCATAATAAAAAGAAACGATTCTGTCACTGACTTCAATGGCCCGTAGCAGAGAGAGTAATAAGAAATAATAGGGCGAAGACCGACGAGGCTCCAATGCAACGCTTCAGTATTCGAAGACAAAGTCAATATTTGCAAGTGACAAGCGCGACCACGCCCAGTCAATTGGAATTGTCAAAACCGGCTGCCAGATTCAGTTCGGGCAAGTCTCTCTGCCCAGATTTACCCCAATCCCAACCCGGCCCGGGTATCATCATATATTACATAAGGATTATTTAACAGTCATCTAAATATCCTTATCCATAGTATAACATATTGTAGCTGACTGTAATTCCTATGTACTTCTTCAGCTATAATCTATAAATCCATTATAGGAACCATTTAAGGGACTGCAACTCTGATTTTTTCAGACGATTTTGAGGCTGTAGTTCTGATGATGAGGGTGAGGAGGATGGGATATAATGGGATCTATATATGGGACGAGGCAGAATGATTTGGCCAAACTGAATGAAACAGTTAAAAAGGGATCAAGTGGCCGGAAAAATCGATTCATGACAAAAACTGTTTTCCTAAAGGGGAACGGCCCTATAGTTTCGATATTGTATCTATAGAAGAGGCTGGATTTAAGCCTAACTGAATCGGATTCAATCACATCATCATCATCATTTCAGTGCCCTATCTTATAGAAACATTTTAACCCTATATTGAGAGCATTATTGTCACACTTTAAAAGTTTCAAATCCATATGCCTCGATTCTTAACGATCGATTAGTCCCGCTTGGGTAATTAATTTTTTTGTCCAAAGGCTTTTTATGAATGAATTCAAGTGTTCATCAATAATTCATTTACACGTGCTATGCGAGTTGCTGTTGAGGACAATTTTTAGGATTGATTGGTTACTTTACTGTGAGATTAAAAATATGCAGTCATTTTTCTTAATTTTTAAGAACTGTCTCCAAAATCTCAATGGTAATATCCTCCGATACTTGTTAAAATATAATATTGAATTTGATTTACGATGAGAGTTTTACTATTTTTGGTTTTACCAGGAATGCACTTGAGCCATTGTAGGTTTTATTTGTAAACTAACATACTTAAATTTAATAATAATACAAGGGCTAGGAAGGAACAAAGTTAAATGTTTTTCCCAAAAGAATTTATTTTTGCTCCAGATCTTTTTGAGGCCTTATTCGTAGAATACTAATCGTAAGAATGTGTCTTGGACAGTAGGGATAGGAGAATACTACCTTTTTCGAACTTTATTTTACTTTACTTTTTTTTTTTTTAAATAAGTAAGATTGAGTTATGATGGGATGCCTTTTCAACTCGTTGTCACTATACGTATTGTACTTACTGAATGTATTTATTTTAACATTGTTGGCTCTCTGACACAAAAGTTGAAAAGCTATATAATACCTATAATACCTTCTTCTTCCTCCTCGGTCCCTGTTTCTTTATCCATAACTCCGCAAGTCCGTATAGGATTTTATTTTAACAAACAAGCCCGTAGTAAATAGAGGAGATGAGCATAAATAAAAGGTTTTGTATTTTTAAAGTAAATACTGAAGTTAAATACCAAAAAAAGCCATGGAATGACAGGATATAAATGCATGTGTGACTTCTCAATTTCAGTCGACTTAAATAAATTATCATGTGAAATGTAACTGCCACCACCACCACTGACTGACATCCCAATGTCGCGTTTTAAAATCGTGAATGTCCTAATGTGGATACATTCTGATATTAGTGACTTTGTATTTTAACTTCTTTTCCCATAGAAGATCCCAGTGAAGAGCAGTCAACATCAAGTTAATTTGACTTGTATTTAATAGGTTCTATTAAATCTATCCTGTTTTTTTAGTGCTTTAACAAGTATTTTGAATGCTGATTCCAACGAGCCAGTTAGCCTTTAAAGGTAAAAAGTTGAAGAAACGAGGAGCTTCTTTTAACTGGTTAATGGGCCGATTTTTATATTACAGGATCTCTTATTATCTCAACTTTTCAACTCATCTCTCTCTTTCTTATTCGTCGTTCTATATACTATTTTCTAATGGATTTGAATACAAATAGAAATAACAATAAGTTGAGGCACTTAAATCCTCAAATAGTAGGTTTCTTTGACAAGGAGGAGGGACTCTAAAGTTTAATGATGGGATAGCTTTTCAGAGATGATAGCAATGGTGAGAGAGAAAGATGGCAGATCTATTATTAAAAATATTAAAGATGATTCGATTTGTGGATGATTGAAGGGCTCTTGTAAGTTTGAAAATGATAGTCTTGATTCCAAGCAATAACGAGGAAACACAAGTATATATAATCTAAAATAAAATACTCAAATTTTTTGCTCCAATTTATCTGGTACTTGACGTTTATACTAAAATATTGAAAATAGCCCAGATCCTTAATCCTAATTAACAAGTTTACAAAAAAACTGTAAAAATATGCACAAAGTAGTTTCATAGCCAAAACCTATGGAAAACAAAAACATTCCATTTTTCCCTAGTCAAACCGACTTTTTTAATCCATTAAAAATCCAAAGGTTCTAATAACTTTGAAACATCTCTTCCAATATTATAATCCATAATAGCGGATGCACATCATGACACAT
Organism: Desoria tigrina; assembly: GCA_906901685.1. NCBI lineage: Eukaryota > Metazoa > Arthropoda > Collembola > Entomobryomorpha > Isotomidae > Desoria > Desoria tigrina. Next base: position 1,563,205 of record CAJQTU010000010.1, on the reverse strand, counting down.
GATTCACATGACGATCCTCACCATCATCTTCATATCTGTGAAAAAAAAACGTAATATTTTTCAGTCATGGTATTTCTTCAAGAGTTCGTGATGATGGGATATACATGCTTCAACCTCCCTTATCATCGCACATTTTTATATCCTCAACGACCAGCAATCTCTAAAAAATGTAACTCCATTCTCTATCTCTATCCCAATGTTACAAAACCAAGTGCAAGTCCATCTCATCTGATATATTCCGAAAATCTCAGAGTCAGTCAGGTAGGTATTATGACACGGATGTTCCTGGCTGTTGAATTCCCTATAGGAAGATCAGAATTCGGAACGTTCCTGCATTGCAAGCTTTGGCTTATTTGGCTGTTACTTTTCATGTAACAAAACAAGATGAGGATTTACTACTAAACATCAGTTGATGGAGAATTTATTTTATTTTATATCTCGAGACATACATATACATATTATATATATGTATTGAGTTATGTGAGTGTTTGGTCCGGATGGAAGGCAGCTGAAGTTAAAAAAAAATTCGTTTTGAATGGCAGCAGGGAGTCACAGCATGAGACGTCTTTCTGGATTTTTTCATTGTTACCTTGTCTCTTGATAAAAAAAGGCTTCATCTTCAACTACTCTTCTTCATCATCATCCCCTAGGAACTTACATAACATGCTCTCTCTGAATCTCACATTTTAATGTTGGATTTAACATTTAACCAGCTACACAGTTTGTCAAGAGTTAATGTACCAAAAGTAGGTAGAGCCTGCAATACAAATAGAAAACTTGCATTTTCTACAAGCAAAAATCATGTTTTTTTATATCAGAAAAATCCCTTCACTTTCATCCAGTTGGGGTATTTTTGCTAAGGAAGTTGGGATTCTGCCAAATTACTTATATCTAGTACAAACTACAAACTACAAGTTTTGGGTTGATATTCTTGAGACTAGAAGATTTAGATATATTTTTTCCCTATTCCTCGTCCAATTGTTGTGTTGTTTTCTGTCAACCCATGAACTGGTAGTCAACAATCAACCTTGAGAATCCTTTGTCCATTATTATGCATGAAAAATTTGGCAAGGTCTCTTCTGCTCTTTCCTATTGTTGTCACCAGACCATTATTGTTATTTTCATCTGGGGAAGAATGCAGGATAATGGTCGTGTCTTCTTAAATCTGGAATTACATTTATTTATTTTGCTAAAAAATTACGCAATGTCTGTAGTTTCCCATTCACTACTAAATGTCTACAATAGAATGAATGGGGATAGAGTTGAAAGGGATTCTTTTGGTGGTTTTGTTTGGGTTTCTTTGATTCTGTCTAAATTACAATAATAATTGAATGACTTTGGAAGTATCGATTCTGTTCTGTTCTTAAGTCCTTTGCCACTAAAATAGATCATTGCCTTCTGCTTTCATTAATAAAAGGAAGTTTGTATCTACAACTTTTTTCGGGATGACAATTTTAAAGTTTTAAACCCCTATTTTATGTCCCAAGTCCCAATGTTAAATTCAAATGAATTTTTGAAAAGAGAGATAGAAAACGGAGAGGATTAATGTCTCAATTCTGAATCCCATCCAATCCAAATCTAACAACAACCTCAACCTTCCTCTCTGACTAACAATGGACACATAACACAGAAGAGCTGCTTAAATAGAGACCTTTTATTCATGGATCTTTTCAATTCACGAATTCATGATAAATACATTCACGACTAACCCATACATACGGCATAATATTACCAGGGCGAGCAGACCGTTTAAGTACTGGCAGAAGGGCCAGATTCGACATTATATTTTGTCACAAAAATCTTTAGCCAAGTCTATTATCCAAGACATCAATACGGAGCCAATTATAAGTTTCAAGTTCCTTCTTTGAAGTACTTCATCCTATAGTAAACCGTGGGCTTATTTTGGTGTTTTTTTCACACACGATGATATACCAGATTCGTATACCTCTCAATTGTGATTGTGTAGAGGAGAGTGTGACATATTTTCCATAAATACACGAGGGATGAGATGCAATTTTGATTGACTCTGACTGAGCTGATTGCATTGATCACTATCATCATCATAATCATCGTCAAATTCAAATCCAGTTGTTTGTGACTGTTCAGAGCAGGCAGAGAGGAGTAACAATATGGTTTGATAATCAGTCCTTGTTATTATGATGAAGTAACTCTTACTAACTAACTCTCTATGCCATAAGGGCTGGGCTATGAAGTATGAACCCTCGGCACTGATGATTATGACGGTGATTATGCTTTGGAGATGACTCCGACGAGGATGTGGAATGAATAGACAATATTTGGATGCCTGAACCGTTTTGAATCCCTCATTCCATTCCATTTACTCTACCTGTCATAAACACACAAGATAAATAGGATTTCGGCCCGAATCTTTTCGTTTTTTGTTTCTGCAAGTCATATTACATCACATTAGGCAAGGGTAGGGCTGGAAGACGAGGCTTTCCATTGGAATGGATGAACACGGTAGGGGATAGGCCCCCTCCCGAAGCGAATAAAATCAAGAACAGGAAGAGAGAGCTGGGAATCTACCAGGCTGTCCAAACTCCTAAAAATGCATCCCTTACACCAGAGTTTCGAAAAGTTGGAACCACGGGACTGCAGTACTAAATAATCCCATCAAACTGCATCCACATGGAGTGCAGGCTGCATTAACCTACAAGTTCATGTGTACCACTAACCATGATCCTGACACCTCCTTACTTTTAAGTTATACAATAAGGTCTAGGTTGTTTGGACACCCTGGGTCTCCTGGCTCATTTGACCGACCGCATTTTTTTCCGATCTCTCTCCACGGTTTTGATAATAATACCAACTACTGTGCTGAGGATTTGAGTGCGAATCTGAAGCTTAGAAGAGCCCATATAGGGGGGATACCCCCCACATTGGTTCTTTTGATACAACAAAAAAATGACATGCTGCGATAATAGCTTAGCAGATAGACAGGGGGTCCCTGAATCCCCATATATAGCCACAGTCTCCGTCACAAAAACTGCAAACTTGCCCAACACTTCGTCCTGATCTCATCCTCCTCCGTCGTCGTCGTCGTCCACGTCCAAGACGAAGAAGTAAAACATTTTATTCAATTTACACTATCAAACCAAGGCACATCTCCGAAAACCGACAGTCCGTCAGCGTAAACCCTACAGAGACCCTACTTTCCCTAAAAATCCCAATCAGGTCACAAATTATCTGTCACCAACTGTCCCCATTCATCATCATCCCAAGGTACACTACTATATATACCGCAGGTAACCTGTCAACCATACATACCCCTCCCCTTGTACTATACAAGCCTTCAAAGTGCCTATATTCAACACTGGAGAAAGTGCCTTCGATTTTAAAGATCTTATTCGGTTATCATATAGAGGAAGACCGACACTTCCACAACCACGTGACTCTTATCTTATCCTACTGTTGTCTTACATTAAGGTGTGAATTCAGTGCATTGGTTAAGTACTTGCCCTCTGGGTATAATACCCTAGCACTCTAGAGAGAGAGGTACTGTCCGTTCGATTTCGTTCATGGACCCTTTTTTGCTCGTTCATGACTACGGGCAATTATTTGCGAGTTAAGTGGTCAGCCATGAATACCATAGCCATGCTGTCTGTGTCTCTAATACAGTGTGAAGATGTGATATGCATATAAATATACGGAATTACATACAGTATTATTAGTAGTTCTTCTAGAAAATAAAAGTTGGCAAGTCTGTAAGAAACTGAAAGTCAAGTTTCGAGTTCGAGTTTATAGCGACTCGAACCGAGAGAGAAGACAGAGGAAAATGTCTGCAGAACGGTCTTTTGTGTTCATGTGCAATGTGAGTTTTATGTTCCTTTATTCCTCCAGATTCATTGGCAGAGATTTAAGATGGAGAGGAAGGAACTCTTGTTTTTATACGCTAAAATGTGTATACATAGTTCTTATGCCTTGCTATTTATAGGACTTTTGAACCCAAATTGTGATAATAATGTTATTAAAACCGAATACCACAACACAAGTTTATGCAAGAGCGGAGCGGATTGCTATCAAGGAAAATATAACTCATAAATTCTGCTGTGGTTTATTATGATTATTTTTGTTTTACGTAAGTTCCCAGGTGGAATTAAAATGGACAATGTCTTCCGGTCCTGTTTCCTTTCTTGTTCCTATTTCATATTATTGAGTAATAAATCTTGTATTTTATGAGATTTCTCCTGATACTATTCGTATACTGTCTACTACTGTTCGTTTATTTCTTGTGGTACTACGACTAGTAATGGCTTATTTAATATATTCATACATATATACCCTGCATTTCTATAGATATAGTTGGTACATCTAAGTCGTTGCATTGTTTTAGCTATTAAGATTCGAATCATCTAAAATAGAAAAATACACTCTGCCGCAAGAGGAGTGGAATTACAGAAAGGTGGAAATAAGCATCTGCTATCGTCTAGAGGAATCTAATCTTATAGGCTCTGGTTCTGGAACTCCTCCAGGCTAGATTCGTGTATTCTCTGTTTTTAATGTCTATAAAATTCGTAGGTCCTTTACTAAATCCTACACTAAAATAATTATTTAAGATGGGTAGATCTATTTGGGAAACTGCCAGTTTCGAGCTTTATAATTTATATTTCCTTTATCATGAATTTTGTCTTTTGTGAGACAAAATAAGAGTAGTAAAACTACTATTTAAGTGTCACATTGTCACATAGATTGTATTTTCATAGATCCCAACCAATGATGCGCAAAACTTACCTATGCAACTAAATTAAATATTCTAAGGTACGAGTAACCCAGCCCAGGTGTGAATTTCAACCCAATTCAACCAATTAGCATTTAAATTTAGAATTTAATAGCCCACTGTATTGGTTTAAAACAGGTCATTTAAAAGCAGACAAAACATCTAAAACAATCATACACACTCAAAATAGCATTTAAAACACCCTTTCCAACACCCAGCTCCTAGTAGTAGGCTGGACCTTATTACGAGATGTAATGAAAACCGACATTTACGTCATATCTCCTCTTAGTTTATGGCTAATGGCTAAATAGCTATTTAATGATAGGTCTCGGAAATGTAGGCTGTTCCCCTGCCCTCCTCGTCGAGTCCTTTTTCTAAAATAATAAATGCCCAATAATAAAAACGCCTTGTTAACCTCTTGAGTAAATACTTTTGGCAAACTAACTGAGGGAGCCCTTAAAGGCTTCTTAACTTAACCGCGCGTCAACCCTGAGGACTATTTAAAGTAGAAAATAAAACAATTCGAGGTTGCAATTACACTTAAACGCTTAGAAATACAGATGACGAAGAAGCTTAACAGTCCAATACATGGTCGTGGTGGTGGTGATGGTGGGTTATTAGATAAATTATAGGTTTTCTAGTAGTCAGGCAGGAAGGCAAGAGTTTAAAGGGGACTACGATCGTCAAGCAGTCTGCTAGAGACATGATGCTCTCTCTTGAGAACTCTCCCGAGTTACTCGGTGAAGACAAGTTCCGACAGGAAGACAAGTTCCGAGCTGAGGTCAAGTTCCGAGCTGAGGTCCGACCTCAGCTCGGAACTTGTCTTCCTGTCGGAACTTGTCTTCACCGAATAACTCGGGAGAGTTCTCAAGAGAGAGCATCATGTCTCTAGCAGACTGCTTGACGATCGTAGTCCCCTTTAAACTCTTGCCTTCCTGACATACCTTGAATAACATCGTTTTGTTATTCAAGTTATGAAGACAGACTAGTTTTCTAGTGTTTACTCAACACTTAAAGTCCAGAGGGAACCTAACAAAAATGGGCTCTCCTCAATCCTCAATAATAATGTAATATAATAAGCCAGTGTCGAGGAGGCTAATAGGCACGCCCTTGAGGGCTATTAACAATATAGATTACACAAGAGACCCTTTACACTTCATCTCATCTCTAATCTAATATAACCACACTTACCCTCATCTCTCGCAGCCTCTGCTATTAAACCACAGTGGCTATTCAACACATACACAAATATTGACATTTAGCCTCAACACAATTCAATCACCAACTTTTTGGATCAATTTACCACGGAATTCCTCCATTTCTCGCCCTTTTATTAACATTTTTGTGGGCATTTAAGGAATTTTAGCATTTTTACCCTCAGAATTCCCTTAAAACCATCTCCGATGTCAGAAAAAACAAGGGATTTTGTCCCAAGCCCTAAAATAGGACTAACCCTTTTGTCCCGACAGGGAATGTGAATGGAATGTACTTGTATTGAAAATTCGACAATTCTAATTAAAACGATCATTAAAAAACACAAGATACATTCCACCCTATCTCTTTCTCTCTGCCTGATCCAGGCCCTTCATTAACTTTTTATCGCTGGATCGGAATAGAGGGAATATCTAATTACCAATTTATAATGTTACAATGTATGTGAGATATGGTCAGTAAATCATAAAATTGAGGTAAAGAAGAGTCCTATCCGATCCTTTTGTGTATCAGCAGGAGATTTAGGAATTAATAGTTTTTTTCGCCCTCATAATACTGCATATGATTGTGCTCCCTTCAAAATTTCAAATGGATTGAATAGAAGATAGATGATTGTTCTTCTTCTCATATCCTCATGGGTATTCATAAACATATTCCGTAAGTCTTCATGTAGCCTTCCTTAAAGGAAGAAGCAGAAGAAGAAGAGGAAGGGATGACAGTTAAGGGTCTCTCTAGAAATTAAAGACCTCCTACTGGTTCCCTATTCTACCTTCTTAAGTCACTTTTTGACCTCCTTCAACTAACCATAATAATGTAACCATCGTTATGTTGTATGTGCTCGGAACATACGTCTTCAAGTCTCTAGGTTCCTTACTCCAAGTAAAGGTTACTTATTCCCTTGAAACTCTAATAGATGCAAGATCTACGAGGTTAGGATCAATATATTACATTATATATACGAGCACAAATATCCTTGTGAAGTCTTCAACAATAGGTGAGAGAATTTAATCGGTTACGTAACAATGGCACGGACGGACAGGGAAGAAAAAGTTCGGGTAAATTACCAAGTTCTCACGCTGTACTGGCCATGGGCACCATTTATTTTAGTGGGAGACAGGGTGTAATATCCATCACCTTCATTGTTATGTCATCTTCGGTTGCCAAATTCAATTTAATTTAGGAGAGAGTAGAAACAGTACGTCTTGAAATGGTCCGGGTCACGACTCTTGGAAAAAATCGGAATTCAAGACGATAGGAACTCTTGATGTCTTTGAAAGAGCCAAGACGTACCGACTCTGAATTTTAAGGCTCGGGATATAGAGAAGGACTTGATCATTTGTAGGGGACCCTTGACGAAGAAGGGATGAGATGTGATGTTGAATGTGCCAGAAGTCTGTCAACCCATATCACCTATCAACTAATCCATGTCAATGTCAGCTCTGGTTTTGTGGAGCCCTCAGCCGATAGGGCCTGATCACATTGGGACGTCATTATGCTCCCTTGTAATAATTTACAGGACAATTCCTCTTGACATGTTCCGAGATCATTGACAAGTCACCCAAGGCTCAACATATCTAACCCAATCTTACACTTTATGCCTTTTTAACCCCAAACAATTTTTTTAAATTCATCTCCGTTTTTTACATTCTCCGACACCACTTTAACCTCAATACATGTTCCCAAACCAAAATATTACAGGCTGTTTTTTTTAAGTTTTTATCCAATTTAATTTCGCGTTTGGGGAAAAATCCCTGACCCAGGCCAACATCAGATCATTTATTCTAGAAGAGAGTGAGTGTGCATAGCTGGAGATGATGTACGGGATCTTGAGGATGTGATGAAGGTTCATTAATCTAGAATATCAAGCTTTTGTTATTTTTCAGGGGAAAGTGTTGAAAACGGGAAATCGTTTAAAAGAGCTACATCGTACATCTATAGGCAGGTGGGGAGAGATCCGTTTTTTAGAAATTCGTATGTTTTACTACGGAATTGGTAGATTTCAGCAAAGTTCAGCTGGGAATGTTTCCAATATAGTAGAGAAGGGCAGGGTTTTTTTTTAGTGAGATTAATTGAAGTTGGATAATTTGACAGAAAGAGGATCGGGATGCCCTGGTGTGGTGTCCATCCATTAGTCTTCGGTCCTGAGAGACTTTTTGAGACCTTGTCTATTTCCCCTCTAGTGAAGTAGTTGTAGTTTAGTAGTTTACTATGTAGTTAGTAGTAGTAGTAAAATAGTAATAGTAGATCATATGGACGAAAAAGAAGCTCCATTTAACATTATTTTATGATGAGAGATGATATGTTTTCCTTCTAGAATTGAGTCAGGAGTTCTTGTTTAAAGGCTTTAAAAGGAATTCAGGTGCTTTTTCTCGGAGGATTTGGTGAAGAGTGAATGTGAAATGCAATTGCTTTGAGGACTCACATGGAGTTAGGAATTTGGAAATGAAATGAGAAATTCCAGTTTATCTCTTTCTCTGACTCTCTATCTCCAAACTAGCTGAAATAATAATAATAATAATATTAAAAGTAATAATGCGAGTAATATATATTTTTCCCTTAATATCCTGAATAGTATAAAGTGAAGTTTAAGAGGAATCGAATAAAAATCAACCTAGAACACACACACCTGATTTAAAGTATAAAGATTATAAATGCATGGAAAAAAGCTGGCAGGGAGTCCCCAAATCAAAATTTTATCATATCCTGCTGCGACGACCAACTTTTGAAAAACTCTTCACCCTTTCCCCTACATGTAAGACCAAGAATGTTAATACTTCAAAAACTTAAATAATATTAGATCTTACGACGTTCGACTTCTCAAAGAGCTGGAGATTGAGATCCCTTCACTTTTACTTCGCCAAGAGTCACAAAAATTATTTCAAATTAACAGAACCTGATTCGAAGGGAGAATGAATGAGGGTTTAGACGTAAGGCTTTTAATAACCCTTATTTTGGATGTTGAAGTTCTGGAACACAGGACTGTTTTTGTTTTATTCTGCAAATCCAATGTTGTTAAAGCATGAGAAAGTTCTGATAAAAAAGTTTTCGGAGTTTTTAAATTTACTCTGACCGAATCGGGTATTAATTTATAAAAAAGGGCCCAACGATATGTGAATATTGATGCTATTATATAGTTTTTATTGGATTTGAAATCTAGGAAACCCCTTAGAAATATCGGAGAGAAAATAACCCTCCCGGAGTTTTGCATTTGTTGTCTCCCTAACTTTTCCCAGTTAATATTTACGGGATCAGGGAGAAGACTGCATATTCTATAGACTTGATTCTATTTCTAGAACTAAGGATCCAGATCCTCCCGTATTATTCTAGAGTTATCAGTCATATACTTGATGCTTTCAAAGTACAACGGTGTGGATATTCATTGTTATCCTCCGTATACGTGTCGAGTATGGATATCGTTTGAATAAAGTCAAATATGTTCCATCTCCATCCATATGCTTATTATTTTTATATGACAAACGGAAGAAAGGACATCCCACTGACTTTGTTTGTAGATTGTCAACCTGAAACCATGGACCACAATGAATATAATAGAGTATAACATACGTACGTGTATTAAATTCATAACAAAACATAGAGCCCAACCTACTGCCATGCCTTCCTTATTATTCCACCATTTTAAGGGGGTATCCCCATTGACGATATCATATCTTCTTCATATGTAGTCAGTAATCATCATTATCTCATTACATTACAATTATTCCATGGGTTTTGGGTTATTTTTTTTACGGTTTGTCCGGTTTAAAATTACGAATCGAGCCTGCTATGTCTGAATTTTTCTAAATATTTTTAATACTAATACTGGATATCCAGGATAAGATCAGACACCATTACCACTACCGCCACTACTTTTTCAACTATATTAAATTCTACCACCTACAATGCAATACAATAACCTCCACCAAAACTTGGTTTTTATTCTTTGTGACTTAAACACGGTAATAAATATGAAGAATTAGCATTATTTTCTTATGGGAGAAGAAATATGAATAAGATCCGTCCTCCAGATAGTGCACAATTACATGGAACATCCTTAAAAAATCTTACCTGTAAAAGCAGACTTACCCTTACCAATCGGAACAATAATAATAGCTAGAAGATACATTAAACTCTTACATTTTTTTATTCTGCGGAATGAATAGAAAAAGAAGAACCAAGACTGTCTAAATAGTTAGCTTTTTTAAGGAATAGAATTTAGATGGGTTTCCTTACTCTGTCTTTTATAGAAAAACCTGATGGAATAGTCATTCTCTAGTTTCCAGTCTATAACCTAACATATCGCTTCTATAATTACCACATTTGCAACAGAAATACTTCAAGTCAAGTATATAAATCTATAACTATTAAGCCTCATCTAACTACTGCATGTATTTTCTATCTATCCCAGAATCTACGATAATAACCCGTAAAAAACAGAGATAATCATGGAAAAATAAGGCCGTTTTCTGAAGCAGAGAGAGAGATAAAGTTTGGCCAGACCTGATTAGATATACCTCTCTGGTTTACATATTAGGTAGTAGTATTTTATTTTATTACATTCATGTTCCATATAAAATGCATATAGTTGATATAGTTAAAGTACTGACTGAACCACCTGAATTATTATTGAAGAGTCGGCCAGGATATGAATTATGTTCGTTGCGTGATCTTCTCCTTAACCGAGCTCAGCCAATAAGATGTGAACATAAATAACCCTTCCATTTTGAATATCAAAAAATGTTTGAATCCCACCTGCCCGAGCAGCCCGACAACCAAAAACCAAACCAAACCATCATCAACCCATGCCTATTTTATATTCATATTCCATTCTATTAAAATGAAATGAAATAGTATGGTTTATATCGGGACGAAACAAATTCTAATTCCATGATGATGCAATGCATTTCTAAATCGGAAGTGTGACGGCCTGATATGAATTCTATTCCATTTCCCTACCTATCCCAGTTGACTTTATTCTGGGTCTTATGTCTCTCATTTATTTAATAAAAATCGTCCCATTTCCAACCCTATTGACTTGGAACCCTTGGATTCTGTCGTCAAAATCGTTATGCATCCAAAAACCGCAGTCATACACACGTTCGATTTATATAACAAGTAATTAAACTGTCCTGATTAAAAAACGACTTTAATGAGCCTTGACGTTCGTATTATTCTTTAAATAAAATTCCCTAATGCAAAGCCGATAAGCTCCTAATATTCCATAAAAAACTTTAAATAATTCAAATATCATAGCAATCAGCTCAAACAAGGAAATCAGTTGGGTTGGAAGGAATTCGGCATGCCTCATCTCATCGACGACTCGTATCAGTTCATCAATTTCATCATCAGAAGACGCCTGTCAATGTCATACATTATGGAGACAATTACATGGTGAATGAATGTATAAAAGTAAAGGGTTAGAGGATCCGATAGGGGTACTTTATACTCCTAAGTAGGCAATTTATATGAAAGAAGAAGGACAATAATAGGATAGGGAATTAATTTCCAGAGAGAAAAAAACACCAAGCCGTCAACTTGATATCAAGTTCGTTAGTCGATTTTTTCCACAATCTTTAATAATTAGTGGAATGAAAAGGGATCTAAATTACCTCATTTGACAAGTGATTAGGTTGGGACAAAAAAACTTTTTAAGGAGAATAAAAAGATAGGAGAGGACCGTCAGGCAGGACCCGATGCTCCGTATTGTTATCCTACGTGTCCTATTATCTTAGAAAACTTCAATTATTTTCAGCAGGTCACCCCTTCCATATCGACAGTAAGTAAGGAATCTGGAATATATCGGATAGGATCTGTAGCTGACTTAACTTCTATCTTATTTAGAAGCGTAACAAAAGCCTAGGGACTAAATTCTTATCCAAAGGCTTAATTCCACATAATATATCGAATAATAGTAGAGTAACTAAGCTTTCAACTTGCTACAAGACACAACAATCAATAACAATGGACCTGATTCCATGAGGAGAATCAAAGGATTATTATTATTAAACAAAATCAACCCATCCATCCCTTCTTGATTCTTCAATCTCAATCTCGTATAAATATATGTCGTGAGACAGAAGAGGGGTTACTTTTCTGTCTAAACTAAACTCGTTTGTCTCGAAACAGAGGAAGTTTATTACTCTACTGGTCGGCTGGTGTTGTATCAGAGAGGGTTCAGAAATTATAGGTCTTTAAAACCAATGTTAAAATCTTATAAAAGAAGAAATTAAAGTGCATCACACTCCCTTCTGTCTCACGACATATACGTACTGAAAGCTATACAAGGAATCTTTAAAATCAACTACCAAAAGGGATTTCAAGACTGAGCAAAAAATACATGAAATGCCAAACAAAAAATCATCCCTTAGCTCAACTCAACATCTTTACAGTTTATAAGATGATTTTTTTAATCGTAATAAATTTGTACTCAAATTTTGTGGGACGAATAAGCTGGCATTAAAATGTAAAAATACATAGAAGGAAAAATCTACTTCTATTTTACATCTAAACCATTCATCGGGTTTTGTTAATTCTAAACTCTAATTCTTCTAGAAATGTTGCAAAGTTATCGTAAATACTGAAATTAATTCCTCGGAATAAGCCCACTCTTAAATAAGTACTCATACGTTGTACGTGTATCTTTTGCATTGTTCATTTCCCCAATTTTGCAAGCTAAAAATAACTCCCCGAAATAACACCCCACCATTTTAAACCCTTAAAAGCATCTTCTTGTGCATCTATTTCAATATTTACTACATGCATTCCGGCATCCATATGAAAACCCCATCACAAATACTAAATACATACTTTGTAGAAAATCTCGAATACTATACTTTACAAATCTGCATATAAAACACGCAACCAAATCACAATCTCCAACGACCCATTATTTTCTGAGCCGGCTTTCATTAACCTGTCCAGCTCTAAAAGTCTACAACTACAGTAAGTCGACTTCTCTAAAAACCACTACGTTCATATGCATTTACAAACCATCAATCTAATTGAAAGTCAAATCGAAAATCCAGCCAAGTCATTAACTTGTTCAAAGATATACTAATCATGTATACGCGTATACAGAAAACACAATGTACGTAATAATTTAAAAAATTATATCCTTTTTAATTACACCGAGGGATTCAACAACTCGTTCTTGAGTCTCGAAGCGTAACTCGTCTGGCATTGGCTCAACTTCAATTTACATTTACAATTTTGTTTGATTAGAAGTTGAGAAGCGAAGGTGGTGGGATAGCATGTTGATGAGAACGATCCTGATGATAACATGGCATGGCTACTCCTCAACCTGACACGGACTCTGAAATTTTGATTGAGTGTCAGTCATGCTCATGCAATATAGTCAACCCATTTAATTCCCTTCTCCTGTGTCTGGATAATCATAATAATAATAACAACAAAAACGAAAAAGGCCTAATCCTCCTCTTCCATTGTCCACCGTCAACACGGAGGCCTCCTTCATTGTTTCCCCATAATTGGACCTATTTAGAAATTCTTTCGACAATTAATAATTAATGTGCATAATCCGCTTGAAAATTGGCCTATAGTTCCCTCATTAACTCCTCCGTTTTTTTAAAGCTGGGGGTCATCGGTTTTAATTACTTGATTGCTTGTAGGTTGTAGATTACAGGGAATTTTTGGTAAGTTGAGATGAAATATGAAATACAAAATATCGGAATAGAAGCCGGAAATGTGGAAGTTGGGATTCGGTGGGATCGTTGGAAAGTAGGGATGGAGGTGGGATAGGATAATAAAACCCAGCAGGACATTCCCCTTGTAAATTGACTTGACTTTGTTGGCAAAAGTCCCGTATTGATCCGCGCACGACCAAGCAAAGTTCCACCATTCCTTCGTCTTCTCCGTATCTTCTCTCCCTAAATAAATATCTCTCCGAATCCCGAATCCTGCTCCATCTCCGACTTTTATGACTCTGGAGACGTCTTTACTTTATCTAGATCCATTTACAGGGTGTCACGGAAAAAAGTTCCTGGAAAAACAGGACTGAGGAGGCATAATGAAAGTAGTTACTTAAATAGTTGGATGGACAGGAAATGGAAATCTGAATGCATTTGTATAGGTCCCATCGAAGTTTGGAAAGAATTTAACATGTTTTGGCCTATTCGATCATGTAAAAATCCAACAAGCCAAAAAAGTCTAAATCTCCTTCGGCTTAAAAAATATCTAATCCGATAAAAGTAGAACTATCTTTGCAAAAAAACATTTCTTGACAAAATTCGATAATGAAACAGAATAAAATAGTACAATCTTACAAATCCCCATCGGTTAAAAATAACGTTTCCCATCCCATTTTTCCAACTTGAATATTTTTCGTTACACCCCGTACATGAAAACTTAATATATAAAGTAGAAACTACCCGGATTGCTGCTGGAAATAAATACCCGGTTCGGATTTTCTTCAAGAACTCCTACACATGAAACTAACAAATCCATCCACGTCCTAGAAACAGAGAGAGAACATTATTATCTAAAAAGATCTGTAGATTGTTGTGTAGATATGCATTTGGCCCAACCCTAATATCTAATGTCCCTCTTGTCTTAGCAGACTCAAGGGCTGGGCTATTTCCAGCCTCTGCCTTCTCTTATAGAAGTTTCCCTAGCTTTGGGCCAACCCTACCCGGCTACAGCAACTTATCCTGGTTTCTACAACACTACTACCACGTATATATCTAACTAAAAATCCTGGACCGAAATGCCTAGAATCTACTGCTTCTGTTATGGATATTATATTATAGATATTTAATCTACTCTCCTCGTGCTTAAAGACAATGCTAAAACGGAATGGTAAAAGTATTTCCAGCGATCTATCAATTCTCGAACACATGAAGAACATCAATAATAATCCTATCGCAATATCTCTCCTATGGATAAGTAATGATATATCCTTACATATCTTCCAAAAAAATCTCCCCATACTTAATGATCCATAGTCTCAATTCCTTGTCCTCGATTTACATTCTATATTATACATGTCCTGGACAACTGGACAAATATATCCTGGACAAATCCATAAAGGAAGAAGGGTAAGTCATCATTCCAGTATGGAATTATATAGGGAATTGTTTAAGGAACAGTTTTTTTCTCAAGTAAAATATTACACATCAGCAGACAAGCTTAAGCGAAGAAGGTGATAAATTGAATCCACTTATTCAAAATAGAGGCCAGCCATTGTTGTTCCCTTCTGTAAAACAAATCGGTTTTTTCGACTCGAGAATGAAGGTAATTCTTACACATGAAAGTGACTTAATTCTATTTCAGCTCGGTATTCTTCGATACTGAGAAAGTGACTGGATTTTTTAACCGATTTTTTTCGTTACTTGGTTCGCTTTTATTCTTCTTAAGGGTGAAGAACGATTATTTTACTTAAAGAAGGGAGGAGGTTGAGGGGGTGGGGCAGTTTGGGAGATAAAGTACGGAATAAATGTATCATGACACAATAATATCTAATATTTGGCAGAGAACCCAACAACGGACGAACAAGTCTTTATGAGAGAATCGAGGATAAATATGATAAATATATACAAGTCCTTTTTCATCATTGTGGATGGTCACAGCGGGACTTCGTTGCATCGGGTATAATAACTGAAAGTACAGTAAATGTGCATTATGGAGGGATATTGCAGTGTATTTATTTATAGGAATGGATTTAGGACTGCATTGGGCATTGCTTATACTTTGGTATGATTTCGTGCATTTTTCTGGTCATAATTACTGTTAATCTTCAAGTCAGCATAGTCACAGTCACTTTTTAACAAGTTATGACATAAGATAAAGAGAAGTAGGAAGAAAAAAAGATCTTTTAACTAATGGCGAAAATCAAGGCTGTGTAAATTAATTCAGCCGTCGTGCTTTTAGGTGTTTTGGGTTTTACAAAAATATAATTTCTTCGAAATTTTAATAAAATACGACGAGGTAGTTTAAAATACCCTGAAAAGGCCCTGTTTTCAAGAATAAAGGGCCCATTTTCAATTACCCCTACCGTTCCAGACATACGGATACCCTGATGAATTCATTTAATTCCTCCTAGCGTATCCTACGGAATTATTCAACAGAATTGGGATGGCCGATGGAGTACTTATTGTTAAAGGATATTTATATATTTATTAGATCTGTTTACTGTATTTTCTGATGATGCTGGCTGGATTACTTACTACAGAATATAGAATGGAGTGAATATAACAAGGTTATTATAGAATTGTAGCAGAGGTGGTTCCATATCAGATTCTATTCATGGAAATCTAATATCCCATCCTGCTTCTATTTTTCTATTATTTCTGCCTCTTTTTTGTTTGCGTTTGACAAGTAATTTTTCCATCCCCCCGAAATACAATGAGTTTAAAACTCCTCTCTCAAAGCCCGTCTTGACTTTTCCACAAAATATATGACTTTCTCTCCATTCTTCCATCCGAACCAACGTTCCCTTTTTACAGGAAAAAGTCTCAAAAAGCCCTAAAGGGTAATAAAATACAAACCTTTAGTTATAATATAAACTAAATTATTATAGATTTGTAGTTAGATACTGTGGTCGTGGTATGGTGGCAGCTATACGACTTCGATCTATAGGGCATCTAAACCCCATATACCTTCTCGATCAGGTAGACCATTTACAAATTTACAATTTACAAAACGGCCAGACGGAAGACAATCTATTGAAATTGCTGCTATTGATATTGTTATTATTACTGCTATACAAATACAAATACAACCCAGGCCACCTAGTCTAGTCTTCTAGCTCTCCACAACTTTAACAAGTCCACACGCACTTCTGTAGTATTTTTTTGCGTAAAATATTGAATATGCCATGCCATTAACTTTAATACCCTTCCTCCCTTCGGGTCCATCCATTCGGAACCAATATCTATTAAATAGAGTGTCAAGTCGGGCCAGGGTACAATCCTATCCAAAATACCTTAAATCGGCCAAAATGTCCCTTGGAAATAAGGTAAATTACGCGGGCTCAAGAGGACCCTTGACTATTAGAGAAGTTGAGAGGACTTTGGTAAAGTTACAAGCACTTCTTGTCATCATTAGTCCAAACTTCCCAAAGGACTTTTTCAAATGTCGGAGCAGAAGGGGGGCTGCCCTACAGAAATGTTTTAGGTTAAACCAGATCCTATCCGTACATGGTTCCTAATAGTAAGTCTAAGGGAGATCACATCAGGTTCACAGTAGTTTGTTGGTTAAATTACTTTCGTGTTCCCAGGAGTCCTTTATAGATCTTGTGGGACCTCGGTTGGGCCTGGGCCCGTGATAATAAGGCTAAAGCCACCCGCACTAAAACTGCCACTTAAATTCCCTTTAACCAGAAACAAGTCCAATAAACATGTAATGTTCTTGTACAATGACACAAGTTCCTTCAAGTGCTAGGTAAAGTCTAATCGTAAAATAAATAGGAAGCGTTCCTGCAAGTCCTATTATTATTCCTCTATTATTACAGGTCGCCCGTAACAAAGTTTTTATACCGTTTAAACCTCCTAACTTGAAACATTTTAAGACGGTCTGTCCCTTCCCCTGAATTTAGAATTTTAACAAGGAATAATAATAATAATAATAATGATAAGAATAATAAAAATATACAAGGGACCACCCATCGGAAGCCAGAAACTTATCTCTTGAATTTTTAAAAAAGCTTTAGAAAAATTATTACACTGTCTCTCTTTAGGATATGCAGTCCGGAATAGTAGATTCTTTAAAAGTAGAATTTTAATCATCATCCAAGAATACGTAATGTCTCCTCTGAAAGATGACACAAGAGAGAGGAATAGGAAACCCACCTGTGTGACCTCATCCGACTTCCTGCTGCTTGAGCTACCGTAAATGTTTCAAACTCGGGATCCTATAAAACCACCTCTGATTTGAAATATAACCTTATGAACTTACCTCCCTGGAATTCCTAATTGTTATCAACTTATGATACCGAGTTGGAAGTTTATAATATGATGCATCTTTCGGAATTTAAAATTTTAGAATCGTATAACATAAGAGATGTTATGAAATGCATTTATAATCCATAACAGGAGACTCGAGTCGAAAGACGGGATTCTTGTCGTCGTTGCTAGTAAAAGTAAATGAAGATGCATAATTGGATTAAGGGTTTGGTTCTAGTCGTGGCTCCTTAAAAAGGAAGTGTGAGATGATAATAAGGAGGGTGGGTCAGTGGGTGGGTCAGTTGGGGCATCCTGCCTGTGCTGCCCGGAGTGAGAGGTAACAATGGATGAGGTTTGCTGATTGTTAAATTTGTTTCTCTTATATTGTTGTTACTCTTCAATTGTTAAATTGTTTTGTGTATCTCTCACTATCTCTATATCTCTCTAGTGGATTGGATTGGGGGTTGGTAAATTGACAGGGGCACCTATTCAAACGGTTCGATTCTGCTCGTATAAAATGAACCTTATTCCTATGATGATTATTAAGGGATAGCCTGGTAATGGAAGTGCATATGGAAGTTTTGACTAAAAGTACTGTGGGCCTTTGCTTTCGGAGGGTGCAGTAGCGGGTGCATTGCTTTGAGGAGGAAATGGGTAATTTAAGTTTGAAGCCTAGTTAGTTTCGAATGAGATGAGAGGAGTTGCGAGAAATGATGAGGCCAAACTTCCTTTGATTCCCTTTCCAGTTCCCTTTTGTGTGTCTCATCCCCCCACACACACACACTTCCGAACAATAAAAAGTCACACTTCAACAACACCGGGAGGAGTGCCACTGCCACCACCACCACGGGTAAACAGTACCGGTACTGGTACCAGCAGCCAAGTATAGTAGTAATGGATTCAACATTGAGGAATCTAAATAAAATGAAACTACGAATATTATGCTCTTTCAGTTTCAAAGACGATGATGCAGTTATGGTGGCTAGAAGGCTTTGCATTCGAATCGGAGTGTCATTTATTTTTTCTGTTTTTTTTTATCATGAATCAGATCGTGCTTCATGAATTCATGGAATGATCATGATGGTCTTGACTAAGTGCATCCACCCATGACCTGGGGCACATAACCTTGATAACTATTTCAGGGGATGGATCTTAGGAGTAGGAGAGTATATGGAATGGAGGATAAGATGATTGTTATGATGGTTGTCTTGTGGTAGAAATAGATCTGCATTTCTATATTTGGTCACGGATAATTTTAGCAGCCGCTTTTTCGTCGAGGATCTTATTGGGCTAGTATTCAGGGCTTAAAGGCTAGGAGTTTTTTATTTGCTGCATACTCTAAGATTTCCTGGATATTATATCTTTTGTTTATTAAGGACAAAATATTGGATTCGCAAGTATAATAGCAAAGTGCACTAGGGTTAACAGAGACAAAAAAATCCTAAACTAAATAACATCCTCACTAATCATGAAAAATGCAGAGGGTAGTTATGCCGGGGTGGGGGGGGGGGGCTTTTCCACAGTTACATTAATTGATTTTGTTACTAGCAGACTATCCCAATCAAATGAACACAGTTTCAGTCCTTACTCCTTGCTATAAGATATCTTAGAGATTGACTCGACCGGATTGTCGGGGCTTGGGAGAGCAATTTGGGGAACAAAAGGGAAAGCTGTTGGGAACAGGCGAGATTTTAATGGTGATTCTCCGTTGATGATGTAATAAAAGGGAGGAAACCGGGAGTGAAGCCGGCCGGAGTCGGAGCTCCAAATTAATATTATGATTGTGTATCATTCATTTGTAAAGTTGGAGTAGGTTGGGTGGGTGGGGACGATTGTCATGGTGGTGGTGGTGGTGGTGGTGTGAGAACTATATCGGGACTTCGGAGAGGAGGAAGAATAAACGGAAGGCGAGAGTATGGTTGAATAATGAACAAGTTTTAATGGGACCGGATAAGCCCGATTTGATTTATGACCTTGTCCCCTTCTTCTCTCCCCCCAGAAAAATTACAGAAATAAGCTAACTCTTCTTCCTTAGTTATTGCTAGATTTCTCCTCTGAAAAAAGTCTATAACTGACTAGCAAAAACTTCTTGCTAATGCTATTTGTTCTTTTGGGATTTTTGAAGTTGCATTCGTATTATTTGTATGACTAACAAAGAATACTGAATCTACAATCATTTGAAACTAATTTTATTCCAAGACAATTGTTATACAAGGTGCAAGGACTTACTTAAACTTTTTAAGCTTTATTATTTAAAAAATTATTTCTGCACAACATTTTTATAAATCTCATGAGTAATATTAGTACGTCAATTTAGTAGGATTATCAATAAAATTTAGTCGACATCTACTCGATCCTTACCCTTCCGACGTTTAAACTTTAATAGTAGAGGAACAGGGGATTAAAAAGGGGTTCTGAAATCCCAATGGAATGGACAGTAGTGATCAGTGATCACTGAAAGCCTCATAAAATGCATATATATTAATTTCAAATGATGATCCGATCATGTATAGATTGCAGAATACAGATGCAGCTGCCGCATGCTGCGTTCTTCCATTTCTATAAAACTTCGAAGCTATAAAAAACGGTATATTATTAGTCTTCCATAATACTCATATCTTACACATGCTTAAAAACGCAGAGTACTTAAATATGAAATCTGTGATAATCAGAATCTACGGAAGGACACAACACAACCAACAAAGCAATGATAACAGATCTCTCTGTCTCTCACTCACTCTGCTAATGTCAAATAATTAAATAAACAAGACAGAACACACGTTTCTGGTTGGGGTCCGTTTTATTGGATTGCCTTTTGAATATGGGAGATTCTATTATTCTACACGTTGTTATAAGATCATTACTTCCTATCTGTTCTGTACATATAAATAGAGGAATAATACAATCTACTCATTTAAGGATTAGAGTTGTCCGATGAGTAGCACATGAAAATACAGTTCTTATTTGTATGTTAGCGACAATAATTTTAAAAATTCAGTATACTTTACAGCAATTTTCATTTATGATCTGAGATAGAGGTGGATATCGAAAGGGGTAAAAGAACTCTTAGTAGACCTCGAACGGGGTTTGTACATTAAGAAACTTATTTGCCGTAAATCCCGGTATAAATCCCCCCCAAATAACTACCCCAGTTCCTTTAAATGTTAAACTCTCCCATACTACAGGCAGAAAAATTTTGTAGTCTGCATAAATAACATCCCCGGAGGACTCAAACTTAGATTCACGGTATATCGGTTTTGCAAATCTACAACCTTGATCTTCAACACGGCAGTTTCTAAATCGGCCACATAACACACAACATTTACAGTTTTTTCTATAATAATGGCTTATTTAAAAAATGCCCAGACTGACTGCAACACACACGCCATTTCCTTCCCCTGTAGTTGTTGTATATCAATGTTTATGAAATGAAAGTTAACTTTCCCCCAGTGTGCCCCCGTGTTGAATACTCCATTATAAGGACAGAGATTTAATCAAAATCCTATTTAGAGGGAAAGTGAATTTTCATTTAGGACTTTTAGAAGTTAGGATAACAGAAGCATATATCATATATAAATATATAAACATCTAAAACAAATAAATACATAGGTTGTGTTATGGGCCTTGTGTTGGGTACATGATATTTTCGGGACCACAGCATATCCACACCGACGAAACCATGTTATTATTACATTAAACATGAGACCAACTTATTCCTCTCTCCGAAAGCCAGTCCGATAATCTAATAAGAGTCCCACGTCCCCCGTTTTATGTCGTGTGCTGGAGTTGAGGTTCTAAAACCGAGATTCGTTTACATCTCATCCCCAACACACCGCACCGTCCTCCTCCCTTGACTTCATTCATCTCCATTAGAAAGAGTTGAATTGTCATGTAATCAGGGGACCAGGTCGATATTAGGCTCTAAACTAGCAGCTACTAGCTCTAAACTCCGTAAGTTTAAAAAACTTTCGGATCCGAAAGCTCCGAATTCTGTCCTTACTTTTACGAGTCTCATTTTTATTATCGTGAGATCGTCTCGTCGAAGAGAACTATTTTTATTCAACAATGACAATAATAATAGTATTGTTATAAGGACTTTGGGAGGCAGGAGGGATAAGAGGGATGCGGCAAATCCCATATTGTCACTTCGACCACCAACCAAGCCATTAAAAACATCTCTGCTCCTGTCCCCACTCACCTCATTTGCATTTTATATTGAATTATTCCCCTAACCATTCCCATTGCCACTGTCAAGGCTTATACTTTTGTTTTCTATTCATGATTCACAATCAAGTCGGGATATTAGTACAAAGCCTCCGCTCCCATACATCTTATTTACCAATTTAACACAAAATACGGAATGAGTAATGAACCTATGCGTCTATGGATAAAACTGTCGGAACTGCATCGGGTTAGAGGACGGATTTGCATCCGAAAGTTGGATCATTACAAAAATCATAGAATGATGGAGCAACGGGGGGATTTCAGTTGACAATTGTTTTATTTGTTTCCGTTTAATAGTCTCTAATAGATCTCTGTCGGCTTCTGTTTTCGATCTCTGGCTCGGTTGGTCGGGTTTTTTAATGCTTCCGGGGGGTTTAAAATCCACTTTTGTATGCCTCTAAATACAGTCCCCCGGGTATACATTTCTCAGACTAAATGAACTGATTTACTTTGCAGAAACTTATTCATAGCTAACCTATTGACCCCGGAATAACTCCCCAGACATTGTTACATTGAAACTGATTACCTTATCTATTATTGACCTCTTTCGATCTAAACATGTCGGTTCAAAATAGCTGCAAACCTTTCTACTCTTCCGTAAACGGAAGTCAGACATATGGGAACTTGGCAAAGGCATAACTTGAAGTCTATCTAAAGGAACCATGGGGCATTTGGGACACAACATTATTTCTCAATCATATTGGAACATAATGAATATTTCCAATTCCAACTACCAATTGCCTTGAATTTAACTAGGGTATACCAATCGCTGGATGTACAATTGTATTATATGCACTTTTCCAGATGAACTGCAGTCAGAGATGCAGATATGCAGGTGAGGATCAGCCTCATCCTTGCACATTGGTTGATTTACAGAATTCAAAATCCAGGCAAAGGATAAAGGATAAGTTGCAAATGGTAATAAAGGTTACAGCTGCATCTGCTATCTGCTGCTGTAGATTATACATGCAATCACCTAGGTTGAGGGTTGAGCCGTATAAATTGTACGCTAATAAATTCCATGAACCATACTTCACTTCTTGCTTTTCTTGACAGGTTTGGTAGCTTTTGGTTTAGGCTTTTTCCTTTTGTACAGAGCATGGCTAATCTAAAAATAGAAAAATTAATTAAATTGGGATTTCTACATTGGAAATTTAAAAAACGTCAAGGGTCTTCAGGAGAAAACAAGCAAAACGTCAATAAAGAAGAACAACAAGGTAATCCTAAAAATATAGAGCCTCGTGTTGTTTAGAAAGAAACATGTCATTACTCCAGCCAGAACAACATGTTTTTTGTTAGTTTTTTTATTATAATCGGAATTCGAAATCAAATTACAATATCTTGGCAAAAAAACAGCCAAAATTCATCATAACAGGATAACCCCACTGGGGTTCTAAAATTACAAGGCGATTGAACTGCCTCAAACTCACCATGTATTTTCTCCACCATCGTTGGATCTTTCGACAAGAATAGTATCTCCTCATATGAGCCAGCCTCTGTAGCTTCTCTTGTGCTTTCTCCTCATCCCATGGGGCTAATTCCACCATTCTTTCACCAATCTGTCAAAGATTTAGTCATGCTGTCATACGAAAATACAGGTTACGAAAACATCCATCCCTACGACGTAATAACAGTTGTACATTTTAAAAACCTCAGAATTTAATGTGCTTAATCTTTTGATCTAGCTAAAGCATAATAAAATCCTCGTAATAAAATGAATCTACATTCCAATTTTCCGATACACACATTCTCAAGAACGAGAACAGGTCGTCAATAAAAGTGTTTACAAGTCCTTAAAATTTACATCTCAAAACCACAGGTTTAGAATTTAAAAAAAAAATGAGATGTTTGTTATTGCTAATAATACATAGGTATATCCGTTAATAGTACCGTTGTTTCAAGACATCGAATGCGTTCCTGCTGTGCTTCAATATTCTTCCTCTTCTTGAGGATCCTTTGTTCCATGGATTGCACGTCAGTCTCAAACTTGTCTTTCCAATCTCGGATCTTTTGTTCCAATTTAGCAGAGACGAGTTTGGTCCAGGCCGTGACATTTTCGAACGAGTCGCAGTCCCTGTCCATTCGGCACCGGATGGATTTCATTCGCGAGGAATGGGCCAAAATCTCATCTTTTTGCCCCAGCCGGTCCTGTTCATTTCGAGCTGTCAGCCACACTTTTGTGAATGCCTTGTCAGCCTCTCCCTGTTGTTTTAGGAGATGAAGTTGATCTTTGAGATTGTTGATTTGACACATCTCCTCTTGTTCAGTTTCCAGAGATTCCTTTTCAGATTGGAGGAGATCGGTTTGAACCCTTTTGACATCCTCTTGCTTTGATTTTAGATGAGATTCCAGAATCAATTCTTCCGTAAATGACATCTCCTCCTCTTTTACTTTCTCCCGGAGGTGGTTGAAGGTACGGGAGGTTTGGACTTCGGACTTTGTTGTGGAGAGGACTCGGATGAGATTGGATAGGTCTTGATGAATTTTCATGGATTCTGAGAGCCTTTTTTATCCAGTTGTCAAAAGAGTTGATTAAAACCGCAATATGCTTTAATAAAATTCCAGTAAATACTGACATAAGTCTCTCCTATACTAAACTATTTAGATTCGGAAGGTTTGAAGCTATAACTCCCCGGGGACTTATTTCAGTATTTGCGGTAGGCATAGAATGCATCGTCCTTACTCCTTACATTATGTTGTCAGGATCCGATTTAACTGACTCTTTTACAGTTAATTTCTTATGGGAATCCGTCTCAATAACTTGCCTTAGATTGACCAGTTCTGCGGAAACGTCCATTTCTTCAAAGCCCTCAGATATTCTTTGGTTTAAACATTAAAAATGAAAGAGTTGTAAAATGTTTTAAACTATTGGTCGGTGAAGATATGGTTGTTTTACGAGAAATTGTAAGTAATTCGAGATCATAAGCGAGTCCCCCAAAATTAGGACGTACCTGTCAGTCTCATTGTCAATAGAAGTGTGACAATAAGGGACGGAGTCCACAACAGGAGTCCTTTGAATTTTTTCATGCGGAAGGACGAAGGAATAAAGTTGAAGGGCCGAGATGAGCTCTTCAAGAATGTCCACAACCAGAAGAGATTCAAAGCTGTTCATTATCTCCTTTTCTCTGACTTGTTCCATTACACGGTTTTTTGTAATAAAACATGAATAAAATGAGCCGAATTCGAGGATTTAAAATATTTAACAATTTATTTAAAAATATAAAATAAGATTAGCTATCAAAACTGAGAAAACGCTAATTTCCACTCTTCCACAACCAATCCAAAATCGTACAATTTCATACAATTTATTAATATTTTTTAGGGACTTATAAAAACTGCAATGCATACTAATTTGATTATTGGAAACTGTTCTTGTTGATTTAGACAGTTTGAATTTGTTGTACCAATTCAGATCTGATACTCCATAAAAAATGAAGCACGAAGGTGTTTGGTCGATTATCCTATAACTTTGATGTTATAAAGTTCATCACATCACAGGTACCAAAAGCGTCCACACCTCCACGATCGATTAAATTTATAAGTAAATTCGTCTGAATTTATATATACTAATATACTGTAGTAGCAAGTTCAAGTTTTTTCAAAATCGGTCCTTAGAATTGTTACTTCCGACGTAAAGAGATCATACAACGTTCGCATAATGCTTGCTTGTCAATAATCTAGAGAAGAATTCGCTGCAATGTATGTAAATGCGGATGCATAACAAAATTCCTCAATGAAACGATTAGCTACTATTATAGTTTATCGTCTCAGATCTCATCATTCAGTAGTATTATTTTTATATGGCTTATCTATGAGAATTATGTTTGGCTTATCGAAAAGTCGATATCAATGTAGCGCAAACGAAACTGGTCGACATGGAGAGCCATCTGCATCAGCTTGAATCCAGGCTCTGACTACGGAGCCAAATCCCGAGCCCCATCTGTCTGTCTCAACTTCCCCAAAACAGCATTCCCTTCCTCCGGCATGTGGTGGATCATCTCTCGTGTCTGCAGTCTTTCATCATAGTAGGTGAATTGGTCGTGTTTTATCTTCTTTTTTAGAAATCGGTAAGATAATCCTAAAAACAATTTTAATTACTGCTAATTCCTCATTTATACTTACTGTCGACTCTGCGGGGGGTCTTCAAGTAAGGGGTAGTGCGCTTAAATACATTCTTTCTGATTTCTTTCGATTACAGAATAGCCGAAGAAATGGCGGATTCCGCGAAGAAAGCAGCCCCTGCCAAAAAGGCAGCAGCCCCCAAAGCCGCAGCCCCAGCTGCCAAGGCCCCAGCCAAAGCTAAGGTCGCGAAGCCCAAAGTTGCGAAGCCCAAAGTTGTGAAGCCTTCGTTACCCAGACCCATGTACAAGCCCGGACGTATGTATGCCAAATCGGTATTTACTGGGTATAAGAGGGGGTTGAGGAATCAGAGGGAGAATACCGCTCTTCTGAAGGTCGAAGGTTGCAAGGACCAGAAGGAGGCTTCATTCTATGTTGGGAAGAGGGCCGTATACGTATACAGGGTACGGATCATCTCATTTTTTGGAACTTGGAGTTTCCTACCACTGCATGGTGACTGGTGTACTAATTTTTTTGTTTTGGTTGTAGGCTAAGGTTAAGAGGACGGTATCAGGAAAGAAAGATAAGCCTAAGACCTCCACCCGACTTATCTGGGGAAAAATCACCCGACCTCACGGTTGCTCCGGATCAGTTAGGGCAAAGTTCCGTCATAATCTCCCTGGACAAGCTATGGGTCATCGTGTCAGAATCGTAAGTAAAATTACTACTAAGGCAAAGGCTAAGATAATTTGTATCTCTGTAGTAAAAGAGGTAGTAAATTGAGGAACCGTCGTTTTAGGTTAATCGAGTTATTTAGAACAAAAAAGTTATTTAGCACTTCCTTTAGAACAAAAAAGTTGAAGATATCCGGCATTCGGAGCTGAAATTGAGTTTAGGACAACGCTTAAAAAAATACCTTTTTTTAATTTTGCAGATGTTGTACCCTAGCCGTATTTAAGGAGACGTAAACGCGACATTCTACTTTTTAATGGACCTTTGTTTCTAAAATCCCGTGGAAAATAAAGTCTTAAACAAAAGGCAAAAATATTACTTCACCGGTAAAATTCGTTTATTTCTTAGTTTTTAATTCAACTCTGCATTGTATATGTCTACTGATAAGCCTAAATGGATAGTACGGACATTCTACGATTTCGAGGAACGGTTCTGTCGTTTCACATGCAAACGAAATTCATCATCTTCGCAAAGTCGTTGTTTTTGTTGCACATCTTATTTATTTATTGGCTGGTACAAAATCAAAAACACCTCAATAATAGAACACTACTTAATAATAAATTTCTACATCATTCTAGTTTAGGTTTAGGAATTAGAGCTAGTATTCCAGCAGCGTCTTGTATTGCTGTATCAGGGGAATTCTTATGGACTAGAAAATGACCTTGCAGAATGGCAGGGCTTAATTTTGATTCTAAACCTAGTACTTTAAGACGATTTACAAAGTTGTCTACTTGACTTCTATTTGACTCAGGATAAAAATTATAAAACAGTGTTTCAATCTGTTCCTTGGTACAATGGGTTATTAGGGCTTGAAAATCCACTCGACCTGGTCTCTGTAAGGCTGGATCCAATCTGTGAATTTATTGACAGAAATGATAAATTACAGAATTAAGAAGTAAGCTTGTACCTCGAGGGTATCAGGGTGAATCTCCGACTGACATTTCTCGACTCACAATTTCTCCGAAACGTGATCTCCGAATATTGACACTTTTCAAAGTGGCTGTCTCGACAAACAGTTTCTCCGACAAAGGACACTTCTCCTACTACCATTCCGCCGACAGATACAAAAAAACGAATCCGTAGGTTTTGGGTTTGTCGTGGTCTTGTTATCTCGTATTGCATCTCATTATCTCCTATCTTTCTTGGTTTCATGCATAAATTATAATGCACTGACCTCCTATCTCCTTTCCACTTCTTTGCTCTTCACTCTTCAGTTCCTCTTCTACTTACGAGTGATTAATACTTTACAATGTCATCTACTAGTCACGAAAATTTTGGTGTTATTTACGGTAAAACTACTAAAAATAGAGACTTTTACTGGCGATATCTTCCCGGATTTGCAAGCTTTCTTTTCATACCTTCGAAAATTTTATGTCGGGACTCAATCAACATCACCAATATATCCCCCAGAGTTTTGGAATGTTCATTACCGTGTGCTAGCAAATCAACCACGATCCAACAATGCCATAGAAGGTTGGAATTATAGATTCCAGAATTTGTCTGTTAAAAGTCACTTAGGAGTTCACAAACTCGTAAATATGTTAATTTCCGAGCAGTGTAATTCTGCAGCTGCTATTGCCAATAGATTGGCTGGCAGAGTTTATATTCGTCGCTACAAATACAGAGTTTTGAATGAATGCTTGTTGCATTTAGTCAAAACCTATGCTGATAAAGAGAAAGACGAGTTTTTATTAGGAGTTGCATATTGCATTAACAACAATAAGGTGCATGTCAACAATCATCCTAAAAAAACTAATAATTTAGATCAGGTTACTGATGATTCGGATGACAACAAACCGTGTAGCTCCCAATCTTTTGTCCAAACTCAGTTAGTTGCTCAGCAAAACCCACCCAATCTATCATTCGCACCACAGTTTTGTTCAGAAAGAGAGCCGCAAAGAGTTCAGTTACTTCGCCAGGAGCAAAGCGAATAAAAAAAAAGTAATTTAATGTCTTGTATAATGCGTGGATTTGACGATTTAAAGTTTGACTGAATAAAGACACAGAATATCAGTGTTGTCGAGAAAATGTGAGTCGAGAAGTCCGTTTGTCGGAGAATTCATTTTTCATGTGATATTCGGAGAAAGTTTTTGAGGAGAAATGGTTTGTCGCAGATCTGCGGTCGGAGAAGTTTTTGACGGCTAACTGTCAGTCGGAGATTCACCGTGGAACCACCTCGAGTTTGAACTTAGCTGGTATTTGACATCAACATTTTGCGAGATTTTGACAAACTAATTTACCTGTCTTTGTAATTAGTGGTCATGAATAGAATCCGGCCTTCGGACGATGCTACACCGTCAAGACAGTTTAGAAAACCGCTTAAAGTTACACGATTCAGTCCTTGATAGGCTGTTTTTGCTGTAAGTTCAATATTTAAGCATGGGTGTTGAAGAATTTAAGTAATTTAACGAAATCTACTTTCACGTACATATGACATATCACATACTGAAACTTAAAGATCCATTGCGTTGTGCGTTTGAAACTTACTATGTTCACTGTCTTCTCTGGAGACGAATGCAGCATCAACGTCTTCCAATAATACGATTGAGTTTTGAGGAGCAGATGAAAGTAGATGATTTAATCTGTCATCTGACAAGCTTCGGTCCGATAAATTCAGAATACAAATTCCGAGATCTAAATGACCTGCTAATGCTGTAATAAAAGAGGATTTGCCACATCCCGGAGGTCCGTAAAGTAAATATCCTCGTCTATACGGGATTCCTAATTAACAAATGTAAAACTCCTACAACAACTGCCATATTTATATTTTGATTGTCTAATCCAATTCAAATAACCTCTGTCGTGATACCAGGGTGCTGACTGAAGGAATTCGCTTATATCGTCAGTAATACGATTGCTTAGTCCAGGTGCTAATACGACGGATTTTATTGGTCTTTTATTTTTGGGGTGACCAAACTGCCTCCAATCTGATCCTACTGCAACATAGGTCACCGTCTTTCCTTCAAACTGTTTTAACGCAATCACTCTAGCTGTAAATAACATATTATGATTATTTCAACAAGCAAGAAGAATGCCTATCATATAAATATTGTTAAATTGGTAATCATGTCAAACCTTCTTCCAACATGTCGTAAAACATATTTCGGTTTTGTCCAAGTGCTGTAAAGGTTACAGTCTCCCACGGAATACCAGCATGGAGGTCAAGAGTATGTTGTTCTCTGGTTCTTTCTACCCTAATCCAGTTACCTTGATACCTACAAATAGTGCAAAATACACAATTAATTGAATAGATATTATTAGAGAAGCCAATATAAAGCTTAATTTATGTCATGCACAGCATCCATTATCTCATTCCCATCCCGTGGTAAATATTGGTATTACACCATATTCAATATTAACAAAACCCCAGCATACGTGAAGAAGTGGGTACCGACGCTTGGGATGAATGCGAACTTCGTCAAAACCTTCCCCGTTTCCTTCTGTTCGTACGATGTTTCGACGGACAAATGTTGTGTACCTTTTGCCCCTTTGGTTGTCAACCAATTCAGAACCCACGAATAACTTTTATCTTTGCAGGGCACCTCCAGTGTTACCATGTAGTGTCTTCGAAAATATATCATTCCAAACTATTGAAAACACATACAACAACATTTTTATTTACTTAGAATTTGTGTTGATTTCAACAACGATTTCAGATTCAGATTTCATCATGCATATTTTGTATTACTATGTACCTGCGAACCCTTGCGAAGAAACGCAGCCCCAACCCCGACACCGAAAAGTCCAAAGCCTGCCCCAAAATAAGGATTGTCTGACAATCCGGTCAAAAGGTCAGGAAGCCCCATTCTCCCTCAAGGTCCAAGGACGGTCAAGTCAAAAGTAAATACAAAATAATAAAATATACTATACCGGTTTAATATCATCAATCCATGACCATTTGAATGCCGCCTCTACTTGGATTATGTACAATACTATGTCTATGCTACTTCTTGTCAAGCCTCAAAAGCACACAATCCGGTTCTTTTTATTATCTCTCATTTAAGACTTCAAATCTTAATTAAATTTTCCAACCCAAGTAGTAAATCTGGAACATATATACCACAGAAATTACAAACTGTTAAATAAAAATTTCGAAACAACAACTCATTTTATTTCAATAAACATAGAAACTTAACATTCGAAAACGCCGAAAAGATAACTTAAAGTGAAGGAGTTGATATAGATTAAACATTGATACAAAGTTGGACAATAAAATGTGCAATAAAAACCTTTTTTATGCAGGTTTGTCACTTGATATTTCTATTTAATTATTTTTAGACATTTAGAGATTACAACAATTAAGAGCTACAGTGTAAATGCACAAGAGAGAAGAATATAAATATTCCGACATTCTGAAAATAATGAGGGGCGTTGCTTCGAGTTGCCAGCTCGCCTATTCTCTATTTTCCAGACCATCTAATTTATTTCTCTATTAGTTCTATTCTAGTATGTAGTACAGTACAAGTACTCCTAATTCCTGAAAAAGTCGGGATTACTTTTTCGAAGTTCCTCCTTTCGTTCGGCGTTCCGTTTATCCAACAGCTCTTCCACGTCCGACGCCTTAGTTGTTGTAAGACCTCCTATTTGAATCTCTTCATCTACAATTTCGATTACTTCCCTGGACTTCTCTTCATATCGAGAACTGTCATTCGCTCTTTTGTCTGGTGACTCTTTTCGATCTCGACCTGAGCTAGGTCGTTCCTACAAAACATTCCATTCAAGTTTAATCACGAAGACGTGCCAACAATCTGAATTTCAATTATTGGAATAACATACTTTAATACTCAATACCTTGTTACGTTCGATAGAATTTCGAAGATCTCTTCGCCTTTCGGTCGACTTTGATCGACTTCTTGAATGGCTTCTCCTCGACCTGGATTTAGATCTTGATCTCGAACGGGATCTAGATAGACTGCGACTAAATCTATTTCGGAATCTGCTTCTACTAGGACCATTGCCTCTAGTTCGGCCACGCTGAGTAAAGGGACGGCGTGTTGAACCACCCCGATTAAATCCTCTGAAAAATCGGACAGGGGCTCTTCCCCTGTAATCGCGCCGATCACCACCACCACGGTCATTACGCTGGGGAAACCGCCGTCCTCTTGAACGACTTCTACTCCGGCTTCGAGATCGGGATCGGCTTCGGGAATAAGACGAACTAGAAAATGAACGGCTCCTAGATCTTTTATGGCGACGAGATGGAGACGGTGATCTGGATTTACGGCCTCTATAGTTTCGGTCCATATCTTTGCCTTTTCCATCCCATCTTTGAACTTCAAATGGATTTTTGATATCTGGTTTAGCATGTGCCGGTGGCGACTCGTCTTCTCGTCTTGTATCAGTCGTATCCTTGATATCGTCTGTAGAAAGAGGGGCTGAACCCAATGGTCTCCATTTCGACCCCGTATCATTTTGATTACCATCGTGTGGCTCAGAAATCGAAGTTGCTTGAGGTGGTGCAGATCCGGAAGTTTTAAACTTCATTTCAAATTTAATTGGTTTCGATTCCGGAACAGGCGTACTAGTATCATTGTGAACTGTGCGGACTCTGAAACCCAAAAAAAATTGCTACATCTTAACACAAAGCCAAGAAATAGAATTTACATTTTTAATATATTTAACAGAGACTCAAGACTCAACTGGACTATGGACTTACATATTTTCTGGTTGGATGTAGTTACCGTAATCATCGGTTCGCAGTTCAATTTTCCCAAGTTTTGTTTCATGCCAACCGCCTGTAGAAGCAGAAGATTGCGAGTGACTGTTACAAAAAAATTAAAATAAGATGAAAATTTATTCAACTCGCATAAAGATAAAGAACAGATAAACTCATAAACTGCAACACGATGGCGGAATTTTTTGTTTAAATGTAGTTGTATGATATAGAATATAATGATTCAATTATAGGCAAATAAAATCGATTACCGATCGCGGTCCCGACCACGGTCGCGGGCATCTCGCTCATGTGCTTGTTCAATTCTTGGTTTAGGTTTCACCTCAATTTTACGAACAGGGATGTCGTCATAAGCTTCTCGAGGCCGTTCACGAACCTGATGAACAGTTTGCTCGACAGTTATTTTCACAGCTTCTGGTGGAACAACAGCATCGATTTTCTCTTGTTCTATTTTCGAGTAATACGCAGTCAATTTGGCTTCTAATTCTCCTAAGTCCGGAATTATTCCTTCAATACTCCTAAAAAGTTAATTATCCTTATCATTTTCTTGACAGTTTAAAGAAGAAAGCGGTTAAACGGTTAAGCAACAATAATCACTTGTAATTAAAGTAATTATATATCATTACGTATTTTGAGCATTGTTGCTGGCTGTTGTATGCTTGGATTTCTTTTTATCTTTCTCTCTACTTCGGTCCGATTCGGATGAAGACGACGAAGATCCTCGCTTACGCTTCTTACGCTTATCCTTCTTCTTTGAACGTTTTTTGTTTTTAGATTTCTTTTCAGACCGTTTGGACTCATCAGAATCCTCTACTACAACTATAGTACCAGAACAAACAGTATATATTTTAATTACTAAATAAACTTAAAAAATTAGGACAAAATGGAAATCAAGAAATGGGCGAGTGAACGTTAAAGTAGGTATATAAGAAATTCACCTTTCTTGTCCTGCTTAGATATTCCAAGTTGTTGGCCCCACTCGGCAAAAGTCGACTCACTAAACCCAGCAAGTCCAGAAGCTACCGCTCCTCGAGGATCCACGAGTCGTTTTGAAAATGGACTAAGGGACAATTCCCGAGTCTTTGATTCATCTCGAGCCTTTTTGGTCTTTTTACTTTTCTTTGACTTCTTTTTCTTTGATTTCTTTTTCTTCTTTCCTCTGCTATCCGAGTCATCTGAAGATGAGGAATCCGAGTCAGAGTCACTTGAAGAAGTAGAGCTAGAACCATCATCGGAATTAGAGGAATTCCTTCTTCCTTTTTTCTTTTTCTTCTTGTCCTTGTCCTTGGAGTCCTTTCCTGGTTTACCTTCGAGTTTCATGCCCAATTCAGTCTGCAATATCGCCTTCAACTTTTCTTTGAGCTCTATGATTTTAGCAGCAGCTCCTGGAACGGGTAACTTGCTAAGATCAAGTTTATTAGTTTTTTCGAATAACGTCCACAATGCTTCTTTTGCATCTTTATGGTCAGGTTTCACCACAAGACATTTCGAATACGATGCAACAGCGTCTTCAAGCTTTCCGGTTGCCTCTTGTCTGAAAATTAAAATATACAATAATTGTAGTCATTAACACATTTTTCATTAAAAAAACATTAGAAAACAATATTATTGTTACAGGCCCTTACTGTCTTCCTAATGCAACCAGAGTTTCAGCTAAATATTTCTTCGCGTTGAAGTGGGTAGTATTGAACTTTAGAGCTGATTCAAAATCGTCAATGGCTTTTTCATATCCTCCACTATTGGCATACCTATGAACCAAAAAACACAGACTTCAGACAAGTGCTATAGTAGTTATAGTAAAACAATTACAAACTTTGGGAATGTAAGACGAAGACCAGAAGCAAAAATTACTCCTTGAACCCAAATTAGGCCGTGATCGTGATGGGAATGTCATTCATTCTTTCAACTCTTTCATCTTATCTTAATAAACACCTAAATGCAGTTGACTAATTAAAACACAATTCAACATAATTCTTAACTAAGGACTTGAGTTCTACTCACAAGGCGCCACGAGCAACAAGGCCTTCAACATTTTCAGCGTCAATACTGAGAGCTTTATTCAAACACTGAAACGCTTCTGTGAACTTTTCCAGTTTGAAATACTTTATTCCATCAGCAACGTTTCCGTGAGCCCATTTTGCGTTTTGAATACGTCGCAGTTGAGGTGCCATTTCTTTCGTAGGAAAGGTACCCCTGAAAAATAAAAATCGCTCATTTTGAAAAGTCTTCCAAACGGATTTAGAGAGAAATAGAATTACAATTACAAATACCTCAAGCCGATCATTAAGCTATTTTTGGTACTCAGGATTCCCATAGTTGAAGCCAGATGATTGATATTATTAGGATTATGGAAACCGGAACTGCTTAGCAGCATTTCTTCGTACGTTTTTTTCGTTCTGGACCCACCATCAGATTTTGCCAACCTTTTTACAATAGAAATTAAAAACAAACATTGTGGTTTTGTTAAGATCAGCATAATAGCATAAAATTGCAAAATGTACCTAGGTATTATTATTGCAACAATAATGTAACTCACGTGAACTGAAGAGGTAGATCACGACGGGATATTAATCCCAGGTGAAATGAATGCTGCATTTCTGGACTCAAAGTAACACCTTTCATGCCACAAATAAGCTTCTCATTGTCCGCTGATACTTCTATGACTTCCACTCTTACAAGGTCCCCACTTTCGAATCCCTTGTCTCTGGAGTCAGCGGGTGTAACAGTCTGACTTGATGGACAAAAGGGTTTGATTTCCAAATCTTCTAAAACAATGTGCTTTCCCCCATCCGTCGAAAGTAATTTCAACATTAAGCCGGATTGGTTCTTTGAAGACACTGATGCAATTAGAACATCACCAATTTGAACATTCTATGAATTTAAGAAAATTAATGTTTGCACGATATTCCAATTTGGTAAGTAATACTAATTCACAAACACTTCATTAAACTATTACTTGAAAAAAATATCTGCGAATCTCCGATGTATCAACCCTTAGATAGTGGTCCAACGACGGTACTACTCCATAATGATCTGAGAGATAGATTATATATTAGTAATTTATTTAATAGGTTACATATACTTACAAAATAGAGATTACGATCACGGAATAATCGAACGTAATTGTAATAAGGTTTGCCTTTGTAATTTGTGTTATTTTATTACCTTCAGAATTTTGTTGTGTTCCTTTAACCCCAGCCAGAGGCATTTCATCCGGAGTTAGGGTTTTAAAAAGCATGTCCCCTTTCTTAGCGATAAAGTCGCTCAATTTTTGACGAAGTGAGCACTCCAATCTATCCAGAAAGTGAGAGTATACACTTCACTAGATACAATTTCTTTAAGGTGAAAACACGCGAGTGTTTTGACTTCCATGATCATGATATAATCTAAAACAATCCGACTTTGATAGTGATTCAAATAAGCTCTGTTCATGAAACCTTAGTGAATTTACCGTCGTGTCTTCAAGGTCGTCTCAGTTGCGTGGACAATTTCTTGTCCAATTTTGCACTGTCATAGTGTCATTCATTCAGGATCAGTTAGATTTAATTACTATGAAATATCTCCACTCTCACTTTCATTTCTCTGTGATATGAATCATCAGATCAACAAATGTGACACCTCAATGGTCAATCAATTACAACCAAGAATGTTGAGGATTTCATGCAAGAAATACCTGCTCTTCTCTGAAGACGATATCTCTCCATCACGACACCTTTTCTTTCCCAACTGCATATGACATGACCTTATACGACCCATCACTGCCCATCAGCATTTCAATATCAGCCCCAGCATTTGAGAATTTAGAAATCTTTCTTTGGACATGCTTATATCTCAATTTTCCACATCATTCTCCCTTTTTTGTTTTTCTTTTATCTACCTTCCCATACAGAGATACTATAAACACATACTGCTACATTACCTAATGTCATAATATTGGATTGCCTTTGTAATTAAACACCAAAGTCGACAGCACGAATACATGAATAAACGATATTGTATTTAGGAATGTTTCTTACCCAATGTCGCTAGGGATGGAAGCCGAGGAGGCATTTCCGCCAGCAATCAAATGGTTGCTACTACTCAGTACGCCCCCTCCTGTCATCCAAGATCCACCCGGACCTGGATTCATCATGTTACTTTGATGGCTTTCTCCAGCCAATAGTATTTCCCCTTGATTTCCAAATCGCGATCCATCTCTTTCTCGATTTTTTAGAATTCCTCTCGGCGGAGGAGCCCTGTTACGTGGATCCGAGGACATCTTATCTCATATCGGCCCTCTAGGGCAGAGGTCAGACTGGTCAGAGTAATCAAGCTAGCGGTAAGCACAATCGTCACCTAAAGTTAATGTGTAATGTGCAGTCAGAATTACAATTTCAATTGAAGTTCTTTCTTTTGCCTTTGTGCTTATTAAAGACAAAAGAATTGATTGTCTAAATCATCATAACACATAAATCGAATAATATGGAATACAAATGTTTCACAAACTTTTGACTTCAGACTTCAACTCTGAAGTCTGAACTCCTCCAGTTCAGTACTTCAGTTGTACAACAGTATCAGTAGTTTGTCCAGTTGCCTTCAGTCAGGTCACACTCGGTCACAGGTTGAGGTTGCAGCGCGTCAACAATTCACAATTCCAGCAGTTTCTTTTGAACGTTTCTGATCTGTTATCTGAAAGACATGAAGAGCAAGAGTTAAAAAATGTATTGTGTATTGCATATTGTGAATTGATTGAAATTATTGATTATAAAATAAATTGAAATTATATTGTCCATTGTCAGTGTATTGTGTTGACTTGAGTCTTGAGTGAATCTTCAAATACAAAATACAAAATAATATACACTATTTATTATCAAATATACACACAATTCAATACACAACACACAACACACACACAACAATCAACACACAACAATACACAATCAACAATACACAATAGATCAATTAATTGATCAATACAACTTTACCTACCACACGCTGCACGCTGCACGCACACACACCGCCTAAACGTTCAATGTTAAACGTCACAAACCTGCAATACTGCAATCAATTCACAATTATGAATTACCTTCAATTGAAAATCCAAAATTCAGTTATTCAGTAATAATTTTCAAAACTCATCAAAAACACAAAAGACAAAAGATGCAAAGCAAGTCCAACCAAAGTCAATCAAGCCGATCGAATGTGTCGCAGTTCGTCCTTGCCGCACGAATCCTTTCAGCCCATCAAAACATCAAAAGAAGTATTTACAAAAAAGTACTCTTCCTCAAAGGGAAAACATGCAGGGTGGGCATCGGCTCAAGAAACCGTTCCTTCTCCAATTCCCCTCAACCACAACGAAATCCTAACGTACGAGATCCGTTCGTTTCTCATTTCCCACGCCATTTAAAGCTCCTTCTCCCAAAAACTCACAAAAAGCAGAGAGGGCCATCCTCCTCGAACGGAAGGCAGGGCAGGATTGAAAGAAGCTCCTGGGATTTGTTCCTTTTTCTGGCCTGGCCTCTTCGTCCAGCTCCAACGAATGGGAAGGGAACGACGGTTGAGATTAAACCGATTTGAATTCCTTTTCTACACAAAAATAAACTGTCAATTGTTGCTTCTTGCTCCCCTTCCGCTTAGCTCTTGTTGTGCAGAGCAGTCAGTGGCAGTAAGTTAGCATTCCATGAGCAATTGAAACCATACTGATACTACTGGCTTGCTGACCGTTTGAACTTTATCGGATTTACTTAGGATAAGGAGGGTATTCAGGTATTTGGAATTGGAACATGTTGCAGTTGCACTTTCTTTTGTTCATCTCCTCTCTCGGTGAATCTAATAATTTATTGTTTTTTTTTGCATCGATAAGGACTAAGGAGTAAGGACCTAAGGAACTGACGAGGCCGGAGCAGCAGATGCAGATGCAAGCAAGCTTAGCGAAAGGTGTGAGGTGAAAGGAAGGAATAGTTAACGGCAAACGGGTAAATTGAATTTATTATTATTTAAGTCAACGGTCTTTCATGAGGAATTCTTATCACCACGATTCAACACGTTCCAGAAGCAGAACCACAGAACCAGATCCAGTTTTGAGTTTACTTGAATATGATGTATTGATGTGTGAGCTATAAACAGGCTAACTAAACCAGCTATATTCAATTCAATATTGACAATTGATAGCTATACACATCACACATCATAGTTAGAGTTAGTGCATACATAGAGAAGCAGGAGAAAAGGTAGCTGTTAATTCCAAACTCAGCATATTTTTGTTCGTTGACCCGGTTCGCTGGGTTCGGTTGGTTGTGTGCTGTGGTCGTTTGAGTCAATTTTTTAACTTCAAACTTCAAACCGTTCAAACTTAACTTATAAAGCATTTCACATTTATTTTTGTTTATTAAATTAATTATTTTATTTTTAAGCATTTTCACTGTGATTGATTTTTGACAAACATTTGACATTCAGATCAGGTCACAGCAGGTATATATTATATTTCATGTTTCACATTCAACATTGACATTAATTCATAATTGATTGTACAGTATGCAGTCAGCACTTCAGCAGTACGTATTAATTGTTAAATTCTAAAATATGAAATAAATATTTCAGTATTTCTGCAATTTAACATGTATTGTATTCCTTTGAAATACTTTGAATAAATATGCTCAATATTTGATATTGTTCATTATATCTGTTCAGCAAAAATATATCAAATATTGAATATATATTTTTGATTTTGTGTTTTTAGGATAGCAGAGATAGAGAGAGGCAAAAGCATATAAGCTCAAGCATCGTTCTTTCTTGGAATACCATTCACCAAATTGATCCTTTCAGCACACAACATTATTGTTGAGGTGTGGAGGACTGGGGCGTGGATTGAATCGAGGGTTAGGAAATCTAAAACCACGACAAGCCATCATTTAGGACTAGGACATGGAGTCGTCTCTGCAGTAACTTGGGTATCGCTGGTAACGGAATCTCAGAAGAAAACCTTTTCTTAGCGTTTCTTTGGAACAGGAACGATTAAACTTCTTCTCTTCATGCATCCAAGAAAACAATCAATTAATACTCAATAACGCAAAAATCAAAAACTCCAAACTCTGACTAAGTGATCACTACCGCCAAATCCTGTTAAAACTACAACACGCCGTAAGTAACCAATAATGCGAGAATACTTGACTGCATAATAAACAAATAAACTACGACTTTCAAAGTCAAATTATACTTAGGTTGTACTATAGCAGGTGGTAATTGCTGAATATTGTCAGTCCAGTCCAGTCTGGCAATCTTGTCTCTGCAGCTTGGCATCATACCACGTATTTTCATTATTACTAGGCTTGTCAGATTGTCATCACAGTAGTCACCTCTCACCAGTAGACTGGTACCCTGTCACCCCATCATATGAAACAATGAAAGTAAATAATAATAACTTTTGTATCAATCAATGGTAGATCTTTACTTTCTAGGTTTCGTTTGTGCTTGATTAGCTTGTTTCTTGTGCCTTTTGATATGGGCCTAGTAACAGTTACAAGTACAATATATATTGTCGCTTTTGAGTTTTGCATTGCATTTCATTTGTGTTACAGTTACAGCAGGTCTGCACCGATCTGCTGGTATCGCTTGTACAGCATCCTTGGCCTTGGGAATGAACACAAGGTCTGCGAACATGCAATCTGCCAAGTTATGGAAATTAGGAAATTAATTATTTGAATTAGTAGATTAAAGGTTTGAGTGTTGTATATTAGCCTTTTATGCAGTCTCTTTGCTGCTTTTTCAACAACTCAACAAAATTGCAGAGTTGTTGGAGATTAGAAGAGGCTCCTATCTCAACCATTGATTTAAAGCTTCTTGGTAGACTATGATGAATTTGTACATTCATATTCTGTGTTATTTATATTTTATATGTAATTTAGTCTCATAGTCTAGAGACTATCTCAGAGAGCTCTGAGGTGCTTTTAAAAGATTTAGGCAGCACAATCGATATGGTGGTGGAGTGGTGGACGCTGGATCTAACACTTGAGATTGTTAGATGTATTCATTTTAGAAAGTTTTGAAGCTCAGAATAAGTTAATGTTTTTTTGTGACATCAGGATTGGATTTTGATTTATTTTTATTTTTTTATACTAGCAATTTGAATTTAAAACTTCTGTACCTTGTTTTACAGTTGTGAAAAAATTTAAAAATGTTCGCTGGAATAAACATGAATCGTTTGGTGGGAAACAGCAAAGCTAATGCCGCCGGAAGTAAGAAAACGGTAGGCGCCAGCAAGAGAAAAGCGGAACTATCTCCTAAGAAAGCGGAAATTAATGCCAAGAAACGGTCCGCACTAGGAGACTTAACCAATGTAAGCATTGCAATTTAAATCATACATTTTGTGTACTTTCAACAGTGTAACGATACTTGTCAATTTGTAGGCTGTAAAAAAGAAAGGAGCCCTGTCAACTAAAGAAAAAGCAAAACTTGAAAACGCCATTGCCAAAGAACCGTTGAAGGTCATGACAAGACTGCGCTCAAAAAGTTTGGTCAACCCTGGGGAAATTGAAGTTCCAACAATTCAAGAAGTCGGTCCCACCAGAGTCAATGAGAGTACAGACAAGGCACAAAATGTAGGGAAGTCAAAGCAAGCAGAGAAGGTCACCGTTTCAAAGCTGCCTGTTCGCCAAACTAGGTCCAGCAGGTCTAGGGCAAGTGAAGATACAACTGAGGTAGAAAAGGCTACAGAAGAAGTTCTTCTGCCTGGGAGGCATCGCATGAAAACTAGGAGTTCTAGTACAAATCCTTCGTCATCTGCAGTATCTCAGGATTCATCCGAAGACGCCGAATCGTCTCTGTACAAAACTGCAATAAGCTCACCTGAATCTGATTTGTAAGCATGTATTTTTTGTGTGGTTAATATATTTGACTTTCTTTCGGCGTAAGTTTGTTAACTTGTTAATAAATTGAAATTTCATTCAATTCTAGATTCAGTCAGGATGTTGAAGAGCAAAACCGTAAAAACGAACTACTGTCTTTGGAAATAAGCTCCAAATTGCCACATGGAGTAGTTGACTTTGACGTGGAAACTGGAAACGATCCCTTCCAAGTAGGTCTCTATGCGGAAGATATATTCGCATATTATCGGCGACGAGAAACTCGATTCCCCGTTCGAAAGTACTTGGACAAGCAAACCGAGCTTAATCGCAATATGCGATGCATTTTGGTTGATTGGATGGTAGAAGTTCAGGTAAACACCAAAGAATTCAATTGCCATATATGTATTATACTAATTTCAATACATTTTAGTTTATTCGTTTTATTTGTGTGTCATATTGATTTTTCACATGCCTACTAATATAATCTTAGGAAAGTTTTGAGCTTAACCATGAGACTTTGTATCTGGCTGTCAAGCTGGTGGATTTGTTTCTAAGCAAAGTACTTGTAAAGCGAGAGAAATTACAATTGGTCGGGACAACGGCCCTTTACATTTCAGCCAAATATGATGTAAATTTGAACTTATCTTAGTAATTTTTGTGCATACACAAAAACCAATATATAAAGAGATGTTAATATTCGTGGGATGATGGGTTTAGGAGCGATGTCCTCCAGTCATCGATGACTTCTGTTACATTTGCGACGACGCTTATCCACAGAGAGATGTAATTAAGATGGAAATGAAAATGCTGCGAGCGTTGAATTATGATATTGGTGTTCCACTCTCATACCGTTTCTTACGTCGCTACTCTAGGGTAATTTAAACGTTATTTTTAAATTTAAATTTGGACAAGCATTTAACAGTTGTGCTAGCAATTAAAACATTAAATAATTTAATCAACTGGTTATGTCAATACTATTTCCATATGTTATTTAGTGTGCCAAGTTGGACATGGACACATTGACACTTGCACGGTACATCTCGGAAATGTCCTTGATGGAATACGATTTTATTGACGTCCGTGAATCTATGTTGGCCGCCGGAGCTTTGCTCTTAGCTCTGGTTATGAAAGGTGTAACTGACCCTTGGAGCAAGACCCTTGAGTACTACAGTGGGTATTCCGTAGAAGATCTTTTTGATTTTACTCATCGACTTCACGCTTATCTCACCGACGTGCCATCCCATCTCAAGACTATACGCTCAAAATATTCTCACAAGTAAAGACTAATATATTGATTAAATAATGTTAGCGTCGTCCCGTTGTAGTTGTAATTTAATATCTTTTAATAATTCTAATCATGTTTTAATTATCTTATTTTCAGAGTATTTTTCGAAGCGGCCAAGGTCCCACTTCCCGATGAGCTCAAGCTATAAATTAGACTTATTTTTAAATTATGACAGAAGTACGACCAGATCATCTTTAAATAATTCTGTCTAACGAAAAACTGCACGAAGTGTCATACCTTTAAGTAATAATTTTATCCGAATGATGAGTAGTAATGCTCGATATTTTTCCACAGCTCTCTCCCTCACTTTGTTATACCAATGCAAACAGCAACGTGGCGTAATGTGGTTTAAAAAGCAATTAAGTGTGTTGTGTAGTGTACAATAATAAATAAACGTCAAATATTCCTAATCTGTGTTCAGTATCGAATGTTAAATTAAAAGTGCCAGTATTCATAAAATGCACTTGGTTTTTAAAAAATAGTTATTAATGTTCCGTGTTATAAATGTGATGTGAAGGTCTATGTAACTTTTCAGTTATGAATTTTGATATAGGTTTATATTTATGAATTCAGATTGTTTTTAAATTGTTGATTGGGTTTTTATAGATATGCGTGGTTTATTTTCAAATCTAGCGTAATGAACAGTACTTTAAACGTAACGAATAAAGTTGTGCTTTGTGTATGTTTCTGACAAAAATGAACGGTTTTTGTACGTATAAAAATAGCTCTTTATTCCCAACAACTGAATCTATTCATTTCCACATGCAGATGATGTGTAATGGACTCTGGGTATATAAATATCATAACAACAGAGTATTGAAAGGTATCTAATTAGGAGTCATTTGTAGAGGTTATTAATAAGGGTTGCATGCATTTAGATATTTGGCAAATAATATTAATTAGTATTATATGGGAGAGGGGCTTAAAGAGGCAGGAATCATTTGTTTGGTATCAGACTTTGCAGAATAGACTTGTATAATATTTTATAAGATATCAACGATATATTTTAATAATCATTATCAACAGTTGCGTATATGTTTGGGTTTTCAATAATAATAATAACAATAATTAAGGAATAACAACAGTTTTAACAAATACATTTGAGGTTCTTTGATGACAACATCATAGTTGGGGGATTTAAATAGGGATTCAAATTTAGGGTTTAAGTAGTAGCATCATTTAATTGCTGACCCATTTACCGACTTTGTCGACCAAAGTGTAGGTACAATCGGGGTATTGAACAGCACAGTCCTCTTGCTTGTCACCGGTGACGACGGCATCCTTGTAGAAGTCCATGCTCCTCATTTGCTTCCTGCGATTTCAAAAATAGGCGATTAAGAATAAAATATAAATCAGGCTTAAAACATAGAGGTAAAGGGATAGAACGTCTGGGAATTGCTTAGAGAGCATTTCATATCGTTTTGGCCAAAAGCCAGTGGCTTTCTTTCTCGATTTTTTTGGATTACTTTCAGACTTGGAATGGTTGGCTAACTTGATGGGATTATTATTGTAAATCTTATTTATTTCGTATATAGTATATAGCAAGTACCTGAACCATCCGGTGGCATAGTTGAAGATCTTGTTACGGCCAGCGGTACCTGAAGGAACATATAAGATATTGTTCTAAAATACGAGGCTCAGAGAGGAGTTGAGAATATGTAATGTCATTAGCTGTTTAAAGCTTTAAATGCAACAGTATAATTATAACTTACGCTCCATTTCGCAAGCAATTCGTTTGCGGCATCCATCTCCTTGGATCTTCATAACGGCGAAAGTGGTGTCGACGTAGTCGATGGAGTTGAGGACCTTGGACAAAAGACCGCCATCCTTGACAGCGTCATAATAGGGAGAGCTGGCAGATCGGCCCCATCCGTCACCGTGTCCGTCGCTAAGAAGGGGAGACAAGAGCATGTAGACCAAACCTCCGAAGGCAGCCAAGAC
Organism: Desoria tigrina; assembly: GCA_906901685.1. NCBI lineage: Eukaryota > Metazoa > Arthropoda > Collembola > Entomobryomorpha > Isotomidae > Desoria > Desoria tigrina. The sequence continues at coordinate 1,518,624 of CAJQTU010000010.1, read as the reverse complement.
CAACAAGTTCAAGACGAGGGCGACGATATCAGCCAAAGCTGGGTATTCTCCTACAAGAATAGAAACATAAGTCAGGCACTGATTTCCTGTAATTTTCCTGGAAATTGAAACCGGAAGTGAATAAGGCTTACCCTTGTGAGCGGCTCCCCATCCATCTCCACCACCACCTCCGTGTCCTCCATGTCCGACGTGGACAACTTCTGGGTGAGCGTCGTGGGTTCCGATCCCGAAACCACGCTTGCTGGAAGCTCCGGTAGCGGTTTTGGCTTTAGTGGCTGCGGATGCTACCGCGAGGCACATAAGCGTGACGAATAATATCTTATTCATGATTTATCTGTTTTTGGGGGAAAAGAAAGTCAAGCCATTAGAGAACCATTTAACTCATTAAAAAAACTCGAATAAAAAACATATTTCAGCATCTAGAAACAAGTATCGGATGTATCGATAAGAGCTTGTTGTGAGCTTTCATCGACATGGAGAAAGTGCTTTGCATCTTGTCGACATTGGATTGGATCTTGAGGCAGGGCAATTTGAGATTTGACGACTTGCACACAAGTAAGAAAGAGACTCGTCTTTGTCTACATGGGCTTTTTCATATGTAGGCTACGAGGTGAAAGTGTCACCCTCGATTTGACACCTTGCGAATTCTATGCAACTTTCTACATGGCAAAACCGGTGATGGTGGTTTTGGAGTTGGCTACCTTCTTTCTGACGATCCCAACTACGATTTCTCTCGTACGTCAGCCTTATAGCCCCAATTAATTGGAGGCGATATGATGATGATGCCCTTAGCTATCTTGTTCTTCTTTTTTCCAATTAGCCAAAATTGGCACCTTTGAAATGCAATCTGTAGTAAAAATGCGAAGGGATATAAAACTATCCCTGTAACAGCAGTTATACTCTACCTCGATCCCATCAGTTTTGTACATGAATTTTTTTAAATAAATCCTATTTTACAATGGATAATCATATTTGCACAAGCAAGGATCCCCTCATTCATCCTTATCTCTGAACTCTATCTAAACTTCTACTTTAAAGAAGAACTTTACTTGTTCATAAGGTGTGAGCTCTAAATGGTGATAACTCATTATGTGGTCTAATAATTCTGCCTCCTCTATGCCTATATGATATGATTCCTAAAAGACCAAACCGAACCTACACGTGAAGGCTTAAACATATGAAACGAATTATTAAAAAAATCCACTTGATGAGTTCATGGGTCGGCTACTCTCATTTATAAAGATCTGTACTTCTATATCCTCGCATTGTTGGATGCATTTAAGACAAAACATCTTTTTTATTTCAAAAAGAAAAGAAGTTATATACACTAGCCTATTTATTCATCCTCTCGGAAGACGATGATGAACTCGAACCTAAACTTTCAACCTCCACTCAAGATATCCCTATACTATATCTCAAATTTATAATGCATTAAAAATTGCAAATTGCAATCACCCAACCTACCTCTCGCATTAACAATTACAATACAACCAGTCATATCTCTATATAGATGTCTAAATAAGTTGAACCATTAAGAAAGCAAACCAACAAAGAAAAAACGGTGGTAGTGGTGGTGGTGGTGTGCTATGTTCAGAACTGAACAACTTGTTTGAAATGGATGCATGGTCACCACTACTTCAACCTCTAACCTCAAGAGAGATGATGAAAGATGATATATACTTATCGTTATTATAAGATACAAATAAATTTTATAAAAGAATAACATCTCTATCTTCTCTGCTGCAAACCCTATCATCATCTTTTTCCATATACGATCGTATTCGAAACAGAAAATAAAAAATATCCCAAAGGTCTATCTAAACCTTAAACTCTGTGCAAAAGAGAGACTTGCATGGGTCGAGATTAAATGGGGCATGAGGTTGCAACTGGCACTACTCTACGGTCTCAACTGGTCAAACAGGAAACCCATCCTTCATGAATCATGATTTGATACTTGCTCCCTTTGGAACTCTTCTTGTGCCTAACTTATCCTCTCTGTCTTAATTTTTTAAATGAATATATACAATCAGGCTCAACCCTCTTACATACTTAAGTAACAAGAACGAAACTGATATCGGCCAACAAAAAATCCCATGAAATGAAGGGAAAAAAGTCTCTGTGCTAGTTAGAAATATCCAAGTTAATACGAACTTGGTGAGCCAAAAAAACGACTCTGAATAAAAAGATGCCGGTCTCTCGATAAACTTTTTAAGGGGAAAAGGACATCGGATTGCTAATTTATATGCATTTCACATCTTTTGCAAAACTGGTCTAGCCGTTGATTTGAGAAGATTGCAGACTACTAATACTACTAGAGAGAGAGATCCTAGATTCGTTATAAGATTCGAATCAGGGCTAATTTGCATTGTTGCATCTCCCTGAGCTTTTTATTCCGTAATCGGGTGCACCAGTTACTAGAGATATGCAGAAGAAAAAATCAGGAACGGTATGAATCTACAATGAAGTGGACGATAATGCTGTTACACTTGTTTGTTATACTTAATTAAAGTGATCATCAAATGGGATAATCCCTTGTATAGCTAGGCTAGCTCCCTACAAGAAGGGAAATAGTTATTGGTAATTGAGAATTGGGATCCACCCAAGAAAGTCATGTTAAATTCCTTAAAAAACGGTTATAAAGCTGAATTGTTATTCCTAAAACGTATGAGATAAAAGGTAAATTTGACACTGGTAAATGGGGATAGAACCGGTATATCCTCCCGTATCACAACTGAACTTCGTATTTACTATTTACATTCCCCTGGCATTCCTGACACTAATTTACTGTATTGTTTTTAACCCTGCTAATGTCTGCCAAAAAAACACCCCAGGAATAAGGATGAGATTCTAAACGTTTTCTTATGAATCCCTTATATGAAATTAGCAAAATTAATAGTATTTAAGAAAAACAGTTATCTATGAAATGCAACTGCTTATTGCAGATCCATGAATTTCTAAAGTCTCTTTCTCCCCTGTCGTGTCTGTAAAAGTCAAATCACAAGTTGTGAAACCAAACCCAATCGATCCATCCAAAATCCAAGTTGCAATCCAGGGTTGGGGCAAGTAGGGTCACTTTCTCCATGGATTTCCAACTCCAAGATGACAAACACACAACTCAAGCTTCCATCCCAGTGGTGAAAGCACACACACAGTGTGATCTCTTTATACAGATTTCTTTTGACAAAAAATGTATAAACTGTCCAAAAAGGTTGTAATTTTGTTTGAAATTTCCGATAAATTTCAATCACCACAAAACTTATTGTATTTCGATATCCTTTAATATTTCTAGCAAATTCCTCTTCTCCCAAGATGCTGAGAATATGTTTCCGAAAAATTCGGGAAAAAATAAGTAAATCTCGAATTCTTTCAATAAATCCTCAAATCTTACTTTGTTATTGTGCTGTATCCCTTTGAGAATGATAAGCAAGTGATAAGTGCAAGGAAAGAGTGAAGAAACTGAACTGAATCAATGGACAGGTGGATGAACACCTTTTATATGAGCTACAAGTCTACGAGGATTTCGTATTGTAAGAAAGCAGTCGACTACGTTCCCCCTGTACTAACTACGATATCCCCAACCGCTTTTGCAGATAAGGTACGTGTTGCAATTACAAGGTATGGATGCTAATGTTACCGTAGTTAGAGGTAGGATCTGTCCCAGCCTTACAATAAACTACAACCAAATCTACCCAGAAGAACTTGTCAATGAAGAAGGGGAAAGCAGACGCTAGTTTAGTCGTTTAACTTGTAAGTAGCCTTAGTAGTTTGGATTGGACACTTTACATGGCCTAGGCCATGTTAAATGTTAACTATTTAAATGCCAGTGTAAAAAATGGACGGGGTGCATTGGGTGACGAGGATGATGAGGATCTTTCTTGATTCTTGAATTCCAATTCTTCAGGAAAAAAAAGCGATACAATACAATGTATCTTCGTGATATCGACGGTAGTGGTGGCTTTTGGTTATACTTTCTTACGGCGGATATACAGGTTCTTCAGGAGGAGCATTAGAAATCTCTCTGCTACTTACTTACCTATAGATAAGTGACCAAAAGTACGAAGAAGCTGTTTAAGTTGACTGGCTAGGATTTGCATTATATTAATTATTCCGCTCCTCTATAATTCATACATACGGACGGTGTACGGGTTGACTTTTATCCTAGCATTGTTGGTTTAGTTGTTGCAGAAAGCAGGCAGGGAGGACTCGAATTCGAAATTCGAATATCCATAATAATAACTACTGCCACAACTCCTCCGGTTGGATTGCCTTTCAATTCATTTGCAAACATTAGAATGGGAAATTGGTGAGTAGGATCAAGAATGATAATTCTCATATTCTCAATAGAGAAACAGCAGAAGAGTTAAAAACATATAGAACAAGGGATTGGTACAAAGAATAGAGGATATGATGAACGAAGCCAGTTTTTTTCATGCACTTTCCACCCAAAACTCGTATCACCTCGAAACCTTCTTTCATCATACATTATTATTACTACGGAACAACCTACAATCCTACATATTTCAATGCTGCCAATCTTCCGTTTATATTATAGGAACCTACTGCAAGGAGCAATAATAATAACAGTGTTAAAGTTCTATGGTAAAGGTAACCATTTAACTAACTACAAATGGGAAACAGAACCGGAGGAAACGACTTGGTGGTGGTGCACCTGGTCGTTTCCGTTTTTGATCTTAATGGATGGGAGATAGGGAACCTGAGACATGGCAAACCTTTTTTTAAAAGGTGTCTTTTTAATCGGTACTATTTGTCAATGACCTCTAACCTCTCTCACGTATATAATGCATTTATATTACTATTACTTTTCCTTAAAACCCACAATACAACAATGTGATTTGTAGTGTAGGCGAAATATATGCGGATTTTGCATGTTCCCATAATCGTTGCTTTTAGAAAGATTTCACTTATCCATCATCATATCGTCAAGTCAAATCACTCACGATTTTTTTCCCATAAATGAAGTATATTAAAACCATACTCGATCCTGACATGACATATGAAGTCTAGGAGTCTTGAACTTGAACTGACACCGCATATATACATTGTATTTTCCAACTTTTTCATAACAGGGTCGAGATTCTAGATATTTTTTTTCATATTAAAGTGAGATCTTGAATTCCTGATAGAGAGATGACTGTTACAGAATATATTAAAATTACAAGTAAAAACAAGAGAGGAGAATGTAATCCTGTTACCGTTCCTCCTTGGGTTCAGTCCTAATGTTTTAATTCTTTAAATGATCTCATGATGAGCATCTCCTCCCCCTTTTCAATTTCGATTTCATTTTGAAACCACATTTTTTCCTCGGATAGAATTGTCTAGGTATTTATCAACCTCTGTGGCCTGGTATTCACTCTGGTACCTTACGAGTTGAATGTGTGTACTAGATTTGGTTGGGTTGAGGTATTTGCCATTCATTTCAGGAGGCAGACGAACAAGGATGTATTTAATGCCTTAAATACGAGATTATGAGCTGTATGAAATGGATGATACCACTTGGTGGATGTCGTTAATTGCTTTAATCGATAATTTTTTTATCAAAGCATTAAGGTTAGGTATCAAAATTTTGAAGTACAATGGATTTTAGAACTTTCCTTCTGGTTTTATTCGTTTTTTATCATCAAATTTTAAAATATGCGCATTCATGTTCATCCTAATTATGTATTTTGTACGAGAAGGTATTTTCTTTGTTTTTTTTTGTCAATCGACTTTGTTTTGGTGTTATTGATCTTTTAAGCTATATTATTACGCAAATTAATTAATCAGGATTTTTTTTCGAACTACAAGGATCATGCGAACTTTCCCTAATGTAAGTCCTACTGGTCAATGTTCTTGTTTTTGTTTCAAAAATATTAGTCTTCATATTCATTCAGATGATGTTTTTTTCTCAATGAGAAAGTAAAGTTTTCTTTCGAGATCTTATTATTATTATTTTCTGCCAACTGACTTATGGGTTCTTTAGGTGTTATTGATCTTTAGGTCAACTAATTATTATGCAAATTATGTGTAGGATCAGACAAACTTTCCTTGGATTACTGGTTGCAGCAACTTATTGTATAAATAAAATAAACATGCAAGTCCTCTACAACACATATAGTGATGGATTAGGAGAGGAGGATTGCCTCAGCATAAGCCTAATCAAGAAATCCGCTGTTGAAGTGAAAGTTAGAGAGAAATAATAAATAGAAAGGCTAAAGAACTAAAGATCAGATTGGTAATAAGTTTAATGTATAGTAGACATGACAGACAGGACACTAGACTTAAGGTACAAGTTATATATGTGATGGGGTGAATACACTTTTGTTGAACCCTTTCATGCAATTTAGAAATAAGCTCTTTTAAAGCTCTATAAAGAAGAGGAACAAATCCGCTTACATTTGCTTTCCTGTCGGCATTAAATACTGTGGGGGTAGTAGTGGTTGCTAATCAGATAATTACTAAGTCTAATACTCTTTCATTAATTTGGTAAAACACACGGATTATGATCGAGATTACAAAAAATTATTATAATTTAAGAGGGGAAACTAACGATACTAAATATAAAGGCTCCGGATAAGTTTGTTATTAATTAGTTTTGGTTTCAATTTTAATTGGTCTTTGTTTGACATTGACATTCGTTTCTGAGTGTCTAAAGTAAATTACATGGGAACTTGTGAGTTTTCTAAACAAAACGTGTGTTTCTTGAAATGTTTCATTTATAGCTGCCTTTAGAATAGATTTGTCTAATTTCAGTATTTCTACAATTAACGATTTTAATGTTTCTTCTGAATTTGAACGGGTCAAATTGAGGAGTTTATAAGCTTGAGATATTCCACGTTCTATGCTTATCAATTCTGTTCTATTAATTTCTAAGTAGACTGATTTGACATAATTTCAAGATATTTCTATAAAATAAAACTTGCTATTTCTTTTTCATTTTGACTTGTAAATTTTATATTTTATAGAAATAACAAAAACTTTCTCAGCCCGACTAAACGACAGATGAAACCCAGAAATTTTATAGAATGACAAGTGTAATAAAGGTTATTCAAGGAAAACGATAGTAAAATATGGCTTATAAATGATAAACAATAACAAGAAAATAAACTGATACAAAAGGAGTAGACAACTTATTGTATACACACATTATAATAATATATGAGAAAATATTGTTTAAATTTTCTAGGTTAATTGCAATCCTTCCTACTGTGAATCTGATCCTTTGATTCTGCACCCACAATAATAAAAGACATGATACTTTTAAAAAAAAAATAAATAAAAACTTTGAAACTTTGATGATACTACACCCTCGAGGTATAAAAAGTTTCTCCCGGTTTTGACGAAATGTTAAATCACACACTCTTGACTCTGACTAAACAATACCGTTAACCTCGTGTGAATTAATTGAATATGTGAATCCCACTACTCTGCATTTTTCTGCAATTTTTATATTAGAAAAAAGTATGTTAATTTCCTTCTCTGTAAAACGCAAGGCTTTTATTTATCCGCAAGTAATTACTTTCTTATTTACGGACGATGTTCTTTTTCATTTTTCCGAGGTGCTTCAAACATACATGCGGAAACAGTGTGTTTTATGTGTTTGCAAAATTATAACAAAACTTATAAAGCAAAAACCCTGTTCACAAAGCAAACGTTTTCAGCGACATAGAACACTTTGAAATCGAAACCTACGGAAAATATATGCAAAACGTATTATTAATGACACATATTAAACCATTACAGCAAATCCCTCACTAAATAGAGGTAACTGATTAAACCGTAGCCCAAATTTGTTCAAATTTATTGCTGATTGTTGACAAGGCGTATGACACATGCCGAGTCTGGTGATTTATCACAGAAAATAACAAGAACAAATTAGAGTATCAGAATATCGAAAAATGATGTCAACTTAAGACTTAAAGCCTTGAGAAGGAACCCATCTCTTTAAGTTCTAAATAATTCGTAAACAGAACTCCCTGTCATTAGTATCACTTTACCATCATCCATCCTCGTGATTTTAATACATGATGAATTTGATAACTAGGAGACAAGGACATGGGAATGTGTAACACATTCAACGTTGACCGTTTCCAACTTTTCTGTAGCTTTTAAAACAAGACCGACACTGACACACTGTCATTGCCATTGTCATTGTAGATTCTAGTCTCAGTCTCAGGCTCATCCCTCTATAATCTTATTATAATTATTTAAGACTAGTTAGATACCATATGAAACTGGGTATAAGTTAATAAGTTTCAAGTTCTCGATGCACAGCTTACCAAGATTTTTTTGCCTTTTTTGCCTAACCCAAAGTTAAGGTTAGTACGTGTGGTGTATCCATGTGCACGCTTAATTTTTTGCGTTACTTTTGTTCTATCATCCTTCCGGCATAATATTCCTACTGCCACAATCCTGAGTAAAATATAATTTTGCCATATATTATCATCATCAATTTTGCATCATAAATATCACGATGATTAAGTTAGGGCTTATGAGGGTGGTTAAAAACCTTAGGAGTTGATATCCCAGAAGGATGCATTTCATTTAAAATTTACAATCCAACGACATGTAATTTTATTGCTTTAGACTAATTGGGAATTCATTTAAATGAATTGTTTGTCCTGTAAAGTACTCTTTTATGCTGTGTAAATGTTTCAAACGAGAAAGGAGATTTTGTCTTAGCTTGTTGGACTCTGGACTTGTGTTCCTGATTTATTTATTTAAAATCAAGTTCTGTAGCCTGTGCAATTCATATTTAAAATTCTACGTATAATATATTCAATACTAGAAAAGTAAGTTTAAATACAATACATAAGGGTAGAAAGATACAATAATTATTGTTATTGATGAAACTTAAAAATGTAGAGCAACGATAAGAAAAGTTATGAAAAAACATCGGGAGAACTAGTTATCACACTTTTAAGCTTAACGTATATTATGACTTAACTAATTGGGGTTTATTTTGATTTTGCTGGTCCAATAATGCCAAATTGTAGTTGTCTGATAGATAATGTACTGCAGTTAACTGTAACTGCTATTGAAATCCAATGAATTTTAAATATGGAATGATACGATTGTCTGCTGTAGACAAAGTTGCAAAAAAAGCTTAAAATTCAATTAACGAGTGAAAACAAGGATTTGAGATGAACTATATTTAAACTTCAAACCCTGCACGGCGAACCAGTTTGTACAAACAAGCCCTTTGCATTAGAGCTTAAAATGATGTACGTATAATCTCGAAACCAAGTTAACACCATAATGGAATTAAAGCCCATTGCTTATCGTCGTTTAATCAGACTGTAATCATATCGTAGCAAGTTTATCTTCTCTCGGGAGCTCCAAAGGCGTTTAAAATTTAGGACTTGAGATAGCTGAGATGAGAAGTGTCATCTCTAATGCTGTTTCCATGTTTAGGCTATTTCTTAGAATTTCGTATGTCCAATTCAAATTCTTAAAACTCATTCTAATAAGCCTTTATAAATATTTGAGTATAATCGATCGAGAACTTGAGATGTTTAAATTCATTGTTCTTATAATTGTGAAAATTCAAAAAAAAAAAAATTCGTGGTCGTGTGTCCAGGGATCTCTTGTGAGTGTACAGATGTCTTATATTTCAAATCCCTTCAGATTAGACAATTACTGTGTAGTTTATATGCAACGTATAACCCAATAATTTATATGCAACGCGATTGAGCTAACTGCATTTTTGGCGAAAGGATTTAATTCTCGTTTGACAATACAAATCGATCATTCGTGCATTTTTTTGCATAAAAATAAATAAAAAAAATTTGTCCTGAAAATTTATTGGAAGGATACTCTAAAACGGAGTAATTTTAAAATTCAAATAAATCAAACTGTATAGCTTTCGAAATAAGGTGTTGATAGCCAAAAACTGATGAGCTTAAAGCTTAATTAAATTGCGCTCTGAGCCTGTATAATAATGATTTGATGGAAACACAATTAAACTAACTTCCAATGTTTTAAATCCCTTCCATTTTCAGAAGTCTGCATCTAAAAAAATTACTGATTACGTTATTATTACTTCCAACACTTCAAAACGGATTGTAATCTGATGTTTCTGATGAGATAAGACGATTTGAAGATTCATGAATCTCATTTCAAAAAGAGTAAGCTTAAAAAAGATTATCAAGATGGTCAATGGTATGCTTTAAGAAGTTGGATCGGAGGCGTGAATCGTGTCGTGGGTGTTACTCCAACTCATTGTAAAAAAAAGCATGCAATATGCAACTTGCTGCACATTCAAAGATCAGAATTATATGAATTCAGCGGACGGTCACGATACAAATACAGTAATTTATTTGACATCCATCCCTTTTAATAAGACAGAGGAATTCGTTTCCATAAAATTTCATCGTTTTTTAGCTATTTTAAGTCTGACTATGCACTTATTTTATAATCCAAAAAAGTATAAGAGCGATGCAGATTTAGTATAGTATATCCAACAGTAAATAATTATGTAGTGGCAAAATTGTTGTTGGTAACTGACTCTGATGTCTTAATTCGGGCAAATTAACGGGTGCAGTTCTTTAAACTAGTATTTGTTTAAAATAAAATAAGCTAGAATTCGCCTGCTTTTAAGGCATTATTTTTTGAAGCTCGCTTAAGTCTTAAATAATCTACCCCCTTTGAATAAACATATATTATCCATTTTTTTTCCAAGGATCATGTATTTATCGATGAGAATCTGAAGGATTTATTTTCTACGAATAATAACGAATTGAAAACCTACGAGTTCTTTCTGTTGCGTTTAAATAAAACTTTTTGGAGGTTGCAGGTAATGAGAGCATATCGGCTGAAGTAGCATATAATATTATATGGAGTTCATTTAATTAAGACGTTATAAAATGCAGTTGAGGTTACAGTTGAAACTTAGAACAAATAAAATATTAAGGAATCTCTTGTGCATCTTTGTCTCTTAATATATATATTTGTTGCTAAACTGTTGGTCGTTTAAACTGAATGCAACAAGGCAAATATGACAGTCCCAAATTCTAAATGCAACATTGAAGTTGAAGTACATCAACTTTTAAGCTTTTAGATTGATACATGATGATGTGCTTGTTGACTGACAGCAGTATGCAAATTTTGATAAAATTCTGACAAAAACAAAGGGGAAAAAATTTGACTTTTCTGATACTGACTTTCTCTCTCAACAGTCACATTTCTTGTAATTACTGTGTTTATTTCGTGCTTCTCTTGTATCTCTCTGAATGCTTAATTTCGCCTTAAAAGCTGCAATTTCAGATGCATGGGTTAATAGTTGAAGTAACTCAGGTTGGGTAACGGTTGAAGATTCTTTTTTTATTTAAAAATTGTATGGAAAACGAAAATTGAAGGAAGTACACAATAATAATATTACACTGAATACAGAAGACTATTCGGTCTTCATGCATTAAATAAATCAATAATTAACAAAATAACGCTCTGAATTAGTAATAATAATTGGGACGTAACTAGTTGTCCAGCTCATAATTTTAAACATACAATCGCTATCTAGTTTTTGCCTGACATTTATTGTGTGTTTTTTAAATAAATTCAGTATTAAAATGCACTCAAAAGCTTAAACAAATTCCAACCAATTTTTATCTACAAAATCAAAAGCCCATCAGACATCGAATAAAAACCATTGTATACCTACTGACACATGGTAACAAATCATGGGTTATTAATTTACAAATTAAAAACCTGCCCTAAAGGCTCTCTTTTAAGATCGAGCTCTTCTATTCTACAGCCTAAATTGCAATTGTCCACCCAATTCCCAATACAAGTTATATGGAACGAATTTAATGAAACGAATCACTGTCTGCATTTTTGCATCGGTTCCTCAGATTCCGCCATCCCCAATCTACAGAGTAATCTACATTACATGAATGCTAATAATCCTACGAAATTCATTGAATATCGTCAAACGAACCAATGTTCATCTCTCTCTACGAACGAGCTCATCATCAAAGCATGAGGGCAGGTGAAAATGAGGTGAGGAGGCCAATCAACTGACCCGGAATCTAAGAATCTACGATACAACAAAATCATACACAGATAAACACACAGGAAACACAAGATAGAACTCGAATATTATTCAACTCCTCTTCATCACCTATGGTCATCACCTTTTCAATACAACAAAGGGAGATTAATTTTTTATTGGTTAAAAAAACTAAAAAAAACTATAAAAAAATACACTTTCCAAAATGCCATTTCTAGGATTGTCTTTTTTCCTGTTGTAAAATAAATTGATTAGGATGAGACTGAGAGTTTTGTGGCCTTTCGCTCTGATCTTTGACCTTTTAAGACCAGAACTGCTTTCTATGTACCTTAATTTATTACATTGTTGTTGGGACTTATATGAATGTAGGTAGGGGATTTCGTTTTTTTAAACCTGTCAATACATTAAAGTCGGAAAAGAATCACGGACATTAGTAGTTTAATTAATTTTTTAATGTAACTCAGTGAGTATTTTAATTCCAAAAGTTTAATTCTTTTAAATGGTTTTACAATTCTAGCTGACCTATTTCTATTATTAATTTCTACGATCTGTATGATCTATTAATAACTTTGATTTAAATCTACGACAATGGAAAAAATATGATGGGCTCTAATAATATGATTAAAATTGTGAATTTTTCCTTTCCGAGTTACGGTTACGGAAAGTGAAACTAAATTACAAAGATTAACTCTGTTAAATGTCACATTAAAGAAACTAATCCTGACAAATCATTAAAAAGTACATCTGTTTTGGCTTATACGATTTTAAATAACCAAATTACACAGGCACTTGGCATATAATCAGTTCTTAACAAAGATGTAGCGTTTTCCTTTATAAGATGTTTTACATGTAAAAGCTGACTTGAAACTATTGTTTCATACTTTAAAATTAACTAGCCAAGACTTTGTAAAAGATTAAATTTCGAAAAGAGTTCTTTAAAAAATATGCTAACTATAGATGAATTCCTTGATGATTTTCATTGAAATCTCTAGGATTTACCCAAACTTACTCAAGCAATTGAATGTTACAATTTACAATAGCTGCAAGGAATGCGCTTCATATAGCAGGTATTATTGGAATAATTAGAATTACGAGTTTTCATATATTTAAATGCATTTATTTCTTACGATACCTCAAAATGAGTTCAAATTTAAATTAGAGGAATGAACTTGAACTTGATAGAAATTCATCAAAATTCGTATATAGTTCATCATCGTGAGTTTATCTATTGGCTAAGGGTTTGAAGGATAAGACTGCATATTGGTTTAGATGGTTTCCTCTTCTACTACTGCCTCGTTTCTTTGCTTTGACCTCATTTACTAACCTATCATTCTTCTTTTTAAGAAGCAAAATACATGAAAAACATAATTATTACGAAGAAGGGAAAAACGGTAGAGTAGTGTATGTGCGTTTAATAACACGGTAATACTTAGGAACAATAATATGTGATAGATTAAAGTTTTAATCCCATAATATCATTACATTAATTAGATAGGTCTGTGTATGAAATTGATGATCTGAAAAGTGCATGTAACCGACCCTTGTGAAATAGTGGTCAGTTTTCATATAATTATATTCTTCCAATTTCTTAGATTTTACAAGCTGACATCCGGAAAATCCGTAATTAATACAATTATTAATTTTCCGCAGATTTTTTACAAATTTTCTTATGAGACATTATTAAAACTGAGTTTAAACTTTACATGAAATTGGTGTTGAGGATTAAGCAGGTACTATAAACTTGAAATTAATCACAAGGAAATCAGATGAAATCGGAAATCTAAAGAGAAAACTCTAACATTTTTGAAAATCGGACAATTGTAATATAAATTAAAAATATTAACATGAACTTCCTGCGGATTCATTCGTGATTCCCAAGGAATAATAATACAATATAAATATTATATTTATACGGCTCTCATCGTTTATTACCCATGAAATTTCGATAGAAAACAAACAGTCGTTTTACTACCGATTAATTACTGTGATTTTAAGTAGAAAGGTTTACATCGTATGAATATACATCTTATCATTGATTAATTACAATGTTCTGAGAAATCGTTCAACATTCAATCCAATGTTATTTGTATTTGGTATTTGCAGCTTGCTACACTATAAGAAAAAACAATGTTATTAGAAGGTTAACAAATGTAAAACAGGGTATAGAATAAATATGTTCGTGTATGTTTGTTTAGCTAAATTAAATTTATGAAATCCGACAGGAAAAAAAACTTTCATGTCATTAAATTATATTATTACTCGTTATCATCATCCAAAGAGTATCTATAGTTTATTGAACCGTCTCGAGATTGAGAAGGTTAAAGCATCTTGTTTATATATATATATCAAGATCGAAGGTGAACCATAATAATCCAAGTTCAATTTAAATTCTAAATTACGGTTTTTAAAGTAAATTAGCGACTAATTTTAGTACATTGTAGTGTTTATCGCTGTTGTTATATTCTGATAAAAACTGCATGGAACTCGTGCCGTTACCGAATATAAAAATAGCGATTGACGACGAAAAAATGAAAGTAAAAACTTAAAATTCATATTTAAGCTACAATCGAACTGCTCTATAATTATGACTGCATTTTTGGCAATTCTGAATAACCTCCCATTTCATAGGATGATAATGGTGATACGGGGTTAATAATAAGCGCTTTTTTATGGGATATAAAAAATAAAAATTCCTTGATGGTAATTAGGCTGAATTGGTCTAGGTTTGTTCCGTGTGCTGGTTCAACTCTATATAATTATGAATGAAACGGAGTGTATATAAGGTGAAGTGACATCGAAAGTTTATAATCTGATAAGTAGAGCTCTTCTTCTCGACTAAATTTTTTTTATCAACATTGTCTACCAAACAAAAACAACCAAATCAGATGAACTATGTGATGTACATATATATAAAGTGCCGTAAATATCCGAAATATTACCCCACGGGTGAATAAATGTTTTAGATCATCTGAGCGAGCTATTCCGGGGGGGGGGGGGGGAGGGGGCTCAAAACTGAGATTTACGGTAGATAGAAATATAGACGGTTTTGTAAATTTATCATAAGGTATGAACTAAGAACTCGTCTAATTATTCCAATGATTTTGTGTGAAGCCATAATAATGCTAATAATTTGCTAAGGTTGTAAAATAGTTATTACTATAAGACATGCTGATCATTTAAAAAACGTGTAAATGCAACTATAGATTGTATTTATTGGTCGATTCAGTAACCCAAGAGGCTGTAATTTGATAACTTGATAAGTTTTAGCCTTTTAAACTTCTTATACATTTGTAGTTTGTAGATGTTGCTTTTGTGACCACAAATAAGCGATTTTATCAGTTCATAACTCTATAATTATTACCAAATTTGGCATTCCGAATCTTGGCAAATCCATTCCGCTTTACAACAATTGGCTATAAAACAATGCATATATTATAATCTATATACACCTCCGTTAAATGTTAAATCTCCCTTGATTAAAATGTCAAAAGCGGTACAAGAATGTCATGGGACAGTCCAAATCCACCTCCATCCCAGAAAGAAAGTATACGACATAGGAATCAATTAAAGAATAAAATTCAAGAGTTAAACATTACAGGTTCCTTAAAGAAGAGGTAGCCGATTAAATTTCTTAAACTATGAACTACCATCATATATATAATGCCCACGGCTTTCAGGCGGATGGAAACTTGTAGATGGGACAATAAAATATAACTCAACGATAAGGGAGGACTCTTCTAGCATGTAGATATTGTTATTAATTATTTTAGCTATGTATTTGGGTAGTAAAGAAGGTCAATGAAAATCGAGTTTGACCAGTTCGACTATTTTCCAAAGCCAGAGAAGATGACAATGCCAATACCGTATAGTGTTCATGAATGCCATCCTCTTTGTTGTTGTTACAGGTTTGTTGTATGCCCGCATACATCTCGAATATAAATCGAAATTCAACAATTGTATCTATAGCGGCTAGGGCTTTTGAGAGAGAAATGCCTTTTGCATCGGTGCTAAATACCAGAATTCGAGCACACATGCAGATATGTAGCGGCTGGTAAATGGGCTGGGGTAGCTTATCCGTCTCGAGAAAACAAGAATTTTCGAATCATACCATTAAAATATTACTTATTTATTTGCGAGACTCTCTGTATGTGTATTTGATTGAATGTTCAAATTCTAGTTTTGAAGTTAGTAGGGAACTGGGCCATTCGAAGTAAGTTTTGGAAGTTGTAACCTCTTCTCTGTACCACAACCACTTGCCCTTAGTTGACTTGATTTGACAATTTCTCTTCAATTACATTCTAGTTCAATTTCATACCTTCTTTTCCTTTCTTCTTTCGTTTTGGCTAAAGTGAAAAAAACATGATAGGTTGTTTTGAATCCTGTTGATAACTTGGGCTTCTAGAAACCAGATATTTTTGAAAGCAAAATCTAATACAAAATGCACTTATTAGATACCTATCTTGATCGGATAATGTGAGGAAGGTTTTTGAACTCCCTTTCGTACAACCAAACAACAACCATTAGTACTGTCAAAATATCGATTTCTACGAATTAATCGATTTTTTTATGATTCAAATAACATCGTAAGCGTACTATTAATGTGTTATTAATGGGATGTTGCGGAGAAGAGAAACAGTTTTGGAATTGGTTTTCATACACCTAAGATAATTTTTTCATTTGCAACCACAATACTAATTTGATTTCACTGAGGTAATAAAAAATATACTTGGTGAAAGTTTCATGCTTTTTCTTAATCGGAAAAATGAGTTTATACTACGAAAAATTTGTTATTTTGACAAGGGAGAAACGAAGAAGATTTTATTAACTAATGTTTTCGCATAGTTAGCTTAAACCTTCACGTTTTGTGAAACTGAAAAATGTTGAATGTAATATAAATAAATACCGATGATAAACAGTTAATCAGTGATTTTCTCAAAAAATTAAAGAGCTAATGGAGTACATAAATGGATAGGATAATTATAAAAATCTAAAATTTAAATTCATATCATACTAGACACGTTGTCAAATAATAAACAGTCAATCGTTTTGTCAAAATTCGTGTAAACTTAACTAGAATTATCCGTAGGCTTCCAACAAGATTACAAGTATGTGTAGTCGGTATCGAAATAACTTTTAAATATTATAGCCTATATATAACGGCATTTTAATGTCCTCCCCAGTTATCGTCTTCCGATAGCTTCCTTTTCACTCCAGTGCTGATGGTGCTCGAACCGGTCATAACCTTGATCGTGGGGGTACCCCCACCTCCAGCGGAGTACTGAATAACAGGCTGACTTCCTATATTAGAAGAACCTCCATCTGAAATTAAATGAAATAATAAATAGTGAGCAGATAAGTATTCATTGGAAATGAAGTCTTGGTGACTTGGCAAAGGCTTAGTCTTAGAAATTATTTGGATTAACTTTGGTCTAAGTACCAATACAAAGAGTTTGAAATGCGACAAGAATTTTTGTTTTGTTTTTATACTCGATAAGTCGATATAGCTCAAGGTACGTGAATTGAGATCATGACTCAACATAACGATCTCAATTCACGTACCTTGTATGCAGCTAAATTAAGTTCTGGATGATTATGTGGACGATAAAGACGCAGTAGTAGATTAGCGGAGCAACCAGAAATTATGATTTTAGAATAACATTGCTATTACGACCGGGAAATGTTATATTTCCATAATTTAAATGTTAAATCGTCCGTCCTGGGTAAAGAGGAAGAAAGGTTATTGCAAAACCAGTATTATTTCTGTGAAGCTTTGTGGTAAATATAGACACTGACAATGCTCTTTAACAAGATTACATCAAAACCTACTTAGAACTGAGCGAGGTGGTAGAGTTTGTGGCGTCTTAAACACAGCAGATGAACCAGGAAGTCGTACGTTCGTAGTAGTAGGCTGGGATGAAGTGCTAGCAATGGCCTTTTTATAAAATTGTAATTGATAATTGGGCTGGGTGAGGCAAAATCTATCTGGTGGGAGCCTCAGGCCGGATGTGGATTTGAGTAAAGGCAAGGGTTGCGTGTTTTTATTTTTTGCCAAATCCAAAAGCATCTGTAAAACAGTGTTTATTGTTTATCTAATAATACCAAAGTATTAATACCCAACAATTTAATCTATCGGCGAATTTAAAAAAAAGTAAACTCTTACCTCTCGAGGAGGCACGGTGGTAAAAGCCTTGTTTGTAACCATTTTCACAGCCAATTTGATATCATCCACATCAATGGTTTTTTTCTTCGCATAGCTGGAGTACACCCGGGCTTCCTCAACTACATTTGTGACGTAACCTGATAATTTTTAATGACAGACAACGAAACAACATTAATTTCACATTTCGCAAGTCCATTTGTGGTAAAATACCATCTTTTTTGCCTTGTGGCTTAACCAGTGTACGCAAACAGATATTAAATGAGAGGCAAGCTTACGATAAACGAATTCAAGCATCTGATTGATAACCCGAGGTTCATGGAGTGTGACCCCCATTTCCTTCAGTAGGCTTTGCATAACTACAGCATCACGAGGTAGCTGCTTTGCTGTTGTGTGTGTCGAAGCCATAGCGTACAACTTCAAACGTCCAACGTAAAATGTGAAATTCTTGCTGCTGTATGTGGGCTAGACCGGCTCAAAGAATGACTCTAAACTAATTGTAAGACAGATGAATCCAGTCAGCCAGTCACCAGTTAGCACTGCAGGGTCAGTGCACAGTGAGAAAAGTGAAGTGAGTGAGCGACCAGACACCTTTCACCTTCGGTTCTCTTCTCGTCTATATGCTGAATTAGCTGAATGCTAAAAATAAATGTGAAATCAGAATCAGAATATCAGAAATTTTATATATTCCTGATTTCATATAACATTGAATTGAACATACAACATAACACATAATAAATAATATATCATGTCATGAATTTTTTTTTAAATTTGGAATTGCTTATATTCAATATTGTATACTGTACACTGTACACGCAATATACATTGTCTGTTATTGTGTATTGGTTATTGCTTTAATTCATTAACAAAATAAATTTAAATATAATAATACAATCATATCAATATCAATATACAATATATGCAATGTAATTTAGTGTTTCTAGTGCATAGTGTGTAAGTGTGTGTAGTGAATAGATCAAAATGAAAGATCAGTGAATACCCTGTCTGTGCCGCCCTGATCCTGATCCTGAACGGTCACGGAAAAAGCAATTAATTATTTATCGAGATTGACGTCGGTCAACGGGTCAACCACTTACTTACTTATCGAGATTATCGACCATCGACATCGAGTCGACGAGTCTTGTGTCTAAACAGGATTTGAAAAATTTGTAAATAGCGGTAATTTATATGAGGCGGCAGGAAGCTTCTTCAAGTCGTTCACAAATTCACATCTGCTTTTTATACTTTATGCTTCTTGAATTCTTGATGCTCATCCTCACCTATTCACTATTCATGTTTGATATTGTATTGTGTATTGTTATAATGTAAGAACGTATATTCAGTATTTGGTATTATTGAATTGATTGAACTTGTCTGAGCCTGGAATTTTGGTTTTGGTCTTGCCTGACACAAGCTCGCACGCCACGCACGTACGTCGCACTGACCGAAGAAGGAGGACCGAGAAAATTCGACATTCTAAAATTTTGCATTCGATTCGCTGTCACGAATCCATCAAAAATTCAACATTACAACATTGTCATTTTGCATTTCACATTTGTCATAATCAATATTTGTGATTTTGCATTGATTTTAATTTTGTGGTCTTATTCTTCATTCTTATCTAAATTTAATAACTTCTGACTTTAATTCACAATTCTGAATTCACAATGAATTGAATTATTAAATTAATTATATTTTGCTTTTTGGATTTTATGTTCATGTTCAATGTTTTTGGTTTTACGGTTTTATTGAATATTTGTAATTCAACCTTCAACCCATTCATTCCACGTACTTTGTTGTACGTACTAGTTTTCGAGTAATTTAGTTAGTTTGTAATTCGAGAGTGAGTGTTCGTAAACTCAAAATATAAGTGTGAAGTGAATAGCCAATACACAATAGCATTGCACATTGATTGCTATTTGGTATTTAATTCATAATTTGTCCGTCAAAATGATGACCATCCGCTGCATCAGTGATAAAGCCAAGACACCAAACGGTAAGTGAAATGTCTAGGGTGTAGCTGTAGGGATGAAGGAAGGACAAAGGACAATGTCAAATGTTGAGCCTATTTATTATGTAAATGTGAAATGTATTATGCCTTTATGCCTTCCTTTTACCTTTCCCTTGTGCCTTGTGCAATTCATAATCATCATGCAATGTTGAATGTGCAATCAATGATGGGTGTTTTGGAATTTTAGATTTTACATTACTTTTGTATTTAAATAATTTCAGTTTACCATACGCTTCTTGTTGGGGAAAAGTACTCAATAGGTCGTAAAGGAGGTGACATTAGTTTCCCGGAAGATCAGTCAATAAGCCGAAATCATGCTGAAATTGTTGTGGATCACCCGCCACCGAATGTGGTATGAATCTCACTTTAATTATGCATTGTTTACTTAATTAAGCTTAAGCATTCGTTTTATTGATGAACATTGTTATAATTGTATTTATGTTATGTCTTGGGTTTCGCTTCTGTTTTTCAGTCCGACCCACTACTGATACCTACACTGGTTCTCACGGACTTGGGTTCTAAGTTTGGAACCTTTACAAATGAGGGAATCGAGAGGAGATGTCAAATTTCGATGAGAGACCCTTTAAACCTTTCTCCAGGGGATAGATTTCGATTCGGGCTTCAGTGGAATGAGTTCAAGTAATAAAATTGAAAAAAAATTAGATCTTGAAATTCAGGTATCAATGGGAATGTTTGTGTCATGTATATTTGATTACTAAAATTGCAGAATTGAATACACCCCATTAGTCGTAACACCATCAACGTTGAAGGATCAACCGGCGTTGAAACACATAATAATGACTCTTGGAGGACACATGGTTAGAGAGTGGAGTGACAAATGTCACTACGTTGTAATGGATGTACTCACACTCACCATAAAAGTAGTTTGCGCTTTACTCGCAGCCAAACACATCGTTACTCCAGCATTTTTCAACGATCTATACGAATGTGTTAAAACGAAGAAAGGCCACCCAAATCCCGCTAGCTTCTTACCTCCATTTGGTGAAGCTATTCTTAAAAGGGATGGTCTGTCATTGCTACCAGATGTAAGAAGGACGCAACTTTTTGAGGGGAAAACCTTTTTATTTTCCAATCAGAAAGAACTTAGCAAATTGGGATGTACGATCCAAAGCGGAGGTAATTTGATCTGAATTAGAAGTTTAATCGGCAGTTGGAAAGATTTATAAACTAATTTAATATTAAAAGGTGGTACGAGTGCTTTGATTGCAACGGCTTCTAAAAGTGATTTACAGAACGAGAATTTCATTATAATGAAACCTAAACAGGAATATTCGATGCTGGATTCACAAATTCAAAAAGCTTTAGGTACTAAAGTTTTTAGTTTACCAAATAAAAAACTCTCTGAAAAGTCTGATCCCTCTTGGAGCACATGGGGGCGATCGGGTGATGAACGGTGATAAATAGTGTGCAGAATTAATTAATTATAATTACATTTTTATTATATAGAAATTTACAAAAAGGCCAATAAACGGATGATCCAAGACTCGGAAATTGGTCTGGCCGCAGTATACATTACTACCGCTATACATTGTAATCCTGTCGCGAATTTTGTTGAAACAAATCTTCCTAAACTTGGATCCCAAACCCAACAAACTCAAGCTTCTTCTGAAAGAACAGAAAACTCGGCGAGGGTTGTTGTACCAGAAACGCAGAATATTCCTACACAGATTTCAGTCACATCCCAGTCAGTGAATGTCGTGGAGGATTCTGAACCTATTGTCAAACAGGAGCCTAAGAGTGAAAAAGAAAAAGATCCAGTTAATTCAGCCAGTAGTTCCAAACTACCTAAACGGGACTTAACTGGAAATGAGGATGCCCCTGCCTCCAAGAAAAGGTGTGACACCTAAAGTTGTTATTATTTGTTATAATGTTTCGAAAACCCGAACAAACTCTTAATTAGTTATGTTAAGTATCCATTTTGTGAATAATGCCAGGAGTTAAAAACATACATAATAAGAATAAAAATAAAACAATATTTTATTATAAATAATCTCGAAAATCTTCAAAATTGCATGGCTCATTAAAGCTAAATTTTGATTAAAATATTTTATTTGAATGATCACATTCCGGGTTAGTAGACAGACTCCGTTTGGCATTAGTGGAGTTGATCTCATTTAGTTTTTTTATTTTATTTTAATTAGATTGGCTGATGAATCGTTGATCCCAAATGCATCTGGCAATAAGCGACTTCGTTCTGGGGGTGCAGTGGAATCTGAGAAGGCTTTGAGTTCATTGTTTGGTTTAAGCGATAGTGATTCCGAAGAAGACACTGTTCCAGAAACATTGCCTGAAGTTTTAAATAGGTCCGAAGAATCTGAATTATCGTACGAAGTCGTAGCCCGTTCAAACGATTTGACACCACAACTCATAAATATTGTACCTGATTCACCAGAACCTGAAATTCTCAGCACAAGTGTTGGAACTGGGATGGAAGCTGGTCCTTCAACTTTTCAAGTGCCTGCTACGCCTGAACCCCCACAACGAAGGGTTACCAGAGCCCGAGAGATAACTGAAGGTTCTGGAATGTCACAAACTCTAATTCAACCATCCAGTTCTAGTAGCAAAAGGAAGCTTCGAAGTTCAGATGAATCACCCGGCCCTTCACTGCAAACTCAAAATTCAAAGAAAAGGAAAACGAAGACCGATATTACGGATACAGTGGTTGACGAAGTCAAAAATAGTATTGCTGATACTCTTGTAAGCGATCCTGAAAATAACGACTTGACAAATCTAACCGAACAGGTAGAAATACTTTTATATATAAGACTATAAAATAAATTCGTAACTCATTTTGAAATTTTAAAACGATTTACGTTATAACTTATAGCTTACGATTCAGACGGTAAAGAGTGAACCAGATCCAGATGGTAAAATAAAACCATTTTTCGTGCCTGTAAAAATCTGCTCCCTATTGAAAAAACCAAAAGGTGAGCCGGAAGTACAAGTCGTGAATGGTGTAAATGTCAAGAATTTCAAGACATTCCGGAAAGTGTTGCCATTGACTCAGCAAAACAATGGTGGCTCTACAAGAAGTTCTGGTAATTCGTTTAGTGGTAGAAAACTTACATTCGAAGCTTTCGACTACTCGCCAAATGTGCTGGACACGTCATACGGGCCCACAAGTCCAAAAGCCGACCGATTGCGATGTCGGACTGAGCCAAGTAGGGCAAGTATTGATTTCGAAAACCTGCAATCAACTTCTACTACGCGTACGTAAAGAATTTATTTGTTTATTTCGTCTAATATATAGGTATGTATACACTTTTAATCAAATGTACAAATAATTACATTGCAGGAACAGCACCAATAAGGTCCAGTCGCAGAAATGGTACAAGGGAAGTTACTGCTCCGTGTTCAAAGGAAATGGATATAATTCAAAACGAAAATCGTCAAGAAGCCATTCCTCCGCCAGTATCATCGGACTTTGAAGAAGAGGAAGAAGACAAAGAAGACGATATCTGGGGATTTAATTGAATTTACAGAGGTATTTTGATCGAGTAGGCTATTATTACATTATTGGCTATGATGACATCAGATTTCACATCAATTTGGATTATCGAAACTATCCTTGAAACGCTACCAAACTTAAAAATAAAAGTACTTCTACAACAAGACAATATAATACTTGTAATTCGTAACTAATGACGTAGTTTTTATGACACATGAAAAGGCATTTCTTGGCATTGCTCTTGAATTAAATCAGTAAGAAAGTAGATAAGTAAACCTTGTCCTAACTAATCTCCTAGTTTAGTTTAAGTTTATAAAATATAATAGTTACAAGTTTCATCTACTCCGTTCAGAAGTTGAATTAATTATGAGTCCTTTGGAGAAGGAATAATATGAGTTTGACTGTCACCATTGGAACCATTGGTATCGTTAAGTATCTTTTCATCAACAATATTGTTAAAGTCAATCTTATAAGACGTTTCATGACTGCTCAACTGTCCAGTTGGAGTTGTTGATGTAGCATAAAAGGCTGAATTGCATCCTCCAGCCGAATCCGATCCACCACCAGAGGCAAACATGTTCGAGTAGGAAGCATACAAGTTTTGATGATGTGGATGAAAAGTTGTATACG
Organism: Desoria tigrina; assembly: GCA_906901685.1. Taxonomy (NCBI): domain Eukaryota; kingdom Metazoa; phylum Arthropoda; class Collembola; order Entomobryomorpha; family Isotomidae; genus Desoria; species Desoria tigrina. Next base: position 1,494,353 of record CAJQTU010000010.1, on the reverse strand, counting down.
ATGATGTTGGCTGCTGAGTGTTTAGATATGACTGACCTCCGACCTCTTGACCATTATATCCTCCCGAATAGGGCCATTCTGTTTGTGGGGGTAGTAAAGTCGTGTGAACTGCATTGAAGTTATTGAAATTCATTGTACTTCCACCTAATGATTTGAATGAGGGGTTACTTGAGACGGGTGAAAGTTAGGAAGGAGAAAGTTAGAATGCTTTAGTTAAACCACTCATTAATTACCTGGATTAGTTGCGACGTATGTGGCAGATTTCCTGGGAGGTTCACGCTTCCGCCATTTAGCTCTCCGGTTTTGAAACCAGACTTGGACCCTGGATTCACTCAGACGCAGTCGGATGGCTAATTCCTCTCGTGCAAATACGTCTGTTTTGTTAAAGACAATAAAAGAAGCAAATTAGAATTGTTTGGCAATGTAATAGTAGTCCGGTTTAAACGCTTGGGTTTAGAATTTTTAACGTTTTAAATGTGATTCTTTATTTTAACCTGACTGAAACGGAACCAAAACGGGAATGATTTAGAAGTTCCTTTGTTTTCAAATGAAAATGAGATTTTTTTTAATTTCAAAAAGTCTGTCTAAAAAATAAATCTTGGCCCATCTTCGATTTCTAGTTGCTAAAATTAGATAAGTTGAACATTTTAATTAATCGTTTCTTACCTGGATACGGAGCCCTTTCAAAGGCTCGTTCAAGCTCTTCCAATTGATAAGCTGTGAATGTGGTCCTGAAATAATACGACATATCGATTAGTTGAGATCATCTTCCTTCATAAATAAATTATTAAACCGTTGTGAAAGCACAGTCTTTGGAGAAAGTCTGCATTTAATTACCTCGTCTTTTTCTTCTTGGTCGTATTGTCCGCAGACTTCTTTGACTTTTCTTTCTTTGGTGGTGCGGAATTGGGGACTTGGGGTATCCCCGGAATCATTGTTCCCGACAAATTATTCGGATAACCATTTCCAGCCTCCTGTAACCCTCCCTGATCCCCTTTACTGGTGTACGGGAAATTAGCTAGGTTAATCGGACTAGTTGACTCAGTATTGGGGCAAATTGAGATTTGATTATTATTCGGATTTCCTCCGGGTGACATGATGGGCATTTGGGACAGGTCCGGGTAGTGCTGATGGAGACCCAGCATGACCTTTAAATGATTTAATTATATTGTCTTATTATCTACGCTAAATAATAGTAGATAACATACAGATATTCGAGATTTTCATGAAATTTTACATAAAAAGTCAGGAGAAAGTTCAGTCGGACTTATAACTTGGAGACAAAGCAGTTGCTCTCGAGTCGAGGTTCAAAAAAGCACTCAATTCTAGAAAATTGTATAAGCCATTGTGAGCGTTTCATGCTAAAATCAGGAATCAAAGCCAAGAGATACAACTAAAAAGTATGTAAGATGATTAAGTTTCTCACCTGAATAGAATGAAAGGGAGCGGTTCCCGACCCCCCTCCCGAATTATTATTAACTTTGGGCAGCAGAGCCGAGCCATCGTTATGATTGAGGTACAACTTGTTGTTGTTGGAAGGGTGATGTGCCGATGCGTCCTGTTGTTGGTGAGATTGGACGAGATGACCATCGATTGGAATAAGAGTCTGATGATGATTGCTCTGATTATGATGGTGATGCTGTTGTTGCTGATGATGAGGTGGAGGAGACAGATTGTGCCCATTGAAGCAATGAGTTGGGTCCAATTCAGGGAATAAGTTGTCATCTAAGGAATGTCCTTCCATACTGATTAAAGTTCAATTAATTACTCTCCTCCTATTCTCAAATCCGGAGCCGTTTTTCCCACTAATAAGTAATTGGGCTAGATGAGGCTGGTTAACTAAAGGAATTGGAATGATGATTATGATCCCTTTTCGTTTCAACACAATCAAATCAATTATCACCAATCAGACAAAATTCAATCAGTTAATATTTAACTCTCTCCAGTACTTCTGTATGTAACAGGACTCTATTCCTTCTCTCTGATAGATAACTCGGACTGATTGACCAAAATAGGCTCAACAAGTCCCAAGGCAGACTGTTAACTAACTGCTGGACAACTCCCAGGTTTACACTGATTGCCGAATTTAGGCAACTACCCCATAAACTCATCCTTTCAAAACCTAAGGTTCGTCATCATTATCCTATTCAATCCGAATGGACTTATTCCATCGTCATAATATGCAACATTTCCCGATATATAAGAGGATCTTCCTAAGCTACAACTTGTCCAATGATGTGCATGGACACGGCTATATGGACATGTTTTATTGTCCATTCCAAGTAAGTGAAATGGTTCAGCTCCGAAATAACCATGAAATCATAGCATAAAATAAGACCACAATATATGACGATATTGTTCCAATGGCTCAGGCCCTAACTGTTGAATCTGAATTCTAAGTGCAAAAGTGATCTTCCAAAGGGGTGGTCACAATTCTGCAGCCCAGCCCTATTTTTTTGATAAACCTTCGAGGGGACATCCCACTGCCTTGGATTCGGATGCTTCCAAATTCTAATAATATTATATATGATCTCGGACAGTTAGTCTACATGATCTGCTGTCAATTCATGTGTCGAAAGTTCTCGCAAACTATATACGATATGTAAGATAACACAAGGATTTAAAGCCAATCTTAGCCCTTGGGGTTGTTTTTAGTAGTGAGTTTTCGTTGAGTATGGGCACTTATTCTAGTGGTACGGTTATATAGGATGATATGAATCCTATTGGCAAGGATAGGACGCAATAATAATTTTTTTCATAATTTTGTAGCTTTGGATATATATGTGAAGACGATTTCAGAGAATGGCCCAACTCATTGAGCCAATTAACCAATTCTGGTAGAACTGGCTCAACTGGCATGAGAAATGGACTTCATGTCGTGTGTTTCGAACATAACCTCGTACTCGTATTCTTTTAGCCGAGAAAAATATTCCATCTTCTGCTGCGAGGCTCTGGTTGGATGTACAAAGAACTTTTCATGTACTTGGAGATCTGGAGATCAACATCATCAAGCTCAATCAACCATTTCCTGTCTCTTCCAGAGAGTCCTTGTGTCCCCTGCGTGTCCCCTCCTTCTCAATGAGATGCAATGATATACAAAAGATTAAAACACCATACATACGTATAAACCATTTGAATTCAGATAGAACAGAAGCATCAGATCGCGATGTACTTTAAGTGTAGAACCTACAGTTAACTGTAAAATACAGAGTTGTCCATTTAGTATTTATTTTATTTGTCCCGACAAGCGAGACGTAGTGGCTTGAAGGATGAAAATTTAGCTTGCCAGATTTTAGAATATAAAAAAAGTTGTGGAGATTTATTTTTCACTAGGCCACCACAGGCCCGATCGGGCCTTAGAAAACGTCGTCGATAAGCGATAGCAATAGTTGTCTTGAATTAAAAATTCTCAGAAGCGTGTACCAAATCACTATCACCCAGCCAGAGACCTTGACCTACCTCGCTGTTTTTCTGTAGACTTAATTTGTAAACGTATTGACTGATGATTGAATGTTGAATGTGTTCTGATCACCCCATAAATGAGTGATCACGGTTATCCATCCATTTCTAATAATAACCAACAATCCTCTTTGACCGAACATAATAATAAATCGAGGTGTTTGTCCTCGAAACGATGTCACTCGTAAGTTGTAAGTATTACACAATAATGTCGAAGATTTGACCTTTTCAAGGCCATAATTCAGGAGGCCAATATTTGACAATTCCAAAACAGCTGTTTTTAAATTACATTTCTAACATTCATAGCCAAAGATATTCTCGAGACGTTCCTCCTCTCAATTGATATGTCACACGATATTTAAAAAAAATCTACCGTATTGACGGTTATTAAGGTCAGGGGCCAAAATTTATAAATTTTAAAATGACCACAGAATTTCTCTACGGAAGTAGTTACAAATCGATGTCACACAATAGTTTCGAAAATTCGACCTTTTTGGACCGTTATTGAGGTCAGGAACCAAAATTTCGAAATTCCAAGATAGCCAAAGTATTTTTCAAAGTACAACGGTGTAAATCGATATGTCGCACGACCGTTTACGTACAATATTAGGTTAGATCAGGTTAGCCCAGGTATCAGGTCACAGGTAATTTAATTTCGCAACGTCATTAAGCCTACGCCAGTTCAAAATTTTTTAAAGAATTTTTTGCTATTTCAGTTTTTCGATAGATTGACTCACTAAAAAACGTATAGCTGGAACATCAGTTACAAACAAACAAACAAATGGCCAATTTTATGTATATGGATAGGATTTTTTAAAATTATAATTGAGTCTACAAAACTGGTATCGTTTTGTTGCATTTTTATATGATTAGAATGGAACAGAATCGTCTGACTAACTTACAATGGCAAATGCAAAGTCCCACATTACTACTTACCACCATGAACAAATTGGTGAAAGCCGAAAGACAGCATTGGAAAGGTGGTTTTAAATATAATATCTATATAATGTAATAAGTTCCTAGCAAAAACTAATCTCCTGGAAAATTTATGAAACTGTAAAAAATTACAAAGATTTTTATTTCTCTGTTACAAACTTCAGAAGTTTAATATGAATTCAAATGAAATAGTTTCAACATTTTAGGGAGTCTAGATTTTCGGTTTAAATAATTAATTTTAATTTATTGAAAGAATGGCAAAAATAAACCCATTCCAAAGAATGACAAAATAATTTATTAGTGCTTTGGCAGTCTCATATTCCCCGAGTCACAATTCATTAAATTAATCAGCTCCGATACTGTAATGGTTAATTCGACAATATTACCTTGCATAATGGTGACTGGAAATTCAAGTAGATTCATACTTTAAACCGTTTTGTTTAATTAGGATAATAACCATTGTAAAAAATTTGCAGAAACAGACTCTGGATGGAGGAGCACTGTAATTGCTTCGAGGTAGATTATAAGTACGATTAGGGGCATTCTGAGACAGTTAATTAAATCAATTCTTTGTAATTCTATCCAGGTAATTGTTTTACATTGAACTATATTAATGAACACAGCTATAAGGCTTTAACGCATTAGTTATTTGCAAATATGGCATGTTTCAAAAAGAAACTAATGATTAACAAATGTATTCAACTTAGCCTTAAATTGAAATTCGAAAACTGGAACTTCAAAAAATTGAGCCTACTTGAGCTGCTTGCCCTACATATTTCAACGACTACGAATTAAAACCCTTGATAATAATTTTATGAGATTTAAAATAGATCTTGCATTCTCCATTCTTTAAAATCCGATTTTAAGCCCCCAACAATTTCTTCACCCCAAATTCCAAATCCGTAAACCTCTTCAGTATGGTCCTCCAACCCCTAGACGATAATTAGACAATAATGATGAGGAGTAATCTGTCTTTTTCATGTCACAGGGCATATGCTCGGATTCAAAGGATTAAAATGACTGGGAATTTAATGAACTCGACATTATGTGAGAACTTTTTTACAATAACTACTAACTCCGGACTGATCTGTTCCTATTTATGGTCTCTCGATAGCTGGTCGTAGTAGTTTAGCGTTAGTGAAAGCAGGCAGGAGCACGCGATGAAGATCAAGAGATCTGTCTCATTTCCACCCGTTCCTGTCGTTTTTTATCATTTAATTGTACATTATCGATACAGTAATAGATTGATCGGGTTAAAAGTGGCAGATTGGCAGGAGATATTTACTCACTGACAAATCCAACACAAACGAAAGGGGTGTTTTAGCTCTTATTGTTAGCTATAGCTGTGCAACACTGCCAATGTCACTGCATTTTTTATCCTGATATTTCATCCGTCAAAATCCAACAAGGAATAAGGAAGGGTCATATACTGTATTGACTTTAATTTTTCAAGTGCAAAAGGGTTATTCCCTTGGGATTGTGGTAGTGTCACTTTTGATCTGTGAATTACGTGATAATAGATGATCCCTCTGAATCTCTTTAGATACAGAGCTTGTTGAATGAAAGGGTGAAGGACTCCTCGCTTAAACTTCTATATAATAGAAGTGAAGGGGTGAGCATTTGACTGCGGCCTGGACACGATTACTATTATTATTTAATAAAGTGTCCTATATTTTTCATATGATAAATACAAGGTCTATATACTCTTGGTTTCCTGGGTGTCTTTCTTTCAGGAGGTTGTGCCAGTAGCTCGATTTCGAAATTCCTATTTTAGTCTGGGGGAAAACAACCTTTTTTAGCCCGTTTCTACGGCAATTTTGAGCTAAAATCTGTCGGAAATGCAGAATTTTCAGAAATAAACTCAAAACCAGAGAGTTGAAATTGGTCTGTTGGAATCGTGATTTCTCTAGATTGCATCTACTAAAAAATATAACCGGGTATCAAAATGTAGAGAATTGTCTCTGCTACAAATCTAGTGAAACAGTTTTTCAAAATAACGCTTCACGGATTCGTATGGATTTTTTAACCGCTGTTTCTACGCGTTGCGAAGATGGAAGGCAAACCCACTTTTCATTTAAAATCTGAACTTTTTAGCTGAAATTCCCGTAGAAACGGGCTAAAAAGATTGTTTTCCCCTAGACTAAAATAGGAATTTCGAAATCGAGCTACTGGCACAACCTCTTGAAAGAAAGACACCCAGGAAACCAAGAGTATATAGACCTTGGATAAATATATAAAGTAGGTTTGTTTTAAGTGTCAGGGATGGACCCTACATTCACACGTCCTCCAATTTAAAATGTCAACGAGATCTGAGCAAAAGCCTGTAATTTTTATTTCACACAGTCTGACTCTTCTTCGTCTGAATATGTAATGAATTATAGTAATAAATGGTCCAGTCAATTATAGGGTCTATAAAAGCAATTTTTTCCCTGCCAGGTAAAACAAAGGCTGAAAAAATGTGCTTAATGATCCCTTCTGTAATCATGTGTAATATGACACCACGATACCGCAGAACTGGCCGAGTCCCTTATACCGGCACGCGTTGGTGCTATTAATTGTAACAATCAAACAATGAAGATAGTTGGATGAATGAATCCTTTGTTTAAATAAAGAAAAAATCTGTCTTTTGTTTTGTTTTGGGAAACGGAAACATTTGGGATTTTTTAAGGAAAATGTTTAAAGTTAGATTGGTAGTAATCTAATCTCAGACTTTATTTTATTTAGCTTTTTCGTAAAAGGATTAATACTGATTGGTTGTTGGCTCTAAAATGTTTGTCTTAAGTTTTGACAAGATTGAATTGATCAATGTTTCTCAGCTAAAAATGGCTTGATGTTTTAGAATGTTTTTGTTTTTAAATTCAAATGGACTGTTGGTTCATTTCATTGGGTACATTATAGACTGTAAGATGCAGGATTTGACAAGATCAATTTACAAGCGAATGATTTATTTGCGAGTGGTTAAAGCTTGAAAAGCCCTTCATCTGATAATTCCAATTTACAAAGCGTCTTCAGCGTTGAAATAAGTCTCACTTAATTCCCTTGTTGTTTATTTTTTATATTAGGAATTGTTCGATTCATGATGATGATTTGATGAATTTAAAACACTTAAAACCTCCTTTAAAATACTCATTTTGTAGTCCTCAACTAATTCCGTTGTTTTTTAAGTATACACAATTTTTAATTAGCCGAAATATCTTGATTTAATGCTGCAAAATGCCTTCCAAGCATTCAACCACATCTCACAACCAGCGATCCATTCGATTTCCTAATTTCTACAAAATTATTTCCAAACTCGAAACCATAAGTTCACAGGTTCCCACAGTAAGACTTTCATGGCGGAAATAGGATCTATAGAAATCTTATCTCCTCTCCGCCACTTCATATAAATGATTTCAAATTGAAAGGGTCAACATCACCATCACCCTATATTCCCATCGTACAACCCTCCATCAACCCCGAATTCAAGGGGATGCTCAAGAACCGAGGATACAGATTTAAAACAATTAGTAAAAGACGATCGACAATCGTCAGCAGCTCTACCAACAACCAACCTATATGCACTTTCCCATATATTATAGATAAAAACTACACAAAAACCTTTTAAGGATCATTAGTTCGTTAGAAGTACATTGTCGATTATTTGTATCCCAAATCCAACCTATGCCTATAACCAACCAATATTGCATTCAGAGCCATAAAGATGAGCCGATAAAAAGTTATCAGAGAGGCAGGTCCTCGTAATAAATAATTCCTATATTTTGTATCCAAAAGCAACAATTCGAATAAGGGGGTACTTGAGAAGGGCTCAAGTCCCAGTGGGAGGTCAATCTCTAGCTCTAGCTCTATAGATATACGCTCTGTTCCCACAATAATAACAGAATAACTGCGAGAGGGTAATAAAGTATCAGTAAAAGTGAGAAAGGAAACAATATGTAGAAAAAATTACGACAATTATTACGACGAAACTTGACCAGGGAATGATTATTATTACGACATTAGAAGAACATTTTTATAAATGTTACAAAAACGGGTAGTTTGGTCGACTGAATGAATGGGAGTCGGTGGTGGTTGGTGGTGGTGGTGGCAGTCTGTAGTGTTATGATGGGTCGTTAAGGGCTTCTCAGGAAGAGGAAGCAAGAATTTTTCGGATTAACAACAATACAGAATACAAAAGACTCATTTTTTGACTGAAGGGCCATTTCACTTCATCCAGAAACAACAATGTTGTATATATGAAAGGAAATATTATAGGAAAAATGCACGTTTAATACACTATATGCAATGAGCACTATGTACAGGGCTGAATGGGTGTGTTATGCATTGTGGGAACTGGCACGCGACCCTACACGAGCCGATGGGACCCTTAGATTACGTTACCAAACTTCATCATTTATTACTATTTATGAAACTATGGCCAATAATACACTCTAAATTACCCTCTTCATTCCAGGGTCCGTGTAGTTCGTACTCATCAAGGCTCTACTTCTACTACTACCCCCTCCGGTTTATCTAATTTTTTCCCGTTTTTGGAGATGTTATATGAATTTAAGTGGGATATATATGCAGTTTTTAGATAGCTAAACGGTATATAAATCCGTATGAACGACATTGGAAATCAGAGACTAGCCAAAATAAGATTTGGCTTTAAGAAATGAAGCGATTTGCAAGAGAAGAGACTCGATTATTTATGCACAACCAACAACAGTAAATTATGTCCGAACCTGCAACCTTGTTGACTTTTTTGCAACATGCAAATCGATGTATGAAAATTCCACAAAATTATATAGATATTCTTATTTATGTCTATGGAAAATTCATAGTACGCTAGAATACAATACAACTATACAACTTTGTAGAAATTACTTAGTTTTTACCTTTCCGGGTCACATTTATTTTATTCGTTGCAAACATATCATATCGAGTTCGTGAAGTAAAAAAAGCTAAAATTCTAAAATTCATACAAAATGTGTTACAAATCACTTGTACGTACATTGAAGATTTAAAATGACCGAGGTTGTTGAGAGAGAAATTTACATTAATTATCATTAAATAGACGTGATCGGTTTAAGCATTCAATGTTGTATTGACGCTTACGGTTACAGTTACTAAACGATAGTCATCATATCCATGCAAATAATGAAAATTAAAATAACGTTGATTTAGCAGACAATACAAATTTACAAATGAGACTATATTCTTATTGAACATCAGAGCTAAAAATTAAATATTATATTGTTACTTGAATTTCAGCGATAGACTAGATTGATCATAATCATTATTTCCCTATCATAGGCATAAGGATACAAAATGCAAACTAACTTAAATGAAGCCTGAGCGTCCGTTAGACAACCGTACTTCCGAGCAGAGGTACCGACTATGAATCCTCCTGAAAAAAAGACAAATAATATGAGATTCAAGAACAAAAATCCTAAGACCCATTTTAAGTAATTTAAAAGCAATTTTCATCAAGTTCCTAAATGTCATTCAAAAAGTATGTTTAAAATGTCATGATTATACAGTAAGGGTTATAATCACTAAAACTAAAAATTCTAAAACGCTGTTAGTTATTGATTACCTTTAATTTTTTAAGAGCATCTAGACCGGCCTGTTTGGCAACCCTACTCCGTATTTCTCCCCCCATCACAATCGTCACTGCGTGCTCCAACTGCAAGGGGGTGATAGTTTTTCGTCCGGTTTGCCTCAGGAGAGAAACAGATTCGGTGACGAGCCGTTCGAAAATATCCACCATGAAACAGTCAATGATGTCAACAGACTGTTGGGAGATTTGTTGTCGAGGGTAAGCCCCGTTAACCTGCTTAAGGATCTTCTTGTAGGCCCTTCCATAGCTCCCGTGGGACTTCATGACGCTGGGACCGGACTTTTTTTTTCTTGGAGCAACTGGAGCTGGTGCCACATACCCCGAAACGACCGGGGCCCTTACCACAGGAACTGGATCCACAGGAACGACAGGAGCTGGAGGTGGAACTACAGGGACTATTGGACCATCTAGGGACGCTGCCAATAATCCCAACCTCTGACTTAAAGTCCGGAACATCGTCCCCCTTCCATTTAACAGAGGCCGACGTGGTACTGCTGATGGTACCAGTGCCGGAGGGACCCCATTGTTGTTTGGGGTTACACTGGTTGTAGTTTGCCTCGTTGTGACTTGACTGACAACAGTGACAACTCGGTTAACCTGTAGTGAGGACTTTGATGACCCAGCATTGGAATTAGCCAATGCATTGTCTTTGAGAATTCTTGATGTAAGCGTCGGGCCCGGAACAGGAGCCCTGGGATTGCTAGTGCTAGGCGCCGCTTTTTTTGCACTAGGCAAGATTTTTGGCAGTTTTATCTTAGGTTTAGGTGGTGCCATTGTTGACGGGTGGGTTTGATTGTCTAATGAAAAAAATACATATTTATGGATAAGTATAAAAAATCAAGGTTTTTAAATTTCCTCATATCACAATGCTTGCTGATTAAAACAACTGGGAATTAAAATACCTTATGAAGTTTAACTGGAGATCCTTTCCAATTCCGGCAAACAGTGTCTGCTGTAAAAGGGGATATCGAATCGAACAGTACTATATAGAGGCAAATGGCCAGTTTTAAGTCCTAAGAAACCAAAGACTTTGCAATTTTTGCACCCTTGTACCAATATGAAAGACCAACTGACGACTAACTAACTACATCAAAGAAATAAAATGAAACTCATTGTCATGTCATCATGATAAAATGCAGGCTTTGTTGCATTGTTTCTATACTAAGCTGAACCTGGAAAAAATCCATATGAATTAGAATAGTATTTATTTGCAGGCAAATTAGGACGGGAACTAATTTGGATTTGGAACTCGTAACATAACAAGTATGTTCCCTGAATTCCCTCACTCTTGAAACAAGTATCTTTTGCTTTCGCGACTTTGGAACACTGCATGCATACATTCCATTTCCAAGCATGTTATTATGTAGATTTGTATTGTAGAAGCATTTCATATTCCAAGATTTTAGCATAGTTTTATCTTGTACTTTGTAGTTTTCTTTGTTCTACTTGAATTTATATAGTGAAATATATAGAACCTAATCTTATTAACGAAGAAAGCTAGGTAGAAATGAATTAATGAATGAAAGTAAATATTGATTAAAGCCCATTAAAAATTGTGTCATCAAACTCGCCAAGAGGGGCAAAGGAGCAGAGTCGTTTCCATTTAACCCTACCCCGAATAAAAAACTAATACACCCTTCAACCTCAACGTTAAAGTTAAAACACAAGAAAGGTCATCGTTATTAATCAAATTATTAAATCATATCAAGAAAATGGAATTTTCATGAAACTGTCCTAAAAGTTCCTATAATATTTACTTAAATATGGGTAAGCGACCTTGTTTCGTCTGTTGTGTAGGTCATTATAGTGTATCTATATAGTCATTTTATACATTTGATTCCATATTATTCCGGAGTGGAGACTTATTTTTAGAAAATTCGATTCGCATCATACTATTTCATATTCATATATTTTATATATAGTTAGTTGGTACCCTAACCCTAAGATTTCCTTCAGAATTTATCATTGGAAAAAGTGAAAGTAAGAAAAATGCATAAAAATAGACCAATCTATAATCTATAGTCAACTAGCCTTCACTTCATTTACAGTTTTGTACACAGTCTATGGTTTTGTAACACCGTTTACAATGCAATAGATTGTGTGAATAGAATAGGGTCGATGACGCGTCCAACTCGTGGATTCCTATACGCTGAAATGGAAGGCGGAACGGAGTCCAAAGTCCAACTTCTCTTCTGCCGTCATTCACAAGAACAATTCAGAGGTGTGAGACTAGATTAGCACTAGAGGAACATTTTCACACCTCCAAATTTTTGCTTAAAATAAATATCACGCGGACTAATCATAAAAACATATACCGAACAGATTATTTTTTTTAGGAATCATTATGTCATTGGCCCTCTAAACCCGTACGTACGGTACTGAAACTGAAACTTCTGTATAAATAGTAGATGATTATAAACTCATCTACGCAAAAGAGTAAACTTTGAAGTTTGTACGAGGAAAACAGGTTTTGGAAGTTTGTCAACAAATGAAATTATTATACAACCTCTTTTTCTTCACCTATATCCTTGTTCATTATATAGTGAGGTACAAATTAACAGCAGTGGATACTATTAAATACTTGCATGCGATTGTAGAAAATAATACAATATGCAATCTAAAAGGATAGGATGATAGGGATGAAAGGATTATAGTAACCATAAACACTATTTTTATATACTATGTAGGCTTCAGTATATAGTTTAACCTTAATATTGAGTAGCATAACATAACATTATTAGACTGAACTGTAATTGGGATAGGAAAGGTGCAAAGTCCAAAGTCTGACATCAAAGTATGAAGTATCAGTCAGTCAGACAAACAAGTATAGAGCTTTAACTAACTTTTCATGAATGTTTCAGGATTTGATGAACATTGAACCAAGAACCATCACAATCACAAGGAAGGTCTCTGTACAATCTCTCCGCACTTCGCATATCCGTATGTAATTTATTTAAGCACATTTTTTACAATATTATCATATCAATTGATAACTCGTGAAGTTTCCTCATTCATTCCCGAATCTGCGTCAAGATTAGAAACGACCCTTGTATGTTGTATTGTCTATGTATCAATTTTAACCATTCACCATTGGAATTTAGGATTAATTTAGGATTCTCTTGATTGCATTCTTCTTCCAGAGTCAAGACTCATCCCACCCACCAGTCAGGTCACGGGCCATCTCTTCCCTTCTGACGAGTACAGTTCCTAATCTGTAATCCTCTAACGAGCGTAATTTTATTTGACGATCAGATCAGCGATAGAATTAATTGAGCTACATACGAAGAGCAGGGCACTGCCGTTTTAGCATCTAAATATTGATTGACTCCGAACTGCCACGTCTAGACGAAGACGAAATCGATTATTCATCCGATACAACTGTCGTGGAATCAAAGGGAATCCAAAAATAATAAATAATTTACAATTTCAACCAAAATGTACAGACTTCAACAAAGCGCAAAGTTGGCCTGCGGATTGCAAAATGCTATCAGCAAAAAGCAACTCCAAGGCAGTATCAAGTAAGACAATGTCACAATAAATCGATGGTTCTTAAACCCTGCCTGAAATGAGACCAGGAATCAAAATACTATTATTTAGACTAATAAAATTTGATCAATCATTCCACAGAGCTGGAGTGATATGCCTTTCTCAACGCCCTATGGCCTCCGCTGCTCCCGATGCCAAGCCTGAACAAAAAGTTGAAAAAATTAAGAAGAAAGCTGCCGTGTCAAAATCATTTGCTATGAATATGTTCCGTGGAAATGTTGTCGCTGAGCAGGCTTTTCCATACCCGGATGTTCTCAATGCCGAGCAGCGCGAAACGCTTGAGGAATTGGTGGCCCCCACTCAGAAGTTCTTTGAAGAATCCAATGACCCTGCCAAGAACGACGCGGATGAAAAAGTTTCAGATGATACTATGCAAGGATTAAAAGATATGGGGGCTTTTGGATTACAGGTGAATTTCAGAAATATTTTATGGTTGTTTTGCATGTTTCTAAATACTATATACAAATTTTACATTTCTCGTATTGACAAAAAAACAATGAATCTGATTATCCTTCATAAAATATATTTTTTAATGTATTATTTTGTGCAATCTAGGTCCCTACAGACTTAAGTGGGCTGGGCTTGACCAATACGCAATATGCGAGACTTGTAGAAATCGTCGGTGCCCACGATATGGGTGTTGGAATCACACTTGGAGCTCATCAATCCATCGGATTTAAGGTTTATAATTTTATGAAAATATATTTATGAACTTTTTTTAATGTGAGTAGAAATTAACCTTTTTTCATTATTAGGGTATACTATTGTACGGAACTCCCGAACAGAAGAAAAAGTATTTGCCCGATGTTGCTACTGGCAAAAACATTGCAGCATTTGCTTTAACTGAACCAAGTAGTGGATCGGATGCTGCATCGATTAGAACTCGGGCCGTGTTATCCCCCGATGGGAAGCACTACATTCTGAATGGAACTAAACTTTGGATCAGTAACGGTGGAATTGCTGAGATTTTCACCGTATTTTGTCAAACGCCAGTTACTGACCCGGTTACAAGGATAACTAAAGACAAAGTCTCTGCGTTCATTGTCGAACGAGCTTTTGGTGGTGTTACTAATGGTTCTCCAGAAAAGAAAATGGGCATCAAAGCTTCAAACACTGCAGAGGTTTATTTTGATAACACAAAAGTTCCAGTGGAAAATCTACTGGGTGAACTTGGTGGTGGATTTAAGGTTAGTTTATTTATCGTTAAGTAATGTAATTTTATTTATGCAATATTTTAGCCTGTTAATTTGATTACAATAACTTTGTTCTGTTCAGGTATCTATGAACATTTTGAACAACGGTAGATTCGGCATGGGAGCAGCTCTCTCTGGAACCATGAGAGCCTCAATAGCTAAGGCTGTAGATTTCGCCACTAACCGCACACAATTCGGTCGTAAAATCGATAATTTTGGAGCTATTCAAGAGAAAATTGCTAGAATGTCCATGTTGCATTATGTTACCGAAAGTATTGCATACATGGTGGCAGGATATATGGACCAAGGCTGTGCTGATTATCATATTGAAGCGGCCATAAGCAAGGTAACGAAAACGAATACATAAAACATATAGGCGAAGGCAATCACCATTAAAATTTCTTTTAAAATAGCAGTTAATTTTTCTATTTTTAGATTTTCGCATCAGAGGCAGCTTGGACCGTTGTTGACGAAGCAATTCAAATAATGGGTGGAATGGGATTCATGAAGGAAACTGGCCTGGAACGAGTCTTACGTGACTTGCGAATTTTTAGAATCTTTGAAGGAACAAATGATATTCTTCGCCTATTCGTTGCCCTTGCAGGTATTTTTCAAATTAAATTAAAATCATTAATGGGTTGAAAACAAAGTTTCAATAAATAGATTTGTGACTCCCTTTTTAACTTAAATTAAAGGAATTCAACATGCTGGAGCACATCTCCGAGAACTGCAAAGCGCAATGAAAAATCCTGCTGCAAATATGGGTCTTATTTTGGGCGAAGCCACTAAGAGAGCATTCAAAAGTGTCGGACTAGCATCTTCCAGCAAAGACTTAGTTCCATTTGCACATTCTTCTTTATCAGCCGAGGCTAGTCTCGCTTCTCAAGTAAGTTGGCATATCCGAGATTTAAGAGATAACTGCAAAAGATTTTTCTCTAACAAGTTATTGTTTTAGGCTGTTCAAGACATAGGTGCTGCAGTCGAGGCAATTTTAATCAAGTTCGGGAAGGGAATTATCGAAGAGCAATTTCATTTAAATAGACTAGCTGATGCCACAATTGATGCATTCGCCATGGCTGCTGTTTTATCCCGAGCATCGCGGTCCCTGGAAAAGAATTTGCCTTCCGCAGCACATGAATCTTTAATGGCACAAGTGTGGTGCAGTGAGGTAAGCTATTTAATTTATTTAAAATTTATTTTGTTGTGGATCAATGTTTTACAAGAGTTACTTTTTACAGGCTTATGATAGAATCCAAATTAATTTGGAAAAAATGAAGGCCGCAAAAAGTGATGCAAACTTTAAGGCAATGTCACAGATCTCTAAGAATTTATGTAAAGAAGGTGGAGTAGCTCATCAAAACCCATTGGGATTTTAAACATAATATAATGTACGATACGGCAGACGCCGATTAAAATACAACATGATTGTCCTGAGAAGTTTTGTATGATATTTCTGTTAATTCAAGTCATAAAATACAATGTTATACGGATTATAAGAAAACCTGTAAACTTAAGTTTATTTTGTTAACCTGAACCTGTTAGATTTTACTTGTAATTGTAACTTTATTTTCTCCGCGAGCACCAGAATATATTTTTCATAGAATATTATTGATAGGAAATCGAATCGGTCGGTGTACTAATGCTGATAGATGCGCAGTTCCGCTATGGTAAAGCTAATTAATCGATGAGGAAGCGTAATAATTTAGTAGTTAGTATAACATGTTATCAAGTTGTGGATAATCTGGATAAGTCGATTTACAAATAAAAGAGCTGTTACATATTTTGTAGCGTATGGAAATGTTTTTGACGTGGAAATATCATGACATGTCTTCCTTTCATATGGTTAAATACACTTCCCCTTAGTCGGGCGAAGGTAGATCTAATTTTATCAAGAAATGCACAGTTATAATAGCTTAAGTGCATTAAAGGCAACAATTATTTCAAAAGCATTCCACATGCAGTATAACCTTCCCTCCCTTGTAATAGTTGGGATTTGTGATAGGGTTTGCAACCCAACACAACAATTTATTTCAGTGAAACAGACAATTTAGCATTATAAAATTGAGTTGAACCGTTTCAAGATCCAAACTGCCATATTAGCATCCTAAAATCGAATGTGATCATCCAAATTGATTCGACCTGTTAATCGTGTTGCATAAAGGGCAACAAATGGTATCGAATAACATTCCATAGTAAAGAACATCGGTGGCACTAGATGATGAGATTTCGTTACCTAAAAAACTTGTTCTGGTATGATTATAGCCGGGAACATAGTAAACAGTCGATAGTCAGTTAGCCAGCATTAATTGCAGCAGTAGATTACTTTGTTCCAACGTTCATCCACCTACCCACACAGGCTTCGCTTCAAGCATTACAGTCCGTAACTTACAGTACATAACTAAACATCATGTCTCTGAATAAAAACTACAAAATAATCCAAGATCCAGAATTTGGTAGGCACTTGATAGCAAGCCGAGACATACAACCCGGGGAAATCATCATTGACGAACCCCCCTTGGTGGCCGGACCTGTCTCGAATGGAAACCCAGCTTTCTCCCATGATGACGCTACATCTGAAAACAAATGCGTTTGCCCCGTCTGTTGTGTACTTATCACTGACAACTTCCAAACAATATGCGATAAGTGCGGACTTTCCCTATGCTCCGTCTCATGCTCCAATTCCCCATCTCATTCCTCACGGGAATGTAAAATCATCCAAAAACTCAATGAAACCGGAGCCAGTATCAAATCCCTGAAGGAAAAACCCTTGTATAACTTAATCAATGTCATAAGATGCCTTTTCCATCGGATTCACAGTCCCGAAATCAAGTGGGTTCAAATGGTTCAGTTGGAATCAAAAGTGAAAGCACTGGAGAAAGTCGGAACTTTCACCGACCTGGATCCCCTCTTCCAGCTCCTCCGCTGGGAATTCTTTATCGACGCATCGATATCTCAATTCAACTTATCGACATTATCATCTCCCAAGGACAACATATTTTTGGCAGCTCGGCACTGCCTCGGAGCAATGAGAACCAACTCCTTCAGCTCCTTCACCAACACCCACGCAAGGGAAGGCCTGTACTTTCTCTCGTCTCTAATGTCCCATAGTTGTGTCATGAATACGGATCGGCAAATCGATCAGGACAGGATGGTAACTCGGGCAGGAGGTGAAATCAAATCTGGACAGCCTATCACGACTTCCTATCTCAGTTATCTATCCGGAACTCCGGAGAGATTTAATGAGACGAGGTCTACGTGGCTATTCACGTGCCAATGCCTCCGATGTAGGGATCCAACTGAATGTGGAACACAAATGTCAACCGTTTCCTGTCCATCCTGTGCTCAAATTTCATTACAGCCTAATTTAACCAGAGTCGATGAAGGCGTCAATCCGAAGGACGATGATTTCTTAATGAACTATGACCTAATTTGGAAATGTGCCTATTCGGATTGTAATCAGGCCTTGGAAAAGGGCCTCGTTCCACCCGCATTAGAAGTCGTTCAGAAATTCAGGCCTCCAATTACTAAAGACATGATTTCCGACATCGAAGAGTGGCTGGAGAAATATGACAATCGGAACTACCTTCATCCAAGTCATTACCTATTTGCTCAAGCCAAATTCTACTTGTGCCAGTATTACGGTAGGGGTTCAAATGGAATCTCAAGCCTTGGTGTGGTCCAGTTGCGGAAAAAAGTCAACTACTGTTTGGAAATCCTACAAATATTCAATGAGTTATTCCAAGGAATTTACACCTTTCGTGGTAAGTATCTTTTAGTGGTAATTTCGTGTCATATTTACTTCTTTTTTTAATGAAAAGGTATATTATCCCGTCCGTAGGGATCATTCTGTTCGAGCTATGGTGTGGGCTGAGTGAAATCAAAAGGAGGACACAGAAGGATCTAACCCTAATTCCGGATTTCCAGACCATCGACTATAGCCATGTACGAATCAGTCAAATCCGAACGGATGCCTTGAACGCTTTACAATTTGCTTTGGTAAATTCTGCAGAAGAATCAATGGGATTGGTCCTCTCTGAAAATGAATCCTGATAAGCAGACACTAGGGTTTTATTCTAGTTTTAACACTTTCATGTTCTTGTTACAACCACTGGCCTCTACTTGATAACATTTAGAATATAACCATAATCCACATTTTTTGGATAACAATAAATTATCATCACACTTTCCATTTAACAACAACTGGCGTACGCTTTAATTGGTTTCGTTTGAACTATTTTTCTTAAAGTAATAGTTTTTGTTGAAGTGGCATGCGTCACTCTCATCACAATATCACATTTCATTCATGTGAACTTATTAATGCAGGTAATTGGTAATCCAATGGAATATAACATTACAGGGTTACTTTACACCATATTTTTCTAAAGATTGTTGAGTTTATATTAGATTATGTTGAGCAGTCAAGCTTCGTTTCATGCCCGATTAGCAGAAACCAAACATTCCACTAGTTTTTGTCCGTTGCTTTATATTAATTAGTTATTAATTAATTACTAATTACTAGACTTATTTCGTAGGCTAACAGAACAACCATGATTCACCCAACAAAGCCTTCTGCATTATCATAATATAATATTACTTATTTTTAAACTGCTTAACCCTTTTAATTATCTCTATAAATTTACTCCATCCACAATGATTCATGGCATATTATTTTCATACAAAAGACTAGAAAGGAATTCACTAAATTCTTTGATATAAGACAGAATATATAATAATTAAACTGAAATCATCATGATATGATAAATCTGATTTACAATACTATTTTTACAGAAATCGAGAACTCTGCTAAGCCTCTGACTTTAACCTTTTCCTAAAGATTAACAAAATATTATTTGTGACATATACTGTACATTGTAGATCTGGGAAAGTTACAACTTCTACAATTAAAGGAACAACCGGATTATGACACTAAATATACTACTATACCAACAATCGTTTTGTTGCTTTACAAAATATTGAAGCACCAATAATTAATAAGAAAATATAACTTAAATTGAAATATCTTCATCGAAATATTTAAAGCAAAAAGGATGACTTCGTAATTGACTTTTCATATATCGTCGGATAATTGTTTTGACTTCGTCAGAGTATTTTGGGAACGGAAGGTTAAATTTAAACAAACAAATGTAGTAGAAACAATTGGGTATAACTAGGCCATTTTAAAACAATCTTGGAACATAAAGAAACGATACATCTTCTTTAGTTAATTTGGATTTAACTTTTCATTTCGATTACTGAATCTAAGAAATATAATAATTGTCTGTCTATCTGTTTAGTATAATTTAGTTATATCGTCCGTCCGATTCAGTATTGTTTGAGTGAAAGCCTCTAGCAGTAGTCTAATCTTATTTCGTTCCGTAAGATTTCAAAGGTGATTAACTGTCTTTATCAGTGTTACATATAATTAGTCGTTAGTACCAAAATTGACGGCGATCAAAGTTTAGAACTCATTTGAGAATTTCAAAATTTTATCCTTATTATTATGCCAGATTGCGAATTATAGGTAACAAATATGGGCAGTTTGCAGAGCGTTTAATACAATAAAATATTCGAATTTTCGATAGATGTTTTGTTTTTAAGGTTTCTGAGTTATTAGCTAGTATTGACATTTCTAATTGTGCTAATGAAATAAATAAATACAAGCCATACTTAACAAAAGCGGAGGTAAGGGTGGTTACTTGGTGCACAGACATGATTAATGATTCAATCGTATCTTTAGTGAAAATATAACTGAAATTGAATAATAATCCAAGAAAATCCGACTTTGAATAAGGTATCGAAATATTTATAGAAATATCTTGTCTACCTACAACTATAAATTACCATTTATTTTGCTCTCAAAATCGCATCGTGCTCAATGGATTACTTCACACGTCATTTCCTGTGCTCAACACATAATACGTCCTCCACTTTGAGATACATGACATTTTTGGCTATATCGATTATTTGGATTTATGGACTAGGCGTATAATTTATTATACGGGCTGTATAGAAAACTCATGAATTTGAAATAGGAAGATCAATGGATACTTTTTAACTAGATAGAGTTTCTTGTTTTACTGGATCTGAAATAGGCAATCCAAGCGAGAAGGAAGAAGAGGAAGGGATACAATATATAATGCTCCAAATGAAGCCAATTCCTTATCGATCCAAATTCACTGATTTCTGTTGCTTTGTTGTATCATCGGTTTGTCGCTTGGTATAACTTTATCGAAACGTGGTTCTATTAAAACTGGCGAAAGACTGTTTTTAGCCAAGTTGTCGGTCGTCACTTGTCACCCAGCACTTTTTTTAGAGACAAACGTCAATGTTTGTTTTGATCTATAATTTTTTAATGGAATATTCTCATACGAAACAAACTATCCCATTATTACTGTTTCCCTAAGCAAAAGTGGCTTCGGATAATCAATAACGTTTTGAGCAATCTATTTATAACCTTCATTTCATTTTGCCTTCATTTCATTTCAGTTCCATGTGTGAGTAATAGGTCAGTATTCGTAGAATATAATAGTAGGACAATTTTCCTATCCGAGAGCCTTATTGCTTCAAAACTAGAGTTTATGGGGAATTACGTTAGCGAGCTGCACGAATATCAAGTTAGGTCAAATGTTAGGTTATATAGACTTTCCTAAAATCATTATTAGTTTCCAAAAAACCATCCCCGTCTGATGGTTATTATTTACTTTTCGCCATTACAGTGGTGACACTGCTTCATACCATTTTTGATTTCGACAGTTGTCAATAAGCCTAATGCTCGTATTTATAATGAGCCATCAAGCGATTTAAGTATGATGCCTTCCTCACATTAGACAATTTCGTATTTATAATGATATTTGATGATGATGGCGTACTCACAATCATGCTTCACTCACACTCCAATCAATTCATATTTATAATGATGATTTTGATGAAACCATCACACTCAAATCTTGATTATAATCAAGATTTCTGAGTGAGGTCAAGGAGTACACTCAGATTTGTCAAATCAGAGATTCTAACCAGATAATTATTATAAAATATATCTGAAATGTCAATAAACCGTCTCCAAAACTTTGAAACACGCTTGCAGCGTCGTCGTCGCATTCAGCGTGTCCTTTTGGTACGGATTTGAGACGGAAAATCCAATAGAATGCCAACAGGATTATTTTTATGCCTAGTAATTTTCGACATAT
Source organism: Desoria tigrina (assembly GCA_906901685.1). Taxonomy (NCBI): domain Eukaryota; kingdom Metazoa; phylum Arthropoda; class Collembola; order Entomobryomorpha; family Isotomidae; genus Desoria; species Desoria tigrina. The sequence goes on along the minus strand of CAJQTU010000010.1, from coordinate 1,472,430 downwards.
ACAAAATAACTATAAAATAATAATTTGATAGAAGAATGTTCAAGATCTATATTTAATTAAAAGTTTCGATGTCTGCTAAAGATTGTCTAATTAAAAGTTGAGTTCGTCGTCGTGTCAGTGTCATGGGTTGTTTTTGATGAGGAGTATATACCGTATTTTTAAAGGACAGTTTTGGTATTTATTGTTCCGAAGTCCGTCTTTCGGCTCTCCAGTACTGCTCTCGGTTTATTGTCTAGTTCCAATTCCAACAATATGTCCAAACGAATATAAACGGGGTTTTCACTGAAGTTTAAACACAATTAAAACCAATTTAATCCTTACTGAAAGCATTCACGATTCTACGAATATTTCTGAATTTTTCAATCCTTTCATATTTGTAAAATTTAATTTCTAAATCAAAGGCAAAAGTTCATGGAAAATTGGTCATGGTCATGAATTCGCACAATCTCTGAACCCAGTCAAATTGGCACAAATTATGATTAATTGTGAACCTTCAAATTCAAATATATACAAAACACGTGTGGTTTTAAAACGGATTATCGTGCTTGCTATTGTTGTCGTCGGACAGTCCTGTAGATGAACTATATTTTCAACCGCTTTTGATAGCCAATATAAATACAAGCCCATCGACTCAAGTGACCAAGGAGCACATCATAAGGGAGATTGGCGAGTCTCCCTTAAGCGGTGGCCCTCCTCTGACATCTTTCCCTCAGGGATCCATTGACGATGACAGGGTATTTAGAGACGATCGGCCTGACACCCTCGACTCGTACATTTCGACAAGAACAAAGAACGGACGACACGGAGACAAACGCTTATAATTTCGCTGACCCTTTCGACCACGCTGAATCCGTCGCTTCCACTAATTTTGACTCCAGGTTGGAATTTAGAAACTACTATCACTTGACAAATGCTACTTTTAAAGCAAACAACTTTAACAAATAATACATTTGCTTTCCCAAAAAATCAAGTTCAAATATACTCCAATCCAATCAGTATCAGTAATCGTAATCAGTAATCCAATACTTTCAGTTTAGACAATTTTTCCGACATTTTAAATCAGTTGAACTTAAAAAATCAAAAATTTCAGAGAGATTAGCGAGAGAATTAAATAAATTTTAAAATGTTTGGAAATAGTTTATGTCTATAGAATGCCAAAAGATGAATTCTCTGGATTTGTAACTTGAAGGCTATTAGAAAGATGCCTTCTCATTTTACAAACTAAACAATATACTGGGTTATGAGTTGCCAACAAATGAACGAACATTAAAAACTGTGGATTTAGCTTAGTTTATAATAGTTTAGTCAAGCGATGGAAGCGTCTGCACCGTAAATGGCCGTCCAAGTGACGAGTCGACCGTTCCAAGCGTCAGCAGTAGCAACAGTACGAGCCCAATCCTACAAACAAATTCTAACAATAAATTCCGAACGAAGTTATCAATAGGCCTACAATCTCCTATGACCCTGGGTCAAAAGTATCTGGGATTGGGATCAACTGTCCCTGCCTGTTACTGCCTGATACATGATATCCGGAAAATACAAAGTTCATAATCTTGGAAAGTGTGAGTTCAATTGAATTTGCAATATGCAATATTGCATATTGCAAAGGACTAGACACTGTGAGTATCCCTCTTGTGGTTAGGTGTATTTGATAGAACGAAAGGAGTCTGTAGAATACCATTCTACAGAAGACGATCTCATCGTCTGTCGTCTAGCTGTGTATCTGTAAATCTGTATGGATGTCACAGTTCAAGTACGAATAATAGTAATGTAGTGAACTTACGTGGACTCATGATAGTATTTATAGGTCAAAATACAAACTATCAGTTTCACTATTTAAAAAAATTAGATTTGAGCTATGATTAACTTCGAATCCAATTCAAGTTGAATTCGAATTTGAATTATTCAACTTCAATTTATAAATTCAAAACTCAGCTAAATTCAAGTTTCCCGCCCGCCAACGCTTGATTGTGAGTGTGAGTAAGGCTTTACGTAATGGATTGATCGAAATTCATTAAAAATACGAAATTGAGTATGAGTAAGGCATCACCTTTTCGTGAGGGGCTCATCAACATCAAAGTGATGGCTCATTATAAATACGAGCATAAGTCGTAATCTAAACTACTCTTTACTTTCGTCCATGGAAATTTTGTGATGAAAAATTGACAAGTAACACAATATACTTTACAGAGAAGCGGTACAAATATGAGTTGGTGTATGATAGTATATATTCGGTAGTCCGGTCCATAAAATGGATCCGAGATGGCTGGGCAAAGAGTTTGACTTAGATTCACCTGCCATGGCTAAAATTAACAAACGAATTTTTTGTAAAAATACAAACTTTTGGAATCACAAGACATAGTATAGTACAGTATGCAGTATAGTATAAATCATAAGAAAATATTGCTCTTACCACTGCTATTGGCATTAGTATCAAGAAATGATACAACACCATCACGGCATAGCCCATTATAGTCCATGTCCAATCCTTTAATTTTTCGACAGTGTAAGCACCTACAAGGAATACCAAGAAAGCTTAGTAACAAATAAAACATAAAATTAACATTTTAAAGAAATAACTTGATAAGGAAAAATACCTCCAACCCTTAGTAGATAGTAAGGGGTTACCAACATCATGAAATGCTGGATGAAATATATCTCCGTTTCAAACGGAAGCTATATATAACAAAGTATTTGTAAGTTATTTTCTGTTTGAGATATCAAGTAGAACCTATGGATGTTCTACTAAATAATTCGTTGTTTGCTTACGAAAAGTGTATTTGTGACAGGAAAGATCAATGCCAGCAGGCCTCCATTTAAGAAATTCAGGTGGATACGAAACAGAGCAGTGACAAATCGGGACGGGGTCGCCGCAAGTAAATATATCTGAATGAGGAATGATACAATAATGCAATCTTTTAGCACAGATTATTGCTTGAGGATGATACTTTTCTTTATATTATTGTCACTGCTATTATTACTCTATTGAAAATCTGAATCAGTCGATAGAAAATCTTACCTGAATCGCAGTAATAACATGACAGGGATTCAAGAGAAATATTACTGTTCTAGTCGCAAATTTATAGGCCACTTCCATTCCGAAGACCAGAGACACTATGGCAAGCAAAGCCTTTCGTCCTCCCCTGTCTCTCCTATGATTATTAAAGCAATAAGGCTCTCATTGTATTTTACATAATATAAAGCTTTTAAAAATTAATACAAATTTTAAACAATAATTACCTGGGGGCAGGTCGGTAATCAGGTAGGGTGCAATTTCTGAAACAATAAACAATTTAAACGCTTTGATAAAATATTGCGTGATTAATGAACCCAGAAAATGTTAATGAATGTGCCCTCTTTGCTACCTGTAAGCCCATGCCAAAAGCAGTGTCCCAAAGAGGCTTCCAAGTATGAATTCAAAGTAGCGTCTGCCAGGCGGTGTGAAATTAGCGCACGTAGGACCTCCATTACCAGCCAAATTAAAATATACTCCTCCAATCAACCAGTCTTTGATAACTTCCGGGCTGTATCCATACGAAGGCATCTTTTCCTGTGGCTTTTCACAGACTGGTAATTTATGTTGGCGATCGTTGTAGTTGTAAAGGAAGTCAGGGTTTTCTTTCGGACACACTAATGTATTTGGTGAATTGCCCAAAGTGTCTGATACTTCCACGCCTCCCTGTGCCACCACCTCCGACGGTATTAACTCACTTCCCCAAAAAATGATGATAGATTCACGATTCCCTGTAAATATTTCCAGAATATACTATATACAATTTAAAAGCTTAAACAAAATAAGGTCTTTTGCCTGTATTTAGTATTCGAATACTATAATATAAGAATGGTCTCATTGTTCTCACCCCTTCAAAATGTTAATGTCGAGGATTCGGCGATGGACTTTGCAGCTATATTGCCTATATCATCTAGAATTGTCATTGTCAGCCTAAAATATAATGTAAATCAAATGAAACTCAATTAGGCTACGTAGTTCAAAATTTAGCATCAATATTGAATATGCATAAATACGAGGGATGTAGATGTATACTATAATATCTAAATAAATAACGTAAGCTGCAAATTTCACGTAGGTTCCGAGTCTGCAATAAACTTGTATCCATAACGGATACGGAAGAAACGAAAAATCGGATTTTTGGGGGTTTTTGACATTTTAATGGACTTTTTGCTTGCACTTAGACGAGTAAACTGACTGAATAAAGGCAAAATATGAATATTGTCGTTCCGGTACGGTTACGTACCCAACCAACCATAGTACCATAGAATATCAAATTGAAAAGTACCAACATTTACTTAAACTTTTTCTCAACCAGATTTTCATAGATTTAATTGAATAGGTTCTCGAGATATCTTTCAAAAACTGGACAACATAAGAGTTCATGAGTTAACATGAGTTTTGACTTACCATTTTTGTTATTGCAGTCATTTTTAAAAGAAAAAAATTGTCCAGACAAGAGACAAGACACGCACTCAACGAACTACTTTCGTTTGTCGTTCGACTCTCGGACTCCGAAACCTCGAATCATCTACTCCGATCCCAATTTGAATGAATCGACCTGCCCGCAGGTACCTTCTTTCAATTTGCAATACGAGAATACACACCCCCTCTTTTTGCTTTTACTGACTGTGTTGCGCTTCACTGGAAAAACTTCTAACGGAGTAGCGACGAACAACGAAAAAACGAATAAGACTTCAACGGCTGGCTTTGTGTCGTGCTGTGCGTTTCGTTTCCGTTTATCGTATGTCATATGTCTTCAGGTTCAGGTAGGTATGTATGTATATGAGGTATTGGTATGGTTGCAAGTTTGAAGTTGCAGTTGACTCACAGCACACAGAGTTGCAATTTGTAATCTGCTGTGGATCGAACGAAGTTATCTTATTTCATCCAAAGATTATGACAAGCAGACTGTGGACTGAACTACTGCTGTATAAATTCCTTTCGTAGCAGCACAGTTCAGCAGTTGTCGCTTTCACAGGTTGGCACTTCGTCCTAGAACTGTGATTGTGAACAGTGTGAACTGAGTTGGCAGCATAACACGTTTCTCGATTCTTGGAGTTTCAGGTTTCAAGACAATAATCGATAATTGTTTAATAAACATACGAATTACGAACCGAATAATCAGTAACAATTTGGAAGGAAGGACGACTTTTGACTTTTGGAATCAATTTTATTCGACTAGCCGTCGGAATGGTCCACTTCCAGTAAAATGGGCAGACTCCTTTCATTGAGGCTGAAAGGCTGAAACATGTAAGGACGGCTTTCTCCGCCCCGTAAAAATAAGACGATAAAAAAACCAAGTCCTTGATGTCGGTAGATGACAGCCTCCAATCTACCCACTTCCTTTACATTCCCGCATAGTTGCCCGCTGGCACGCTAAATGAATTCCATTCCGGCCTTCTCCCGTTTTTCTCTGTGTATAAAATAAATACATTTATTTTAGAACCGTTAATTAGCGATTAACGGCTTTAATCCATAATCTCAATATATACATGATTTAGGAGCTACATCGAAATAAAGTCTCTCCAACGTCCAACCTCTAGAGCTACTTGCTCGACGTTGCGTTACATGTGGTCTAAAGTCTAGTGTCTAAAAACCCCTTCGCTCCGTCCGGGCCGGCCTCTCCATAAAGAACGACTCTTTGCACTACTTTGCAGTCTTTTAATCCAATTATCCAATTCTATATGAGGCAATAGGATGGCGATCATTGTAAGTATTTGATGCGCATTTCAATTCGACAATTTCGATTCCGAAGCTAACATTTTCGTGCTCGTGTTGTGATCCCGCTGGTGAAAAAACCGTGGTAGCGTGGTAGCAATGCTACCGGGAAATAAAAATTTTAACGACCTTTTTTTGCTGTTCACAATATATTGGACAGGCTAAAAATCTAAAAAGGGTCATCGGGAAATTTTTTGGCCGAATTTTTGCTACCGGGAAGACAACGGTTTTTTCACCAGTGTGCGATCCGAAACAGTAGTTCAAAGAGGAGGTTCGGAATCGACACTAGAATTTTCATAAAGCATTTGTGCTCTTTGATTCGACGGGTCCTTTAAAGCCATTTCATGTTACAGCAATGCAATGGGCTATGCGCTATGTAGCCTACTATGCAATAGACGAAACGAGTTTTATCCGCCGAGTCACAGAGCACAGGGTCTTTACACTACTACTCTACTGTACCTATGTTTGAAAAGCCACCTGTGTAGATTTATATGAGCTAGTCTCTGCTCTGGCCCCCAACCACACGTGCTGCTAAGCGATGAAATAAGGGAAAATGGCAAAAACCATTCATCTGCTAGCGTAGCTAACGGGAGGCCGTTGATAAGGTTCAGTCAGACCTATGTACTCTATTGTACTCACCATAGAATCACCGACAAATTGCGTCAATGCGACCTCTCTATCAAGCTTACAACTTATGGATTAAGTTGGTTAAGAACGCTCCATACTCATTATGGATTCCATAATTATTCCGTTATAATTATTATAACAGAAGACTTGTCAAGAACCTTATCAACGGCCTCCCGTTAGCCACGCTGCTGCATGCTGCGCTGGTAGATGGATTGTATCATTGTATGAATGAGTATACTTTACATTGAATTGAGTACTTTTTTGCTTGTTCAAGATGAAACCCTTCTATTGAACTTTTAATGCAAACTTTATAGTCTATTATTAATTTCACTAATTCAAAAGCATGACCACACTTTTACAGTGTGGAGAGCCCTCCCTACTGCACTGACATGACAGTATTAAATTGAGAATACCTACAAAGTAAGTTCGAGTTGGAGCTTGGAACAATATCATGTTTATATTCACCAAGTTCAAAGTTTGGACAAGAAAGATGTTTGTTGTTTCTGTATAGTTGTCGATCGTATTGATGTGTTTATAATTTAATTTAATAAACCTTATCGGATCGGTAGGGGCCGGAAGTATACTAAAAAATACTATAATATCAAATATAGGAGTATACTTCAGGGTATTGTTACTGAAGATGAGTATACCCTGTTGGAGAAGTGCGTGCGCTAGAATGTAAAACTATAGGGTCATCAAGGAGGCTCCCTTGTCTCATTATATTTTGGTTGGCAGCAACCTCTGAGAGTGGAAGGAAGGGAAGAAAGATAGTACAGTCACACAGTACAGTGTACAGAAAGCAGATTTTTAATCAAGTAGAATATAGAACTGTGAAATGAGAGAATAGCAAATAGTGAATAGTTTTAAGTTCAGCTGACATTGATCATTCATTTCGGTAATTAATGACAAATGACAAGTTTGAAGCTATATTTAATTCAAATTATTACAATCGATAATTATATAATGGCAGGACACAGGATGTTGATTTAAAATTAAGAGTCTTTAGTCTTACTGCATACTGTGTTCTGACACTGACTGACTGTCTTCACTCTTCACACTCACACATTCATTTCCAAATTTGTAAGTCTGGCTGGCACCTTGCCAAACAATTAACGGTGAACTAACTAAACGGGGGTACTTTTATTGCATTTCACTTTTTTCAATTTTTGCATCATTTATTTGTTATGATTTACATAAAAATTTTCATTTTATATCGTATTCTGTTCACTGTTTCAATTTTAAATCATTAATTCACAATTTTACTGCATTTCATTCAATATTATTAATTAATTGCAGTTAAATTATTGCAAATGATTTATCGATCTATGTTGTATGTTGTCAATTCACAATTGCACATTCAACATAGTTCACGTATTTTATTCATATGTCATAACACATAACGATACATGATATGCAATATGTCAATTTTTGGGTTTATTTATAAACGTTGAACAAGAACGGGTAAACCAGTACACAGTACACAGTACACAGTAAGTGAAGTAAGGCAAAGGCAGTCATAGGATCTAAGCCAAATTAAGCCGCAATTGGACACAATTTGGCTGCAGCTGAATTCAGCCGGTTTAAGGCTGAATTTAGCTCCAACAGCCAAATGTCGCCTTTTTCGGCTGAAATCAGCCTGTCGATGAAGCTTTATTTGGCCAAAAAAAGGCCGAGTGTGGCTTGTTCGACTTTAACATTTTCTATTGACAAAGCCTTGGACCGACGGGGAAAATGAAGCCCACGGCTGAATTCAGCGTTGTTTTTACTATAAGATTGAATTTTTTAAGTTGAAGACGGAGGTGGCGACAATACATTTATATCCATTATGCTAAGGCATGTTTTAAGATTTCTATAAAATCGTTCAGGGGCGGCCTCGGTCGCTTAATGCCTTCAACTCATCACATAAGCTCATTTTAAATAAGTTTTTTAATTAAATGCCAAATCACATCAAATATCAATTAAGTTTTGATATTATCCCTCGATACTGTGATTTCAAACACATGTAATAGTATTTTCGTAACATGAGTTTTAAATACGTTTGAAAATGTTTTAAATAGTGCATAATATTTCTAATACATCGACAATTACTTCAGATACATCGGAAGTCCTTAGGATGCCCATGCCCATACATCATGTATTTCCATATATTTCGGATACATTTTTAAAGATTTCAGATATATTTTTAAAGATTTCGGATACATCTTGAAATGTTTTAAATACAGTTTAAAAAATTTCAAACACGTTTAAAATATTGTTAAATTAAAAATGTAATCAATTGTAAAATATTTCACATAGATTTTTTAAATATTTCAAATACAATTAATAATATTTCAGCCAAATTTTACTGATTTTGCGAATATTTCAAACAGAATTAAATACATTTCAAACACAATTGAAAATCTTTCAAATGCATTTAACAATATTTTAGATAAGCCTACAATTTTTTTACGTAAGCTTAAAAAATATTTCCGAAAAGCCTAAACTTTTCTATTAAAGACAAAAGATTTCACAAGAGCTTTACAAATATTTCAGGCAAGCTAAAAAAAACACAGTAAAATATTTCAGATGAGATTAAAAACTATTGTAATTTATTTCAGAGCTCAAAAAATATTTCAAATAAACTTAAAAAATTGTGTTCAATATTTCAGAAATTTCAAAAATTAAAAAATATTTTAGATCTTAAAGGTTATAAAATAATTATGGTTAAAGTTTTCGAAATAATTCAGAAACATTCAGAATTTTAAGATATTTCAGAAACTTGCAAAAAATTAAAAAATAGAAATACATTACAACAGCTTTAAATTCGTTTTTGTAAAGTTCATAAGCATTAACAAATTTCACATACAGTTTACTTGAACTGATTTATTTTGAATACAATTCTATGTTGTTTATGTTCTAAAGCCTACTGGAGACCTACAAACTATTACAGATGACAGATTGTCGATTGATTGTTGATAAAAACTAACCCTTATTATTTATAACAAATTAAAAAATAGTCAAGACAGTCCAAGCACAAGCCAAAAAAATCAATTAAATCCATTTTTAATTAAATCTTAAACTTTTTAACTACAGAAAGTCAATAATAATATATTAAAACGCACTCCCTTAGTTTTGATCACAATTAAAATTAAAATTTCAAAATACATGTTAACAATAGAACAATAAAAAACATAGTACGTCAGAATTTTTGTATACATATATACAATACTTTTAATTAAATATATTTAATATTTTTTAAATGTATCTAAAATACTATATAATGCATTTGAAATATTTCCAATCCTTTGAAAATACCTTATAATGTATTTTGAATACTTCTCAATATGTTTAATGAAGGTATTTATTTTTGATTGTTTTGTAAAGGTATTTGAAATATTTTAAATTGTTTTGTAAAGGTATTTGAAATATTTTTAAATGTTTTGTAAATGTATTTGAAATATTTTGAAACTTTTATAAACGTATTTGAAATAATCTGAAATGTTTTATAAATGTATTTTAAATATTAAAAAAAAATGTTTTATAAAGGCATTTGAAATATTTTGAAATGTTTTATAAATGTATTTGAAATTATTTGATACTTTTATAAATGTATTTGAAATGTTTTAAAAATGTATTTAAAATTATTTGATACTTTTATAAATGTATTTGAAATAATCTTAAATGTTTTATAAATGTATTTGAAATTATTTGAAATGTTTTATAAATGTATTTGAAATTATTCGATACTTTTATAAATGTATTTGAAATAATCTGAAATGTTTTATAAATGTATTTTAAATATTTTGAAATGTTTTATAAATGTATTTGAAATTATTTGAAACTTTTATAAATGTATTTGAAATAATCTGAAATGTTTTATAAATGTATTGGAAATTATTTGAAATGTTTTATAAATGTATTTGAAATTATTCGATACTTTTATAAATTTTTTTTGAAATAATCTGAAATGTTTTATAAATGTATTTTAAATATTTTGAAATGTTTTATAAATGTATTTGAAATTATTTGAAACTTTTATAAATGTATTTGAAATAATCTGAAATGTTTTATAAATGTATTTTAAATATTTTGAAATGTTTTATAAATGTATTTGAAATTATTTGATACTTTTATAAATGTATTTGAAATAATCTGAAATGTTTTATAAATGTATTTTAAATATTTTGAAATGTTTTATAAATGTATTTGAAATTATTTGATACTTTTATAAATGTATTTGAAATAATTTGATACTTTTATAAATGTATTTGAAATAATTTGAAATGTTTTTAATATGAATTTTGAAATGATTTTAAAATGTTGAAATGTTATGTAACTGTTTTACTCTTCCTTGTAAGTAAGGTAAAATGCTTTGAAATGCCTTTGAAACATTTTCAAATGTATCTGAAATATTTTTCAATGCTTTTTATATTTTGTTTAAATGCATCTGAAGTATTTCACTTTTCTATTGAAGTATTTAAATATTTATTTAAAATCAAGATACAATAATATTTGTAAGTCTTTGAAATAGTGTAAAAAACGTATCGGAAGTATTTAGCAATGCATCTGAATCTGAAGTGATAGTTTATTTGGAGTATTTTAAAAGGTCAAGGATTTCTTTTCCTTTGTCAGTTGTTTGGATGGATGGACGGACGGAGTACTAATTTTAATAGATTAGTTAACACGTTAACAGTGAACTGTATCCGACACTGTTTTTCACAGCTTAATTTAGCCTGGCTTAATTAAGCTGTGTGAGGGAACATTTGGCTGTTAGAGCTAAATCCAGCCTTAAACCGGCTGAAATGAGCTCGGCCAAATTGTGTCCAATTGCGGCTAAATGTGGCTTAGATCCTATGACTGAAAGGGGCCAAATGTCAATGTTGAATGTCGCTGTCTGTGACCTGTTCACACTTCCACATGCAGTTCATATGTCATGTGTCATGCAGTCTTTTGTCTTTGTTGTTTGTTATCATTTATTGGTAGTTAGTTGAAGGAAATCTTAATATGTAATACATCATTTCACGGGTTCAGTTTTCAATTTCTAGCAGTTTTACAAATTAATAAATGACAAATGATGGGATTCGAAATTCCAAAATTATGAATTAGTTCATACGAGTTATATAATACTGATTCATCGATTCACCTCATGATGTTGCAGTAATATACAACAGTTAGTGTATGTATGTGGATCGTGACGACTGACTGTGCTCTACGATACGACTCGTATCGTAGAGCACCAAGGCAGGTAAAGTTGAATCTCCAAGGAGAAATTTCGAATAGAAGGTAAGGACACGTGAAGACTTTCGACGAAGACTACCTCTTTACGATTTTTCATTTGAACTGCCTTGGTAGAGCACAGTCAGTCGGATTTGGGATTCGGACTTTGGATACCACATTTTATATAAATGATGCATACGATTAGATTTCCATTTTTTGTAATGTCACATGTTTATTTTGTTTATTGTACCCTAGGTAATGTTGATCGCGGCTGTCACAATAAAATCAGATAACAAAAGGAGTCTGAAATAAAGGACGGGACGAGGAGGAGCAGGGAGAAAGACACAAGATTAAAGCAGACTAAACATAAATAGTCAATAATTAAGTGGAAGTGGCCTCTAAAACCCAGAGGTCTATTTTTGACCCTACCTTAACGTTACCGTGTATAAGGTTTGTGTCTGGGTACAGATACAACAGGGGCTGCTCCTGTTGGGTTGAATTTACTGTTGACTGTTTCTTCTTCGGTGGTCGGACATAGTTTCCAACCTTCAATCGTACATCATGATGAACTCAAAATCGGGAGTTCCTAAAAAGGAGGGGAAGATGCGGATTCGAGCCTTCCCTGTAAGTTATTTAATTTATATGTTTGTATGAATATATTAATATATATATGTTATTATTAACTTGACCATTTTAAATTTCCAGATGACAATGGACGAAAAGTATGTCGAGAGCATATGGGCTCTCTTGAAAAGTGCAATTCAAGAAATCCAAAAGAAAAATAACTCGGGACTGAGCTTTGAAGAACTGTATCGAAACGCATATACCATGGTCCTGCATAAGCATGGTGAAAGGCTCTACAATGGGTTGAAGGAAGTTGTGACTCAGCACTTGGAAACAAAGGTATTTGACATTTTTAATTTTATTGTTTGTTTCAAAACTGTGTTGTAGCGTAAGCGTGGTAGGATGGCTTAAGAATTTTTTTTAAATTTTAAGGTAAGAGAAGAGGTCCTCCGTTCGCTTCACAACAACTTTCTACAGACATTAAATCAGGCGTGGAATGATCATCAGACATCTATGGTTATGATACGTGATATCCTAATGTACATGGATCGTGTTTATGTCCAACAAAATAGTGTGGATAATGTCTATAACCTTGGACTTATTATCTTCCGTGATAAGGTAAGATTCATTTTAAAATATTTAAAATACATATCTTCGATATCTATATTTCGTTGAACCTACCTCTTTATTGTACTTGATAAAAAATTAACTTAATATTTTAAGGTGGTACGGTATGGTGGAATTAGAGATCATTTACGAGATACACTTCTCGACATGGTAATGCGGGAGCGACGCGGAGAAGTGGTTGATCGTCTGGCTATCAAAAACGCGTGTCAAATGTTAATGATTTTGGGAATTGAAGACCGTTCAGTTTACGAAGAAGATTTCGAACGTCCATTTTTACATCAATCTGCTGAGTTCTATAGAGTATGTTTTAAATTACTTTTGAATGACAATACAATATTAAGTGAAGAATATACGACAATGTTTATTTATGACTGTAGATGGAAAGTCAAAAGTTTCTTGCAGAAAATAGTGCATCAGTATACATTAAGAAAGTGGAAGCTCGAATAAATGAAGAAGCGGAAAGAGCAAAGCACTATTTAGATGAATCAACAGAACCTAGGATTGTAGAAGTTGTAGAAGATGAACTCATCAAGAAGCATATGCGAACAATTGTGGAAATGGAGAATTCTGGCGTTGTGCACATGTTAAAGTATCAAAAAACAGAAGATCTGGCTTGTATGTACAAATTGTTCAGCCGTGTCAATGAAGGATTAAAAACAATGGCGGACTGTATTAGTCGTTACCTACGCGAACAAGGTCAGGCACTTGTTCGTGAGGTTGAAGGAACTAACGCAATTCTATTTGTGCAGGTATATTTGATTCCTATTAATTATTGTTTTACATTTTAATTATGTATATATAGGTATATGTATTTATTTACCTATTGACACAAAAAGTACTAAAAATCGATGTTTATTTCAGAATCTGTTGGATCTTAAAGATCGATTTGACCATTTCCTCATCAACTCTTTCAACAACGACAAAATCTTCAAGCATATGATTGCATCTGACTTTGAATGCTTTCTGAATTTGAATCAAAAGTCCCCAGAATATCTTTCGTTGTTCATAGATGATAAGCTTAAGAAAGGAGTAAAAGGGGTATATTCTCGTATGAATTATGTATTAAAATATTTAAATCCGAGCTTAATTGCATTTCTTTTATTAGATGTCAGAGCAAGAAATTGAAACAGTTCTGGACAAGACTATGGTTCTATTCCGATTTTTACTAGAGAAAGACGTATTCGAAAGATACTACAAACAACACTTGGCTAAACGCTTGCTTCTAAATAAATCTGTTTCCGATGATAGTGAAAAGAACATGATTTCAAAACTGAAGGTAAATTTTAATACAATGACGATCTAGTATTACTGCTAAGGATTGTTTTTGAATTTGATGTACCTAATTTTCATAATGCGTTTAGACTGAGTGCGGGTGTCAGTTTACCACCAAGCTAGAGGGAATGTTCAAGGATATGACTGTCTCAAACACAATTATGGAAGAATTTAAGGAGAACATAGCTGGAACGGGAGTAAGCTTGTATGGCGTCGATTTAAGTGTCAGAGTTTTGACTACCGGTTTCTGGCCCACTCAGTCAGCTAATGCCAAGGGAATTATTCCACAGGCTCCTCGCGAGGCTTTTGAAGTTTTCAAAAGGTTAGTACTATTTATTCACTACTGCACTATATGTACTCAAATATAATCAATATCTCTCTTCCCAAGTGATTTGCTTTAATATAAAATGACGTTTATTTATTAAAGGTTTTATTTGGCCAAGCATAGTGGTCGTCAATTAACACTTAACCCTCAACTGGGGTCTGCAGATTTAAATGCTGTGTTCTATGGGCCTAAAAAAGAAGAAGGCGAAGGAAAAGATGGAGCAAGTTCATCAACGTCCTCCGTGCTACCAGCATCTATAAACCCAAAGCTGCTTGGAACACGAAAACACATAATTCAAGTTTCAACTTATCAAATGTGCATCTTAGTTTTATTCAATAATCGAGATGAACTAACATACGAGGAAATACTTCAGACCGACATCCCGGAGAAAGACCTCATTCGTGCCTTGCAGAGTTTGGCGATGGGAAAGGCTTCTCAGAGGATATTGACAAAAAACCCAAAGAACAAAGAGATAGAAAAAAGCGATACATTTAGAGTTAATGACTCTTTTACGTCGAAATTGCATAGGTGGGTATAATTTATTAGATAGAAGTAATATTTTTTTAATAGGATCTAACAATGCATAATACCATTTTATCTTTCGGCAGGGTTAAAATTCAGACTGTTGCAGCGAAAGGAGAATCTGAACCTGAACGAAAAGAAACGCGTAATAAGGTCGATGAAGACCGCAAACATGAAATAGAAGCAGCCATTGTTCGTATAATGAAGGCGAGGAAGAAGCTTCCGGTAAGCTACCTGGCCTGGCCCAAAAGAAACGTTGCGCTTAATTTTGTTCATCCATTTAATAAACGTAAAAGACTTAACTATTACTTTCTTGTTGTTTTTAGCACGCTAGTCTAGTAGCAGAATGTACAGAACAACTGAAAAGTCGATTTTTACCGCATCCTGTAGTAATTAAAAAGCGAATAGAAGGACTAATTGAACGTGAATATCTTGCACGAACAGCAGATGATAGGTATGCTCATTATACTTGATAAACCTATATAAATAGCCGCATTTCGATGAATACTAGATTGATGATAATATTTTGTTTTGCAGGAAAATTTACACGTACGTGGCTTAGTTAAGTGAAATCGGTAACTTTTACACAACAGCTACTAATTTGTATGAAAAAAGTTCCGGGCTCTCTCAACGACTCGTCTCATTCTATTTCTTTGACGTGTCCAGAGAAGGTCTCATCTCTCATTGTCAGTCTTCTGTTATTTATCCCCATCAACGACTGTTAGTTTGTACAGAACAACCCTAATATTTTATCGAAATCTCTTGTAAATTTTTGGTATAAAAAGATTACTTACTCGTACTTTGTGAGGTTCGATGCAAAAACTTTTGAAGTTCATTTGCTGTAACTGAATGGAAGTCGAAGTAGATGCATTCGAAGATGTCTCAGATTGGGAAAGGAATTAAAATTGGAAGTATTTTAGATGGAGTTATTATTTTTTAAATCTATCTTCAATGACGAATATAACAACGGAGAGATTTATGAGCTCCTCTCATACCTCAGTTGAACTCCATTTCTTCAAAAATCATGAGATCACACCTCAAGTCAATTGTGATAATAGGTAGTAGTAACCGATAAGAAAAAATAATTTAAGTCAATTATTCTGTACATGGTTGGTTAATTACATATGTATGAATATAAATAAGATTTAACATACTTATATTTATTATTACTAGATCCAGGGACTGCCATATTATAGTAGTACTGGGATTGCATGTATGTAGGTAGGTGTAGGTACCTCTATGATGTTTCTTAATGTTCGTCATTAGTTGTAGATTTTGGTCAGTGAGGAAAAAATTTGTAATTACTTATTTAATTAAAAGTTATGGGGCGCAGGAAGCAGGGCAGATATCATTTGGCCATATGAATGCTTCTTTGTTTTTCTACTGAAATTTTGTGAGCTTGATTTTTCATTTGAATGAAGCGTAGGGGTTTTATTTTAAGGATGCATATGATACATGAAATTGATTGATGGCTCGACTAATATAATTATAAATTTATTTTGCAATTGATAAACTAGTTTCAAAATGGAGTTTCTCGAGAGTGGACGTATTTATTTCAAACTGTTGAATTTAAAATTAACTCTTTTCTTGAGATATCCATTCCGACGGATAATCAGTGTTTAAAATAATGATGTACTCTGTATGCTTCAGTTTTGAGATACTTTCTTTCGGTAATTTAATACTTCTTTTTATTGTATGATGGCAATTATTATGCCAGGAATGTGTAATTGAAGTGGATGTATGTGACAGGTCCTTATTACCACCGCTACTTTAAATGGTGAAAATACATGTTCTTCGCATTATGAATCGTGAGATTGTACGAACATTATAGACGTTAACCTTCGTGATCATAACCATTTAAAGGGTAAAAATTAAATTATGGGATACATTAAATTGAAAACATAAGGCTATGTAGGTATATTATTAATACCAATGGAGCACAAAACTCGTCTATAATAAAAGAACTCCAACCATGAAAGATAATTACCTAAAAACATGATAAAATTAATAAAATTTGTTTCTTTGTACAAGACATAACAATATGCCTCTGCTCTGTGATGATGTTATTACTTTGCATTTTGCATTTTAATAATTCCATCATCATCACCATCCTCCAGCGTCCTAACTAAAGTAATAACTTCATCATGATGTGAGACTATTTCTTCTGCTCCGACGTATGCTCCATATCGAATTTCGGTCCCATATCCTTCGATGCTGATGATAACTATGATAAGGAAGATGAGGTTGATGATGGTGGTATGGGTTAAAGAGCTAACTATCTGGCCCTATCCGTTGAATAAATCATGAGAGACAAATAGCCAAAGGAGGACATCGTCAGGGGAATTAACTTCCACTGAAACGAACTCATTGTACCAAGGAAGCAGGTCTTATCCTTATAAATTTCCATGCTACATCCTACATCCTTCTGCTTCATTCCTTCTCATCATTGAGTGGTTAATGAACCTTATGTTCCCGAGACATTTTTTAGCTCTGTTCCCACATGTATATATAGTATATTGTGTTATAAAGCTTATTTAGTTATTTCTACGTACGAATCCTATAGTATTTGCATGGGATTGCTATTTGACTAAAATTTATTTACCTCGGGAAAAGTCGAAGTTGTCCCAAAATACTATGCTCTATTCATGGGATTGTAAATGGCTTTGTTTGATGGCGATAACAACGCAAGGGAACCACCCGGTCATAAATTTATCATAGCTTTGTAATTTCATTTTGTGGTAAGCATATTAAATAGGTTGTTCAATATCCCTTTTCGACCGCAGTTGAGGACTTGGCGAATGTTTGAGTAATTTAGGTTGTAACTTTGTTAGTATGAAACCAAATCTGCCGTTTGGTATTGAAATAAGTCCCTCTAATGGTAATTTAAATACGGCAAATAAATATCAAGAAATGGCAAGTTTGTATATCCTTTGGATCATTTAAGAATAACTCCCCATGGGTTCTTGTTTCAGTAAGTACGTATTCGTTGGCAGCCCTGTCTTACTGAAAAATAAGAGCTTGGATTAAGCCCCTCTAAACGGAGAAAATTTAAATAATTTAGTCTCATTTAAATAAAACTGACAAGTTTTGCTACGACAAAACTCTTGTAAATTCTTATAAAAAATTCCTAGCAAACTTAAATAATTACCCGAGGGTATTTGCTTTTTTAATAATTAGTTAGCTGAGTCAGCATATATAGAAATTTCAGTTTTGTTTTATTATGGAAAACACCTCAATGCAATGGTGGTAACAATGTTTTTGATTCAATCTGATAAAATAATTACGATGGCATAATTAGTGATTGAATCCGAGAAGGGATGAAGCCTCAAGTTACAAAAGATCACACTTCACTGTCACAAAAGTGATGATTAAAAACGTGCCAACTAGGAGTTCCTCTGATCCGTATCTCTTCACATTCGCATGGATTCCTACTACATTTTACATTATCAAAATATTCTCCAGCATTAGTCTCTCATTTATTCATTTCCTTGTTGGCTTTATAGTATAATCATTATATCCTTGTATATTATAGGGAAGTAAATGTACAGGCTTCTGTTACTCCGCATAATAGTAGCTATTATACTCTCCCATCGTAGTTTAGGTATCGTCTGGTTTGGTAATCAGCAGAAGGATTTGCATAAATCTCGTGTGACTATAACAAATGACAAATGACAAATGATGGGAAGGCAGGGGTAGCATGGATCTTATTATATCCATCCATATCGTTTGTTATGCATCACATTCAACGTTCTCAGCATATGGATGGATAATAGGGTAATTTATTTATGGAGAGAGGAGCCTATCCTTCTACGACGACTTTCACTGAATGAATGAACTGTCTGTCATGTCAGTCTTCTCGAATCTCAAAGTCTCAAAAGCTTGGCTCTTCCACCGGCGAGGATGTCTAGTCTCTAGTCAGTTCTCTATTAGATACTCAATTTTAGATTGTATTCGGGATTCAAAGTATAAAATTCATGCAGCTTGGATTCTGGATATTCATACAGGGTCTTTTCAAACTCGGATTGTGTAGAAATAGGTAGAAAAATGTGATAAAATAGGTAGAAAATATGTAGTTAGACTTTCTCTTTGTGTAGATTCAGTTGTTACTGAAAGTCAGGAGTTATCATTCCTGGAATAGTAAAGTCGCCTAAATAACCTCCCATATTGTGATAAGGTTATGAATGGTTTTAGATTGAGCCCCCGAATTGGCTCTATATTACGTATTTTTCTAGAAAAAGGAGAAAGTCAAGAAATCAGGCCAAATGCTGGTAATGATGTTTAAGTAAAGTCCCAGTTAGCGGTAGACATATAGCTAACAATTTAATATCTCCCGGAATAACTGCCTCCCCAAAATAACTCCCTCATCTTCGAGCAGACCATAATAAGGAGCCCCCAGTTGAAGGACTTCTTTCCGTACAGAAAGAACCAAAAAAATCTGCAGAAATAAGCCCTTGTCACTTCCAGTAACTATCTTTACGAAGCACCCTGTAATATATGCAAATTCATAGCTAGTTTTGGGAGTCTTCGGGGGTGTTAATGAGCAAATGAAGACTAAAGAGAATAAAATAGAGTACAATTTATGGAAATGCATAGGAAGGAGCATGTAAGATAATATGTTGTTACTTAATAGGTATGCTTTTAGATGAACTCGATTCCCTTTCCAGCTTGACTCCGTTTCCCTTTTAGAAATCCACCGTTTCCCTTATCACACTTTCCCATTACTCTCTGTTTGCTTTCTTCTGCCTCTCACAAAACCGAAAATTAAAATGACGAGAATAGATGAAGGAGAGAGAGGGAAGGATCAGAAGCTAATAAGGCACGTCATTTTATTAGTACCATCATGAACCTGACGCCTATCTCGTTCCGAATTCAGGAAATTGGTAAGGCAATACACAATACCGAGACGACCTACAAAGTTCGAAAGTTTACCTCTTCAAAACGAAGCACTTTGGGTCCTGTTATCCACATTATTAGGTAAATCTCGGATGAAACTTCCAGCAATTACTGTAGTTCCTCCTTCAAAACAGGGTGTAATGCGTAAATTATTAACCAGGTCTCTGAAGATGAGTCCAATCAGATCGTCATCTTTTGTTTTTCCTAAAATTCCTCGTAAATACGGCAATACTCGTATACATTCCCAACCTTCTCCGCTCCCATTCTCACAATATAACACGCTTCATCTTCTGCATTTACGTTCTGGCCCCTTAATGTACCGTTATGTCATGTTTATGTTATGTTATGACGTTATTAGAGCCCTAGAGAGCTCCTCCCTCCGCCTAAAAGAGGAAATTGTCCTTGTTGGAGAGAGAGAAAACAGTGAAAGTTAATGTAGCGAAAAGAATGGAGATGATGACGATGTTCTTAAATTCTTAGTTGCTTCCTCATCTTGTTGGGGAAAAAGAAAGCTCAGAAAATTTCCAAGGGGGAGGGGGAATGAAGTGTAGTGGTACTAACAATCTTTTTACTACTTCCACCACCAGTTACTTGCTAAAAACAATATTAAGGATAAAAGTTTTATTATACTGCACTACAGGGCTCATTTCATTCCCGAAAATTGCTTCGTAGCATCATCAGCTAGGATGTCCTAGATATGTTTTTTACCAGCACTGTAAGTGGAGTATTTAGAAATCGGAATAAAGTGCAATTAAGGCCGGACAGAATGGTCCAAGAGGGAAAGTCAATTGATCCGCTTTAATGGATGGACGGGAGGAGAGAAAGTTTTTAAATTTAGTCATAAAAATAAATCGGGATGAAACTGGTGGAGCTTGTCGTGGTGGTGGTGGTCCAGGTTACCTCTGCCAAAGTAGTAGACTCTAGGAGAAGCAAGGTTTATTAGACGCTAGGCACGGGCAGTTTTTTAAGAGTTTGATCCTACTCCCAGTTTGTAATGTGTCCCGTGAGGGCCTTGTTAATTGCTAAGGAAGTTAGTGGAATGCTTCTGGGAAAAAAGTGACTAAACTACTACATAAGTAATTACATATAATAGATATAATATAGGAAAAGGTGTTCATAATATATAATCCATTCCATATAAGCGGAAGAGTAATATATTGCCCCGTGGTACCTGTGGGCTTCGGCCATTTGGGCTAATAGAGGGACCGAGGATATTAATGTTTGTATGGTATTAAATTCCTCTTACTATTAGGTGTTTTCCTATACCTCCCTTCTAATACACAGTATTAGTAGAAGGTAAATTTTATGGCACAGTAATTGTGGAGAAAGTAGAGGCTCTCGTCTAAGTAAACTTGGTTAAAAAGCGTATCTGGTGGACCAAGTGGGCTATATTTTATATTTTACCATCACAGATTCCTTCCCTGAGCTAACTATAAATTGCACCTCTTCTTTCTATCTATACCAAATACTAGAGAATAAGTTAGAGGAAACGGTCTAAAATTATGTACTACGTACTTCAATATACGAAAGTCCTTGGTTCTATTATATTATTACACGTCGGATTTAGGAAGACAATTAATTTCACTTCAAAAAGAGGGCCAATTGTCTCGGGAAACACTAATGATATTACAAGGGAGGGGGTCGTGGGGCCTCTACTTTATTCCAATAATAAAAATCCCACTCCTGTAGTGAGCACGTAATAGGAAATCGGTATTAGTTAGTGATCTCCTCTATCTATAGTATCCCTCCTATCCCACCTTAAACAGCTCCTAATGCCCTCCCTACAAACTACAGATCTCCCATGTAATTCCTAAAGTCTTAGAGGAACTTTAGAAAGCGAGAATATTACATTTCCTATCCAACTTCCCTAACATAACATCCTAACGTTAGTCGATATTCGACAATCGACCAGTCAAGTCGATCCATCCACTCTTCATTTCTTACACGAGGAAATGAATGGTGGTGGATCTCTATCCCCGTTCCTGAAGCAGGAGAAAGCAATAATGGATTTGAAATCGTTGATTTCCTCGAGCCGGGAGTCCTTGAGATCTTGAGATCCAGAGTTCCAGCACTAAAGATAGGAGAGGAACTAAAGATAGTTTACAATGCATTATGCATTATGTATTACGAGGAAAGTAGTCTTACATTTTGTTTTATTATGCACTATCTACTAGAGAGAAGCAATAATATTTGTATGCAAATCTTATTGAAGAAGACAGGTATTAATTCTTAGTTCTTTAGAGAGAGAGAGAGAGGAAAAAGGAGAGATCGGCGGAGGGGAGAAAGGCAATATGTACGTTAGCTGCTATTTTAGTACCCAGTCAGAGATCGGTATCAGAAACGGAAAAAGGTTGGATTGCCTGGATTTAATATTATATGATCTATAAATGCATATATAAAGGACTATATAGGTACAAGTTACATTGTTATATTAGTGGGGGGGAATATATTGGATTGTCGTGGGATGAGAGTCTGACAAATGAAAATAAATAGCTCCTATTACAACTATTATGTATTACTAAACTAAATCAACCTCGAAGCCCAGCGTGTCGTAAATGGCCAAAAGTCTCGAAAAAGGTAAGGAACGGGAGAGGGAAAAGGCTGCTGGGAAAGGATAGAATAGTATGTATGTGGATATAGGAGCTATTCAACTCGGAATTGCAAAAATTTCGGCAAGACTTTTACTGTTTTACTCAGCTCTATTACGGGACTATTATTACTGGAAGAGTTCTACTCCATCTCCGACACTTTCTTCCGAGAAGAAGAAGAAAAAGAAGAAGAAGTAGGGCTCAGAAAGTAAAACTCTTTCGGGATATTGTAGCAGTTAGTGTCTGGACTTATATTATAGGATGTGCTAAACTGTTATTGTATGTATTGGAGTTTACAGGGTGTTCTGGAAGGGGTGTAATTTAAATCAGGGTAAATGTAGTTAAATGCTTTTGATTTTGAAGTTAGTTCTTAACTGACTTTACTTTAATTCGGAGATTTTTCGGAATAGATAGGAATGATATTATGACATATTATGTCAACTGTAATACAAAAATAGCATGTCCAAAACATTTATCCGAAGCATCCTTTTAGGCAACTCTGGATTCGATCATTGTTTGCGACACAGTATTATAATATCAAAACACTTGGTAGATAAGTTGCTTTGCAGTCTCACATGATTTTTCAAAGGGGTTATAAGTGATATTAGAAATACATAGATGTATTTCAGGCCCTGTTAAACAAAATTCAAAATATATTATATCATCGTATCGCATTCAATGGAAACAGAGTGTATTGAGAGACCTTCAAGGGACTGGATGAGTCCATCATAGACCTTTGTATATCCACTTTCTCTCTTGGGTTTGTTTCAATTTCGTTAAAGGCCTTATAAGCATTAAAACAATTTAAATACTTTAAAGCCAGTGCTTTTCAACTCGAATATCAAAATATGCTAGAATTTAGACAATATTATGTGCCACTGCCTTACCCTCAGACCGTTTTTTTTTCGGGGCACCCTGTACAACCACCATTATACGGTGAGCTCATGTAGATTCATATAATAATACAAGTCAAGTATAAATAGATAAATGGTTGGTTAAACTTGGGTGAAGAGTTAGTCAGAGGTGAAATGTGAAAGGGGTTATGAAGGTGGAAGAGGTGACTCATTTTATGACTCCTCGTCCTTTCTCTCTCCTTCTGTCCCGGTGAATCCAAGTCTGTCACGTCTGCCACCACCAACTACCAACTACCAACAGCTCCGGACCCGAACCCCCCATCTCTAATGATGATTCACACTTGGACTTTCACTTTATTCATTATTTACTCACTTCTCCGACCAAAAGTTTGCAAAATCCAGTCCTCACATTCAAGAGAAAGCCTGTATGTAGGATCTCAGTTAATTCCATTTCGCCTCTCTATGCCAGTTCTCAGAACTCGTACTATTCTATTATTTTAAAGGCAAGTTAAACAAAACCATCGGACACATTATTGCATCGACACATCCAACATCCTCATCCCCAAATCCTCTGATTCCGTCTCCTGTCGTGCCATGAATATGCCCGACAACCGGGATATCGTCACATAGCTGTTGGTCGGTGGTCCATGGTCCATGATGCTCTATATCCCCTTCCCTCTCCGAAACTTTAATCTTTGGCTGAGGAAACAGGAGGATTTCCATGTGTGTGGGTTTAATGGGAAAGTTGGCCTTTGTCAATGCTGGTCAGGTAGACAAAATTTGTCAGGGCCGAGGCTCCCAGTCTAAGCTCCCATCCGCCTCCCTTTCCATTTACAATATCCTCTGAGCTGGAGAAAGCTATATATAGTCTAATAATGCCCATCCCCCTGCCTCGTGCATTTCCTATGCCTTATACGGTCCTTGTGGTCCTCAAGTTCTGATACTGCCTCAAAAACCAAACCGGCTAGATCAGTAATTCGGGATCTATAGCACAAGGAGGGCAAGTAAGGCTTAAAAAGAGCAGAATAACTCGACGATATGGCGAGGAGTCAGGTCCATATTCGGCTCCAAGTGTTCACATATTATCACATCCCAACTATCTAAAATATACGCTCCCTCACACTATGTCCCGACTTAACTTTGACCCGAAAACTCATCAAAGTTCCTAGGGAAAGTCCTTTTATTTTATGAAGGATCTTCCATCTCTCCTCCTAATACCTCCCAGTGATGTGTACCTTATTCCATGTAATAATACCCATAATAATGTCCTCTTTCCTCCTCGAACTTTCTCGGAAAAGACGGAGGTTCCACTAAAAGTCCAAGTAATTTCCGAACTAAACGGCTCCCCTTATGAGAGAGAGAGGGTCCTCTGTCCTCTTAATATGATTGTCTTTGGTAATAATATTCTTCGGCCTAAGCCCGGTTAATTGTCTCCATTTTCTCCTTGGGAAGAGGAACTGATCCCTGCCAATGTCCTCCATATCGTGTAATAATATACCTATTATGATTATAGGCAGGGCAAACGAGGGTCTATTACAGCTCCAAGAGTGTTTTATACTCTATAGAGAGTAGGGACCTGTTGTGGACTATATGGAATATGATTATGATATGAATCCCTCTTCTATATGCTCTAATGTATTTCATGGACAGATGAAGATGACTTCTCTACCGAAAAATGGGACCCATTACATTTTGTTCGGAATTATACGAGGGTGCTGGTGGTAGATATTAGGGCCTTCTTGATATTTATTATCTGGGGTAGGTAGTAGGTAGGGCCCATCAAGTCAGCCCTCTCCGCCTCGATCCTATGTCCCTTCCTAGCTTCTTCTCTGTTCTGATAATGTGAAACATCTATCATGAAAACATATTACGTAAGATCCTCTTGCAAACCTCGCCTTCCTCGTATCGGGGAATGAAGCCGATGGAAGAGAGGAAGAGGGCTGGAAGATGGAATAATCTGAAGGAAGTCTCGCCTTGTCAGTTTTATGGGGAAAATATTATGATGATGGACTCCCTCGTATGAAAAACAATGTGTGTATCAGTGTCTCTCTATGAGCGCTTTAATCTCGGGGAATACATGTTCAACCCGAAAATAATGATAGTGAGAAAACGTATAAAATGTATGTGCATTCCTGAGCCGTCTTTTTAACGGAGTGAGGAGCCTAAATCATCATCATCATCATGGCAGAAAACCACAAGTAAAAATGACAAAGATACAGAACCATTACAGTGCTAAGACAGAGAAGATAATAGAATGCTAATAATATTTCAAGTACATCAACAAGAGGATGAAAGAAGGAAGCGGAGAAATCTGGAGTGGTTCTTTCTCCGTTCATGTTGGTGGTTTGGATCTTAGGGCTAGTAGATTTATGGCTTAGGCCACTTTCACCAAATTCTGCTTTCTCCATCAGACTCTCCTCTATCTATTTCCACTCCGGGGAGATTGGTAAAATAGCCAATTTTTTTATTTCCTCCGGATTGGTTGGGAAATAGGAGAGAGGAATCGGAATAACCTATAATTTTGATATGGGAGAAGTTAGTAAAACTTCCGACAAAATAGAGAGAAGAGAAAGTAGAGGATTCCGCGGCAGTGGTGGTGGTGGTAAAGAAAGTGCTTATTGAAGTCCATCATCTCCATATATTACGATACACACAAGGAATCTTAGAGTTCTTCGAGACTTTAATGCTTCCTTAGGAGAGAGAGAGGGGTGGTTCCGAGGTTCGGATTTTGCTCGAACTTGAGATTGAGGTTTAGAGGGAAGATGAAACATTAATTGAAATTGTTTCCATCATCCGTTTCTTCTGGGGTATTTTTACGAGCCGGAGAGGAGAGGTTACGGAGCCGCGGGTGTGGGTGCAGTAAGGGCATGTCGAGGAAATGGTTCATTTTCAGAAATAATAGACTTGGAGGACGTCTGGGTGTGCTAAAGTAAGTGCAAGTGTGGAAATAAAATAAGCTTACCTAAGAGAGAGAGAGAGAGAGAGGTATCTTATGTACTAGAGGGGCCCTAGTCCCCTTCCTCCATTAAGGTATTGATCTGACATTAGACAGACCTCTGTAAAAGACTATGACCTTTATTATATAGCCAGGTGTGGTCGACGGCCGTGAGGAGAGTGCTGGAGAAATGGAACTCTCTCTCGTAAGAAATCCGAATCTAACACTACAACTTATAGAGCACTGAGAGCTCTTAAACTTCTCCAAAAACTTTCCAACCGTTTCTCTGAGAAGGGAAGGTGAATCCTGTTGATACGTACCAACGTAACACGTAACACCATAATATTACATATAGTTTTGTAGCAGTTGGCTAAAGAGACGTATGATAGAGAGGGAAAGCAAAGTCCAAGCAAGCCGTACTTGAAGCTGCTGAGATTCCGAGTTGATCTTGTAGATTCTTTTAAGGAGGAATATGAGAAGGTTAAGATATTCGAGAGTTAAGGTTAGTTAAAGGATGTAAGTACTTTCAGTGTCGTAAGCTGTTTGTCGTCTCTACAATTCCGTACTTTTTACAGAAGCACACTTGAATTCTCATAAGCATACCTCCTTATCTGCACCCCTCTTATTTCTGAGGACAAAGCCACAGCCAAACAGATTGGCTGACAAAGTCGACTTGAGCCAAATCAAGGTTAAACCGGTATCAGGCCAAAAAATCGAACAAAAACCTGAAGATTTTGTACCTTAGAATGAAGGCTAAACCAACCGGGGGTCAAAATATCGAAGAAAAGCCAGAAAAATCGTGTTCATAAAATCCAAGCCTAATCCCAGCACGGTCAACGAGCTCTCACGATTTCAAGGCCAGCTCCCCTCCTTCCGGCCCTGGAACAAGACCTTTACCCATGTACAGGGAAGTGGAGGGCAGGGCTGTGAAATCTGACGGTAGTTCTTAGGGAATTGGTCGGCAGACAGCAGAGGAATCGGAGCCTTGGAAAACCCGGGTGGGTAGCATAACCGGGGAGTGAGAAAGTAATCCTATCTATCTCTTTCCAAAGTTCACAGTGGAGTAGTTCAGAATAATTGGAGAGAGCAGCGTCTCTTGCTTTCCCTTAGAACCTAGTCCTGGTGCTGGTGGAACTATCTGGATCCTGGATTCAGAACGTTACGGCGGCGTCTGTTCTCCTATATCCTCCTCCCGATCCCGATTTATATACATTTTTCAGACGGGATTTTGGGCATGTGACTCGGTCCCGATATCCTGGTGTGTGGATTGTGGATAGGGATCTTCTTCTGCTATAAGTCGAGGTAGGAAAGTAGGAACATTACATACATTCGGAGGGAGGAGGGTACGAGAACACTTTCAGAATACAAGACACCGAAACTTCGTTCCCTTCCTATGTATTCTTCTTCTTCAAGTCTTTTCCCTCTCTTCGTCTTCTTCTTCATCGAAAAAAAAAATCCGGTGGAATCTAGAATTCTAGAGCCGACCTTCCTTCTGTTCCAGTACATTCCTCTCCTCTGGCTCCTGGTGCTGCTTTTTCGTCGTTCACTTCGATTTTTCTTCAGAAAAGTCTCTCTGACTTCATTTGGGCCGATCTTTCTTGTTGTTGGAAACCTAGTCACGTTGTTCCACTGATGGACCTACACCAGAGAGAGAGAGGGAGAAAAGCCTAGGAGGATATGCCGAGGAACTTCTGCTACCAGGAACTAGATACGACTTTTACTGAAGAGAGAAACGCTGGAACAGCTAAAAAATATCCCAAAAATTACAAAGACCTTGTACACTTGTACACTATCTATACCTTTTTATGCTTTTTATGTTCTTTTTACCCCCTGTTCCTACTTATTCTTTAACTTTCACCGTTGGGGAAAGCCGGGAATGAAAGTCCATCTCACTCGACACCACCACTATAGGGTGGATTTAGCTTCATGTTACCACCAACCACCACTACCAGACGGTTTCTTGATTTTCCATGATTTTGATTCCTCCCTGTCTTCTATTTGCAGACAATGTAGGGTTTGAGAGACCCTACTCTCCGAAACCCGGTTAGTCTTGCACGTCTGGCTGACTTTGAACATGAAAAATTGGGAGTTGGACACAGCCGAGGAGTTTGGAAGATCTGAAATGCTGGACCTTAGTTTTTTCTTGTCTTTCTTACGTATATATAATATGTATCTATTTTAACGATGCTGGAACAGTCACCGTCTGCTTTCTAATCGTACGTTGTTGGCTCTTGCCCGTTTAAAATTCTGATGAGATGTTGGTGGATGTTAGATCCTGGAAGAACAGACCATCCTTTGCCGGACATCCTCTTCTCTTCAGCCTCATTTCAGCCAAACCTGTCTTCCTCCGGATAATCCATTTGTCTTCCCTTAAACATATAGGCTGGGTTGGTTGGTTGGCCCTTTAATGGAATCATATTATATCCTTAGTCCTTGACTAATCTTGAGTTCGTCCCTTTCCACTTCGTTATATGCGATTACACAAGGGTTGTGTCTTGTGTGTGTAGCAGTTTTACTAACTTGCTAACTGACGACGACGCTACAAGCTCTACAATGTGCTCTTCAAGTTACGGATCTCTGTCCGTGCACAAAAGAAAATTTAATTCTCTTTTCCTTGTTTCCCCTTTGTCCTCTCGTTGGAAATGAGACGCTTAACGAGGACCATTCTTCAATTTTTTAGGATTAGAGAGAGAGGAAGGACAAACATTATCTACAACTGGCTCAAACACACACAACGACAACAGGCCGACTGTACAGAGACTAATGTTATTTTGTATTTAGCCAAACTCTTGGAGACGTGTTTTATTTTTGTTCGAAAAGGAGTCAAGATACGGCTATCTTTATCTGTAGAAGCCATACAGGCCTAATCATATTTCTATGAAATTAGAAGCAAAAGGCAATAGCATGCGGATTTGTAGTGTTTCTCGACATTTGAGATTTTTTAGATTGTGTAATAGCTAAAGAAAGAAAAAATATGATTTAATTTTCCAACCTTAATTGCTAAGAACGTGAATTTCAAGGCGTTTGTACGCGACGCCCATGTATGTTCGACCTTTACATGACATCAAATACTAAAACTACAGCTACATTTTCCAATCATTTTTTATATTTTCACGATTTTAAGCATAGGAATATTTGTGCCAAATGATAGCTACGTCCCGGAAATAAAACTCCCAAAACTATACACCAACCTCAATAAATTAAATTTAACAAAATATAACAATAACCAAAAAACCCCAACAATATTAATAACATCATTATATGAACTCTCGTATCAACGGGCATTTCCCCGAAGACAGAGCTGTTCTATCCGAAATTCCTCCTCCGTAATTTAGCCTCTTTGTGTGGGTGGATGAAGGAAGGGCTGGAACTGGAAGTGGCTTATTTCTTCAGCTCTTTCCGAGAGGAGGAAGTGCGTGATGACAAATTGAAACCAATCGGAGTAGATATGAGTCTCATATTTCATAACCTAATTGAAACCCATTAATCAGGCATTTATACTCTCTCCTCGATATTTCACACCTCCTCTAATCTTAAAAAGCTAGAACGGATACTTTAGCCGAAAAAAGGGAAATTAATTTCTTATAAATCTCTCACAGCCACTTGTCCCAAAAACTCCCAAAAAAACACCCTTCCTCCAACTCCAAGAGATTAGAAATTTCGAAACCAGACGATCTTGAGGAGAAGAATTGCACTCTCTCCACCACCACTGTTCCAGTTCCAAGTCCAACCAAGAGGACAGAGATCCCACTGAAGGAGACGTGGAGAAAGAGATAGATTTAAGTGGAATCGATTTTAACTTCTCCTCGAGAGTAATAAAAATAAGAGACTATCAACTAAGAAAAGTAAAGGCCTTATATTATTACGGCAGAGAGTATATGAAATAGAAGTTGGAATAAATCTTTGGGCACAGCCAGGAAAGGACTTTAAGTATCAAGTAAAATTAGTCGAATCTGCTGACAAACCTTACTTTTGGCTCAGGAAGAAGGTTAGAACTTTCGGGATCTTAGAGAGAAAACCTTATTCTTTGGATATAAATTCCAGGAAAACAGAGACCAAGCAAGTGGGGAAATAGATCACAAAGGAAGGGAATTTTGGTGAAGATAAGGAGATAAAATTGGATTGAGCAACATGCATTAAGACCAAAGGAACTGTTCCTGACAAAAGGGATTGAGCATATTATGAGATTATAACACACACAAGTAAAATATATATTTATACTTAGCTTGGATATATTTTATACTTTGGCAATGTATCTTCTTAGCTTCTATTTCGTCTTCAGTGTGTAGTCCTACTATTGAATTGGCATTAAGTAAAAAAGAGCATTATTATTATTATTACAAGAAAAGGGCCAGTTTCGTCGAGTAGGGAGTCTATAAAATATAAGCTGGAGAAAGTTCCAGAATCTTGCCGATATGGAAGGTCAACCTACGGATTCCCCTTTGGGAGACGTTCCAGATCCCACATCCAGCTACTACTCGACACGAATCAAACAGACCTCCAAAGCCTTTCATCTCGTAATATAATTATAACTGGTTACTGCCGGTAATAACTACTTCCCTTTTCGGGGGTAGTTATTGGCGTGCAGAGGATCTTAAATATTTATAATATTAGTTGTAGGAGATGGTGGTTTTTAGCTAGTGTTTTTCAGTTAACTGAAACTTTTTTAAGTAATTAAAACTAAAGCTCTATGGTTCATAAAGCCATTTAAATCCTGGACTCTAGTTGCATTGTCCGCATTTACCGTCATGATCCTGGTATTTCTACCTTAGACAAGCATTTTTTTAACAGTTTTTAGAACAGAACTAAACCCGATTTCAAGAATTAAGCAAAAGACAATTGCTAAAAAACTGTTGGTACTCAGGATGATCGGGATGTTCAATCGAATCATGCTGATGTTGAGTAGCAGTAGCAGAGGATGTTGATATCTGTGGTGGTGGTTGTGGAGTGTCTGGATCGCAGTATTCTAGGGATCTTGAATCTAGAGAGAAAGTCTGGTTGGTGAAAGTGCTGTAAATCCGCTTTAATACGGACTCAACGACAGGTCCGATTAGTAACAGAGACCCTTTCAAAACTTCTTATCGGTTTTACTCACTCAAGAAGAGGAAGTTATAAGCTATAGATTCTGGACTATCTTTCTCTAGAGAGGAGAAGCCTTTGAACCTTATTCCGGTGAAGTTTGAGAAGACTTGAGAAGAGATGGTCGGGGAATCTGTGGAATCCAAAATGTGCAAGAACTTTTGATATTATTGGCAGATCCATTTTATTTTAATACTTTCGGTCACCACAACAGTATAGACATAAGTATTATATATCTATTGTATGTATGTACCCTAATCCGTCTCGAAATATATCTCCCTGTTACACCGAGAGGGTATTAAGCACTAGCCGAGGATCATGACTTTTTTGAGATCAATCTGGATTTATTTATACAGGCTCTTCTCCTGAAAACATCTCCGTCGGAGCTTTTAGAGAATCGTAACAAAACAAGACGGACTTGATCACGGAGTCATCAAAGCCATCAGCAGTGTATTTATTTCTATAAAAATACCCGTCAGCATTAAGTCTAAGTGATGATAATCTCCTTTAGTTCCCTGCACTAATGGAATTAATTGTTGGAATATGGGATTAAAGAGTCCTGACTTTATATAGCGATCCTGGTTAAATACACAAACATTTGGCTTTGTCTTGCTACTCTCTACTCTGCTGTAAAATTCACGATATTACCTCAAGTTGATTCTGCTAAGTTGACTTTTGCAATACAACAACAGAGGATTTTTCAATTTAAGGCACAGTGTACATTTTCTAGCAAAGGTTTCTGCTGCTAGTTTAATTCTCCAGCAAGTTGGATAGAGAGTATCTGTGATCTTTGGATTTTATTTGTGTTTTTTTAAGAAGTAAAGAAGTGGAGGGATCTTATAGACTTATTTTTTATAGAGCATCTTTCGGGTCATATTTATTTTATTTCCTCCACCGGCTCCTGAAATCTTTATGACACGGGTTGGCCTTGCAAAATGTCAGAAGGAGAGTGAAAGTCTGACAGGAGAGGATTCTATCTCCGAACCAACACCCGCAGCAACTGTCATCAAACGTCCAAACTCCCTCATACTTTCAAACTCAAACACGGATCTCGACACATCGGCTCAACCTTCTTATTTAGTACTCTGTCACTATTCACCTATAACCTATAGGATCCTCATTATCGTCATTACAATCTCCGGCACTCCAACTTATTCTATAAGCACATTATTCCAAACTTGCATGGTCGAGCTGTATGTTACAGTCCCTGGAAATAATTCTGTAGCTTAGAAAAGTTGGTTGAAAATTGCAAAGAACACTGCATTTCTACAATATTTTCTGTTCTTCTTATTCTCGAACACGAACACTAGGGTTTTTCAGGGGAAAATCTTAAAAGTTTTGATTGGGGGTTGGTTATAAAAAATATAGAGCTATTTTTTCTGTTTTTAATAAGAGTTATCAATTTAAAAAAATTATAAATATCTTTCTTTGCTTGTAAATTCAAGTGCTGTCTTCTTTCAATGTTTTACACAATACCTCTCCGAATTAGAGATAACCGGCTATGAAATTTTATTGGTCGGGATTTGCATTAATGCTAAACAGTTTCATCGGGACTTTTTCCAAGTCTTGACCAGGCAGTTAATCAAATATTCGATTTTCATTAGAGGATACACTAATTTTAGCTACCTTCCAATCATTCACCTGCTAATTTCAGTTTCAAAGTCGACATCAAAACAGTAGAAAACCGGCCCCACATGATATAAATACATGTAATCTTTCATGCATAGAAGATCTATAAATTATATACTATATTATACTACTATTAAAAAACTATTTATACTTATACACACATTGTTCATGTAATCATAATAGATACTAAATGAATTGTAAAGTAATGACGTAACAACCACTTTAGCATTCGTGCTGTGGGTGTCATTATGTACTGAATAATAATAATAATAATAAAAATTTACCAACGAGCTCCGACCCTTAACACAAACCAGTCATTTTTGAAACTGAAAGACTTGCCCCATCATGGACCGCAACAGAATCGAAGTACAATGTCCCAAAGATACATGACAATATCATTATATAATAACATGGTACATAAACGGAGAAGACTCTCTCAATTTAATGCCTTCCTACCGTGTAACAAGTCCTATTCAAAAGGGACTATCTCTGAGCCCGGGGCTGTCAACCCGAAAAACGGGAATCCCTGGCCCAAATGCATTTATCAGAACAGAATCGGATGGTCTCTCCGTCCTCCTCCCATTATTTTCCTGTATTTGACACGTTTAATGTCCTCTTTCCGACAGTCCTCTCTAGAAGATTCCCCAAACTATTACATGGAGGCCAGAGATGATTCTACGGGCTTGGAATTCTTAGAGCCTCTGTGTGGAGAAAGTGCCATTTTATTTACTTGACTCAATTCAACTCTCCTCTCTTTCTTTAACAACTTTCCTTAAGAAAAATAGAAGTTATCTCTAAACTCAAGTAGAGACTCAAGTGGACTCATAAACCTTACAAGTGGAATAAAATCGGAGAGTAGGAAAACAGAAGTAAAAAAAATAACATTAAAAAGCGTAAAATATCTCGAAACTAACAAGAAAAGTTTTTCATGCTTCGCTTGCATCTATTTATAATAATACTTCCTACTTCCTCCTCCCGGTTTTTTCCGCTCCACATGGTGGTTATTTTTTATTGCTGAATTAGTAACCTAAGAAGTTAATTCGAAATGAGAAAATGTGTTTAAAATCTTAAAATCGTAAAAATGTTGGGAAGGGAAACCCTCATCCAAAGCCCAACTCAAAGGGCTAGGACAGCCGTAGCCGTATCATAGCTTCATCCCCATACATAGGAACTTTGTCTATTTTTATATTGACTAACTTTTTCGGAGTTGGGGAGATAATTCCGGAATTCTTGCCTGATTTGATATGCAGATTGGTTGAGAAGGTAATTAATTCCTCTACTTAGGTACTTCCTATAGATCCCATTCCTAACAAGTTGAGTACTTTTGAGAAGTTAACACTTTCGGCTTCCTGATGAGGAAGGAGAAGAACTGATTCCGCATAAAAGTCAGTCAGAATAAATGGGGACGAGGACGAGGAGGAGAGAGATTGAGGTCTCTACAAGTTACAAGTACAAGACGAACACGGATAATTGGCAGTCGGAAAGGGGAAAGTTGCCACAGTAAAAGATAATAATTCCGTGAAGAACAGGAGTCATAATAACGAGGAATGGGCTAATGAAATGTAGTCTTCGTAAAAATGTTCCTCCTTCAGATTATCTTTGACACGACGGCTGAGGAAAGTTCTACAACATCCTCTATATATATAACAGAACATGGCTATAGTTTTACAAGATAACTTGACTCAAATTTTCTGCTCCCTACATCTACACTTGAAAATGTATTTTAGAAACTCCAGTTCTTGGCAGCTCATAACGGGAATAAGCCGTATATGAAGTAGAGGTAGCTGTTCATTCGTAAAAGATGCAAATGAGGCGTCAAGTTGACAGAAGGAAATAAGGAAAACAGGATTTGGCAAGACAGGGAGCAGGGGAAAGGAGAAAAAAAGTTTAATTAAGAAAAGTGATGGCCTGTTAAAGTAACAAGGGAGTTAAATGTACTTTTCCTTGTGTGAAAGATAGCTGCCATGAAATAAATGGCAAAGTTCCATGAACTAAAGAACTATATAAACTGGATTTAGGAAAGGCTGTGCAGTCCAAGCTCTTAAATGCAACACGCCAATGTCACAACTACAACACCTAAAAAAATTCTACTTTCCCTTAAACTCGAAAGGATTCTCAGCTAGAAGTAGAAATACTATAGACACGACGAACAGATATGGGTTTTTGTTATTGGGGCTCATATTTAGTGCTGGGACTTTTTACGGTCTGCAGCTCTATTCTTGTGCTCTGTAATGCAAATTACAGTATCTGACCAAAACCGTGCTAGTTTGGTCGTTTGGGATTTATATCTAAACAATTGAGGACTAAAAGTCTTTGATTTGAAACTCGTGATCATTTAATTTTTCATCACTTTGCAGATTATTGCTTGTCGGTCGTGGTCGCGTTTCATAAAAAGTCTAAATTCTGCTGCTTTATTTTGCACTGAATAAATCATCAACAATTTAAGTTACTACCATTCTAGTTTTTATTAGTTTGATTGTTCTTATCGTTCATCTTCATCAGTATCTTTTATTTCAGATTCTACCGAAAAGTTGAGAAACACTACAGAAAGTGTTCATTCATTTGTTCACGATCATCCATACTCCCCGAGAAGAAAAAAAAACTTGTCACGACCAGAGAATGATCCTTGTTTATAAAGGTATAAAAGAAGACATTCCGGGATCACTATTTTCTAAAATACAAAAAGAAAATGCTCCTGTCTCATCTCTGAAAGAAATCCTTGTCGGCATCATCCATCCATCGGCTCCAGTCATTCCAACTCCAACAGTTCCTTACTATTATTCTTTTAAAGCCTTTGCCAGCCTTCCTTATTTCCCCCTAGCCTTATACAATACCCTGTTATATAATAACAAGCAAGCAAGCTAGGAAGCTATCAAAAATCTGCAATATACACTGTATATACAGGGAGCCGACAATTTCTAGCCGAGTAGCATTACTTTTACAAACAGGATCTTGAATGACAGAAACCGGCTGCGAAGATGAGAGAGCAGAAGGTCGATCTCTTTTTGGAAGTCGAAACTCTTGAAGTCTTGAGACTTGATTTGAGGAGGACTCTAAGATTCTGCTTAGGTTCCTAAAAATAGGTATTAGATATGTTCCTGCCTGAGACATAGCCTTTGGTGGTAAAAGTCAGTGGTGGTGGTGGTGGTGATGATAGAGAAAGAGAGGAGTTTGGGAAAGCCTTATGGAATTCTATTTTTTATTTTTATTTGGGAAAAGAAAAATAAGATAGGATTAAGCCTCGAATCCGTCTTCATGTGTGTGTTGAGTTCTCATTTTGTTGGCTTTCTCTTTTCATTCCATTCATTTGTAGTTTAGACCATTTCTCCGGCTTTATTCCATATACAACATTTTCCCATTTATGCCTTTTCACCGACAGCCGACAGCCTTACCCTCCGCCACCTTTCATGAATACCCTCTTGCCTAATGGGAGTCAAGAGGATCTTTTCCCGTGGCCCATCTCAACAACCTTCCATAAGTTTCAAACACCCTTTCCTGTCGAAATGTACACGGGCAGAGGGGTTGGAATTGACTTTCCTTACGGAAGTGTACATCTCCTCGTCGTAATAATATCGTTTCTAATGCAATAAACTAAGTAAATTGCTTGTATCCAAGTAGCTGTAGTGGATTGGGACTAAAATATGAAAAAATGACGATTTTTAATATTTGCAAATGTCACCATTTTACGATTTTTGACCTTGTAATGTTAAATCCATAGGGTACCCCAACTATAGAGCAAATTCATATGCACCAATGGTAGCTTTACAATTATACAGGATTTGATATTAGTCGTCAATCATAATTTACGGTGCCGCAGCCTTCGGTCAAACGTCAAAGGTCAAACGGAGCGAGATCGATGTGCCCTACCTTCGTCAGTAACCTAAGTTTGGACCTATTAGACCAATACTCGGAAATTTATTTTTATAACTGAATCCCTCAAAAACAATAGCATCTAGAAAACGAAAAGACGGACAGACAGACATCGGACCACGACCATGAAAGTCTACATGCTTTAATAACCACGCATAGGTCCTAGTTACACCAACAACAATACAAGGGACCTCTTTCCCCATTGTTTCTCCCTGTATCTCTTATATTGTTATTATTCTAAATATATTTAGAAAGAAAAAGAACAAGAGGGAACAAATGTAGATGGATTTAAAAAGGCAAAGAGACGTAGTAAAAGTGAAGTGCCCTTCTGGGCTTATCTTGATATGTCTGTCTCCACTTCTGCCTATACTTCCTGAGAGATCCTCGTCCCTACGAAACAGTAGGTTCCTCAAAGATCCTATAATACGAAATACGTCCTATATCTATTATATTACGGGTTTTACTCCCATCCTTTTGTTCTTCTCAATTGGTCTCCTCAAACACCTCATTTGCTTTTTATATCTGCCTCATCCTGTTTATTTTTACGGGAATTCTATCACCAAATCCCATTTACTTCCCTAACATTGTCTTGTTCACACTTAGGACTTAGAAAGGGAGAGAGACGAAGGACGTGAGGACCAACAACTTCTAAATCCAATAGTATATTAGACGATATTCCAGGTCCAAGTCCAATGTTAACGTTAAGAGAAAGTTGCGTTTCTTATATTATTGTATTACTAGCGGTGGTGGTCGGTGGCTGATTGTGTTCCATGTTCTAGAGGGTCTCATCTCTTAATGGAATCTGGAATCTACATGAAATCCGATTACTTTCCCTAAAAATCTATCACAAGAGCAATTCCCCTTTGGCTTAATTCCCATTTTATTAACGATGAGTGACATGAGATGGAAGGGGACGCTAATTACTTCCCAGTCACTACCATACCATCCCAACATTTCGAGATCTACGGTACTAACACTACAATTTAATCTATGTATTTATAGATCATCGTCACGTTCTTTGCAATGGCACTGCAGAGCCTGTTCTTTCTCAATTATTCTGTCACAATTTTTCGTCGAATCTTACCATTTCAGTATAATATGACGTTATGTGGTATTGAAAATTGTCAAACCATGATAAAGAAACGCTTCCGGTCTTTTTCAAGTATTGCATTTATATCGATTTTAGTTACTTATATAACTTACATAACAAACTTACCCAACTTACCGGGAGGTAGTTGTGTAAAGATTGTGTAAAGACACTGCAAGGTAGGGTTTATTAGATTATCGTTACTTTTTAAGAGATTTGGACACATTATTCAATTTTAATAATGAAATTGATGAAAAATTTCATAGTCATCCCCATAAGTAAGAAGAATATGAGAAAAAATAATACTTAATTATAATTGTATACCTTGCACACATTTTCCAGGCTATTTCTCAATCAAATTCAGCATAACCTGTCATTTGTACATACATTCTGTAAATAGAAACTTAACAGTAAAGTAATTCTAAAACAAGTATGTACTTTATTCTAAAAAATAATTTTAAATCAAGTTTTGACAACGTGATAAAGAAATCAAATGACGGTAAATTTACTTGATCAGAAAAGATATTTCCTTCCCCGTCCTTTCATAGATTTTTCCAACAAAGCTCACTATTTTAAGGAACCTCGAAAAATGCTTTTTGTAGCTCTCCTGAACATAAGAGGCAAAAAATCTCCAAATTTACATTGTTCGAAATTTTTTTAAATTTCCATTGTTCTGCAAATACTTCACAAGCCTTTATACACAACAAACATGAATTTCCAACCCACTGCAACAAAAGATTGTTCGTATGCTCTTGATGGAAAATATATTTAAGATCCATACTGCCAACTGCAGTCTTCTGTTCCCCAAAAAAACGTCTAGACGTCCATAGGTAGATGTACCATTCCAGCCGTTGCAACTCCTACAACTACTTCCTACAGGAATTCCCCATAAATGAATGACACGCGGTTAAACTTTCTCCTTCAAGTTTCCTTACAAATAAATACATACTAATTTCTTTTCCTCCTAAAAAATCTACCGTTCCAGCAATTCATATCAAAATATTACAAGCAATGCATTACCAAGCCAAAACCGTTTAATATCCGACTTATTTCGAGACTTGAAGGGCCTAAAACGGAGTAGAAGAAATATAGAAACTCCTTCTACTACAAAGGTCAAATGTCAACCACAAAAACCAAGGTAGAAAGTTCTAAAAAATACAGAGCCAGTAAAACTATGAGTTCAAAGAACTGGGCGTGATTTGTATAAATAAATAAGGCATTGCTCCGCGGAACATGGAGCAGACTGACGACTGACCATCAACCATCATGGCCCATGATGATGATGACACTAAATCCAGCTGCCCTGTCGGGTTTCACCATTCCCAGACGTTCCGTAAGAGAGAATCCTCAGGCTCTCCATATGTGACAGGCTCCTAGGAACTGCTTAAATTCTATCTCCCAACCTCCAACCTATATCAGCCCAACCGTCATTACAAGAACCAAAAGGCATAATTGAATAATGTCAGAGTGGACCTCTTCCTCAGCAAGTTCTTGATGTCAAATAGTGGTTGGCCTCGTATCCCTCGAATCCGCACCCTCCCTCTCTCTCTCCCGTCATCTCATCTTCTTCTCGTGGTTAAGTCGAGAAAATTTACTTACTCCTACAACTACTTGCAATTTGAATCCTGTTCCGCAACGGAGAAGGAAGCTGATATATCGCACAACTACATCCCCATCAAAAGGCTCTTAGAAGCAGAGGAATCAAATAGGACGAAGGGGGAGAAGAGTCATTCTAAGATGTTAGATCTGACAAGAATTTGTAAATTTTCTTGACTCAGCTAAAGAGACAGACTAAGAGTCACATCCCGACATCCAGAACGGAGAAAGTACAGCTATTGCTATACACACATTTATATAAACAGAGTAAAAGTTCCAATCTCCCTACATTCGGTCCTAAATACCAAGCAAATAATATCTCTCCCGAAAATATACTCTCTCTCTCTCGTCTTAAGTACCAAACCAAATATCCCTAGGAAAGTAAGTAACTTAAGAATGTTTGAAGATAAATGGGAATTGGAGAAAGTCGGATCCTCTTCTCCCAGTTCTGGCATTTCACCAAAGTCAGCTGAGTCCTGACTGGGTGATTTCCCAAACTTGGTCAGTTTGACCTGCCCTGCCAACCCGCTACTACCCTCACGACTTCCTCCAGCCGGATCTAAAATTGGGACTGATCTCAAAGCCTCCTCTCTTCATTACATCATGTTTTAGGCCCAAGAAACTCCATTATAAATATAGCCTCTTCTTTCCCCTGCAGTCGGGTCTATTAAAGAGATGGGATATCAATTCCTCCTCTCCTCTCTCCGAATTTCAGCCTCTATTAGTATGTATGGGAGAAAAGAATTAGCTCCCTGGATTCAGCATTCAGAAGAGAAGAAGCTACTAAATGCTCTCCGCATATTTCCACCCAAGAATCCAGGAGAGAGACATTTCGGTCCAGGCACCATACCACGGCCCGTGAGTTAGGAAAAAGACCTTCGGAAGTCTCTGTAAGTAAAAGGACGTGAGATTTATAGGTTTAATTATGAACCAATGTCGCATTTTGGGTATCGCTCAAAACTTTCCCTTGGCTCTCCTCCGCCTCACTTTCTCCCTCGGAGTCTTCATGATCATTCCGAGATGATGCAAAATGCATGGATATCGGAGGGTCCTTGCCTGCCTCTAAGAGCATTAACTTCTACTTGTACATATTACATATTAGAGGAGTATTAGTTGGAAATTTGGAATTGGAACCAGAAGAGAGGAACTACGGACCCGTGCCTTGCCACCACCGCTACGACGACCTACCACCACCACCACCACCACCACCACCACCACTGCCACTGCCACCGCTAACCATATTTCAAGGGAGAAATGCCCGGATTCGCTGGGATCCCAGCATCACGGCTACGTTTACTTCGTAGTTTCTACTAGAGACGGGGAAAGTCTCGGAATACTCCTTGAAAGGCAGGAGAGGATCTTGGAATCCCGGGCATTGGAATTGCTACCATCATCCCGTTTATTTTATATACGCTGGCGCTACTACTGCTATATTTATACTAATGTTGGTGTATAGAGTAGTAGAGTGGGACACACTAATAATACTGGGCCTTTCTCTATTTTGGAAACCATTCCGGCTAAGCCAGCCCGAGCCATAACGGACCGTTGGTTTGGTAGTAGAGAGTGCCATTGGGAGTGTTGGATGGCTGTCCCACGAGACTTCTAAATCTCCCATATTATTCCATACCTTCAGATTATCTCTCTCCTTTTGGAAAGGGAACCTAAACCGCATTCAAAAACAGGCCAAATTGCTCTTTGCCTCCGATAGATAGGAACGTATGGATACGGGGTGAAAGCAACTAGCAACTTGAGTAGCTGTAGATGCTATTACTTGTAATATCTCGGGCGAAAACGGGATTTCTCTAAATATAATAATATTCTATAGCGGGATGAGAGAGAGGAGACCGGTTGGACCGGGAGAAGAGGCAGATAGGCTTCCATTAATAGACCAGACCACCGAGATATAATGCTGGGAGGAACGGTTGAGCTCATATTTATTCATTTTTCTGAGAAGGGCAGGAGAGGCTAGATTTATTGAGATCGTATTTTATGCTAAACCCGACCGGGTATAAATTTATCCGCTTTATTAACTTGGAAAGTGTGTCCGTGCTATAGGGAGAGGTTGAAATAATAGCGAAACTGCATTATAAATGTGGGGAAAACTTCATTTAAAAGAGATATTCGGTTTTAAACAGCATAAAAGCATGTCTACATCTTATGTATAGTGCAGGATGGTCTCAAAGGTTGCTAGAATAATCAATTTAAAAAAATCGGAGCTACCACCAGATGCATCCATTCTGTTCTATAGTAGGATTCATAGCTGTAAAAAATATCGACATGCAAGATC
This sequence comes from Desoria tigrina, assembly GCA_906901685.1. NCBI lineage: Eukaryota > Metazoa > Arthropoda > Collembola > Entomobryomorpha > Isotomidae > Desoria > Desoria tigrina. The sequence goes on along the minus strand of CAJQTU010000010.1, from coordinate 1,430,748 downwards.
ACCATACGATAACGTCAGATTGAAATCGGAATTGGAAATAACATCTCTTTATTCTATTCCCATATGTAAAACGGATATGAGCTCAAATGGACAGATAACAGCAGGCAAAGAAAAAGAATGCAATGATGCAATAGTTATGTAAGTTCTATGTAAATTTCAGGTTGAATAATGTTTTTGGTTTTTGTACAACTTCCGACGATATTCCATATTAAGCAATTGCATATAAAGCAAAGGGAAATGGGTAGAATAAGGATGATATGATAATACATCAATCTCTAGATCAATCTCTCATGCACGCCTGTCTGAGGTCACCCGTATTATTACTGTGGCGAAATGAGATGGAATTGGGGATTTCCCGGACGTTCAAAACCAATATTATTCCCGACTTGTAATGGTCATATATACCGGGTGCATCTGTCCGAAATATATCATTTCATATGTCATGGCCCCTCTTTACAGGTCCTTTTGGCTGTAGAAACCAAAATCCAAACTGTTTGATGCTATGGAAAGTATAAATAAGGCTGGAATTCCAGAAATGGGATTTGGTGGGACAGAATCCAGGAAATATGTTTGGCTTAACTGAATCCAACACTCGAGCGGACTGGGAATCTTTCTCTCCAAAAACGTAGGCTGTTCCAACGCAACGAGATGAGAGTGGTCATGTAAGTGTGAAATAAAATGTGGAAATACATCATACATTTCTATGAAAAAACCTATATTTATAGCCCCTAAAAACCCTACATGTCCAGTGTACTTTAATATTTTTACAAGTGGACACCACCACCACCACCCCTACTATATATAAAGTAACACTATATTATTTTCGAATGAATATTATGGATTTATGGATCCCTTTATTATCCGAAAGCCTCCCAAGAATTCACTATCAGATAAACCCCCAGAAAAAGATTTAACCCTTTTCATTCGGATCAAATTCCGGACGGAAAAGGTAATGGACCTATTTTCAAAATGTTTACTAGACGATGGATAAGGAGTACATGCCGCTCCGACCATGTACTTACATTTCTATATATGCCTACAGCCCTAAGTGCTTTCTCCACATACAACATACAATCCTTGCTACTTTCTTCCTCCAAATTGTCCCCACATGTCCTCAATACAGGCCATAGAAATGTAAATATAAAAGGCCCCTGTGAATATCAGAGCCTTAAAAATGAGAGGGCCCTCTCCCTGACATGACAACTTATGACCGACAGGGTACACACCGAGGCACACTCCTACCTACTGCATTTTCCAAAGAAGCGAAAGGAAATTGTCCAACTTTTCTCAAGGATCTCAAAGACTAGATTCACTTCACGAAAAAACTCTGAGGAATAATATCCAGGGAGTATGAAGGCATAAAAAATACATATTCTCTCGTACTGACTCGGAACATACATGATGGGAGAGATGGGAATCTCTCTATACGTAGAGACCATGTAGGACCATCTAAGAGGAACAGGAAACTCCAATACCTAACTGCTGTCCCTCGTGTAGTGAAAGCAATCGAGGAGAAATGGAATTCTTGGGACAAGTCCATATTCCATATTGTAAAATATTTCCAACATCTTATATCTTCTCCTGTCCCCGCTTGTATGCAAAAATGAATTGGATCGGCCCGTTCCATATCCATAGCATATAACATGAAGAATAAGATACATTACTAGAACCAGAACTTGAACCACCAGTAACTCGACTAGATCTGGAACTCGAAGTACTCGAACCACCACCACCACTACTACATCACCAAATAGGACCAGACCACTTGTACGTTGTACAATTTCACCAGTTCTATGCAGGGCTTCTTTTATATATATTTATGATAGAAGAGACAAAAGGAACTGGAAGAAGAGGGACTGTTTTACCGATATGAAGCCCCATAAAAATGTTCCCGAACTTTGATGGCCCTATATAAAAATCTACAAAGGGCTCCCGGCCCGTTAGCCCCACTCCATCCTCATCCTATTATTATTTGTTGACGAATCTCGTAATTCGGATATGCTAAAGTTGTTCCTCCCAACTCCATTTGGCCTCTCGATTCATCCAATCTTTACATCCTACAATTTCCGTTTATTCCAGCTCAATAGTATAGGCTTGGACCATTAGTTTACAAACTTCTGTATATTTTTCTAGACTTGTATCATGTAAGTAGAGGGATCAATATCAATACCACGGCCAATCTTCTACCAATTGTACTTGCTAAAATACGTAGCAATGCGTGAGTAGTCTCGAGAAAGAATCTCCAGGAAATGTGGAATAGGAAGTAGTCAACAGGGCTACGTTTACTTACATGTTACAAATACAACTTACTTTCTCTTTTGCCAAAAGTAGTAAGTCATCTCTCCAGAAACGCAGTACAATAAGAGGGAGAAAAACATGAGGAAGGATGATGATCTCTCTAAGATCTCTACGATATATACAAAAGATATAATAGTGAATTGTGCACACTTCGACAGTTTTTTTTTCCAACTCGGCCCTAGCTAGAGATCCTAGATTCGATGATGTTTTGCTCCCTGTTCAGCAAAAACTTTTGGGGCCAAATTACTTGTCCATATTCTAACTGTAAAGAATGGGGGAGTATATATAGCATTCAGTTCCATTTCTGTATTATACATATATCCAAATGATTTCCCTATATAAAGTAATCTGTCTCCTATACTAGCAGTAGCAGTGCTAGTTTTTAAGATCTTTTCGGTAACATTTTGCATTTCCTCGATTTACTTACTGCACCCACTACCGACAAGAAGAAACTGCACAGCTACATATAAAATATAAGCCCCCTTTCGCTTTATAGTTTCCAGTTCTGCCTTATGATATGAAACGACTCTATACGGCCTAGGCAATTTGATCTCGGCCAAAAGAAGTGAATTGAAATGTAGAAGAAGAAGAAAGAAAAAGCAACTTGTCTTCTTCCTCTTCAGCCAGCTATAAAGTTATTACGACTTCTGTTGACTCCAGATTACATGGAAATCAGTCCCGATTCCAGATCCCAGACTCCCTGAATACCCTCTTCTTGCTGGCTGCTGAGGAATAAAATAATTTATCCATTTGACTTTTCTAACTTAATGTAAAGTAATTTAATGTAATGTAACAGAAGCAGGCTATATAGGATTGTAAGGAATCAGAATAAGGATTGCTACTTTGAGACTTTCACTTCTTGGCGTCTCTCCCCCCTTTCGAGCTTTTCGTGCCTCGTTTACAACAAGGTTATAAGTCACCAAATGACGTCTTCAATTCATAACAGACAGACAGAGGGAAAGCAAAAGAAGAGGCTGACGAATCTCAACTTTTGATCTCGCCGTAATATTATTACACTCTACGCTTTCTCCGGCTCCTTAGAATAAACCTACAAGAATGGGTTTGAGATCCAGGAGATCCAGCCCCGTCCGCCGATTCAAGAAGTTGAGACAGACAGAGAGACTGTGACCTTTTCACTTGAACCGTGTCATTATTCATCCGACTTTATCTTTGTTGCAGAGAATAGTCAGTACGGAGTAGAATAAATCCGTTAGTATCCTCTGACTTTTTGAATAGTACCGATTCCTCGGGATTCGGAATATCCGAGAGTGCGAAGGAAACAGAGAGGAATACGGAGAAAAATGGATGATTTAGTGGGATTGTAGATAGACAGATATGATTGCATAAATGGGGATGAATGAAGGTATCTGGAGGAAGGGATCTCTGGATTTGGTTTGGGATGGATTTTGATGTTTGGGGAGGGAATTGGAGTTGACACCGATCAGTCAACCGCCTGACATTGTTGAGACGCTGAGACCGAAAACAAATTGACATTCTTTGATGTGAGGTAGTTACTAACGGGAGGGAGACTCGTTCAGACAGATATAATTCATAATTCCGAGACCGTAATTCATGGGATGAAAGTTTGTAAACAATTCGGATTTCTGGGAAGGGAGATGTTGATCCCGTAATTAAATACGTATCTATATTCTGAGAGGACTAGTTTTTTAGATGGATTTACAGATGCGATAAGATAGTGATGCATGGTGCTTTGTCAGATACTGCTATCGTATGTGTAATTAGCTTACCAATGAAATTAAAGTTCAAAACTGATAATTCTTAATGAATCTTGATAAAAAGACAGAACTATTCTAATATAGCAACATCTAGACTCTTCTAACGTGTAATTTTGGTAACCTTACACACTTTGTTAGGCAGTGGATTTTGTTAGCCCCAACACAGATATTTCTTCTCATTGGCAAAATTTCAATAATAAATAAAATAAAAGAATGAATAAGAAGAATAAATAAAATCAGCAATTAAATTTATTTTTGAACATTGGTTTATTAATGAATCCAGTATTTTAAAACAAAATTCTCATTAGTAACATCTTTTATTACAAAGTAAAGTAAAGAATGCTAGGTAGCTTCTATCTCGATTGTAGATAGTAGATGATACCGAGAAATTTCCAGTTCGTCAGTCAAGAAAGCTTTTAACACCGAGAGGGCAGACTGACGGGGGATCAAAGATAGCCACATCACATATAATTTAAGCTACTCAGCGCACGAGAAGTCTAACTTGTGGAACTGCTCTTGGGATTAATTGTTTTAGATAGGAATCGGCCAAATGGATAGATTTGGAATTGAGTCATCCTGTCTAGTCTTTTATTAAGGACACTAATAGAGATGTCCTGATACGAAGGGAGGAAGACTACGTTCTTTTCGGAAGCCGGGACTCTGGAATTTCATACATGGTGGATCGTCATCAAAGTCAACTAAACTACTACTACCGGTGGTGGTTGGTGACTTGTGAAATCCATAAAGAGCTCCTACAAAGGCCGGTTTACGGTTATCTTATTGTTCATAAACCAAGCCGTAAAATTTATGGAGACGGAATAGTCCTTCAATAAGATGAGACATTCGTTTCCCAGCTGAACTTTGGAGTCCTACTGTTCCAGTGCACCATCAAACTACGACAAAATAGCAGGCCGATTGGGATGGGATTCTTTCTCCTCTCTCATCCTATTATAAAAATGATATTAAATTACATGCCAGTTTCTCGGGAAAAGTCAAACGGTTATGTATCCGTCCCTCAATCTACCCTAGAAATGGCAGTTTACCTATAAAAACCCGTGGCACAGAAGCCTATAAGCCGACGGGAATAAAAATCTGTAACTACACACCTCCATATTCCTAAACTATAATATTTGTACAATGGGAGGCGAACAAAACCTGGGATATTAAAAGCTACCCGAATCCCGATAAATAAATCCCCTCTTATCCCACGTAAAAAACACTGTCGGAGACAAAATGTCATATAAAATTATTATTGGTTTACTTTTGTCTGCGTTTAGAGAGTCCCTATAAAGCTTAATATTTGCTTTAGCATACATTCATTTTTCATAAGATTTTTGCATTATCACTAGCTCCGTATTCATGCGAATAACTTATTTTAGTGCCCTATAATACGGACAGTTATGAAACTCCTCTGTATTTAACACGGGATAAAAATTGTGATTAAAAGAGGCGAAACCGAGGCCTACTGCAAATAAAACACGAGAATAGAGTGGGCTTTGATGTACATTTCTGCCCTATTATGTCCCATGTTATACAATATAGCCATTAAATCGGGGGGACTTTTGTCCGATGGCACAAGTGAAAAGATGCAGTTACCCGGAGTTAATTTATCGGGGAAAAATAAAATGGATGTTAAAACCGTTTTAACATTCAATAGCAGGGAAAGATAAAACCGTGCTTTGATGGTTGTATTTAAGGACCGACAAACTATTTCGTCCTCTCATTCACAGATTCTTAGGAATAACATGTTGGATGTGGAAACAATAAAATCATAATCATTTCATATCAAATGTGTCATCCTCCGATATTATCAAATGGTCCAATCCGGCTTTTAATATTCCTCATCTAAACTGCTTTTATGATCGTGTAGTCACTGGGTAGGAAACTATAACCGATTGGGCATAAAATAAGTCTTAAAAGCTCCGCGTGCAGGAACTAAAAACTGAAATTGCAGACTTTGCAGCAGCAAAAATTAATGGGGAGGTTGGGGAAGGACTCTTGGCAAATGGTACTATTCTATTTTCTATTTATTTAGTTGCTTAGTTGATAGTGTTATTATTGTCACAATTCACAAGTCATAGGCCTTGTTAATCAAGTGACATTAAGTTGTCGAATGCTCTGAAAGGGATCCCTCTCATTAAAGCTATTGAAGTGAGACTGATTGCTCAAGTTTTAAGAGAGGATGATGATGGGATAGATTGTAGATTCCATGTATCTAGAAACTCATGAAAAGCTTAGTCATCTTTTACTTCGACGGATTGGCAATAATAAATTTTGCCAAGTCGTAAATCATCATGGGGTTTGGTTCTTGCTTTAAGTACAACTTCGATGTTTGGTTTTTGTACCCTGTTGTTCAGTTCTATAAACTTTTTAACGTAAATCCTGTAAATTCCCACTAGTATCCCCCTAAATAACTCCCCATATCAAAGAACACAGGGAAAAATTAGAACTATACTTTCACCACAAAATATTACCTTCTCCCGAAATAAGTCCCCACGATTCCCTTGCAAATATAGTTTCCTTATCTAATCTCCAATTTTTGATTGTTTTATTATTGGCAAAGTCATAAAAGGGAAGGGAGGGAAAGGGGTACTATTTAATAGATCTGAGAAAGGTATGATTCATGCATCCAGTCAGCTCTTATTGATTAGGTTGGCTTGTAGGTAGGTATATAGGTAAGGATGATTCAGACCAATATATATTAGACCAGAGGTGTGTGCAAATTTCATTAAGTTACACTAAGGACATATCGAACTGGAAGCCATATCAATATAGAAAAACAAACGGTTGCAAGTTGTTTGATATTACATTATAGGCTGCTTTCTCCGTTTCACCGGAACTTTCACCTGGGAATTACTCTGTTTGTGAGTGCGTGTGCCATCCCATTTATTACCTTTTTGCGTTTTACTTTTAGGAGAGAGAGTCCACAGCCTTTGTTTGAAGGACCAGAAGGGCTACTACGATATTTAGTACTTGGAGTTCGGATTTGAAAGGCTTGTGCATTGTTAAAAGAACTGATAATTAATTAAAAGGATCGTGTCAGTTTAACCTAATGAGTCTTATATTTTGAATAAATAAACCTTAATTTAAAGGAGGGAGGAACAATCAACCTTTAACGTCCTGGCTTTTATTGTTTCCATACATTTTGATGAAGAGGGCTTGCTTATATATTAGGCTGAGGCTGAGGACGGAAGTTTCGGAAGCTCCTTGTATTTTTAGAGCCTGAAGAGTCACTATGAATTGATTAGCAGAGTTTACCTTATCATAAACGGATTGTGTGTGTATGTGCCTTTTAAATGGTTTTATTTAATACTCAATAGTCAATGTGTATCATAACTCCAGGCAGTTTCAAGTTATGGTCACATGATATTTGAAGGAGAGGAATACTTTTAATTAAGGAACTTAATTAGGAGAACCAACCCGGTTGATAGAAGCAATGGTACACTGGACTGAAACGTTAATTGAAAATGAACGCTTATTACTACAAAGTCGAAAATTAAGCTACCCTATGTTATGTTATAGGGGATAATTAATTAGTATATAGCCAGTTCTCGTACTTAATCCGTCACCAAATTAAAATCTACAATTCGGTGTAAATTTTTTTTTCTAAAACAAACGCTTGAAATAAGCGATGAATGTATTTCCGGCCCCTGAAAATGCTATTGCAAAAACTCTATTGTTTCAGCAGTGGCAACTTAAATTGCGATACAAATGATGAAACAATTACCAAATCAATTAGTATTAATTAGCAAGCATAAAATAAATTATAGATTTTTTTAGCTTCTTACATGGAACTGGAAGCCAAGAGAGATAACTTGGAATATTTAGTAATCGAATCGAATAAAAAACCATAACCACTCAAATCCATGAAAGTGGTTATTCAGAATATTTAAATCCCTCCGTAGGCCTCATATTGGGGGCACTTTAAGACTCCCTATATACGACGCATAAATCAGTTTAAAAAGGCATCGGGGCATTGGGAGATATTTTAAAGAAGTCGACGGACAGTGGAAAGGCCTTTAGGCGCATTCTACTGGGAAGGAGCTTGTAACGCTGGACCTGAGCAGCAAAATAATAAATAGAGAAATGAAATAGCTGAGCCTCCTCAACATCCAGCAGCATTTGGATTTGGAGGCACACTATATCCACAATCCACACTACACTCACTCGACTCATCCGGCGGTTCACACGACGAAAAAAATCAACTCCTTTTGTCCAATTTACTGATTCATTCATCTTTAATTATAATCAAGACAAGAAGTTACCATAATCAAGAATCAAGACCACGAGCCCATTTCTGTGTAAGAGTTGGACTTAATTCAGACAAAGGACAATTATCAAGGTAAGGGCTTGTTTTTTTTTCGATTTTGGTTTGGATTTCAGATTTTGAATTTATTTTCAATGAGCAACGAGGCATGAGGTATTTTTGTTGTGTGTTGAATGTCAAAAGTGCAACTGCATTAATTATGCATTGTGCATTGATACTTACTTTCTGAACTCAAAACCATGGCAGGCAAGGCACAAGGACAAAGTTAAGTTCAAAGTTTAAAGTTCAAAGTTTAGGATATTTGATATTTGATATTCAGGATCAGGACACAGGACAAAGGCAAAAGGAATTAATTCTGAATTCGGAATTTTAGGATGAATTATGAATCTAATTTTTATATTTTGTATTTTTTATTCTATGAATGATGAATGAATGGATAAACACTTACAATCAACAATCAATGAATGCGCAATTCAATCAATGAATGAATAATTAAAATGAGTACAAAACACAAAGAAAGATGAAAGAAAGCACATCACGCATGCAATGCAAACACTTTGCACTTTGACTTTTGACATTATGCTTTATGCTATGCATTACATTTTAATATCAAATATTATTGTGTAGTGTGTAGTGTATTGCATATTTTCTATTGTGTATTGATTAATTGCTTTGCCATTGCACATTGCACATTGTGCATTCATTGCGAATTGCAACAAATGAATGACGTAATTACATAGCAAATAGTAATATGTAAAATGTAACATTTCAAAATTACAATTAAAACACAAAAAAGAAGCACAGCAACACAGCGATTAAACAACAGATCACGGATAATTATAATTTATAAATTGATGAATTTTTAATTTGTCAAGCAAGCATTGCAAACTACAAACCGGAATTGTGAATTGGGAATAAAATTCAAAATTACAAAACACAAAAAATAAATAAACAACAAATGCTGAATGCATGTAAAATACCGAATAGAAGTTCCTAAAAAACAAATGTTAGATGTACTATTTCATATTTACTATGTTCTATGTGTTGTAATTTGTAATGTTGTTGTTGTTGTTGTTGTAACCTTTATTTATTGTATGTCAATCATCCGTTCAAACAAAATTAGTCAATGTGTCTATGTTTAAGGTTGAATTCAGAATTGCATATTGAAATGACGAATGAAGTGATGAATGACTAGTTCAGTTCACATAAATTAAACATTTAGTGTTCTTTCTTCCTGGTAAGATTAATTTGGTATCTTAATTTGTAATTTTCAAATGAATGTATTTAATCATTCAATCAACAGAAACGAGAACTAAAAGTGAAAAGGACAAAGTCACATTTGACATTGCTGGTTGCTTGCAGAGATCCTTTGTTATCCAATCAAACACTGAAAAAGCAAACACTTACTTAAAAGCATAAAAGGTAAGCTAAATTAATCTCATTAAATTAACCTTTACTTTTGTCTTTGTCATCTTTTCCTTTTATTTATTTTTGATTTTTATCAATATATTCAATATCAAATATTTAAAAATTAAATAATTGTAGAATATCAGAAATTATTTTTCATCTTTAATTTGATTGTTATGTTGTGGGATATGTTATGCCATGGGTTTGTCGAATCAGTTGAATGTAAAGAGTGCATGCATTTTTTTGTAAAGAAATTTAGGCATCGAAGAAAAAAAATAATGAGCATGCATACGTTGTAGTTCATTGTAAATATAATGAACCAAATTACTAGACACCTTCACGAAAATTATCACAGTAAATAAGGGTTGAACTTGAAAAGGTCGACCAGCACTCGGCACGAAATCCGCAGGGGGCATATCGCATATATTATTATGTGATATTCATATTCTGGTCGAAATGAGGAAAACTTTCTACAATTCGGAAAAATGTCTTGTTCGGCTCTGTCAAATATGAATATTTTAGGATTTAAAACTTACTAAGCTACCACAATTATATGTGGCTCCTCGAACTCGATAGTTAGTGTTGTATTTTTATTGGTTTTGGAATGGTCATTTTAACTTTTAACCGTTTATCCCAAAATAATATAAAAGAAACAATTCAACCTTTCGACATTCACCCAAAAATTCTCTGAAAGCTTAAGAAAAAGCTATTTTATGGGGTTTTGTCTGATCTCATAATCTCAAACTGTCAAACAGTGATACCTGATACCTTTTAACCCTTTAAGGGAATAGGGAAACGTTCGAATTGTATTTGCCTTTGTCGTTACTCGCCCATGTAAGCGACTGCATGATTTCGTACTGATTGTACGTGATTATTTTATGCTTAAATACTTTAATTCTGGTCTGTATTCAACCGACTATAATTATACTGCATATTCTTGAAATTCATCTATCCACAATATTCCACAATCCATCCTAAATTTCCCAACAAATAAATGTAGTTGATGTTGAAATTGAAAAATGCAAATAATCACGATCAAATGTCATTTTGCGGGCCTCCATCCAAGGCTCCAATCTGTCACTGATCCTAGGAATTCCGAGAGGAATTTCTCAGTTTGTTTGTTCTCCTACTTATATACATTAAGTAGTAGTAATAATAAAAAAAATCCTCCTTTGATCTTGCACTCTATACTTTGACCCGGCATGGTATCATTCATTGGCGTCGTCTAATATGTAGCAACAGTATTTTCCCAACAACATACATCCTTCAATATCCTTCATGGATCAGTACAGTAAACATTTACAGTCGCATGACCCAACATTTTGGACGAATTCTCAAGAGGTTTACTCACAGTTTAAGAACAATTTGTTCTTGTCTTCTCGTGTATCGAACTTTCATGCTTAAGCGAGCTTCAAAAAAGAGCTCGTATATTTTGGCCTGACTGACAGACCCTTCTCGTTCCTTCTACCCTTGTCCGGACTTTCCAAAGTTCCAAAGCTTCTCTACTCGTGAAACAATTCAAGGATGCTGCTGACATTTGACCTTTCAGTGTTCAAACATGCTTTCACAAGACAGGACTAATAACGCTGGAAAGGGACTTTATGGGGTCGCCGTGTCGCTTTCTAATAAATGGGAACATCTGAACTCCACCATTAAGTACAAGGCAGAAGGACACCGATATATTCTGTAGATAGAGTCTATAAGATACTTGTAAAAAAGTGTCCAACGTGGTTGGTTTTGGTAGCTGTGGTCCTGTGCCTATTATAGACATGTACTCGGGTCATGTGACAAATTGGTCCAAATGTTACCATCCCATCGCTTTGTTGACATAAGACATAGAATGATGTATTTGTATTATATTTTGTTTTGTAGCATTTTCTTCTATTATTTCTGCCAATGTCTTCGCCAGCGCATCTCCGGTTTCCATTCGGTTAAGTTGTGGTTGATTGTTGATTTTATATATAAATGTTTTAGTTGGAGATAAATGCTACTACCTGCTATTATTATTGGTAGTGCTATGGCTATTGTCTCAATTGGCTTTGTTACAACAATCAGTGGTGGTGGATGCAAAAGCTGGCCCTATTAATAATTTTGGGTCTCTTCATCTCATTTCATGGCCACGATTCCCACAATCGACAATAGTCAAGGCAAGGCAGGAGAGGCGAGTAAGGCGAGGTTAGGATTTTATAGGATCTGTGTTCACATCAGCGTGAACCTTCCGTTGGCCTTGAGTTGTCATTAGTCATTAGAATGTTGTGTTTATATCCTTTATCCAGAGGGAACTAATCGGCCAATGGGGTATTTTGCCCCTCATTTATTCCATGTCCAACTAAAGTAAGTAACTAACTGGAGTAGGTCTGAATGGTCCCGTTTCACGTAATAATATAATTTATTATTATGATGCAACAGAGTTCCTAATGAAATTCGTGGAATAATAATGATATGTGGCCACCAGTGCCTCTTCTGTGGCATAAAATAGTATTTGAATTTGAATGGAAGGTTTGTTAAACTGGATATTCATACGGATATGGACGGGCTTGGCACAGGGTGATTTGATGAGATGAGAGTGGTTTTAGAGATATTGAATGTGTACTGAAATGCGGTCGTCATTGCCTGCCACTAACTAATTACTGTGGGCTACTGGCTTATCTTCTTCATCCTCCTCCCCGCTGCCTCTAGTGGAATACCACTCATTAGTCATTAGTTAGTTAAGCTGAACCACGAATGAAATGCTATCAAATTAAATTGAGAGAACTAATTCCGAATTCCCGTAATAGTCTTCATACAGTCTGCTCATCTTCCTTAAACTACCATTTCGGGGCCCCATGTTTTCATGCATAAGTTTTTATCCCTTTACCTCTGATAATGCACGTATTCTGGGCATAGTTGCCTATTTTAAATGTCTTGTAAAAGACCATATAAGGGAGTAATGGGATATGCTCATGTTCCTCCATCTCGTCCAACTTATCTTGGAAGCGTGAAAATATGAGAGTAAAGTCGTCTGCAGAATAAAGACTTGGTAAATTGGAAAAATGAAGACGCTCTGTCACAAAGTCACGTTGTCATTGTCACACGCTGAAGTATGTGAGAGTGAGAATCAACAGATTCTTCAGATATGACTATGCCAACTGCCAACAACTACCTTGGGATTGTGGTGAATGCCTAAAACAGTCCAATGTTCATAACGTGCGGAAGACCGGTTTCGTCTCCGCGTTATTGTCAAAATCGAATCATCAGGGAAATTTTTGTGTGTGTAGGCGAACCGGTCTATCTCCACGTATGGCACTTCGGTTAGTTACGTTCCATAATGCATTTTAGGCAAATGAAATTGAGTACGCGATGCCCGGTTGGCTGGAGAGCTCGTTTCGAAACGACGTCCTCATGTCCTCCAGCTCCAGAGCAAAAGAAGAGTCCTTTCATGTCAAATGGTGTTTTGTATAGAAATAGAAATCATCGGGATGTAGGGAACGGGCGTGTAGATTAGATTGTGTGCATGTGTGGCTCGTCTCTATATTACATAGGAGAGGAGAGAAAGCTAGAAGCCTAGGGAGATGAAGATGAGAATGATGATTGTTTGGGATATTGCCTAGTGTCAAGTGTATTGACAATAAAGGGAGCATAAAAGGTAATCATGTGATTGAAGGAACTGAAAGGGATGAAGAAGTGGAACGGTTCTTGGCTGGCTCTGAAATAGGTGGAATGAAAACCCTTCCCGTCCTTGTCGTTGTCGTTGTCGCAGAGCATTATTATATTATTATTATTATTACTTGGGTGGTGGTGGTTCTTGAGATGAGGATGTGAGGCACGTAATGGGAAATGCCCGATACGATAGAAATATCCGCCATAACCCGGCCATAACATGTTTGAAAAGTTTGAATTTGAATCTATCTTCACTTTCTCCTTTGAAGACATCGACGGTACAGTAATACACTCCAGTGTACTGTCACTCCACTCTCAAGTCACTACTGTGGTGGTGGTGGTGGCTGGTGGGGACGACGAAGGGATGAATACCCATTAAAAAGAGCAAGGTTATTTGCCAGGAGTACGGCCGGGAAGATCAGAGAAAGAAAAGGGAAAGTAGAAATGAGAGAGACGATCCGATGGGGAAAGTGATAGGAATATCAAGTACATTGAAAATTGAGTAGGAAATCATAGCCGCCTTTTCGGCTACTACGGGTAGGACCTAAAAGTTTGAGTTTTGCTATATATAGCCGAGTAGGCACATTCCCATGACATCGGATCTCCGAAGGAGGTAGTGTCAGTCAGTCACTTCATCCTCTCTGGGAGAAATGTACGTGGAAAATGCAATGGATATTGATATAAATATAAGTTGATGGTATTTTGGTAGAGTAGTCGTGTGGGTGCATGTTATTGCTACTGGGGATGAAGAGGATGACAACTTGGCTTTGGCTTTATCGGGAAGATGCAGATGGATGGATAGATGGGATGGGAATAAAAGATACGTATTACGTGGTGGTGGTGGCAGGGAGAATTTTCGAAAGATGTGAAATGGATGTATTATTATTATATGTTGGAAGCGGAGGACGTAGTCATGTGTTGGAACTTGGAAGTTGGTTGGAAAGGAAGGAAGGAAGAAGAAGGGTCTCTTTTTAGAGTCTTTGACTACTGGAGGTTGAGTTGACCTGATCTGAATTTACAATGGGCTCGGATCCTCCTGGATATATTAGGAAAGAGATGAGATAGAAGAGATGGAATATTCCGCCTCGGTATAAGGAAGATTGGAGGAATGAGGCTGTGAAAGTGTTAGATTCTTGTTAGAGAAAGCATTTTATAGAGAGGGGGTAAATAGTACATTGTGGAATAGATTTAGAAGAAGAGGACCAGCTATGGTTCTAGTACCTCGTTCCCTTGATATACATTATTAGTGAGTGAAAGACGTCGAAGGGAGCGGATATGACAAGTGTCTATACGACCGCCGCCGCCACCGCCGAAACTACAGTCCTTTTGGATGGGGAGAAAGTCCGGAGAAAGGGCAACCCAACACGGTCATATTATAATATATAGATGGATAGGATTCCACACCGCTACTCCTCTACTATCAGCACGGGCTTTTTCATGGGTGTGTGATGTAATTTTGTAGAATTTTTGATGAATTCTCATCCCATTTCATCGTGAGCTTCATCTTGTTGGGCACTTCTTTTTATATATATCATCATCCATTCTTTGCTCCGTTTGATAGGCCACCGGCCTGCTGTCTCACTTCTTCCTTCCTCTCTCCGCCCTGACTTCTCCGTTCTGGATGAAAGAAAAGAGTTGGGAACCGTATGGTTTTGTGGAGTTTTTTTGGGATCATTTATGTAATAGCCGGAGAGGAGGAAGAATAACGAATGGTTAAAGTTGAAGTGAAGGGTTAGTGTTACGAGAATTGGAGAATAAGAAATAGGAAAGGGAGAGAGGACCATATGCTTTTTGTGTGTAGTAATTTTTTTGGGAGGCTATCTAATATGTTTAATATAAGATATATATTATATTTGGAAAGATGGATTGAAGATTTAAAGTTTGAACTTTGCTGCTTCTGCTGGGCTGTAGAAGAGGTAAGTATGGACTTTGTTGGGTCGGTGGAGTTGGGTTTGGAATGTGGATGAATAATAGGGTATATTTTATAAGGAGGACTTAACTGGTTCTCGGTTTGAAAAGACCTTTCCCCTTCAATCCCGTTCTTCCCTGTCGTAGTTCTTAAGCTGTCCTCATTCATAATGTAGTATTCCCATTAGGGATGCCGCGTGTACACGGTAGGGTTACGGTAATACCGTGTATTGGACATTTTTTCAATTTAACCGTGTACACGGTTACACCGTGCATTTAAAGAAAAATTACCGAGTACACGGTTATATAAATGCAACCGTGCTCCAGCCGCTCTTACCGTGCTTTACAAAGCAAACCAGCAGATTACAATTTTTATGTTTTTCACTGCATATGCCATCTTCCGCAATAATGTGTAAGACAGTTTGAGTGAGCAACAAATCAACGGCATTTTTATGTTTTCGTCAGCAGTTTTCTGCTTCTCTCAGCTCTCTCGCAATACTTTTAACTTCTACGATACTCGGTTCATTTAGATTTGACTTAGCCTTTTGTTTTGAATTCCAAGACGGAATTTTTATAATTTTTAAATCTAATCTAATTCCTACTTTCAAAATTCGTTAGAACATTTAATTTACGCTAATTAATTATCGCTCTTTTCATCGTTACATTACATTTTCATCGCATACCGTATACCATAAAACAATGACCTCCAACAATTCCGACTCAATAATAACAACGACGCCAGGGTTGAGTCAAATAAGCAAGAAATAGGCCCCTCAACATCGGGAATATCTGGTACACAAAATCCATCTCAGTTAAATGTGACCTTACCTACTGCACCATTGCCGATAGCAACTAAATGTAACAATGTCATACAATGTACCAAGATGTCTTGACAACGCTTTCTCCTTGCCCCAAAAGTTTCTTCTAGTTCCAGCGCTGTTGTCAAGCAATCTTGACTATGTACTAATCAGCTAAAACCAAAACAGATAGACAAAATCTAGCCACTTTCTTTACATTTGACCATTTTATAAAGTAACGAAGTTTAATGTTTAATATGCAACATATCCCGGGATGTTTCATTTTAAAATATTAAATCTCGACTTGTGATTACAATCATTTGAATCATTAGTTATTGAGAGCTTTTCTTACGCAATCTTTCTTATTTTTATTTTTATTCTTATTTTTATCTTTCTTTCTTACGAAAGTTGAAACGTATTCGACCAAATTGTTCTTTGTTTCAATATTAAATAATTTCAATAAATGGTATATTGAATAGACAAGGCTTCGATTTCGAAAACGAAAAACTGAAATCACTCTCATTGTCACTGTCCATTGTCGCTGGGTGGGGGCCCGATTCCCAACTTACTTGCTTGTGACATCGTTATATAGGTTGATACAATTAAACTCTATTATAGATTATTAATTGCGAATTTAAAATTTT
The DNA here is from genome assembly GCA_906901685.1 of Desoria tigrina. Classification (NCBI taxonomy): domain Eukaryota; kingdom Metazoa; phylum Arthropoda; class Collembola; order Entomobryomorpha; family Isotomidae; genus Desoria; species Desoria tigrina. Next base: position 1,414,052 of record CAJQTU010000010.1, on the reverse strand, counting down.
TATATTTAACAATCTTAATAAATATGATATGATAATCTGATATCTGACACAATTAACTCTTCCTTAATGTGTAATGAAACAGATCCAGTGTGCTGTGCAATGTGATAAATAGGTGGAATGATTTATTTATAGTAATAATTTTTATTTCTCAATTGAGTTTGAGTTTTCTCTAGTGGAAAGCGTATTGACTGTCTGATTCATCCCCTTGGGCTTTTAATATTTCAAGACAAAAACCATGTGCACGGTATATTAACCGTGTACACGGCATATTTTTTATGCCGTGTATCATACCGTGTACACTGCCGTGTACACGGTTTCAGGCATAGATTTTTTGTAAAGCACGGTTTCGTACACGGCGGAAAAATTCAGTACACGCGGCATCCCTAATTCCCATTGTTCATTCATCATTCATCTTCCTTGGCTTCAGGATTCCGAGGCTTTGGATTGAGTGTAACCTTGACTTGCCATTCTTGCAAATTCTGCGAAAGGAAAGGCAGGAGTAAAAGTGCTACCAGAAGTTCTGCAAATTGAAAATGCCCTTTCCTCCTTTCTCTTGTAATTAGTTGAATGATATGTCATGATATTTTTTGGAAAATTGAATGCTTGAAGGGATGGTATTTTTCCATATACGTAGGAGTTTATTGTTTCTATGAGATATAGTAAACTGCGTAGGACGTAGGAGAAAGTAAATATTATTCAAGTTTAAATGAAGGGACTCGCTGTTGCTTTCCCCTGTCAAATGGAGATGAGTGACACGGCTTTTGAGATGATTAACAGGAATCTGATGATGTTGATCGGGTATCGGTTGCTAGAGTAGGGATATTAGTAGACTTTTGTGTGTATATAGAAGGACGGATGTGAGTTAGGGTGTAGTTTTGAACGCTGTATTGAAATAGTGTTGTCGTTCATCATGCTGTTCCCTGCGTTGAGCAGCTAGGGTACGAGAGTTGGGTATTTTGGGTACTTTGGGCAGTAGAGAAAGTGACTGGGGGCGTTGATGTGAAAGCAATAATATTTTGCCTCCGATGTGTTTTACGGATGAAGGGACCCGTCCTTGGTTGTGGTAAATGTGGCGTTTGATTGCGATCACTTGTCAATGCGAGGTATGCATTGTTGTCTGTTTCTCTGCCGGGGAGTCTGGATAATGCAGGATATATTTTTTGGGGCCTATAAAAGTTTTGATATTAAAATCAAAGGTTGTGTGTATAGACTAGAGAGAGTGCATTTTTATATTTTTTTTCGATTTTCCCTTCCGTTCTTCACAGTTGGAAAAGCGGTATTCGAGAAGCTTAATGTTCCTGCCTGTCAGTCAGTCAGGGAGCATTAGAGTTACGTAGATTTAATGTATGGGGAATGGAAGGCGAGATTGACGAGATGCTCCTCTCCCTGCGTCTCTCGTCTTGAATGTTAAATTTTGTTGTCTCCATTTATTTACGTAAACTGTATATATTTGGCCACTGTACTGTGTGAATTGATGATGGGACATTGGGACTAGTTCATCCAGAGCCAGAGCAGGCGATATTATTTATTATTCGGATGATATGGTGATGTGGAAGTCGTCGGTGCTGATGGTAAATATATATGCGAGTGCCGAGTCCTGATTTCCGCCCAATTTTTTTATTTTTCTTAAAGGGATGAGTTAAGGAAACGTTGAGAAAGTTAGGAGTAGTAGAAAGGAATTTAGATGGGTTAGCATAGCTGAGAAATGATGGGGAATGGAAAGTTGATGGTGGTGGTGGAAAGTTACGGGCTTTCATCTCTGTCGTGGGTTTCTGTCCCTTTTTTAAAACGAGGAATCCTTTAAACGGGAGAGAGGAGTCAAGTGTGCAGATAATGTTGATGGTTATGCTTTTGAAGATAGAAGAAAGTGGAGACTTTTCTACTGAGCACTGACTGCTGTGTTGGAGTACAATTTTGATAGTTTTGGTCTTGGTAGAGCTAGAGCTGTTGAGAAACTTGAAAGTTGGGTCGAGCGAGAGAGAGGATCGGAAGGAAGGAAGTATCGGATCAGATGTAAAATATATATTTTATAATATAATGTATTATGTAGGAATGGAGAAAGGGCAGGGTTGATATTGTATAATGCTCCGTAATGTTATAGAAATAGGAGTATGCAATATGCATGCATCCATGTGTTTCTCCCGACTTTTTGAGTATTTTGAGTCGAGGAAAGGGAAGATCGGACCGGTTTGGATAAAAACATGAAATGCATCTCGGAAAACTGTACTTTACTTTCGATACTTCTGCAGCTTCTTTCGCATTCTGGAAAAACTTGAAAAGGAGGCTTTTCTTAGACTTGAACTTAGGCATATCGACATTATTGAATGTATATGCTTGGAATTACGACTGTTCCTATATAGGATATAGAGTATTTTTAGGGCTATAACCGTGTTGAAGAAATAGTGCTTTGGGAATGGATCATGATGATGATGGTTGTTAGTGTATTGGATCCAGTTTCTTCCACCAATTCCTTCCTTTAGAAATGACTGGGAGGAAGAAGAAGGTAGTTGTAGGTTGTAGTTTGGGATCCTGATGATGGGCTGATGGAAGCTCGTCTCTGGCTCTTGAGAAATCTCTGGCTGGATTTTTAGATATAATATCTATATCCCTCGTCTTCTGTGTATAGAAAAGAATAGAATGAGATCGGTTCTTCCAGCCAGCTCGTCGTCGTCCCTCTGATGCCGATCCTGCTCGTTCATGTGGACTTTAAGTGTATGGAGAGAGAAAGGGAAAGTAGAAAAGTTTTGGAAATGCCATTATGTGTTCCCTGAACGAGGCGTTGCTTTGCATTGGATTGCATTAAATTACAGCAGAGGCTTGAAGAAATAATGGGAATAAAGACGGGAGGAAAGTTTATATTATGAACCCGTATGGTTCCTATCCTACATCCTACCTCCATGGCTGGAGGAAAGAGTTTGGCGGCTGGTGAAAGTTGATCGTCCTTCGTTGGAGTTTTAGTTTTTACGTTAGTAGCTATAGTAGGAGAGGTGGATTTTCAGAACGTTCGTCTGCTCTTCTCACAGGATGTGGAAATGGCTCTGGGCTAAACTGCCTTGGAATTGGAACTACCGTGTAATGTAATATATATGGATAGTGTGGATGGAATGTATACCTGTTTAGATTGAGAGAACACGTTTTGCAGAACGGGGGGTATGGGATGTTTGGCGGATTCTCGTGGAGAAGGAAATGCATTTAAAATGTAGAAGAAGAAGAAGCTCCTAAAACTAAGGTTTCCGTCTGTCGGAGAAAGTTACTATAGCTCTGTAAATGTACATACCCCCACCAACAACCATGTCTTTGTGTTATGGATTTCGTACTTTCTCCTGTTGTTTCTGATGTGTGCACTTTTGAGCTGCACAACCTATACCGCTGGTTGACTGTGTAAAAGAGCACTTGGGCTTGTTTCATTTCTTTTGTCATGAGGAATTGGCAATGGCTGTTTTTAGGTGCTTTTGTTTTGTTATATATAGATAGAGAGCGGATTGTAGAAATAAAGAGAACGGTTGTCGAAAGTTGAAGGTCGAAATTACTGTAGGAAAAGGCGGAAAAGTGACTAGTGTTCCGTGGATACCTACCTATTATCGAAAGGAAGGAACTTTGTTCCCCCTGTCTTTCTCTCAATTGGATGTTCGATTTTGGGTTGTATATGTTGTAAGTTGTGCATACAAGATGTTTGTTTGTTTCTTCATATATAGATATTTGGTTGGTAGTAGCTATTGAGTAAAACAAAACTGCCAAATAACCTATTCGTTTTCCCTATTCCGTCTTCCTGCTTCTTTTCTAATAGGACTAGAGAGAAAGAAACCACCTCTGCCTGTCTCGATGGAGGATAATCTCCATAAACTTTCTCCGCACACAACAGCAGAAGAGTGAATTACCTTCTGAACCCATTACTTACTTGGCCTGCGGATGGGAAAGGCTAAGTTCCTCTGTTGTAGGATAGTTATATAAAGTAATGCGTTCCCATCCAGTTGCTCCTTATTGGTAATGTTCAATGTTGAGTTTTTTTTTGTTCCGAAAAAAGTCTGTTCTGTTCTGTATCGACATATCAAAGTAGTGGTGTGTGTGTGTGCGGAGGATGTCTATTTTTTGTCTGCTTCGTGGAGGAAAGGAAAGAAAAAAAATTGAAAGGGAAATAAGTTTGGATGGCAGGTAGAGAATGTATAGGGAACTTTTACTTTTCCCATCAGGTGAACCTTCATGGATAAATGGCTTTGGTTTTGCATCAAAATCCGATCTCGGATTTTGGATCTGGCTCACTGCTCGAGAGATCCATTTGGATTTTTTCCCTGGCTTCTTTCTGTGTCCATGTATATAGCTGTATCAGAGATGAATCATGACAGGGTTCATTTCATGCTGCCAGGTCTCTCCCGACTGTGGGTTTTTACCGTTTACCATTTCCCTAATAAATAATAGGAATGAGGATATGGTTCTAGTAGCTGTGGATTTAGAGAGAACAGAATTTAAGGTTTTGAAAGTAGTAAAAGTCGGATGGAGGTAGACGCTCTCTGCTAAGGGCTGGAACGAAATAAGATGAAGTCAGCTGGGCCTTTTTGATGCAAAAAGTTTGGCCAAGAAGGTGGAAGCTCTGTGTCTTGTGACCTGATTTTTTCATATTTATTCAGTTGGCTTACGCCAATATGATGCTAATCCTTGAGAGATTTAGAGAAGGATGAGAGAGTTACCTAAATAAAATAAAAAACTTTCCTCTCCTGAGATGACGGTTGTTGTTTGGTGGATCATATTTGTATATAGCTTGTAATATTTATGTAGTACGAGTCCTAGTTTGCTGGGTTTAGTCTGGTGAAAAAGTGTATTTTTAAGGACAAGAGTACAAGAGCTGGGAATTTGTGTCTGCATGTCAGATGCAAAGTAGGAATTTATTAATGTATGGAAGGAGGTAAGAGGTGTGTGTGTGTGTATTCTAGAAAGAATTTCTAGCACAGAACAAGAGGGATGTTCTTTTTTCTCCTGTGCTGTGAGCCGTGATTCAGTGAAAAACTAATATGATATGATATGCAACTGTTCACGTTGAGCAGAGTTTTAAAAAGTGTGGAAGAAGAAGGAGTATATAAGATCATAATTCCTTGTGGTTGAATTTCAGTGGAGGAACTTGGTAGAAAAAAATTAAATGTGGATAGGATTGCAAATTACCGAGCTAAATATGTATGAGGACCAGCATATAATATAGTGTAGGAACTTGTAATCTCAAACAAAACTTAAAGAATAAGTTGCTTAAAGCCTGGTGTACGTGTATGCAGTGGAGTTATTGCATATATCACGAGTTTACTAGTTATATGGATAGAGATACGATATGGTTTTTGCATTTATTTGGTTGATGCTATTTCAGTCGATGATGATGCAAAAGTAGGTGTAGAAATGAATGTACATGGTGACGGTGGTGACTCGAGAGTGGTGACTATGGTTAGGGGATATATGAAATGAAAGGGTTAACGAATCTCTTTACTCTTTCCTCATTTCGTCTATTCCTACAACTACAACTTGTTATTCAGATATGTTGTTAGAATTTAGAATTGCTAATAACTTGTGACTTGTACCACTATTACTGCACTACAATCTACAATATCAACTATCCTTAAATGAAGAGCGAGCTCTTTTTGGTGGTGGTGGTACATGCAATGTAGAGATGCTTAAGTCGAAATTCTCTGGTTTACTAATCTTTGCCTTCTTGTATAGTTTTAGTTTGAGACCATTTGTATTCCTTCCCAGTTTCAGAGTTCGTAAATAAAACGGCGGAGATAGGAATATAGTGGATGGAGGAATGAGATTCTATACGTCTTTCGTACTTTTACTGGACGATAAACAGGCATTAGAGATTACAAAGTAGGTTTTAAGGTTTAGGCAATTTGCTTGTAGGGAAGATAACATTGGATTTTGTGGTAGTTCTGCTCTGCCTAGACTTCCCTTGTGGTGATTTAGAAGAGTGGAGCTAAAATAGCTGCAAAGGCAATAGAAAAGGAGGAGGAGAGTAGAATACTTATCATATAGGTATATAAATAGTATTGGTTTTCCTATATGGAACATTTAGAGGGTGACATTAAACATTAAACGGGGAGTAACTGTGAGTGAGTGACCATGGACTCTTGGATAATGGATAGATTAACTTTAATGAATGTACAAAAGATTCATATAATATATAAGAAGGGATAGGTTTAGCTGGGAATGGAGATTACTAGAGTTGTGTTAAACTTTGGACGGATACTCAGAATTGCTTTTGGTTGGGGTTCCTGGGATTATGTTTTTTTTTGTTAAAGAAGAAGCTGAGAAGATTTAATTTAATATCTATTCATTGATGTAAAATGGTTTAAATGGGGTTTGAAAAGAGATTTTAGATCCTTGTGAACTAATCTATTTACATTGAGCAAGAACAAGAAGGGTATATTATTTTGAAGTTCTTTTCTCTACCGGTTATAAGTATTTAAGTAAAGGAAGCAGGGAAATATTAAAAGTAAATCCTCTTTCCTGGAGGATCTCTGGAAGTGAAATGTTAGGAAAAACATGGATCTTCTTGCTAGTCTGTCGGATGTCGGATCGGGTCGTATATGATTTCAAAGTCTAGGAGGGAATAGGTATATGAGCAAAGTAAGTAAACGCGTGAGAGAGAAAGCTGAAAGGGAAAGGGCGAGAGTAGCTTGGTAATCCGAGTGTGTTTAATAATGTAATGGGGCTTGCAAATCGGTTAATTGAGTACCAGCATGCATTTAATTTAGTAAGTGGATAAAGAAAGGAGAGCTGGTGGGAATATGGGGAATATCTACTTGGACCTTTGATAATATTCGGAGGATTGTACTAGCAACTAGCATGTAAAATAATAGATCCTGTAGTGTCAGTCTGTACTGTGTTTAGGCTTTTGAAATTAGAGAAAAGGCAGAGAGGGATAGGAGGAGGATAGGGAATGTGAGTGTAAACATTGATGATGTTCATGAAATCGGAGTTATTTTACATTTTGAAGTTAGACTGGGAGTAGGTAATAGTGGGTGTGGAATTGAAGATAGTTGTGGAATTGGCTCTTGTTCTACTCCTCTCTCTAGATCTAGATTCTAGAGGAAGAGGGCTGTTGAAGAGCCCGTTTCCACCGCCACCACCGGCCCTATTCTGTTAGTGAAAGGAGACGTAGGGAAAGTTACGTTTGGTTGATTGTAAGTACGTAGGGTTCCGTCCGGGGATGGCTTGTCGATGAATTTGTGTATGGTTGCTTAAATTGAGGGAAGAGATAGTGGAATAGGGAAAGTAAAGAATGATATGGGATTGGTGGTGGTGGTGTATTATAAGAAAGGAATAGAGATGGGAAAGTGTAGTTTTTGGAGATTGAGATAGAGAGAGAGGAAACCTGGTGGATGGTGGGTCTTAGTTATTTATTATTAAATTCCCAATTGGAATGCCAAAAACAAATGAAATGAGATGGGATGGTTGAAATGGTATGGCTTTTTTGGATATGGGTTCAGTTCTTCTTGGCCCTCCGTATATCGTTGGTGTGTTGTGTTGGCTGAGGGAATGAAGGGACGTTTGTATTGTTTGTGTATATTGTGTTTCGGATGTTGTGTATAAAGGGAAGAAGAATGAATAGAGAAAAGTGAGGAAGGAATTGAAGAGAAAGCTAGAGATAGAGATGTTAGTAGGAGATATAGATGGAATAATAGGAGGAGATGGATAGAAGATTTGAAACCCCTTGTGGGGGCATTTGGATATATTCCTATCCTATATGGTTTTATTTTGTACATGTATTCCTTTTAAAGAGAGAGATGAGGTTGAAGTTGGTGTGTAGAATGCATGTGTGTGTTGTGTGGTAGTTGGTAGTATCATAGGTGGATTGTGAATCAAGTCTAAAACAGGAGGACTCGTCGTCGTCGTCGTCGTATCCGATTAGAGTCAGAAGGAACGGAGATGGAGGAGATCAGTTTAGAATAACCTTGAGCTCCTTTCTCCATCATCAGGGTATAGAGAGGGAGTTATAAGGTTTGTTGAATTCGGATGCCATAGGCTACCCTCCTCCGCTCCCAGAGAGTGAGAATAGAGTCAAATTGGAAAATTCATTGGTCTGGTTGCGTAGAAATGCTTTCACTAGAGAGAGGGCTGCTGCTCCTGATGCTGTCTCTGTCTTATTCCTTCCTCTCCGCAAGCGATTTCAGCTGTTTTGATGTTTTTCGGGAGAGAGAAGATTGAGAGTTTTGTTGGGATGTTGCTGCTGCTTTCCTGGGAGACTCGAGAGAGAAAGAGAGGAATGAATGAGACATGTAGAGAGAGACATTATATCAGAAGAAAGAAGGTTGGTGTGGTGAATACGGTTGCATATGGTTGGTTAAGTTATTGGCAGTGGGGATATTAGGAAGACTTTTGGTTAAAGATCTTTTTGTGGAGAGTAAAGGAATTTTAGAGATTCTTTTGGCTTGTGGTGGTGGTGGTGGTAGTGGAAGGATGGATGATTGTGTCGTTCGTAATGATGATGAGGATGCCGGATGGGGGTGGTCGATTTAAGGAACTCGAGATGTTTGGCAAGGTTCCGAAAGAAGGGATTTGGACGCTAAGCTTTTACACTTGATCTCGCATTTAAATAAGAGAAAATGAGGAAAGTGAGATTGTTGATGTTAAAGAAGATGTAGATTTGTAGATCATGTTGGAGGAGTTTTATTGCTTGTTTAGGATTTTTTTTTAAAGATTGGGTTTTACCCGACTCTACTCGGGCTTTCTTCTTTTGTGGGTTGAGTATCGATAAGTCTCATTAGTGAAATTGGATAACAGAATGAAAGCGATGGTAGTATAAATGAGATGAAAATACATTTATTATGTGGGTATGCTTGGATGGAGAGAGAGATCTATATCATGGGAAGAAAGCTAGTAGTAGAGTTAGAGTATATAGATAGATGATAAAAAGATAAGAATAGCTGAGGGGAAAAGGGTAAAGGGTACGTTAGGTAATGGTGGTAGATGGGTGGATTGGAATTACTGGGCAAAATTGGCTGGAAGTTTGGTAGTTTATGTGTTTTTATGATGTCCCAGAAATCCATAACAAGTCAAAAAAAGAGGAAGACCATAGCTTGAGACTTTCGGAGGATCAGTTGATAAAGTAGTTCTTCTCGGGAAGTTAGGAATTGGAAACGGAGCTAGAGAGAGGGATGAATAAGTGAACTGGACTTTTGAAGAGAAGAAGCTCATCTTGAACTCCCATTTACCCGACAGGACTGGAGGTCGTATGGAAGGTATACTAGCCCCTTGTGAGCTATTAATGACGACGAGGGTAGAACCGTCTCTCTCAAGTAAATGGACAACTAGTCGAATTTCCAAGTTCTTTTCTGTGTATTCTATCCAGTCACTCTTCTTCTGCTGGGTCCAGGAGAGACGTAAAACAAATGTCGATAGAGATATTCCCTGTCTGACTGCTGAAAAAGATGGGAGTGAAAGTTGAGTAGGAATAGCAACTTACTCCAGAGATTCCGCGTGCTTTCCAATTTTTCCAGGCCGGGTTGACTTGATGTGCAGTATGGAAATGGTAAAGTTCACTCTCAGTGGATGAAGGACAGGGCACAAGGGGGAAAGTATTTATATAGGAGTTAGAGTTAGTTAGTTGGTCGGTTGCGTGATATTCTTCAGGTTGTGTCTAGCGGAATCCGGAATTAGGTAATATTGCAATTTAAGGTTTAGTGCAGGGAAACGGTACGGAACATGGCATCCTGAAATAGCAGGGAATGGGAAAGTAGTCGGGGAACCCGCGAGAAAGAACGAGAGGACACTTTGGTCAATTGTACTGACTGTGGTTGGAATTGTCTTTGGGGTTTCGTGCAATTGATTTTATTTTTAGTTTGGGACTGGCTACTGCAGATCGACTAGAGAGAGAACGAGCTGGTTTTTATTGGTTTTTAAACAACCAAGGCCTGGCAGTGATGAATGTTAAGTACACTTGAGAAACCGTCTGTTTTCTCGGTGACCGGGTCCATTCTTCCCCTCTGACCCCTAGTCGATTGCTTTGATAATGGTTAATGTGATTAAAAATCCCAGGCGGAGCTCTTAACTAACTTCAGAGGAGGAGAGTACGAGTACTTGGATGGGGATTCTGCTGAATAAATGAATGCTGATAGAAGCGGAGTTTGGTTACGGGAAGATACCATTTACCACGTTTTTATTTTGTAAAGGGAATTAAGTTTGTAAAATCAGTGAAAGGAGGCAAAGGAGTTTGGTGGGCGTGCCTTGATTAGAGTGTTGTTACGATTATGAATAGAGGAATCAAAAATGGTTGAGTTATTCGGAACGTGGGTTGTCTGAGATTTAATTGCTCTTTCATTGAATATTGGATCCGTAGTTGAATGGAAAGTTTGAAAGAAACGGGAAAGAGCAGAAAATGATGTTACAGGAATTTGAAGGACATTATCTTCGAGAGTTGATTCATTGACGCAGTGATTTGTAGCAAGAAAAGCCATAAATATGTTTAAAGGTTTATTCTTAACTAGTTTAGTTTTATTTGCTTGCTTGTTGTAGTTCCAATAGGTGGATAGCTGCTGAATAAAATAAATGCTTCTGTTTTCTGTTAAAATCTATTTCAATCTTCCAGTTTCTGAAAGTTTTGGACTTCCGTTGTCTTGTCCCTCTCTCTGAAACTTTGTTGATGGAATTTTGAGTCCGCTAAGTTCCCAAGCGCCCGTCAGCGAACGAATACATTAATTCATAAAACATCGGGCTTTTGTTTTTAGGTTTCAGAAATTCAGAGTTTCGGAGCCACTGATTGTGGTTATGAGACAGAATGGGAGAGAGAGGGACCTAAACAATTAGATATTATATTTTGGTTGGTATTGTGCAGCTGGTGCTCTGAAGCCTATTGTTCGAACTACCCAGTCATTAAAAGGAGACTGTATAATTATGGGCTCAAACAAAACTGAGGAACACAATGTAAAGTACCGTAATAATAATCCGTAGTTGGAAATGGTTTGGTGTAGGATTCTGTAAACTTGTATCACTTGAATGGTGGTGATAGCATTGCGGATAATAGCGGATGCATGAGCATGCAGCTGGCGTTTGTCATTTTAAAGATGTTGGAACTTGAAGTGTGGAGAGACAAAAATGTGATGTAGGATGCATTGTACGTATTTCGAGTTGTTGAGAAAGGCTTACGATTTTGTGGCATCTTCGTCTTGTCTCTTGTATCTGGAGGACTGCACACACTACACAGTTGCTAGCCAAATGTCACGAATTGAATTGCACAAGCCTTCACTCTTTACTCTGTTTGTTTGTAAATCTTTTTTTGAGGATTTTATAGCAATGTTTAATGTATGTGTTATTTGGAGACATGTCGGATGATTGATTAAAGCTACGGTGGATGGATGATATGGATGCCTTTTCCAATTTACGGCTTTTACGGGAAGCCTGGTAATGGGTTATGGGTGGCATGGCATAATGGAGGTGATAATCAGGAATTCGGGTTGGGTCTTCCCGTTAATCCCGTTTCGTCGGAGATTCCGAGGCTATGGAAATGTGGGTACTCTCTATAGGCCTTGATATGATTATTTTGTACTAAAGTATAAGGTTAAGGATTGATATAAGTGTAGGTTGTAGGGTGTCGGGGGCAGAGAAAAATGCGGATTATTTTTAGCTGACTTTTTTTTCTATAAATATTCAACCAAGTGGATCTGCAGTGTGTGTCGGGATAGTTAGGTCATAAATGTTAAGCAGTTTAAGCTGTTCCATCCATAGTGATGTTGCAATGAGGCTTGTCCATAAGAATATATGACTGTTTATGTATCTCTGTATATTTGGACTTGGGGTAATAATAAAAAGAGTTAGATGGATGAGTTGGCGATGTGTGTCTCATTTTTTATGTTTTTAATGTACACAGAGAGGACAGAAGTAAATCCCTCTTGTCAGCATTTGTCGTTGTCATGTTGTTTAGCCCATCTTTTTATTGATTGGTTTTCCTCATCGAGTTAGATGAGGTTGGTTCCTTGTTCGTGATCGGGATCAATTTTTAAAATTGGGAGTGGGTATAATGTAAATAGTAACTGGAAAGGATATGAAATTATAGTCGTAATTCCTCTTATAATAGAATAGGTCAGGCAGAGAGGAGAGTTGGTTAGAGTTAGAGAGGATTAAATAGTACTTGATTCGTGACTCGATGTTTGATAGTGAAGGTTGTTGCTGCCGGTGGGTACTAGCACATCGGGTAATGTCATTTGAAATATGATCCTTGGAAAGGATATGATATTATATTGGAGACGGACGGATGTAAAATAAATTGGGCGTTCACGGAAGCTTTTACTCATCAAATTAAGCGGAGTGTAATTTTATGTTTTAGAGATCAGTTCGTACTGGGCTGGAGAGAGAAAAAAGGTAGTTTAGGATAAGACGGGTTTTGTTTTTCGTCGTCCTTTTACGTTTTTACCTTTCACCCAGACACGACGGAGAGGAATATTATTATTATGATTGGATTCAGTGGGCTGTGACTCAAGAGCCGAAATACTTGTTAGGATTGTTGACGAGATGACAGGGCAGACATAATAGGGAGCGTGTTTTTGGCAAGTCCTGGAAGAAAAAGTTAAATTAGGCAAAAATTAGATATGTAAATAGGTTGAAATTTATTATGAGTGTTGGAGAGAGTAGAGCGGGCTATATATAATAGAAGGCAATAAATTTAGAGTTGGCTCGAGCAAGAGGGTGAGAGAAAGGGTCTTAAAATTCTTATCTGAAATCTCCATTTGTCCAGTTATGTTACAAGAGAGTTTAGAAGCTTATGCTTGTTTTGTTGAACTTACCTACCACAGAGGCATTAGTAATGAAATGAAGCATAGTCATAAGAGTAGGGAGCTCCGAGAGGGTCGGTTTATCAATCATTTATTAGAAAACCAACTTCCTGCCAAAGGAAGTAACCCTTGATACTTTGAGACAAGCAAGTCATATCTGTTCTAAGCAGTCGTCATTCTCTTGTGATTGATTAGTGGTTCAATTTTTCCTTATTCCCTGAAATATCCTCCCTTGTGGTTCTCGGTATAAATGAACAAAACATTTATTTCTGGCTGGTCGACTTGGAAAAAGAAACTTCTTGAGAAATGTTTTTCAATGAAACTACGAACTGAAAATATTGTTGTTGTTGAGAGAAATGATAATGAATGACTTTAAGACAAAGTTGGAAGTTGGGTTAGATAATAATTTTGAATAATTAAATGCTAAATGGAACAGTTAAGGAAGATGACGGGTGGTTATTAGTTAACAGAGTGAGTTAACAACTTTAGGTAGGAGGGAGTATACATATGACAGGCATAAATCAAGGAACGAAATTGAATATTACGTTATGTTCCGACGAGGTTACAGTAATATTAATAGTATGACGGTGTGATAAACTCATCAGATTAGGTTTGACGTAATTGATTGAATTGAAACAATATGTCGTGATAGACAGAGGGATATTAATGAAGGAATACAGCGAGGTCTATTCCTGCCCCACGGAATTAAATATTGAAAGGGCTGTGAAGACAGGAGAGGAGGAATTATCGATTGGCAAAGGCGAAGACATGCTGCTGACTGCCTTATGCTTTTGCTGATGGGATTTGCAATGGTGTCCGGCCATCTCGCCCCGGCCATCTCGCCCCCGGACGTTTCGCCCCCGGTCCACTCGCCCCCAGCAATCTCGCCCCCAGCCAATTTCGCCCCTGGACATTTCGCCCCCGTGAAATTTCGCCCCCGACCATTCTCGCCCCCGACATTTTAATTTATGAAGTAATAAAATTATACTAGGGTTTCGACATAAGTTAGGATATATATATTTGCAGATTTGTGGATGATTGCGCCTAATCAAATGCGCTTAATCAATTGCGCCTACGTACAATTTGCGCCCCTATATAAATTTTCCGCTTAATCATTTGCGCCTGTGAATATTTTCCGAACTTTCAGAAATCATCTCACATCTCCAGCACAAAATCACTGATCACCCATACCTATTGCAGACTGAAATTAAATTAAAATAAAATAAATAAATAAATAAAAGATACCTATACATTATAAAGAGATTATTTATAAGTAATGGATATAATACATTGCATTTCACATTTACTTTCCAGTTTTCAACATTTTTAATCCTTTAAGTTTGGATGTTCCAAATCTCATTCATTCCATATTTAAGTTTTGAACTCAAGTAAAAATTTGTGCACCTGCAACTTTACCGAATATGAAAATATTACATTCTGTAGGCGCAATTGATTAGGCACAATCACCCTTATAGCATATTTGCATATACAAATGTCTCTTGTAATCACTCTCTCACTTAACCCTTCTTCAACGGGTTAATTTTTATATAATTTTTTCACACTTTTCTCACTTTACCCTTTTTCAAGAGGTTAATTTCTATATAATTTTTTCACACTTTTTAAAGAGTTTTCTTCAACGGTACGATTATCTCCGTAGGATAAGATATAGAATTAGAAAATGAACCTTTTATTTTCGTATTTATTAATATGTGAGAAGAATAATCGAGAATTTCGAAAAATTTAAAATATATTTCAATAATATAGTTTTTGCTTGTTTTAGTAGATGAGATTTAGAATCCATCCCCTTTTTGCTTTTGGATGTATAAAATATTATGACTATGACCTAAAACGGGGTACACAAAGGTGAGTATTGCTGATGACTGGAATTTCCAGCTTGTACTTCATGCCACAAGGTCTAAGCATAGTCAAAACCCTAGTTTATTGTTGTTGAATTTAAAATTAAAATGTCGGGGGCGAGAATGGTCGGGGGCGAAATGTCCAGGGGCGAAATTGGCCGGGGGCGAGATTGCTGGGGGCGAGTGGACCGGGGGCGAAACGTCCGGGGGCGAGATTGCCGGGGCGAGATGGCCTATAACCATTTGCAATGCAAATGCGTGCACATTGTTTTTTTTATACCCATTGATTGGGAGCTTAATTGAAGCATTGGCTGATGGAATATAATATTAGAGCTTTTGAGCTAGAGAGTAAAAACCTTGTCTGATTTAAATTTGATAATAATGGAAGAAAGGTTGGTATAAACTGGCCGGATACCATATGAAAACCGGTACAGTTCAGAGACGAGGCTACAGACAGCTTGTACTATAGCCCTGGCTTGGTTTATTAACAAGAAGGCCAAGGGGTGGAGTAGTAGTAATAAAAGGTATTCTATGTATTTATATTTATGCAGACGTTAGCTTTGTTAGCTAGACTTTCGGGAGTCCGTTGTCGGAGCTAATATTGTAATATATATGTACATTTGAAGGCTGGAGAAGAGGATATGTCGTGTACGGAAAATTTAGTGCATTTATTTGACATGTATTTTGGTTTAGTATTGAAGTTAGCTTGATTTTGGTTGCATGCAAGGTTCATTAGAGAATTATATTACTCGGCGGCTCTGATAATGCTCCACGACTTTCTGTCTCATTCTTGATGAAATGTCATAAACGGTATGGGAGCGGAATGAACGGGGCTTTAGTTTTAGGGACTTTGGAATTTAGATAAAAACTTTCACATTATATTGTGTCTAATGATATTGTTCTACGAAGTGGAGAAAGTCCGGCAGTGTCGATATTCTATAGTTTCTTTCTGGGGGTTTTCTTTTGTTCTTGAAGATGGCTATTAACTAACAATGGACATGGAGAGGTTGTTTAACCCCGATCTGGATGATCAATTTAAAACGAGGTTTTCAAAATTTTGATTGATTTTTTGACACGAACTTCATTAGAATTGGAGTTAAACAACCTCTGCATGTCCATTGTAAGTTGAGATGTATAAAATAAAGTTTGGGTGGATTTAGCATTGAGACTGAGAGAAACATCAACATGCAATCGGCACATTGTCTCACTGACGGAAGGGAAATTACAGTCCCTTTTTCCTCTCTTGTTCGATATAATATTTTACTACCCATGTCCTTTGAGAAAGGGACTCGGGTGTGTAACTGTGGTGGTTTTGTTTGCAAAAGATTTTGCACATGGTCTCCTCGTTTGCTGGAGCAGTAACTGAATACGGAGACGAGGACGGGAGTAAAGTAAAGAAAGAGTAGGACAAGTAATTTAAGAATAGTTATTACTAAACTGGGTAGCAGAATGAATGGTATAGAATAGAGGATGTAGTATTAGAAAGCTGTAGAATACATACAACAACTCCTTGAAACTCATTTAGACTTGTGGACGCCCAGCAAAAAGTTTTATTGCACTTTCCTGCCAAAATTTTATTTCCCGAATTTTTTCTCCCTCTCTCTCTCTCTCGCTTTCCAAGCTCTATTTCCTGTTGGTGATAGTGGTGGTGGTGGTGGAAGCGAAATAAGTAGTTTGTAACACAATCGTCGCGATACTCTGTTGAGTTTGTTAGTTGGAGATTGTCAAACTGTCCGTTTTGTTGATACGGAACTAATGCATACGAAATGAGGAAGGACTGGAATAAAGGAGTTTAGTAACGGAGGGACTTGTTTATATGTAATGAATTATTATGAGCCGGTTAGTCACTCTCTGGAAGGTTTTATTATGGACTTGGCTCCTGAATATTTTAAATGTACACGAGATCTTTTCCGACTTGTGGATAATCTAGTCCTTTTAGCATTTCAACGGGGATTATTAGTGAGTGACGGGTGTCGATTAGTCATCATTAAAGTTTCTGGTCTTGCAGAGCTGCTTTCGTTTTAGTGCATTGGAATATTGCATCCTTTTTTGTGATGATCGGATGCATGATAATAGATATGCATTAGGCGGATTGCAGATGGTTGGTTCGTGCAAGGGGGCTTTTAATTTTGCAAGTGGAGTTGCATTTTATTGCAACGTGCATAAGGCAAGATATATCTAAGTAAGTAGGTAGATTTAATTGATTGACTACTGGTCGGAGTCGGGGATTATTTTGCAAACTCTGCTTTGATATCCAGGTTATTTCTCAAGGGGATTTCCAACAGCCGACGACCAGCCTTTATAATTTCGACAGAGAAATGCGATAGAAAGAGAGCGAGGGGAGAGAGAGAACGAAATAAGTTTTGATAGGGAGATGATAAGGAACGGATTCTATTGTTATTACCCGGGGGTTTGTTTATATATTTTATATTGAAACGTGGGAGCGGGTATTGGTGCTGGTTCATTAATATATAGGGAAATGTATATGGTGGATGGGGCGACTGGTAATAGAATCGGAAATAAAAGTAGCTTTATAGCATTAAGACCCGGGTCGCCAATTTTTTTTCCTTCTGGGGTATATTTTCCTGAGAAAGTTTTGGCATGTTGTAGTGGGATGCAGAAAGTAAATATAATTAACTGGAGGTAGATATAAATGGGGTTGAGTAAAATGAAATGAAATATGGTTGAGATGGGAGAGTCCGAGAAAGCAGGCCTTGTATGTAAGGGATACGGTATTGTATTAGTAGTGGTGGTGGTGGATTTATAAGCTTGGGTTATTTTGTTTCGGGTATCCGAAATGGCAAAAGAAAATAATAATATCATAGATTCGTATAGTGGGGAATACTGTTGTTGGCTTGCGTGTTGATAAAATGATATTGAAAAGTTCGGCGTCAGTCCGGCTAACTCCCAGCCAGCTAACTCATAAACTCTCACTTATTCTCCGTAGTTTGAGTATCGGAGGGCCTTCTAAAGTTCCATATCATTTGGAAATATCTTTAAAGTATTTTTGTGGTGACATGTAAATGCAATGTAGTTTTTGTATGGCAGTGGCACTGGTTTTTTGTGGACTCTACAACGTTATCGGATGTTCAGGGGGAGATTTCCGGGTAGTAGGAAACGAAGGACTGCATGACTGGCTAGGGATAGGGCATGATATGTAGATTTTTTGGATGCGCTGCTGTTATTGTAGTTTCTTGTCGCTTTTTTGTTTTGATGAGTGAACGAACAGGATGATGACAGTTTAGGGAATTTTCTGTGACAAGTGACTATGGGTCTACTCACTTGTACTTGTGGGGAATACGGCATGTCAGCTGAATCCACCTTAAAGCTACTCGTTCATTTCCCGAATGTCTTGTCTCCAATCTTTGGAAGGGTAGTTGGGTGGAAATTAATTATTCGGATGATCGAATTGAATGAATCCTGGTATCTTTCGGCGGAAGAGATTTGATTGAGTGTGGGTAAGAGTAAGGAAAGGGATATATAATTGGATTAAGGATTAGTAGACACGGAATAGAATTTTGGATGATGTATGTGTTTGGAATGTAACCTGTATGTGTGTACGGGGTTTCTTATATGCTTATTGTAAATGTAATGCATTAATTTGTTTGCATTGGGTTGAATTATGGCATTACCACCGTTGTGGATATGAATATTGGATTTTATTTAGAGTCTAACCCGACTGTTAAGATAGGATCGGTTCTGTTGTGAATATGAGTGCTAACGTGAGAGTAATTTGTCAATCTCTTTCTGATTTACAGATTTGCTGCTGGATTTTTATTGGCTTGGAACGGAAGAGAAAGGAAAGCGATGCTCAGCACTCCTGGCTAATTAATTCATAATTCACGGCCACCTGCCCTGTTGTTCCCTGGCTCCTTTTTCGCTCCACGGAACTCAAGTCAAAGGATCCGAAAAAGGCGAATCTCTTCTGAGTAAGGTTTCGTTTTTGCTGAGAGACGAACGACAGAGAGAGGTTCTATACTTGGCCAAGTGACGGTGTTATTTAGAATTCCGAGGAAGGAAGTCACTGTCTACTTTCCCCCTGAAGAACTGCTCATGCTCCAGTCGAAAGTTGCCGTTCGTTTGTGATTGCACCAGTTCTGGATTGGAAGTAGAAGCGACTAGTTGGGAAACTGCTTTCGTCTCTCCTGCATTGCTGGTTGCCCTCAAAAGAGTTTTTATCACATCCATTCAGTTGTCATAATATAATATTACATCTCTTGCTCGGACCTATCTATACAACATCCCTTTCGCTCCTGCTGCTTTTTCTGAGAAGTCTTTTACAAACAGTTACGTTTGCTCAGTCATTGTCGTACTGAACGGAAAACTTATCAAGGAAAGCAAATCTTGTGAAAGATCGAACAAAAGAAGAAGAAGGTTGTTGTGGAAGTTCGTTCCTGAAGTATCCTGTTGCAGAATTTAGATACAGTCAGTCATACTGTCCTACAAACCCGTTTGGATGAAGACAAGTTGTCATCATCAGCTGTGATATTATTGAAGTGTGTTATTTTCCACCGCCTATATCGTGCTTCATTTCGAAGTGTATTTTTCTGGAGAGAATATTTTAATCTAAAAGATTTTTTTAAATTTCTCTAGCCAAAATGAATATGAACAACATGGCCATGGTTAATGTGAACAATTTGTTGAACATCAAAGATTCCCGTTGGCTTCAGTTAGAGGTATGCAGAGAATTCCAGAGGAACAAGTGTACTCGACCTGACACTGAGTGCAAGTTTGCACATCCACCTGCCAACGTTGAGGTTCAAAATGGAAGAGTGACGGCTTGCTACGATAGCATCAAGGTAAGGAAATTTATTTTCTTGGAAATGTCGAAATATTCAGTGTTGTAAGTTCCTTTAATGTGTATGGTTTTCTTTCTATTGATAAGTCACGAAATTGGATTCAGAAGTGTTTTGGTTGGTTTACCGTTCCATTGTTCCAACAAGTAGCGGTGTATTCAGTAATTCAGTATTACTTTATGAAAGCCTAAAATGACACTGAGCGTTCGATATCCGGGAATTATAGGTGGCGAAAACGTGATTTTTTCTTTCAGTCAGGGTTTTAGAAAGGATGTGAATGAATCAGTTAAGTACACAGGCTCACAGATTTAAAATCTCTTTTTTCTGTTGTGGATTGCATCATTGGAAGGATTGGTCTGGCGGTGAGATAGACACGTCGTTTCGAAAAGGGGTTTTCTTGAAGGATTATGTTCCCCTTTATTCATACATCATGGATTTATTACATAGCCATATTCGATGTTCGAACTGGACTGGACATCAGATTTTTGTGAGAGAAGCTCTCCTGAAGATTCTCAACTTCATATTATTATTAGAAGTTTTGTATATTTTTATTTATGTTATAAAAACAATGTATACCAAGCAAAACTTCAATATTATGTAGAGGTTATTGAATCCAAGAGAAAACCCTAGAAGAAATTGAAAAAATCGGTGTAGATTTTGTAGTTTATTTCGTTATTTCCTATTCCATTCTATTTTCTATCCACCAACAAGATGTATGTTTTTGTTGAAAGTGAAGTCTTTATGCTGTCACTTTTATTTAAAGCCTTTCTCTTGCCTGTTTGATTTAATGTAACAAGTGAGTTGTTTGCTCCTGTTGTGAATGGGTGAATATGAATCGAGAGCAGGGTGAAAGAGTCACGGCATATGCAGGTGGGTACATTAAAACCACATAACTTACCCAAATATGCGCTATTATAACAAGAACGCGTATAATTCAAGGTGAACATTAAAGCGTCGGGAGTTAAAATCCTTTTTTCTCCTTTTCGTAGTCGTTTTTTGTATCGTGTCGGCTGGGTTTTTTTTTTTTTTTTTTTTTTTTTTAAATTTTAACACATTTGTTGATACTCTGAATACATCATAAAAAATTTAAATTCTTCGCTGAAGATGTTCCTTTAATTCATGTTCTTGTTTGGATATCTTTCTATTTAAATTTCTAATTTTGACGATTGAATAATTCCATGATATTCCTGGTACTGAACTGACATTTAAAAAAAAATCGAAAATTAAAGGATTTTAAAATGAAGTAATATAAATAAATGGTCAGTTTGTTCTAATGAAAGACATTTTTTTATTACGGTTCTTTTACAATTCTACTAATGATTGTACGGTGGGTGTTGGTTAAGATCAATTGGTAATATGATTATGGGAAATGTGAAATATGCATTTTATGTAGGAACTAGTTAGGATCTGTTTCTGTTGAAACCGTTAGTGGTGGGGTTGTCTATATTGTAGAGAGATAGGGAAAAGTAGGGTCAGAGGGTAAAAAAAAATCCGTTTTAGGTTTAGATCATGATATTTTCATTTTCAATAGAAGGAAGCCGTGAATTGAAGTAGTGAGTTCACGAGAGGTTTGTGTCATCCGGCCTCTTCATTGGCTAGATTGGACACAATTTAAGTTAATTGTGTGTAATTGGAGGGGAGCATCATATATTCCAATTAGAGTGTCTATTTCCAGACAGGATAAGCTACGCTAGCTAGCCCTCCTCGACTACATTTCCAAATGTTCCCAACTTTTGCAGCACTCCTCGATCTCGATCCCAACTTCCAACACTTCGAAGTCAACTTCAACTGTCTTATATTTCTGTAGTATGTAGTTCAGAGGAGAGGAGAGATAGGAGAGAAAGCCGCCACTTGAAAATTCATTCCCTCTGGTACTGCTGGTTAATGTTGGTTTTAAATGATATTCGTAATAACGATATATACGTTCGAGACCGTTAATAATGATATTATTTGCTAGGTTCTTGTAATCTGCTACAGGAATGTAATGAAGAGTGGAAATGAATGAGAGAGAGCAGACCATTACTTGTTGTATATTTATAATGTTAGTAATGTCCAAAGTTTAGGGTTCTGCTCCTACCAGGCAGCTAGGGTCATTCATTTCATTACAGTTCCTCTCCTACAAAGATTTTGGTGAAGGGAGAGAGGGAAGGATTATTGCTTTGAGAAAGATGAGAAGGATGTACTTTTGTAGACTCAACTTGCCGAACAGACCGATCTCCCTATGTTTTGAAGTAGCCATGCGAGGGAGGAAGAAGACCCTTCTTCAGTCTCCTCTCAGTATTCTTGGAGTCATAATAACATTCTGCATTTAACGTAATGGTGATGAGGAGAATTAGGTGAATGGTCATGGGTCCACACACACACTCCTCTCTGGCTCTGTTAAAATGGTATCGGAGCAGAGCAGAGCCGACTTGTAAAAAGTGGGAGACATGGATGCACGGGGCCAAGGCCTGCAAGTGTTTGGGATGCATTAAAAGACGAGAAAGTTTATAAAAGTGTAGTAGAGGAAGTACTAGTTTTGGATGGAAGAAGAGGCAGGGAGCAGCGATGGATTTTGGCGAGAGAGCTAATGTTTATGTATAGAGACGCTGATGCTGGCTGGCTGGGCTGAGGTAATACCCGTTAAAGTTAGAGTGGTTACTTGGTTAGAGTCTCTGTTCGGGGGGCAGTACCGATTGTGCTTTCTCTCCACTCGTCTCCTCTATGCCCTTGTATATAACGCGGAAGGAATATAAATTGGTGGTCCTACTGCCGCCTTCTACCCCACGGCTCTCCGAACTTTGGGTAATATCGATCCGAAACATTTTCGGAGAAAGTAGGTTTACTGCTTTCTTTATCTCTTGTAATACTCCTATTTTCTCATGTGAAATGAGGTTCGTGTTGGTGAGTTTCCCAGTCTTAAAGGTTACTTAAGCAAGTAAAAAATCATTAAGTAGGTAGATAAGATATATGAATAAAAGAGTAAAATACATATTCTCAATTAATGCTTTCCACCATCGCCACCACCACACACACAGACATACAGAGAGTGAGAGGAGAGATGATTGCTTTTCGTCGGGAAAGTAAGTAGAAGAACTGTGATTAGGGCGATTACATTTCATGATTTCATGCATAGTAAATGGAATGGTATGTTATATGAGCTTGGCTTTTACTGTGTATGTCGTAGGTAGGTTGTTGTCCTGTGAGTGGTGGTGGTGGTAAAGTGATATATGGAGTTTGAGTTTAGGCTTGGAGAAAGTCGAATCAGAGTGCATTTGGTTGTGGGTTCGTCGGTTGGTGACGAAATCAAGTAAGATAATTGAAGTATGATAAAATGATATGTTCCAGTAGTCTGGGTTCTATCCTTGTGTGTGTGTGTGTGTCTGTCTGGCCGGGATAAAAGGAACCTTGCAATAAAGGCCCATTATCTCCATTACTCCTTTTGTATTTGATATTTGTATGATAAAGTGAGTATGTCAATAATTTACTATAATTAGCTGAACCATCAGATAGGTAGTCTGGTTGTTGAGCCTACATTTTGAACTTTTATTTATTATTGGTAGTCTTGAGCCGAATATTGAACTCTTCCCTTTCTTCTCGAGTTTATTTATTGTATTTGAAATGCTGAGAAGTGAAGTAGAAAGAATTGTTTACACTTGGGTCATCGACGCATAGGACGAGAGCACTCGAGGGCAGAATAAGATTTTAGGATATTCTGTTTTTTTTTTCGAAAGTATGTGTAGGTAGTGGTTATCATATTTGATCTGTGTGGGGGCTTTTTGGGCTTTCCAAGTCATCCATGTAGAAGTTCAAAGTCTTCTTTATTCTTTCCCTCCTCTCGTCTCCTCTTTGCTGGGGAAATGGCTGGGAGTCGAGAGGAGAGTTCGTTCATTCAGGTGAATTACTTTGCTCTTGGTTTTTCACGGTGGGATATGATTTGGGAAGGGAAAGCAGCTGAGTTGGGCTATTATGAAGATAAAGATGCTTTATTGCTGATGATGGCTAGGAGGGCATTTTAGATGGGCTTTTTGAGAGCGTCTTTCCGGTGCTTTCTCTCAATAAAATTGGTACATACAATAGATATACTACCGCGTGCTTATGTTCATATAGCCATGGATGTGTGGCTAAGGGCTAAATTGGTTGGAAAGGTAGGAACGGAAAATGGAACGGTAGTCGAAAGCGGTTTTTTCAGGAAATTGCAAGGGATATGAGAAAAATGTTGGTCGTCTAGTCAGGAATAAGAAATGTTTTATACTCGAGCCTCATGATGAGGTATTCGGGAGAGAGGTTGCTTGGGTTTGCGAAAAATGCTGAAGATGTTTGCGTAAATGTTTAGTCCGCGGAGGTAAAGTAAAATTATTGAGTTTTTTTGTAGGAGTTTAAGTATAGATAGGCCCGGTGCTAGACACATATATTGGGAAGTCGTTGGCAGTTGCCAATGATTCCTGTTAATTTATCGATAAGTGTTTTAGTCGTAATGCTCGCAATGTTGTCTTGTGTGGGCGACTACTGGTTGCTGCTAGCGTTATTATTGTTTTTGATTTGGCAGAGGAAGTCTAAATGTTTGAATCTCTGAAACTGAATCTTGGGTATATTATGTATATAATGGTATAATACCTAGTTTATAATAGATAGAAGTATTTATATTTATATTTATACTATTTATAGAGCACACAGGAGGGGAGATCTTGCAATAAGTGCTGTAGTTTTTTTTAAAATAGGAGAGAGTGAGAAAGCCTAGCTGTGCTAGAAGAGATCAGTGACATGAAATAATACACAAATGCTAAAATCACTCAACTGTCAGCTACTAAACTATTAAAGTATCGATTGGTTGGATAGAGATGTTAAGTTATATTCCGTCATATATATATATGTATGTATGAACGAGGGATGTGAAGTTTGGATTTCAATTTTAAAAGAAAAAAGGTTTTCCAACAACTTCGATTTTTTTTTCTGCTCTGTGAGTCTCAGGTCTGGATGTTCTTCGCGTCAAAGAATAATTTATGCTAGAAGTTACCTACTTTTGAGTTGACTGTTCCATAAAATAAAAGTTACGGGCCTGAGACTTGAGATTACATGAATTATTTAAACCAGCTGGATTACTGCAAACTATTACGTTGAAACAGGTTTCGGGGTTTTTATAAATGAGGTAGATTAGTTGTGTCAGAGGGAAAGGGAAGTACAAGGGAGTGAGATATAACGGGAACTTATGCAAAATGTTGCTGGTTTTGAGTTTTACGTTCCTCTTAATGTCACATTTAATTGTTTCCTCTGATTATTAGCAGAAGGAGATAGGGATTTTGAAAGGGTGTCTTATGACTAATGTCACAGAGGGATGATATACAAGAGATGACAGATTTGGCTGCTGATAAAATCTCTTTCTATCTTCCCTGGGATGACTTAATTGGCAATGGATCCCAGAAACAAATATCGGAATTATATGAACATCTCCTTCACGTGCCTTCGGCAATCGTGTGCCAGTAGTAGTCGTACGTGTCATGAAAGTATGAATTTTGGATGGTTCAAAGAGGTAGAGTCTGACGGCGTCGTGATCGTGGTATCTCTACATAGACGGGATGGATACTGGAATTCGATCCAACTCCAAAGGGCTCCTCTGACTGGGTGGTGTTATTTCGACAAGTTTGAGTAACAGGATGGCGGAAATCAAGAGAGTGTGAACAAAAGGAATGAACGGAGAGAGTCACGTTCTTCAGTAGGGAAAGGGATGGATGAAAACTTTGTTAGATGATGAGATAGAGGAAGGACTGATAGAAGAGTTGGTGATCCCTAATGGGATTTCTGTGTGATGTGTTGTGTTCGATTTGGATTTCCAGGAGGAGACGTCAACTTGCTTATAAATTCTTTCCCAATCCTGATATCCTAATCCAGTAGGTAGCTGTAGCTTGCGAGAGAGAGGAGAAAGTAGAAGCAGCCTGTCTCCGTCGATATTCTTGGTTATATCGAAATCGAGGCATAGATGAACGTAGGAGTTTATTGTTATTCTGTCAACGATTCGAGTTAGTAGAATACATTATAATATAATATTAAGATTTATTCCCAGAAGGAGATCTCTTCATCAAAGTCAAAGGCAGGAGGAGAAATATGCATGAGTTTCTCGGAGAAAGACTGGAGAGAAGATTGTCGTCGACAGTTGGGCTTGGCTTCTTAGGTTACAATTGTAATAATATTATTACCTCATCAAGTTAAAATGCATTCATGTCGTGTTCTATTACAAAACTACTTGATCATATTATTGAGGATGCAGATGGAATTCTAATTCTAAAAGTAAAGAATTAAATGAGTTCTTGAGTTTTTTCCTTGCTTTTTTGTATTGGAGTTAAATTGGGAATTGGGAAGAGAATCGAGATTCCGAAGTCGTAATGAAAATGATAATATTGTTTAAGCGTGTGTTTAGAAAGTTTTAGTTTGAGTTGGGCCTGTTAGTGTTGACTGTTGTAATAAGTTTGATTTTTTTGTTCTATTCTATTACATGGAATTTCTTTGAACGTTGTATTGTCCTGTAAATGGGGAGGAATTAAGGATGTATAGGAAGACTAAAGTTGGGCAATGGTATTTGTTGGAATTAACCCGTAAAGTTGAGAGAAATTGTCTAATGAACTTTCTCTCATGGAACCGTTTCTCTGTTGGCTGGGTAGTTATAGTCGGGGATAGTAGTGATTCAAAGAATGGGAATTGGTTTAGAAAAGACAAATACTGTTGTGTATGTATTCTCATTCTCCTCAGTGGACTGGGTAAAATGTTTCATTGAACGTCTTGAGGAATTCTACAACTTATATGTTTCTTTTATGAGATCTGTCTAGGGTTAGTTACTAGTTTGGCTCGTAAAGAATGTCCAGCGGAAGGCTCTTCTGGGATTATAAAGTTAAAGCCTGTCTCCTTCAATTCTACTTTTTCCTCCCTAAGCTTCCCATCTAATGCCGGGTGATGTTGGAGCCTATAGGAGGGAAATAAACAGTCAAGTTGGAAGTTGGACACGAAGCAAATGTGGAAAATAGTTATGTCTACTGTAGGCTTAAAAATTAGAGTCGAGGAAGTTTTCCGATTTACGAGTAAATTTGATGTCCCTTGACAATTTTGGGTGAAATTCGGCATGCTACTTTTACGGGTTTTCGTTGTAAGCTTCGTTTATCCTTGTGTGTTTTTTTGGGGCTATCTCCAGTTTGGAAACGGAAAGGGAGGCTGATGGTTAAAGGAGTAATGATTGAACTTGGAAGAAATGACATTTTTATTTTTTTTGGGTAGTAAAGTGATGGCTTGTTTTGCTCTGTTGATCCTTTTTTGATAAGCCTTATTACTTGATATAAAGGTCGTATTTCTTTTTTTGGGACAGGGCGGTCTTGTTTCTGCCTCACGTTGTCCCTTCGGTTGATTTGTGATGAGAAAGTGAAGTGAAGAATACTATCCTGAGAACATGGAAATGATATATGATGCAAAAGAAGGAAAAAATGTAAAAATTCTTTTTTTATGGTTCATGGAAATGGAATCATAAGAGGAAAGGGGGGAGAAGGGGTTTTGCTCGTGATGTATTTTGCAAGGAATTGCAATTGTCGTGTATGATAAGAAATTCTATATTATGCTCCGGCATTATTATTTACTGTCTGGATAGCTAAAAAGTTTTAGATTCTGTTGAAGTCTCAAGTGGCGTTTCCTTGTTTAGCAGTTGGGCTAGGATTGCTTCTGCTGGCTCCTGAATTTCCGTTGCATTCCTTGAGCGTAGATAAGGGTGATGGAAGAAACACGTTCTTGGAGAAGGGGAAGGAGTCAGTGTGACAGGTTGGTTGGTATAAATCACATCTGAATTCTCTCGCACATGTTTCCAAGATCTCTTCTTGTTGAAGAAAAACTCATAGCAGACTCGTCTCGTTAAGTTTTAACTTAAACCTTCTCGGAGTTGGGAAGGAAAAGTCGTTTATCAGAACCCAACTGCTTGTTTAGGGAATGATGATAGGTTCAGGAAGCGGAGCAGCAGCCGAGCACCCGGACTCTCTTCTAGCTTGAAGTCCGATCCGAAAAGACCGAGCTCGAGCTGATTTCATCTCCTCTCCGTAGAAGAAGGGAGATATACACTTAAGTAGGTAATAAGTTAAGCTGAGGAAAGGCTTTGTCGTTTGGATCTGGATATCATATCTCAAACACGGCTCGGATGCCGGGCATGGTGTGAAAGGTTGTTTTGAAAGGCTGAAAGTGAAGCCGTAGTTCCTTACTTAGCTCTGGAATGCAGAAGATGAAGATGGGGACGACGATACCTGGAAAGCATAGGGGGGACACCGTATACTGTACTCTGGTTGGCGTTTGCGAGATGATTTCTTGAAGTAGAGAAATGTGCATTTCTAAGGTCTGAACTCTCACTTTCAAGGAGTTGTGTATTATGCATTATATAGCATTCCATTTCCCGACTTCCCACGTCTAGGAAGACGTAAGATGCTTTCTTCCCTAAATGAAGTGTTGGGAATCCGTTTTACATAGATTTGTGTTTTTGTATACGCTTTGCTTCGTTGGGGCTGAAGTAAATAAATAAATGTCTTTTCATTTAAATCTGTTGAGCGAGTAAGCAGGCTGAAATGGAAGGGTCTATCCTGCAGCCAGAAAGCCAGAAAGGGTTCATATTAGAATGTAATGGTTTATTTATCAGTCCAAGAATATTTTAAAGTTTGTAGTGGGGCTTCAGCTGGGTGGGGGATATTATTATGGCACAGCCTCCAGTTGCTGAGGATGTGCCTATGTTAAATCTGTTAGGTGTGGAGAACTACTTACTTGATGATGAAAGATTTAACTTTCAACAGACAATTTCTTCTTGGTTGCATGAGTTTCCCCCATGATCTGGGGTATGAAAAAAATTCAATAAGCCTACTATTCATACCGAAGATGCCGATGAGATTTCTTCGTCATAATGTTGTTTCAATTTGACATGCCTCTATATGCATACTTACCTTGGTATTGATGTTCAGATGGAATTGTGCCAAACTGTTAAGGAGGAAGAGAGCCAAAATTAGAGAAAGATTGATTGGGTTGAGATAACATTTTAAAACTGGAATTTTAATTCTATTTACAGGGACGATGCAACAGAGAGAAACCACCGTGCAAATACTTCCATCCTCCTCTTCACCTCAAGGACCAATTATTGATCAATGGTCGAAATCACTTGGCCCTCAAGAATGCTTTGATGCAGCAGATGGGATTGGCACCAGGTCAGCCAGTCGTCCCCGGACAAGTTCCTCCTGTTGTAAGTTTATTATTACTTTTTGTGTTTATATTAGAGTGAGTCATTTTTATTGATGATTTCGATTTTAATTTTGTATTTAACGTTTTAAAGCAGGCAGGCAACCCCTACCTTGCTGGCGTGACTGGACAAGGGTACAATCCCTACTTTGCGACGGGTGGCTTAGTTCCATTGGTCACATCTGACCCTACAGGAGCAACCGTTGTTTCGTCCCTTGGAGTTCCACAACAGACGGTCGTGCAGCAAAAGGTCCCTCGTGGTGACAGACTAGATGTAAGTTCTTATAACTGAGATGGCAGGATGTGGTGGGCTTGTTTCGATTTTGTAGAGTTCAGAGGTGTATGGAAATTTAAAGAATTTTACATATTTGCAAATGCAGAGTTACCCTGGTATGGTGACGTACAAACGTCCAGCAGATAAAAGTGGTGTCCCTGTGTATCAACCGGCCAACAATCCCTCAGCAGCCGCATACCAACAACTGATGCAGTTGCAACAGCCATTCGTGCCTGTTTCGTGTAAGTTTTTATAAATATTGTTCAAATTATTTTTCAGTTGCTTGCATGTGGATCAGAATTCGATCCGTTTTCTGCTCCCAAGCTGCGAAAACGAAAGTTTTCGAATTGTAGCTGTGGTAGTATCTTGTGAACAGTGTTTGCTTAAGGCCATGCTGTACTAGTGTAGTTTACACCAATTATTTTCACAGCCGCTAGCCTACAACAAGCCGTATCTGCAGTTTCGAGTGGAAATAACAACTCCGGTTCATCACAAGATCAGCAAGGTGGATCTTTAAATGGTACGCTGGACTCTAATGCTTTGGGAAATGACTCCATGAAAAGGTCACTTAAACAGGATGGATCAGATGAGAGTAACGATGGGAATAATTTAGGGGGAAGCAGTGTTAACGATCTTGAGGATGAGATCAAAAATGATTCAAATGTCAAACGAATGAGGACAAATAACACCGGAAACGGCGGTCATAATCCCGGAGGTGTTTCAAATGCTGCTGTTATTGCACAGAACAATGCGGCTTATGCGGCTGCCGCCCAGAGTTATCATAATGCACTGGCAGCCATTAATTATACCGGGGTTTCATTGCAAACTAATAAAAATACCCAGCAAGCACCCAACCCTGCTAGCTTCGCGAATGCATCTGCATTACAAGGTTCGCAAAATCTCCAACAACAACAACAACAGCAGCAGTTATTGAGTCAGTATCAGGCCATGGCCGCTGCCCTTGCAAGTTCAGCGGCATTCCAGAATAATCTTGCTGCGGCGGGGGGCCAACAGCAACAGGCTAGTATGAATAATATGGGTATGAATAATGCAGGGCAGGGAGGTATGAATCCAGCATTTGCGGCTGTCGCTGCGATGAACCCACTGTTAGCTGCTTCTTTGCCCCAATTCGCTGCCCAAAGGGGAGGTATGATGGGGGGCCCTCAGCAGGGTCAGCTTCAGCAAGCTCAGTTGCAACAGTTGGCTGCAGCAGGTATGCAAGGAGGAGGTGGAAATATGGGTTATAATCCCTTCGGGATGCAATTTGCAAATCAAGCTGCACAAGGAATCCCATTGCAACAGAATCAGCAAGCCCTTCTGGCTGCTTACGGTCAGATAGCTCGGGGACCTGTACAAGTTGCAGTGTCTGGAGCACAAACAATGGGTTCACAGCAACTTTTTGTCGGAAATCCTGCTGCAGCCGCTGCAGCAGCGGCAGCCGTGGCTGGAAATGGTGCCCTTCAGGCAGGGGTTAAAAGAATGAGACCGAGTTAAATTCCATATTTAAGAGATGAGGAAACGTCATAGTTTGAGGGTCTATATCGATGACAAAGGTTATCTTATAGAAAAGATAGTCCTCATATTATAATTATGATCATGATTGCTATAAAGTCCTCCATTCTTTTGCTTAAAATTAGATATTTTTTGTCGCTGCTTAGACTTCCTGCATGGGGGGCTAATCGACTGATGACTTAGGCGAGGCTAAATGCTTCTCTTTTTTGTCCTATCTGTATTGTGAATTTTTTGACATATTTCTATCAATTTTTGATCTTGGTAGAGTTGTAAAACTGTTAAAATGAGATATTCCTCAGTTGTTGTTTTTTTTTGGGAATTTTGACATTTTTCTTTAAAAAAAGATCTATGATTTAAGACTGTGGGTATAATATTGTTATTCTAGCTTGTAGCGTCTCCAAATAAGAATAGTTAACCAGAATTTTCTCCGTAAATATCTAATTATAATGATAGCTGTGAAACTGAATTGACATACATTTTTGTTTTTTCCTGCTTAATAAATGTTTTTTGTTAGATTAATAACAAAATTTAAAATGAATGTAACAAATTGAGGAATGGAATTGCCTCGGAGTTAGCTGAGATTTAAATTAAAGCCATCTACGGTAATCTCTAATATAGCTTGTAATACATTCCAATTGTTTTTGTTTTGTTATCAAGACTCATCTTTGTGTAAATAAAAATTAGATTTTAACCGCATGACGCGAGTACTTGACTATATTTTAACCTTACTGCTGGACGCTTTACCTATACGGTGGGGCGGACTTTATCATTTTAACTTTTCAGCATTTTTTATGTAGTTTTGCATTCAAAACGCATTACTTTCTCCGCTTTAGAAAGCTTGGACGACCTTTTCCAGAATGCATACCATTCATGCAGGACAACTATGCTTCACCTGGTATTATTCTGCTCTGTCCTTACTACAACCTCTGCTAATACGTAAAGTAATTGGCATCCTCATTCTAATCTGTTGAGCTATATAATTAACTACTATATAGATGTCTTTTCGCCATTAATTTGATTATGCTGATATGGATGGACTTGTAAGGCTATATCTAGGTGGATTATAGATCTTAGAAATAACAATCAGGAGATTTTAATTTTTAAAAGGGGTCCCTCCCTAGAAAGGGAGCAGGATAGTTAAACGGGGAAATAGTATTTTTAACTACGATTCTTCCAGAAAGTGATACGGCTTGCATAAACTAGGATTCTACTATCATCACATACAAAAAAACAGCATAACTGAAACTTGCATCGACCTACTAGGATAGGAATTAATTACGGATCTTGAGCTGTCAGATCAGAACTGTATGTGTAGGGACTGTGTGGACTTGAGATTCGATATTTATAGATCGACAAGTCTCCATCGCAAGCTACCTGTTGTTCTAGATGGAAATACTACGAATGAATGAACTCTGTAATGCGATACACAAAAATGAACTTCCAAAAGCTTACAAACATTTTACTAGCTGGCCAGTTGCCGATAACTAAGATATCTGTAAATGTAAACATAATTATAGATTTATATAAGTATAATGTACAAACTTACAAAAAACCTAAAGTTTCTAAGACCGTAAACTGTCTTCACTGATTTTTTTTGCTTAAATGTTGTAATCTTAATAATCGTTAGAAGATTTAGATGTTCGTTCCCTTGATTTTTTTCGAGTAAGTTTTTTGGGGGAGCTAAATAAGCGTGTAAGCCGTAAGCAAACTGTATTAGCCTAGCTAAGCATAAGCTAATTGCTTTTTTAGATATTAACGATTCATGTTAAGTACTGTTGACTGTATAAATATATAAAATATTAATGATGAGTCCTCAAGCTATTTGATTGATGTGAGCTCAGTTCCCTTCTTAACAGTGTCACACGAGCTTAGCAGCTTAAAAAGGAAATATTTTATTCTGTCTGGCATCGGTTTTATTACCTTGTTATTTTAGGTTTTTAGTTTCATCCTGCATAGTCTTGTCGCTCCGTGTGTTAATTCGTACGTTCTTTTTTAAAATTAATGGAATTTTGACTGACCTCGTCTGTCGTCCCTTTTTGTTACAACTTGTAACTCAATATATAAAGTAAAATGGTAACGATAAGCTAGAAGAAAATATGATTTAAGGCTACAAATTAGAGCACACAGAGAAAGTACTACTATGCAAGGTGATACATAAACTACTACTACTATTACTACTACTATATAATGATAATAAAATTTTAAGAATAAAAAATTGCAAACAAAAGCAATTTCTTCCATTGTTGTGTACACTCCCCCTGAGCCCCCAAAAATGCTTGTATTTGCATCTTTTATTAGCTTGTGTAGTTTACTGGAATTTTATCTTACTAATTATAATTATCACCATGTTTTTATTTTGTTTTGTTTTTTTTATTGTGAACGAGACTATACTATATATGTAGCATTTTATTATGAAGCTGATATATTAAGCATTGCAGTTTTTAAAACTATTTTATCTTGATCATGTTATGTCCATAATTAAAGTTAATTAAATAGTTTACAACTTGTAGTGGTATATAATGATTTCCAGTAGTATAAAAAAATATTATCAATCATGAGACATGTTATTATTCAATTAAAAAGAGTACAGTTCTTGTGACTAAAAGGAAGGGTTATTTCGAAAAACTGAGATTGATATGATCTGTTTTTTGTATATTGGATTTTTTGTCATTGGAAGGGTTTATTGAAAAAAAAAAATAGCAGGCTGCTGATTATATTATTATACCAAACTACT
The DNA here is from genome assembly GCA_906901685.1 of Desoria tigrina. Classification (NCBI taxonomy): domain Eukaryota; kingdom Metazoa; phylum Arthropoda; class Collembola; order Entomobryomorpha; family Isotomidae; genus Desoria; species Desoria tigrina. Next base: position 1,380,918 of record CAJQTU010000010.1, on the reverse strand, counting down.
ATAACAATCTGCTTCTTTATTGGTTTCTTATTAATTGTGCTCCGCTGCGTATTGTCAGTTTTGTCACACATTATTCCATGATTCTGATGAGCTGAGCCAAGCCCTCAAAATCAGGGCGGTGATTGGTCTTATTCTGAACTTCCTTATTAATTATTATTATTATCTGCATTTACTGGGTTGGGAAAGCACAAGAATCGATTTTGCATAAGCATTAATTTGAGCCATAATTAATATCTGTCTATAATTTACCTCTCATGGAGCTGGCACCTTTGCACTTGTGTTAAATATAAGTATATATTATATTGCATTGCATGACTGAGTTCCGATTTTCGAAAGACATCGCGAATAGCAGTTTTTGTCTTTTGGAGGATAACTTTTACAGCCGCATAACGCAACGTTGAGAGCGTGTAGCATTTACTTAATTGGCTACAGCATTGCATTCATTTCTATCTTACATCAATATCTTGTATAGTGCAAAATCTACAAGCGTGTATGTAGCAAACCGACTTACCATCACCGCGTGACCTCTTGACCCGTGTTCTTATCCTGATTTTGTCATAATCATCTTTTTTGCCGCGACGATGATATGATTCCAACAATTCCTGAGCCATATATATCACCACCACTGCCACCCCCATATACCCACCCATGACATATTATTAATCAACAGAACTGCTGCTACTTAAAACTTACTTGCCTTCAAAATATGCATCTAGAGTTAAGACAAACAATTCTTCTTGGAGACCTTGCTGGGTAACTCTTTGTGGGAGCTGTAAGCAAATATATGAATAAGCGTTTGTCAATAAGGCTGCTGTTTTAGTAGTGATGTCGGCATTATACTTGCCTCTGATTTTTATTTTGGTTTTCTGCCTGATTTTTTTCATCGTCAGCATCCCCTTTACCATTTTACCAAGTGGGGTTAGTCATAAAATACTTACACTTGTAAATCGTTTTTTAAATTAAGTACTCAGCTATAATTTTAATGTTTCCTAAACCACGACGAACATGCCTAGTGTTTGGAAGCGACTGTAGGTTAGGTTATAGTTTAGGTCTTTTAAAATCCCAGACTTCATTCAGCTAAATTGCATCTGTCATATAAATCATTTTCATAAATTATGAATAGTAATTGCTACTTACTGTTTGACACCTCATTGCATTTTTTTTATTTCCTTGGCACTTCTCTCTCCATGTTTTTGGTGTGTGTGTTGAACATTTATCTTCATAGTAAAATAATCTATATTTGATACGACTGCTAAAAAAAAGTTTGAGCTGGTCTTAAACGGCCTGGATTTACCTTTTACTTACGTGCCTGAGCTGACGTCCACACTAAAAAGAGAAAGTAAAAGTAGGGCTTAGGACTATATGGCATTTCCTATCGAGTTTGGTGTTTGATATTTGATTGCTCTTGCCGGAATTATATATAAAAGAGTTAATTGCCATGTTGCAGCTGGATTTTGGCTGGAGATTCATGTTGGCCATGTTCTCCTTTCTCGTACTAAAGCAATAATAATATGCTACCGTCGTCGTCTAGAGTCTAGACATCTAGGGATGTTATATTTTATATATAAACTGCCTTATTGCCTTCTGAATTCTTACTTACACAGTTACACAGTAGGTATAAAATAGCACAGTCTTTGAACATTGCTGGAGAGAAAGCAGGACCTTTATTACTGTATTCCGATTACGAGGTCAAAGAGCAAGTGTAGAGCAGTCCCTCCGTTATATTCGGGAGTACGAGGATTGAATACATATTAGATTCTTCTGCAATTTTATATATACATCATAAATGTACATGTCCTGATTACATTTGCCATTTACTTGGGCCACCAGCATAAGGTCTAGAGGCTCTAAATGGTCCATTTAGAAGCTGAGAAATGTAGGAAATGTTATATTATTATAGGACGTAGGAAACCGCCGCATTGCCTCTGGTATGTTTTACTTTTAGCTCGAAAAAAGACATATATAGAAGTGCTGTAGATGACTTAATTATTTTTTACATACACACAAAAAATGAATGCTCTGGACAGTATGGAACTAACAATTAAATCGCTTTTGTCGTCATCACCCCCCAAAAAAACCATCCATAATATAAAAAATCTCTAAGGTTTACCCAGCCTGAAAAAACACGCTTGTATTATCATAATGTACTACTTCTCAATCACGCGTCCACTTTCAATTCGATGCCACTATGTTTGGGTAAGTTGTACTTGCTATGAACGAAGACTTTGTTGTTGTTCTTGTTTTTTTTTCATTGGTGTATGTATCAATTTCCGGTTGTCGACTTGGCTTTTCTCATTATAAAATACGGTACTGCTGAAGCTATATACTATGCGAACCACACACACGCGGACAATTAGTGTTTAGAAAATGCTATAAAAAGTTAATTTTATTGTTTCGAAAAGTTTTAATTTCTTCTTGTTAGAACTGTAGCTATTAATTTAAGATTTGGTATCCTAAGTGTTTTTTAATAATATCCCTTACTGTTCTTATTTTGCAATTACGAGACGTAGTCGTCATTAACCCCCGAACGTTAGACTGTTAGAGTCGGATGCTTTGAAAAAGCGCACAATTCTATAATCCATGGGACCTAAAACACCCAAGCTTTTGTATCGTTTATGATTGATAGGGAGCACAGACTTATAATGCCTTAGAATCAACATTAGCTTGAAACTGGGACATTTTACATGAGAAATTGCTCAAAATCTTGTTTCCCTGTCAAAGTGAAAGTATCAACTTTCTCTATAGCATTTGATTGATAGGGTTGAATAACGTTCCAATGTTCCAAATACCAGGGATTTAATTTATCTGAGAGAAAGCACGGCTAAAAACGACTAAGAACAATATCCTTTTACTTTCACATCCGAAACCTTTTATTTTCATAACGATAACTCCCACAATACTGCACTTTAAAGAGCAAAAAAAACGACGGAGATTTAACGGGATTGACCCTGAGGAAAGTATCATGTGATGTTATGTTAGAAGAGGAAGAAGGAACATATTTTTCAAAAGAGAAAGCACCGGATCTCCTTTCCCCGATCCTTATAGATAGCCTATTTTATTGAGTTATTTGAATTTTCCGATAGGCCTTTCCTCATATAAATTTAAGTTACTTCCTTTCAGTTAGTTTGATCCCAGAAAACTCGAATCAAGATGGGGCATACATCATAATGGGAGCTAGGAGCTGGAGCTTTCACATTTTCCTCGATAATAATACAGGGTGTAGATTCGTTCATAAGATAGATCTCCATCTGTAGAATATTTGGAACTAGAGGAGAGAGGATTAGAATATCTCTGGTAGGGTTGTCATTTCTCTCTAAATTTTATTGTTCCTTTGGGTAGAGGAAGGAGAAAGTGGAGAGAATGAAGTCTCTAGAGTGCCAAGTCATGTTTTACGACGAAATAAAAGGGAAAGGAATTTAGAAATTTTTTACGCCTCTCTCTCGATCTCACATAAAAACTGTTTAGCACGAACGTCCATCCTCCCTCAACATCAACCAACTATTTCTTTATTAATTGAATCTTTTTGTTCGAACGTGGATCGTCGTCGTCTGGGCTGGGCTCACAAGCTCAGAGCAGTTGACTACTTTGAGCCCCGTCCTTCTCGACTTTCCTCTGAGCCCAAAATGAAATAATAGATTTCCCATTAGTTGTTACGAGTAGTAACTTGGGTTGTGGACGTAGAATAGAGGAAACGAGAGAGCTGGAAGTTGGAAGTATTAGTTAGGACAACTGGGGTTAGGTTATATTATAGTAGAGGCACTAGCAACGTGGTAATGATCAGAGAGAGCTCAATGATGATGATGATGATGTTGATGTTGATTCCGTTGATCTTGATGGCACCATAGATGCTCTTCAGATGTGACCATTGAATTCTTCTCTTGGAGAAAGTAGACAGTAAGGAAAAAACGGAGTACATGAAGTATGTTAGCTTCTCTGTGGGTTTTTTCTTTAGTTTTTTGTTCACAAGACGAGGACGTTCTTGTCGAGCGATTTGAAAATTGGCTAGGGTTGTTGCATTTAAGGGGGAAAGATAATGACTGTTTAAGTCTTTCATGTAATTTTTAATTGCTATTCGACGCAATCTGTAAAATCTTCTGTCTGTGTGTCTCGGTGCTGCTGCATAGCGTGGTAGTAGTATTTTATGAGTGAAAAGCCAAGTTTTAGCCATCGACGATTTTTAAAGGCAAAATAAACCGTCTTAATAAGACGGAAATGAGTAAGCTACGGAACTAACCGACTTGATTGCTTTATTTTTCAGTTCTTGTTTTGTTTTCAGTTGTATAGATCTTGGGTTGTGGTTTTGCCAGATATAGCAAGCAAGCAAACGAGCCGTCCAATCGCCTCCGCCTTGAATCAATCGAATTTACCGTATCCTCCATATCGTATCCTCTTCTGTATTCCTGTAAAGTTGCTATCATCATTTTTACCCAATTCCAGCCAAATTGACTTCGTGAAACAATGGTCTCTTAATGACGTTAGTACCGACTAGCGACTGACACGATATTATGTAGAATCCCAATTATCCCCTATGAATGTTCCATGATATTACACGCCTACTATTAGTAATCCCTAGCAATCCGCATTTTTGAACACTCATTAAAACTTTTAGCAATAGAGGAATATAACACATTTTGCTTTGTTCACACAGGAATTTGACATTTTATTAACGTGTTTATTCGCATGGCAGTCGTTACCAATTTAAAACGCATCTAATTGTGTTTAAATAGTCTCGCACCAAATGTGCTTTCTCCATGTTTTTAACAGAATTTAATTTTTGAACCAGACAAACATTGTAAATCAATACAGGTCGATAGGGAACGGAATAGGAATATATTACAAGAAAGGGCATATTTTATTTTATGACATTCTACGTATGAATTACTGAACTACCAGTTGACCATTGACACTGCCAAGCCTTAAATCCCCCTCGTCTCCACAATATATGCATCCATTATACACAAAACCAAAGAACAATTTCCCAAAAAATTGATCAAGGACCATTGCATCAAGTCGCTTAAAAACAATTCCTCCTCATTGATTGATTCATTTACATTTACCAGTTTTGTTTGACCTTCTCTCTGTGCTATGCTGAACTTGGAGATTTTCAGGTAAAACGCCTTTTTTAGTGGTCTGCATTGCCCTTATCACACAGTCTAAGTTTATAATCAATATTATCATTCATTACCCGGTATGACTCTCTCCCTTCTTCATAATCCGTGTGCCCGCTAATTGGAAGTAATTATTGTACTTCATGAATATGACATGAAATTATATGACAGCTATAAAAAAGAGCGCTTGAAAGTTGCTTGGAATGACAAAAAGCCGGAGGGTCACTTGCTGAGACAAATCCGTAAATAATTATTTTATTCTTGTACCGTAGTTAGATTTAGTTCTAGTTTCCTTTAAATCGTAAATTATGATAGACAGAGAGAGAGAAAGATATTTATTTAAATTAATTGTTCTAGTCCCGGAGATGATTTATTAATGACTAATCGAGTCTTTATTTAAAAAAATAACTTAATAATAATCCGCAAGCAGCAGGCTATGGAATGTTTTATTTTAATTTGGTTTTTGGTTTCGTTTCCCAAATTTTACAAACTGCTATTTTGCAAGCAATAAGCCGAATAATATGTATTTTAAAATTAAGCCAAGCCAAGCCGTCTTACTGACATTACCAAATAGCCCGTGTGTGCATCGACATTGTCGATTGTAAGTATCAAAGTTGCTGAGATTTTACGCAATTCGCAAAAAGCCCAAAAAAGTATTATTATTATTACGTTCTTTGCTAGCGTTTCTAATTGTACAGATTTTGAAAGCTCTCTCTGATGTTGTTACTTATTACTATTACACCTATTAAGGTTTCCCCATTGGTTTTGGTTGGTGATTGCAAGCTATTATCATTATCGTAAAGTCGTCTCTGCTGTTGCAGGAAGTCTAATAAAATCTCTTATAGTTTGATACCTTTCTCCTGGAGCATTGTTGGCTGTAAATATGATACTAAACCCAAGTTTTAAATGAGGCTTTTGAAATGCCAACAAGCTCAGGCTTATTACTGTCTATAACCCACGGCACATATTATTATTATAATAAATTATAATGCCCGAAACTTCATTGTACTGATCGTCCGATGCAATTTTTTGCGATTTTTTTTATACTTTTACTGTCAGTATATCGCTAATATTACTCTCGCGGTTCTTGTCACTTGTCCTTTATTCGGTCTTATAAACGAGGGTTTGGATTTAAGGGCGTTTTCTACTATTAAATCCGGCAATTCCATACAGCGCTTTCATGTTCGACAAACATTTTTCGCTTTCCAGTCTTATTCCACGCCGATTTTTTGTTCAAATAAAAATTAACTCCAAATTCGCATGGAAATTGACCTACTTTGAACGAAAAGTAATAATACACTAAATTATCTGAACGTTCGTTCTGAAAAATGTAATTAAAATCCCTGGCAAAACCGCTGCGAAAAGCTTGCAATCACAAACTACCACTTGTACAAAATTTTGCAACCCCCTTATGCAAATGGGAACGCGCTGCATATCGTTCAATAAACTCGTATTGGCATCTCGTTCAATTCTGAAGCTTATAAATTCCCGTATGAATTAAAACCCTCCGAAAGGAGAAAGTAAGATGGCTTGATTTTGATTGATAATTTGAAAGGATTGAAAATTCCCCAAACGAAATTAGAAACTTAGATCCCGTATAAATAGAATGAGTTGAAAGAATCCCAACAAAATCCGCTTTTTTTGTCTCAGTATCATTTACAACTTTTTCAATTTCCAATTTTTGCATTCAAAACCGTTTTTTTTTTCAATAAAAAAATTAACCGGAAATGATCCGGAAATGAGACTCATATTGACTCTTTCTATGGATTTGCAGTTGCTGGACACCCTCCTGGTGTGCCTCGATACTAATTCGGTCCCCCCATTTCCAATCCATCAAAATGTCGGCTGAGAATGAGATATGAAATAAAACAACCAATATGTGAGTTCATATATAATAAAATATATGAGCGTTTGGCTTGCCATCACCCCCTCAAAATCATGTCCGACGGAAAGCGTTTCGGAACAAGTTGACTCATCTACGGTATATTTTTTTGATCCAGGTTTACTTACCCATCCCTACTACGACATCACACCACCACCAAGATCAACGAATGAGATGTATTGTAATTATAACTATAAGAAAGAATCCCACGATAAGCTCCTATACTGCAGAAGATGAACTGACAAGACTGTTGTGTCCGATTCCTCCTCCCCCCCGCCCCCCGCGATCATCATTCGAATTCCCCTTCTAACTCTCTTTTCAAAAACAAAACAAAAATATATAAATCTAAAGTACGGTACGCTAAAACCTTGAGGAGAGGGACAAGGATAAGGAAGAGAGAGAGAGAGAGAAAGCTGAAGAGATGGATTATCAATCAAAGATAAGAAGAAGATGTCAGGATGTCATGAAAAATAATTTATTGTCTACCACCACTACTACTACTACTTCCTCTTCTATATATAACCACCACCGTCCCTATTTAATTTACTTCATCGTAAGATCGTAACCAACAACCAATCGAGCCAACAACCAAAGCAAAAAAAACTAAATAATTCTAGACGTGAATTCCAAAGATTCAATCATGTGGATTTTCTGAATTCCCAATTCTCTTCCCAAAAAACTCGCCGAATCATCTTTCAATAGTCTTTCATTTCATAAAAATCTATAAGAAGTCAAGAATGAAGAAGACATCACTTTGATAGTACCAGCACTTACAACTTACAACCACCACCACCACCACCACCACAAGAAACCAACCGCACGCATCCAGATCCTGATGAGTTTTTAACGACCCTCACGCTGGACCACTTATAGAGAGGGTCCTCCACTACTAGTTATAGACTTTAGGGCTTGCGTTAGGGACGGTACTACTCGAGCTGATGATAAGCAAGGAATTTAAAATACTCAGACCGACTATTATGATAATATGATATGATGAAGGAGGAGGGTGAAAAACTATGAATTTATGAGATGGCAAAGTGACGAGGATGATGAGGGCGTGAATACGGGATTATTGTACCATGATATAAGTTCCCTTTGAATCCTAAAATATATTAAAAAAATTATTACATTTCCGGAAGTGAATTTAAGGGAAAGAGAGACGAGAGACGTGATGATTTCTGAAGGGAGGATTACTCTCCGATTTTTACTAACTGTTAACGAAGGGAAAGGCCTGGGAATGAGAATTTGATTGAAAAAACCGTAATTTAGATATAAAGTCCGGTGACAGAACCCAATCGGTGGTTCCTTTTATTTTAAATCAATCAGAAAAAATCAATTTCCCGATCGTAAATGAAAAACATTCAGAAGAGGAGAGGATGATGGAATGGGACCTGAAATGTGATAGTCTCTTGAGATCTGGAATTTGTAAATCTTTGGATTTTGGATTCATCCCTATTTCTCACAACATTGCTAACAAAAAAACACCAAAAATCTCCTGGCTGTCGATTACACATATATATAAATAGGATATAAAACTATATAATATATACATATATAATCTTATACACATAAAACATTCGAAAATATTCATAAGATCCTGGATAACAACGGGATTTTAAAAAAATGCATTTCTCTTCTTCGCTTTTGTAAACCAAACCTGTCTGTCCATGTATAACCTATAAGAATATAGAACTGTAATCATTTATAATATTAACAGAGGCATTATAAAATTGATATACTAACGTTTTTCTGATTGACGAAATGGAGGGAAGAGTAGAAGGATCGGTAAAATGGAGCATCTTTAGAAGATGAAATAATATGTGACATGATTGAATATCAACGACTAATTGTAATGTAATTAGCACATAAGGAAAAAACTGATAGTTGTTAAGAAATATTACGAACATTAACGGCTGTAATTATTGGATATTTTAAGGTTTTTAAAAATACTAAGAAGAGGTCTCGTATTTAAAGTATTATTATAGGGATAATAATAATATTATATGGTGAATAAGATACGATGCTATGTAAATCTACAGTTAGAGAGGGATGTATATATCATTTAATGAGTTATTGATTGATCATAAGATAGAACACTTGAGTCTGTATTATATAGTTGAACATTCTGAAATGTGAACAAAAATCCAGCAACAAGATCCCTGTTTAATTTATACGAATTGATTTCCGTTGAATTGTGAATAGCTATGCATACTATTTTATCAAGTGTAAATGTTACGTAGGGTATGATGAATTTTAAGACCCTGAAAAGGTCAATGTCAAACTATGCAAGTCAATTTTTGGATATTATTATTTTATTACAGTAGACTTTATTAGTTTTTAAAAATTGCCAGTGGTCGAACAATTCAATAATTCTCAAGCCTAAACTTTTTTAGAAGCAAGGTTGCAAAAAACACTTACCTGTTCTCCATTCAGTTACCAGTAACTTACCACAAGAGTCATGAACGAATGCAAACCAGTAGATTTTAATTCATAAAATATATTTATTTAATAGTGTTAGTTTAAACGATTGTAATTGTCGATTTTTGATTGGAATCTGTATTTTTTTCTACAACTGATCAGTTCATTATTTGACCAGAGTCTATCTAATCTCAAGATGCATTTTTTAAAGGATTAAGATCGCAATTCAATCTAGTCAGGAATACTCACCATATTTATTTACATTCACTTTAGAGAACCGTTTTTTGGAAATGTCAAATTTTAGACATTTTTTTGGAATGGACAGTACAAGAACCGGACGTTGTTCGATAACTATATAATTATTCATTACGACGATAGGGACAACCAAACGAATAACGAGTAGACAATGACTGGAGAAGAGTGCTATATACTATTAATTGTCATAAATCGATTTAAATTTATTCGAGCTTTATGGTAAATCATTTCGTTTTAATTAATTAAACTCATCTACTTAAGGGGTGAGGGATTATAAATTATGAGACTATCGACAAAATTCCAGTATGAATTACAATTTATTAGAACTGACGAAAAGGTAACTTTCAACATCATTTGCGATGATTCCGTTTTTCGTTTTGTCTGACTTCTCTAAGCAATTGTTAAAATTTAAAATGACTAGGAACTTTACGAGACGAGTATTATTTTAATTACTGAAAATTACAAGTCCAACACTGATTTTTTCATCACAGAAATACTAAACTATTCTAAATTTCCTTGGGAAATCGTGTTCGCTCTGCCAACACTGTATATGTTCCATCTCATCATCGTGCCATTTATTTGTATTTCAGAAAAATTCAAAGCATACGGTCTGATTTATTTATTTAATGATCTCAGTAAATGTTTACAAAACAGTTATAATTTTAAAGAAAGAGGATAAAGCAAGACTTGTTGGGAATAAATGCGAGTATTTATTCAGTAATTTCTTGGCATGTTCAGTTTAGTTTAAAAATACTTTCACCTCAACTTTCTTTCGGGAAGAAACCTGGGAACTAAAAGCACTAATGAGTTAACGCATTTTATCGATCAGTTAGTCTTTAACAAATACATTCAAAATCCGTCAGTAAAACCGTATCTGCTAGAAACTTGATAGATTAAAAAACATTGTGGCATTTGTAACGCTTTTGTGAAAGAAAAAAAGTTAGATGAACCTCGATTGTATTTCTGTATGATGATGATGATGATATTGATATATGCATTTAGAAGTACGAGTAACTATAAAAATATAACAACTTATAGACTATAATCTTCACTAAAAACATCAAAAGCTTTTAAATTTAATATACATACGATAGAATACGAAATCTAATAATTAATAATGCAAAAAATCAATAGTTCCAGAGTCCCATGTCCTAGATAAGAGTAAAGTAAGTTCGATCTATACAAGTTCTGATTTTAAGGAAATACATTATTTAAACAGATATTTAAAGTCGGTTTAATATGTCATTAGCGTATGGTGTTGTGATTGTGATATTGACATTATATTAATAATAATTATAGAGGAAAACAGAATATCTTCTTGAGATCTCGAAATCTCGAGCTTTTTGGGGACAAAACATGAAAGGAAAAACTCACACATATTAATCTCATGATGATATTATTATTATTATTTCTAGAGAAATAAGTCAATTTTATTTTCCATTTTCTCTGACTTATTCTATAGTATCTAGGTGTTTCACTAACAAATATTCACTTGCAGAATGACGATGAAACTGGTGGAGAAATCGGGGATGAAACTGATGAAAGGATCTATTCTACGAATTCCCTCGTCATTTTTTTAGGGTGTAAAAACGGTTTTTGAAGGAAAAAACATGGAAATGACAATGACATAAAATATATGGTAAACAGGAGTCTTCTTACATATGAAAAACAGATCTGTAATAATTGCATTGTTATTAAGAGAAAAAGGACGAGGTTATGGGATTGATACTGGGAATGGAATTAAATATGTCTTTTCAAATATGAGATGTAGCGTGTGAAAAGGTGAGAAGCATTATGAGTCTTTCAAACAGATTTTATATTTTGAGAATCCCGTTTTTAAAAGGTTATTCAACAAGAACCAGGTTTTTTCTAGTTCTATACTTACAAGGAATTATATTCTTAATTATCGAGTTATTATTGTTACGGATAAAGTTCGAGTACTTCCAATTATTAACCAAGGTTTTGTTTTCTCTTTTAATCCAGTTTCCATAATTGATCCATACCTTTCTTAAAATTCCAAGAAATAAGTTCGTTTTTAAGAAATTTAACTGAATTTTGTTTTAAAAAAATTAAGAGATCAGATGAACATTTCCTCAAAATTTTAAACTGAGTTGATTTAAATCTATAGAACACCCAATTTATTTTTCAGTCATCGCATTTAATTCCTTTTGAGAACTATGAAAGTAGGACTAGGTTTACTTCTACCGTCTCCGATCGACAAAAATAATTAACAATTATTATACATACCTTAAAACTGAAAAAAAAATCTCACACTAATAACGTCTGTTTTTTTCTAAAGGGATGGAACGAAAACATCGGAATATATTTAAGATGTATTTGTAAAAACTAGAAAAGAAAGTAAAAAAACAAGGTTTTAAATTAAGTTTACTTATAACTTTTAAAAGGAGGAATAATTACTGGTTCTGAACCTCTACCTACTCTCTATCTAAAAACACTATTATAAAAATGATTGTTGTGTACCCTAGACTTATTTCTTGATTAGTTCTATAAATATGTGTAAAAGATATGAATATTGTCCTTTGTCGAATTGTTGAATTATATTTAATTAAAAAAGGGAGTGAATCACGGGGCATTATATAAATTATAATTCATTTCTTCCACACAATTAAATTACAATTGGTTCCAAATTAAATTAGTATAATATGAGTCAGGTTCAACGAATTCCCAAACTTTCAGTCCTATGTTAAGCATACTTTCTCCCAAAAAAATCCCAAATTTAATTTCCAAAAAAACGTAAAATATATAATGCCTTCTGATTATAAAATGGCAGACTCCTAAAATATAAGGAGAGAACTCATTATGAAAGATAACGAAATAAAAGGAATAAGCCTGGAAATAGATGAAAAAAGTCAATGTCCTGGTTCCTTTTATTACTACCTTTTAAAAAAGTACATTTTATGAAAAGTCCAACTGCACACTCCATAATATATACTAGTAATATTGTAATATATAATAAGAATATTTTGTAAAAAAACCAAACTTTTCAATGATAAAATAATGACGATAAATATTGTACATGTAATTATTACTTCCTATATGAAAAAACATAATTTAAGATTTATCTGTTACTATTATTATTACACGAAGAAGTTATGTAATGATCAAGGTGTCTGGTTTCTATCCGGTAAGCCTATAATTGTGAGAATATGAAATGATGACAATGACAAGACCAAAGTTTAAGGTTAGAAAAAAAGAATGAAATGAAGAGAATACTATCACCTGAAGAATGCAAACAGAGTTTCCAAAAACAGAACAAAAATTCCTCTCGAATCTGTTTCTTTAATAATTTAAAAATAAAAACGGGAAATCCGATCTTTTTCCAAGTTAAATACATTCGAGAAATCTGATACAAATACTTTTAATTCGAAAACAACTCAAGTTCAATACAAAAAAAGTATACAGATTTGGGCTAATCTTAAAGAATTTTAGATCGGGTTTTTTCGATAAGCCAACTACAGGAGTTTCATACAAGACAATGAATTTTAGTAAAAAAAATGGACAGATCTACCATAAATTATGATATACCCAATACCCATATTTACCTATGTTGACTAGGTGCAGGTGGTTTAGGTATATAGGATATGAAATATATACACTATTTGTAATTGTCGTCAAGAATTGTATAACATTTAATACATACATACAAGGAATTGGAAACTTAATTCTAAGGATAATTAACTAGAATTACTAATTGTCGATTAGAGGTAATTTTTTTGAGATGACGGAGGAACACGTCTACTGAAGGGACTCTTCAGCAGACCTATGCAAAAATGTAAGTTTGTCGCGATCGATGATAAGAAAGGAACGAAAAATATGTAATAAAAATACATACAAGTGGATAAATAAACAGATACATATTATTATCGTGAAAAAAGGATTGCAAAGTGAAAGTCTTTTCAAAATCGGGGTTTTATTATGCATTAACATCCTTATCTCTTACCACACATTCATGATAATCTAGTAATAATTTTGAAACCATTGAATACTTTAACATGAAATGGTGATGATGTGCAGGACGTACACTTACTACACTGGAATACTGGTCTTGTAATGCACACTCGGATATAACAGGTATAAATTAATCAAAGCCGTTTCAGAATCAGATCATATATATACGAAAACCGCATATTAATACACTCGGCCACTTCACTTTCCAAAAACTTATTTGGTTAATCATCAAATTGATTGAACTGGTATCGTTACTATTATATTATTATTTAAAGAATATAAAACCGGATAAATATGGATTATTAAAAATACTAAAACGTCTAATCTAATATACAGCGATGATTGAGTACACGTACAATTTGTTAACTAGATACATTCTTTGTTTCATTCTTAGTCTTCCGTTAAATTCCGCGATTGAATTCCTTTACCGGATTTTGTAGTTTAAGTTCAAGTCGCGTACTTTCACTATCTTAAATTTTACATATCTATTTATTTAGTTCGGTTCACATTTAGATCACAACTTAAAACAGTAATTTATTTCCTTGTAGTTTCAGTTTGTAGAAATGAGGTGAAAGCAATTAATGGATGTGCCCTGATGTAATAAGGTTTCTACTTTTCATATACCTATCTATAATTTACAAAAGTCTGTAACTTAAGACTTGAACCGAGATTGAGACTAATGAATGAGAATAAAAAATAGTTTCGAATCGAATACGAGTTTATATGTACTAGTGGGTGCGAGAACATGTGGGGGTGCAACTAATCCTCCAGTAATTGATCAGCACAGGGAAGTCTGGGGTGAGCAGATTTTGGACGCGTGGCTAGTTTCGTTGGTCTTGAAATATCCATTGCGCATTCCGGCCTTTTTATAAAATCGGACGAAAATCCTTCACCGTTAATGTCAAGTCCTTCTCTGAATCGAAATGCGGATAATGAGTCTTTACATCTCATAGGGTGCTTGCGGCGAAGCGCCATATCATTATTTTCCATTATATTCAGCTTCGAAACATTCTCACGAACGCAATTAAGTTTCTCAGACGAAATGGGCGACTTGGGCTGTTCTTCAGTGAGAGCCGACATGCTCGATTTATGGAAAAATGATGAAACTCCGTCTGCAGCATCAGTACCTTGTGAAACCATTAATTCTTCTTGCTGATCGATTGGAAGACAGCCAATTACGTCCTTTGTAATATCTTTACCTATCGTCACTCCTTTATGTCCAATCGTAAATCGCTTTGAACTTTCAGGCAGCGTTGACGAGGAATCTATTTTTAACCACCACCATACATCAATTACATTGCGTAAGTATGTACTTCACCACTCAATCTGATTTTTTTAATAAAGAGCTCAAGAGGATTCATATTCATTCAATAACTACTTAAACACTTACCTACGGACGAATCTTGGTCACCTAAGAACGAAGATGTAAAGCGAAATCGGGATGAGATAGTAGAGTTGCGCCGGGATAATGGGATATCACTTTTTAAGCCTACAAAATCATATTGAAGAAGTTGTGACTAGGCAAACCAACTCACATTTTGAATTCATATATGATAATTAATTAGGTATACCTTTTCTTTCATAAAAGAGTACATAAGCTGAGGCGAACTCTGGTTCTGCTGGGGTTCTCGGGGAGTAGTGTTCATCATTGAAATAATGCCAACTCCCATTAACTGGATTTTTCCCAAAAGCCGTATAATGTCCAGACGAAGCCGCTTAATATGATAATTAGGGAGTAAGAAATTGTCAATAACTTACACATTGTGAATAAATTGTGATGAATGCTTTGCAATTATTTTACTTACTTCCATAATGACACACACATGAATAAAGGTCATATACATGTTGAGTACCGGAGAATTCCTCTGCAATGTACTGACTCACATCAAGATCATTGGTTGGGAATTTCAATTGATTGTTCAATTTATTGCTCGAATGGTCCACGAACACGAACCTAATGCATAATTATTCATTATAATTATTCATTCCGTAAACAGGTAGCAGTGTATTTTGTAATTAACGGTTAGAACAATTTACCTTTTTAAGTATACAATCAGATAGTCGGGGAAACGGCATATTGTCAAAGCCTTGGTGGCACACTGATTCTTTTTACATTTTGGACAAAACCATGGATTTTGATCATCCAAATACTCTCTACATATGCATACGATTGAAAGATCTTTTAGTGGTTTTCCTACTAATTAATTTAATGCGATAGGTAAATGAACAATTAAGATACTTACATTTCTGAGAATGCAAGAAGGCATTCATGTATATCAATAGGAGGCTCCTCTCGACGAGACCATCCCATCGTAGAAATGTATCCGGTTTGAATAGCCATATCAGGGGGCTCCGACGAATCGACGAGATCCGATGAAAGGTTCGAATACGAGATCAGAATACTATTTCTTGGATTTATAGAAATTACCCCTTCAGTGGGTAACTCGCAACCTCGACAGCTCATAGAATACATGCATTGACCGCAAGTTTTCCCCTGTTAGAAAATTTAGCAGATTTAAATGAATATTATGATTAGCTACATTAATATTTTATACCAAATATGTCAAATAATATTAACTTACATCCCATGATGCATTAATAACCTTGAAGTTATGATCGGGAAAAGGGTTTACACTCGCAATAAAGCTGTTAAACTCCGTGGCCTGCATTACAGAGGGTAACTTTACAAGCCATGGATGATTAAACAGTCTTGTAACCACTGGAGAATTATTATTTGCATCTTTGACAGGATCATGACGAAATAACAAGGGAACCGTAGTAAGTTTTCGGTATAATCCTTGTGAAGTATCCACAAGAGAAACGAAGGATTTTTCATAGTCAACTATAGCAGCACACACAGGACATTTCATCTCGGTTTCAGATTTCGTCGTTTGTTTTTCATTTGCTATGTAATGACTTGCCGTTTTCTAAGGTTTAAAAGTAAGAATTAAAATAATACTAAAGAAGGTGCTGAATCGGTTTCATTTCTTAATTAAATAAAAAATATTCCAATTACCTTCATACAGTCAACGCATAAAATGCAGGAACATGCACAATGTTGTCTCAAATCTGATTTTTTGAAGTCCTCCAAGCACACAGCACATGCGATCCAACCCAGATTTCCTTGTTGATCGTCAGCATCATTTGCAGTTGACGACGAGTTACTATACGACTGACCATTACACGATACCGATACCCCCGAGTCTTCGGAGCAAACAAAACTCTGTGAAGGTGGTTGCATGTAACTTGAAGATTGAGGTAAGGGAACAGGTTCTTCATTCTCCCAATTTTCATCAAGATACGTGGACGGCTTTAATCCATTCTGTTAATTCATAATTAGATTTATGTACACAATTCATATATGTACCAATGGAAAATTGTACAGGTTCTCCTGAATTTAATCATTATGAATGAAACATGACCAATTTCTCCCTACATGCTACAGTTGAATCCATTGGAAAAAGTTACTAACTTGGAAAGAATTACTACTACATGCAGTTGAGACGTCATCTTCCAAACATGGTCCGAAGACAATTTCTTCATGAAGGTCATCAAAGTTTTGATTCAGCTCGTACACATAAATATTACGATTGACATCGCAAACTGACTTAAGCGGTGCATCGTCTTCCTGTTTAAAATCATAGCAGTTCATTATTAAACTATTTACATGAAAATTCCGAGTAAGTCTAAATAAACTAGCAGTAAAATAGCACAGCCCTATTGTTACAAAGCTTACCAAAATTCTATAAACGTGATGATTAACAACTTCGGCAACCACATAAGAAGAATGAGGTATTCCCAACTGCAAATCCCCGTCGACCTTTTTTAAAACCTCTTCTTTAAGCCTTTCTACGGATTCCCCAATTGTAAGCGTAACATCAACTTTTCTTGGACGTGAATCTTTATAGCTGCTGAATGTTATATCTGAAATAATAAAAATATCAGTGTTATTGTTATTGTTATTGTTAGCAAATATAATTTTGAATTAAACAATAATATAGCACAATTATTGTAACTTACCAAACTGACGTTCCATCATTCTTGGTATCGGCAGCGATAGATACATAAAGGGCTCATATGTGCGGGAAATGAAGTGGCACTGCGAACAAGTCACCTGTGGTAAAGATTTTTAACATTTTTAATTGAATTTCGCGTAAAATTATCATTAAAACAAATTCTTTACCGTGTCTAAGAGGAATTAAGAATGTTCCTTATAAAACGAACTTACGGTGCTTTTATACATCCCTTGGAACGAAGAAGCTATCACAGTATTGTTATCTTTAATGTAATTTGTCCAGAATTCTTCCGCCTGTTGGGCCTGTGCTTCCAGTGAGATATCATCATGGCTTACGTTATCGTCAATGTCTGTATCTGATTCTTCGCAATGGCCATTAACTAATTTTGATGTACTGGCGTCCATTTCATCCGAGTCACTGTCGACGCTGTCTTTTTTTTGTTTTTGTATCCTTCTGCGTTTAGAGTGAGAAGAAAGCGCTTCCGCTTCTGTGTCAGAAGGCTCTTCTTTACAGTTGGCTTCGCCATCCATTGGAGATTCAGAACCATTTACGCTGTTGCTGGAAGATACTTCGTGTATATGCGAAGCACCGTTGCCATTAACTATACTTCTAACTCCAATATCCTTCTTGAAACTGTTCCAAGTCTTCAGTTGTTCGTGGAGTACATCAAGAGTTAATGCCAGAAACTCTTGACAGTCATGCTATGATAATTAAATTGTGTTTAGATTTCATTATGTACTATTAATGTTTATTTGCGTAAATACAATCATGTATTACCTGTCTACAGTCTTTAAATTGAGAATAGTTGTTTCCGAGGACATTTTTAAACTCTTGCAGCGATAATGTATTACTGTCTCCCAACCAAGCGCTTTTGATTAAACATTGGAATTGTGCGACCAAAGCTGTTTTGATTGGTGCAACCCCACTGATGCTTTCACTGTAGAAAAAGGCAGAAAAGACAAAATTAAATTGAAATTCATTGAGCTTGCACCAACAATTTATTAATATCAAACATTTGTGATTGGTTGACCGTTCGGGTTCGTTCGTTGTGCGTTTTCTTACCTTTTTAAAAAGAACTCTACAACTGGAGCTGTGTTAATCAAACATTGAAGTCCAGAGTTCATGAAACACGTATTCCCTAAATTGTTAAGTCCGACAACACCCACAGAACGGATGTTTACAGGTGTAACTGTAGAGTTATATGAACTCCCGACCCCGTCCAAGTAATCAGAAGAAGTAGGGATATTTGAATCAGGCAGCCTACGAACAGAGTCTTTAAGTCCGATGTAAGATTGATTTCCACCACACGCTGCAAAACAAATCGAAATGTTGTAAATAATAAAAATTGTTAAATTGATAATAAATTGACTCATATTCATGACACTTGACACGACGATTGAATGATGTCAACGAATCATACCAGTTCCAGCGGCATAGGACGCTGATGGTGCTGGGAGTGGAATCGGAGTTTTGTACACATCTCGGATACTGGAACTATACTGTGACGGGAACTTTTTTGGGTAGGCTTCGGAGGACTCTGAATCCGGTGCTTCTTCATCATCTACTAGCAATTCAAATTCAGAAGTAACGGTAGACGAAGCTTCTTCCATTTTACTTGCTAGGGCTTCCGAAATCCGACAGGCTTCCAGATCTTTTGATCTTTTCCTTCACTTTCGCGCAATGAATCTGTTGACAAGGCCGACACTTTTTCAGTCTTCACTAAAAAAAAATAACAAAAAAATTGAAGTACAAAATCATTAGCATATTTTCATTTTCATAATACTTTAACCTTTAACACTATTAAGACTAACACGTAAATGTCATTTGTATGTAATGTACATTGTACATTGTATGAACTACAAATCAAATCACAAATCATACCAATTAATTGCTATTTTGAAATTCTTGAACGAATGCAGAATGTGACGTTGCTTTGCTGCATTCAATGTTGAATCGTTGATGTTGGATTTGGAATGTGCAATGACGAATATTGAATATCAAATATCAAATAATCGTGCTTTTTCTTTGTTCTTTCTTGTTTCAATCTTTGATCTTATCTTGCGATTGATAACGGCATACGATGTACGACTACACGAGGCAACACACAGACCTTTTGTGTCCTTGATTCACGGTCCATGCATGACAATTTTAGATTTTATTACCTTCAACCTTTCATCTTTAATCTTGTTGCATTTGATTTGTGATTACTCGTTTCTTTGCAATTTTCACTTTCAAATTAAACAAGTTCCGCATTTTTTGCCATTCCACGCTCAACATGCCATTCTCGGAAACTGAGTCATAATGAAGTCCGCTATATTAATTTAGTGACTGTGGGCACTGTGGCACTTGACACCCACTTCACATTAAATACGAAAATCAATAAACCAGTGCAGTGCCAGTGAGTGCAAGCGAGTGTATTCACACATGATTCACACTCACTGCTGTTGGTTGAGTGACTGTGAATTCGAATTTGTGATTCAATTTACAATTAATTGCAATTTGCAATTACAAATTATGAAATAGTCAATACACAATATATATGATATAATGTATGAATGTTGTGTTGAATGTATATGTAATATTTGATATTTGTCAATCAATATCCCACAACCCAAACACAGATCACACAGATCACAGATATTAAATCCGCTTTTGTGTATGGCTTGATTTCCTCCGTTTAATTACGAATTAACTATACAAGTAAAATTTTTAAATGATTAGTTAGTACTTCATTAATTAGACAATTTTCACAATTCCATCCAGCCAGGTATACAATAATATACTAAGATGATGAGTGTATTGAACTGCTGATCTTCAAGATTCAAGAGGAAAGCAGGCGGCAGGGCAGAGAGAGAGAAGACTCTCTTCACTTTGCACTTCACACTTCAACTTCGTTCATGCCACTTTTTTAGGATTGGAAAAAGTTGAAAAGTGCGAGGGATGCCGAAATATCGAGATTAGCTTACAGATCAGAAAAAGCGGAATTTTCACATCGTCTTTTACTGCAGACTCACCCGCGCCACCAGCCAGCAAGCTAAACGATACTCACGAAAAACCAGAGCCGAACTGACCATCATGTTTGACTTCTTTATCCTAAAATTCCCAATAATTTAAATGCTATAATTTGTAATCAAAACATTCTACGTCTCTCATTCATCGTTCTACTGCTGCTTTTGAGCTTTAAATCCGGATTTCGAATTTAACAAAATGTAATACTTGCTTACTTACGGTACGGCTATGTTAGTGTTGTCCTGCTGTAGATTTGTGTAAGCGGTAAGCCACTTCCCCTTCATGGGTGTAACAATTCAGCGGCTTTAGCTGTTTAGCACTTGATTTCAAGCCTTCAATTCAAGGTCCACCTCTAAAAATGACAAAGGTGGAGCTTAGAGGAGCATTGACAGGCAGGATCGCAGGATAGATACGTAGGCAGGTGTATATGATGACATTTGACATTGTCACCTCAGTCGGTGTCAGTTTTGCTATCTATACTATTTGGCATTGATTGCTAGATTAAAGTTTAAAAGTTGAAAAGGTCAAAGGTGTTGAATTGCAGGTACAACAATGTATGAAATATTATAAGGATTCAGAGGATTCAGAAATAGTATATCCCTCGCCAATTCCGATAGATTTGTAATGCCTTGCTTTGATCTTATTTTTCAGCTTAGTAGATCCCTTTCAAAAAATTGTATTATTACAATGCATACAAGAACAAAAGGATGAAAGTTGAATCGAGAATGCTTTTTCTATATTCATGCAAGCTATATTTCTTAAACCTGTCTGTCAGTCAGTATGCCATCCAAATTCATGCCTGCAAAACTATGTTATGCCACGTCTGCTTAGTGCAGTGCTTCTTCTGCCGGCTCGAGAAAGGAAGGTTGAAAAATAAATACCAACAGATTGCTTTGATTTGGTGAGTTTGTTGACAATTAAAATTCTACAAGTAATTTAAATTAATACGTTTAAAAACTAGCATTGCACATTGAAGACATAAGATAGTAGATCTTTAATTAATAATAAGACATGGAAAACTCGATAAAACGTGAATAAACAAATAAGGGTTATCTTTTATACTTTTATCTATAACCTCATGTTCATGTAATCATGTGTGTCTGTATCATTTTGACATGTTACATGTTATTATTGGATTTTTCATAACATAAATATGCAAATTGCAAGTTGCAACTAAAAAAGTTAGCAAATATATAATCATATCAAAGTAATCCCGAATCCCGATAGTTATGTCATATTTTTGTAAAGAGGTCACGGGAAAATTCATGATCGACTGGTTCTGTTTGGCAAGCAGAATGACGTCATGTCATGCACCTGTCGCTCCTTCTGACGTCAGAGCAATGGGCCCTGGAAGGGGTTTCTCTCGGGGAATCCCCAATGACTCACCGGCGCAGGATATAGTCTCTCTCCATCGCTTTCAAAAAAATCTTATGCACTCACTCGTCCCATATAAACTATCCCTGACCGTTCATCATCATAGAAATATAGAATGAAGAATTTTACGAACAACTAAAAACCAAAACACGTGTATTTTAAGTCCTTTTAGATTTTTGCACTATTTTATTTTCTCTTATTTCCCTGGATGGAACGTTAAACTGACTTAATTGAAACTAAACTAAATGTTTAATTAAATATCCTTGGAATTTTAAGGGCAACGAAGACAATAGCCGACGTGGAAGATGAGACAACTGAAAGGGAAAGTCAAGGAGACAGCAACACAGAAAAAGGAGAGAAAGAAAGAATTCCGTGAGAATCAAGAAAACCTAATGAAAGTTGCTGTCCCTGGCCTTATCGTCGTTGCGGTTATCGTCTTCCTTATCGTATATGTGGCTACTAATCGGCCAAAAGCCTATTGAAAGAGCATTATCTATTTTTACTTAAATTTATCATACATTTATTTACACGTTCAAAAATACGGTATTTTTCCAAAGAAAACACGGTGCGAAAGAAAGACCCATATGGATTCCGGTGCTTAGGTTCTTTTTCCTCTGGCAGCAGGATAATAATGCTGCACTCGATTCATGCAATCGGAATTTTATATTTTATAACTGTTAAAAGGTGACGTAAAGTGACTTGCTTTATATTATCTTTTAATGGTGAATGTGCAATATATTATAGAAATTTATATACTGTGTCTTACTGTCATATCAAATTAATAATACTAGTTGGACATTGAAGACTAATATTTAATTCATAATCTCGGATGCTCTGATGTTCAAACTTTGTTTATTAAAAAGGTGTCTTATAAGATTCTATAGCTTGTATATGGTTCATGATCATGAAAGATCAGTTGGATCAGTAGATCAGATAATAAATATCTAAAATACACTGTCTGTCTATAAGATATTTTACAATAAATATATTGCCAACAAAAAATGTTCTACACAACTACCTTTCTTTTAAAATGAAAGTATTTTGTATCAAATCATACATTCCGGTTACATTTGCATTGATTTTTTTTTTAGAAATTTTAACTACAACGAACGACTATAACTCATAATTTTTGGCATGAAAAACTTTGTAATATTTGGATAATCTCTGGACGTTTTTCTTTAACAGCCCGATCCAAGGGGGTAAGGCCATCGCTGTCTTTGATATCCATTTGTGACCCACTGGATAAGAGATATTTAGACATATCGCCCTTATTTGCTGTAACGGCTCGATGAAGAGCTGTCGCTTTTAAACTTTCTGTTTGAAGATTCAAATCGGCCCCAAGATTTACTAAGGCTTTCGCTGCGTCCATGTTTCCATTCCTTGCTGCATAATGTAAGGCAGAATACCTATACATAAAACCATTCAAGTCATAATCTAAAATCTATAAACTTTCACCAAAATAATCATTTGATGTTTTGCCAATTGCTTCCTCCATCTATTTCAAACTTACCCATAGTTATCGGTAGAATTTACATCAAAGTTAGAGGCTTTGGAGAACCTTATTATCTTTTGTACATCATTATCTATAGCTGCTTGGAAGATACTTCTTTCGAACTCCATCTCGTCTAGATTCTGAACGAGACTTGGATTAACTGGAGGTAGGTGACATCCACAGCTACTACTTTCTTTTAAATGGGCTTTCCCACAACTACTTGCATGATGATTACTTTCACTCATTTTGATTTTTGCTAACAAATCTAAAGATAAGTGATGTATAGCAATAAAGTGTCAAACCTGTCAGGTTTAATGTCCAAACTCTAAACAGAAACACTGACTTAACGCACTCAAAACATTAAAACACCTCTGAGACTCCTGACTATAAAACAATGAATTAGCTTGAATCTTAAAATATATGTATATAATTGCATATTCTAAATGGACGGATGTTTTACATGGTCTGTTGCATATTGACTTGACATCACATTTTCATTTCCTTAAATATCGTTACTCTCTAGACAGCTTATCCATATCATACACATTGTGCTAGGCATTCCATATATAAATTTAACTATGTTAGGATTTGGCTTTGTACCGTCGAGGCCTTGACATACTATTGACAGTGATTATACTTGATTATACACTTAAAGCTAAGTAAACGTGTTCTAGATAAGGTAACTAAATGGTTTCCTAGCAGGAACGTGGTTTTGTATTATTTGTAAAATCTTTCCTTCAGATTCAAGTTCTGAGATTATTGATAGATCTCCAACCCCAGTGTAGGGATCCGGTTCCCTTTTATATCCTCAATCTCAATCGTTCAATCTTGGGGCTCGGGTTCGCTAAACTCCCTCCGTAACGTCCAAGAATATTCCGTCGTCGTACTAGCTCCCGATTTCGTATTACCGGAATTGACGCTGTCTCCCGAACTGGGCACAGTAGTTGCAGTCGTGGTCACGACTTTAAAGCCCAAAACCTCTAGCCCCGTCAGAACCACCGCTGGCTTCACAGTGGTCGCGATGAACTGCTTCGTTGTCGTCCCCGTTGTTGTATAATTCGGTGGACCAAATCGTATAAATCCTGCAGTAGCACAAAAAATCATTGTTAAAAACAACATTATTTTAATTTGTTTATCTTAACCTCTTAATAAGTACCTACCTTCAGAATCCACTTCAAGCCTTGTTGACAAACAAGGGATCTTTTCGAGGTAACTCAAATCATCGGGCTTGAGCCCGGCAATGTCAACAACATAACTCCCCCTCCTCCAAATGACAACAGCGTATGGCATCCTTCCGCTTCTTCGATCGAGGTCAGAGAGGTCACATCCCGCTCTTTGTTATCAAAACAAGAATCCAAACCTTTCTAAACGATTTGTTTACCTTTTTGACAGCTCTCCGTTCCGGGTGTGGTCACCGTGCGTGGCCTCCTGACTGCAACTGTCAAAAAAGTATTTTCATCAATGTTTTTTTTTCTCTGCCAGGAAAATAAAGAAAGAGGCAAAGTCTGCAGAATGAGGCCCAACTGCCACCTCTGCAAGAAGATGGACTGAATGAATGAAGAACAGTGGAAGAAGTAGAGGAGGACGCGGACTCTGGTGGAAGGAATGCAGCAAACGTGGGAGACAAGTCAATCACCAGACGGTCTTTTCGCATTTGACTCTTGAGCGAGACAGACTTCCTTATCCGAGATCAGGTCAATTTCAGTCCCTTTTTAAAGGTCATCATGAGGATTTACAAGGACATCTTCAACGGTAAGTAAGGATTTGGGCTCGGGGTCTTGGTTTTGATTGTCGGGTTTCAGGAATTCGTGGAATTACCGGAGTTATGTCGGTTTGAAAGTTGAGGATTTTGGGGTTTTTCCGAAGAGTCAGGCTGGGATTTTTTGGAAAGTCAAAAGTAGGTTGATCTTGGTAGTTGAAAGTTGATGATGTAGTTGTAGATAAACCGTATAAACCTGTATGGTTGAATGCTGTGCTGGGTAGGGTTGGCTTGGCTGAACTGCAGGACGTCAAATTTGGAACGAATGTCAATTGCAAAATGTGAAATGTGTAGTTGTGATTTGTGATTCAAATTTGTAGGCTGTGCTAATTAATTACTGCCACAGATACATGACAGACAGATGAAATTAAATTCCCTTGCATTAGGTATTAGGTCTTGTTTTAGATAAAAGAATCAACAGTTCATATTACATAACACATTACAAATAGATCACGGCTTCACGGCACACGGATATATATTCAATATTTGATATTTGAGATGATTGACCAAGTCCAAGTCATATTCCTTGATAAAAATATTGATAATACATAATAGCTCCTCTCTTTTTTGCTTGATATGGTGCATTAATATATGTATTTTGTGTTTCATTACTTTCATTAATAATTTTTAACATACACAATGTTTGTTGAATATTGATTGTGGACTTGTGGATTGCATTTGGCATTTCACATTTGCATTGCATTGCAATCATTGCATATTGTATGCATTTCACATTTGCATTGCATTGCAATCATTGCATAGTGTATGCATTTCACATTTATTGTGTTTTCTGTACACTAATCGTTGAATTCATTTTTTTTCACCATTCAACATTCTTTCATTTTCATGCACAATGCACATTGCATTTCCATTATGATGCTATGATGCACCATGATGCACGTGCTCGACACATAAAAAAAAACCTGTTTCTAATGCTCGTTCTCAATGTTCAGTTTATTTTTAAATATATTCTATATTTAATATTGAGATTCACAATAGAATGACAAAAATAAAAGAACAAGGAATAACAAATGAAAGGAGAAAGCAAGCTTACCAGTTACCCTCACCACTTTGCACTTACTTTATGGTTAGATTCAGATAGCATGCATAGTACCCTCAAGCCATAAGTACAAAGTATCAATCATTCCTATCGTCAAAAGTGAATGGAAAATGTGCCGTTATGATGGCTTTGGTTTTGGTGGGTTATTTCTGGGTTAGCTTCAAACTTAGAATATGGCTTCGTAGCTTTGAGCTTTGGTGTAAAGTTGTTTGTAAAGTAGGATATAAATCCATAGATCAATCATCTTAATTCTTAATGTCCAACATCACATCAATATCCTTTACTTGCGTAAATGCATCATGAAAATTACCAGCCATGCAGTCAGTAATGAGGTGTAAAATTTTGTTATGATGTGCGGCAGAAACGAGTTATGATTCAATGATTGACTATTTAGGATACTATTTGCCATGAAAATTAAAAATAATGTGATGATTTCCTTTTTATACAGGAGACGAGATCTTCTCCGACACCTACAAGATCAAATTGGTCGATGAGGTTATGTATGAAGTCACGGGGAAGGTAACAGTCCAATAATAATGACTATAATTTATTTAATCATATTTCTGTACTTAAGATTAGGTAAATAAGGATACGAGTTTAACGTTTTACTATTTTGACAGTTGGTCCAAAGGAAGGCTGGCGAAGTCATTTTGGACGGAGCCAACGCATCTGCCGAAGGAGCCGATGCTGACGAAGGCGGTGACGTCGGAGTTGAATCTGGAGTAGACATCGTCCTTAATCACCGACTTTGTGAGTGCTTTGCTTTCGGCGACAAGAAAGGATACACCGCCTACTTGAAGGAATACATGAAAAAGGTCGTTGAGAAATTACAAGCCGATGCTCCAGACCAGGTCGATGTCTTCAAAAACAACATCAACAAAGTTATGAAGGAACTTTTGGGACGTTTCAAGGACCTCCAGTTCTTCACAGGTAATGGAATGGCGTTTGCCGACACAGCCTCTAGCTGTCCTCAGCAAGCAAACCGATATTTAAATTAAAAATGGTTTTTACGTTTTCACAATGATAATTGAATTTTATAGGAGAATCAATGGACTGTGACGGTATGGTTGCCCTTATGGAGTACAGAGAAATTGACGGAGACAGCGTTCCAATCCTTATGTGCTTCAAGCACGGTCTAGAGGAAGAGAAATTTTAAAACCCATAATTTTTTCCATTCTTGTACTGAAATAAAATGCTTCTGGTTATCCGTAACCGATTTTCTGCGTGAAATTGCTTGATATCTGACAGTTAAAAAAAAGCATAATGATCCTTTGAATTTTGTACTCAAATCAATATCAATTGACTCCAGCTATTTGTTAATTCGTAACCCGCAAACTTATTTAGGAGGTCGAGCTTCTATTATAATATTAATGTTTTTAAGTTAGAAATTAGCGATGCGATGATGAAGTTCGTTTTAAATCAGAGGCTACTTTACAACTTCAATCAGTACCTCATGCCTCATCCTCTTCCAATGTCAATACTTTCAAAGTAAATATTTGGAAATAAAGACGGAATGACTGATCCTAAAACAAGATCTCTTGCCATTGTTGTATTTTCTAACAACCTAGTATTTAAAAAACAAATCGCCTCGAACTCAGTTTGTGTTTGTACGACATGACGAACTGAGGGTGCATGACATGAAATCAACGCCCTACGCGTTTTATCTATTGGCCAGTCCACACTGTAGCGACTAATAGGCGGCTATACTGATGAATTTTTTCGATTTCGTACATGATTGATCTTTGATAATTGCAAGCAGAAGTAGAGCTCATATGACATCAGGTACATACGGCTAAGTATATTCTATTTCTGATTCTGACGGCTTAACTCTGAGTCATTGTCATCACAAACCATGGTACTCATCCAAGTATAACAGACCGTATGCAAATTCAATTAGGCAGATAGATAGGGTGAGGTGGTTACCATATATAATCTGATAGTCGGCTAAATGAATGTCAAATATCTCAGAAAGCTTTTAGATTGGAACATTTGAATTTTTAATTTCTTAAGGTCATTGTAAGAGTATATTTTCGAGGTCACGTCAGAAAATTATAATTTTGTGATAACAACTTAACATATAGACTCCGTCACGCACGTAATTGTAGAAAAATCTCATAAATGCAAACCGGGACACAAGCCCAGGATATCTAGGGTGTCCAAATGATAGTTTTCTTCGTTTTATCGGCACTTAGTAAGGAGACGCCTTGGGGGTGCCAATGAACGGCGACGACAGGGGCCCTGCAATGGAAAAGTATGTCATAATTAGATGAAATTATCCCAAGTACGTGAGGACGATATCGGAGAATGGACAAGGGGTAATGAATTGAGGTAGTTAAGTAGAAGAGGACCACGACGACCACACGAAGTGATGCCTCAATGTGATAATGGACCGATAATTGGACGGTTCCCAAGAAACAAGTGATACTCAAAAAATGAGATGATACACATCAAAGAGAGACAGGGCCATCGCATCGTCGTCATATGCAAAATATAGGGCTAGTTCTATTAGGATTGTTAGGAAACAAGGCCTCGATGATGAGGATGGGAACGTAATAAATCGAATTAAATTAGAGGAAGAGAGTCGAGGAAGAACGGGACTTCGTGATGTATAGGTTCACACCATGGTCACCCAGGCGGGCAGTGAGTCCACAACTCCAAGACTCGAACCTTTTGCACTCCTTACTGAAATAGGTCAGAGTTTTAGCTAAAAAGTGAACCGACCAACTTACGTGTGCTCCTTGAGAACAGTGTCTAATTTATTTTCCATGACATTCCACACGAAAATGGATCCATCCCCAGAGCCGCAAGCGATGAACTGACCATTAGGCGAGAAACAAGCTCTGTCAAAATCTGAAGACACCTTGAAACCTTCCGCACTAGAAAAAAAATTGGATTGTTCCATCCTTCATCATTCATATCTCGTAAAAATTATCATCCTGAATAATAATCATCACTTTTTAAATTTTAATCCTGACTGACAGTTACGGGATTCGTCTTAACGTGCATAATTCGCAATAAATATGTCATAAAGAGTAGAGCATAAAGATTATCTCGGGATTTAATTCCTTCATTAGTAAAGCCTTTGCACCCATAACATTATATCCGTACCTGTACTGCCCAATCACCGAGTTCATTCTCAAGTCAAGCACTTCGATAGAGTCGTCACGGACGGAAGCGAGGAGGAAATTCTTATCCATTGATAAATCTAATGAAGTTATTTTCGCCGGAAGACACACTTCTTGTGTGGGACTATCCGTTCGAACGTCCCAAAATCGGACTCTCTTATCGTAATGACCGGATATCACACTTGACCCGTCCACGCAAACCAGGTCATTGCAGCTCGAGCCCGCAAACTTCGTCGACACACCTGTGTTCAATCAAAGACACACATGAATTCATGATAACTTTTTCCCATTCATAATCCCATTTCATTCCTTAATTACAAAATTACACGTTCTTCGGCACAATTTCGATCGAAACTGACTCGTGCAAGAACTTGAACTTACAGGCTCGAGAGCGGAGGTCCCAGATCTTCAGCGTTCGGTCATGAGAGCCACTAGCTACCTTGGAAGTGTCACCGAGGAACCTAGCAGCCAGTACTTTCCCACCGTGTCCCGTCAGTGTGTGCTAAAAGAGAGTAATAAAAAAGCCATCAGGATCATGAATGGAATTGTCGGGAGTGGGGACAGGGACATTTTAAGCTCCTTTTTGTAAACCGTAAAACTTATGTCATAAATAATAATAATAAGCTCTTTCATAATATATAATGTCATAATCAATACAAAGGACGTTCGTAAAAATTGAATAAATCCCCGGAAAAGACTCTGCATACAAAACTGAGAGACGGGATATCCGTTACGAAAAGCACGGAAACCCATTAATAGTTAGTCCTTTTATATAAATCTTTATATATTACGGAACATGCAATGCATTTCCACTTCTTTCCACGACGAATTGCAATTTTAAGACAAATTCATACTATTATATGAGTCGGAGCTATACACCAATATATAAGGGAAAATGATAGCTATTTTTGAATTATATTTAAATATTTAATGTCAGGCTATTGACCAACAACAAGAGGTAAGGCAGATCAGAGATATAGAAGAGGAGGTCTCTGTATTAATATTAAAGTTAAATTCCCATGTATACTTTCTTCTCTTTAAAATGTCACCGTCTACATGCCACTCATAAATCACTGTATTTTTTTAAGTGCTTCTCACCTTTATAACTCAGCGGAAGGTCCTGAGATATAAATATTACAGTTATGGAAAAGTACGTCCTTGCTACTAATACTACTACAGCTACTACATGATCTATGTAATTTACTTGCAAAACGTTACATTCTGTGCTTCTAAATATAGTAACAAGAGTAACAACTCAGGTATTAAAATAGTAGACAGTAACAGTAACAATGGTTTGAGATTTCAGTCTCGTCGAAAATGAGAATTTTCCATGCAAATTGCCATCTGACCAAATTATTTATGGGAAACACAACAACCTTTCTATTTTTGCCCTAAATAATAACATGTAAATTAAGGGAAATAGCCCCTCATCCTATCCTCCAATTTTGCCAATTTATTTTGCAGGAAGTGATTTGACACGAGCCTTGATCTTCCCTATGCAATTTTTATACCAAATAATAGAATACATATACTTAAGGATTTAACGGTTTCTTTAAAAACTGGTAAAAGCGAAACGAACCCTGTTGTAGAGTTGATATGGATTTCTAGCTTTTCTAGCCTTATTATTGCGAAATATTTATAATACACGAAGAACATTCTCCAATCAAGATCAACTCTAGAAATGATCTCTATATAACTAACACGTATCAAAAAGAGTAATTACTTTTTACAAAAGATTTCCCCAAAGGTTAAATTAATACCCTTTTCCTGGTTGCTGGTTGGGGAAGGTAAGGAAAAAAACATCACGAATTTAGCAAAAAAAAAACTAAGAATCCATTTTCCTTTTAGACGCTTGAAAAAGTGATTTAAACATTTTAAACTCTTCAGAAAGAATCATCAGACAGTCGGTCGGAGGATGGTGCAAACGCTATTCTACTCTGCAGAATAGAAAAGGCGGACCTGCACATTAATTTTATATAAATGGGCTTTAAAAAATATCAAATCAAGAAATATGAAAAGGAGTTGCCGAGGAATGAGTGAAAAATGACTTTTTTCCACTTAATTTAAGAACGGAAATAATTAAGGCCCTCGAGCAACGTCTTAATCGTCCCTGTCCCTTCATACAATAATCATGAGATATAAAGGAGTTATTAAGATCTAAGAAAAGAAGTAATTTCTTTATAATATGATATAAGATTTTTTTTCCAAAATTTTAAATCGAAAATCCTTTTGATAAACAGGGATTTTCGGACATATCCCATATACCACATGATGGGATGATTACTAGATTTTATAACGAGTCTTAAAGATGCATGAAGATTCTAGAAAAATTGGCCAGAAGTGCGTTGAACGTCTCTGTCCTGCTTTCATTTCTCTAAAAGAAATCCCCAGACATGTCCACCGGGACTCGGATTGGACACCAATACAATAGACACACTTGCCCGACATTGACACTTCTAACCTTTCTGTTACTCATCCATAATGTCAAAAATGTCTGAGAAAACTTATAAAAAACGACGATTTCCTCAACAATCAAAAGATCAAAAGCCAATC
Organism: Desoria tigrina; assembly: GCA_906901685.1. Classification (NCBI taxonomy): domain Eukaryota; kingdom Metazoa; phylum Arthropoda; class Collembola; order Entomobryomorpha; family Isotomidae; genus Desoria; species Desoria tigrina. Next base: position 1,348,898 of record CAJQTU010000010.1, on the reverse strand, counting down.
CCCCTTTCTGCTAATCATGATGAGGTTCATGAGGTTTGTCTGTCTCCGAAAACTACATATATTTAAATCCATCGTGATTGGAAGCGTCAACCTCGTTTAAAAGACTACCCTTGTACTAGTAACAACTTTAACCCCATGGGTTAGCCTTCTAGACACTCTTTAGACGTTCATTGTTAGACGTTTATTTAGCATATTTTAATATTTTACGCAAATTCAAACACAGGCCCAGAGAGCCCTTCTTCTTAACATAATACGGAGAGAAGGGCACGAATGAACTGCCATAAATCCTTGTAAACGTCAAGTATTTAATATCCTGCTTACAGTGCTAACATATCCAATTAAAGTTCACTGATGAATTACCCCCGTCTACGATCATCCGTACAGGATGATTATAATATAATATGAGAACTAAAACCGCTCCTACTTGTTGTACTTGTGCTAAACGGCTCTCTTCTTGAATTTTTAACGTCTCATTAAGTCTCATCTCGCTTTAAATCATGAATCCTCCTTAAAGGAATTTCAATGGATGATATGACATCATGACATGACATACAAAATACAATCCCTCCGCTCTTCCGTGATTTTTCAATGTATTTTTAAATAAGTCCCAATTTTTTTCTGCTCTCTACTTGTTAATCGGATGGCTTGAAGCCTTCTGAGAGATGGATTTGCTCGATCCCATTCATTATTGTTATAGATTTACCACGACGAATAGACAGAACAGTTTAACCCGTTCACGTTACTACTTGGAATTCGGAGTCTCATTTTAAAAGAGACAATCCCTCGGATGATTGCTCCTTGTTCATCTTGTTAAGCTCATATTTTACTTTATCCTATTTTTTGACTGTTCTAGAATCCGAGCCTTTTCAATTCCATGAATACTTGTCTAATTCGAATATGGGAAGACGGATGGTGAATTGCTTGGGATTTATTTTCTTGTAGTTCCTCTCTATCCATAGTATTCTGTATTATCATAACACAACTACCGATATAATTGGAACATGTATGTCCAAATAGGGACCCAGACACGGCACGACAAATCACGAACTCTGTTCAATGAAATGTTTCCGTTCCCAAATGAAACAGCACAATAATATTCTTCCTTGACACTTGTTCAGCCATGGGATTTTATCTATTTTATTTAGTACATTTTACACCAAGTTCAGGAGTAAAACCCGTAACTTCATCCTACGTACCTAAAATACATTATAGATTACCACTCATCTGCAGTCATAAAAAAATAAAAATATCCATTTGATACTCTGCTCATCATCTTCAGCCACTTTTTTATTGTTAAGTGGGCACTGACTCTGTACAGTGCCAAATTCATCATTGTTGCCACTGTCACTCCCCAAACAATAAGACGCTTTAAAGGCTTTAATTCAGAGAAAAGCCTTGCCTACATACATAGATAATTTACATCAGATCAGATCAGTTCGGGATTTAAATAGATTCCCCAAGCCCTGTAACCCATCATCCACATTTCAATACACTGAAAGGAAGCTCCTCATCTTCATTCAAAACGTCTCGACTCCTTGATTCTTCAAGAGGCACTTACTTTTGGACAGATTTTATAATGAAACTGAAAGAGTTTGCTGTTATCCCAGAGCCAACCTCCCACTGAACATGAGCCATTCATTAAATGATTTGAGACTACACACGGTTCCTCATTTTAATATCTATTTACATGTCACGACTTTTGCCAGACTCAACAATGATCTCTCACCCAATCCCGGTTCCTTCACAACCCAACTACAAAAGTGGAAGGCCATGATTGCACAGCAATAATATTACCATGCAAATATACTAATAAAATATCAAACGTTTTAAAATCCCATTCAATTTCCCATCGGATCGGATAAGGATCTCTGTCTCTCTCTCATCTTAAACCGACCGGACCACCACCACCACCACCACCGATATCATTAGCCATTACTTGTATATTGTATTTCCATCTAAATTAAGTAATACTACTACCAGTTAAATCATAATAGCCATAAATTGCAAAATAATTCAAAATCCAATCCAACTTCTTCTTCTCTGAGCTTGAACTTGAGAGATGGAATAATTATCCTCGATTGTTTACCTCCTCCTATTTTATGTACTTGTTGAATCATAAAGGATTCCCAATGATCTAGCATTTTAAAATCAGACAAACTTTATTTACATATTTATAATTCCTCCTTTATTGATATAATTACAAGTCATAAGTTTATAATCTTAGAAAAGAACTCCAGGAAGGTAAGTTCCCAGGGATTTCCATGTCTCATCTATCATCCTAAAATTACAAAGGCCAAAAGCTCCCAGACCTAGACCACAGTCGTCGTCCCTCTACATTTCTCCCTAACGTCCCTGTCTGCCAGAAAAATTGTAAAAGAGTTCGGTTATCAATCTTATCAATAGTTTAATGACTCTACTTTCAACTTCTTAAGAGAGAAGTTTTTTTTATAACTTGGACTTGCTCAGAGGTTATCAATCTCAATGCCCAATGCTCAGCATAATTTTTCTTCCTTTTCTACTTCCTCGTAATGAGTAATGAATACTTTTCTAAATTAAAAATTTCCCATTTTTATACGGAAATCCAATTGAAATCTGAAAATAATCCAGCATGAACTCGACCGGGTCGGAAAGGAGACAAAAAAACCTCAAAACCTACTTCCTATCATATATTGAGTAAAATATATTGAATTCAAAATTCAATCTATCGCACGAATTAAAGTTCAAGTCTTGTGACTTGTGAAACACAAGAAATCACAAGAGATACACATTAACAATAAAACCAGATTATCCACACTCGAAAAGGAAGAAGAATTTAGGAGATGAAATGAGATAAGCCTCCCATCATGTCATCTCAAGATAGGGAATAAAAAGCCGGGACATATTGTAGGACATAAGGATGCCGAAACTTGATAAGACAAAGTGAACTTCATCAAACAAATAGGAGATTAATTGCTCTCCATTGGATCTGCTTATTAGTTCAGGTGTACGTACAACTATGTGGCCAATTCATCCTAGCCAATTGCCCTTTGGTGTTCATCTATTTTATAGAGTTCCTTTGCGTGCTTATAAATATTATACTGTCTCATCCATAGTTCCTCAATCTCAATCTCCTTTAGAGATCAACTTGTAAACATTGAACTAGGAATATCGAGCCGAATGAAACAAAAGTCTCATCATTTCATGTACGATATAAGATACAATACAATACAGGTATATACAACCCGTCCCCTTTAAAAGCATATAACATAATCATCTCTTTTTAAGAGAGGCTTGGATTAATTGCAGTTAGATAATTACAACAAGTGGAAATATTACCAAATAGGGATGCATTGTCCGATCTAGAATCGAGTATCGGGAATTCAATGGATTTACAGACTCACAATAAACGTCAAACAACAGGTTTAAAGTTCAGTTAAGACAATATATCTTTTATCGGGAAAAAAGATAGAGACGGTAGATAAGGAAGGATTGGCCGAAAAAGCACAACATCATGCATCATTACAAATTACACAAATCCATTCAACAACATCACACAATTAATTCAGCGGGCAGGGAAAGACAATAATAAATCCAGTCTTTTATTCCCCCCTCTGTGTTTATTACCCCGGTATGTACCGTAAAACATTAAATGTGTCCTCCGCCCGGAATAATTAGCCCCCCTAAATAAGTCTTTTCAGTATATAGACTAGTTTAAAAAAGGACCACTTAAATTACAGCTTTTTTGGCATGCACATTTTGTAAATGACGAAAAACCCGGAATGCATTTAAACTTTTTAAACTCGTAGAATTGCATGTATCTGAGACTGACTTTCCAATACGGCTTTGTTAAAGTTAAAGTTGTATCATAAATGCCCCGTTAAAAAAGTACAAATCTTGCATCAATTGACTATGTGAATCGGTACCTTAATCATTCCCTTCCCGGAATAATTCCCCAAGCCCAATAGATTTAAAAAATAACAACCCCAGGGACTTATTTCATGATTTACGGTATTCTAGTTTAACCTTAATTGTTACAATCTCTCCCTTGGCCTTTTACAGCTTTTAATTTCAGAAAAGTCCCAACTAAACAACGAAAAAGAATGAGGAAATTGTTACGAGGCAAGAGTGTGTGAGATTTCGTATTGTTTATTATCTCTTTTAAGTGTCCAATGATTGATTACCCTCACCTGTCTCTCTCATCTCTCACTACACTCCATCCTCACATCTCCAACTAACACTTTTAACCCCTTAATTTCAACGGTTTAAGATCAAGACGACCTACCTCAGTCACCTCATCCCACAGAATCTTCTTTATAGAGAATGGAATTTAAAACAGCTGAATTCAACGTTGCAGGTAAGTTGTAAGGTCATACGGAATACCAGAAACGAATCCCGGTATTATATTTACCTACGTGCCTCTCGCTCTCCTGTGTAACAAACAAAAACTAAAAAACACTACTAACAAGGGAAGTTTTTCGGGGTGTAATAAAGGAATCGCTTGAAACTTTTACGGTGAAATCTACAAGTCTAATGGACAATAAAAATCGAAAAATTAGATGCTAAATTTTACGTTGACCATGTTTTAAAAATTGCCTAATACAAAAAATCAAGCAAATGGACTTTTTAAAATGCTCATAAAACAGTTAATATTGGTCCGATTTTCAAAATTTTTCGAGTTTTGGAATGCCAAAGAGTTGTTTCTCAAGGAAATATAAAGATTTAAATTTTAGAAAAAAAATGGAAAAAATATTTTTTTTTTAATTCAGTATTCCCAGCTTAAAGAATTTGAAAATTCCAAGAAAATATAGATTTTTTCTAAAAATTCAAATCGTTTTATTTTCTTCAAATTCAGCTTTTTAGCATTCAAAAACTTGCAAAATTTTGAAAATCGGACCAATATTCGCTGTTTTATGAGCACTTTAAAATGTCAATTTAAATTACTTTTTGTATTAGGCAATTTTTAAAACATGGTCAACGTAAAATTTAGCACCTAATTTTTCGATTTTTATTGTCCATATGACTTGTAGATTTCACCGTAAAAGTTTCAAGCGATTCCCTTATTACACCCCCAAAAACTTCCCTTGTAAGATTCAATACCAATTCATACAAAAAAGCAAACAAAAAATCTCTGTTTCGGCGGTGTTTTATAAGCATTTCCTTTGCCTCCGCTAAAAGCTGTTTTTATCATTAAATTGCTTTAGATCTTAAGCCTTCCCTATTATATATGGATTAACTCTTACGCTAACCCACCCTTGGGAACAATAAGCACTGATTACTGACTTAAAAAAATCCGGTCAGAGAAATAATCAACATCAACAATCATAATATTGACTGAACAGAAGAAGTTACAAGTTACATCTCAAAAAACAAGGTGAACTGCACTAGAAGAGTGTGGGGAAAGTTCAGCTCGGGAGATGAATAGGAATATGTAAAATACGGATGCAGTTCTACAAGTCACAATAATATTCAACAAAAACTTTGGAAAGAAGCTTGATTCCCGAAGCCTGAATGTCTTGTCGAAAAAACAGTAAATAGTTCTAAAAAATATTTAAATAAATCAAACAAATCATGTTCCCATCAAATCATACAACAATCATACACCAGTCAACTACCTTCCTTTCCTCTCAAAAGCTCTTGTAAAACGCCTTATAGGCCCTCCTCGGACTTTGTCTCTCGACCGAGTATAGTAATCAAAAGTCAAGAACTGCATGTAATTATACAGCTCGTAATTTGCATAAATATGACTGCTAATAAATGCAAATTCCGACTCTTTAAGATTCTCGTCCCTGCTGGTTACATCCACCCTTTAATAATAATAATAATAACACGTCGTAGCTACAGTATTACAGCTACATCCTCCTATGATCCTCTAATATATCCCTTGCCAAGCTATTTAAATAAGTTTGCTGGTACGGACTACGTTCGGGTCGTAATCGTAATTTAAACCGGTTTCCGGATCAGGACTAATAACTCAACAGATTCCTGACTGACATTTAACACATTTGGATTTTATTATTACGTCGATTCCGTATTATTCTAACGTGGTGGACTAATCACCTCCACATTCATTCAAGGCATCAAGAGCGTAAATTATTCCTCTCTTGACTAATTCCCAAGGCTTAATAAGCACATTCCTCCTGTTGCACCCTAACTGTTTTACACTATTTCATGAAATGCAAGGCGCAGAATGTCAAGGAATTAGTTCTGGACTCATTTCCTTAAACTTACTTAACTAACTATTTTTTTTATTCTGTATCAAATTTTACGGAATTGCGGGCCTGTTTCATCCTCTCTGTTTTACAGTTTATACTAAATCCACAATCTTAATATAAAATCTGCATGTAACTCTGCATTTAATTTTCCTCCCCGCAAAATCATCATCCTCATATTTTTGCATTTCTTCACGGCACAGATATCCACACACAAAGTGCTGAATCGGCGTGTTTAAACCATTAGTCCTATAAATTATATTAAACATTCATAACAGAACTCTCTGCAGCAGAGTAAACAACATTTTCATCCTATGCAATCCGTAATCGTATTTTCAACAACTTCTGCCTAAAATACTGCGGATTTTAACAAGGAATGCGAATACAAATTTATTCTACGTTAAAAATGGGCCCAAAAAAGCTCACAACTTCTTCTTCTTTTAAGTTATGATAATAAACTCGTAAAGTTTTTGAACTATGTTGCATACGTTGCGTTACATGATGCATCATGCATGCCATGACCAACAGATCAGAATAAGATCATAATAAGAACAAGAAATATCTGTAACAAGCCCTTCCTCACTCGTAAATTGAGTCAGGAAGGATAGATAGGAGAGGAGAGAGATATTAAACTTGGGAAAAAATTCCGAACGAGATGAGTTTGCCAATTTGCTAATAAAATTATAAAATAACAAGCTGCAACAGCCAACGTTCGAGTCATTTATATAACCTTTGGCCCATTTCTCAAAAAATTAGATAAAAGAACGGGAGAAAAGACGGAGATAATTTTTTCATCTAATCCGTCTATTAAACCATCTAAATAAACATAAGAATTCTCTAGTGTAACAGTGGTTTAATTTTTTTTTCTTATTAAATAATAAAGGCACGAACGGACATAGACACGGTTCAACTTCTTACTATAGGGAAGTAGAATAATTCCGTACAATAAACCGAGTCATTTTTATAACGAAAATTAACGATGAAAAATATAAAATATTAATGCCTTAACCTAATGCCAGACAGTCAACATGGGGATTTTTTTCGCACATACTATTAATTTCATACATTTCTCCGAGTCTTTAATTTAAGTGAGCCTCGTCAATTTACAATCTCGTCAAAGTCTCAACCTCAAGTTAAGCCCAAAGAAAAAACCGAAACTTCAAGGAAGGCTGCAGAGTTCATTAGGAAACACACCTTTTATAAAATCAGTCAGAACAGAATATACTGCTAACCTATTAAAATTATTTAAAAAACTGGTAAGTCCTAACCTCATCGTCCTCTTATAATGGCTCGCTCTTGTAACTTTTAAAAAGTATCAGGTAGCAGAACAGTTTTTATCAAAAAAAAATGCCGGTCTCTCTGCTAACCTCTTCAGACTTCTTCACTTCCTTCGATAAACGAGAGAGGAACTCAACTCTTGACTCTTACATCATCATATCATCAACCATCCATCTCAACTCAAACACCTCTGAAAAATCCTAGTAGAAAAAATTACTAGACTTTAAGAAGCGGTGTAATCGTTACCCTTCGATAATAAATGTGGAAACAGTTCTATATGAGCTATTATCAATGGTATTGGTAATTATATACTAATATGATACAATAGCCCTAGCTATTTTATTAGAAAAAAATAAGAAATACCTTGTGGATCTAAACACTATAAACTCATCCGCAATCCGCACATTTATTCGCAGAGAGACGCATCAGTAGCAGGTATAAAGGTTTATGCAATATACAATTAGACACCGGATAGGGAACCCTTATCATTTACGTAGAATGATATAACATACCATCAATACGCATTTTTTAAAGAAAAAATCCGTAAGTACCACTAAACGCTCATACTACAAATTATAAGCAATAAACAATCAAGAATGGGATAAATGTTTCCTTTACTGCAGCAGCAGCTTCTTGACTCTGATTTTTTTTCCGAAAAATATCAACAATAATGCAAAAGGCCAAGCTATAAGTATGCCTACCAAGAGAGTACCACTATGTCAGTTAGCTGTTATCCTGATGGGGCATTGTTTCATTTAAGACACAAAAACAAGGAGAAAAAATATGCAAAATTCCTTAATAATCCGGATGAGGGATTATTACGCAAGGAGTTTATACACGTGGTCCGTCCGTATCGTTCTTGAACTTCTTCATCCTCCTAGAGCCATATAATACTTACTAACTGACTGTTTTTTACCACTGACTCAAACCACATAATTATTAGCTCGCCTATTAAAAATAGGTTTAGAGCTAATGAAGTCAACCTGTCCGTCTGTCTGTCTGTCGGGCCTTTTTGTGGATCAAAGTTAAGACAAATAGGAGCAGCCAGAAGCAGATGGAAGCAGATTTTCAATGTAAATCAAGAGAAATGGATGGACAGATGGAAGCAGGCTTTTGAGGTTTGATATGAATTGCGAAACATGAAAATGGTTTTCGAGGAAATCGTATTGGTTTATATACCAAATCTATATATATGACCTGGATGCCCCTTTTCTAAATTTAAAACAATTCGAGAAATTTTGAGGTTTGATATGAATTGCGAAACATGAGAATGGTTTTCGAGGTAATCGTATTGGTTTATATACCAACTGTTTTTTTTAAATTCTATTGCTTTAAATAGGTAATCAAAACAACAGGAATGATATATCTATATAAAGCAGTACGTTTTGAAACAATAATCATATTTTGAAGATGGTATCATATTTTATATACAAAACAACAATCCAGATTTCGTAAAAGCCGCAATTGGGGCATTTCATAACATTGTTTCATGATCTGTTCAAATTGATCCAAAAATCGAATCTATCATTTAAAAACAGTAATTTGGATTTAAACAAATTGATAAAACTGATTTCAACTGCAATTGTGAAACAATAAAATAATTTGTAACGAAATTGTACAGGTTTAAATAGCACCATGGATTTACAGATTGGGAAACAGTAATATAGAATAGAAGGCAATGTTTTTTGAAACAATTCGGTTTCTTCACATATTTGTTATGGAAACTATCTTTATCGACTTATAGCATATTCTTTTGGATGTAAATCAATTCATGATAGAACAATTACTAAAGCGTCGGGATTAAAACGCAGTCGTCTAGGTGAACGTAAATTATGATATTTTGATTTTTCCTAATAAAACGTATAGGCACCTATATACCATTTCACCTGTCGATTCCCTATTACAACAACTACAACTGCACTTTAAAGACTTGGAAAAAAGGCCAAACCAAATCAGAGCAAAGGTCACTACCGTGTGTCAGAAGTCAGAGATGAAGAGAGCCCAATCCATAAACATAATGCTACCATCTTAACTGCTCTATAATAATAATAACTACCAAATTTTTTAAAATCATAACGAACAATAATATTATACTGCTCCATTTTTTTTATTCCACTCGCATGAAAAACCCTATATAATGAATTGATCCGCCTGACACGACAACAATCAGTAATCAATCATGTCAAATTCGTACAACAATGCCTGTAGATGTACTTATTCCCTCCTCCTGTGCCCTCACTTCAACAACAATTGTACAAAAGGAATCTATAATTCCTAAATGACAGAATCGATAGAAATGGGAGGTACTCAATAATTATCCGAGGAAACTGTATTTTTAATTTAAAACCATCAGCCCTTAATTGGTGTCTGTAATGTAAAGTTCGGCTGGATTTACATTAAAAGTTTAACACCTCAACGGGATGTTAAATTAAATTAATGTCTCACAGAATTGGAGGCGAGAAGGTGGTATAGGAATTATAGGAAAATGGCTAAAAATTAAAACCCTTTTACAATTTACCGATATTGGAACTGAATCGGACTTGAAAGAATCGAGAGATAAATCAACAAATTGGGACAATCCTTTCGAATCACAAAAAAAAACACAATTCTAAATCATACATTCTACTTATCCTAGAAAACTCCCCAAGAATCCAAGCTCCTTCTTCTGCCGTAATATATAATGGGTCGAGGGTGTTGGTTTTAATGGACATCGTTTTATAATATATGGGCTAATCTGGCGAGAATAAGGAATAAGATCAAGCGACTGCCACTATACTGGCTGCTACTTGGACGGGACGTGTTACATCAAGATTAAGACGTATAACATAATAATATTAAGTACTATGACTCGTCTTTTACTCTAATAAAAGAGAGCAAGGAAGCCGGTCCATCCGTTCTGCTTCATTTCAGTCAGAAATGGTCACAAGTCAAAGTGGCTTATAGAGAAGCCAAATTCCTTGAATCCACCTCCTCTCTCCATTATTCCACCAAGTTAGGAAAAAAGAGTTGAGGTCAGTCTGTTAGCAGTTGATTGTCCATCCGTCTCAAGGATTGATGGACTTTGTTCTCACGCCTCTGCCCTTCATCTCCTCAAATCTCATCATCATCACCATCACACCATCACAGATCACACCGACAGACACAACACAACCCTGACCAGATTATTCTCTTATCCCATTTTACATACATTTTAAATTTTATGATCATCAACATCAAATAGATCATCAAGCATCTCGGAAATCATCTCTCTACAAGAACTTCAGTCCCTTAGCTTGCAACTCATTACCAGCCCGTCCTCATTCCTTTCACCACCACTAGCCCATTGCATTATCTCCCATTATCATGATTATTATTCACCTGCCCAACTTTTGACTCTCAAAGGAGATGAGGATGACGAAGACGGGGAAAAAGCCCATTTCTCAGTCACTTGAACAATGACTATACCAGGACGAGGAACTAGGATCTGAGATAACCTATAATAACGACAGGACCACGTACTATAGACTAAACTAACGGCACTAACAAAAGCAAATATCTCCGACTCCTATGGCCATCAACTATTGGTTCTTTGTATTGGGGAAAATGGATAGGAAATAGGAAAAGGTAGAGTTGTCCTATCATTTGGACCATCATCATTAGTCTCTGCCTATCTTCGAAATATACTAGAGCTGAATGACTAGAGAGGATTGCTCAATTGAAGCTTTTACACTTTTTAAAGCCAATTCTAAGGGTTTAAAGTGCACCGTATCTTACAAAATCCTAATAACAAATTGATGAGCCCAACACGTTCGCATAATAGAATAAACCTCCCGAAACTCTTAAAACATCAGTGGGCTCATTATTATTGCACTATTATATTGCACATCTTAAAAGGCCTTCATCATCCTCTTACTTAGGTGTCTAGAATCAAGAGATGAGAAGGATGGCGATTTTTCTCCTTTACAAATTATGTATTACACAAGGTGCACGGAATTCTTTCCCAGCTCTTCGAGTCATTAACGGGGTTGAAAAATGTGCGAAAAATGCATCTCCGATCAGAATAACCGTAATTTATACAATCCCCTATCAAATATATCCTTTTTAGAGCTATTAAAAAGGTATTTAGAATTTGCGTATTTAGCCTCACTATATTAGCATCATCAACTCCATTCTTTGTTCATATGCGGGAACATTCCGGAGGAGATATATTAAAAACTCATTATGAGCTATTAACATTTTTAGCATATATTTATATCTCTATAAAAAGGAGTTAACGATACCTGAGCCAGTGACTCTAGATATAACCTCAGAGTCTACATATCCGAACCCTAATCACATCCGTGGACCATTTAAGGAATGAACCATGACAGGATGATGGCCGGTTTCATTTCAGTTATTGAGCCGACAGGTAATTGTTTGCTGCATCTGCCTGTACAGGGAATTCTGATATGTCAACTCTGCCTTTTCCCTTGTAGAAATTGATCTTGATATTCATTTATTGTCACTAAAAAAAAACTAGCACAAGTTTCCCTTGTCCCTGTCAAAACTGTCATCTCGTTTTCAATAGTGTCAAAAAATTCCGAACTATACATTCAATAGGCTAACTTAAAAAAACGCACAAATATGTATTCATAGAAGCTAGGGAGATTAGATCTAATGCCCACGGATGATCTAAATATTTTTCCAAGATTTATAACCCTCTAATTTGTCTAACAATAATAACAAGGGCTCACTTTATAATAATTCATGCACGGATCATTTGATCTCATCTAGCTCAAAGTATTTAGCTATTTTACTTATTAGCTCTGCCCATTTTTCTCAGAAAAACTCTATTTTTTCTAATCCTAACGCTCTATTAGGCGAGTGGGATGGCCCCATCACTTGAGAATTGAGTTGAGCCTTGTATACCTTTTAAACTTAACAATGAGTTTAATTATGACTTGACTAATGACTCAAATCCACCGAGGGGTTCCTCATCCTCCTCCTAAAAATCTCATCTCCACCAATTTGTCTAGCTCCAACAAAGAGCCCATTATTTACTCGGCCAATTTTATCTCATTTTCTACCCTAATTCCTTATGTACATAATAATATACAAATCTAACAACAAACAACACGCCAGTCCAGCACAAAAGGACAGGACGAAGTCAAAGCTAAAGTCAGACAGGGGCTCGGCCCTCCTTATTTAAAAAAAATAAGATATGGTCATTAAGTGTCACTTCTCATCATCACCTGAACTTAAAACCTAAAACGAAAGGAGGCTGTCCTTATAAGAAGAATTAAAAAACTCTGAACCTTTTCAGAGAACAAACAAAAGAAACGAACGGTAAGTGTCAATAACTAATTTGCAACAATCATCAGAAGGGGAAACATTATTTCACACATTATAATCACAACATTTCAGGAAAATTTTATCTACAAGAAAGGAAGGAACCTTCAGTCAACTAATCATGGAAAGTATAATTGCTAGCAATAAAACAACACCAACTGTGCACCACAACACAGTATATAAAACATAATGGAAATCCTATCAAGCCTAACTAAACCCGTACCTAAAAAGTTAAGAAAACGGGATTGTTTGCTCGGTTACTTACTGTCATTAAAATTTATGAACATATTCATTTCCACCACCCTCGAGACTTAAACTATATGTCTTTCTCCTATTATTATCCGATCTGATACAGTACGAGTCTACTTCAACGCGGCCCAACCGACAATTATGCAAATAAACCGTCTTAAATAATAATCATAAGGCCGATATCTAATCAAGAAGGAAGGCTTACAAACTAACAATCAGCAATCATATATACAACTTTAAACTACGCTTTAAAAACCTTAGAATCCCCGTTCTTTTGTATGCATTTCAAATCTTGTACAAGTACAAGGAAGGACGGATTTAAAATTACTATATATTATCCATTTTATACCTTACTTCCATTCAAGATTCAATCTGTCTCCTTTCCCTATAAATTTCCCTATATAAGGACAGGGAACAAAATAGCTGAATTGTGAATTACCTACATATCCGCCTACCTGCATTTTAATTTTTTTTTTCAATTTTAAAATCCTCGCCTGCAGTCCTATTCCCTTCCTATCTATCAACATCAACATCAACCTCCTCTCTTCAAACTTCCATGATATCTTGAAATTACGGATGGAGGAATTGAATGAAACGGAACCTCACCGTGTGAACCTTTTAATTAATTAATCATCATAAACAACAGGAGAGAAACTCCCACCCTGATACATGCACACTTTTAAAGTTTTAAACACTCAAAATTCATAACCGGGCAGGCTCCTTGCGTACGTTCTTCCCGTAGTTAGACAGATTAAAATCAGCAGAGACGAAAAAAATCAACGATTAGAAAGATCCTAGGAAAACGCAAAAAAATCATCTCGTAGCAATTTGTATCACATTCCATCCATATTTCCTACATTCCATTCCATTTTTCACAACCCTTCCGATGCAAAACGGGAAGAACCTATCAATTTTAAATTTTTAAATGGAATGCCCCGTTCGAATCGTAAAAATTCGTAGTACGACTAGATAGTAAACTAACTATTACGGAGTCTAATGACATTGCATGTTCAATTTTTCAATTTCCAACATGTTGCGTTAGTCATCAGAATAAATGATGATCATCATCACAAAATCATAATATAGTGATACAATTCCACACACAGCGTCCATGTTCAATCTAAACAGGTAAGACAGATTCAACATTGTTAAATCCACCTGATATGACAATGTACCGCTACTGTGTGTTGAGAACCTTCGACCTCCCTCAGACCAAATACTCGACATATTATATCATTCACAATTCACATCCTATTTTTTAAACCGAGTAAAAAATATCCCAACATTTCTTTGCATTGTCTCCATAATATTCTTCCTAGACAATAATAAGAAGAAGCTAGACTTGTTTTAAAGGCCCAGAGAGTCAAGCCCATTAATTCAAGTTGACGTGTAGTCAGTCCAATTTTCCCATATCGTAAATCCTCAATATTACTACAACTCCCAATCTTCTTGTGTACGGAGAAAAGTCGAAAGAACCTGATCGAATCCACCATCATTTTACCTTCATTCGAATGAACCAACTCGACAGAGATATTAGAAAAAAGTAGACGACGGATGTCAAAGGTTACCATATCTCATACAGACAATTAAGAGAACGGTAGATTCAGCCAATTTCCTACGTGTAATAAGCCAAACAAACCTCTATTTCGTTCGTACCCTTCTAAATCATAAATTGACCAATAATAACTAATCACAAGGAGACAACATAAACTTTTATAGCATTACGGAAGTTGGAGGGATAAGAGTCCTGATGATACTTATATGTAGTATGCTGACTGGGTTAGGACGCTCCGCCTCGTATTTAAAAATTCGAAAATCAGGAACGATGAAACTCATTACAGGAACAGACTGCGGTTTTATCCTCAGTGGCTAATTCATGATTTTTTATTTATAAAAACTTGGTGGTCAATTTACCGGTCAAATGTTACGATCTGCCAAGAATTTTGACTGTCAGTTCAGTAGTGCCAACTTCTCATCTTTGCGAGTGCATAAATTTGCCAAGCATAATCTAAATACACACACCCCCTTTTCACAATATTTCCACAATGCATATGCACTTATGTCAGCATTCACAAATTTACAATATCCATACTGACCCCAAGTCTCGATAAAAAAGAATGACTGTTCAATAAGTTCATGCAACAAATTAATCCGGATCAAATCAGCTTTAAAAATCCATTGAATTATATTTTACAGCTAGTATAACAAATTCTTCTGATTTGTAAGACAAGTCCGCATATATATCGTGTTTTCCACTCGCTAAATCCCAATAAGAAAAACAAAAATGTCAATCCTTCATTGCAGAAAAACAGACTTTATTGGTATGGAAAAGTAATAGTTTCATTGGTCCTTAACAGTAGTTGAATGTTTTATATGTAATATGCATGCACATTTAAAAAAATAATCAAGCATGGTCAGTGATTGGGAAGAAGAGGGTAACCAGAACCTAACCACAAACATACAGATCATGTTCACAAATCTTACAACCTCATAAATTCAGCATATTCATATTCATACAAGAAGCAAAACAACAGCTATTCAACCAATAATATGTAAACCAGTGTGTACAATAACAGATAGATACATCTCTCTCTTTCTTTGTAAAAATCCGTTCCAATATGTTTCTCATCATCAGACTAGAGGCGACAAAAATATCAGAGCTTATGCAAATACAACACACTATCACTCCAATGAATCCGGATTCTTGTTCTTCTTGCGGATCATTAGATCCTGTTAGATCAGATCAGCTTAAAGATATAGATTTTTTTTATATACAGAGCTCAAGTAATAATTGATAACTTACTACCGAATTCATCCATACCTATATGCGTTATAATTTTTAATAAAATACATTACATACACACTAACACAATAAGATACACACATAATATTATTGAGATTCGATTGTTATTGTTGTTATCCAACAATCCAACCCTCTCCTTAAGCGGAAACAACTCTATTCTCTCTGTCCTCTTGTAAAATAATAGATATATTATTATTTAAAGCTTATCGAATGTATTAGTTCAAGATTCATACAATAATATGCAAATTTGATCATATCATTCATATATATGCACATATATTTATTACAAATACAAGACAGGATTTAACTGTTTACTTCACTTACATAACCAACAAAAATCATAATTTTCTGATTGCCAAGCCCAATTTACTACCACCAAAGTCATCGTTATTCCAACCCCCTTGTTTACCGAGCCTCTATCTCATCCTCATTATCTCTGCTTCAAATACACAACTACTGCAGTTCTTTCCATATCTCGACAAATCTTAGCCACCTAAAAAAGACGGGATTGGAATGCAGAAGTGTGTGATACTCCCTATTAAATCGTTTACACTACCGTATTTAACTATTTTACTAAAAAACGTCACTACGGAACTAACTATATCATGTACTTTAAAAAACACGACAAATATCTCACATCTCACCCCCAGAGAGTCAGCAATACTTATCAAACCCATCATCTCTCTCCAACTAACTAACTAGCTTTAAAATGAAGTCCTGAAATCCGGAATAAGATATCAAAGTATAGTGGAAAGTCGAGTAAAAAGGAGGCACAAATGATTACATATATTATTATAAAAAGGATTTAAATTCCCACAGAATGAGGAGTAGACGGAAATCCCATACATATAATCTAGAGCCCAGAATCCGCAGAAATGCACCGCAATAAATTTACTGACATGAGCTTGGATGTGTTATAATAATACTGTTACTTTCCGCAATTTTTATACAATTTCTAGGATTTCACCCCCTATGCCTCAGCGACAAACGTCCCTTGACAAGGTCGCCCTCATCGAGTCAGAGAGGCAAGAAGCCATCATCACATCATATCGTCACATTGATCAACTTGATCACATTTTCCAAGAAATATTTATAATAACAGCACCTCCCACCCACACTACTTCCTCAGACGTCTAATCATTTTTACAATCAACTACCAAGTATAAAATACCTCTACCTTTCGTTTAGTAGGTACTATACCGAGGAATAAAGAGGGATCCGATTATTTCAATAATATCATCAAACTGCACATTCAGGAACTACCTCTACCTACCTTCCAATTCAATGTGGTCTAACCTTTAAAATCCTTGAAGTCATTCAGAGACATGAACTTCAAGAGTCAGCATATTCAAACATTCGTCATAATAGCATCTGAAAAAAAAACAGAACCTCTAATACAACCACCACCACCCCACATAATGTGCAACTGTACTTTCTCGAAAACAAAGTATTTTTCAAAAAAATATTTTCTCATCGTTAGAGCTTGATAATAACGCTAGGAAAAGTCGAACAAACTAACTGAGGCTAATAATGCTCAATGATAGAGATAATCGTTTTATTTTAACCATTTCCAACTAACCGAACTTGCATTGTCCAAACTGACCTAGACCCACCAAAAACATTTATTTTACACGGAGATAGGAGGATCTAATCTAATGGCCAGCCGGTTTGGTTTAATCGTAAGGACATCATTACGTCAGTCCAAAGATCCTTATAAAAAATATCACTTAAAACAAATGTCGGGCGAGACTTTTTTCCTTATAATAATATATTTAGTTTGTACATTTACGGTTGGGAAAGGAGCAGTGAAGGTGGACTTGTACTTTAAACTTTTGTACTCTCAGACAAGTCGCTTTTGTGTGTAATATAGGCACAAAAAGTAACTCAAGTATTTCATATCTTCTTCTCAAAGAAAGGAACAAGTTAAATGGTAATCATCCTAATGTAGGAACAGGAATGGAGTGAATAGTCTCATAAATTGCTAAAGTGTCAGTAGATAAATGACGTTGTGGGTGGCAGCCACGGACTACTTGGTCCTATTGTTCGTGACTTCTTCATCAAACGAACCAGTCAAAATTTTTGACTTGCCGAAAAACAATTATGATATTTGCGGCCCGACACCCGAAACCTTTTAGAGTAGAACGCTTCTTTTGATTTTGTTGAGCATACAGATACATCATTTAAAAGAGAAAGCGAGGAGCTGTCGATCTTTAATTGTTCCAATTAATGACAAGTTTAACAACTTTTAAATATTTTAAAATATGAGCTTCTCAAAGCTATGCAATTTTTAAAACGCTAAATCGAAAGAATTTCGAAAGAAAGGTCTTCACAGGGAGTTAATTTAAACATAAAAACCTTTTAAACGTATATAATTTCACCCTAATTAAAAAAATGAAGCGAAACACGAATTCCAGCTCTAAAAGTTCATAAAAATCGTCTACAAAAGTTCAGACTTCACACCTCGAGAATTGTTATCGGTCAATTTTCCCAATAAAATTAATTCCGATTACCGTCAATTTGCATTCATGTCATTGCCGTCTAGGCCGAATCGGTCGGTTTCTTAAACCATTAACTATCACCTTTTGCGAACTTAATTAAAATACTAAGAATATACGATTATCCCAATGGGACATGCGAAGAATTTCCGATCCTCTAAGCCTTTCTCGGCTTAATTAATACCTCACCCAACCCTAAAAACAATACCCATCGAAATACAGCGATTTCCAAGTTCAATCTCAAACAATGTGATGTTTCTGCCAAAATCCTTGTAAAAAAACTGTCCTTGTGCCAAGGTGACAGATGAGTTGGATGACATTTAACACAACATGACACTCTCAGCATTGCAACTAAACCCATCAATTTTTTCCCATCTTCAAATCTCATCCAAAGAATCTAAAGGTCTGTCACTCTCCGCAATCACAACTTTATTCACAAGATAAAACATCAAAATTACTCCATCATCCATCCATCAACGTGGCATTCTGAGCCATGCAATAACCGTTTACGGTCATTGAATTCTTCACCTCCGGCTCACTCCTTCGGATCACATTTCCGAATAAATACGTACATAAATATCCATCAAATTCTCACGTTCCTCCATGCATTCTATCCATCCCGAAATCATACAAACTCCAAGCTTCACATAATACCTTCTTATGATTATTACGACAGGAAATGCACCTATTAATATCCCCTTAAATCCACACTGGAAACTATGCTACTTAAAAATTAATAACAACCCTTTTAGCAATATCTATAGTACTTAATTGACCCTTTGTTAATTTCATTACCCGAAATCACGAACAGAAGTTAGTTGAACTTGATCCTAAAACGGCTCCAAAACAATGCACTCATCATCTCTAGATTTATACAACCTCGTCTCTGTTCTGGTTCAAATAAAAATGGAATTTTCGAAACCTTCAAATGCACCAGTAGTGCACTCTTAAAATGTAAAATCCTCATCATCTCTTCTAGTTGTTAATTAGACACGGATGAAACGATTCCTGCAATTGGAGGGGCAAATACGGATTCGAAACGCTTGTCACAATTGAGGGCTAATATATTTGGGAGCAACATTAATAAAGTTATGGATGGAGAACGATTTACATACGAGTCAGGTATAAGAGTCTCATCTCATCTCATCATAATTACTCCTAATCTTTCAGCTTCCGCGACAGGGCCTATAAAATACTATAAAAATCTACCTCTCCAAATACTCGTACAAATTACACTTGGCACATTACGATCAAATAAAATAAATGTTATCCCACCCCACACGGTTCCATTAGTGATTCTACAAAATCACCCACTTGTTCATATCTCCTACTACACTTAAACTACTCGGATATGATAGCCATATATTTATATATTAATTGCAGTTGAAGCACCGCGATATATAATATATAGGCCCATTATCTCATCTACTACAACTACAACCTGAAGAGAAGTGTAATTGAACCGAATGGCTCATCACTCCTGTGTAGGAGTGGAGTCATTAATTGTTAATTTAAGAAGGCTTTAGCTCCAACAGTTCTAAAGGAACTGGAAGACATCCCTATTACTTACTGTCAGCAGAGGGGCAATAAAATTATTACTATTAGAGATTTCAAATTCTGAGCCCATTAGGCTATTATTTTGACTAGCTCCGCGGAAGAGGTGGATTTCGGCAATACTCCTGTCAGTCACACCTTACACTATTTAAACAGTCAACAAGAGTCCACACCACCGTCCTCAGTCAAAGAGACTATTTAGTACTATTTTACTAGGATATTTACGAGCATTACTTTATTATTATTAATATAATCTGTCCCTCCTCTGCCTACCCATTTTAAATCCATTAAAAATCTTCTCAAGTTTCATGAACCCTGCTTCTGCCTGGTAGTAGCAGGTATAAAAAATGTTTACATCATCATATCAAGCCGGAACCGTAGCCTTAAAATTCCTTTTAAAATTCCGAGGGAACAAATGGTATTCCACAAATTACAATCTTTACCGATTACAAGCTAGATGCTAATTTGTTTTACTCAAGAGAACAATTGCTTTCACCATAGCCCTCGCTGCCTCCCAGCCATAAATTAATAATAATCATAGGAAACAAACAGACACAGGCAACAGGGGAAAATATATGTGCAGGAGATAATTGTTTTTTTTCTAGCTTACAGAAATAAACCAAGAAGAGATGATATGCAAAAGATCTAATAGTTAAGCAAACAAATTACTTGTAGTTACAACTACTACACAACCTTGCCCTTGTTTTTCCTATAATAGTTTGTCACACTCAACATTTGTCATCTCAAAAGGGTGAGACAATTGAAAGGAAATTAAAGAGACAGAGAGATGAGATGAAGAATACTGCTACTACTGACGAAATTAGGGTTGTTAAAAATACAGACATAACGGACCACCCTATTGTCCATCTCCCATTCTCAAGAGCGTCTCATTTTTATTCAAATTAATTGAATTGTGATACAGATGAGAGGATGAGATGAGACACATACACATGAACGAATATAGGACACACATTTCAGTGATATTAAATTAACAACTAACTACTTTAAAATTTTAATTCCAATTCCATCAGCAAGTAGGAGAAACAGGCGAGGAAGAGCCCTACTCGGTTTTATTTTAATGATATAATGAGCATCAAGTCAAGACGATGATTAGCTGCTGTGACGATTGGCGATGATGCTGTCATTACTACTTACTCTCCTATCCCGTTGACAAAATTATGGAACCATTTGGCACCTCTAATAAATCATAGTAATCAGTAGGGAACTCGTATGTATTTCATTCTGAAATAAAAAATCCCACATGTGACAAATTAACGAGGGGATGGAATTTAATTAGCCTATAATTTACCACACTCCTTTCAATAAAAATGTAAAACTGTACTCTCTTCACTCACACCAAACCAATTAAAGGACAAAAAATTATTACAAAAGGTTGCATATTATTTTGCAGAGGGAGAGGAAGCAACAGGTAACCATTACAGCTTCTGTTCTACTGATTTAGATCTCTTTCTCTTATGCCATAATATATCATGACTAAAAAAATATATCACTGCACGGAACGACGGAAAAAAGCCCGTTGAAGTTGAAATCATATAGGACTCTTGCATTGACTAGCAGAAAATAACAATATTATTATGCAGCGATAAACACGCTGATTTATGACACGAATATATATAGGGTTTTGCTCCGGTGTTGGATGTTCCTAGCATTTTTTCCACCGTATAGGAATTCTGCACTACTTATCAATGTAATACTGACTCCGGCGGTGGTATGGTATATGTTGGACGGTTGACGGTATACGTCATCATGAGAATTGTTTGTTATGATTGTTATTGTTTATTAAATTAATTCTCCTAATGGTGGGAACGGATTATTAAAGGGTGTTAATAATAAAAGTTAACAGAGATAAATAGCTGGTTAGTTAGTAATAGCGGGTCGAAATGTGAGCGAGGACCGTGTGTGTATGTTACAGATAATAATACCAGCCCGAGACCGGGAGAACCTTGCCTTGTAGGTTACAGAGGGGCAACGGCCTATCGTCATCGTAAATATTATTCTTATTCACAATCATAAGGATCCATCTAAATTAAAAATATCAAATGCCTTTAACAATTAAAGGCAACTTAAAACCAATAAAGCCGTTTATTTATATGCATCGTCGCCGAATTTTAATGGCGTATATGCAACAGATTACAATTTGTTCTGACTTTGGCTTTTAAACTGTCACCCAAAAATATAGAAACAATTTTAAACTTCCAAGTCCCATCGCAAATATTGCAATAAGTCCACCTAAATTTAATAATCCTACATTCCTTAACTTAACAGCCCTTTCCCCCTGACTTTAAATCCTAAATAGTTTCCAAAATGACCAAGTTTTTTAACTGCCCAACCACAATCAAACAAAGTGCCCATTCACACGGGCCCATATCCTCCGATCCCCTATATAAAATCTTTCGAATTTTAACACACTATAAGGAAGAAAGCAAGGCAAAGGACAAGGCTGCCCAGCCCGACCTGCAAATCCCATCATATCATAATAATAAATATAATATTATAATCCCAAAGGAATGACCAACAAACAACCCCTGATGATGATGATAGTTTCCTTGCACAAAACTTGCATTCCTCCCGTATAGGAACAAAACCCGACCGAGCCAGTATAAATGATACTAAACTAATACTAGCAGGACCAACATGTCAAATCAAATACCACCACCACCACCGCTATATACTTATCATGAACAGGTAGAGAGAATCCGATCCACAGAACAGTAACTGTTCCCACAGGTAGGAAATCCACTTAAAACTCTTAAGAATCACACTTTTCTACCTCAGTCAGTCATCATCCCACAACATTCGAACATCTCCAATACCTTCTCCACTTCTTGAGGAAGATTCAACACATATCATATCATCATCATCACCGTTTCTAAGGAGGAGAGAGAAGGAGGAAGCATAAGAAGAACCAGAAGACGATACGATTCCTTCGCTCATTACCTAATTCCAAGTCGAGAAGTGAACAACGGAAAGTGATTGTGATCTCTCAGATCTTGAACTTGAACTTCTTGAGCCGTACAACAATATTTATTTATTGGCTCAGACTCTTCTGATTGACTTGAAGTGATTTTTAAACCGGGTGTTGGATTACACACTTTTTGGAGCACACACCCTCGATTTTTTTAGGAGGAATAATTTACACTTTTCGAGGGGATTAAGACAAATCAAGTCGTCTCATTAGACGGCTCTGAAAAAGCAAACAAACTCCAATACATATTCCGCAACCCATCCGTTAATCAGCCAAATCTATCAAGTAAGCACTGTCTGATTTATTATTTTGCTTTCACCAATAGGTTAAATACACACTCTGGCCAGTCTGTCTATTCATCCCCGTTGTAAATGCCAATTTCATGTAAATTGAGATTTTTATACAAAATTATTTACCTTTTCAATTTGCCCCAACCCATCTCTAAATTGTAAAAAAACAGGCTCTGTTTTGTCTGTATTAATGACCTCGGAAGAATTCCTATATATAATCAACCTAATCTCCTGCAAAACTAAATTACATCCTTGTGAAGAGAGAATAGCATGCCGAGACCATTAGCCTACAGATTCATTTAAGCCAGAAAAGGCACAAAAACCGTAAACATTTTAAGACAATAATAACACGACTCTTTATAATAAACTCCTTCACCCCAAGATAAGAGAGCAAAAAAAACAAGTTGCCCGTCATCCAGAGAAATGGACAAACTACCATCCCTGCAACCTGCAATTCTGGATGCAGTTTAAGTAGTCTTTTAAAACCCTTTCAAGCATACATATCGCTACATTTTCTCCATAAAAAAATCATGCCATAATGATTTACAACTCTCCTGAGACAGAGAAGAGTTTATAGGACAGCATAACGTGTGAACAGTTCCTCGGAAATGCAAAAGTCATACATTCGATGTAATAAATTCACCGGTCATTTTTACAACCGCAAAAAAACATTGAGAACTCGAACAGGGAGAGAATGACAGGAATCATTTGATATAAAATATAAACCGTAATAATCGTTTTCATTAAGCAACCTAAGCAAAGAAAATAGCCGTGATTTACAAATTCATAATCTCTGCTCGAGATCTAGAGCTCTAGATCCTAGAGGACTATTTTTTCATTCTTCCAACACAACAATATAAGGAACTCTCAACGCTCTGTCCTTTTTTACTTTACGAATTCCAACTTATCTAGCTAAATTATCAAACTAAGCCAAACTCATTTAAAAAAGAGACTTGTAATTGTGACAACTTTATTTATCCATCTCGTAATCCTCTCCAAAAACCTTACGAGGTAACTTAATGTTATAAATTTTACCAGCACTAACTGACTGAATAGAGGGAAGAACCTAGATTAAAGTCGGCAGTCTGTGGATGATTTTTTTTACATTTGGATATCGAGTTTAGTCATTTTAGCAGGTGAGATTCGGAGACAGGTGCATATTTCTGTAATGTATTTAGACAGAGAGAGAAATATTTCTCCACCATCTTCAATCTAGCCTAAAAAGCTGTCTTTTTACGTGTTTATTTAAGCACTTTATTTTCTTTGAAATGGAGGTAGACTTGTAAATGTTGTGCCCGTAAACAATTAGAGAATTGAGATTAGCACAGCCTACGCAGTGCCCCGAAATAACAACCACAAACTTTACAAGACTAACGAGGAATTTGAATGGGAATTAACCGACGGCGACGATTACGACAGAGTTGACAGAGATACCAAAATAAGTCCCAATGAATGCAGTGTTCGATTTAGGCTTTTTTTCTCTCATTATTCGTGACCAAATTGAAACTTGGAGTAAAGCCATTCTAGAATCTAGTTAGAAAACTCATTAACAATTAATCCACCACACTTTGCAGAGATATTATATAAATTTTTTCTTTCTCTCATTGAACTCCTTACATTTATTATCCATTGTTCCCATCCTGTCTGGATCTTCTCACGATAATTATTCTAACGGGCTAACTTACCCACCTCATTGTGGCAATATTATCGTCACATGCTAAAATATATTAAGTACTTTGCCTTAATAATGGCCTGATAATCCTTTCCGTGTCCTGTACACTACAAACTACTTAGGAACTAATATCTAAATATTCCGACTGAATTGATAAATCTATCGAGACGGATAAGGAACCCTATCAGAGTCGCAAAAATAACGTTATCATTTTTGAAGCCTATCACTTTTACATTCTTTTGCCATAAACAATGAAGAAACAGAAAGAAACGAGAAAAACCAGACTATTTATATTTATAGCTAACCAAATCCCTTTCACAGAGATTAAACCAGCTAGGATATTAATTAAGAAATTAAGGGATAAGTAAATAGGAAAATACAAGTCGGGAGGATGGGGTTTATCAAGAGAACCAGCTCAGAATTATCAGGTTAGTTAGGAACAAGACACGAATTGCGGAGGGACAGTATTTAATTTATGAACCCTATAACTTTCGAGACTCTTTTCCCTTCATGAATCGAGACATTAAGAACAATGTTCCCGTTTTAACTTTGATAAGAACAGGGAAATGAAATCCAATTACCTACCTGTCTGCTCGTACTACAACTACTGCTACAATCTAACCAAACATATCTCACATTTATTAGTCTATCATAATAACAAAAATTTTGAAAACAATGCCCAGAAATGGCTTATTTAAAGGAATCCCGAAAGTAAATCTGATCTGGAGAGGGATCAGTTCCGCTCATTGCACAAAAAAGTGATTATCAGTCAGAGTCATGCGACGGCGGAGGGACTGGAGTGCATCGAGCATTCAATTCTGCACGAGATTTTTTTAAAGATTTGTTGGAACTTTTAGGAATCTACAAAATCTTCATCAAGACGCTACGTTAAAGTATAATCCCCTCTGAATCAGTTAGATCACATATACAGGAAGAATATGCCACATTATAGAGTCAGATGGACTCGATGCAGAACATTTTTAAACTCTTTTTTTATGTATAAAAAAGCATCCGTATTTTAGCCTGTAAGTATCGGAATGGGCTGCAGATTGGAATTTGAAAGTGAACCGACCGACGTGCATGTCAAAAACATTATTTTACACGGGCATGACAAGAGCGACCAGCCCAAAACCTACCAAATTGATATATATTATTTTTCTCCTGTCATTTAAGACTACTTGTTCAGTACTGCATTTCTGGCAAGGTTAGAAACAGTACAGTTGCTTCTCTAGTCGACAATTTTGCAAATGAAATTGGCATAGTGTAACTTGGTTTAGCAGAAGCAGAGGCCAATCCACTTCCTTTTATTTTCGGTCTCTGTCATCCACCCAACCGAGTAGGAAATAAGTGATTCGCACTATTAAAAATGCAATGTCAATGCACACCAAAACACAAGAGTCGAACTTTGAGACAGAGCTATATAAAGTAGTATATATTTTATAAGCCTCTTCTCGAGTAACCAAACTTGGGCCAAACAACAAGATCTTTCCACAACAATACTGCATTTTCGTTCCGTCCGACCGAAAACAAGGCGTGTAGGTAGTTCTGGTTTCCTAGTAGGTATTAAATAGCACGGAATTCTGTAGGAATCTTTGACAACTATCTGGATATCTTATTCACCTCAGAAATCCAACTAATTACAGAACATAACTTTTGTTTTTTAACAGAATCACTTGCATTTATATTAAAATCTACTCATCTTCACTCATAAATTAATCCAACTTCATCTGATTAGCTTCCAATTACTACTTTCTAATCATATTACTTATCCCGATAGAATCTATACATATTTTTCCACAAAACTACAACTTCCCCATGCCTTATCTCATTAAAGCTCATTAGCAGAGTTATCAAAAAGAGCCCAGCAGGACTCTTCCGTTCACGTACGTATTTCCTACTCGTTCTCGGGACATGGACAGGGTACATTTGACGGCGAGTCAACCGGATTTTTTTTGTAAATTTTAAAGACATAGTTCATTGTTAGGATAGGCGAATAAACTATGTTGTATGTGTTGTGTGTGTAGGAAACACAAATGTGTAGGTGATTCCCGTGATTACTATAAATTCCTCATAAAATGCATATTATTATCGTAATGTAATTCCATTCCAGTCTCAATTCTTTCACGCCCCATTTATGTTACCATCATTAGAGCCTACACTTTAAGAGATGAGGAGGGGACAGGTGGACACTTTTACGACTTGAGTGCTTCTGCTTTAAAATCCTACTCCTTTTATTATTAAAAAAATATAAATGCTAAAAAGATCCGACTTGTAGTCAATCCCTCGTAAAGTTTTTTACAACTGTAATTAAGCCCCCAATGACTATATTTGAAAAGAGAACAGTCAAACAAGCCGTAATTTAATGCTCGAACCATTAGTAAGGATAACATTATGAGAAGATATAATAATAGATACTTGAACATACAGAGAAAAAAAACCAGAGCCTAAAAATGTTGGCTTTAAATTCAAACGCAGATTAGAGATTACTCCATCTTTTCTTACACATTTCCTTTCAAACTAAACACGAAGTTAATTCAGAGATTGTCCGAATTTGATTGTCATCCGAAAACCATAAACGCTTTACACCCACAGACAAGACACACTGTGATTTATCGATTAATGCAGAGAAATAGGACGACGGGCCGGACAGATATTGTTATTTATTTCAATCCTAACCTCACATAAGATTAAGAATCCGATTAAAAACCAGAGCAAAGTTTAATAATCCTTGTTGTGCCAGTAAAAATTATATTATTACTCCGCTCTCTGTGCGAATGGGAATAACTGTAACTTGGTCTGTTGGTCATTTGACTCTGCATGACCAAAGAAAGAATAAATGAAGCTTTAAAGCGGAATCTTGAGAAGAGGACAGAAAAAAATTCCAAATCCAACATTGAACATAATACTACAACAACAAGTACATAACATTACAAACAGTTCCATATTTTTCATAGGTCACACGCATTTGCACGACACAGTACATATATGAACATACACAGTTCGCCATATGCAGTAAAAAAACACAATAAAACGATTACTTCTTGATTACGATCCAAGGAGAAAAGGTAAAGAATCAGAAGACGGTACGGTGTTTCTTTTAAGTTCTTTTATACCGAGAGTTGGAAACTACAGTCCAACAGGGTCTTGAATTTTCTTTCAAAACCACGGCAGATCGGACAGAAAAACAATCTCTACTCACCCGTTGACCCTAACTTCTCTGAGAGTGAATTGTTAAACTCTGTTAAAACATTTAAACTCATAAAGTCCAATTCCATACGTCTCTAAGCCGAGCTTAGCTTCTTTAACTTCTCAATGAGAATGTTAAGGAGAAGTTATGCCAGCGTTACATAACGACTTGGATCCGTTCAAATATATTACTTGATGATTTTTTTCCTCTAGTTGAAATGGACAGGATACGTAGGTCTAACTTCTTCTAAGTACGTGGATATGGTCATTCGTGATGGTTGGCATTGTAAATTGTAAACTGTATATAGAGAGTAGATTCGGAATGGGAGTAAAAAGTCTCGGAAAGCATTTAAAACGTTAAAGTCCAAAAATCTTCTTTTTTAATACAAAAAGAGAGGAACTAACTGCAAGAAGGCAAATTGAGCATAAAAGCGACAGACCCAGTTCTAGCGGTTCTTCTTATATATATTTTTATATCCCCTTTTCTTAATTTTTTAACAAGTCTTTTTTAAATATTAAATTTAAAAGCACTTATCTTCTTGACTCAATATTTATAATAAGGAGATTTTATTACATCATGATCAAGTGCAGAAAGTTGTTAAGACGTTAAAAGACTTGTCAACTCTGCGGACTTAGTCCATTATTCACCAGAAGACTGTTGTATTTTTTCCCTATTAAAATTGCATTTTTTAAATTTTAATATTGAGCAAGTGACCCAAACCTAGTACAGAATTATAGCCATTACTTTCTAGGTCTCTTGTGCTTAACAGCTAAGGAGTTTTTACGGCAAAAGACTTGCCCGGAAGTGGTGGATGCAAAATCCTGTAGACATTCATCATCTTCTTACCCTTGTCATCATTATGCCCCTTATTATCATATTTATAATATTTATAATCACAGTCAACAGTATATCACATTACCTCTACTTTTCTCACTCATTCACATTCATCATTATTATTTGCTCACCTCACGACTCCTATTCATCCTCTTTTTTATTATAAAAAATGGGAAAAAAACTTGATCCCGTACGCAAATCTTATAAACTCCACACATATACACTCTACCTTTCAAAGGAGATTCAACAGGCATGGCCTTTTGACAATGCAACTCCTCATTCAGTAGAGATACAAACTTTGCATTATATAATTTATAAATCAAAATCTGAATATATTTTTCGACAATGACCAATTACGAATCGGATCATCTTCGGTCTCCCCTTAATTCGATATTCGATATTTGATAATCATCTCACTTCCATGTCCGATCCATTACAATTTACAATTACAACTGTACTTCAAGTTTCGGAAAAGATATTTATCACACCGTATCTTCCCTATTATCAAGCCTCGTTATCGAGACACTTTTTTCCCGAGACTTTTAGACAGCTACACATACATCACAACAACTTTTTTCTTCTTCCGGTGTAAAAAAAAACGCATGCGATTCTCAATCAAACATAAATCATGACATTTTATCTATATTATAGATATAGGTTCAGACAAGAAATAGGTATAAACCAGATCATTTGCATAATGAGCTCTAGAAAAATATAATCTCAAGTTCAAAATATCCATGAGTCTCATCTCCTATTTTTCCACATAAAGATGTTTTTCCGAACTTTTCGATAATAATAAGCCAATTTATTACACGAACGCTCGATAGTGAAATAAACTCAGTGACCCGAACTGATCTTCTAAACGGAAAAAGCCATCCAGAAAATTACCAATTATCTTAACAATGCACATCTCCCTCGAGCAGAAATCCAATAAATAAACTAAAAAATTACTATGAGATCCTCCACCCTAGCCAACCAGGTCATACATAATAAAATCATATCTTAATAATAACAATAATAATACGTGTTAATTGAATCCCTAACGATGAAACGGGAAAGATTTGCTAGGAAATACATGCCTACATTTTTACACACGAACCGGAAGGTAAACAGAATACTCTATACGTAATCCAACCAACGAGTTCATTTTTTACACGAGCCGACAAACAAATACACTACTGAGTAGTACAGAGATTTATGAAAAGTTTCAATAAATTAGCGAAAAAAATTCAAAACTTAAAAATGAAGGTCAAATGGAAGGCTGATGAGCTTGACTAATTTCCCTATACTGCCTTCACATACACATCTTCGAGTTATATTATGATTACTTATTATTATTCTGAGGATGATGAGGAGGATGATACGGTTCTTGGTCTAGATATTACATGGAATCATATGGATAATGGGCAAGAGAACGGTTATGTAAACTGTAAGAGGGAGAGATTCACTCATGAAATAACAATTAGTCCATTCTTCACCGATGACCAGTTCTGTTAGATGAATCTCACTCAATTACAGCCCCATCCTCCTCTTATAAATACCCAATTCCTAAATCATTTAATAAAATAAAATAATAACGAGATATAAATTCCTATTAATAAGAATATAACGAGCCAGACTCTCAAATAAGATACTCTTGGCTGGACTTTAAGATTACTTCATTTACTACCAGCTAGAACTACAGTCAAACTCAGCCCAGTAGGATCATTCTCCGTATGACTGGCAAAGGGGAACTGACTGACTGACTGACTCTTAGGATTTTTTTATTAATTGTAAATTTAAAAATTTTCAACACACCTGATCGTAAAACCCTTAAATTCCTCAAATATTTCAACACGTTCCACGTTCAGCTAAACCAATAAAAAATCTAGGGATATTATTTACACGTTATTATTTCCTAAGAACCCGTACATCCTACATCCCAATAATTCCCACTCCACACACATAAGAACCGTATATCCTCCTCTACATCCTTCAAATTGAAACTGAGCTTCCTCTATTCTTCTTCAAATAAGCTTCTCAATCTCAATGATATTAAAATTTGCAATTTACAAGTAAGAATTCAAATAAAAAGCAGTCAGTCGTTACACTACAAACATACACATATATAGTATGCACATCCACGCAAAACTAACCTAACCCTAACCAAACGGAAGAGGAACTTTTTTAAAGAAGATTACTTAATGTATAATGAAAAGAAACGACTGGGAGAAGAAGAAAAAAATTGACATCTTTTTAAATTTCAGAAAATAACCGTTCTGCAAAATTATTGTAATAAAAGAGAGAGAGAGAGAAGTCTTTCCACTTGTTTCTTCAGGAGTTTGTAAAAATAAGAACCAGAATGTGGTATACTGGATCGAGATTGAAAAGATCCTTGATTTAATACAGAGATACAATATCTATGTTTATTTATTTATGATTTCGTAGAAGATTTTATAAAACCCAACACTACAACATACTGAATTTACACACGAGAAACGGATCATCTCGACCGTCTCAAAAAATTCCCAATTCCAAATCCTAAAACTATTTACACTTTCATACCCGACCAACTATTTACTCTACCTGTGGAGTAGTTGATTTTACAAACTTTTTGTTAACCTCTTCTGTCCTGTCTGCTCCTGAACTAATTTAACATAACATAACATTTCATTTCCCCATATACTCCAAGCAACTATTTACTTGTCTCTGAGCTGTCTTCTGTTTACGGGATCTACATTTTTCTATCCTACTTTTTCCCAACCCAATCAACAAAACGAATCAATCGAACTTCGGATCTTTTTTCAGAGCGAGAGTTGTTGCTAAAAAATAGGCGGAGATCGATTGAGAGTGAACTTGATCTCGAGATGTTAGATATGGCTCTAGATTCTCATTTTTTCTTATCTTTTTACTCAAGTAAAAAAAAAACTCACGTAGATGAAGATCAAGATTGAATCAAAGAATTCCTCGTATGCTAGCTTCGTATTTTTACACACATACCAAAAGTACAGAGATAACTTCCGCTTCCGTTATATTCACACATGAAATCAACCGTGGCTATTTTCAGTAGAGTGGGATCATCTCTTTTTCCTCTATGTATTATTTCACAACCTACACAACCTCGACCATATACTATCTCGTTTCTCCTACCATTTCCCAGTTTCCCATCTCCTTTATTGAGGAAAAAACAGAGATTTAATTCAGTTACACAAGATTCCATCTACGATTAAGAGAAAAGTATAATAGAATACACATCCTATCCGAGATATTGCAAGTTTAAGGAGGAATTATAGTAGATTCTTCATCAAAAGAGACGACACCCCCGATCACATCCTTTACAAAGAATCACGAGAAAAATTACTCATTTTTTTCCTCATTGTCAAGAACCAACACTTTAAGTCTCGACTTAAAAACATCAGCACAGAGAGGATGAATAGCGTTTCTTTTGTCTTTTTTCAACCTCTCTGAATCTATAAGAGCATCATACTAGCAGGCAGGCAGAGGACCATTAGTATTATCAAGAGACTATTAACTCCAAAAACCATTCATTTAGATACATTATAATACATTGTAACTTTTAACTTGAATCTCTTAAAAATAATCCGAAAACCTAGCACAACTCCTCCATTTTATGCGGAATATCCAATCTAAAATAGCTACACAAACATCATCATCATCATACCATCATCCACAAGAAATCAAGTTGGTATTTGGTCGCCTGAGTAATTTCCTCTCTATCCCTGTCCCTTTGTTAGACAACAGAATAATAGGGCGAAAGAAAAAACCTATTGGACTTAGAAAAAAATTAAGAAATTCCAGAGAAGCCCAGCTCCTACCTTGTCCTCGGGCAATTAAATACCAAAACAAATACTGAATACAACGAAGGAGCCGATGCAATCAGAAACTAAATACCCGTACGAACACATAAACACATGAGGACATCAACGTCTTAAGTTGTGCTAAAGTTTAGGAACAACGATCATCTCTCTCTTTAATATCTTCATCATCCCATCAGGCCGTCATTATATTCCATCCTCATTGTCAGCTCTACAGAGAGATGAGTTCGATCTCATAGGGTTTTTACAAATGATTAGGTTACACATTATCCTTTATTATTGCATGCCATTAAATTACGGTCCCTCGATCACCGCTAGTTTTTTCCTTATATGCAGATCGGGGATATTATTTATTGGTCCATCAAAGTCCATCAGGTACTCACACCATCAAAGGATATTCCAATCATTTTAAATTTACCGAGAAATCAATTCACAGAGAATATTGTTCGAAATCAAATATCCTCCAACCATCTATAATAATATCTATCCATACCTGATTGCAAAATTGAATCCCGAAACACGCAAATCAAAACCCCTCCCACTCATCCAACACATCCATATAATCCTATATCATTAGCTAGGCACTTTATCCAAAATATTTGCTAAAAAACCTTCACGGACTGACCGCGTTAACAATGTCTTGCCTTGTCTAGGGTTACTACAGGGCAGTGCCATACCATATTCGATACAGAATTTAGCTATAAAGAATCTAATTGTAAAGCGGACTTATACACGTCGTCCGCCCTCATCTTCTTCTGCCATCAAGAATTGGAGTTTAGGATTCGTGAAGATCCACAATTTGTTTCAAAAATGTGCAAGAACACACTCTGTAGAGTAGACATGCAGCTTAAGAACCTGATCCACCACACCACAAAACTACTGCTTGTAGCTGGATCTGTTACTTATAGGTTTACTAAATTATCGTAAACGAGTTCAACTATTCAAGTCAATTAGCAATGGGGAGATAGATTAACCAGGCCGATATAGATAAGTAGACGGATAGAAAGACGGAACAGATTTTTGATATGAAGCCTAGGTCACGCAATTCTTTATGGCAGAATCGGGCAGATCAGTTGCAGGATGTGGATTGATAGAGAAGATACAAATAAACGCATACATATACACCTGCTTCTTCTTAAATTTTATAAACATAATTACAAACCGATAGATAGATATGGCCATAGTAAATTCGAAATACAAATTCCGACACATTATACGTATATATACACACAGAGGCAAATTACATTGCCCTCAGTCAGATCAACTTACCAAAGTTCATTTAAAAAGATCCTCGGCACAAAAGGTGCAGTCTTCCTCACAAAGTTATATAAGATAAAATAGGATTTCTGCAGACTCATTTCAAAGACACGTTATGTCAAGATACAAGTTAGAAGCTTAGGCTTTTACAGAATCGTCTTGAATTAGTCAATGCAACTCTGCTAATAAAAGCGAGGCTCTTTGATATATAAAATATATCAAAGATATTAT
The DNA here is from genome assembly GCA_906901685.1 of Desoria tigrina. Taxonomy (NCBI): domain Eukaryota; kingdom Metazoa; phylum Arthropoda; class Collembola; order Entomobryomorpha; family Isotomidae; genus Desoria; species Desoria tigrina. The sequence continues at coordinate 1,314,752 of CAJQTU010000010.1, read as the reverse complement.
CATCCTGATCTATTACATACATACATACATGTGATGCCACTGCCACACCATATATAAAAAAAAATATTCGTGTACATTCTTCCTTTTACACCTTTCCTTGAGGACCGAAAGGGTGATAAACCGTGAACCATGCACTATCTCAAAAAAATCCCAAAGACCAAGTACGTAACTCAGGATTTACTTCTTTCGAACACATTTATAAGCAGGTTTTCATTTACAAGGCGACGAGGATTCGCGAATTCGAAACACCAAGACCAGACTGTTATTATTTATTCCTCTCTTTTATAAATGTTGCAAAAGCACCGGTATATCTCAAGGGTAAAAAAAGTATCACAAACATTATCCGCAGAAAAGAACCATTATCTTCCAGCGTCTGTCGTCGTGATTTACCAAATACGGGCTTGGTGACACCTCACTCATGATCCCTTTCAAACCCTCTTGCAGCTATTGCACAAAACAAAACCTTTTAAATTCCAAAAGTACATGCATATAATGAACCAAGAAACTACCGGTCCCACAGGCCCTTACCGAAAAACACAGAACCGACACCATGTTCATATGTAAGTGAACATGATGCAACTTTCCTCTTTTTGTCATTTTTTTACTATAAATAACGCTTCTTCTGGCTACCTTACCCGACACCCGAGAGAGGTGTAGGAATCTTAAAAGAGATTGCATTATAATAGTTTACAACAATAGATGCAGAATATTTCTACAAAAAAAACTCGTACGAAAATGATTCAATGAAGTAATGAAGTTTTGTTCAAAGTTCTTCACTCTCACAGTCCATCGACCATTTAAGTCTAGCATTATCATACGTTGTCTTGGAATATCCTTGGGTTAGGTTAGAGAAGAGACGTTTTTCATTTTTTTATTTCTCTAAGAAGAAGAGGGAGGAATCAACAGGAGTATTTAAATAAATGGAAGGAAAGCCAGTGATCACGAGCTTTCTATATTCGTCCTCCCATTCCATAAGACATTCTGCATTATATAGAATAGAATATTATGATGAAGATGTTCTGAACCATCATTCATTCTTCACAAATTACAGGGTCTCTTCTTCTGATCCGCATGATGAGCCTATCCCAAAGAGTAAGCTTATACAATGTAAGGGATTAGGGCCAGAAAAAATTGCAGGAACGCAACAATGGCCAATGGTCAGCTAATATACAGCTATCTATGCGAATGATTATGTATGGGATTTCAACGTTCTTGAATGATTCATTTCCCGAATTTCCAGGGTTAATGAAACGATTAAAAAAGTATCATTATGAGTTAATACCATTCCCCACCCCCAACATTTACGTTCGATAGAGAAAAAAACCACACTCTTTACAAGTAAAACTCATCATAATTGAATCAGACTGATTGGCAAGACGAAGAAAGTTCTATCTTCTATAGAAGATCTCATTGCATGACTCTGACCATTTTTATTAATTTTTTTTCAGAATGAGATTAAATATATTATCATGGGGATTTATCTGCCTTGCCTGCATCACATCCACCTTCACAAGTGGCCAGCGACCCTCAGTCCTGTCCGGTGGGGGTCTAAGACCTCTCCTAGGACTCACTTTAAGACAACAATTACAGGCGGGTCAGCCTCCAGTACCAAGATTTGACTGCAGTCCCGAACACACCGGTTTCGAACTTGTCACCGGATTCGTCTTCTCGTCCCCAGCCGATTTACTCGACTCCCAGCCAGGGACCTTAATGCTGGCCGACTGCCTTGAAGCCTGCCGTCTCAATTCCAGTTGCCGAGCTGCCAATTACGAGACTGGACTCTGTGTCCTATTCAGTGCCGATTCGGATCATCGTCCAGGTAATTAATCAATCTCATAACTTTGGGAAACCCCACATCTTTGACCTTTTCCCAGGCAGTTTAAGAAGATTCAAATCGCTTTAAAGCATGAAATGCAATGCACGAGAGCTCTGTTAATGTTTCCCCCTGTACGCAAACCTATAATTGCTTGTTGTGCTAAAGTTCCCTAGCTTATTGAATGAACAATGCGTTAGTCAGAGGATTGAACCAATTTTGAAGTGCAGCAGTAGTGGTAATTAATTAGAACAACCACCGTTGTCTCGATTTAAAAGTTCCTTACGTAAGCCTTTCAATGTTTCTCTCTCCTACATAACAACTATTAACAACCTATATTCTCTTTTAAATAGTTCCTTCCTATTTATTCTTGTGAATTCATGTGAAGGGTCTCACAGGATGAATCGTATTATAAGATGTTACGAGAGCAGACAGGCCAAGAGCTTTTACTACACATACTACTACATAAGAAGAAGAAGAGGTTAGTTGTGCTTCAAGCTCCATTGTTCTGTGGTTTCAATTTACTTGCTCAACTGAACTCTCAGGACTTTTAGAGAATAGACACCGAACAGGCCGTTACTTCAAGTTCCCTGATTTGATCTCCTTCTTTTTTTTTAAACCGTACAGTTAAACATTAAAGAAAACGGTTGCTTCACGTCTAAAACCTTTCCTCCTCTTGTTTCTAATAACCTAATGCACTAAGCCACTATGAAACTACATGGATTGTGTAGGTGCAGGGAGAAGAGTGCATAAATTACATCAATTAAATCTAGACCATCCGAAGAATAATCGACTTTTACACGGAAAAAATATCATTAGAGACATGTAAAACATTTTACACAACAACATCCTTTCTCTTCAACAAAAGGGACATAATAGGGAATCATATAAAAAAATATTCCCGTTCATTCAAGCCATTAATTATACCATTTAGTATTTCAATAAATTCCTCCACGAGTTAAAAAAAATCTGTTTAATAACACGTTAAACTATTTAAACTAGGAGAGAAAACCAATAATGAATAATGACAGGAACCCATTGAGCCTTTTAACACAATCCGAAACATCATTCCTCGACATTTCAATCCACTTCTTCCTAATAAATGAGTCGTGACCCAAGCTGTGTGTTTGGGTGTTATCAGCAGCGGAATCGACAGTCGACACTGAGTGAATGATTAGCTCATCGACTCATCGTCTCTTCATGAATCTATTAAGCCGTAATTTGAGGCACCAACTCACGCACACCAACTCATCTCTCTCTCTCCTGTAGATCTTCAATAATCATTTGTTCAATTACCATATTCGCATCTTATTCAAACTCTGCCAACTGCACGAGAGATCATTTACAATTGTACAGGAAGCATTCTACAAGGCAGGAGGGTAGGGAACAGAAGTCATCGTGAATCATGAATAATTCACAACTGATAAGGGACCCCGACAGTTAGGCACAGGCCGTAGGAAAATAAACCCAACAGGTCTAGAAGGAGAAGAAAAATTAGAAAAAAAATCATCGGATAGGATCTGGGATCCGATGATTGAAAACCACAGGTAGTTGTCAAAGATATCACGCACACCGTTCTCAAAACATGTTCATTTTGTCATCATCAAAAACACATCAATCCTTTGATCATCGGGAGACCACCAATTTTATAAGGGTGCCAAAATAAACTACTACTCTTGGTAAATTCCTAATAATGATGGGACGGAAATAACATGCTACAAAATCCACAATAGAAGCTCATAAATTTTCGCTTAAAAAAATGTAAAAATGCACATATACTTAACTAATCCACACCTTTCCAAGAGGAAACTCCTTTGCTCATTCATACGGGTTTCCCAGACTCGTAAAAATCCTAACCTAACCTTCTGCCTTGTGCACACAGCCGCCAACATATATAGCTCTCTTTTAACAGTAAGACAATGGATTACCTATATATCTACCTATCTGATTGGATAATTAAAGGTGAGATAACTGACTCCTTGCCGATAGTTAATTTCTTCTCAAAGGAGCATAGCTAGGAGAGGAGGTAATTAAAGTCAAATAATGTGAAGAGGATACATTCAGCATTAGTTATATTATTAGCTGATAGCTGTTCTTAATCGCCTTGAAATGTTGTTCCTATCCATAACATAAGTCTACCTTAGCGAGCCGGCGAGCATTTTTTCATCATTTCTCATTACATGCTTCGTCCATTTCCTATTTCCCTTTAACCGATCAAGGAGTCCCGTTAGGACTGAGACCTATAGAGCCAATTAACCAACTTTTTTTATATGTTTTTCCCCTTTACTCCATCGCTATAAACAAATTACATGTCAACTATTGCCTTAACTTCGACATATTTCTGTAGATCGGATAGGAGGAATGAGAGGAACTGGGAAATTATATTCCGTTTTTGATAGCCTATAATCGTAATTATCCCCCTCTTTTCAATTACTTTTAAGACGAGGAGAGGATGAAAGGTAGATGATATCTGTAATGTTTTTATTTATTTCATACAAGACCACATAACAACATTCTGTGATTTTTGATATGTCGTGTCAAAGAGTGAACACGTAGCACTTCGTTTACACCAGACCATATAATATATTATTACTGTGTCATCGTCCGTCTGAACCCGACCCTAACCCGTACTTATATACAACTTACAAGCCATTTCGTCTACCCTGTCTATGCCTTAATTGACAATAAGATTTCGGAATTATTCGTAATCCAAACAACTCTACGACAATAATCATACAATCATTTCCCCTCAATAAAAATTACGGACGTCAAGTTCAATGAAGTTCAGGAGTAAGGGAAAGAGCAGGGTCTGAGTCCAGTCCAAACTTGCTAAATTTTAAATTGTTTTTTACCATTTTTTCTCTATATATTTCACGGATGATTACGGGAAGAATTGATAGGAGGATATTATAGATCCATTACATGTACGTATGGGATCAAAACTTGTTTTTCCCCTTACCGACGACGATACCACAGAATTGTGTTTTTTTCTCGGTGATTTTTTTTTCATTAGCCATTTTACACATAACCCCTGACCTCTGGGCTTGAATTTATTTTCTATCTATCTCTCTTAAACCAACTTCCTCCCTTTATAATTGTTTGTACTAACAACAACTAACGACTCTGATTGGAGTGAGTCTCGTCTTAGGAGTTTTGACGGGATTTTGCTTATCTCGCACGTAATATTACAGCTTGAAAATAATAATAATATCATCATCATCAGTACAAGTTCACAGGCTACGTGAGGGAAGGAACTGTACTTTTGGAAATAATATTTCCGAAGCAGATTTATGATAAATTTATTTAGATACTAATCCCCTCTTCCTTCAAATTATTCCCACAGCAGCTTCGTTTATCGCTGCATTTTATTTATTCTTCCTCATCCCCATCATGGCGAGTGATTAATGAGGCTGGTTAATTTATGAACTTAAGTAAGAGAAAAAAACGAAAAAAATCATTCATAAATCTTCCTTTATTTATGTGATGTCCAGCAAATTTGCAGTATTACACGGCTGTAAGTTTCAGGAATATCAATTCCTCCTACTTTTTGATTTAACTATATTCAAAGTGGAAAATCATAAAAGTTGCCAAAAAATTATGCACTGCAAAAAAAATTGTAATTGCTGCAGACAAGAGGTGCATCTCAATTATAGAATAAAAATTGTTCAACTTAAAAGAGGAGCAACTAAACCAGCTTCAATAATCATACTCAACCTCCCATCCTTAATAATTTTGTAACTGTAACCGATTTGAAAGTGTAGAAATCAGCTACTCCCAAAAATCAATTTTCCGTATAAGAATAATAACATGTATATTACTCTTTTCGATTATGAATGCAAACACTGCAAGCCATTATTGTCTCGCTTACACGATAAAAAGTCAGAGAGGATTAATAGAGCTGCCAATGTAAGCTTTTAATTTTTCTCGTTTATCTGCTACAAGAACTACAACAACGTTTAAATTAGACTTCTACAACTCGTATCAATTCGATTATACAGTTCCTCCCCAACACGTACAAAGAACCTCTATTTTAAATAATTTACAACTCCTCTTTAAACCAAAGAAAATCGGCAGTGCAAATTCCAACAAACTTATCCAAATTTGATATCACTCTACTCCGACTAAAAATCCTAAATTGTCTCTTCTGCACGTTTACCATAAAAATGATCAAAGCCGTAACAGACTAAAAAAAACAATCTCTCCGGGAGCCATGACCCTCTCTTATGTCTGCTGCATTTTCACAATAAATAACACAAAACCCTGACTTTCAAAAGCTGCATTCTATTCTAAACATCTTTCAAGTCTCGAGAGAAAAACTACGTTCTTTTCTATACAGTCGAGTTAATGATTGAAATATATTCCCCGTCGTATAAACCCAGGCACAAAGAGTCTAATTAATTTGTCTACCTGCCACCTGCAATGATTCTATGTTTAAAATCCCTGGTTTTACACATTTTCAAAACATCGTCTCGTCTCAGAGACCTACTTGGTGGCTCAAAAAGATCACCTGGATTACCATTCCTCAACCACCAACATTTTAACATGATTCTATTCCTTGCCTAATCATCACCTAATTTCACAGTAGTAAATCCCACCAACCGACCATATAGTAGTGGTGGTGGCATTTTTAAGTCCCTTTTAGTCAAATATTTTATAGAAATTGACCCAGAATAGTACTTGCACTGTCGGTTCGGTTTACAAAAAAAAATACTCATTCATTTTTAATCTTGTCAATGAGCCGGTTGAATGAGAAAGACATCATCAGTATCAGTCTTTCAATTCCTTCTGTACCCTCAAAAAAACAATTTGCAGAAAAAGTATCACTATTTTAAATTACTCTTCCAAAACAGCTCGTCTATCCATAGACAGATAGGTCCGTCTAGAATATGGTCAGGACTTTGAAACATTTAAAATCTAACGGATTATCAGATGTGATGTGACGCAATGAAAAAAAACATCATTTATTTTCAAACACAACATCTCAAACTCCATTACCATTTAAATTAGGAAGGTGAAACCAAGCAAAACCGAATGCACCCAGATTCCTAGTTTATGTCACCCACAATCTAAACTGCATCCGCCACTGTAGAGGCAGTATGCAACAGACGTATAATGCTACTATAAATGATGCCACCAGCAAAGCGAAGAAAAACAGCATTACACCTTTACTTATACCATTAAACCATTATCTATTCAGACTTCTGAGACTCGTTTTATAAATGATATTAGGCTCAGGACAGAGGAATAAAAATAAAAATCTTAAAATAGTATACAGGATGGTAAACCATCAAGGAACCTAGATTTCCATTTTGACTAAAAACCATACAATTGTTTCACTTGCTTTCAAAGATATAAATCCCCTTTTGCTTGTATCTAATTGGATTGTCCTCGGCATCATCGTCTCTGCCTGTGTGTGCTCAATCTGACCACCTGCTTTGCCCTAATCCTTTTCAAGCCTGTCTTCTTCTCAATTTAAAATTATATTATTAAAAAGTATAAAAATACCAAAATTCCACATTTTTATATATAATCTCCTCCTTCATAAACTACTGCCATACTCCCGTCTACAATGATTTACTTACCCAGACACTTTGGATTAAAAAATCCCTTTTATTAGGAGAAAAAAATCAGACTTTAAAAACAAGTTAAAGTCTTTGAAAAAATTAAGAATGATTCTCCGCTCAACCCGACCGAAATTCATTTGTCTGATTTCAAAGGAAACCTTCAATCCTTTTTATTATTCACTTAAGATTTATAAGATCAAACCTCAAAAAATGCTTAAAAATGCCCATCGCAGAACCTTGTTTACTTCTTCTCGCTTCCCTTGTGCAAGCATGAAATATACGCTCCCCATTAGCTCGGACTTGGATTAATTCCTCCGAGATGATGAGCATCATTCCCTGATTTTATTGTATTATTATTATTAATAGATATAATAAAATATATATAAATGTTAATGACCACAGGTGCATTGAGTTCATCCCAGTTCCCAGTTTTCACGCTTTACGCTCAGAAAGTTTGCCTAAGTGGACATTGTGATCGAGCTTGGGATTACGAGAGAGTGCCGGACTTCAAACTCAAATCCAAGAGCCTTGCCATCAACCTTGCCAAGAAATCGAGAAAAACTGGCAGCCGGACTTCTTGCATGGAATTGTGCCTGTCGGAACGAGATTTTGTTTGCAGGTATGATTTTCTTTCTAAAAAAAATTAGCATTTTCAAAACAAAAAACGAATCGAGACAATAGCCATTTAATAATAATAGAGATAGTCCTCTTTCATAGTCAACTTTCATTCCTCTCTCTCTCTCTCTCTCTCTCTAAAAAACTAGAACATCATTGGCTAATCATTAAAATTCGAAATACCTGAAAATAAGAGCAGGTCAGAAAAACTCCCAGGGAATGAAGACTACTGACCAATTCGTGCATGAAACCCTGAATTTATTTAGTACAGCAGTAAAAGGTCAGCAGAACCTCGAATCTAGACTCTAGACATCCCGAAATCCCAGAAGAAAATAGATCCTGAGAAATATGTCCGAGCTATCGTCACACACACCATCATCCTCATTTAAGCTGTCCACATCCACGCAAATCCCAATCCCTTCGAAATTAGGCGAATCTTAATAATTTAACAACTCCAACTGACACACAATCCGAATTTTTTTCATTTCTAACCCAGAGACGAACTAGCATCATCAAATCAGCGTCTCAAAAAATTTGAATAGAATTGAGCAAAACTCTCATTCTTTGAAACTTTTGAAACCTGAATGGGAGTAGATTAGTGGTAGTAGACAAGGAGAGTTGGTTGCTAGTAAACTGAGAAAAACTGGGTAATAAGTGTCTCGTTAAGAGAACAAAGACTTTGGAATGATACCCTACTATTTCTATCTTTGTGGATCTATTACCACCGCACACCGGAGGGTATATGCTAATACGGGATGAGATTTTTTTTCCATTTTATTTGGCATGGCAGAGGGATTTATGCCATTTACCATTTAGAATTTAGACAAGTCCTTAGCTCTTAAGGCTTATAAAACATTACCTCTCTTTACACATGACATCATAAGGTGTACAAGATGAGGCTTTGATGAACAATTCCCTATATGAGACATCCTATTCCTCATTATCCGAATGGGAAGACACCAAATTCATTATCCCTCACATAATTCGGCCTATATAATCCTAATGTTACTATATTATTCCATCTGACTCGCTAGAATCTTGTCAAAGGAGGTAGGTAGTAGATAGTAGATGCATGACTACTTATCGGATCTTCCTTTAAAAGCAGATATAAAAATCCATAAAGTATGTTAAGGATGGATAATGATAAGAAATGTGATCCAAATAATAATTATGGGAACTTATATCTCTGCATTGACAAAATGGTCCAAAGTACCGGTTCGTATTCCCTCATGTTCTAGAGATTATAGTATAGAAAGTCTGGTCCATTTGCCATTTACTTTTACATTTTATTTTATGTTAATCCAGAACATCTTCCCTCTAGAAGTCTACAACTTCCTAAATTATATTATTATGCAGAAAATAACGCAATAAGACAATCCCTCATCTCATCTCTAAAAACTTAAAAAAACATGCATGGTTTAGTTTCGCAGACAAAGTGTCTTTAAGTTGAGGGAACGCCTTCACTCCTCCGTTCATCATCATCATTACCATTTACCATCATAGATGATGAATGATTGACTGACACTACTATTTAATTTAATTCCCAAGAAATGGGTTGGTTTTCCGTAGTGGATCATAGCAGGCATTAGGGCAGAGTTTAACATTTTTTGGCTCATCCAACTGCATCCTTGTCCCATCATCATCTTGTTTTTTTTCTCTCACTGTTAAGAAGAGTCAGTAAAGCAGGATCCATCGGGAAAATAGCCAGAAGTCATCCCCGATCATCAGGAACGGAATACATATATTATGCAAAGTTGCTGTTATTACTATTCATGAACCATGATTCACCTCACTGATTAAACCTGGTCTAGCTGTAGCTGGGATCGTTTGAAAATCCAGATTGTCCACACCCAATAAATTTCGACCAACACCCTCTTGGCGACTTAACCCGGCTTCTTACTGTTTTACCTCCTAGGCTAATCCCTAGTCCGAGGCATAGGTTAGGCTCAAAAGCTATCTTTTCTACATGAAAAGGAACTAACTTTTTTGAAAAACATTTGTAATTACAAAAACAGGCCAGGAGTAGAATAACTAATCCCACCATGGTAATGCTCATCCTTTACTGAATGCCCCTCCGGATTATGTAGAAATCCCATTATTTTATTACATTATCACTGGGCAACATGCCCCATAACATCACCTGGCTTAGCATTTCCTATTAGAGACTCGTTGGATGAAGAATGGAATGCTAAGTAATAAATAGGAGGACACGGGATGTTCATCTTCTCTGTCTCCTTGTAATTGGTAATAATAATGCTAAGTAGATATATTAGTAGAAGCAAGTAATTCAAGTCGTTTTCTTGGAACACAGCAACAACCGTGTTTTCTGTAGGCATTGGAGCATGAAATAAAAATTCTCCCATACATTCTCTACTAATACCAACCACCACCACTACTGCATTCATTTCTCAAAGAAGAAGAATACAGTTAATTTCCTTAAGGTTAAGGTCAAGAGGAAAGACCACAACAGAACAGCTATGCAATAATAATCTACAACTAATACTACATTACCACCACTGCTAAACTATTTTATCAGTCCTGATGAGGGCATAAAAAAATATATAAAAATATTAGCTACACACAAGCCAGTCAGGTTGGATCAAAAAATACCACAAACTCCTGTGTAGCTCCTGGCATCCCATTCTTGATTTGCACTCTTTCAACTGCATATAAATAATACCTGAATTATCGTTGTAAATTCTAATACCTACTGAATTCCTTTCAATTCCGTTGTCATCATAATCAACATCATCATCACTATCACCACCACCACCCTCATCATCATTTATTCATAAACCATCCCCATCATTACTAAACCTCACCACATCATCAGCTAATATCATTCCTAATATAATACAACCCCTGTTTCAAACAAAAAAAAATTGGCCAAGACGTGGAAATTGAGTTGGGATGAAGAAGAGAGTTGACTTTATGGCTTATCTATAGCTTGGCTTTAGACCTTCAATCAAAAAACACAAAGGGTGTAATAATGGGCAAACAAGATGTGAATGAAGATGAGTTGAGTGGACAACCTGTTTCATGCCTTTTGTAACAATCAAGTCTTTTAAACAATCAGTTCTATTGTCCCTTGAACATCTAAATATTTTAGATACATAATAGATAAGTCAGGCCGCATCGGCAGAGATCCCTGTTTTTTAGCCTCTCTGTATGATGATGTGATGAGAGGTCCGATTTCATTCAATTCCCTACGTCTTATTAAAGTACGGACTGAATCCTCCTCCAACTTTTTTTTATTTACAACTTTACAATGCAATTACAAAGGCCAGTTCAACAAAACTGACCAAAATCAACAGTTCAATCCATTACCTCTCTTTTTAACAGCTCAAGTGTCCCATGATCATTGTTGACTTTCCGCGTGTTGAAGTTCAGGCAGTCAGGGAAATGCATTCCTCTCCACAAAGTGCATGAGGACAATTATAATTTGCAGACGTCACAATTAACCGTTTTTACCTACTAGTACTAATCTGAAGAGTACCACCCGTACTTTTAGCCTGTAATCAGGGGTAACTGCATCGACACCCTTTCGAATTGAAATTACGAGGAAATTAGGCATTGATTCTTTAAATAAGAGAGGAATTTGGGTTGGATATGTGAGGGTTAGTTTCAGATAGGAAGGTGGAGTACATTATGAGATCTTTTGGGACACGAACTTTGTCACGAAAATATTTTGACAGTTGAAAGAGACGGAGGAATTAATTCCTGAGAAATGGACCAAGTCATCAATCTTTTTGTGGTCTTTGAGACGGAGACTCTCTTTGTGCACGGTGCTCAAGAATAAATTAGTATTGACACTTTGAACACTTCGATTCCTCGTCATCTCCTACTTATTAGGAATGGATAATTATGCAGGGACAAGACAGAAAATAATCTCAAAATACATTCTAATTCCAACGAGTAGTGGTAGTCTAGTCAATAGGAAAATAGCCGTCGTGAGATATTGGTAAGGGAAGATCACGAACCGAGGCTTTGCAAACGACGAGACAAATTCGTGATCTCCATTTGTCTATCGATACTAATCTTCCCGTTACTCCCAAAACTTGGTCCTTTGTCAGCCTTTTTCACGCTAATAATATTGTTACTTTGTTATTATTAGCACCAGAGCCATATACTTCATCATCATTATCAGGAACATAGAAAAACATCAATATATATCGGCACAATAATTATTATTAATTGAAATCCGAAATGTCCTCTCGTCCTCGTCCTTTCATATTTCTCAGATTTGAATAGGCTATCAAACGGTTAGAGAATAGAGTAACAATGCCAATGGCAATAAAATAACCAATCTCCATCCGACTAACACTACTTTTTTGTTACTCTCCTTCCTCTCCATCCCGTAGAAATCAGAGAGGGATTCAAAGACATTGACATCACAGCAAGAGAGTCTGAAATTGGTCATTAAGGGAATAGCAATCAAGTGATTGAATCTCGGTTCCCAAATCTGACGGCCATGACTTTGTAATCAGCTTCTTTAAAAATATGGAACCGATCCTAGTTTAATATATTATTATTACTATTTATATTCTCATCCTTACTACTTCATCTTAACATAAAGTCAGAGCTAAGAATACGTATGCAGATAATGTAGTAGCAAGTGCAAGAACCATGTTATAAAAATAATAGCACAAATAATAACATGACCACAAACTCTTCTACAGTACGGAAGGAAATAATAAATAAAAACCCGTTAGGTTCAAGGCTTCCCAGATCTAAATTGCAAAATCACACTATTCCTCCTACCTGTCCTCCCATATCTTATTCAAGAGTATCATCCTCCTATGCGACAATGTATAAAAAAAAACATACATATTAATCCGGCTACTTAAATACAGCAGTTTTTTTCTCTCGTTTATTTATTTATTTATAAAGTAAAACCTCAAAACTTTCAGAACTTCTAGTCTGAGAACGGGGGTGGATCCGATCGGAATCTCCCGTGTGAATTATGAGCTTTTTAGCCTACTGTATTTGTACTTGAGCTTACGGCATGTGAAATTATTCCATAAATCTGGCTATTTTGTTTGCACAGCTAGACCACAGACAGTAGTTACTTACTTATTTGTAGTACGGTCTTCTGTCTTGTGTTTACACTGAGAGAGAAAGGGTTGACGTACACAATGCCAAAAGCATACGGAAATTTCGAAGGCTTTGATGCAAAATTATGAATGAAGTCAACTGTCCTTTTTGTCTGCATAAATAAAATAAGACTTTAAAGCGTTTTGAAGGCAGGACCATGTCCAATTACCACTGCGAAACAAGGCCATTGACACCGGGGAGGCCTTTTACACTTTTACTGTGCATAACTGACACGCTATAGCCATGGACAATATTTATAAATTAGCCACAAAGCGTCTCTCTCTCTTCAGTTAAGTAAATTAGGAAAAAGTATACCTATCGAATCATAAACTACCGATAAGTAATTTGGCAATGAATTCTTAATTCGTCTCGATAATAAATTTTAAAATGACCATTTGCATTCTTAACGGAATTTCAAGATTTTAAACAATTATTTTCCCTTTCCGTCACGCCAGATCCGCTATGTTCAACAAGGGAACCGGGGACTGTACCCTCTCTGACATGGACCGAATGTCGATGGGAACTGTGAACGCCCTCGAAGGGGACAATGGGACTGACTACATGGAATCCAACTGCATTAGTGACCCAACCAAACTCTGCGATTTCAAGACCCTGGATGGGAAGATCCTCAAGACCGTTGATGCTGTTTACCAAGAAGTTGCTTCGGAGCCAGACTGCCAGTAAGTGCAAGGGGAATCGTAAACTTTTTTAACGAAATATCATGATCTAGTAGATCGTGTTGTAAAAAGATATTTAGTCTGACAGAAATGAAAAGCGACACGTAGCTTAAGAGCCGTGGCTAATTCTCAGATCTAAGAGGAAAGTTATTGCCCCTCGACTGAACTCAAGTGTCTCATGTGTAATAATTATCACTGATTCTAGGAACTTGTGCCTCAACACGGCTTTCCGCTGTCAATCTTACGACTACAACGCGACGGGGGCTCAGGTATGCCGATTGAGTCACCATAATACGCTAACTCTCACGCAAATCCGAGATCCCTTCCTCGTCGTCCCCGGAGCATCAACCAAGGAACTGTCAGCTTGTTACAACGTTAGTGTCGACTGCCGAGCTGGAGACATGGTCGCTACTGTCCGCACTTCCAAAATCTTCCAAGGGAAACTGTATGCCAAGGGTGCCCCTAATAGCTGTGCTATTGATGTCGATAATTCCCTCGAATTCCAGCTTAAATTGGCTTACACCGATCTTGAATGTGGAGTTAGGAGGGAATCCATGGGACGGTATTCTACTGAGGTAAGTGCTTTCTCCAACTTTCCCTTTAGGGGTGAAAGGAGGATATGAGAGATAGGATCCATTTTGGGGCATTGCAAGAATTAAGAAAAAATATGCTCAGCAAGGATTTGATGAAATTCTATAGGTAATTCTTCAACATCACGACCAAATCGTTACTGCTTCCGATATGGGCTTATCCGTCGCTTGCCAATATGACCTGACCAACAAGTCCGTTTCCAACGAAGTCGACTTGGGCGTTGTCGGTGACCTCAAGAACTCGATCACACAGGAAAGTATTGTAGACTCACCAAATGTGGCCATGAGGGTAACAGACCGACGTGGAGATTCTACTGGAGCTGCACAGGTAGGTGTCTTTAGCTTTAATTGCAAGAAGACGAAACTAAACCCTTCCGCTATTTATAATGAAATATGTGTAAATTCCCTTCCTAGGTTGGAGATCCCTTGTCCCTCCGATTCGAAATCGTCGACCCCAACAGCCCCTACGACATCTTTGTCCGAGAACTCGTGGCCATGGACGGAGTTGATGGGTCCGAAATCATGCTCCTCGACGGTGAGGGTTGTCCAACAGACCAAAGGATCATGGGTGCCTTAAACCGAGCTTCCGACGATCAAAAGGCCCTCGTCGCTCATTTCGACGCTTTCAAGTTCCCAACTTCCGAAATCGTTCAATTCCGTGCTTTAGTCACCCCATGCTTGCCATCCTGTGCCCCTGTCATTTGCCCCGTCCAAGACGGATCCGGACTTCTTCAAGAAATCCCATCTCTAGGAAAGAGGAAGCGTCGCATGTTGAACTCGACATATGAAGGACCCACCTCCAACGAACTCGAAGAGAGCAGTAACCGATTCCCATCATCCGCCTACATCTACAGCAACCGATACAAGCGAGACCTCAGTACCGAGAGGAACGAGATCCCACAGGAAGAGATGCTCCTCGTCCGATCCATCCACATTTCCGACCGATTTGGCCCTGACAAGAAACGGGACCGGAAACTCTCGTCTCCAGACGCTCATTCCCCAGCTTACTCCCAGGACTCAGAAACGTTTGAGAAATCCAAGAGGCAAAAGCAGCAGACGGACGAAGACGACTCTGAAAGCAGGCCATTTGAGGAGAGGACGACGGAAAGGAGCTCGAGCTGCATCAACTTATCGACGGTATTGGGAGCGGGTGCAGTGGTGGTAGGTATTCAAATTGCCATGCTTATCATTGGTGCTATGTTATTCCTCCGACGGAGGGACAGTAGTAGCAAGCTGCTACCCCAACAGACTCCTCGACCACCTCAACAAACCATCTTTGTTAAGAGGTACTAATCACCGTACAAACAATTAATTTACATTTTTAAGACTCTACCGAGACAACCCATCAACTCATATACAATGTACCGATCTAATATACTACAACTACAACTACTGTCCTCCACCAACTACCAACATATTGAACAACGTGTCACTTGTCAGACTCCTCTATAGTATAAACGCTCATTAAGATTTTATTAAAAATCATTTACCACCCGACCTTCCCATACTTGCTCATATGGTCATTAGATTCCGGCCTATGAATCCATAAGCTCGATAATCGTTTTAAAAGTAGACTGGGTCTCTCAAAATGAACACAATTTTTATAAAACGGTGACCGACAGTGAGTGCTTCTTGTGATAGCAGTGATGCATCTGAACCTTTCTCATATCCGACAAAAAACTCAAGAGTACTTGACTGACTCTTTTTGACGACAACTGCACCACTACTACTACAAGTAACTATTATACACTAAATATGTACCACTACAGCCTACAACAATACAAAATTACCCCGTCTCAATATCATCAATTTTAGCATTATATAAAAGTGAAGATGTGCTTAAGATTGTTAAGTAGATTGCTTAAGGACCTTAAGTTAAAAGTTTCCTTTTTTGTATTCCTAACCTAATCTTATATAGTAAATGACACTCAATAGAACTCATACATTGATATTACGGTACACAACAGGGGTAGATATTTCTTTCGACTATTTCTGATCGTCAGTGAGTGTGAACTCTAGATGATTAGTTTTATGATGATTTTGTGTACACATCTCCATATATTCTATGAGATGAAATCAGTGTCATTTATTAGCAAAACAAACCAATTTCATTTTTCTCCATCTCGATATACGCTATAGACTAATCAACTTCATTTTTGGGCTTGGGGTAAACTAACTAACTATACAGCTTAAATTACGGGATATTAACCGGTGATAGATAATGGTAGATTAGAATCTTACTCGTATTTAGTGAGAGAGAGGTGATGATGGTTCTCAAATCAGGTTTGGGCCCATCATAATAATATTATCATATCATAGGGTGTTTTTTAGGATTTTCGTTATAAAACTTACGAGTTTTATCCCTGTTACTGTAAACGGGATGAATTTAATGTTTTTGTTTCTTCTTCACGATATAGTAGAGAAACGGCAGAGGGAAAAAGGGAAACCACTAAAAAAACTATTATCATGACAGCATTATATTTATACTATACTTCAATTTCATGAAATTCTAAATCATATACCTTGAAAACGCCTACAAAAATCGCAGATTTTCATACGGAGCCTGTTTTTTTTCTAAAAATTATTCAAATAAATGCGATATATCAGAAAATCAATGTGATAACGATAATGATGACATATTGGTGTAATGGATTATATAACACCTCTCTCATCATCATCATCATCATCTAACATTTTTACGGGTGGGAATCAAATCCAAAAGCAAGTGTCATCGACACTTTCAAGCGATCTTTTCTTCGCGTGGAGCCAACAGAACCAGGCTCAGTCAAGTAGAAGACTATCTTCTCGGATAAAGTTAGAAAAAAGGGATTGACGGATTTGCAAGAAGATTTTATTATAATAGATTTTCGTAGAAATAATATCATACGAGATGAGATGAGATGATACTTCCGACACACCAAAAAGTTATGCCAGGCAATTTTTTTTTCGAAATTACACTACTTTTTTTGTTTTTTAACCAACCCCGACATCAGTAATATCCACACCCTGACCACATTATAATAAATGTACAAGTAGGAACATTCATGTAAAATGTATCACTTGCAATTTCAAGCCGCTCCTGTGTACATCCTTTTATTACAAGTTTTAAAAGCCATCCTAGCATGTTCTTCCCTTGTACTTACAATTTACAATAAGAACGTGCAATTTTTTCAACCACACGTGTAGTCCATGTCATGTCACTGTCTAAGTAGTAGATGTAGTTTAGTCAGTCTGTTTAAAAGCCTTTCCCATTTATTTGCCATTTGCATTTATCAAAATATTATGACACGAGAGAATAAGGAGCATCGTAATCATAATGTATAATGTCCATAATCATATATTCGTTCATTAATATACAAACAAAGCGTTATTAGGAACGAAATAAAAGGTGTTTAGCCCGTAACTACTTCCCTCTCTGCCGTTTTTCGTCTAGTGCAATATGAAACAAAGGCATATGGCCATTACTAATTAAATATTACCCACCTACCCATCCGTAGGTGAGTAAACTAACCGTTTTTTACTAATAAACTAAGGAACTACGTACTAGGATAGATAAGCGACCACACTGAAAACAGTATTTTACACGGACACTCGTACCTGAAACTTTTTTGACGTTAGGAAATAATGGTTTTTTGCCAATAGACTGCACCCAGCCACATCCAAAGGTTTCTCAAATGGTAGTAATTAATTAGTAAGTATAATGATTACTATTACAACAGTTACCTGAAAAACCCTACTGTACATGTACATATATCGATATTAGCTTGGATTTAAAATTTAAAATCTTGGACAGCCACCACACACGTGGAGCTTCTCATTATTCCATGAGAAACAGAAACATCTCCCCAAAATGCGTAATGAGAGCCCACAAATTACAACTGCTTAATTGCTTTAAAAATAGTATTATGAAAATGTTGGGTGCTTATTTAGAAATTAGGACAGGTAAAAGTACGTTGAACGTACCTTCCCTCTGGACCCGTGCTATTTATTTATTTATTTATTTATCTGGAATTAGGGGGCCTGCTAATTACTTGATTATTTATTTAATTATTTATTGCTCTCTAGTAATAAAAAGGGCTTTATTTATTATTTAAATTATCAACTCCTAAAATAGGTAACTCATGTTATGATTATTTGTTGCGAGTCAAGTGGCTTTATGTTAAAGGTATTTATTTACATTTTTTAAAATTAAATAATATATATGGGAATACTCGTCTCATCATTGTTGAATATGGAGGTGATATGGATTGGCATCAATAAGTTGACTAGTGACACTCAAGAGACTAGACTTTAGAAATGTGTGTACCTTAACCTTTTCAAGTTAGCATAGTACTTAATTAGTAATTAAGGGATCTTATCCGTAAGTTTGTTACATTATTTCTAAGGATTTTGTTAATAATAAATAATGTTTGAAATAAAATAATAAAAACCAGAGTTTTTTCCAAGAAACAATATCCCTCTGTGTATTTCATACTCGAGTCTGCAACCATATCTTTTTAAATGTAGCATGTCATTTCTTTGCGGAAGTAGTGCCTTCTTCCCGTCTACTCCATACTCGCATCCCCATACTGATTGAGAGACACTATATTGCATTCTATTTCAAATCATATAAATTTATAAATAACACTACCATGATGTTCCCAACCAAACCACTGAACAAAGGAAACAGTTTTTTATCAAAACAGTGTGGTGTATTAACAGAAAAAACTGAGTTATTAAGAAACGGAATCCTCTGCACATGGTAAAATAATCATCCTCTTGTATAGAAAATGCAAATAATTTTCCATGAAAGAACTGCATCCACCAAACTTCCACATATTGCATATCTCTGCCTTAAATTTAAACATAAACACTAAAAGATTATTCTTTACTCGACTCTTCTACTGTTTATCCTTATTATCATGATCATATTTTATGCAGCATCAACGCTAGTAAGAAGACGTATCACATCAGCTCAAATATACTGATTACGCAGCATTATAACTTTATAACACCTCAGTCAGTAGTCTGACAATCAGTATAATAATAATAATAATAATTCTACGGATTCATCCATACGGATTTAATTGAGCACTCCAAATTCGGTCTTCCTGACTTATTCCTTTGAAAAAATGCCTTTCTCTGCATATAATAGCATTACCTTCCGTAGTTACCTTTATATCCAACCCGTCAACTCTCTGCCATCCTCATCCCACAGCAGACAAAACAGTGTCAAGTCAAATGAAACAGCTAGGGCTTTTTAAAAAATCTACAGCTATGTCTAATACATAATATTACATGTGATGATGATGAGAGAAGCCCGATCTTGTTGATGATAAGGATGACGAGCGAGGATTTTTCTGATTTACAATTTCTCGAAGCAAAAGGACACGGTCCCACAGCTCAACGCTCAACGCTCAAGACAAGACGTATATAGCAGAATATAAATTTAAATATACTCATCTTCAAAACCTTGTCTTAAATTTCGAATCTTCAATAACATGCATATATGAGAAGGGAAGAGCCGATAAGAGATGATACAAAAGTAGAGGATCTTTTCATTTACTTTTTTTCTCACCTCATCTGACTCAGCAGTTGCTTTTGATCCACAACAAGGATTCCATGGACGACAAAGGCTGAATGATAGCCGCACTGTGGCAATTTACATAGGCTAATAAACAGTATAATACCCACTGATAAGTTAAAGGACACGTTTATATAACAACACATCAGTCACTTATCTTTGAATATAATAATATCTCGAATATACGGGCCTTTTTATGCGGATTATACATACAGAGGCATTCATCTTCCTTCCATTGCATTCCACACCCTCAGTTACGCAAGCAGTATGATATTCATATTGTAGTACAGAACAATAATGAAAAATCAGGATGCAATGCAACTATTTGCAGTGAAAAAAAATTAGTTCAGTTAGTTAATCCTCATCAACCTTTTCATCAATCGATGTTTGCGTCTCTCTTCAAGGCTCCTCTATTATAGTGTAAGGAGTGAATCTTGATTCGTAAGGAAAAAAACTGGACACGTCAATTACGAGTTATTTATGCTATGGATTTTTTTTGCCCCCTGATACCTTTAGAGGATCGCTGTTACTGTCACTGCTACTGCTATTTAATAACAATACAATTATTGATATCCTATCACAGTATATTATTGAACAGGTAGTCTTAGCATATAGTCATATTTTTATTATTGTTTATTATCATCGTTGATGTAACGTAACAGTATCTACGGTTTTAGTCAAAATAATTCCCCATCCCCATATAAAGAAATTAGTACTTTTTCAGATTGGTCATTACGGGGGGGGGATTTATTTAGAGATATACTTCAGAATATACTTCAAAATTCAAAGCAACCCTAGTCGTTACAAGAATTACAACGTCTTAATTTTTTGTGTAACAATTTATGGTTCCGTTCCGTTTCATGATGAGGTACAGGTTACAAGACGTGTTCACATGCAACATCTCAAGCAATGCCAAACATGACTCTAGATTGAATCGTTAATGATGGCTCTGATAATAAATGTGCGTTGCATTGGTAATAATATTTTTAATGAGACCTGGGCATTGTGAAGATCGGGAAGGATTGGCCACCAAGAGCTTCCTTCGTGAGGGATTATTAAGAGAAAGATACATGAGATGTGATTCCCGTAAAAATGATCCACTCATTTCAACATTAACTGATCCATCCACTAAATCATCTCCGATCCGACCTAATAATCTATGGTCACGTCAACCTCCAAAAATATTAGAACTTTTGCAAGTTTCATCTTTCAGGCAAATACAGGAAGTCCTTAGCCGTGGGGTCTCTCCATTAAAACGTATGCAATCATAAACCTCACCGTTTGCCAAATTCAATGATCTGCTAGAGTTCTTCTCTCGCCAATTTAATTTTAAATTCTGAATGCTAGTCGAGCAGAAATCTATCAATCCCAAATCTCAGTGACCATCTTATCAGTTCCTGATTTTATATTTTTTTAAAGCATCGCGATATCGCAAATCCCACAAAGACTTTTAGGCAAATAAACAGAAGCCCGATAAGACATACGAATAATACCACTTTACCTTCTCTTTTATTATACTCATCGTATCTCATCAGTCATCAGGGAATATAATGATCACCTTTAGACCGGCCAACATCTCCCATCGTCATTACACTCTGAACTGAACTCAACAGCCAGAATGACCAAGCTATGCATTTTTTATACTCTCGTTGGGAGTCACAAGTCCCAGTTACCTATAGCTTTAACCACTTTTTTCACATGCAAAATCAAACAGAAGAGGCATATAGATTGTAAAAAAGAATCAGGCGGCTCAACTGGGCTAAAACCTAAAACTTCCTAAAAATCCCATTAACAATCAATCTGATCTTCAATAGAATACGGTATCGGCTATCATCGTTTTTGCCTCTCATCACACCGCAGCAAGATCAATCCTTGTGCAACCTAGTCATGTAACCATTAGGTTAAAACTAAAACTAAACCATCAACTATACGGAATTCTACATTTCATTCTTAAGGGAATTTTCTCTATATAAACATGAAATGCATTAGAACTTTGGAACTTTCAACTGAACCAGCTTTACTTTTCGGCTTTTAGAGCTTAGAGTTTAAAAAATTACTGGTTGCATAAAGCACAGGCTTTTTTCATCTAAAAACACTCTTCAATCAACAGGAAAAGATTGACGGAGAGATAGCCAAATACTGCGAAAGATTCGATTGTATCATAAGAACGGTTTTCAGATTTCATTGAGGCTTGATTGATTCCAACTCGGAAACAAGTCAAGATAATTTTTTAACGACTTGAAAATATGATTTTTTCTTAAAACTGGTGTTGGTATCAGACGTGAGAAAATTTTCTGGTAAATGAAACACCATTAAAATTCTCGTTCTTTAAAACAACGGTTTGTATTATATATAATACGCGTGATATTTCAAAGATGTATATTGATTTGGTTTCTGGGGAATGCACAATGATAACGACATGCGTATTTATTGTACTCTAATTGAGCTAATTAATTGAGTTGTGGAACACTCATATAATATGGTATATTTACAGGGAATTCCTGAACGTTGGATAGATGATGTAAGACAATGCAATATATAATGGTGCTCATCAGAACTGAAACTGAGAGAGTGTTTTAATTTTGTTATTTTTTTTAATAATCTGCAAATCATGAATCAAAGCACAAGCAGTCGAAGGGCTACAAAAACACCGTAGACCGTAAACAATTGTACCCATATAAGTCCTCTCTACAGAGAATGGTCAGCTAATTAATGTAACAATATGAACGTCTCATGTTGTGATTGTGTCAAACCTGAAACGGACTTAATGTAACCAAGATTCGAACGCAACTGTGGGGAAATAAAAAACTCCGGAAAGTCCTTATTTATACGAATCCTTCACAGATCCGAGACCCGTTATTCCTGTACATTGAATAATGTTTGGTCACTCAATTCATTTTTCGGATACAAATTCCTTAAAAGGACCATTTCAAATTTTTCAAATGCATGTGTTATGATTTCTAGTTTAATGAATTATTCATGAAACGGGTACTTCTATGAATGTACTTGTTAAGAGTATTTTAAAACTCTAAAGTTCGAAGCAGCCGTGGTGAATTGCAAATCAGTCGAATATGGGGTAAGGACATAATAATTTCGAGTCTGATAATTCTTCAGAAATCAGAATGAGTGGGTAATCCATTTGCTACTACAGCCCTTATTAGAAACTGGGTGTTTAGGGTTGTCTGAACATCAAAGTTATATATATCTTTATTGTCCGAGTCTGTAAGTAAAAAAATATATTTAAAAAGCAACTTACCCTTAAACGATGATCGTCAATTGTCCAAACCCGGACCCCATTGTCACTTGAGGCTGATTGCAAAATTAAGAAATAGAATAACTTGATGTGCCAATTTATCATCGACAACAACAACGTATGGTTTTAGTTACGTTTCGATATTGCTCACCTGCTAGAAGTACTGTAGCTGAGGAATCATAATCTACGCTTAAAATACTAGCATTTGCCCCAGTTAGAGTGCCACGAAGTTCAGGCCCGCTATTAGTACTTTCCCATAGTTTAACTTTTCGATCCATTCCACCTAGAGAGTTGTGATGCGAAAAAAATACCTGGCATTAAATTCGATTTTCCGAATTCCAAGCCATGCATGAACATAATTTTTGATACCTGTTGCAAAATGTCTCCCATTTGGACTCCATCGAACCGTATGAACTTCATTTTCATGAGAATCCTGGATAATCAAATATCAACTTTGAGCATGAAAAATTTCTTATTTAATATCAAATTAATGAGCTTAAATGACTAACAAAAGTATAAGTTGGAGTTTTTGGCACAAGACAATAATCTACAGTAAATGTATGCATATCTGATCCTCCAGGATCTCCATCCTCTACAACACATTTCATCTCTTTGGCTGCATCTTCTAACTCTTTTTGAACTTTTGCTTGTCGTTTTCTAGAATTTTAGAAAAAATATCAAAAATACAATCGTAATGTTGCAGTTTCAAATTCCAACATCAGTATTATAATTCACATACTTGACGAAATTCTCATTTTCCTGATTCATTAAGTCTGCGTATTGAGCTTTTATATCTATGTGTCTCTGAACGAGTTCCTTATTTTCTTTTATTGTCTTTAAATATTTCTCTTCTAAGGCCGTATAAGCCATGTGAAGGGCTTGATGCTCATCTCGCAGAAGTTCGTTTGTTGCCTCTAACCTACATACAAATAAAAATCAAGTAAGTTGTAAAATTAAGTGTGATCTTTTAACAAAAACTTCAGAATCTCGCCCTTACTCTTGGCATTTAGATTGTGAAAATTTAAGTTGTTCTTCGAAATCGGCTGCTTTCGCTACAGCACCAGCTAGGTCCGACTGGGATTGGGACAATTCCGCCTCTCGGTCTGTAAGTTTTGCGGATAGGGCTAGGACTTGAGAAGCGTTTTCACCACGCCTTCTATGAAGGTCGGTCAGTTCTTCTTGTAAGCCCAATACCTTCTGTTCTAAGGCCTGCAAATAAAACAACAATGATATATCAAAACGAACACATCGGGATTTTAACTAATATTGCATTGCATATAAGTAAATTACTTTTTCCTTTTCCTCGGACATTACGGACCCAGAACCCCTTCTACCGCCATCGATCTGAAGCCGTAAGTTCTCCTGCCGTACCGCATCCCAATTTTCGAACAGTTGTTGGTCTAGGGAACAAATAATTTAGTAAGTAAATTTTGAAATGCGGTGTTAATTAACATTTAATAAAATCATGCATAATCCCAGGCTTTACGGTGTTTAAAAAGCTCCTTGTATCCATCGCTCTCCCGTGTATTCCTTTCAGCAAGCAGGGCGAGGACTTGATTCTTGTAATCTCCTATCCACTCTTGATGGCGTATCATAATTTTAACTAATCGAAACTTATGGAAAACGGGAACTTTAGGTAGTCAAAAAACTACTGTAATCTATAATCTATAATACAAAATAAAAATACAAATACAAATCCATGAAACGGATGAAACTACTGCAAATAAAACTTGAAACTAGGAACTTTTATTAGAATTTTTCAAATTTACAGAACCGTGTCACAACTCCAGCGAATGATTTTAGGTTTAAAACTGTTTTAATTTTAAATATCGAATGTATTTAATCAATATGAAATTGTTATTGTATTGTTCGTTTTAAAACAAATTTTATGTTCTCTACTTCTCTTATGAATTGCGTTTACTTCTTATTATTATTTTTATTGAGTTTCTCCAGCTCCCGCGTCAATTGTATATTTTCCTGCTCCAGGACTTATTTTAGGTATCCATTCATTTTAGGTGTCCATTCATACGGCTCTCAGAAATGAATTTTAAAAAAAATTATAGACAGTTAACTTATAAATAGTTGACGAAAATGATTTAAAACGCTATGCATTAACTCTATAAAAATATTTGAATGTGACATCCATATTTTCTAAAAATGACTGATCATGTACTGTAAGGTTGCATTTACAACCTCAATTTGATGAACTTGATGAACAGATTTTGAATTAATTCTTATATAATATATGCAAATCTGAACATGATAAAAATAAAAGCTCTGGAACTTTTTCTCCAAAAAATCTGCCACAAGCATTTCCATATCATTTAATTTCTTTTACAATGGAGAGTGACAGTGGTTGCATTCGATTCGATTCGACCAGGGCCAGCGCTTTTGATAAAGACAAAAATCATTTAATTTAAATAGAATATCGTTGCTGTTTTTAAAGCATCCTGGACTGGAAATTGGAACGCCTGAAACTTATGGAAAATATTTTTTTTAATACAGAAGATTTACAAAAATTTTACTAGATTACTAATTATTTTTATTATTTTTATTCTCAATTATGTTAACTTCACGACGTGGAATGCGTTTAAAATGACAATCTGATACGTTATTAAATTCATGAACTCTAACTAAACTCGTGAATGCAATCAGGGTTGAATGCTTTTAACCCTGTCAGATAAAGCTGCAGAATAAAATATTCTATGCACATCATTTCATGCCCAAAATTATGAAACCAACTTCCATACCTCATAGGGCTACAATCGATGGGAATTGAAATTTAATCTAAGGCTGTTTTTTAATTTTCTTTCTGCTGATGTAATTTATTTAATTAGTCCGTCGTATGAGAATGAGATTCTATGTCAAGAATAAACGAATTTATTTGTCGAATATAAAACGCTACGGAACCATAAGTACAAATCATAAATTACAATACGATTCTAAATGTATATTTCCTAGATCTGTATAAGTACCATACTTCATTCATAATACACGTATTATTATCTGTCCAAATACATAAGATTCGAATCCGTTCGAAAACGCACCTCTTCAATATGTAAGTCCTAAGCACCCGAAGTACGAATAATACAATCGACCCGAGAAAAAAACATCCCGGTCATACTTCATATATATCTACTCCGAATATACTGTAAATTGATGGTAGTGGTGTGGAGGTGACTATATTTTTATTATCTTATGATTAATCTCAAATAGACGATTGTCCATTGTTATTGGCGGATTAGGTCATTTGGTTTTAATGCGACGATTATTGTATGGCAGCTAGGAA
The DNA here is from genome assembly GCA_906901685.1 of Desoria tigrina. Taxonomy (NCBI): domain Eukaryota; kingdom Metazoa; phylum Arthropoda; class Collembola; order Entomobryomorpha; family Isotomidae; genus Desoria; species Desoria tigrina. The sequence continues at coordinate 1,288,294 of CAJQTU010000010.1, read as the reverse complement.
AAAGCGATGAGATTCCCTCTCGAGATTAGGTTGTCTAATTTTTCAGTCCGACGGCTCTTGTCTTGTGTCATCCGATAGTTCTCCAACTGTAACGTTCTTGTTTTCTCTCCAGCCGCTTGAGCCGAGGAGACGAGGCACGGGATCGTTGAGGAAGACGGTATTTAATAACTTGGCTAAATCCCCCGGAACCGGGGGATGCCCAATGCTATTGTTTCGCCAACTGAACTCGAAGAAGGGTGTAAGTGGTCTCCTGGATGACTTGCTCCACGGTGTACTTAAGGCTCGAGAGCCCATCGCTTCGGAACCGTTGCTTCCCCTTCTGAAGGACTCGATACCGCTGATTGTTCAGCTTCTGTTGCTTATGCTTGAGCATCTTGTACCGCGCAATGTTCGGCGGGGGTCGAGAGATGTAGAGCCCGTTGAAGGCGATCCTTCCGGCCATGTCATCGTCCTCGGCACCCCAGCCCCAGAAACTGTTGCTGAACCCGTTCACCTTTTCGAAATGAGCTTTGGTGAGGGCCGCAATCCCTCCGAAGATGTTCCTGTAGGGCAGCTTGTACTTCATCTTGTCCACTGCGACGGACATGTGCCTCGGTTGCTGGGGGCAGTTATAGAGGTTGTAGTCATTCTCGGGTATGAGGTCCACATCGTGAAAAATGAAGCAGTCAAACTCTCCTCGTTTCGTGGCTTCCTTGAATCCGACGTTGAAGAGCATGGCTCGATTAAATGGCTCTTCCTTGGATGCACTTCCCTGTTCAATTACAAAGATATTGAACTCGATCTGCTGCCTCTTGAGGAAGGGGAGGAGGTTGAATAGAAATGTACGGAGATGCTCTTCCCGATCCCGAAACGGTACGATTATGGCAACTCTGTCCCTTGACCTGCAAGTTGGGGGCCGGTACCGTCCTCCGAGGGCCAAGTCGTTGTGGATGCGTCCGATCGCTGCTAGGCTGGGTGGTTCCTTAAGTACGACTTTAACGTTTCCCAGGAGGGTTGATGGTCTAGTAGGACAGAATGGCATATCTAGCCGGTTTACTTCTGTCGTGACTTTGTTTACAGGGACTTGTGTGACGGCTTTTAATTTAACCAGTCCGATGGTGCGTGGTTTCACTGTTTTCGAAGTATTTGAAGAGTTCGTCTTTAAGCCTGCATCGGTTATGGGGATGGGGACTCCCGACGTGTCGTTTTTAATTTGATTTACAGTCGTTGTGTCCCTTCCCGAATTGGTTAGTTTAATCTTCGTATGGTCGCCTTCCTTGCTCTCGCCTTCTAAGGGTCCAGAAAAGGGGAGTGGGGACCGTTTACTATTTGCAGTGCCACTGCCGAACCTGACGTAAAATAGGGAATTTTGTAAGGATACATCTGCAGCTATAGAAGGTGGTTTGGCATAATTGAAGTTAAGTTTCATGGGGTATAAGTACAGGTATTGAAGGAAGATTAGTAAAACAAGTATAACTGCCACAATTTTGAAGAGGTTGATCCGAGAAGCCATAGTAATTCCCGTCTTCTTCCTCTTCTGTATACTGTATAGTCTATAGTTTATTTGCTAAGTACTATTGACGTATTATTATCAACTGCTCCGGGGTTTCCAGCACTGCTGAGATCCTGACTTCCGCAGTTCAGCTATGCTCCGAAATCCGTACACGACTAGAGACACTTCGTTTGGCCATAACTCTTTAATTTCTAATGATACGATAGTGCACAATTTTTCAGGGTGGTTGAGATTCCTTTAGTTTGAGAACCGTTGTAGTCTCCATGGACGTGGATATCATTATTAGAAAATGTCACGAAGCGAGCTTGCTTTCTACATGATTCCCATGAATCAGATCCGTGTTTTGCGGGTTAGATGAGATTATAAACGGATATAACTACTGGCTTCAAGTAAACAAGAGTTCCTGTTTTCCTGCTTACCATTGTTATGAGTGTATTTCAAATGGTACCGTATTTTCTGCCAATTCATTATCAGTTAAGTTTTGTGGCTTCAATTGACCACACCGGAATTAACCTCGACTTTCAACTCACGAGTTTTGTGACTCGGTTAGTAGGGGATTAAAAAATCGATGAGCACAACTTGTAGTGGCACAATTATCTTCATAAATCGATTAGTACTAGTGTTGTTCTGGAATGGATGACTCATGATGATAATGACAAAGCATGTTTTCGGACTGGTTATTGTATTTTAGTCATTTTTATTCCCAGTTGCTTGAAGCTTGACGTGTGTTGGTTGAAAGGTTCCAGGGATCTGGCCTTCTGGATAAACTGCAATTTTAAAATTCTCTTATTACACTTGTTCAATAAATCTTTATTTTTTAAACTTTAAATATGAGTGGATATTTGGCTATGGATGGGTTTATTTTAAAGGGAAATTTTAAACCCCTTTAGGATAACACTCTGTCTGTCCGTATGTCCGTTTATGCCCTAAATTCCAACCAAACGATTGCATTCTTTCATAAACTCAAATATAGATTTGCTTTGGTTTGGGCTTAATACAAATTTGAAATAGTCGGCCACACCCCCTGACCTCAACAAATGGCTCAACTCTTAAAAATTGATGTGCCAAACGATTCCCACGTGTCGTTAACGACCTACATAATTGTATTTAAAATGCTTGGTTTTGGGTTCACCCCTTTTTATATTTCGTTTGTAACTGTTTGTGATAATTGTAATACAATACCTGTAATAAATAGCTTTGCAGAAGACCCAAATAATTTTCCCAAGTTGATTATAACTTGAAGCAGACTCTGGTAGAAAGCTTGCTCATGTTTATATCCCTATTGACTCGATTATAGACAATTATGTTGAACTCGACTGTGGACTGGCACTGGATCCCGGTTTGATGAATTAAATTGATGGTTTGGAAGACCTTTCCTATAGATTTATGTCTAGTAAATTCCTGTTGAATACTTGGTTACAAACTTGCTGTTATTATTGAAGGTTCAACTTTTCTGGGATCCAGATCCAGTATAGAATGTACTGGATTCTGGATTACAATTCCTGGGAAATCTAATAGAAAACTGACGAGGTTTAGAGATAAGTATCAGTTGAGTTGGCGTTGGTGGGAGGATTAGCAATTTAACATTGTATTTTATGATCCTATCCTGGAGTTATAGTTGGTCCGTATCTGTTATAATGACCTTGTTATAGTGGACCACGATACGATCCATCCACGAAGTTGATTAATATTAGTTACAGTTACTTGATACTGCGGTTTCTGGGTTACTAAATTAATACTGGGACGTCAGGTAATGATGATTTACGAGGATTTGTGTATATCACTAACGTAGAGTTTGATTCGGATTAAGTTAGCTCCGGTTGTTGAAGATTGTTCAGATAATCTCATTATAGATTCTTCAGACATTTAAATCTTATAGAATTAAATGTTGGGATATTCAGTAGGTCAAAGCTGTTTTTTAGATGACTGGTTCGTTCGTAGCTTCAGACATGTATGAGTCATCTCGGATAATGAGTCGTAGTCTTCAATACATTATTAATCGTTTTAATGTTGACTTTTGTCTTTTGAGATTAAACATTCCGAGTCTTGAAATTGAACTGAACGGTTGGCCAACCGGCGATGAGAATTTTTAATCTGAATTTTTAAGTAGCAGTTTGAGATTGTTAACGTATGAACGTATATCAGGATAAATCGACACTGATTTATTCATTAATTCCAACTTCCAATATCCTCTGATGAATTCATTAGTCCATTCTTGCATAAATGAGTCCTTATTTAAGCTTCACATTATATTATGAGTCCTTTTGATATTGACTTGGGATTTGTCGAGGCTTATTTTTATCTCTGCTGCGGATTAGATTCCGATCATTTCTCTTATGTTCCATTAAAACTTAAACCTGAAGACTGACTGGAAAGAAAAAATTTAAACACACATGTAATTATGTAGGTTTTCGAGAGTAATTGCACATTGCACCACGAATATAATGTTAACTCCTTACCTGCTACTATAATGAGGAATGAGAAGTTACGCTCGTTACAAAGGGATCAATTTTTTTTATTAAGGTACCGATTTCGTTGGGATTATTTCGGTTATTGGATCAAGGATTTGGGGAGTACTTGTTTTTGTCATCAAAATGATCTTGCAAGGTTTCGCAGGGGCTTCTTCATGTTCAATATTATTGTCAGGTCAAAATTCGTTTGGATAAATTGAATAGCGAAGTTGTAATAAGTACTGTACGGTCAATAGCTTATTATAAGCTATTTTGAGAAAAATGTTCAGTCATATCGGTCCTGAAAAATTAGTAAATGTTTCATATTTGTACTAAATCTTTAATTAAAGGGTTAAAAATATCGGTATCTTGTATTTAATAATGATACAAAAGTATTTGTAATGTTAAGTTATGAATTTGTACTTCCAGATACAATCTAAAATTACTTAAAAACAGTTTTATTGAAATTAAAAAAGGCCCCTTGCCCTGGATGATCCGGTTAAATTCTGTTTTATCTTTCTTGACTTTTCTAACTCGCTAAATTTTAAACTTCAAGTTAAATCTTAGATCCCTTGTCACTAATAATAATACCTCTTCCAGAAGTATTTAAAATCCACAAAAAGTACTCGTAATTAGTCATACTTCCTAGTGGGCTTTTAATAGTAGTTGCTACAACTTTAATAAAGTATTTTAAAGGAAAACAATTATTTAAAAATTAGGAATTTATATACCTTGGACTTTAATTTGCGAAATTAATGTGGAGCCCATAAACATGCCCCACATACATTATAATTATCGTTTTATTTTGTGTGAGTCTTGTTGCTTGTAGTAAAAGTTCTATTATTAAGACGATCCTATCCTTGATTCAAATAGGAAGTGTGAAATAAAATAAAATAATACTGCAGTAGTGCTGATTCTGATGTAGGCAACATGATATAATATACTACCAAGAGATCTAATGTATTGTAGTATCGTGTATTCAACACGGTTTATATTATTATACGGTAAAATCAAAAGCACACACACGATAGATTATATTATTATTCTTCTATCGTATTTCGCAATATGTACTTATTCCCTACCACAGATATACTGTAAGAAACGAAGACGAATTTTACCCACGTATTATTATATAGGAACCAAGGCCTTTCTTTGCGAGTTTACGCCACTCTGAGATCATCAGATGGGAAACAACCCTTTCATCCTATGATTTTAACTCACACAATAGCAGTTCCTTGTTGGTGGCTTGGCTTCTAGGTTTTAAACCCTTTGAAAATGGGGAAATATGTCGTTTCTTATCGAATGGTAAAACATTATAGATTTTGATACAAACGCTCTTTAATAATGCATAGATTAAAAAAAACATGGGATTTTAAAATCGAGTTTACAAACACTTGCTTACAAATGTATACATCGTTAATAATAGATGGGTTTTATCGAGGACATAAGGATCCACGGTTCAATAAATTCGTTTAATGGAAAAGTGTATGAATTATTTATGACAAATCATTCATTGTCATTTCATTTCTGGAGAAAGAATTCATACGTATTCTACTATGGGAATGACTTGATGTCCAGTGTCCGTCTGTCTGTCCGATTGCACGGCTGAACTTTTTGCGATTTTGTTTCGGGAACTCATTTAGGACGCTTAGTTAGATGGAAGTCAATTTTTTTCCTGATCCATTTAGGTCAAAGGTCAATATGTTTTTCATGCAACAAATGTTCCATATGTCCATTCAAAGGTATTGTGAAGGACTATTTCATGGTGCATGAAATTTGGGGGTGGGGTCCACCCTTGACCTGGGGGCGTGGTCATCGTCAAATGGCGAAAAAATAAAAGCGCTATATGAATACAGTCGTTGTACGATTTATTTGCACTCTAGTCAAGAGCCCTAGAAATTGAAATGGCGAAAACACATTTACAAAACAAATTGGGAGTATAAGAGTTGTGTAAACTTTGCAAGGAAATTACAGAGATTATAATGTATTATTTTTTATGTTTTATGACACGGGCAATCCGGATTTATTACTTTGGCCCTAATAACATTCGTATGTAAATGGGACTTTTATATGTTGACGACACTGACGCAATCATTCATTTATTGTCCATTATAATAAGAATCTCATTATGTACAAGTAAATTACAGGGTTTTGGTGTATTAGAAGGCGTATATTTATAGGGCGAAATTCTAGAATTTTTTGTGTAACTAATTTGGCATTTATTGTTAGTCTTGTAGCACTTGTCGTCGATTATAAGTTTTTTGGTGATGAACACGAATTAGTCAGTTACTCTTCTTCATTAGCAGCGTCTGGAGGAGGCTGGGCGGATTTTTCTTCAGGGTCTTCGTCACCGGACTGAGCGTCCTTAATCGCTCTTTGAGAACCTGAGCCAGATTGATTCTCATTTTCATCTTCGATTTCCTTCTGTTCACTGTCCCCCGAGCCGTCATTTCCCCCATCGTCATCTGCCGATCCGCAGTTGGAGATCCATACCTTCTTTTTCAGGGCTCCGGACCGAGTTACAAAGTCATTTAACTGTTGGATTAAGATAGGATTTTAGTTCCTGATGTTTATGTTGTAAAAGTTTTTCAAATTGGATTGAAAAGTTTTTCAGAGTTTTACCCCTTCCAGAACGCCCATCCCACTTGTAACTTTACCAACCACGACATTGACCCCGTCTAATGCCGAGATCTTCTTGGCCAGGATCATGAACTGTGATCCGGAGGAGTCTAATTTCATACGTTATAGGTATTAAATTACTATGAGCACGGGGCGATTTAAAAAAATTAAAATCCACCTCACCTGGTCCGGCATTACACATTGAGACGACCCCCTTTTCGTCGTGTTTTAGCCTAAATTGTCAAAAACAGGTTTGAAATCAACGTAATTGATGAAAATAGCAAAGCGTTTGGTCCTTAATTACTTGAAATTCTCATCTGGAAAGGAAGCTCCACCTCGTCCGGTATCACCCCCTTGCCATAGGATGTCTGGGACAACTCGCCGGATCTGAGAACATTTGTAACTCGGTCCCTTCTCCCCCGTACAGAGACACCGGAAGTTCTCCGCCGTCATCGGCACAATATCAGCCCTCAGTTCAATTACAATTCGACCCAGCGAGTCTTCGTCTGTTTCCAATTCTAGAAATACGGTTGGGCGAGGATTCTTTTCCGCATTTCCTTTAGCTGATGACCGTTGATCTTCAAGAGCACTTAATGGATCTACTTTCCAGTATAGTGGGTAGTAGGAAGTCATTTCCATTACTTTTTCGGCTTTTGCAAAGTCTTTTAATTGCTGCTTTTTGCTGTAGACTGGTTTCTAGACGTTAAGATAATGTTACACTCCTGGCATACCAACTTAGAAATTATAATGAAATCATTTTTACCGTTGCTTTGATCCGTCTGTACATCTCCATGTTATCAAATGCAATTTTAAGGAACTTCTTGTCTCGGTGGATGCTTCGCTGGTTCATCGAGTCGATCGGCCTTCCCAAGCGATTATCAACGGTGGCCTTAAGAAACCAGTAAAAACTGCTGTATTTTGATGAAATTTGCATTAAATTAATTTTCCAGCATTAAAATTACCGGATCCTTCATGATCTGAGCGATCCGTCCCAACATCCGAGCATTTTCCCTCTCCATATTCACAAAGTTCTTAATGGACCGATTAAAGTTTGCTGGCGTTGTGTACGTATTTCGGATAACAATAGGACTGCTGCTGTCGACCATCGGTTTTGCCGTATTAATTCGCTCAAGATGCAAGTCATAATCATGTTTTCGGAGAGGATTATTGGGATCATCGGACCTTCGAGCTCTTGTAGATGCTTTAGCGGATTCCCCCTGTCATAATCACAATTAGTTACTGGAATAATATCTTTTGCTGGTTGTTAGTTTTAGGAATAACTTTAAAATCCTGACTTTTGTCTGGGGTTTATTTGCAGGAGCCGATTTTCCACGTCTCGTAGACTGAGCTGAAGGGCCAGGCATACTAACGGCGACGGAAGCGTTCACTCAAATGAGGGCCTTCAATGCAAGGTTTCGAAGAAACTAAATGATTTTCGACTTGTCGAACACTTGTCGAACGGGTTATCGAACAATTTTGGCGTAGGTTATCGATAAAAATATCCTTTGTCGATTCGCTAACTTGACGGCATTTTAAAGGTAAAGGGGAACGTTACTATAGAAATTATTATTAGGACCCCTTTGCATATCGCCATAAGTTCCATAAAATCTCCATTGTAAGTTCCAATTTCACCTTATCCCTGAAGAAACGATGTCATAAATCTTTTTTTTATTTTGTTTCTGTATTCATAATTCCATACACTTTTTTGTTAAACAAGTTTTTGTAATAAAACATTTGATGCTGGTTCAGCCAGATATGATCCAATATTTTTAATTAACTTTAATTGAAGTCATCAGTCATCATATTAAAAAAATATCAAAATGGGAGCTACTTATTTAAGTTCCACAAATTACAAGTCCAACATGGTTAAAACAAGGTAGAGTAATAGCTGGAGACGTGATATTCATTTCAATTCCTTACCGTCTCGAACCGAAACCAGATAGGAACTTTAATTAAAAATTTCAGTATGAACTATGAAGTTAAATGCTGTGAAGATGACGGCCAACCAGTCTTACCAATGCCATCAACCACATACTGCGATGCCTTGGATCCATGTAAATAATAAAATCATAATTATGTCATGCATCATCTTAGCATATAAGACAGGGATTTAAAAAAATCCTGGTTTGGAATTTTTAGGTGATCCACAAGCTGATGTTGTTAAAGGAGCCCTCGATGACCTGGCATGTTTGGCCGAAAAGCTTCTTGGGAACAATAGGAACTACAGAATGAATTGCCTCGAGTACGGAGTACGTTTCAATTTCACAGGGCTTCAAAATAAGTTCCTCCGAAATAAGTCCCCACTTCCCATTCTTTAAGTTTTAAGGCTCTTTTATCTCACAATGTTAAGCTAAGGGACGCTATTTAATGTTTTTGCGGTAACGGCATTTGTTATTTAACCTTAAGTTTTGAAAATCTTTCCCCGTAGAACGAATTGACAAAACTACGCCAGGAATTAGAATGCTGTATCCAGTGCAAAGAGGAACTAGAAGCTAATCTCGATGAGCAGGATGAGGAGACACAGGGCTTGGAAATGGCGTTAGATCAAGAGACTCAGGCAAGGATTGATTTGGAGGACCAAGTAACAACGATTCAGGAACAGTTGGGACGTTTGAATCAGGATTTGTTGGCCGAAACGCAAGAGAAGCTTCGAATGCAGGAGTGCATTAATGAAATGCAGTCCGAATTACGGACATGCTGCGAGACTTTAGGGAAACTGGAGCTGGAAAATCAGGAGCTGCTCCGGAACTGCCACTCCCACCAGGAGCATATTCAGACCAAGGAAAAGGATTGTTGTGGATTGCAGGAGGCTTTGACGAAATGCTGTAAATGACATTTACTTTGACGTATTTCAAATTATTTTGATTTAAGCCCCACGAAACAAGTCCTCACTAAAATATAGATAAAGGATAAATTTGATCTTTGAGTAGATTCAGAAAAAAATTAGTTCCCTAAAACTAGTTTTGGCATGGGAAATGAGAGATAATTATCCGAATTAATACCTACCCCCGAAATAACTCCCCCTCCCCGAAAACCCTCCCGGCGCATTTTAAAGGGTTAAAAAATAACTAAATAACTCCTCAGAGGGGGGGAGAATTCCAGAGGGGTTAACATACATAAGAAAACCATGCAACTTGAAAAATCCAGTAATAGTTTGCAACATTCAAAGACTTTGGACACATATAACAAAACTGTACAGCAATTCATTTCTTACACAAAGTTTTCAGACATTTAATGAAACTTTTACAGGTGCAAAAGTAGATGAACTTCAGCAATGTATAGAAGAGCTGACAAATGAAATCAACAGGCTTAAGCGATGCATCTGCGAGCTTGAGTGTCAGGCTAATCGATTCACGGTATACCGATTCGAGAATTTAATGATTTATTACATTAATTTATTCAATAATAAATTAAATTCTGAAATAAAAATTATATAGCTAGACATGGAAAGCGAAAGAACGAAGGAATGCACGGACAGAGCAAATCTAGAAGCAAAAATTGAATGCCTCGAGGGTGAGTTGAAATGCCTAATGGAAGAGAAGGACACAGTTTGCCGGAAATGTAACGAAATTGTAAGCCTTCATCATGCCGAACTGGACTCTTTAAAAAACGATGTCGACAACTTCAAGGAACTCTACGAAGAAGAGAGGAAAGCTCGAGAAGAGCTAGAAAAACGGCTCCGCGACTGCGAGGAACAGAAAGCTCAGCGATCGCAACAGCAAGTACAACATCAAGAAGTACAGAAATCCGAGTATCATAGTAGGATAACTCGATTACAAACCGACTGCGAATCGTATCGAAGCAATGTCCACTCCCTACAGTAAAATACATATTTTTTTCTAAACTTTTAAATAAAAAAACTAATTAACTACAATCTGCTTTAATTTACTTAGACAGGAACGAGATACTCTTCATGGAGCAAAACAATGCCTCGAACAGCAAGTTGAAGCCATCGAAGCCGATAAGGTCAAGCTAGAAACTGAACTTCAAGCACTTAAAGCGGAGCAGAGTACATTTCCAGTTACAGAGAAAGCGACTTTCACTCCCGACAAACGCCAGGAGCTAACGGAGCTATTACAAAAAGCGGAATTGGACAAAACTGATATTGAAAACAGAAACGAGATCCTCAAATTACAACTGCAGAAAAGTACGACAGAGAAGGTAGCTTTCCAATTTCAAAACGAAACCTTGGCCGAAGAACTAGAAAAAGCTAACAAAGCGAAAGAACGGTTCCAAACGGAAAAGGAAGATCTCCGTGAACAATTGCAACTCGCAGAGGTTGAAAAAGAACGATCAGACAAGGACAAATTGCGATACGAGGAACAACTCCGTTCTGCGGAATCCGCAAAGATGAATTTGGAAATGGAAAAGAACCGTCTTCTTAAAGAATTAGAAAGTAAAAAAGCGGAGAAAGCAAAGGAAGAAATGCTGCAATATTCAAACCAGCAGTTGGAAAATTCCAAAATTCAAGACGCTCCGAACAAGGCTTTCTCCAGTCATCAATTTGTTGACCGAAGGGAACTTGAAACCTTAAAGGCTGATTACGAATCCAGATTGGAGGGTCTTAAAACAGGATATAAACAGGAGGCTGAAGCTCACTATCGACAGAAGTTGCTTAAAACTGAGAAAAGATTAGCGGAACAGGTTAGTTTGATATGTTCAAAATCTGTCAAGTTGTTTTGACAATGCAAATTTTCAACAATTATTTGTTAGTATGAAAACCGCTCAGTTCCAGAGGATGCCAATGGGAACGAAAGCATTTCCTCTGACCTCACAGCATTAAATAAATCTTTAAAACATGACGGGAAGAAATTAAGAAAAATGGTTAGAGAGAGGGACGATCATATCGTAGCTCTCCAGGACGTTATCAATGAGATTAAGAGAAAGTACTCCGAGCAACATAAGGAACTTCGAATGCTGAAAATTAAAATGCAGAACTTACAATCAGATCTGTCACAATTGGAAGCCCAATCCACCAAAGAGAGCGAGGAACTCACAAAAGAAAATATCCGCATTTCGTAAGCATTTCTATCTTCATTTTCGTATGTTTTAATTCTAAAAATAATATGCAAAAGTTAAAACCCCCAATAACTCCATTTAAGTAACGTTTCTTCGGACTTTGTTCCAATGTAATTAACATTAAATCATATCCATTTAAATTCCCTAGTCGTGAAAGGAAGGACATGGAGACCGAGAAACTCAAACTGCAAGACGAAATACGGGCTGCGGAGAATGAAAAACTAACTCTCGAAAGCCTCTCAATAATGAAAGATCGAATTGAGACGGAAGTGACAAAGTTAAAGAAGGCCATTAGTCAACAATTGGTCGATCGGAGTGAGCTGGAAAAGGTGCAGGCGGAATATGAGGTCAAGCTTCAGGACGTCCGAAATCAATTCGAGAAACAATTAGAAATGAATAGGCAGCTTGCTGAAATTAATGAGTACCTTGGGAAGCAAGTAAGTCAAAATGAAATCTTTTAGATTCATTTGTATAACAATATCCTTTCTCACCATTCAAAGGTATCTAATCTTTAAATTTAGAGTCAAGACCGAGCTTTGGTTGACAAAATCCGGGATTCCAATGAAACCCTTCTGCGAAAGGAACTGAATTCCGTTAGCAATTCCTGTCGAATGGACACGGAAAAATTAAAGAAATTACTCAGTCAGAGGGACGACGAGATCATGTCTCTTAGGAAAGCGGTTGGTCTCCTTAAGACGAAGTATGCGACGGAGGCTCAGAGCAGAGGAAATCTTATGCAAAAAGTCCAGATATTATCAACAATTAGCCAGGAGTCCCTTATTGATATTAGTCCAAGTAATAACAACATTATATCCCGTGGACTACAAACCCCAGAGTGAGCGTGATCCCCATAAACCCTGTATTTAAATTATCCGTGATTAAGTCTATTTGTATTTAAATTGAAGCCTATGAAATGAAACGAACTGTAAGTAAAGATGAAAACTTAAAAAGTATAAACCCCTGTCTTTGGCATCTATATTTATAAAAGGAGCTCATGCAAGTTCATACGACTTTTGTAGACGGATAAATTATTTAATTAAGTTTGGAGACCTTTTTAGACTTGACTAAACTTCAGTCCTGATATTACTCTAACTTAGTTTTAGTGAACTTCTGAGATTGTATGAGCGTAAGTGTACTCCTCTAGAAATCTAGAATGAACAATTTTGAATTCACAGAACAGAATTTGCAAGCCTTAAAATGCTCTTATTGTACAAATCCATACTCTTTGGTTGGGCTTTGTCAAAATTATCATTACGTTTGTTGCGATTGTCAGAAGGCTTTTCCAACCTGTCCAATTTGCTCTGGTTTTTATCTACTACCGGATAATTTGCTCTTGGACACTATTCTTGGACCTGTAAATGAAGCGAAGCAAATCTGCATCCAGAACCCTAATGGGGTTGAGAATCTGTTAGTTGAAGCACAAAAAGGTAAAACAGCAGAATATTGGATATAAATCCTGTAAATGATTGAATTTAACTTGAGATTTGATTTAATTAAAGTTCGAGTAAAAAAATCTCCCGTCGAAAAGTGCAAGGAACACGTCTTCCTTGGAATTTGGGAAGGTCTGACTGAATTTATCTTTTCGGGCTTAACAGGAAAGTCAAAAAAGAAAGTTTCCCTTACAGAGTTCATGTCAAAAATACTGTCAAAGTAAGGGCCACAAAAGTAAATTAAGATTTTGACAGTCGCATATACAGTCTTTTCAATTTAAAGAAAACAATATCATTTGCAGAGTCACTCGGAAAATGGGGAGGTCAGTTTACAATTGGGCACTTCTAAAGAATCCGGATAAAAAGATGCTTCAAGTCTCACTAGGCTTACTTGCTGTACTCATAGGATGCAAGCTGTCACTGGAACATATTTTGAAAGGAAGTGGTTCCAACACCCCGACAATAATTAATATTCCTGGAGAAAGCTTTAAGAAAGCCTTGTAAATTGATTGCTTGTCACAGATTCATCCCTTATAAACCTTTGTTTTGTTTATACGTTGTATTAGTTATACATACATTATTCATGCAATATAGTTCTGCAGATCATGTAGAAAGTAATGTAGTTCGAAAGCTTAAGAAGTGAAAGTTAAGAGAAAGTTGGTTCAATACCTTCCCTTTCTCCATTTCCTACCGATCAAATTAACTTCTTGTCCTTAACGTTCCGAACGTTTGTATTAATCATTAAACTTATTATTGCCTCATCTGTGTACAGTCTGTTTATCCATACAGTAAGTTTCCTTATCAGTGAAAGTCTGAAGTCTATAAAATCATATTAAAACGGTGTAAAACGAATGTGTATACCGAAAAATCGGTCTTAATATTAAATGTTTAATTAAGCTGTAAATTGGTTGTATTTGCGTTGATTTTTAATTAAAAAAAATAATCCATAGGTTGGAAGGGAAAGCATTTATGCAGTACTTTAATCTACATAGAATAGACAGTACTTTCTCTTTATGTACAGACTTACACTAGTCACAGAGGGACTAAATCCTGCGTGCGGTGAAAGTTAGGTTAGGACTAGAATGGTAGATATTTATTTCGAGCTCATCTCCAGAAAGAATTGAAGTCGAATCGAAACATTTATTTATATCATTAATTTGTTCCCAAATTACGGATCGTTTTTAGACGGTTCTTCAAAATTTTGAGTTAAAATTAAAGGAAAAAAATGTCACAGAGCAATTTAAAAGCCCGAAATGTTGGACCTCTTATTCAGATTCTCAGGAATTTTCTCCTCGGGGTAAGCGATTTGGATTTCCTATTCCTTATTTGATTTTTGAAACTTTAGTTAGTTTGGTTTGGTTTTTGGTTTGATTTTTCGTCAATACACAATACGATTTTTTGATAATCTTAAATCTAAATCGGGGAAAGGGTAAAGTACCAAGCGATGTGCGATGGTCTATGGTCTGATGTCTGATCATCCGACTCTGATGTCGATAATCCGTTCCTACTGGTCAATCTGATCGATTAGCTGAGCTAATCGATCAGACTGACCAATTTTAACTAATCGAGCTAATTTAGCTCGATTAGTTAAAGTTGATTTTTATACATAGAATCCAGAATTCTTTATTTAAAGTTCAACACTTTCCTTTCTAGAGAAAGCATGTTCCAGAGAGGGCTGCATTGAGATATACTCCATTAGTATCGGCTAGGGATCAGCCACCGCCGATTCTTCCGGAGGGAGAGGCTCACAAAATGTCAGCGAATCATTATGTGAAACGTGATGGACGGCGAGAGGCTGCCCCTCCAGTCCTTGTAGTCGATAACACTCAAAAGAATCTTTTGACCAAAGGGTAAGTAAAATATTTTAAAATTCATAAGAGCTTTGCCTATTTTTATATACCATTTTTTCAAATTAACCATTAAGCTATTTGATTTTTGATTTTTAGAGACAAAGCCCCTGCCACAGCAAGTAAAGCCCCACCAACACCTGGAAAATATTGGCAATGGGACTGAAATAATTTTAATTTTGAGGTTGCAGTTAGAAAACTTTCACCTTCTAAAGTCCAGATAGTCGAGATTAACTATTCATTCATCATTGTTCGATAAATAATGTACGTGTACCTTTCGAAATTTAGTGTGCACCGATGCTCTGTGTAAGCGTAGCAAAAAACGCTCCAATAAAATATGCCGATTGCAAACCGGAAGGGCAATTTTTTCAAATGATATTTATTTGATCTATCGGCTCATATGGATGGATGTATATGTAGGCATACGATAGTTTACCAAGGAAGTTAACTACCATGGTGGATGGTGGATTTGTAGTTCAGATTTGTTGTTTATTAAGGAGTTTATGCTCTTACAATTGCAGGTCTAATTAATCAGTCAAGTGCAGTTCGAATCTAGAACCATGAAATTAAAATCCGTTAATTAGTTGCAATGGAAAATTATTTCTTTTATTAGGTGGATAAATGAACTTGGTGCAATTGAGATTCAGGACCCTTTATCTACTCGTCTACTATATACAGCAATTAGGGACATAATATGAATGATGCATGGCCTTTTCTATCATTTCTAAGAGACTGATGACTGGACGTGTATGAATGAACCAGTAAATGTATGCAGGCTGCTGACTTTATCTATTCCATCCTATAACTTTCATGAGCAGCTAAATATGCATGAAATGCAAGAAAATTATGATGATTATGTGATTATGGTGCGGATGATAAATCACGTACGACCGAACACAATGAAACGTAAATAGAGAATCGGAATTTTAATAAACCAATTAATAACATCGAATAGAAAATAAATTTAACTCTAACCAAATTAAAGTCTTTCACCGGACAGAAACATGAAGTCAGAATATTTAGACGAACCATTAAAGAATTCTCTTTAGTAGCCCCCACCATAGCTACCGCCTCCGTAACCACCGCCGTTACCCCCGTAGCCACCTCCATAGTTGCTTCCGTAACCACCGCCGTTACCTCCGTAGCCACCACCGTTTCCTCCGTAGCCACCTCCATAGTTACTTCCGTAGCCACCGCCATAGCCGCCTCCGTTGCCACCGCCGTAGCCACCGCCGTAACCACCGCCGTAACCACCTCCGTAGCCTCCGGCACCGCAACCATATCCACCGCTACCGTAAGCAGAGTAGGATGAGCCTTCATAATCGTCCCCGCCATAACCTCCTCCGTATCCTCCGCATGGACAGCAGCCTGAAATATTTAAATAAATCCTTGTTATTGATAACGATTACACGGCCGATTAGGGCATTAGCATAATCTAGAACTCGAATGATATATTAAAAGAGAAATTATTACCACCATATCCTCCGTGACCTCCATAGCCGCCGCCATACCCGCCTCCTAAATTAGAATAAATAGATAAGGAATCATTAACTCTGTACATCACTAACAAGCATTAAACCGTTTTAATCTTTTAAAAATAGAAGCCTTACGGTGTCCCCCATAGCCACCTCCGTAACCTCCTCCATAACCACCTCCGTAGCCTTTTCCATGCTCTGTAAAATGAAAGAAAGTACTTGTAAAATATTTGGTTACAAACGAACGATTATTGCCTGATAAAACTTTAAAGTCTACAATTATATCTGAATAGGAATACTAATCATAATCATGTAAGTACATATGGCTGAAAATCTCTAGCTGATAACTGAAGAAAAACATACTGTAGCCTCCATTATATCCCGCATAGCCATAGCCACGATTACCTACGAATATGGATTGGAGGTACTTAACTAAATATCTAACCGACAAACTACAAATCATAAAATATTGATAACTAATATCTTACCATATCCTCCATCACCATAGCCTTCACCGCCGTATTCACCTCCACCATAACCTGCAATCAATTAAAAAATTAGATTTAGCAAAAACTATTTTACTTCGAAAAAGCGTTATCATAATCATAGTTTTTTAAACATTTTGAAATTTAAATTCCACCAACCTCCTCCATATCCGCCGCCCCCATATCCGCCACCGTTACCTCCGTAACCACCCCCATAACCTCCTCCTCCATAGGCTCGTTCACCGTAAGATTCACCACCTGGAATAAATATCATTGACAAAATTAAAATCTTACCCTTCAAGGAATTCTCAACTAAGTGGTGTACTGAAATGATAAGTGAATGATACCTTTGTAACCTTCGGCACCTTTGTAGCCTTCGCCACCTTTGTAACTGTCCCCTCCTCCGTATGACGCTCCTCCAGCGTACCCTGCAAGAATTTTATTTAGGTGTAACTTTCCTTTAATTGACTTCATCCCACAAACTACGATTTCAAAATGGAACTCTAACCCTTACCACCGCCATTTCCAGAATATCCAGGTCCACCGCCGTATGAACCGCCTCCTCCATATTCTTCCGCAGCTCGTCTTTGGGGTTGGCTTTCATGAGTAGGGATTAAAGGTTTGGGTTGACCAGGAGCGACAGATTCGGGATGCCCCGCTTGTCGTTTGGCTAATTCTCTCTCGGCTGCAAACGCCCCAACGGCGAAGCTTGCCAAGAGAATGAAGGCTAACTGCAATTAAAATGATATATATTAGGTCACATTTTTAGAATTTCTTAAGGCTAGGTGGACATAAAATTAAGAAACGAGATTTATGACTTTACCTTCGATCTCATTTTCACGTGCTACGCGAGAAGCCTACGTGAATTTAAACTGTAGATGTAAAGGTTAATGAAAAATAACAGAAATCAGCTAAAGAAATGTCAAAGAATGAAAGAAGAGAGAAACTTCAATAGACTACTTTCTTCAAGGGAAGACAATTTCCGACTGAAGTAGCAATTTAACAGTGACTCAGAATGTAAACTTGCCTTTATAAGATAACCGTCAAATGGTTGCTAATTAATTCAAATGTTTAAAGGCGACAAGGTTGATTACCACTTTACCAGTCTCAACATCTAATTAGTTTGGAAAAAGGAACGACGATAAACACACATGCTATGCATAGATATGATACAAAGATGATCCTACAAAACTTTAAGATTTCAATAATCTAGCAGGATACAAACAAGGTCATAGTTGGTTGAGTATAGTCAATAGTTCAAAACCTTCGTATTCAAAAAATATTATCAAACAACGACTTCAAGGTTTTAAAATTAACAGAATATGTCAGGGGTTTATATGTCAATCCTCAACAAAATACAAAACTTCGAACATCATATAACATGCATCACAAAGTTGTGAGTAAAATAAGTACACATGAGCTAGATAACAGAATATTTCCATAATAATCTACACTACGGATAAAGCTTAAGATGACCAGTCACTTTATCCACATCACTAACAACTCCAAATACAGCCAGGACAGTTTGAGATCCAGCAGGAATTTGGGTAAGTCCAGCATCTTCAATCTTTGAATAAGGTAAACCTGCCGTCTCTGCTTTGGTAGCTAATTCATTTAGTTGGTCGGTGCTGTCACATTGAAGAATAATTTTCCTCGACCTGTAGACAAATGTAAATTAAATAATTTAATTAAATCCGTCTTGCGATAATATCAAAGACCACAAATTTTCCTAACCATCACCATTGATCGGAATATTTATTGCTTTTAATTGGTAACTAAATCATATCGTACCCATTTTCGTTCCATTGGAGAAGAGGGCCACCGAATATGTCTTGCTTGCTTATAAGGTCTTGATAAATTCCAATAGCAGCATGTCCTACCTGCGAGATTAAGATAGTTCATTGGGATTAGTGAAATGTCGCATTTAACTAATTATTCCGAACTCGATTACGGCAAATCCCAGTTTGTAAGTTTCCAGTTTTGCATTATAATTCTGAAGCATGTAACAAAATAAAACAATCATGAAATGAAAGTGCGATTAAAAGATTTAGAATTATCTTATCATATAATAATATGTCGAGAGGTAAAGGATAAAGTGAGGGCTATTTTTTGTACAAAAAATGCCAAAAATACCAACCCATGGTCTCATCGATATATTATCGAAATTATGCATGAACTCGCAGTGCCACATTAACATTGTATGGCTTATTCCCGTTTTAAAATACATTATTTTATATATAAAAAAAAAATCTAATCAAGAAGTAAGAATGAACAATGCACGGGTCTTTTAAAGTCCGGTTAACCCAGGCCTGTGAAAAAATATACGAAATTGTAGATACCTGTGCAGCCATTTTGCCAGGAGTCATTGGCAATGACGAGTTGACAACGAAAACCATTTTGTACTCCTGATACATCTCCGATGAGTCGTCTTCAGGTCCTCCAGCCATTTCCTGATTTTCAAACACCCAAGCAATAGCTCCTTCCGCAGTGTCGCCTCCAGTCTGTCGAACTGCCTTGATATTAAATTAAAATGGTAAAACATTGGTAATTTTATTTGTTGCTTTGAAACTTTGTTCATAACATAACTACCATTTCTGCCACCGGTCTAGAAATGCCCATTGCAATGAGAGAGTCTACGATATCCTTTGCAGGAGAAATGGTAACGTCTACCGGCGGAACAGGCTGTCCAAGGGGTTGACCATCCGCTTCTTCACCGTCTCCTCGCCCTCGATCCATTTTTACTAGAACAGCGTTTGAGTGGTAAACAGTTGGATAGTTGAGTCTGAAATGTAACAATGGTACAGCGTTTAATATTCGACATTAAGAAATTTAATTGTGAGCTGCCTAATAAGTATAAAGTTGAAGTGCATTTAAGCCTCAATCTCAAACTCTCAACAGTCTGAGACTTAACATGTACGATGTCATTAAAGTTAAAGATCAAAGTGATCAAACACCTAACGAATAAGAAATACGCATCATTCATTTGGCATTTTCCATTTTATGGCTATTCATGTGTCATGTAGTCATGGCATGAAGATGCACGTCAGGTCAGATGTCAGATACTCCCTCTGCTCAGGTTTGTAAATTGTAAATGAATGTCATACAGTCATACTAGTCCACAGTCAAGTCATACATCATAATACATAATAGCGCTGGTGGAAAAACCGTTTTCTTCCCGGTAGCAAAAATTCGGCCAAAAAATTTACCGATTACCATTTTTCGATTTTTTAGCATGTCCAATGTCCAATCCATTGTGAACAGCAAAAATAATAAAAAAAGGTCCTCAAAATTTTTGATTTCCCGATGGCCCAAAAAATTTCCCGATAGCATTGCTACCACGCTACCACGGTTTTTCCACCAGCCAGCGCATAATAGTAATACTAGTACATACTATGTACTACATAGTAATACTTTTGACTTTTTTGCCGGAAACAGAATCTGTGATCTCTGTCCCTTGCCCTTGTCTGGCTTATTGGGTATTGATTGTTACGGCAGACGGGTTGAACCGAACCGCTAAAATGCTAAAAACGTTCGGCTTTGGCATTAGGCATTGCATATTGCATCATTGCATGGCTTTATCATTTTGCATTTCACATTTAATTTAAAATGAAATGAAGAAATGATTAATGCCTTTAATGCTTAATGATTAAAAAGCCTTACCCCGTTCGCAGTTCCGTGTACTGTACTGTGCTGTGGTGCCAGCCAAAAAGGCAAAAACCCTGACGAATTATAAATTACTTTTCGCCTCTCCTAGAAAACTGAAAAAAAGAACCCACAAAATCTGTCAAGAGCCTCAAAAAAGCTAGCTAACCTCCTTTAGGGAAATTGTGGTGTTGAATTTTCCCGCCCCTTTTTAAAACCAGTGGAGGTCTCTCCTTCATCTCTATCCCTCCTCTTCTGACACAAAACATCAACGAGGCCTCCGTTAGAACTGCCGACTGCCGATTATAGAACTGCTGATGTGCGCTGCCGACTGAGGTAATTTGTCCATAAAATGACCATGTCTTTTTAAAAATGATCACTTTGATATTTAAACTCAACATTTATGTATGTAGACATGAATTGGAATGGTCAGTTACAGTCTGATACAGATCATTTCATCCTGCTCCATTATTGCATCAGAACACCATGCAAAAGGGACAGGTAGGGTAGGTAGGGAGTCGCACTACACCCCAGCCATGCTCCCGGACGCACAACTCCAGCCTATACTGCGGTAGGTAAGGAGTCGCAAGTCACTCCAGTTCTCCTCCCGCACGCACAACTCCAGTTCATATTGTGGTAGATGGGGAGTCGCAAGTCACCCTAGTCCTACTCCCACAAGCACAACTAACTCCAGTCTGTACTGTACTGTGGTTGTGGTAGATAGGGAGTCCCAATTCACCCCAGTCCACCTCTCGCACTCATAACCTCATAGCATTCATACCTTGCATATCAAATATTACTATTCAGTTTGAATATCAAAAAGCAAAGCTAATTAATTTTTTAACAAGACATGTGCAGTATGCACATAATATGGTAAGTTATGGACTTACCTGACCGCATTTCTAGAGTCGGTACTCGGCAGTTCTAACTACAACCGAGCCATCAACTTCAACGAGCACATTCTGTGAACGAGCACAACTTCACAGCTGCTCCTCTCGATTTAGCCTTGCTTTGTTGTTGGTTTGTTCGTGGTTTCGTATTGATCGTAAAATCTGACTGAGCCTCAGTCCTCAACCCTTTCTTTTTTAATTTCTTTTCTTTTTGGTCATATTTTTTAAGATCAGAGAGTTGACGAGAAATCCACCTCTATCACATATCACAGACGGCCCTTCAGTCAAAGTTGATAAACTATACGGCTCGGTTGCCACCAAATCACAAATCAATTGTGAATTGGCTTCCGCGTTCCGGTTCCGCTGCTCTTAAAAAAATGAAAAACCTCTGCTGTCTGATGAATAGTGCTGAAAGCTGAAATATGACATACAAAATATAATCCTCAAAACTGAAAACTCATTTGCCCGTTGTCGTTTCACCTTGTGATTCTGTACTGAACAGTCAGGCAGGCAGGACTCTGTACAAGTCACAAGTACGCTTAATTTATGAAATAGTAGTTTTTTATGATGAAATATATATGCAATTCAAAATAGGTAACGTTTTACTTTCAGACTTTCTGCTTTCAACTTTTGGATTGCATTGGTTCGTTAAATGAACGACCAACGAACTTCATTTGTCGCTTTGTGACAAGGGATTTCGGATATTCGGATTAATGATTTTCAATTTTTGCTTGCACTGATTGATTACACAACGAACAATCGGAAAGGTGAAAGGGGTAAGTGCTAAAGCCGGGTTTATACTTTCCCTTTCCCTATGGAATACCCTGGCCTTACCCTTTCCCTAAAGGTAAAATAGCATTTATGCTTTCCCTTGCCGTCCCCATGGCGTCCCCTTTCCCTTTCCGTGCCCTTTCCCTATCCTCATTTATACTTACCTTTCTCTATCCTTTTCTCTTTCCCTTAAGCCCGTTTTATACTTTCACATACCGTTCACTTGCCGTTCCCATGCCATTCACACTACTTTCCCTGTGCTCATATATGCTTTCTTTTTCAAACGAGGAGTTTACTTGACCGTTCACTTACCGTTCACTTTTCACTTAAGAAAGTGTACATGGTTAACTTTCGCAAATAAGGAAAACCATTAAACCTACTCACATCCTTTAATTTGAATGCTCCGTCACAGTGGGCACAGTTATAGATAAAATGCCCAAACTCAACCAACGATTAGCGTTGAAACTAATAATTATAAACAAAATCCGGAAACGAATGAAACGAAAGCAACGAGAGATGTCCATTCGATCCATATTCTGGAATAGATTAGATCAGGGCGATCGTATTCTTATCCAAGAACTTCGTCACGATGCATTTTACCACCACAGCTACTTTCGGTAATACATTATTGAGATAAGTATGGTATTACTATGATAAGTATTAATGTATGTATCACTTCTAAATCATCAAATTGTAAAGGATGAGTAAGGAGTTGTTTGATGACATTTTGTCAAAAGTTGGTCCTCTAATCACCGGTAATAGGACTCACTCCCGTCCAATATCTGCGATTGAAAAGCTTGCCATTACGATACGGTATAAAATCTAATTCAGGCAAACCCTTAAATTTTACTGTCTTGTTGCAAAAATTATGACGAGCTGACATGTAATCCAGGTACCTCGCGAGTGGTAATTCTCAAAGTTCCATATCGATGAGCTATAGGATTTCACCGTCATCGGTAGGAAAGATACTTCGAGAGGTACTGTCCGCTATATCAACTACTATGAAGTCCGAATTTTTGCCTATGCCAACATCCGAAATCTGGTCAAAAAATGAAGAAGGGTTTCGATCCAAGTGGAATCATCCTAATGCCATCGGAGCTATGGATGGAAAACACATACGGATTCAAGCACCTAAACTTTCGGGTTCCCAGAACCACAATTACAAAAACTATTTTTCTGTAGTTCTTTTGGCAATTGTTGGTCCCGATTACAGATTTACAGTTGTAGATATTGGCTCTTCTGGATCACAATCTGATGGAGGAATTTTTTCTCGTTCGGCAATTGGAAGGAGATTTAGCAATGGCACACTAGGAATTCCAGGAGAAAAGCGAGTAGGAAAGGAAAACCTTCCTCATGTCATATTGTCAGATGATGCTTTCCCTCTCAAGGTCAATCTGATGAAACCCTTTCCAGGAAAGCATTTGACTCAGGAAAGGAGAGTTTACAACTACAGAATGTCTCGGGCTAGAATGGTCGTAGAAAACAGCTTTGGAATTCTAGCGGTTCGATGGAGGATTCTCCATACTTTAATCATAGCAGAACCTGATCTAGTCAATCAAATTGTGGAAGGAGCCGTTATTCTGCACAATTTCCTTATTGCCAAACGGGACAACACGATAACACCTGACCATCTAGAAAATGGGAATGTCATTGAAGGATCTTGGAGAGACGAAGTCCCCACTACAACAAGCTTTGTTTCTGTCACTCAACAAGGTTCGCATAATTTCTCCAACTCGGCTGCCAGTGTTCGTGAAAAATTCATGGATTTTTTTAATAGTGATGAAGGAAAAGTGCAATGGCAAGGGGATATGATCTAACCGTTTGAATTTATAAATTGTATATATTTAAAAAGTTTGTATGCGTTAGATACTGTATAGAATGTAACAGTTTCGAAGTTTTTAATAGCTAATAGCTTACAAATTTATTAGAAAATCTAAGTTGTTACATTATCATTTAATTATAATTAATGATATCTTATTACAATATGTATTAAATTATTAAACCTTCATGGGCGAGGGATAACTTGAACTGGAAACTCCTTGGGTGACAAACTAACGCCGTATTATATTTACAAAACATTCATAACGCTATAAATATTATTTTTATGCTTGCAATATGTCCGAAATCTCGGCATCAAAAATGATGTTGTTAATATCCCTTTGCAGCGTTAAGTATCGACGATGGTCTTTCTCTGCTATCTTTCTCAATTTAGAGGCCAACATGTTTCCATACAAATCAAATTCATCTTCGTCCTCAACTTTCTTCAACAGTTCCTTCTCAAACTGGTCCATTTTTCTTTTCTATGAATTAAAAATCAATTGTTTAAATAATTCGAGAGAGACATCCAAACAAAATATAGGCAAATTTACATGATTAAACTTCTTATGCAAACGTCCAATCGGTTGCTCTTTACTAGACGGAACAGAATCCACCTCATCATTAGCACTTGAAGGGAACTCGTCCACATCTACGATAGTAAGCTCAATATCACTTCCAAATCCTTCGGTGTCGTACTCCAAATTGCTTGTCGTCCTTAAATAATTTACATATTTACAAATAAACACGTGTAACCTATTTGTAAATTAAATCATATTTTCATACTTCTCATCGGGAATTAAGGTGTCTTTAAGAAACCGCATTGAATCCTGATGCCGGAAATATGGAACCTGGCCGCGTCCGGACCCGCTGGGGTTCTCCATCCTCTTAAGAAACTTTCCAAACTGATTTCTTAAACTGCTCCATACTCTCCAAATTTCATCAACTTGAACAAAAATAGTTTGTAAATAATAATTTTGGACTATTTTAAGTATTTATGTTTCAAAATGCTATGTAATTTACCATTGACTTCGAGTTCAGATGCAATTTCTTGCTTCGCCCTTGTTGTTTTGATTTTGTTAAAATAATCTGGATGTTTTTTTATGTAGAGGCAAGGTCTCTCCTTGACCAATGGAATGAGCTTCTCTTCGAAATCGGTTTTCGTTGACATTTTTTGACAAAATTATTATAAAAGTTCTCGGAAAGGAAAATAAAGTACTTGTCCGTTCAACTGGTGTGAAAAGTGAAAAGTGAACGGTAAAGTCGTGTGAAAAGAAAGTATATATGGTTTTCTGGAAGAATTTCGATTACTTGAGTAATTCCATGAGAACGGACAAGGAAAGAAAGCAGAAAGTATATAACGGGGAAATCGCGTAGGTAACGGCATGTGAACGGTAAAGTCGTGTGAAAAGTGAAAGTATAAAACGGGCTTTACCGTGCTCTCTCCAAGTAGAGCCGATCGCTACTTCGATAGGGAAACCGATAGAGAAAACAAAGTCAATTAGCCAATTATCAATCGTTATTAATTTTAATGCGTAGCGTCACAATATTATTTTAAATACAAATACATTTGAAAGCTTTACGAATATTGAATGTTAGTATTGAATTATTGCGGACAATCCGAATATAATATGTCCCCACAATATGTCCCAACAATTACAAATCAAAGAAATATCCCCACTGACGGGGTGTGGTTTTTCAAAAATCCTCACTTTTCCAAAATAAGCGTCAAGGGTAGCGAAATTCCAAGTGTCCCCACTTTTCGTATATCCCTACTCAAAAATGTCCCACTTATCTTCCAAAAAAAGGCATCAAAGGTAGCGAAATTCCAAATGTCCCCACTTTTTTCGGGAATGTCCCCACGAGCGAAAGGGGGTGTGGTTTTGAGGCCAAATGTCCTCAGGAGCCGTGCTCGCGCATATTCGGCACATCCGAATTATTGATGACGTGATTTTGTTAATACTGTCTGTGTCACTGAAAATGAAGGTTAAATAGAACGCATCGATCTATTCCACTGCTTTATCTTAGAGCATATTTTTTAAGAATTACTTTGAATCCTAGTCATATTTAAAATAGTTATGACCTTAAATAAGTTTGGAAATGGGTTCGTTGATAATGATGTATGAACATTTATTGACACATAATATAATATGTCTAAGAGTAAATTGGTTTTGTTACGTCTGTAAAAAAACATGAACCCATGTCGTTTTAGTTTTTATGGGATATCCTATCCCAATCCACCAAATTTTCATTGAAATCCATAAAATTATTGAATCTCCTTTTCCATTCGATTTAAAATATTGGTTTTATCGAGACCAATGCTTATCAAGTTGTATCGACTCCTGGAGACATTTTGAGCATTTATACTTTCTCTAGGGAATTGGATAGGGAAAGGGCAAGAGCACAGAAAGGCAAAGAGAAAGGGAAAATCCGTTAGAGAAAGTATAAATGACCTTAGAGCACGGTAAGGGGAAGGCATGGTTACGGAAAAGGCACGAGCACGGTAAGCATAAACCCGGCTTAAGTATTTTTTGCATAATATTTGATGTTTGTGTTTGATAATGAATTAACATACTATCATCATCAGTCATCACTTCCATGCCGAATGATGCTCATGAATGCATTATATTCAAATGCTATATTATTTTATTGCCTAGGTTGTATCGTTGTATGTTGTAGATAGTAATGCAGCCTTCTTGTGTGTTGTGTCTGTGCTGATTTTTCTAGTGCCTGTATTCTTGATCTTGTTCTACATTCTATATTTTGTTGGCTGCTATTCTGTCTGCTCCTGCCTCTTTGTTTGCTTGGCTCTTGGCTATCGTTCCTCGTTTCATCGTTTCTGCACAGAATAGTCGCAAGACTCGCAAGTTGCAATCCACAATGGGAAGTGTGAATTGTTAGAAAGACTGTAAGACACTCACTTGATGCTAGAAGTACAGAACTGAACTAGCGTATAAATACAAAATAATAGGCATCAAATTGTGACTATGGATGTGGTAAAAAGAGCAGCAGAAGCAGAGGAACATCAACATAGGGCAAAAGCAAAGGATTGAACATTTAACACATAATATCAAATAGAGAGGACAGGTGAGGAATAAAAAAGTTCATCATATAACACAGCCAGCCAACAAAGACAAACCAACATCCTACACCTACATCTACTTTGTACTTGTACACATCCTATATTCCCATCATAGAGAAATTGAGCTAAAATACATGTAGAGGATCTTGCTAAGAGAAAGAAGTGGTTGATGGTGTTGGTATAATAATAATAATAATAATAATAAAGGTGGTAGTGGTACTGTGGTACTATACAAATGGGGTCTTTTTCTATGTTCCTCATCATCAAGACAGCACAGCACAGGTAAGTTGATAAAAAACTCAATAGGGCATATAATAGAATAATAATGCCTATGTAGAATATTATAATATTGAGTATTATTTTATATATGTATACACATTTGCTTCATACATTATATTATAGTTCAACAAATCCTGTAGTTGATAGAGTACGGACGGACAGACGAGCTGTACAACAATTTATAAAAGTCAAAAACGATATAAAAGGATATTACACTTGGGCATATTAAATTCTATCTGGGATAGGAAGAAGGAATGCTGTTCGTTGGCTTCGGCTCACTTGACTTCCCTTAGAAATATAATTAGTCCTCAATTTTTTAAACTCTAACCAAATTCCGAATCCATTTAACTGCTGGTAAAACTACTACCATTACGATTCACCATTAATTACATCTGACTGCAGACTAGTGCAGCTGCAGACTGCAGAGTTTATTACATCTTACATCACGGTAATTGATGTTAACTATAATCTATCGACACGGTAATATTATGAGCTTGTGTGTTGTGTTGTGTGTTGGTTTGGTCTTGGTGGCAGAATATTTAATTGTTGCAGTTGTAGTTTGTAGTTAGTCATTAGTAATGCGGATTCAGTATCATTGCGAAAAAGTGCAACGAAGCAGCTCAAAGTGCAAAGCTTGAACTGCTTGAAGCTGTCGAGTTGTTGGTACAGAAGTTTGAGGTTTAATTTTGGATTTAGGTAATCAGATTAAAGGCTTAAAGTGCCTGCTAGCAAAGTGTGAAGTACCTAAAAAACACAACCCATCCTTAGTCCTTAGGTAGAGCATAGAGGCAGGGCACAGGGGGTAGAGCAAGAGCAGATTAAAAGGTTTGGATTTTTACCGATTGTTGTGGAGTGAATCAAGCGTAAAGACAGATGCAAATTGCAAAAGCCAAAGGGTGTTTTCAACTGAAACGTATGCCATTTATTTTAGTATTAATTGGAATACTGTAAATTAATCTATCACACCTCTCCCGAAGTCTCCTGCCTGCCTAACTGTTTATCATTATTATCACGATTCTGGTTCGATTTCGATAGTACATAGTACCTTGAAGTTAGCGATACGACATTTCATTTTTTCACTGTTCATTCCAGACGACCCAAAGTAGCCAAGTTGTCGTTTCTGGGTGAATGTGAATTGAATCCGAATGTCATTTTTTTGACATCCTAATCCTAAGTACAAAGTATGAATATATGAATTAATAATTAATCATCTTGTTCTTGACTCTGCCTTGGTGTGTGTGTGTGTACTTTTTTGCGACAGTTTAGATTTTTCTAAAACTGGCCTCCTTTCAAACTTTTTCGTTGTATTCCTATTTTTATCTGGTTCGATCGAGCCCGAGCCTGCCTGACAGTGCCTGAGCCTATCAAATATTTACTTTCGTCAACCCATCCCCAAATTCTGAATCGACTCATAATCGAAAAAGATAATGATAATATATTTGGACCAGGCTGCCACTTTGTTTTGTGTGATATATAAATAATACCAATACAATATTACAATATCAAATACATAGATTAAATTATATTTTGTACAGTAGTACAATGTACACAAATATAGTGAAATATCAAAAATGTCATCGATGACAATATTGATAAATATGGCATCAATATAATGTGATGTCAAATTGATATACCGAAAAATTCAGAAATCCGAACACATACTAATGCTTTTAATCAGAATTATGAAGAATGACATTCATTATATTTAAATTGCACTGTTGGGGACTTTCAATATTGGATTAATAATTCTGTTGTTACGACTTTTACAGCCAGTACCTGACAAGAACATCACGCTCGTTGACTTCGTTGAAGTTCTTATTTAGTCGATGTGAAGATTAGGATTCAAGATCAAGCCCGAATGCGGTGAATAATCGTAAGGATATTCTAAAAAATCTGAAAAAATCTATTCATACGTCGATTCATTGATTTTAATTATATTAACATTTGATTTTAATATTCTTCTCAATTATCTATTCAGTATTTCAGATATCGAATCAGAAATGGAATAAGACTAGTTGAAAAAAAGGTCCAGGATTTATCGGAAATCGGAATCCAGGATCTATACAAAGTGGGCATGGTATCCATATCCATCTGCGTACAACGGATGACGAGGCTACGGAATACCAACCTATCAGTATGGGTTAAGTGCGAAGATAAGATACCATAAAAGGAATAAGCCCTGATACCTGAATAGACCTGAACTGGAGCGTTTTCGCGTTGTGCTAGTGATTCTTCTTGTTCTTATTCATTATTGTTGTTGATTCCTGGTTAGTTGATGGTTTGGACCAAGTGGAAGCAAAATATTTAAATTGATTACGTTTGATGAATGAAATCAATGGTCAATGACTAACGCTTCTATTTGGACTAATTAAACATACAAATAGGAGTTCTTTGTGAAATGTTAAAAGTTAAAACTGATAGTGATTGTCAAAAGGGTGAAAGCGATTTACGTCACGACTCCTGGACACGTGATTTTAAAAGTTTCGAGATTAATTCACTTTAATAGTTACAGCATTTTGAATACAAATATGCTGTGAGAATCATTTATATGCCCTATCAAGTGGATTTGTTGCGTTGCTGGGTCTATGATTTACTTAACGTCGAGTGTAATTTTAATTGATTAAAAGAATCACCAGTTATTGTTCACCAAGGTCGCTACTTCAATCAAAATACAATTATTAAGCAGGAATAAGGACGATATCAGAAATCATTTGATAAGCTGAAGCTAAATTTAATCTATTCGCAATAAGACTTGAGTATGTCTTATAACGAGGTAAAATACATACATTATAATTATTGTGCTTCTATTTGTATTTTTAATCTTTCTATTCCTACTGCTCTACACTAGCAGCACCGTTTTGGTTTTTTAGTTTGTTTTAGTTTGGCTTTATGGCTTTATTCGCTTTTTAAAAAGCAATGCCTGAAATAGCAAATGATTTTATGATTTACGGTTGAGCCGATTTGGTATCCAATTCCAGTTTTTATATGACACTAATCAATTTCAATGAAAATGCAACTGGCAACTGAATTTAGAGATAGTGGTTTAATAAGTAAGATTCAAATCGCCCAATAACAATGACAGCAACTTGGTTATCGTTTTAAATCCACGTGGTGATGTACTGGTACTGGTATTAAAATAAAACTAGCAATCGTAGTTTAATTAAATAAACTTAGTTTTCATATTAATTTTTTCTAAATTACACGATACATGCGTATTTATTTTTTCTTATTCTTAAGTTTTAGTTCAGATTCAGAGGAAAGGAAGCAATAATTATCTTAGTTTCTTACATATATAAATAAAAGACGTATAGTCTGATTAATATTTATTTAGTATTGTAGTAAATGTAGGTTAAATTATTCTTGGCCAAGTCCTCTGTTAAGAACTTGACTTGCATTTATTTTGTACACCTTACACATAATACCGTAAATCTACTTCCGCCACTCATGTGGTTAGTGATATTGCGATTGTCTTTTGTGTGTGTGTTGATGAAGCTGATTGAGCTGATTCTCTTACTCAACCAACCTTCTAAACAAATACATAGCGATTTTTTAAAATTTTATTATGTAGTGGGATTTGCTTTTCGGATGGGATGGAAAGTGGGATATTCGGAATTGAATTAATAGTATGAACGCTACAGCTACAATCGTCCTTCTTCGATCAGATCATTGTCTTTTTATTTTCTAAGTGGCAAGTTATGTTTGATTTGAGGTATACAAGTTGATAGGTTTAGGTTAGGCATGAATAGCATGAAAATGAATAGTTAGAATATAATTAGAATAATAATGAAAATTCAGGGCTCCAGGGTGGTCAGTGGCGACTTTCATTGTGTTTGTGTGGTATAATACTCCTCCTTTCTTTTGATTCGGGGTTACGGAGACTTATCACGTCATTTAAATATTTCAGTGATTTCAGCCTAAAATGTTCAGGGATTCATTATATTGCTAAATAAAACTTATGTTTTTATAATTGACCACCAGTGTCAGATAGATAGATATCATAATCATAAAATATAAGTCGAAGTCGAAAGTAAACGATTAATTGCTTATCTATAAATATCATATCCATATGATAACAGAAGGCACACACATATTCAGATTATGTCAGAGGGATCGGAATGTCTATAACCAATAATTTTGGAAATATAGCATTATATGGGTTTCGGTTTGTGTAAGTGTGCGTGTTGATAAAATGATTTAAGGTATAAGAAATAAGAATGTATACGTAACTAATAATTTATCATAATCTATCAATTTAATTTACCTGATAAAGGCCTGATTGCAGACTAGCTACTTGTTTGCCTCTTGCCTGCTTTCTATGAATGAACGTACACCTTTAAAATGTGATCTGATTTTTACAACGATTGCCTACGTTCTCATTGACATGGTTTAAAACACTAAACATTTAATAATTGTTTCTAGATCATGACGGGGGCTAGCAAAGAAAGTGTTAAAAACAATAAAAAGGATATCCAGATGTTGCAGAACGTAGATCCGGAGTTGATTTTTACGAAGCAAGAGAGAATCGGTAGAGGATCATTCGGTGAAGTTTTTAAAGGGATAGACAAGAGAACCCAAGAAGTTGTTGCCATCAAAATAATAGACTTAGAAGAAGCTGAAGATGAGATTGAAGACATTCAGCAGGAGATAATGGTAAAGTCAAAAGTCTTACTTAAATTGACCATTTGGGACTGGCATGAGTCATCCATTTTTTTACATTTAAACTAAAGGTGCTCAGCCAGTGTGACTCCCCGTATGTGACAAAATATTACGGGTCGTACCTGAAAGGAACTAAACTATGGATTATCATGGAGTACCTGGGTGGTGGATCAGCACTGGATCTAATGAAAGCCGGATCTTTCGAAGAAATACATATTTCTATAATCCTTCGTGAGGTATTGAAGGGTCTAGACTACCTTCATTGTGAGAGGAAACTTCATCGTGATATCAAAGGTGCCATTTTGTTCGGAATGACTATCAATACACGCAACTAATGACTAACTATTTTCTTTAAAGAAGTTTAACATATTATATATTTTTATTTATGCCCATGAAGCCGCTAATGTGCTCTTGAGTGAACATGGAGATGTCAAGCTAGCAGATTTCGGAGTTGCGGGTCAGTTAACAAATACAACATCCAAAAGGAATACATTTGTAGGAACTCCTTTTTGGATGGCACCTGAAGTGATAAAACAGAGTGCATATGATGCTAAAGCAGACATTTGGTCATTGGGAATAACTGCCATTGAACTTGCTGAAGGTAACACTCAACATGTAATTAACATCATGATCATCATTGTTTCATTCCCTCAATTCATTTTTGATACTTTTTTTTATTTATAGGAGAACCACCAAATTCCACCATGCATCCTATGAAAGTTTTATTTTTAATCCCCAAAAATCCTCCTCCAACGCTATCGTCGACTCGATATACAAAGTTTTTCAAGGAGTTTGTGGATGCTTGCCTGAATAAGAATCCTGAAAATCGGCCGACCGCCAAAGAACTTCTTAAGTTTCCTTTTATAAGAAGAGCAAAAAAGAATTCGTATTTGATCGATTTAATCGACCGGTATAGAAAATGGAGGTTAGAAAGGAGCGATGAGTCTGAAACAGAGTAAGATAAAATTTTATAAATAAAAATCTCATTTCTTACACATTTAGAGCCGATACGTAAACTAATTACTTGAATTGGTTTTTCTTTCAGGTCTGATTCTGACAAGTAAGTTTTAAATTACTAATTTAATACGTAGATGTAGTTTAGTTTAAACAATACTTAATATTAGCAAATCACATAACCCTACTCATTTTTTTAATAGTGACGATACATTACGGCGAGACACTGATGTTGATGATCCCTGGATCATGACAGTAAAAGGTCCTTCCGGATCCAATTCATCTTCCTCTTTGGATTCTATTTCCTCTACATCTTCGAGTAGCTCTTTTATCGCTGGCATTGGTGTCAACACTGCTTCGCAGCCGAATTCTCTCTCCCTTCCTGTTGAGGACGAAGATGATGATCAGTCAGATCAAATGCCTCATCAATTGCCAGACGATGAAAGTACCGAAGAGGATCAAGTGGACAACCGGCGAAGTCGAAATTCAGATTATCAGAGCGATGATGCTCCGCATTCTCCACAACATCGGGTTGTAGTTTCATCATCATCAGACGACTATTCCAGTCAGAATGCATTTGCGAAATTTCAAAAATTAGATCAGCAACATCAACAACAGCAAATCAACTACCAAAGAAATCGTTCTGTTTCGCCTCCTTCGGTTACTCAAGGACCGGCTCCTGTTTTTAAAAATCAAATCCATGTACAAAATTCACCGATACCAGGCCCGGCTCAACCTAATCATCATCGAGATCGTGATAGCATGGTTACAGTGGAGAACAATAATTTTGGTCATGCAAAGGTAAGAGAATCGCCTGAACGTGGTAAAATATCTGGACAGAGAGAACAAGGGAGCAAGCCAAGTTCGTCCTCCCATCATCATCATCATCACCAGAAAGGAAGTAATCACGTAAACTCATCTTCCAGTAGCAATGGTGTTGCTGCCTCTGTTTTGACTCCAATGTTGATAGAGGTTAGTTTCTTGCTTATTGAATTTGGACATTATGATTATGTATATTAGGTCATTAACTTTCATTAATTGGGATGTTTATAGATGAAAAGAAAACCTGGGACGAATGGGACTCAAAAAGCTGAAGCACTCGACGATCTAAGACGTGCTTTTGAGTCTGCGGAAGCTTCATCACCCGGATTCTCGGAAATATTTCTTAGGGAGACTTTATCTAGGCTGCTACCTTCTGTTTCCGATGCTCGAATCAAAGCAACTGTAGCTCGCATGTCGAGGTAAGAAGGAACAAGAACACTCGGTTCATTTTAAAGTTTTTATTTAATTTAAACGCGGCCATTACTGAATATGCTGTATGTTTCTGTTTCTTTTAGGGAGAAGTAATGTTTTCGGCGCTTGAGATAAAGAGAGAAATGTTGCGGTTTGTCAAAAATCCCTTTCCCATCACTCTACTACTTTTAGTTGGTCGTCCCAGTACAACTCTAAACTAGTTGATCCCTCCTATTTATAATATGAAGCCAGATCTCGTGACAGTAATCCTTTTGAAGTTGTGAAACGAAGGTCTATGAAGTTTAGATTTACAAATATCCACAAATTCCATAAATGTGTAGACTATTACGATGGCAAATCCAACTAAAATTTACGAGTCGCGCCCACCCCTAATGTGTAATAAAGTAATGGTTAGTTTCTGCAGTCTTTAAAACTATTTAGACAAAATGTACTGGAACATTAATCATAATCAAGTGCTTGTTCAGCCCTTTTGTGCGGCTTGAATCATTCTATAGATATTTACCAATCAGTTGTCAGTGATAAACTCACGCGTTAGCGCTTAATCGGATATCGGATAATGAAAGCTGATATGAAGAAACCACAAATCAACAAGTAAAGTCTTTATTTGATCCGACATATTTGTCAATGTTAGTATCTAATATTTGGAAATTAATTGTTCTCCGTGCCTGTCAAAGTCAATTGTCGGCTTCCAGCAAGTTGAGGTTTCTTGTTCTTCGAAAAGATTGTGAAAGTGATTAAAAATATAAGATAAAATATATTTTACGGAGCATAAAACTGGTATTTTTGAAAGCAGAGCGACGATAATATGAACTATTTTGATCCGTAGTGTCCAACCGTTATCATCTCACGATATTTTATCGATTTTCCCATTTCAAAAACAACATTCAGGATCAGGAGGTAGTTTGCTTCTTGGGTATATGCATGTGATTATGAAAAGGAAGGCAGTTCTATTTTTGACAAGCGATCGGAAGGAAATCCATGCAGTTAGTTCTGTTTAATTAGTTCATAAAAGAAGTATTATGAGTTGTATTTACTTCAAATCACTATTAAAATAATTCTTAATACGTAAAGAATTTTGATGGGTTGTTTTATCGATTGTGTGAACTACGCAAAATTACTAATCTAGAAAATAATCCAAATAATAGATTTATGTTATGCTTCAGATTGTGAAGCTAGCAGCCAGAAGTATTTATATAGTTATATGATTTTGTAATTTGTACATACTCGTTCTCTCTCGTCATTCTGTGAATTCTGATAAGTTGATTGATTTATAGAAATGTAACCATTCCATTCCGTTGAATACTACTAAATTCAACAGTGAGGTATACTACTGAAAACGAATTTACAGTCTCCAAGACATTCTGGAAGTCCTGTCCTGGGCCCGGTTGGTGTGTACTTAAATAATTTTAAACGTTGTCGTATGTCTGTTTACCATATTTACGTCTAGTAGAGTATTTAATTGACATTATCTACCCTGTACTGAGTTGTGTTTAATCCTAAACTAATAGTGAGGAAAACAGCCATTCATATTAGGTATGTGGTTGGACTTCTATCCAATCTAAATTATTTTATCAACCTAGTTTTTAACTACAACTCTCCGATTACTTTGTTTCAGTTTGGCTACTCTACTACTACTAAAACGAAATAGAATTGTCCAACATATTGGAAAGAAATTTAATAGTAATCTAATGTAATTGTTAGACATGACGGAAACAGATAGTGTACAACACTCCACTAAATCGATTATAAATCATGAAATATAGTAGAATTGCATATATTATTATCCGAGTTCCAAGATGTGTTAAAAAATAAACTCCATTGTGCCCCGTGCCATGTTTGGTGAAAAATCTTAACTGCTTATTATTACTTTATTTATCTTTCCAATCTTCGTAACACCGCTAACTATCAAAAAGTATTTGGGTGGACCCGCAACATTATAGATTAATTTCCTGGGGGTAGCGGTAATAAAATTACTTGATGATATTATAGATGTTGATACACTTGTCTTCCCCAACTGATGCTAACTTGCTATTAGAGCCCCAAACAACGGACCATACTTGATCGGAATGTGCTTCACTGAATACGTGAGAGCAGGATTTTGTATTGAGATCCCAAATGCGAACGCTTTTATCTGATGAGCATGTAGCAAAGCTTGTACCATCCGGTGACACGGAAACTCCAAGTACCCAAGAACTATGGCCCGAGATCGTTCCCACGACTTGAAATTCAGTCCTTTAATGTAAAAACAAAAAAATAATTACTTCTTGATAACGTAAGAAATATTTATTAAAACTAATAATAACTAACAGTAACCTCTTACAATGCGTAAATTTTGACGTGCTTGTCGTCTGAGGCCGTTAATAACAATTTGGAATCTGGAGAAAAGGCAAGAGCGCGGACAGGCATTGCGTGGCCTTCCAAAGTTTTAAAGTAGTTCCCAGTCTCTCCATCTAATAGTGCTACTAAACCGTTAGAACCTCCACATGCGATCCACCTGCAATTAGATACATCATATAAAATTCACTTCTAAAAAACCTAAAACCACTTGCCGTGTATTAATAAAGTTATTTATGGATTGAAAACGTACTTTCCATCAGGACTAGTTGCCAAGCTGAGTGCCATTTTACCCTTAGTTTCCAAAGATTTTTCCTTCTTTCCAGTCTCAACATCGAACATTTCAACCTTCCCATCCGCAGACCCCGTCAGAACGTACTTCGAATCTCTCGTAAATTCCACCGTCCAGCATTCTAACGGTCCGGAATCAATAGACTTTTTCTTGTCCCCAGTTTCTAGATCCCAAATACTGATGTTTGAATCCAGGGAAGAAGATGCAAAAAATTTCCCAGACGGATCTGTCACAACCGACACGACACCCAAGGAATGGCCAAGCAGTGTTCTTTCTACTTTTAAGTCTCCTTCGTTATAGTTCCAAACCTACAGCCATACCCAAAAAAAGACAAAAAAAGTCATTCACAATTCACAATCCAGGCCAAGAAATAAAATGTAAGATCAAAATAAAGATGAAACAAAACGATAAGTAATTTTAATTTGTAATTAATTAATTTCATTTGCCTTGACGGTATCGTCGAGGGCTCCAGTAATGATTTTTCCTGAATTAACATCTCCGCCTTCCGGAATGTACCAGTCCGCTGCCCAAATAGCCTCTTCGTGTGATCCTTGCTCTCGCTTTTCGATCGAAAACTAAGAAAAATCAAAAATTTAAAATGCAAAATGAATTCCAGACCAGATTCAATTCAAGACCAAATACCAAGGTCAAAGGTTGATATACTCTTGGTTTCCTGGGTGTCTTTCTTTCAGACACTGACACCCAGGGAAACAAGAGTATATCAACCTTGCCAAATACACAAAAACGGTCAAAGACAAAAGAACAAAATCAATTCATTAAGAATTCAACATATGACATACATTTCACATATTTTACATTTTGCATATTTATTTCAATATTTCCATTGATTTTATTACATTGCACATTGCATAATATTTTTAATTAATTAAACAATTCACAATTTCAAATTTTGAATTCTGAATTTAATGAATAAATGATTTATGATTTATTGTTTATTATTACATATTATTTACCATGATCAAAGATTGATGATACTTTAGTCGTCGAACTGCTACCTGTGACCTGATAGCCTTCTGGCCTGACCCCGATAATCACAATTTCAAAATTTCAATAATCTCCAATTAAAATCTAATTATTCTGCATTAAATATTTTTAAAGCTAAAAAAGTGAAATGTATCCACTTGAAGTTTGAAGTTCATAAGTTATGAATCATAACACAATAACAACCAATTCGGAATTCACGCGTTAATTTTACATCGAGTCTCCGACTTCGTGTATTTTGCGGCTTTCGATTTAACCGCCTCAACGGGTCCAACACTGGCTCAATGCTAAAACATGGCATCTCTTTACCCGACTCGAATAAAGTTGGCTTCGAGTCATTTTCGAATCGGGAATGATGAATTTAATGAATGATTACTTCAATGAAATATTGAACTAAAATCACGTAATTAATGTAATTCTACACTTGTAACCTAACATTTGGGGTTAGAAAGTTAAGAGAAGTTAATCACGCATTTAATCACGGAATGTTTTTTATTGAGTCAATGAAACGGTATCTTCTATTCTATTCATAGCACTATAAAAGTCAATTTTTAAAGAATTATCAATTCCTGTCGGTTTCGACAAGTTAAGTTGACTAAATGTAATCTAAATTCAAACGTAATTAAATTCATAGCTATAGAGTAATATCTTGTACATATAATGGGTGAAAACGAGAATATGTATGAAAATTTTGTACAGTATACGTTTTCCCCATATAACAGAACAAGAAGCATTTATAACGACCGACAGACAAGAAAGAGAGTTATTTAAGGGTATGAATATGAAATTTTAAAAAATCGCTAATGGCCCAAACGTTGAACGCAAACGTTTGCAAGCATTTCAACATTTTGAGTAATACATAATAAGATTACTCCATTTTCAATAGGCGAGCTAACAATTAGTTAAATAGATATCCAGTTAAATGGACAAACCTATTTAATTGCTTAAACACAACAAAAGCATTAACGCACCGCATAGAAAAAGGAAACTTGGGTCTTCTGCAACCTGTAGGGAATGACATAATCTCGGTCTGTCGGCTTTCTACAAACAATATTATGTCACACTAACTATGCATTTTTAGTTAATAATTATGAATAACAAGTGTTAAAAATTACTTCATGTAATTAGAAAAATCTCCTTGATCCCTGCAATTTACCGATTTTGACATCTCTTCGGTGCCTAAGAGTTAAAAACGTTAAAAAAAGGTATGTGGAACTGAGGTAACGTTTCTGTAGATAACGGATCTAGTATATAAAGCTTTGATGCAGTTTTAATTCAATGTCAATTCGATACCAACACCAACTTAACTGGCTTCAACACTAGTTAATATCCGAATTTTAAACCTTACAAAAACAAGAATAGAGTTGGAAAATGAGGTTTTCGACGCTGTTTTTAACACTCATCGCATCTTTCGTTGTCTATGTCTCAGCTCGAGAATACTTTGAAGAAGAAGTTGGAGCCTGGCATCTTCACACTTTCTTATTCGAAATTAAGGAGAGTAGCGTCGACGAGGCTTTGAGTTTCAGGTTTGTCTTGAAAACAAGTGAATTTTACATAAATATATAGATTATACAGGACAAATGTTCATTTTTGGTGAAAACAATTGTATTTTCAGACGTAAACTGCGGGAGTTAATTAACAGCGGGTCGCTTTCGGAATGTTCATTAAACCAGGTTTAAGATTAATTAAAATTCAAAATAAGAAACGTTATGTTTTAGATTTTTCATATTTTTTTTCAATGTTGAATGTAACAGATCTTCATCGGTTGGTATGGGCCATTTCCAGTCTCCCAGTTCGAAATGTGCTGTAACCAAACATCCTTCAATGCAGCTCATTCCTTCATGGCACAGAATCATGGGAACCTCTCCATATTCGTTCATCCCCTGACCATTTACGATGTCATCGACCACACGGAACGGGCTTCTTGGATGGGAGAGCCTGTCATCCTCGACAGGGAATGTCCCTGTTGGTTCCCCGAACTTCCAAAACCTAAACCCTGTCCAGTTTATCCCGAATATCCGGATGAAATACCCACGAGTATGGAAGATTATCAAGTCCCCCTGCCTGGAACGGAAGATTATTGGAATCTTAATAAAGATTTCGACATTATGAAGGATCCTTATTAAAAGTCTCATGTTACATATATGTCATCAATATAATGTATTAAATTAATGCTGTTTTCAAACCGTGTTGGTATTTAATAAAGATTTACGACAAGAATTATCTACTCAAGTCATTATCTCTATTTGTCCTTCAACTGTTTATATAATAATCAGTTACCTGGAATTATATTCCTCACAACATGATTTGCAAGTACAGTTAGAATTTTTAATTTTTCAGCCATAATAAATCAATTACTTCAGACCAACTTTTCATGGAACAAGGGAATCCATAGAATTCATCTGCATCTGTACGTGAATAATGCTATATCATATCGAGTTAACATGCATTGGACTGCTGTTAAATGTCAATGCATACTACATCTACATGATGTGCGAGTACAGATCGAGTATCTGACACAGTTAAGAGATTGATTTGATGGGTTTTGATAAAAAAGCTGAAGCTGATATCAATAAATGCACTTCAGAATTTTGTATAAATTTCAACTCACGCACGATTGCGAGCTAAGCATTCAGACACACAGTCAAGTCTGGTTATATAAATCACAAGACGCTTTTTAAAATGTCACGATTCAGTCTAGCATTCATAGTGATCTCTAGCGTCTTAGCGCTGGGACAAAGCCAGGAGATCTGTAGCATTTATTGCGATGGACGAGACCCTTCCTTGGCGACTGGAGAAGTCCGAGAAGTTGTAGCAGCAACGGTAAATTCTCGGCAAATCAAACTCTTAATTTCCGACACCGATAACATGGGATTCGCGACAATTTCGAATGGTGAGAAGGGAGATGAAGTATGGATTGACCGATCCTTCGACGGTGGCATCACTTGGACCGATGGGAGTTTGTTAGGCTTCACAACAATCCCCGAAAATTCTGGGGAAACCCGCACTTTGATGTTCAATGTCGACAATGGGGATAACATTAATGGACTTGGAGCTTTAAGGGCCTGTGGTAGGGGCTTGATTCCCAGCGATCTAATCTGCACGGAATGGGCCAGGTCAACGGTTCTCGCGGCCACACCCATCGACGCTGCCGCTACTGCACTCATGCAGTTTTACGACGGGATGCTATTCAATACCGTTGGTTGGTGGAACGGGGCCAACGCGTTTACGGCAATGATGCAGTACATGCGACTGACTGGTAAGATACTGCCATATATTATAACTTAAATTCTAACTTTTGGATGGTTGTTCCGATTTTTGAATGAATGGTAATGTCATCAAAACAATTTAAATCGTCATTTATCTATAAAAAATACTATATGTGGTTTTTGGAATTACTGTTCTTTCGTATTTTAACGAGTCCTTTAGTTGGTTGGACCTCAAATGCTCTCTGTTCTAAAGTGCCTTTAGTTGTTGCCCTATCTGTAATGACTACAAATAGTACATTGCAAAAGAGATTTATAACAAAAAATAGCATTTCATAAAATATTGCAATAATATTAGTGAACTTTGATTTAGTTTTAAATTGGTTATGACAATAGAAATGGATAATATAATTAGGTTAGGTACTGAGCTATGTAAAGAGTTAAGGGATTTCCCAAAGTGAATCCTTCAGAAAAGGCAGCTATTGACTAGGTAAGATGACTTACTGCATTCCGATGTCACGTGGAACCTACGTCATCCGTAACATCATAATATCAAAATGAGTCATTTGTCTAGGGCATCCCCAAAGGGAAATACCCATCTCCGCAGGATATAGTCTGCCTGTTTTCACTCATAAAAACATCCTGGATATTCTTCTGTAAATCTAAATTAGTTTTAGTTACACCTGCGACACAAACGCTAATCTAGGTATGCAATTTAGGTACAACCACTTTCCTACCCATCGTAGAGGAAATTTACCAAAAGAACCTGAACGAATGGGACGGGAATTTCACAAGTGACGCTTTGGACGACACAGAATGGTGGGCCTTGGCTTGGGTCGAAGCCTATGACTTAACCGGGAACCAGAAATACTTGGACATGGCCATACTCGAAGCTGACTACATTTACCAGTACGTAGACGACGTCTGTGGGGGTGGGGTTTGGTGGAGTACAGCCCGGACCTACAAGAACGCTATTACGAATGAATTGTATATCCAACTCGCTGCTGCCCTTCACAACCGGATTCCAGGGGATACGAAGTACTTGGGACAAGCCATTGAGATCTGGGACTGGTTCAAGCAGGAAGGGGGGATGATCAACGAGGAAAGCCTTATCAACGATGGCTTGAGGGATGATTGTTCCAACAATCGGGACAACACCTGGACGTACAATCAAGGTAGTGTGAATAAGATTACGCCAGAAAAAAATCCATGTATGCGTCTTGAAACATATAAAAGAGTTTACACTTGGGACTTGGGTAAAATTGAAACTTTTAGGTGTTATCCTCGGAGCTCTTGTCGAAATCAACAAGGCCACTGGCGATGCGACTTACTTGGATGCGGCTAGAAAAATTGCAGATGCAGTTCTCAATGGTTATCTAAGTCCAGGAGGTATTCTTACAGAACCTTGTGAAGGGTCTGGGCCTGTATCCTGTGGACCACATATCGGCGGTTGTGACTGCAATGGAATTTCCTTCAAAGGGATCTTCATGAGTAAATACTCTTTACTAAATATAAAGCTGTGGAGTTACTTAAATGTACTGAACGAAATTCTAAATTTAATAATTTTTTTTACAGGGCATTTAGGAGATTTGAATCGGAATCTTGCCGGAAGACCTTATCAATCTTATATTGATAGGCAAGTGGCAAGTAATTATGAATTTAATCGAAACGCATTAAATCAGTATGGGATTCATTATGCTGGTCCACTGGAAGATGCTCCAAATGCGGGTGTGCAGCAGTCGGCTTTTGAAGTCTTCATTGCAGCCATTTAAGACTATCAATAAACTTTATAAGTAGAAATCAACCAAAATTATTTGGCATTAAAATTAATTCAGAGTGAATAAATTTGACTGTATGGATTTATTTGACGCGTTCGTCTTCGAGCACCCGATCGGGTTCCTATCCCAATATACGTTCATGACAAGTTGAACAGTTAGGAACGTATTATCACTACGATTCCAAAAACTTATTAATAATAGGAGCAACTAAATGTGGCTCATTTAGATGAAAATGATGCGTTCCAGGCACAAGGTGAAATTCTAATTTTTCGCAATTCTGCGAAACGATATCAACTGCCTTTAGAAAGTTAGCCCTCGGCTCGTAATCTTCCCCAGGCTCCCCC
The DNA here is from genome assembly GCA_906901685.1 of Desoria tigrina. Lineage (NCBI taxonomy): Eukaryota > Metazoa > Arthropoda > Collembola > Entomobryomorpha > Isotomidae > Desoria > Desoria tigrina. The sequence goes on along the minus strand of CAJQTU010000010.1, from coordinate 1,245,178 downwards.
TTAATCACACAAACGGGACAGGTAATCCCCTTTGCCAGCATATCCGTTTGATACTCACTGAGGGTTCTTAACGGTGTCGGGATATCAGTTTTTAAATCGTGGGTAAACCTATATCGATCAGTTCCTTCGACGAGTTCAGCCCCCCTCTTCAACAGTATTTTATTCCCTTCGAGAGTCACGGTATTCTTCCTGGCTATCATCACTTTCTTCAACATCTCATTATAAGGGTAGGTAGGCCTTTCGGCACCTGAAGACAACTTTTCATCGACTTCGAAAAGCTTTTTGATAATTCTTTGGTACGCTTTGCTGATGTCGTATCCTGGAACGGGACGGAGATTGTCGATTGCGATGTACTTGTGGACCTGCCTTCAAAATAGAGTAACAAAATGGTGAGAATTCGTGAATTTTTGACATACTTTAAGACTTGTTCTCGTAATTTAAATCAATTTACTCAGGAAAAGTTCCAGTAAAAACGTAGCTAATTACGGATCCCAAGGAATGACCCAGTAGAGTGACTTTGTCCCAACCGAAATGATTTAGAACCCTTTTAATAGAAGTCATTCCGTCGACGAAGTAGTCGTAATGAAGGCCAAGGGTATGGTAGGAATGCCCATGACCTGGAAGGTCAAGGGCGAAGATCTTCATGTCATCTTTCAGAATTAGAGGGATTAAGGGGTCGAAGCTTCCACAGTTGTCCTGCATTCCATGAAGGCAGAGTATTGGCAATGAGGCATTTGATGCATTTGATCCTGTCCAAAGTTTTCCTATGTCGCATGAATCAGAGCAAAATAAAAATCGATATCTTCAAGTTTTAAAATAAGTTTTTTATTACCTAATTCTTATTACAAATGTTTTAATGGCCCAGTAATTGTATTACCGCACGTATACAGTATTTAAACTAATTTGTTGTGGTTTTAATATTTAGGATGTTTAAAAACAAATAATAAAGCCTAATTAAAATTAAATTACCTGCTAAATGTCCATTAACGGATGGGATTGGTATTCTTACTTCTTCAATTTTATACCTACTACTACAACTACTAAATCTAACTTTTCTAATTACTGAATTAAAAATAGATGGTTTCCTTCCGACTCTGGCTACTATGCAGTTTCCGGCTCGTAGAGTTATTCGACATAAATTACTAGACTGCATTATTTTATGACTTCGACAATTTAATTTCTATTCGGATTGTTCTTGTTATAACATTGTATGTATGAATTTTTGCAAGTAAAATATTTAAGTAAAAGCTCAATTAACTTTTTTTATCAAAAGTCAACCTCAGCCGGCGAGTATGTCCTTGATAATCAGATAGCTACATAACATATATTGCACGTTGTCTGGTATTTTTTTAGCCATTCATATTGATTGTATATTGGATTGGTGTTATTTAATTTTACCAAGTGGTAATTTAGGACAAAGTATGGTTTCGGTTTCATTTTTTAAGTCATTGCATTTAACATCCCGTTTCTGTTACATTGTATAAGAAAATCTTTCTACTTTCATCAATTACAGCAAGTGTGAAAATTCTCACTTATAAGCTTTCTGAATTCAAGTGTTATGAAAACACTTCAAGTAAGTTGGATCCAAATACATGAGAGCCTGTTGCGCCAAGAAAGTGATTCTGAAATGAATTCCAGTCTGAACAGATGGATGTCGGCTGTGACTGATTTTTTCGGCTGTAGTTCCTTGACTAAGAGTTTTAAGAATACATTTTATGACTTATGAGTGTGGAACGCAAGGGTTTTATATGATTCGAGATTAGGCTAAAATTTATCAGATTATTTTAGGATTTATTTCAGTTAAGGTATTTTCAGATGGGTGAAGTATTGAATTGAGATAGCGATTAATTTTAGACACTTTTTAATAAATTGGGCTAGATCAAATTTTCTGAGGAAAATTCACATTACACAGGGCACAGTTATAAATCTGATGATTCATCCAAAAATTAATTTTTCTTGGTATTTAATTAGTTAAGGCATTTTAATATACCTTTCTTCACAGAACACTAATTTACTCTTTACTAGTAATTTCTAATTATGTCCCTTATCTAGTTCTATGACATTGACTTGTAATTTTAAGAATACTTTTATCAGCATGGATTTTATATCCTATGGGTTTAGGCGAATATATAGGACATTATTTTAAAACGATCACTTGAAGGGAAGTGATGATTGATTCCAATTAAGTAAATCCGAATTGAAGTTGAAGTGTTTTAAAACACACTTTGGATTCTTGTGTCTTAAAATTCAATGTGAATTTATAAACGTCCTTAATTTACCAAAAAATACTGCATTTTAACAATTTTACCTCGATATTTCCAGTTTCCTCAATATCAAGGCCAACAGTCTCATATCCCCATTCTTTACCATATTATAACCATATCAAATATGATTACAGGTGTTGATATTGACTTGCAGACATGGTTTAGTAGACATGAAATGTGTATCTGATTTAATTAAAAATCTTTCTACAATAAAATCCAAACATATAAGTCCATTAGCATTGGAAGCCCTTATTTGCTTCGAAATCCATGTCACAAACCGCACTGATTGAGACATTACAATCACATCAACTATGCAAACAACATAATAATGCTTTGGAATACAAGGTCTCCTCTCCGTCAATTCAATTCCCATACAATAATACCCAATCTATTTAGCGAAACCAAAGCCAACTCCAAATTCATAACCACACAGTTGATAGTAAGAGTAGATGACAGACAGATTTATGCAAAAATCCCCTTTTTAAAGTCTGTTAAATTTTATGCATTTATTCATGGGGAAAAGAATGGGAACTTTATTGGATGTTTGTGGAATAACAGCAGATGAATAAATAAAAACCCACACGACTACATACTAATATCCTTAAAACTTCACCGCATCGATCTTGATCAGATGAAAAGGGTTGGATTTTATTCTATTATTCCGTATACTCTTTGGGCAGCTCAACTTGTAAAAATCACATGCTACAACGTAGTCTAACTAGAGGAACATGAATCAATAATTTATAATGAAACATATGTCAAGTGCAATATTGTTGAAATTTGAATATGAAATCAAAATCAATCGACATGGAAGAGGAAATAAAATATGCTAAAGCCACACCATCACCACCGTCATCATCATCATCACCCATTATTATTACGGAGAGGACCCTCCTGCTGCTACTCCTCAATTTACAACAATGACACAATGATGCTTTCATCACAACTATATTTTATTAATAATTCGCGTTATTCTGCATATTGTAATCGTATTGAAGGAAGGGACAATCCAGAGCTTTACAATCCGAATCGTCACAGATTTCATGTTTTCTACTGCTTTGTAGTCAACAGAATTCACAATTCGGAGAATGGAAGTATAGATTAAATGTGTAAAAATAGCAGCTCCCTATGTTGTATGTAATCAAATATTCAATAAATTACAAGGGATAAAAAGCAAACCCTTTTGGAGCTTTTAACTTTAATAATGCCTTGGAACCAACTGATCTTTCACCCTTGTCACTTCAATCTACTGAACTTAAAAGCTCAACTAATGTGTATAAAACCACAATCTAGAGTAAATTGTTGAATAATTCCGCATAAAAATTTGCAAAGCCACACAAGAAGCTACAAAGCCATGTAATCCGCGGTTGCAACTCTGATAATTATGTTACAAAACCTATTTTTTCCATTCACTTTTGAATGTTTTAAAATGGCATTATTCTCAAAGTATAACTTCTTGTCTAACAATGGATTTTGACACAGAATCGTAGACAACTAACTTTTGTCGCCTTCCTAACTTAAGGTTTCGGCTCAAACAAACTCTCATTTCGCTATAATGGAAGGAGGCAGTCAAAGTAATATAAAAAATCAGCTCAAATAAATTACATTAATTTCATTATTCATTATACGAGGGAAAGGGTATTAATAGCACAGGGGCAGAAGATCATTTTTCATGTCCCAATAAACTCATTCATTATTATTAGAGTCTAAAACACAATGTCGGTTGGGAAGGCCTTTTAAAAGTCCTAAAACTTGTATTATTTATGATTCTTGTTCCCATCCCCCATTTACCATTTCCCTTGATAATGTATAATGTGTAGAGGACATACAATAACTAATGGGATTCCTTACACATTCACCGATTCAAGAATTCAGCCTACAATAATATAACAAAAAAGCTCCCACTCTTCTCTCCAGATCAAAAGTTAAAAATCTTTCTCTCCAGCCCTTCGCACTCTTCTAAATAATACTGTAAAACCAACAATGTGGAATTGTGGAAGTCGAGAATAAAAATGTGAATAGAACAGGGGAATAAAATCCTCTCTCACCTAGAGAAATAAATCCGTAGCCGGGGATTCAATGGAATTCTTCTGGCTTTTCATTTTTCAATCATTTTGCTGGAATCATGTAATGGTATAGGGGATTAACTTATAAGTAAATAGTCGGAAACTGAAACCGGGGGAAACCAACACGGGTTTTTGTGATTTCGAAGTAGTAGTTCGTAGGTGGATGCAGTTTTAACATAAAAATGTTTTCGACCCCGGATGAATCGATCTTATTGTTTGGGATTGTGAGGGACATAAAGGGACTGTTTATTCAAGAAGAACAGAGACAGGTGTGAGTGCCCAGAAATTTCAATTGACACAAAGGAGCTAATTCAGGCTGGATGGATGAGGACAATAAGGAAGGCTCAATATTCACTTTCAGAGTAGAATCGATTGCCTTTATCCTCACGGTTCGGAATAATGGGGAATGGATAGAATAAGGAGATTGGATGTATGTTCTATGTGTGACTTGCCGAAAAAGTCATAAATTTTTTAAGAAGTCTTCTTTACATGTACATGTCAACAACTAATGATAAGCTACCTCAGGTACACTTCATTCGCAGAAGCTACTGGAACCTACTCAATTTTATTGGCTTTATTGGGGTTATGGGGGACCGTGGGATGAAAGCTGAAGTAGCTGAACATTTGAAAAAAAATCGGGTGTAGTTTTTGCCAGTATTAAGCCCGAGGGTTCGGTTATCGGATCATTGTAATAATGAGTGTTTTTTGCATTCATTATGACACTTTCGGTTAGAATGTACTTCAGTCTTCTCTGAACCTGTGGCCAAGAGGACTTGCGAACTTTTTGGACTGCTTCTAGTTGGTTTATGGAGCTTCGTACCTACACTTACAACAAATATTTATTTCTTTGAAACATTTGGTCCACAAGCCTTAAGTTTGAGAAGACAAACGTGCAAATTTTTTTTTTAACTCCAAACTGTGCAATGTTTTCATATACAGAGCTACCTTTAAAGATCTGATTCCTCTTTAAAATGCCTAACTCTCTTCATTCTTTCTCAACTCCTACATTTAACCAGGCTCCATTCTTAAGCTCTTAAATATGATTCTTTTCCAGTTCAACCTCAACCATGTTGTGAATGCAATATTATTAGCCGTACAACGTACAAAATCCAAGAACCCTTCTTGTTCCCTTTCCCTCTGCTTTCACTCTCAAGTCTCAAGTTGACTATGACAATGGGCCGAACCAGTTGACTAGTCCATTAATACTCCTCCTGCTGCATATCTATCAAAAACAGACGGAGAGTGGAGAGTTGCCAATAATTTTGCCTTCTTATTCTCCACTCTATATTCTTTGTACATTTTCCAACAACAATAATATATTTTGTCCATTGTGTCCCTGAATGTTCCATCCATCCAATCCATCTCTTACAAAAGTGTACTGTTATTGTGGAGGTGAGGAGGGCTGAATGGGAACCCTTTATAAAGTACATAGAGAGAGGAACTAGACTCATTTTTTGAGAGCTCATGTAAAATGCAGAGCTAATCCATTCCTTCTATTCTCAACCATCATGTCAATTGTCATTTTCACACTGTCAACTCCCCATTGTCCTCTCGGCTCTAACAGAACTTCAATCCAAATCCACATTTATAGATGTACTACACCCTCTCCATTCAGAGGGGACAATGCCACTCTCCTCATTTATAATTGAGAACTTCTGAAATTAAAATCATTTCGGAGTTTTAGCAGACGCCTTCACTGAGCATTTATAAGGAGTTCTGGATGGCTGACGGAGAGTTCAACTTTCAGGTCTCCCCGACGCTTTACACAATTCTTTGGGATAATCGAGGTGACGACACCGATTGTGCATGATGCTGGGATGGATTGTAAACTATGAAATTGGGGTTTGGAAACACAGGAATGATATTGTGTTGTGTACTGAAATAAGTTCCCCAGTCTTCATTCTTAAGCTCAAGCTCAAGAAATGTAGAGTTAAAATTGACACTTAGAAAAACTCCCGGAGTAAGTCCCCATCCCGAAATACTTTCGATTCCGGAGTGTTTACGGTACTTTTGCTGTAAACCCGACCGAGAGATAAAATTTAAATTAGCCAAGAAGGCATTAAAATCCAGTCCCACCCTATTTTCCTACACTAAAGAAAGAATTTTTTAATATCCACTCTCAATTCTCACCTCCATTCTTATACACGATATTTGCATTTACTTACCATATCCCGAGAGAACCGAAACCGTTTAACAATGCAACAAAGCCCGGGTAATATTTTTACAGGGCCCATCCATAATGTTTTCTTAGGTGGGACAATGATATACCTTATTCTTGGCGGAAGGAGCTCTTATAATAGTTCGAAAAATTCCTTACTCCAAATTGAATGGTGCGAATGTGGGAATGTGTCATTTTGACTTGCCCTTTTAAAATCCGCCTTGTAATAACATACAGTAATAATAAAAATGCTGGAGTAGAAAGTGAGAAAGCTAGCTCAACAAGCCCGAGACGGGGTCTCAATCTCATCCGGGAAACTAGGGGATGGAAATGAAAAACTCCGATATCGGAGGGGGTTGTCCTTGTGAAGGGTAGGAACAAAGGACGGTGGGTCACACGGGCTTATTTTGATTCAATAAAGCAATTTAATTCAATTTAAATTAATTTCGTTAAGGATAAAAAAAACTGCTCTGATTATTACAGATAAGGAACAGGCTTCGGTGGTGGTGGTGGTGGGAGAAGTTATTTAGTTTGTTTCTGAATCTAAAAATAATGAATATTGAGATTTTTCAGAGAGAGCTATTAAATTAAATGCGCATTTATAAGTAACTGAATCAGCCTTTTCGAGATCTATAAATCCTGGCTAAAAGGGCTTATAAATGTTAAATCGGCCGTGCTTGAACTGTCTCAGAATCCCGTGAAGATCCCTAAATGGGGAAAGGAAGACTTTAAGAATAGGAAAAGTCGGATAATAACGGAGAATGGTTGGTGATAAAGAGAAGAATGTCGGGATCCGGTCAATAGTATTCACTAACAGAGTATCCGACCGACAGATTCATCGCTTGTGTCCATCCTCAGTCCTAAATTCACTTCACAGTTCGAAGGATCGGCTATCAATTCAAAATCCAAACTTTTCTGCATATTATTCCTCCGTTGTCAGAAATAAGACATATATTATTGGGTTAACAATTCCTCGCATCTCTCCATACAACCAAATCCCAGTCTCCGATTTTTTATCCTCCCTTTAGAACCCTGTGAATAAATCGGGAAATTTTTATGAAAAATCGGCTCCATTCAACAGCGACTTTTGAGAGTCACGAGGCTGGGAGCCGAATTTGCCTCCGTGTACAGAAATACAATAATAAAAAAGAAGTAGCGGAAATTCGGAGTTTTCAGGAGACATCCGGGAAGTTTAGTTCTCGGATAAAAGGTCTCGTTTCCTCCAACCATCATTCCATACAAAGTAGTAACTGCTCCACAGTCAAACAGAGAGAGGCAGTCAGTAGTAACTGTGTGGAATAAAAAAGGCTGGGATGTAAACTACCTTATTCATGAGCCGTTCCCTGTACGGGATACAAAGTAGAAAACCGAGGACTTTTGTCCCTATTCGATATTCCCAGCTCCCAAACACAACAACAAAAACAACTTATTACTCCGATATAGAGATCATATCCAGGAGGAAAACCATCAGGAACAAAACGGGATCAGGAACGGACGGACGGGGAGAAGACATTAAAAGAAACAGAGTAAAAAGTCAGAGATCCATTAGGGCTTTTTTATTTATTGCTTGGATCAGGGATCGGGACTTTTTTACTCTTCCTCCTATGTCCTATGTCATTATTCTATTGCCTCTGATTTCTGGCCAGAACAGAAAAAATGCTAAGTAACCTGCTTCCCCTTGTTCCACGTTTTTTCTCTCTATTTATTATTGTTGTTGTTTAATATTGATGTATTTCATCAGCATGAGAATAGATAGGAAGAGCTGTTCCATTGATGGAGAGAGAAAGGAAGAGAGAGAGAGGATCGGTGAAAGCACTGCCATCATCACCATGGGGCCAACCACATGACCCGACTGGGTCTATTCTTATCGTCCAGTTCCAACTTTTTTATTCCACTCTCTCCATCATCCGCAGTTCCCTTTTGTTAGACTGGGATCCGATGTTTGGATGTGCCATTTTGACACAATTGGAGGAATTGTTATCATTTCCCCCCCTCTGCCCTTAGTTTCCCCTTTCCAATCTCATCCTTAACTCTTTAGGAGTTTGGAGTTTGGGTTGATGGAGAGGGTCGAGGGGATGGGATCATCCTGATGATGTGACGAGAGGTCAGAAGTCAATCGGCTGTTGATCCTGTTGGTTGGCCCCCATTAGACTTGTCTAATTTGTCCTCTGGATGTAATGTCATAAATAGGGTAGTTTGAGATGAGAGCTGCTCTGTCATTTCCCCCTATTGACCTCGTGGAGTGGATTTGACCTGTGTTCACACGGGTATGATGACAGTCGATGACATGTTATGATACATGTTCTATCGAATCCATTTCTCTCAATTTGTCAGTCAAGATATTTTATTTTTGTGTGATCGGTTCTGCAGATGATACCACATTGCAAGACATAATAACCTGTTAGTTGTAAAAGTTAAATAATTCGCATCCAATTATCATTTAAAACCGCTGCGTTATGGGAATAATTTAAAATCAAGTTTGGATTGAAACTTTTTCTAAAAAAGTGTTTCTACTTCCAAAATAATCTTGCTTTCCTCAAAGATTATTTTATTTCCAAATAATCATTAAAAAACGCTGAAGCATGGAGTTAATTTTTCGAGAATCCGTTCACAACCCTACATTTACGTTTAAATCTACTGTTTTTTAGGCAGACATAATGTTCGAAAGTCAATGAGCCTCATCGTCATTGTCACCCCCCGTAATCCCTTCTTCATAGCCCATGTAGGTCATCATAAACGTCGAACTAAATGGGATGCACTCTCCGGCACTCAAATGGGATTGCTTGCTTCATATAATTAAAAAAAAATCCGAATCAGCATTTCCCAACCATTGTACTGTAGTTAGGTTTAAAGGACCCTTCGTCTCCCTATAAATCGGATTTGAATAACCTGTAATAAATATGGGTAATAGGTCAATCGGATATCCTCAACTACTTCCGATTCCCTTTTGGCAAGGACATAAAATATTCTGTCTCCTTGATCTCTTTATCAATCAGTGAGCCTTTACTTTCTCTCCTTCTGTTCTCCTCGACTCGATGAATAATAAAAAATAGATTGAGAACAATAATGTTACTCCTCCGTTTAACAGGAGCTTTTTAGGTCTCCGTCGACCGACAACATGCTTTATACTACTTATCTGACAAAACTAAAATCCTAATGGATTAAGTTGTTAATAATACATAATGCTACAAACTAGACTGAAAGTACAAAAGCCAAAAGGCTCTGTTTTTCGGGCTCTTCATCCCATTCAACTTGATTTGACTGCGTTGACAGTCATCAATTCGGAAAGTTAGGCTGAAGATAATGAGAAATATATATAACATAACATAAGCTTCTGTCATCCCCATTCAGTGCCGTGGTTTGCTAATTATGAAAATGATTAATGACCCTCATTTGGATTAAGCTTACACAGGCCTCGCCCATTATCTACTATTATTCTCCAACTCGCCGCATGTATTTGATAATCGATTTTTATCCTTTATCTGCCCACAATGGGCAAGAATTGAATGGACTAGTCTCTCCTCTTGTTTATAAATTCTAAGAGATCACAAAAGCATGGGATAATTTGTTGCACACCTAATTGTAACCCTATCTTCTAGATATAGTGGACACTTGACACTTTTCGTATCGGGCAAATCATATTACTCAGCAGCCTTGTGCACTTTTATAGCCGTGCATTGTATGAAAAAAATGGAACTCCTCCCAAGCCCAAGATGGATTGGCATTTCTAACATTCTAACTGTCTGAATTTGCAGTTTGTATTTGTATATATATTTTCAGGGGTATTATGGCTAGAAGTATAATCAGGTGATAGTTTAGATATTTATTTTTTGTAGTGTCGATTCTTTCATTATAAACAAAATCAAACCTGGAGTTGGTGATCCGTGTTGCAGTTCGAATTGATAAAAATTGTGATTTAGGCAACTTACTGGACTGCATTAATAAAATTCGTGTATTTTATTTTTGTCAGACATGAGAAGATATGAGATTTGATCAGTGGAATTGAAAGTGGTTCCTTGGTTGATGACACTTCTAATTAAAAGCTGTTTCTAATTTTTTTTAACGTCCTAGGATTAAATTCGAAATAATCTTCCCATTCTTCCCAAAAAGCAGTACAATTCTCAATTGTTGCTGAAAATGGTTAATTAGGAAACTATAAATCAGAAATGTGACAAATATCGGCAATATCGCATTAATAGTTAGAAGCATTAAATCCGTCGATTCGAAGATAGTTAGTCGTAAGTGCCTTTGTATGCGGCAGTTTTACTCTGTCGAAACGGGTGTGCGTGTGGACTTATTTCGGAGTGTCTTGCACCTAAAAAGTAAGCCATGCACATTGCACGCTACTACCTGTACCCTGTCAACCCCGACTGTAACGTAACTATTTGCTATTACCTAATACGTACACAGACAGATGAAATAAAAAATCACTGAATATTATAATATGGATAGCTGATAAGATGAAAAGGCCTATTGAGCTAGAACTTAAGCCGTCATGCTGTTTTTGTTTTGATTCAACTAGGCTCTTTGTTCTCCCTCGTTTGTCCATCTCCTCGTCCTCTATTCAAGTCCAGAGAAGGGCTATAGGTTTGGACTGCGGATGGTCAATTCTGCACTCTCCTTCGTCATTAAGAGGGACAATTGTCGACGATGTCCGTCCATAATCCATATCCCATACAGTACCACCACCACTGACCCGTCAACCCTTTGAAGGAATCAAATGATAACTCCTCTCAATAGCTGAATTGAATACCTATTCAACATAAGAACGAGAAGGAATAAAAGATTCATTTCATCGTCATCAAGGAGGATATTCATTTTATTATAGAGTCAGTTCGGACTCGGACTTCTCTGTCTCTCTCCTCTGTTCTAAATTCAATACCTATCTATGAGACCTACCCTCTAGCACTCAAACTAAGGCTCAATACCTATTATTAATGCCATTGAATAAATTCAATTTGAAATCAGATGTGTTAATAATTCTTATTTGAAAGGGAACCTGCGGCCGTGGAGCATTGATCCTCGGCCAGGTATATACCTATCTCTGTCCATTTAAAGTCGATGAGTTGAGCCCTGTCCAACTTGGTTAAAACAAAGGGGAGGATTGGATAATGAAACTACAAAATCACCACTAATTAGGGGTGTCGTTAGGTTGTCAATCTATTCAAGCCTCTGGTCTATGAATGGGATTTGTTGGAATATTAATTTAATCCGTTCTGAGTTGTGGTCAACCCCTTTCTTTTCGCAACATTAGGAGATGGATATTGGAGCTACAGATTCGGAGCTCTGTGTAGTCTTTTAGGGATAATTATGGGCTTGTTCGCCTATCAAGTGGTGAATTATAAATAATATATGATTATAAAGATTGGCTGTTTCTCCTGGTAATAAATGAGGGTTTTGGAATAGTTTATACATTACCGTAAATAAGGCCCGGGGAATTATTTCGGGGTGGGGATTTATTCTGGAGCCAACTTGATTTCAAAAACTTAATCGTAGGCCTATTAGACAAGACAATCTTAGCATAGTCAAATCTGTTGAACAACTACATATTTTTATTTACTCAAATTTACAAAAATGACAGCAAATCTTGTAAAATATTTCAGCATTTCTCAAAACTTGTGACTTCAACGCTCCATATTTCCTCTCAATCGCTCACAGGAGCGGATCAATTTTTTGCGGCCAAAACCCCATCTCTACCCCCCAACTATGCTTTTTATTCTTCCGAAACTCCGCATAAAACAAAATTCCGTACAGCGAGGAGCCAGGAATAAAAGAGATAGCTGTTTTGAATTAGCGGAGTTCATACAGAGTTTAGTTTATCCGCATCGCTGACTCGCCTCTTGTCTCCTTTAAATCGTTTTTCATGTCTCACTGATTTCCTTTTTACTCAAGTTTCCAAAATTTAATCCCTCCTTTGTTCATCCCCCCCCCCCTCTTTTTATACACAGCGAGTAGTCAATACCCCCGGCCCCAACCCCCACTACCACCACCACCGCAACAGACCCCGGCCTTCAACCATGCAAACATTATGCAATCCTCCAATCCAGCAGCCAGTCTTGAACAATCCTATTTTGCCTTGACAGATCCCGTCTATTTCCACCTATAGCTTATATACACAACAAGTACCAAAAAAAACTTACTAAATCTACATCTCTCTAAATATAGAGCATTCTAGTTGATAATGATATGATACCCTCCTGCTGCACAACTACGATCTAACTTTTTGAATAGCCAGGTATGAGGTAGCAGATATAATATCGGGATAAAAGAATGTGCCAGCTTGGTGATGGCGAAACATCCCTATTGTCACTGGATAATGATCCCTGATGATGTTAGCTTGGTGACAACTGACAACGAGTGGAGAGTACACAACACTCTGCCAACAAAGTACAAGTTCGCCTCAAACAAACACGAGGAGAGAGAGACTCTTTTGCATCCATCCTCTCATTTTGTCATCATTTGTCCTCTCCTAAGCCCCAGATTTACATTTCAAATCCCATCCACTTTTATAATCCCTTGCGCTCCGACAAATCCACACAAGGGCCGATTTACTGATTTACAAACCTAGAGAGAGAGAGAGAGATACTTGACAATGAAGAAGAAGAAGATCTGCGGAAACCGTCAGAAAAAATCCCTTTTCCCTGCAGAAAAATACAAGTACAAAAGGGGATGGAAACAATCTACCTTAATATAATATATTATTATTGTTATTATTGAAACATGTCCAAAATCCAAGCCACAAAATGAGACAAATGACCTCCCACTGGGGAAAGGAAGACTCCGAATTAGAGGAATTATCCTAATATGCTAGGAAAAGGTGGATTTACATGTAAAAAAGATGTATAAATTTTGAAGAAACAAAACCCTTCTCTCTCTTCCAAACTTTTGTAAAAGTTTGGAGAAGAAGAATCCAATTGTTGAGGAAAGAATGACAGAGCTGAGGGGATAAAGGAGAGAGACAATCAACAATGAGGACATAAGACAAGGCACAGGTGTTAGCTTTCATTTAAACTTGAAGCTTTATTGTTATTATTATTACCCCGATCCCCTCTGAGAAGGGACCGTTTTGTAGGCCTTATTTCTAAATTTCGAACTCTCGCAGAGTCCGCTTTGATGAGAACTTTGAGCCTTAGATTTAACTGTTAAGGCTTCGTTTAGAATCCAGAAGGACTCCCACCCAGACTTAATGTTCACATACGCGTTCACATTTGGGTGGACATCATCCGCCGATTTCTATGTAAGGTCTAGGAAAAACGAAAGATTACAACAAAACAGCGTTTGCTAAGGCTGTCAGGGTCTGAAGATCCAAGATGTGTTTGTCTTTATCTTCTCCGCTGTATACAGCAAATACTGAAATGGGTTCTCACCGTAATAAGCCCCCTTAAATAACTCCCCCATATGTGTGTTTTACAGTTAAAGTCTACAAGCAAATCGGGTTTTTTAAGCCTGATTTTCATATTGAACGCGGAAATAATTCGCGAGAACCTAAGGATCGTGTCGGACTTATAGGATTTATCTCAAAATCTTTTTAGCACTGTGTCTAATTCTTGCAGGTTGGAAATCTAATAAAATTGTAGTGATGCATATGTCAAAATTGAAACAACTTCCTAAATGGGAATGAGACTATAGTTGTGAATAACAACAAAAATTAATCTTTTCGACTGTTAAATTATCCCCTGTGTTGCCATTTCTTTAAACTCGGAGAATTATTTTTTAAAGTCAACCCTAATTAGATTGAAAGATGGTCGAATCTTGTACCCTTTGAATTACTCCATTCTTCTAAATAATTTCTACTCTTTCCCTAAGTTTTAAAACCCTGGGGGACTTAATTCCGAATTTTTACGCTAATCGTAAATCCAATGAAATAAGTTGACAAAGTTGGATGGAACTTCTGAAAGAGAAAATGAGATAATCATTGAATGAGGTGGCTCAACCAAGAAGAGGAAAAATGTATATATAAAAGCAGCGTCTTTATATTCCAAGTTCCCAAGACACAGATTTCTATTCCGAATCTAATATATTAAGATAAACTACCAACTCTTTTCTCCCTTTTTTCTTTATTCCCAAGAGACTATGTACAGTACAAAGAAATCATCAAAGGGGAATTCTATTTCTCACTTAAGAACTAACTCAGTCAAATGTGCTGACAAATAAAATGTGTGAAACAATTGGAGGAAATACGAATCCAGCCGTTTTTCTTGATATTGGAAAAAACAAGGGTGTTGCGAACGACAGGGTTTTTGGAAGAGGATAGATCGTAAATCGGACAACTAAAACACTGGTAAAAAGCTCTAATGGGACAGTTATAGAGATGGGGGTGTTATTCCGGGGGTGGGATTATTGTTTTAACTACTAATTTAATACTTTTAATATGCAGCACTGCAGCATTGATATAAATCTTTAAATTCTTCGACAAAATATGCCGAAATACTAATAAATATTACCGCTTGCTTCTTTAGAGGGCACTTATTTCAAGGGGCTTTATACCGGGATAAACAATAATCGCAAATAAAAAATCTCACCGAAATCTGACGCAGTTTGCTCTGGTCTAGTCATAATTGGAGCCGCTAATAAGAGCCCTTATACTCTTGTACGAAATCCATTACTCCGTATAGTTAAACTAGAGAAAAAACGGGCTTTATATACAGCAAGTCTCGAATATCGAATTAAGACAGAATTCAATTGTTGTAAACGTCTGTCTTAGAAAATAGATTGAATTTTGGCCAGAATAAAGGACTTTCCTCTCCGTTTTTCTTCATTATGTCTTCAGAGAATGGAGGATTCTTTTTAGAGCTCTCTTCTTGGAGAAGGAATAGGCATTTTCATGGGATGTTAGACATCATCAATGGAACATGGAACAGAGTCATTCTTCCTTCTAATATTCTCCATATTGTTCTTGAACAGTTTATTGATTGCAGCAGCACAGTCCGTCCAATCCAATTCACAATCCAATAATGGAAATCAAAGAGCTAAATCCTTCATTATTGCCAGTGCTGAAACAATTCAAACAATCGCCTCCACCAGCCCAGAGAGAGGCTATAGAGACAAGGCTACAATCATCTCGAGACAATGCTCCTTATTATTACGGAGAAGAAATGGGGATTTAATTTACAAGTGCTTGAGTGATCGATAAGGACGGGTCTGTCCGTTCCGTCCTTCATTCTTAAGCGTCAGGTCAGTAATGTAACATGTAACTCATCCGACTATCTTCTTGATCCAGTAATGAGACTACTTATAGATTCCTGGTGCAAAATTCCTCACTTAGGAAATCGGTAATTCTTTAAAATCTAAGATAGTCCTCGTTTGAAGAACAAGGGAACTTTTCAAAGTGACAGACGAAATGCGATGGAAAATGCATTTTAAAGCAGATTTAAAGCTGATCTGATCAGCTTCACATCACATGATATGATAATGATAATGTGGACAACGGCATGAACTGATGAATAGATTCATATGCTAGGCTGACGGCTTCTCTCTACCTCGTCCTGATGCATTTCAATATTTTATTATTATCTCCTCTATTCAATATCCCTTTAATTGTCTCATCTCCTTTGTCCATCTCTTCTGAAGCGGTAAAATAAAATACTTGTCAACCAAGCATGTAATTATCTGATCTGTCTGTCCCTCTCTCTGATGACAAGTGTATATCTGTAAACTTGTACAGGTTACAAATCCCAGAGAGTGGAACAGCCTCTATTACAGACTACAGACGGCCGGATTTAATCCCTTCAGCTTTCAGCTTGATGAATAAAAAATTTCAGATACCCGTTTCCTATTAATAGCATGTTATTGGGAATTAAATACGGAAGCCGTAGCAAACAACTGTTACACTGTCAACTTCTGAATAATCGGTTACAGACTGATGAAAAAAGTACATGCTTTAAAAAAGCCGAATTGATACAGTAGATCGTTTTTTTGTAATAACGGAACTTGTAGCGCATTTTTTATTTTTTTTGAACAAAACTGTCAATAGCTGACCATCATTTACTTTAATGGATTTCATATTTTTTGATTACACGACGACGATCTGGCATATTTTTCCTTTACCTCCTTGACTATTTTATTACGCTCTCTCTAACCTTATTTTTTAATCATATTTTATATAGGATCTTAACTTAACTTATAAGAGAACGGTAATATTATTATTATTTTATTTAATATGGACTAATATGCAACTTTCACTAAATCTATAGACTCCTATATTTCCACTTTTTACAGCTCAATTTAATAATGATTCCTTCGGACACGTAAAACACTTTAGCTTGCCAACTTAATCTAATTACAGTAATTTTATACAAGGGGGCAATGGGAGATGATGATTGGTAATTTACATTGACACTTTCATATAATTATGTGTACATAAATATTATATACTGTCTATATTCTAATTAACTATTATTATTAAACGTGGATAATTGCAAAGATAATTACACGGGTAACTGATTCCTCTTGGACTTACATTTTTAATAAAGGAGATCGTCTCATTTTTTTTATCTACTATCCGAACACAACTCGACAAAAATTAACACTCCGTGAATAATTTTAATTTTAATATATTATTACGACGATGACCGAGAGAGCCAAGGAATTAAAAGATTTAATTTAAATTATTAGAAACTAACAGGATTTTATTTTTTAGGAAGTTGGGACCGCTAACTTTGGTATCTCTTCGTAGTATATAAATAACCTTTATTGTAGTTTAACAATAGTGTGTAGTCCAACTCTGAAGTGTCATAAATGGTAAAATTATTAGGCTACGGAGTTCATCCATTGTATTCTTATATATATATACTTTTTTTTACTAATAAAGTTAGATGTCGAACGAAGACTTGTCGACTGTAAAATGTAGAGTAATAATGTTTAAGATGTGAACGACTCGAACTTTATATTATAAATTGATTTTATTACAAGAAGACACACCCAAAAAAACATGTGTACAAAACGTCAAGCCTGAATTTGATTGCAAGAAACGAGTTACCAATCCCCAAAAAGCTACTTCATAATATAACATTATTATAGTCTTCTCGCCCGTCTGTCTTAGATACGGATAATATTTCATGTAGGATTTTACAAGACCAACTCGTCTTCGTCTACAACTACAAGCCAATTGATATCCATTGACTCGGCTACCTCCTGCTGTAACTAACTTATTTTAATATTATTGGCTTGCCTGGCAGATCTATGTAATTGGCCCGTCTAAA
The DNA here is from genome assembly GCA_906901685.1 of Desoria tigrina. NCBI lineage: Eukaryota > Metazoa > Arthropoda > Collembola > Entomobryomorpha > Isotomidae > Desoria > Desoria tigrina. The sequence continues at coordinate 1,227,489 of CAJQTU010000010.1, read as the reverse complement.
ATCCACACTAATCAAAAATGTCCAGTTAAAGTGTCACAAAGGGCCTTGTCTCGAGCCTGTCTGAATTTCAAAAACGAGGAGATGATCTACGAGTTAGGCTGTAATCGCAGCTAATTATCACCAATAACCTTCCATGGGTATAAAGTAAACCTCCCCACAGGGGCATTGTTCAAAGTCATCCAATCGCATTATACATAACAATTAGGATAAAAATGAAACCCCTCCTCTCTACAACAAAATCAAGTTTAATTCGCTTTATCCACACTCCTAACCGGTTCGATTGTTTCAGCTATCAATAACGCTATATATTAGAAGTTCGTATTTTTCCTGTAGTAGCACTAGTACCTATTTATAGACATTTAAATATACTATTATTTTATAGCGTCACTCCCTAATTAGACAGATTGACGAACAACGGCTATCGTAATTAACTTAGAAGAGGACTGGGAGAGCTCGCCGGAAGTCTCCGCTCCCGTTACCAGAGCCGGGATTGGACCCCGGGCTCTGATGATGCCCGATTTGGTATGGATTCTGGGCACTGGAAAGTACCCCTGGGTGCTGACCGTATTGGGCCATATGGGCTAAACTTGGGGTCAGGGGGTTACCATGTCCCCCATTGGAGTGAATCCCAGCCTGATTGAGTTGAGAGTAGTAGGACGCGAGGGAGGTGAAGTGGGACGGGAAGCCTGGAGCGGAGCTAGTTGTCATTTGCGGGGAGCCACCCGAATGGTTGTCCTGATGGTCGGGTGTGACCCGATGGGATAAGGAATTTCCATGTCCACCCGAATTATTATTCGAATGTTTATTACTGCTATTATTATGATGATGATGAGCACCTCCCGACGACGGATTACTGGAGTTCTGGTGAAGGGGGTCCGGAGTCCCTGAATCGTCATGAGAATTGCTCTTGGGTGAGTCCGAGACGGTTGACTTGCTCCCACTGTGGGCTAATTCGTACCGATCGTTCACACTCATCGGATTCCCTGTTGTCCCAACAAAACCAGCCTATTTAGAATTTTTTATCAATTTCAAGTGAAGGTTCAAGCAGCTACGTTTAGAACGAGGTGACCAGTACAAAATAGAAAGACAGACAGATTTTTTTCTAAAGAGAAAGAAACTAACTGGAACATGCATTTTTGGGATCATTCCTTCCCACGCCAGTCTACAATCTAATAGAAAGGTAAAAGCTGGAGAGGGAAATGGCATATGGCGTGTGCTGGGCATTCAAGTCAATATTTAAACACTTTGAATAGCACGTAATCAAACAAAGAAAAAAAGTGTGAAGGGTAATAGGCCATCATTACAATCCAAAGTGAGAAGAGTTCGGGCCAATTCAGACTAGCAATAAGAGATAAGATCAGACAAGGATAATCATGTGTGCATTGTCCCTTCACACAGAGGAATAAAGGGAATAAGTAGGGATGATGATAATAAGGATAGAGAAATGTGCCAAGTCCCGCACTGTTAGCATTAGCACTGACTCTATAGTCCCACCACCACCTCAGCAATAAGACAAATAAAAACTGATGATGATGATGATGAGCCGAGACTATTCTTCATCGACACAAATATTGACAAAGCCGAATAACTGCCATAAAAAGGAAGATCAAACAATACAGAGAGTTCTAATAGACGGTACTTTTTAGTAGGAGTTTCAAGTAGTCACTAGCTTGATTATCAAGGAAGAAAGGTACGTACTTACCAGGTGTGAAGTGCTTGTTAGGGCTTCCCCCGTCAAAGTATCTCGAGTTTCCGGAATCTAGGTACGATTTCCCGGCCGCTTCTTGCATGTATTTGGCCGCCGCAGCCGCAACCGCCTCGGCCGAAGGGTACATCGAACTTATCGCAGAATACCGGTACTTATCGTCCATCCCGGAGGAGTAGGCTTTCATAGCGTCTTGCATGGACGAGACGACTTGATGCGCTGCGGGGGAACCGTTCGCCGCAGCTGCCGCAGCGGCTAGGCTGGAATTATGCATCGCGGACCCGAATGCCGCTGAGCCGTACGCGCTGTTGTAGTAACTGGACATCTGAGCTGCTGCGGGTAGACCGGCTGGAAACACAAGAAAAAATTTAATTGTAGTTTTTGTCATAATTTTTATTCAGAAATTGGCCACATTTCAAACATAAAGTCATTACTATTATCCTTGTAATAGTGGAGGCATTGTCCATGTAATTGTGGTCCTTATTCACTCACAATTCAACAATCCCTTTCTCCTTGTAAGAGGGACAAAGGGATTCCTCATTTGAATTTCAATGTTTATTTCTTTATTATTAAACTTTTTTTTTTCCTCGGCCCAAGAAGAGCCAGGTTCCTTTCTCCTATTTCATCTTCCTCTAATAATCGTAATCATAACCGTAAAAGTTATCGTAACTCAATCCAATCTGCCAACTTCTCCATGTCTAACTTAACCCACCTCACCTACCTTCCCTCTTCTCCGAGTAGAGATCATAATAAAAAACTGTATAAATTTTTTGGGATCCTTCCAGAAGAAGAAGGATTGAGAGGGAATCGTCCAGAGGAGGACTGGAAACCCATAATGTACAACATTTAAAACACATTTAAATGATTCAGATTTTTCTCGAGGATGGAAAGACAGGCTTCATTCAATTCCTTTAAAGTGTTTTCTCACAAACCAAGAAGAATTTCATGTCATAAGAAGCCATTAACCCATACTAGACATTGAGGGACGCAATCCAGTCCAGGATATAGAAATTTACACAGAAACCGGACCCTAGCCAATTATGTTATAGGATCTCGTCCACGTCATAAGGCTCACCTTTTTCTCGTCTTAATGGGACATAAGATAACTTATTCGAAACTTTAGTATGGGCCAAATTTTACATCTCTCTTTAAAATAAAATATCGAAACTAAAGCCCCTATTTCTAGAAAAAAATGTCTCAACTTTTCTCATATTTTTATTTACAAATCTCATCATCCAGAAAACCACATTCGAATTCGTAATAATAAGTTGTAAAAAATAATTCTTCCCTCTTCTGCATTTTTTGTTATGTATTTATATAATGTTATTAGATATTTCTTTAGAATTCACACTCTCTCATCTTTGTAGAAATGCTAGGGTTGTGAATTCTGTAGTCTCTGTTCCCTCCTACTCCTATTTCATCTTTTGATAAAAGCCCTTCTTACGTTAATACTTCTTCCATCCAACCTTCTCGTTTCAAAGTCTTATTTTTTCATTCTTCTTCTTCAATTCAATAGAAAAGAATTAAAAAATTGACACTTGCATCGCGTATTCATTCGAACATACATCTAAAAAGGGACAGACACAATAACCAACCCACATCCATCTCAAATCAAAATATACTCCAAATCCCTTTTCCCATTTACTTTCTATAAATAAACCATTCTCTCCATACGCAAAAATACAAGGTGTCTCAGCAAAAACAAGACTGTGCAGATTCTTTCTCTTTAATGCAGAGTTGGAGACGATAACGAGGCTACGAAACGCTTTTTTTTAATTTTCACGCTTCAATATTTTTTTAATAATCCAACACCTTTAATTTGAATTAACACTATCCGTTTTTAAAACTATTTAATAGATGCACAGCGATTTCCTCTTGTTCTAGTTAGTTAGCTATGCTATGAATTGAATTGTGAAAATACTGTCTCGACAGTACTAAACAAAAATGTAATCTTTGAGCCGAGACACCCCGTAGAAGAATTTTACAATTTATTTACAACCCAATATCTCACTCACACTTTTTATCAATTGAATTTTTATCAAAATCCTTCCATAGCAGAACCAGCTCTACTACTACTGCTACGAGTGAATAAGGATCTCGTATTTCAAATTCTCAATATTATTACTGCACATTATATAGAAGCTGCACTAGTACGGAGAAGAATGACTAAAAAATTAATACGAATAAGAATAAGCTCTCTCTTCTGCTTTAACAGAGCCTCTCCCCCTTATCCGATCCCAATTGTCCTCTCACAACAATCGGATCCACAAGTAGTAATTATTTCCAATCATTATTACAAAATTTACAGTCATCTTCTGGGTGCACAATGCATAAATGTATGTAATAATAAGGCTACAATCAACGTAATTACCACCAACCAGCCCATTTTTACTTGACAATTCTCTCGTTTCAAATCACAGAGCCCAGAATGAAATGGTGATGATGAGGTCCTCAATCCACATAAAATTATTGGAATTTCGAACCCGTCCGAAGAATACGGAAAAACAGGCCTGATTGTCAAAAGTAATTTCAAAGTGTAGTTGGATTTACACTCTCCTTGATTTAAACCCTTTTTATGGAGCCTCTAAGTAAATGAAACCTTACGCTTCCACAAAATTGGGGAAAATTTAATCGATCTAATGCCCGGCCTGGCTCTTGCCCTCCCTGGTTACATCCCCATTGTCCTTCCATTGTAGGGGCAGAATGGGCATAATGGTCTAATTTCAAACTTCCTACAGAATCTAACTAGAATTTATAAGGTATATATAATATGTGATAGATCCGCCGGATTCTGTACAACCTACAACGTTCGTTTCAGAAGGCATCGTAGAATGACAGAGCAAATAGCACTTGTTTAGGCCCCTATTCATCAATTCCTCCACAATGATGTCAGAGAGAGGACATGGATTCTATTTAAGGGAATGGAAATACAAGAAGATTTCCTCCTTCCTGTCCACGTCTCTAGGCTGGAAGATCTCTATTGTGTCTCCATTTCTCCCTAAATCCAATCCAATTTCTTTACAATCCTATCCGATCATCGTCTCATCCATCATCCACCTCTCTCCCTATATATAAACCTTTTTAACCCCGAGACCTAACGTAACAGGGGTAAAAAAAATTGCGAGATAAACCCCGAACTTCCTTGCTCTCTCTTTCGTCAAAGTCCTAGTTCAATGGCACAGAGAGAGTGAAATAATACAGAATTAATGTACTTGTTTTAAAATAAAAAATGATGGTTTTATGACCATTCGATAGATATTGGTTTTTTTGGCTCAAGCTCCAAAAGTCCAGTCCAGTCTTGCCGTATAAAGAGCGGAGATAAACGGGTCGAAGTTAATGAGGCTCAAGTGAGAGTGTGACTCTCCCTGTGTCTGATGTAATAAAAACGGCAAGCTGTTGCTATTCCATCCCAGGATCATCAGTCTTTTTATGTAAAGTGTGGCCAAAAACACACTATATACTTCTCGAATGTCGTATGTCAACTGACAAGGGGGGTTCATATCAGACAGATCCCGACTTTGATACTTGACCATTTTAGATTTAGCCCAGCATCTTCTTGAGATTCTTGAGATGGTGATGGTGGTCTGGTCTGGTCTTCTTAGGATTCTAAACGATTACGATTTCTAGTGTCCGCCAGACACCTTTAACATTCCACCCACACCCACACCTCGCTCTAGTGTCATTCTTTACGCGGATTTTGACTAAACGATATCTTTCCTTTAATACTTTTGCAAGTACGGGTGTATGCATGCAAGACCCCCGACCTCAAGCCATCCGTTCATTCCGACGTTCCAACAGGAAGAAAAAATCAGGTGGAAGAACGGCAATTCCTCTTCTCCAGGCTTATTTTCTTTAGAAGTCAGGACCTTGTTCATGAAGAGATTCGGAATCTGAATTTTGAATACCTCTAAAGTATAACTTATCTAACTGGCTTGAGGTACAAAACTAGGCATTATTTTGAATAATATATTACACGATAGTACAGCTTATATTTTATTTAGCAAGGAGACCAGGTGTAGAGCCCAAGGCATTCTCCTTACTACTTCATATCATATCTTAAGATTATATATGATTATTCCCTACCTTCTTTAATATTCAATTTATGCATTTACACGACTTTACTTAGCCGACTCTTTTTTACATCTTGTCCCTGGATATGTCATTTACATGGCTTGTAATGTAACGATAATCCAAGCTGGACAAGTTTCAGGTAGTAGGGACTGATGTGTTCACAATTCCACGTTGTCAGTACTTATGGTTGGAGGGTATGTGAGAAGCTAATTCATTTAAACATTTTAAACTTATTATCCTTATCCTGTATAGTCAGATAATGAGTAGTTGATGTTCCGTATTATTTTATAAACCTTTATCTCAGCAAGAACAAATGTGTTAGACTTATCGGACCGGCGGGGGTTCCCCTGTTCTTTCCTAGTGTCTCTTTACATTATCATTCTCATTATGCTGATTTATCTTTCTGGAAGATAAGAATTCGAGAATTAAAACGAGAGGGGAGACAAGAGACAATCCAAGGTGGATTATCTTCACTTGTACCATTTTAGTGTATTTTTTGCATCGAAAAATTGTTAATTTTGTAAAATGTGAGGATTTATCAGACTTTAGTAAGTTTGATTTCAGTAAGTTTTATTCTGTGTACTATTGTACTGTAAAAGATACCCTTAATTTTAAACGAGCAATTTCCTAAGATCTTTTAAATGAGCAGTTTCTCTATTATGCTTTATGAGACATCTTTTATACTTGGGTTTATTACCTGTTGTTTCCTTTATCCTTTCCAATCCTCTCTCCTGTCTAATTTTATGACCGACAAGCCCAAGAATATCCTAAACACAACTTCCAACAACTCTATTACATTGCCACTTACCATCACTATTACTACTACCACCTTCACCTTCTTCAGAAGAAACTCATCTTGTCATCATAAAACGGAATATTATTATAACCATTCTACGCTAACTACACCATCTGTATATCGGATTTCTCGAAAATTTTCGAAAATATCCGATACCAAAACATTACCTGGGATTGAGGCCCAATATAAAACATATTTTTGACCAACGTGTTGACATTTTATGAAATCAAGCCGTAAAGAAAGTTACTAATAACCCTGACCTTTTGTCACGGAACAATAGGACCACTAACAACCACCAATATAATATGCTCTACAAAGCCTGCTGCAATGATATATTCGAATATTCGAAATTGGAGAATGTCCACAAGTTCAATAAATAATTTCCATGAAATCTACCTTTTCTTATCACAAAGGTTTCTGAGGAGCAGCAGGTCAGAGACAATAAACTTTGAATTCGAAAATCCTTCAGTTTAAAAATTGATTCGGTAGCAGGAAATTTTTACTGCATTTCATTTCCTTTGGGAGCTGTAAAAATTCTTACAGATTTCTAAGAAAGGACCCCGACGACAGTGACGACAGAAATAATCAAGTGATCAAAACAAGTGCATAAAGATAAGTCAAATAAAAACGCCACCGCTGCAAATCAATATCAATATTTTCCAAAATCAAGAAGTCATATTTCGCATATATTATTTTATACTATACTATCTACTCGAAAATCTCAAGATCTGAAATCATTGTATATTTATTATTTAACCACACAAAATAATTAAAGCACCTAACACATTATCAAAAGACCCTCTTAATGACAATGTAAATGATTTTTATCTCTTCATCAAGACATTAACTGACTCGAATACAATGTCTCTCGTCAACGGAGCCAAAAAAATTAACGGAAAAAACGAGAAAATCTGCTTTACTATGCCAGGAAATATCATGGGAATGAGGCTGAGACGTGATTCTAACATCTACTCAGTAATAATCATAATAATAATATATTAAATAATGTAATATCATTATATATTATTTTGTTGAATGAATGTGGACTAGTGATGGGACTACAATGGATTTTGGTAATAGCCTAATGGGTAACAAACATCTTTTCTAAAGACCACAAACTTCCATCCAAAAAGCCCTTGACGGGGAGATGATTTACGTCCTTGTTTTCAAAGGGGAATTATTATTTCATCTTTGGCTACATTCAACATTAGAAGCAGAAGTAGTAGTGGTAGTAGTATACGAGTTTATATACTTACTTACTACAACTTACAAGTTATTACAGAAAAGAACATAAATGACATTAGTAAAGTTATACACTAACTAACTAACTCAAACTACCGCAACTTTTTCATATAAAATATATGGCAAAAAATCGGGAGAAAAGTCCGGCTTTAAATCTGAAACCAACTATGATTCCTACCGGTTTATTATAATAATATCGATATCAAAATCCTATCCCAAGATTTATATGGGAAACTACAGCTACGAAAAGACAAGTGTCTTTGCACCCGCAATCCACTCAATCAACTTAACTTGCCAGGAAATGTCCAGTAATCTCATAATTATAATTTATCCCTCCATATTCTACCACGTCCAACAAATTCTAATCCAGCTTCTAGAAACGCTGCACAATAAACCCACATTTTAACTGCAACTAAAACCGACACATTAAAAATCTAAATGACAAGCTAATACCATGTTACTTCCTAACCAAACATTTCTGTTACCTCACCCTATACTTAAAATTTAAATTATAAGGCCCACACCTCCCGTCATTAACCACAGGCTCTCTATATGGATGGACACTATCCTATTAAATTATTCCGTATGATCATTCACACTCTGTTCTTTGTTTTTACTCCATCGTCCACCATGTCCCCATAAATAAGCCTTCCAAATCTCCCATTTTTAGCCTTCTGTACTTGATTGTAATTTGTGGTATTGATAAAAAGGGAGTCTCTGCCTTTAAATTTTTTAAAGTGCCCTCATGAATCTGACAGGAACACAACAGGGGGAAAGGAGAGCAGAGCTGATATTTCATCTCCAATGTTACACAAGTCATGCCTTTTAAGGAAGGGATCCCTATTAACTGTTCCCTTGTTCTACATTTCACACCATGATGGCATCATCCGACTTTGACAGCTTCTCTAGCCTCCTATTACTTCATATCCAATAATAATAATAATAATAATAATAATCATGATCCTAATCGACTCTACATTTCATTTTTTCTAAAAACACTTCTCTCTCTATCTACATGTTATTCTAACGAACGTGTGAGCTATCGAGATCGACCACAATCCACTCATAAATTACGTGAAATAAAGGAGGAAACCAATATAGTCAATAGCCCCCAAAAAACTAGACTATGAGACAGATAGTAATTCTTCCTATTTTTTCTGCTCCTCTTGCTTACTGGATTATTGCAATAGTAGTTCCTTTTAAACTTCTAGCCATTTGGCTGTGTCGTAATATATTTTTGTTAGAGGTCGAAAAAAGCCATAACACTCACGGGTATCCTGTCCAATATTTAAGGTGGAAAGTAAACCATTCAGATTTAGCCAAGACCGTCCAACTTCCCCTTGCCATTTATTTTCCCATTCTTTCGAAACCTGTAAAAAGTCGTCCGCTTTTTGGCCAAACCCAAGAAGAAAGAAGCCCTCTTGGCTTTTTTAGTTTTATTTATTTACCTCTCTTCTCTTGCTGCTATAAACTATAAAGAATTTCCTCCGTTTCTCACCTTCAATCCCCACCTACTTACAATGGAACCTTTTTAAAGCTGCAGATTCCAACACCAACGCCACTCTTAACTACCAACACCAACAACACCCAAAGAGTCAAAGTCAAAAAGCAAAAAAAAAACATAACAATATCCTCCAAGCCGTAGCATAATGTAAAGGACTGAACTTTGTGTTCTAAAGTGTAAAGCAACTTTTTTTCAAATATATTTAAATTCAAATTGTAATGGATTTCCTTTACAACTCTGACACTTAATTTTGTTTATGGGGATACATGACTGAAATACAGAGACTGTTTTATAGTTTATGTCTCTATCCATCCATTCAATGTAAACTTTAAACTCTGAAAAACTATAAGCATTGACATTAACAGAGGCTGAACATTATGGATTTGTTGGATTTTTTTGGATCGTGTGGATTTGTATTCCTCTGGTATTTTTTCAAACATTACAATATGTGTCAGTTTCTTCTTAAATGATCTCATCCAATTTCTCACGGGTATTTTGCTTTCTTTCTTGTTCTTCTTGAACCACAGAATAACAACTCGAAATCAAAATGCTAAATACAACAACAACAGATAGAGAGAGAGAGAGTAATTTACACTCATGATCCACTTGACTGAACCCTGTCCATCGGCCAACAATGGAAAGGTAAATATCAAAAGCCCTTTACGACTCATCTTATTCAAAGATATAATGATGATGATGATTGGACAAAAATGGATGGACAAACATGAAACAGGAAGAGACAAAAAATCAAAATCATCTTTCAAATGGATACTGCACATAGGAGAAGAATACCTCATCTTTTAATAAAAAGAATTACAATCAAAGGAATCTACAAAGAACTATTCCGTCAGTCATTCTGTCTCAACTCAGTCAACTAAAACCAAACATTGTTAATCTTTCAGACTTCTCTCTCTTTAAAGAGATCTTCAGGACTCAAGACAAGGATTATTTTAAAATTTTAATACTATACATACCCATAACCAACTCTGATATTAATACCATCAAATCACCACTACTACGATGAGAGGAGTAAACCACCGAATCAGGCCCTAAATGATACCTCCTCCTGTCACATTTACAAATCAAAAAGTTACAGTTACCACTTCTTATAGTCCCGTCCGAGTTCCAGCTTGTTATGTAGTATATTTTGGACAATTTTTGGCTTATCCTATTCAATCTTCTCAGAATATTCTCTTATATTATATAATATCTGCATTGTTCCTCCATGTGTGTATACGGGATTAGGATTGGGTGCAAGATATATTTATAAGTAAGACAGGGTGAGAGATGAATAGGGATAAAGGGGCACAATGGTTTCCAAATGATCTCAACACTTTCTTGTGAGACGTCCCTTTTCATAAATTGAATTATCACGATGAGTACTTTTGTGCTCAGGTGAAAAGACCTCCAGTCTTCCCTTTCAATCTATTCACCATTCAGAATCAAACTTGGATTTCATTATATTTTATTATTCCTTCAGAGAAAGAGGAGAGTCTTTAATTCCCAGCCTAAATAATAATCATAATTCATAATTCATAATCATAAGCAGCCTCGCATTTCAGCCTAAATCCTTATACAGAAAAAGAAACAAGGTTCCCTTCAATCCTTTACCAATTAATTGATAGGCCAATCAGCAGAATGAAGAGATGAGAAACCCGTGAAATTGTCGCTTTTTTATGAATCGAAACACTTACTTTTTAAAGGAACACTTATTCCTCGTCTATTTATTTATTTATACAACTTAAGGATTTGTTTATTTATCTTACAAAAGTAGAAAATATTTATCTTTTCAATATCTCCAATCCAGGTTAGACTGTTAAGAAAAGGTATAACGGCAGTTTAGAGCATGCTTTTTATTTTTTATTCAAGAATTTAGGAAAGGAGAGGGATGTAGTTCTGATTTTCAATTCAAGCTATGAATTGGCAAATCCTTTGAAAAAAAAATAAAAGAAAGCGGAGTAACTTTTTTATTTTTCTATTTAAGTTATGAAATGAAACGAAGGTCTTATTGAATAAACTTAATCAAATTTTAATGGAATGAATACTCGCCTAATTTAACAACCCCGTGGGGTTCTCTCTCTCAAGTTCTTGTTCTGTCTATCCAAGTCCAATTGCAAAGAGCCAAGTCAGCCCGATTCCTTTCACCCTTTTACCACAAACTGTTAAATCGTGCTGGTTCCTCTCAATGGAAAGGTAGTAGCAGTGGTAGCAGAATTCTAATTCCAAATTATGAGTAACAGTTACAATTTGGTGGTGGACCAAATCTGCGTAAGAAAAACATTATTTCTCAACTCCTAGCTAGAAAAACAGGAGACTTGTAGACTTGTTTCGTTGATGAGGAGACTTATTTTTTAGCCCACGAGTCCTGCAATAGTACTTCCTGGTGAATGATTTTGCTGAATCGTGAGTGAAGGAAAGTGGAGCAGTTTTTAGGAACTGGTTCACATAATTTCGCGATAAATCAAGGTAAAATGGCAGATGTAATTAAAAAACTGAGGATTCCCTTGTGGAACCAGTGGGTTCAAAAGCCCGTACAAGCACCCCTCACCTGCAGGCAAGGTGATAAATCGAGCATTTGCGTTAATTAAATTCATCCATCCCCTTTAAATCTTTTGTACTTATTATCCTCGGACGTGTAAATATATTATACATATTATATTGCAAGCATAATGTCCTATATAAAATCCTCGTCGTAATAGTAAGAAAGGGGTCTCTACTATAGAGGCTGATGGAAATGCGGAACGGAACACACGGTAGCTGACAATTGAACCCCATAATGAATACCTAATCACTTGCCCCTCGTGGCCAAACATATGCAAACCCGAGGAAAAGGTAAGTTTAAAAAATGTTAAAATGGCACTTCGTGTCTAATGAATAAATTCAGGGAGCTGGGATATGACTCAATCTTATAATTTATTGTCTCACTTATTATTATCATCCTCTAAAATTCCTTTTTCCGCTCTTTAAGGGCTCCAACCACACTCTTTTGAGCCGTTGTGGCTTTGAAAACAAATTAATTCAAGTTAGAAACTGCCGTAGCCTTACACCTTTTAAAACACCCAAAAACGCCGAGACGAATCCCGATTCAGTAGGAACGGGATTTATTTACCATCTACTTGTATACAAACTTCTTAAAAAAGTGTGCTACCCCTTGGAGTGACATTAGCATTTGATAATTCTCTTGAACCGTATCATATCAGTCAGAGGATACATTATTTTTTGTTCGAGTAAAGTAAGGAAGCTCTGTTTAGATATTCATACATTTATTGTTTAAAAACGTTATATATTTTAAGCATTATCTATTCCTACTGTTTAAACTGCTTAATATTCAGGTCCAATTCAACATTCAACTCCATTCAGTTCCAGATTCCAGTAGCACCAGCAACCAGCACGTAACCTTTCCTTAAGGACAAAGGCCAGTTGGTGCGTTAGTAAATTAGTTTAAACGAGTTTTTAGGAAATGTGAGGCACAGAAGGAGATTATAAATATTAGGTGAGGAACACTGTAATTTGTAACATGCATGATGCACCTCCATTGCAATGAAGCCTTTATTCAGGCCTTTATCCGGTACACAATCATCAAATGGATCCTCATCTCTCCATTGAATTTGAACAAATATCAGAATCCTCTCATTCAACATAAACAGCTTCCTCGTTCTCGTTCCTAGAATAGGAAGTTCGAGAGAATGGACTAGAGAGAAACCAAACCAAATTTCAAACCCAAGGATGATTCAAAATGAATAAGAACATGACACCTCTAAACTCTCCAAGACCAAAATACTCATCTAACTGAACAATAGGATCCATAATTGAGTCCTTTCAATGGTTTCAATCAACAAGGCCCTTGACTATATTCCACTATTCATCCACAATCCCCTCACAATCAGATTGATAAAACAGTTAGCTAAAGAAATCCAATATCCTGACAAAATTTACTTACTCTCACTCCCCTTTGAAGAAGGGACTAAGCCCATCGGTCTTTGAAAATCGAAAAAAATTAACCAACAAGAAAATCCCCAAAATATCCAAATCAGCGCATTTGCAAACCGAGGAAATTAAATCCACGAGTTTTATGTAAAATTATCCAAAACCAGCACACGGGAAACCAAACCCTTCAGACTCCAGACATTTTATCCACGAAATGACAACTTGAGTTGACAACTGTATTTTAAATTTTAAATCCAAACTGCATTACAATTCTAAATCCTAGTTAAAATTCAATCCCTAGCAATAATAGTCAAGTGTTTTATTTTTCGGGACAAAAAAGGAGGAAAAGGCAGACAGGGATAAGGGATGATCCATACAAAACAAACAATCCACAATCACGCTATTCTTGAAGGTGGAAACGGAAACACTTGTACAGTTTCCCCCTAAAAAGAAGATAATACAAATAATACGGAATCAAATCATCCTCCTCTCTAACCATTCTTCTCTAAACAAACCTAAGTGGATTCAATTCAATTGAACTGAATCCAAACAATCTACTCTACTATTTCTCTTGTATTCAAATCAGAATCAAATTCATCATGCCTTAAACACACACATACAACATATGCACACATCTTTTTATACATATTCAAAAAACCGGTACTGCATTAATGGGATTCTAAACTAACCTATTTGAAAAAGTATTTGACTTGGAACATTCAGAACAGAACATGAAACGATAGGACAGAGAAAGAGGACAAAAAAATCCAACAAACATTTAAATGGAGAGAAGCGTGACATGAAATCAGGCTCTATTTGATTCAATAAAGATCTCTCTCCTCGTTCCGTTGGATGTAAAAATGTAAAAAATAATAATAATTCAGATCCTCTTCCTCTCTGTCCATACTATACACACTTCGGACTTGGACATCCATTTCGTGACAAATTTTTCGACGTCTACTATGAAAAAACCTACGTTTAATCTTGTCCTTTTCATTCCAGATTTCATTCCCATTGTTGTGGATATTATTTAGAGGAAAAGGGAATCAATGGAATGATTTTTTTTGGTACTTGTCGTAATTGTTGTAATGCCGTATATATACTTCTCTCTAATTGTTGTAGAGATGACAGAGAGGAGGTCCAGGTTGACGTTGACCGAAGGATGAAGTATCGTACACGTAGGACAACAAGGGAAGATCAAGCATGATATTGCTTTCTATTATTCTACAGAGATTCCTATTAATGGCCTGCCCTAGTTGCCCATTGTTACCATGTTTTATGCTCGATCTGTGTGGTTCCTGTTCATTTAAATGTAATATATATATGCATAAGACCAGCACTAAATCTCCCTATTTGCTGCTGCAAATGCTTTCGAATTGGTAAGCCTTCCAAAAAAATGAGAAACAATTAGTTTGTATACGCATTTCGAATTGTAAAAAAAGTTTAGTCTCGAACACGCACTGTAAATGTAAAGGGATACCAGGAAAAAATATTTAACATTTAAAGACGGATTTTACAGCTATTTCCATTCAATCACCCTCGAACTTAATTACCCGAGATTAATCATTCAAAAATGACACGTCGTTTATTCTCGAGTTTTTAGAGGTCAGAAGGATGATGGTAATTTAAGTTACGAGAGAATAAATAAATAAGCTATTTTAAATTAAATCCAAATAAAACTCAAGCCCAACAAAGTGTGAAGATCAATGTAGCTGATCTAAATTGCAAATTATAAATATGTTTTGATATTAAAATTGCGAAACCTTCAGACATGGATAGAATAAGAGTACGGATTCGATGAAATATCAACATTTTCGTTTTCCGGATCAGATGGTTTGTAATGTGGATTTTTTTCCTACAAATTTTTAATGCTAACCAATCTGTTTCATTATACAGAATATATAAATTATGCAGAACATGAATAGAGCAGCGGTTTGTCGTTTTGTTGGATTTGGATGGCATATTTAATTCGGATTGAATTAAAATTCTGCTCATTTCATGCACAAAGTATGTGATGCCAACATGTAAACCACAACCATCATCGCCTCATTACTATTTTTACCATATAATATTATTGTCACGGCGAAATATAAACCATATTACATCTTTACATCCTTCAAAATCACACCACCATCATCATCATGAATTTACCAGAACATCAAACCCTTTTAATTTAAACCATTTCACTCATCATTCATTTTGTATCCGGATAATCCACATTATCTATGCATTATGCGTTCAACAACAATATGTTCGATGTAATAGGAATAAATTATTTTTTTGCAAAATCCAAATGGACTGAACATGAGACGTTATTAATAAACCACAAAAACTGTGTTAAAATCCGCTTTACTACATTCTTTGCCTAACGTTTAGCAGATTGATTTCCCTTAAGGGATCTCATAACCTCTGTGTTTCCCTTCCCATCATCAGTTCAAATTTGACCCTTAGATTCCCAATTTAAACCCTCGAAAGGTGTCAAAATGACAGTATTTGGTGTTACCGATCAAGTCCTATCACCCGCAGCAGTCAATACTCCCTTTGAACATGCAAATACATCCAAGCCGAATAATAGAAAAGAGAAGAGCCAAAGGCCCTAATATCCTCTAAAAACTAAACGACTCGAGGATAATATATCGATTACCGAAATCCATCCTGACAATTTGACATTTGACATGAAAAGTCAAACTACAAGAGAAAAACGGTCAAAGAGCCCCTTGCCTTTAGGTCTACTCCAACCAAAATCCTTTTAAATCGTATATTTAGAAATCTATAAGCCTGGGTTATTAACTTCGGTAGATTTGTTCGGTTCAATCCATTCTTTTTCCCCTATTTTTTTCTCACCTTCTTTTGTCATCCAGTCAATTTTCCCATTATCCATTTATACCCCCGCTGCAATCTCCATTATTCCCCGTATTTTCTATTACATTCCTTAGTTTAGTACAAGTCCTCACCTCTACATTGATAATTCCACCTCGGGAATTGGGAATTAGGAATTTTACGAACCTCTCGGCCCTGTCTCTTCCAGCTCTGGTTGAGACCAAACAAGCAAGAGGTATTAACTTTAACTCGAACTACAACGGATTTGAGGAGGTTAACTGAATTTTGTGGGTTGGTTTCCTAAATACCTGACACAGCGAGGGATTCCCTTCAAGAAAATGACACATAGTCCCTTTGAGTTTGACTCTTTTTCCTTGGTCGGATATCTGTATGTGTTTTTACTAGGAGAGAGAATGCTTATTAGCCTTAACAAAGTTATATATCTCCCTCATATTCATATCATTATTATCCAAGGTGGTTTAATGGACTAAAAGTGTGAGAAGGAATGTGGTTGTGTGGTTCTTGAAATCTTGAATCGTTCAATCCTCTCAAAGCCTCTCAAACCTCGGAGAGAAGGTCCAAATAAGCCAACTACAGCTAAAAACTACCTCCACAGGGACAGGAACATGGAACAGAAGGAGAGGGAACAAAAACCAAAAAATCTGACCGAATCTTCTTTTATTTAGAAAGTCAGACCAAACGGTAGCTAGGAATTTATTCAGGGGAGCCACGCTGGCTGGTCCTTCCAAAAGCCAAAGTCCCAACATGCCAAAGGCAAATACGTTTTAAACACTTATACCTCTTATCTTCGCTATAAAACATACCTTTAGTTAGATAGATCTACAATCTATGGACACAAGATCATTTTTCGGGATATGTATTTAATCCTTATAAATATCATTAAATAGCCAACTCACCCTCCCTTATACACATACAATCTTAGTTAGTAGCAGCTCTCTGCCTGCCTTTCTAGTTCGTGGTTAAATGCTTTAGGAAGGAATTGAATGACTTTTTTTTAAGGAAAAAGGGAGCCGAGAGACTCTCTGGCTTGACTCATGGTGTGAAAAAATCAAAGGCATGCTGAGTTCAAATCCAACATTGAAATACAAAAAAAATATAAAAATACCAATCCCCCGAGTGTACAAATAAATACATTAGAGCAGGGTTGGATTTGGATATCTTGAAATTTGAATCGTATTCATTTTATAAGGATAATGATGGTAAATAGGATAATATAGGATGGAACAGTGGATTTTCTGGAGCTACCAGAAGCTACTACATAACAGATTGACTTTTGCAGCAGATTTTAGGGAGGAATAGGTTTCAAAAATTCAAAACACGGGGTGAGCGGAGAGAATGTAATGGTCTCATCGGAGGCTTCAGCCATCCAAACACCTTTTCATTATTATTAATAATAATAATAATAATAATAAGTCGAAAAAAATCCACCTTTGATTTGCCACCCTTTTTGTAAGGATTGTGAATGGAATAATAAGGGAACCAAGGAACCAACGCCGTGTCCTATTCAAGAACCGATTTCAAAAGACCCTGCAACCAACAGGACAAAAATATCACCCCGACATTTGTTCTCTCCATTCTATTCCTGAGAGCTAGTCGGCCAATTAATGATCCTAAAATTCAAATGACTTCATTAGCCATTGCTGCTGGAAACTAAGGTTGAACGTGAATGATCATCGGTCTTATTAACCCTTCCCCGCAACTATGCTTAGGGTGGGGACTTATTTAGAGCTCCATAGGCAGGGTTAGCAGATGCTTACGTTTCTAAACTAAACTATCATTTCCGAAGTCCTACATTCCTCGGATCCTTCTTCCGTAATAAATTGTAATCCTCTAGTTTAGAGCTGAAGGAATGCTATATAAAATAAAATAAACCGCATAATGTATAATATGCATAGGAACGGGACTTGAATTCGAATCACCAACACCAACACCTGTGTGCGATATATAACACTTTGTGGTAAATTCATAAGCTGTTGATAATGACGGTAAACTTATTTAAAGTTGGAGAGTCGAGCTTCACCAGCATCGAGACGGCGGCCTAAAAACGAGCCTTTTACAACTTATGACTTGAGATAGTTGATAGTGTGGCATAAATGTAATGTAAATGGGATTTAATAAACCTGATAACTTTATTGAACCATTAGGTCACATAAACTTCCTAAATATTCTATTCAAAGAGAAGGTTCTCAAGTTCCATTCAAATTCTACAGAGGTGTAGGTTAAGAACGTGGCAGTCCTTATCGATAAACTGTAAAATAGTTTTCGTATTGAGGAATAAGTAGTTTCGTAAATTGTCTTGTCGCTCTCTTTGAACCGATTTTAGTGGGTCAGGTTAGATTGAGGTTTTCAGGATTTTTACGGCATGTACTTTTTTGTATGTAATTGTAATAGTTGAGAAAGTGAGTGAATAAGGAATTCCAGCATCTCTTAAAGTAGAGATTACAGCAAAATAGATATGCAAATTCTCCGGTTCTCCGATAAAAGAACCGCACGGGCCGAATTGAGACGAGACAGCTATCTTAATTGAGTAATTACTCTCGGAGTCGGGAATAGAGATAACTGGTCAGTTCCAACTCTGAAAATTAAATTAGCATAATAATTTGAGCTCTCTCTTACCTCGAAGGGCATCCATAGGGACGGATGGATAAGGGAAAGAGTAGGGGTAGCCTTCCTTCTTCAGCGTCTTTGGTTTCCTCCTGGGTCGGTATTTGTAATCAGGATGGTCCTTCATGTGCTGGGCCCTCAGACGCTTCGCTTCGTCGATGAAGGGACGCTTCTCGTCCTCCGTCAACAGCTTCCACTCCGCTCCTAGTCGCTTACTG
Source organism: Desoria tigrina (assembly GCA_906901685.1). NCBI lineage: Eukaryota > Metazoa > Arthropoda > Collembola > Entomobryomorpha > Isotomidae > Desoria > Desoria tigrina. The sequence continues at coordinate 1,208,581 of CAJQTU010000010.1, read as the reverse complement.
ATCTCCGAATTGTGCATTTTTGGGTTCTCTTGAGCTATTTTCCTCCGTTGCATCCGAGACCAGACCATGAAGGCGTTCATGGGCCTCTTAATATGATCGTCGGCCGCACCAAGGCCCCCCATCCCACCACCGTTATTCGGATTTTTCTGAGCATTTGACTTGTTGTTCATTCCCCCTCCGAGGGAGGACTGGGGGCTCATGAGACCGGAAGATGAGCCGGACGAGGAGCCCGTACTTGGTGGGGTCAAGTGAGAGGTCTGGTGTTGGGACTGATGATGCTGTTGATGGAGGTGATGAAGGGCCGGGTGACCCATCAGGGAGGAAGGTGGGGCAAGCCCGTGACCTCCGCCGAGGGAACCGAGCATCGGTTGACCCAAGCTGTGGGATATTCTGGAGGAGAGGTTGTAGCCTGAAAATCCGTCGTCACACATTTTCTGGCTTTTTAGTGATTTTTAGGTGAGAAATGTGAGAATTCTTGATTAACTATTTTTTGTAGTTAAAACTGGAGTTGAGACTGTAACTTTCAAAGTTCAGGTTTAACATTTACAACTCTTAAAATCGCTAGTACTCGTGCATAAGGAATAGTACGTTTTATACGATCACACAAAAACCCGAGAAGATTATGTCTTTAATTGCTTTTAATTCCTCTTGTCCAAGTTGACACTCAAAGTTACATAATCCGAAGGTAATAAACAGTTAATGTTTTTATTCAACCTTTGTTTTATAACAGTTTGACACTTGTTAATTAATGTTATCGACACAAACCGGAAATCAGGGTCTTTTACGAAAATCGCACTCGTAAAGTCGTATTTCGAGTTTACTTTGTACTTTGTACTTGCTGTTACAAACCCAAACTATCAAAACTCCTTAAATTTCAGTTGATACTTTCACCTCGATTTAACGCAAAAATCCTTTTTTATTCAAAAATTCAGTAAAATCACGCTGTACTTTTACTCAAATCCTCTGAATAAAATATGAACTCCTTTATACTGTATCCCCTTACTTTGTCTCCCAACAATTGGCGTTCCACAATTCCTGAATGAGACGGTTCTGGCTCTGCTACTGGAAGAGACAACTGCTGAATGGAGAATGATTGTTGTAATGGCTGGAGAGGTAGGTTTGTAGTATCGGAATACTCGGTACTAAACCGGGGTCCTCGACAACGGGCTTTGAATAGGTTTTTGAAGCCTTGAAAAAGCGGTGCGGTGGTGATCCTCATGGGCAGATTGTGACGGTAGGAATGAGCCCCAAAAGCAGTTGGGTTGGGATACGGAATCAGCCTTACTTTCCATACCTCTTCTGCCCTCGTCATCCTCCTCCTATGGTATCCATCCTATATCATACGTCCTTCTTTAACGTTGATTTGTCCTATTCTTACGGCCTCTTGTTATAGGTATAGATTTAAAATGTACATTCCTATTATGTATTTTATTCCTAGGGTTTGTTGGGATTTAGGATTTGGTGGTGGAAGTGTCGAAGAGAGTGCCAGAGAACATGTGTCGTGTCAGTATTAAAACTGATAGACGATTTGGCCGAAGGGGGCAGAGGCATTCTTCTATCCCGACCAATCCATCTCTAATCCACGGCCTTTGTTCCTCCCTATTGTTTCACTTCACACTAAAAATCACACCAGAATATAGAAGCAGCTTTTACTCCTGCACTGCCGCGGCTTTTTTCATACCTGCCTTCTTTATCCAGTTTTAAAAGAGCTTTTTAAAATGATTTTCTAGGAATTTGGGCCTAATTACTCGATTTTAAAATAAGGGAAACTATGTAGATTGATAGGAAATTGCTATTCTGCCGTTTGGTCAAGGAATTTGGAATTTTCCGCTTTTTAAAGATTGAAAAAATTAGATATTCATGAAGATTTTGTCTTTTTCGTTATTAATTAGATATCTGGTCTTAAATTTTATTACGAATAGCAATTGGCCTTATCATATTGCCTCTTGTAAATCTCAGTTTTTTATCAATGTTGAACAATACAAGTTACCTACTAACAATAATAAAAAACAATTTAGAGTAATTTTACTAACGAATTGTAGTTTTAGCAATATGTTATAAAATTAAGCGAAAATACCAAGTAATTAAACTCCTTTAAATCAACTCCAATCCAAAAGAAAGCTACAATTAAAGCCGTTTAAATAATCAAATCAATTACCATCGCCATACACTGCAACAATACTATAATAGTGACGATAAAAAGAGGCTTAATTTTTATTCCCATTATTACCATCCCTTGCATTATAAATCCCCATTCACTTCGCACTCAAGATTATAAATCCACAAGTACTAGGCTCGTCTTAACTCGCTTTTTTTGTCCCTTGATGCAAAATCTACGAAAATTGAATGAAAGAATAGCTGAAGAAGAACATAAAGTACAATGCTATAATTATTATCATTATTATTACCACTACTCCTCTCTTGATTGTTGATTGTGTAAAAATATTACACTCTGTCTTGTGAGGGTGATTAGAGTCTTAGCGATTCAGAGAATGGTTTAAAAACTTTTTAACAAGTTCAGCGGAAAATAAGGTGTATAGCCCATGATTCAAGTCATAATCATCATCATTATGCAATCTCCTGTTCCTCTCTCTCTGAAATTTTTTGATGATGATGATGATATTGTGAAATTGTGTGATACAAATGTTGAGGAGGACTGGGATATGAAGAGGCGTTACATTTGCAGTGAGATTGGCTACAGAGCCTCTAAGCCCGTCCCGAGATAACTCCCCTTACAAGAAAAAACAGCTCCCTATCCGGCCAATTCTATTCTCAAGACTTGTTTTTTTTCGTTTGTAACCCTTTTTACAAATCTTTCTGCGCTCATTGTTCATCTCATCCTTCCTTCTCATCTTCGTCTAAAAGATGCAGAAACGGGAGAGAGATAGAGATAGAGACGATACATCATTTTTTATTAGTTCGTACCTACTACCTACGAAACCGTGGTGGTGGTGGTTTATGGCAAAATTCGTTCCCGAGAGATGTGTGCCAAATGCAAGCTTGATACTCGTTAAGCTCAACTGCATCTACTATTATTATGATCTTTTTAAGAGGTTCTGAATCTACTATTTCAGGGGATGCATGTCAGTATTTTAATATAAAATAGAATTAAAACGATTTTTTGTAATGTATTTGCCAAATGTATATTATGCAGGGGCTTGAAAATTAGTTACTAAAATAGATAGTACAACTCGAACATCCCATTAATATCTTTAAAATTAAAACAATGCATTGATGTTTATTTCAATAATATTTTAAAGTTATAATTCGCATGTATTGTCATTTAGAGCTTAGACCAAATATAACGAAAAGTTTACATCGAATTTGATTGAGGAATACGACGAGACCACACATCAATTCTTATTATTACAAACTCTGTCTCTAAATTCTAATACTCCCTAAATATGAGCCAATGTCGATAATCCCGAAGTTTACAAAGGTTAATGCATAATGTCAAGGTGGACAATGAACCTCTGTCCAAAACATGCCCAACACAGGCAACAAAAATATCCACCTCTGTTATGCAGCTCGTTTTAAAACCCCGATCTCGGACATACGTCAGGAAGGAAGACACAAATAGACTGAATAACAAAGGCAGGAATGATTCAAATCAATCCAGTCTCTAATTCTTTTTTTTTCAAAAACATATTAAAATGGTGTTCAATCTCCGACACACTATTAAAAGTTCGTTACATAGGATAATATAATCTAAAAATATCAAGGAATGGTCTAAGCTACATGTGCTTTTAAACATTTAAATACATTTAACAATAAAATCTTAAAATCATTTAGAATATAAAAACCGCTACACACAACAGGTCCATCCGTCAATAGTACAATGGAGGTTTTAAATAACAGGAATGGACCAAAGGAGAGCTTGATCCATTTAACTCTTAACTATTTAGACATTTAATCTCCACTCAGGCCGATAATGGTTGACTTGACTCATTTTTTTCTAATTCTTGTAAGGAAATCGTTGAATGTGGCATTTTAAGCATAATGGTCGTTTACACAAAACAGACAATGATACTATCACATATTATGCAGGGAATTAAATGGGCATCAGGAACCTTTGATAACCAAATATGCGTTTTTTATGCATATTAAAATGGTAAGAACTCACAATGAGTCGCTTTTTGATCCCTTTCCTATTATCATTACTACAACTACGATTATCATCGGAATGATTATTAGACTTACCATCATCCGATATGTATTTTAACTATAATAACTCTGTCAAAAAGTGTTCTATTTTTGTAACTTTAATGCTATACACCTCTGACACTTCTGTCCATGTCCTGGGGCTGGTAAGCCCCTTATTTGGAAAGAGCTGTTGATGCTATTGGTTATAGGTAGTATTTTATGCCTCCATGACCTGGTACCATGTGTGTAAGGGTACGTAGCAGTGTCTATTTCAAAACTTAAAATGTGAGCTTGATCCTATTTTTTAGATAGTTTTATATTTCAGACTGTCAGTCTAGGAGGAAAGGAATTATATGTTCCTACAACTATAGAAAATGATGTTAACAAAGGGAAAAGGATTTAAGAATAAGAAGGTGGACGGACTGATTCAATCCTCAATAGAATTAAATGGACCGGACTGGACACCTTTGCTATTCAACAAGCCCTTTTGTAACACTCTACAAAAGTTCAGCCTCAAATGTGTGTTATATAGCTGTGTTGTAATAATATATTATAATATGTATATTTCAAAAATGCCATATTTTATTTTTGATTCTGACTGATTAAACAATTTTAAAAAGCTTTTGAAACCAGATTATAATTGTTTTAATTGTCAATAAGACATAATGTCTGATAGCGATAGCATGCATATTTTGAGTTTATGATTAAAGCAAATAAATGATTAAACTACTTGAGCACCTGTAAGCATAATTTAAAACAAAAATTAGATCTGATTTCATCCCCGGCTTGCAATATTTAATTTCCATAAATATTTATATTAAATCTAAAAAGTACATTTTCAGCCTGCAAAAGAACGTCAAATCCAACCCAAACCATAAAATCAACTTAAAAATCCCAATTTGCAACACATTCCCAACCCAAACCACCGCCACTGCCACTGGAAAAGGATTCCAATTTAATCCTTAGTTCGCCAAAATCATCTCCAGTACTAGGTTACCATGCCAACGAATCCCAAAGTCCCGTATGTGTCTCTCCCGTCCATTTCCTCATCTTTCCAAAACCGTCTCTCTGCTAAGCCTCTCTATCTTCCTTTCATACATCCATGCATATAAGGTTTCTTAGTTCTCCATTCTATTATTGTAGCATTTGAAATCGTCGGTTGTGGATAGGGAGGCATTATGCATATTTACCCCTGTTGTACGGCCGTATTCAGGGAATTGAATAGGATGATTCACATCACATCAAGGAGAGAATAATCCTCCTTAGTGGTGAATATAATGGACAATTTTTTCAAAGAATAATGGGTGCTAATACTCCTCTCTCTCTCTAGTGAGAATCACACTATTGTAAATTATTGTCCCTTTTCGTTCCTACTTCCATTTCGTCTCAACCTTCCTTTGTCCACCTCTTTTTTAACTCGATCTTTTCAAAATTTAATACAACACCAGAGCATCATTATTGCCTTTACTATAACACAACCACCTTCTACTCCTTGTAAGAAGTACGAACGTCTTGGATTCAGAATTTACAAAACAGTCTCGAATAATGATCATTCTAGGCCCTGTTTTGCATTCTCCAACTTATTCTTCCTAATAATTATGAAGCTTTTGTTAATTCATTACGACTTTTTCGTGAAGACTCCCTCTCCATTTCCATATAACGTAGGATCATTACACGTACGCTTAACCAGACATGAAAACAAGTAAGGTTTCATATTCCACACCAGTCGGGCTATGAGATGGGATTGTTACCTGAAGGAACAACTATTTAACAAGTTAGCTAACTAACTAACGAAAATAAAACTACCCACAGTTGGAGCAAACAAGTATTTCGAAAACATTCTGGATTCTCGTCGCGATAATAATGGTAGGAGATGATGATGATGGAGTTGATATTTTGATGGAGATGTTGATGTGCGATGATGCTTATAATTACATTAGCGTTCCCTCTAGAAAGGTGAGAAAGTTGATTGAATTGTGTGAGAAAAATAATTAAAGTTACACGTTGCCTGTTAATTGCTTTCCCGTCGCTGATGTACCTTATAATATTTCTATTATTTTATGGAGTTACAGAAACATATCTGCTTTCCATGGGTTTCATTTTTGCTAGTGAAATATCCTGGCTGTAGGAGTGTAGCAGGTCTTACGAAACATGAAAGAGCATTTTGTAAATTGTAGTCGATTAATTCACGAAGCACCCCAAAAACGAGTTCAAATTGAGAGAATACTTGTGGTTTTGGTTGATATCTATAAACAGTTTCAGTATTTTTGGCCAACTATGACTTCATTACAATTAAATTAATAAAATAATTAAGGAGAGTTAGTGGGAACATTTGTTAGTTTGTTTTTACTTCCGATTTGTTCAGTCATATACATGTAGATTGTTCTATTTATAGGACCGTTGACATAAAGTTTGTCATGATGGTGTGGTGGTGGATTTTTAGACGTTTGAACAGGGAGTATAGATTTATTTCGAAACTGTGATCTCGCCTCGATACGGAATTAAAAGAGTGATGAAATAATAAAACGCTTGATTGGTTTCGAAGAGACTTTGACTGGACCCTCTTTTGGCGTCATTTTAATTTCCCCTTCAATTTCCTTTTCAATTTCATCCTGTCAGCCCGAGTTACGTATTATACACTCACTTTTATTATAATATTCGGTTACATATTCCATTTCAAGTGCAAATAAGTCCACAAAACAGAGCCAAATAGAGACCATCCATACAGCACAATCTCGAGTCTCAATCAACCAGCTCTTTTCTCAATTATTTTATACAAATACCACATTACTACATTATATACATTATACCTTTACATTACCCTACTTTGCAATCTCTCTAGTTTCTGTTAGGGCTATTCTACAGTTTGTTATTATCTGCCCAAAATCTCATTGAATCTTATTGAACATTGAATCATTCGAATGCAAAAGGGTTATACTTGTTAAAGGGTGAAAGTGAAACCCTTTAGTGCTTTTACTGTCTGTCCGTCTGTCGATCTCTACATTTACACTTTAGTTCTCGAACGGTTACAGATTGATATTCAGAGTTTATTAACATATTAACAGTAGGGGTCCTGACATGTACATTAAGTGAGCATTTGAACCTGATGGGCCACACCCCTTATATCATATCCACCCATATTAAAAACGTTATCAATACCCCCACTGACATAACCCATGCCTTGACGTTCGAGACGAGCGTTTTTCGACCCCAATTGCGTTTGGCTTCCACCCTTTCGTGATGTCCGTTTACAAAAGTTCATGATTATGTGGTTTACTCTCGATAACTCGATAAGAGAGACAGTCTGAAAATACACTCTCGACTCTTCTCTTCTCTGAGTAGAAAGCGATTGAGACTATACCACTTTGAACGGACAATGGAGATGAGAGACAGGACATTTTATATTTATCTCTATCCATAGAAGAAACCTCTCCATCATCCATATTCTCAAGTAGATATTATTCCATCCTCGACCAATATCATATCGAATTGACGATCCTATTTATACAAAGAAGGGAATCTAAGGCAATCTTGTTCAATTTTAAATTTTAAAATGGAATGCAGTGATGCAGAGCTATCTGATTTTGTCTCTATATCAATTCCATCCTTGAAGAGAGGAGAGGCATTGCATTGCATTATCCTTTTATTGAGAGCCTTCAAGAATTTTGATTTCCTAAATGATAACAACATGACAAAATCAAACCACCATATAAAAATACCTAACCAAAAGTAAAGTACCTGGGGCTTATTTTACTTATTTTAAAATCAGTTGTAGAAATCATATTATTTAATAGAATTGTGTAAAAGTAAATACAGGAAAGGATTTCTCTATTTTTGTAGATTTGATCTAGGTGATTATTGATTAGGCCACCACCACCACCGATCCCTGATCCGGTTATTTATGAATTATGATACTACAACTCCTTGCTCCTTTTATATTAATTTTTTCCTTGGCAAATAATCACTTGAACTGATATTTTTATCGGTTGTTATGGTTTATAGATTTAGAGATCGTTTCATTAACTGAGCTAAACTGTCATTCCTAGTTAGCAGGACTAACTAGGAATGACAAGTCCAATTTGACGAGTGGTCTCCTTTATCAATTATCATCAAGGAACCTTTTTCTAAACCTTCAACATTTCATTCATCCCATTCTGTTCTAATGCCATTGCAAACTTTCCTCTTCTCTTGTCATAACTGGTTTGGCTGATATTATCCTAGATCACTTACCTCATCCTCGTCATAATTACCTTCTGCATTTATTGTAAACTACTGCTCCTGCTGCATTCAACAAATCCCACTTCAATTAGCCATAGTTGTTGAGAGGAGAGTTAGAATGAGTAAGGAAAAACTGTAAAAAAAAAATGCTGGATAATAAATCGACTTGATAATTTTAACATTCAAAGTTTCAAAGAGAATTCGGGACATTGTGCTAAGAAAAAAACGAGAGCCACGGCTTAACTTTTTCAGTTAGCAGTTAGTTTTAGAGTTTTTGAAGATGCAGTTTTTCTATTATATTTTATTATTATCCAAGCAAAAGGCAAGGTAAAAAAAATCTGGAGTGGACGGAGATTCAAGTCATTTACTGTGGGGTTTATTCCTACAATTATTACATGACATAAATTCTTATAAATTTTATCCCCACGGGATAAGCAAGAGCTATATATTAGAAGAGGCTTAAGTTTTATACTAAATGTTTGTATACGGACTGTACAAGGGAACCGCTTTAATCGCATTATACACGGAGCATAATGTCACATTCAGATGTCTCCTCTGCCAAAATGGATCTCATCTCTAATCACAAAACCTTATTCGTATTATATACAGAAATGTTAAAAAAAACGGTTGTGACCATTGGAGCTATCTCCTCTATCCAGTTCTGTCCTATTTTACCTCTCTCTAACTGGATATGATACAGATTTACGTTTTTCTATATGAACATGAAGTTTCCTCCTCTAAACCCTGTAAGTCCAATCCGTTCCTTCTGAATGAGTTTCAAAGTTTTCTATAATACGAGAAAAGAATCAAAGAAACGAGAATGGGAGAGGAAGAAAGGGTCTTTGAAGTGGGCATTCACAAAGTTTCCGAATGGAACGGAGGTCCAAATCGATTAAACTATGTGATTTCAAGGGAAACAGCATGGACTATGAACAAACCTTGAGTCGAAATTTGGTGTAGCTTACGTATTGTTCCTTCCAAAAAGCTCAGTTTATAATATGAAATGGATTTTGACAGGCTATTCTATTCTGTCATTCTGTCCTTATTGTAAGCCTGACAATGAGGAGGAAGAAGGACCAGGACGATGATCAGTAACTGCAGTACAGAAGCGATTTTTAAGCCCTATTTTAGACATTAACTTAAACGAAGGACTTTGGACAGTGTCATGAAATATCTATAGTAAATACACGATCCATCAAAATATCAGGACCATTCAGATTTAAGGAGTTAGTTCCCTGTTTGGAGTTTGGACAAACTGTGTATTGAGAGATGATGTGTGGTGTGATGTCGTTTTGTATTTCAAACTTTCGATGAAAAACATTTCCGAGCAGAATGAAGAATAGTTTATAAGAATTTAAGTTTCTGTTCTTTAGTTGTCCTGAATTCCTATAGAGAGGATCTAGTTATAATGTTATAAAAGGCAGTAGTAGCTTAGGAGATGATGTGGGCATTATTATGGGACATAGGCTACATATTAAGTTTAAGGGTGTTGGAAGTTTTGTAAAGTTGTTGTTGTTGTTAGTTGTTGTGTGAGTTTTGAGCCCGGACGATTCTGCAGTATATATAGGGCCTATTTTGTTCTACGAAAATATATTTCGAACTTATATTTATATGTATATTCTTGTATTCTTGTGCTGCAGACCTAATCCCTTGCATTTCCATTGTGTTCAGAGCCAGATTGGGATGAAAAAAAATTTTTACACTACAGCAAACCTTTTCTTAACCACACAATCCATATATGTTTCCCTGGCTTTCTTTGAGTCTTACAGAATTCTTTAGACAGAATCAGTAAAGACTCAAAACTTGAAGAATATTTTTATATTATTTTGACTCGAGTATCGTTAAGTTGATATAGAGGTACAATATATTGCATGTGTTTTTATATTATATCCCAATATGATTATTATAGAGTATTTTAAGGACTAGAAGAGTTGCGGATAGTTTTTTCTGTGTATAACATTTTTTTCTCAATTTAGATTCTACTCACTTTTAAAAATTGGAAATAAGAATTTGATGCAATTTTTGAAAGTTTATTTAAAGCTTTTTAGAGTAAACAGTAAGTAAATGATTAAAGCAGCTGCTGAGTCCATATCTGTATTAAGGTTTGTTTTTTATAAACAGTAAAAGTAGCGTTGTATTTTCTTATAATTCCTTTTTTAGTCTGCTTTGCGTTTGTATTTAAATTATTTCCTGAAGAAAAACTGTATTCTCTCCAACAAGCACATTCATCCATCCATCAATGATTATGTATTGTGTGATTATTCAATAGCTTGCCAAATTTACACAATCCGTGTTTTGTGCAGGTGTGAATGATCCCTTTTGCCTAGAGGAAAGATATAATTATAATACAAAGAGGATTTTTTAATCAAGAAATTTGGTTAAAAGCAAAGCTGAAAATCTTTATAATTTCTTTTCCCATTTTGACAATTATGGGAATCTCAATTTTTGTTACATATAGAAGATTGTATACAACAATGAGGTGAATCGGTTTTGTTTTAAAATAAACGTGAAGGCTGAAACTGTATGCCAAAAATTTAGCAAAGATAACATTAGCCCATCAATAAAAAAAGCTTGGTATTACTGCATATTACTCGATACTCGATACTCGATCAATTAAAACAAATTCTCCACCCGATAGTTACATACTAACAATGCAACATTTTCTCATGTTTAACTGATAGCGAATCGTGACTGGTGTCAAAAAATCAGAAAAAAAATTAGATTTTCAAAAATGAAAATTATTTTTTTAATGCTGTCTCATGGTGGAGAAAATGAGGTGTGAAGTTGGAGAAAATGTGGAGTGGTGGTTGCGGGCGCTACCCTCCTTTTCACTTCCTCGAGATTTCTGCCAGAAGGAAGGAGAAAACTGGACTTGCTCACTTTTTCCTATAGTTAACGTCCATCTGCTTTAGGTGATTTCCCTCGCTCTAACGCAATACTAATTCGGGAGTCCTCCAATGCTCACTACCATTATACTTTTCGATTTCTAACGAGGAAACTCGCAAAAGCGGGATCTCGAAGGTGAAGTGAAAAGGAGGGGAGCGCCCGGTACTAACACTGCTCAGTTTCTCCAACTTCCTACCTCATTTTTTTCCTCTGTAAGTCAGCATTATAAAAAATGATTTTCATTTTTGAAAATCTAATTTTTTTTCTGATTTTTTGACACCAGTCACGATTCGCGATCAGTTAAACATGAGAAAATGTTGCATTGTAAGACAAGAAAAAAACTTGATCAATACACAGTACTTACACAATCAAAATCAAAGCTTGTCTTATACTCCCTACATCTCAACACTCACCTATAATTCATATCAACAGAGTACTTTATTTCGAAAAATAACAATTATCCTTAATTTCAACAGACGCTTATATAATTTTCGAATTTGAATAGCTGTTTCCAAACGAGAAAACCTCCTACACAACAACAAATAAGCTCTCTGTGCTTTTTTAAAAGTATACTTAAGTACGAGCAAGCACAATGGTCCTATAATGGACAAAAGGAATCTGTGCAAGAGGACTCTTTGTAGAATTAAAGTAATGAAAGTTTAGCTCCCATTATTCCTTAATAATCGAAAACCAGGGGAAAAACTACAAACTGATCTTCTCGATCCGTACTATTTTTTCTCCCCGAAATATCATTATATCCAAATGAATATCACTACATAGTTCAATATAAATGGCAATAATAAAGCAGGAGATAGTTCCATTTTCCAAAACAAATCCCGAGCATGAAATAATACCTGAATCATAACCAACTTATACACCCAAAAAGGACACTTTAGAACACCATATGCAGTATGAACTCCGAACTCTCCTAACTCCCTTCCCAATAAAGCAGAGGACATTAGCATTATTACCATTGACATAAGGGACAGGGATCATAATAATAGGAAAATAGAAAATCCATCCTATTTGTAATAATCATCTGTAAATGTAAGTAAGAAGGACAGTAGGCTCTGTTCCTCTCCCATTGAGCCTATTATAAGTCCCTTGTACACAGATCTACAAATAAATACAAAATAAACCCCAGTACAACAGACACACAGACACAAGCAACAATCAATGAATATTTATCCCTTGTGTGGCAGTTGAATGAGTCGTGGCTAAATGAATGAGAGGAGGACAAGATGGCATGGCACATTTTTTAGAGGAAAAAATAGCTTAAAAAGCTCCATATACATATCAAAATTTTGTCGTCCGTTCATACAGGGACAGGGAGATTCATAGGGTGTTTTTAAATTCGAAATATTTTTCATGTAACATCTATAAGCGGAAGCTGTTATAATACTACTAGACGAGGTAGCTTCCTAGAAGTAGTCCCAGTGTGCTTGGTCACATGGGCATTTCAGCTATTGAACTAGGTGTGTTTATGGGCCTATTGAAGATGATCTCAGCTCATTGATGATAGCCTCGTTGTGTCTATTCTACTCCTCTCTCTCGCCCCGTGTTGTACCTTATTATGAGCCAAGTGATGAGGAATAAAGGCTGAGGGTGATACCTCTGAAAAGGTGGATGTGTTTCAGTTGGAAAAATGATGCCCGAATGGGAAAAATCGGGTGAATGAAGGCCCCTCTTCTGTTCCTCCATAGAAAGAGGACAGAATAGGTGAGTACGAGAGGGTCTCCTTTTATGGTCAGCCTTTGAGAGCTCCTAGACCTCTTTTGTCCACCCCGACCTTTTCAAAAACGCTTAGGGATTCCAGGTTCATTGAGTAAAAAATGTGTCGGTAATATTTATCTCCCGTCTCCAACAACAGCAGCTATTACTGTTTTACTACCGGAGGAGGGAAGTTAAGTCCTTTCATATCCGATCAGTCTCATTTCATCCCGACACTCCGGAGGGATTGGGGAGCAGTAGGAAGAAAGATCTGGCATATTTACCTGTAATTTACCCCAAGGTAATTAATGTTGACACTTGGATAGATGTCCGCTAAGGAGGACGTGGAAATAAGACTGGATTTAAGGACATTGATGATGACACCAGTATTATGGCAGATTTATAAAAACAAAAATCATTTAAAAAGGGCTTGACTGGTTTAAATGGCTGATTTATAATATTATATGATTATTTGATTTGATTATATTTATTCAATTTGATGACTTTTGAATGATTATACACTGGAAAGTGAGCAACCAGCATCTACACAAGATATGTAAAATTATAATCATGCGATTGTTGAGATTTGTAATTTAAATGGAACATATTTTTAATATTCTCTTTTTCTCGGTTGGGGTTAAACTTAACTAATTTCGACTCACTATCTACAAAAATTAACTTTGAAAAATAATTACCAAAACCGAATTTTCAACCATTCCTTCGACATATACAGAAAAACTAACTTTCGATTCTCCGAGGATAATTACTACGAGTGAAATTAATAATAACTCATAAACCGAACAGTCCCGTACGGGTCAAACTCTTCAAAAGACCTGTCATATTACGTACTATGCCATTTATAATCCCGTTCCCCCTCTCCAAACTCTCCTAACTCCCAAGAGGGAAGGGGCCATATCATATTAAATTTATATGAATTGCTTTGCATTGCACTTTTATCAATTTTTCCTGCTCAATTCATTCTCAAGTACAATTCGAAAGCATACAAAAAAATCCTGCCTGCTATTATGCATTCAAACTGTATGGAACTCCCTTTTACTGTTTAAGGGTTTAAAAAATAAGGCTTTGTCCACGACCGAGAGTCACCCGTTCCCTTAAATGTTCATAGTAGAATGCCAAAGTTCCAGTATTGTTTAGACATTGAATAATATGCTACTGCTCCTGGAACCTGAGAAAAATCATGGCTGCTAAATGGGCCATTCTTCATTGAACAAGGAACATTGGGTCATTCGCATTCAGTTAATGTAATAAATTATTACCTACATTATTTAGAACATACACGTGGAACGGTTAGTACAATGGCCTTAAAGTACAGCCCATGTATGTCCTTGTTTCGTTTCATAGCCCGACTATTGTTCCATGTATAATATATTGTACAATATGCATGTCCTCTGTTCCATGGTTCCGAAAAATCCGGAATTTTTTACTACCACTACTTGTACAAGTAGCTCCTTCAGCTCTTATGACAAATACGAGTTAGGGAACGGGTTTTTTAAACGCTTTTTGAACTTGAACCCTTCTTCTGCCCGAGCCGGTGTTATTTGTTGTAGTCGTTGGCCCTGGACCGGGTATAGTGTGCCATTTTTTGTGGAAACTTGAAGGATTTGTTGAACATGGATATTATTGGGACTGGGATAGAAGAACGTATTATTATCCAGTTGGACGTGTGATCGACTTAATGTAGTATTCCTAATGAAGAGTGACATATGGCACAATACAATAATCCGTGGCATGTTTTATGGCTAATCATTGGTGTAATCAAGCGTGGATTTTTATTTGATTTATTTCCTTCGCTCCTTTTTATTCCGGGTTATTATCCGTGCCTAAAACACCCTGAAGGGTACATATTCATGGTCCTTTGACAGTCTCTGTGTTATATCATTCCCAATGGTATTAATATGAATAATCTCGGGCTCAGATTTCAAATCTATATGTATAACTTCCCTGTTGTTGTGCATGGGAATTTGGACGGGGAAATAGCTTGGAAGCTTTTAATCCTCAAGTCACGGCTGCTGTAATTATTACCGGCTGAACTTGATACCTCTTCTCTCACCTGGTCTGTTTCTTTGTGTTAAAAAATTCTAAATAGGGTCTGAGATTATGTTTTACTACTAATGCCTTAATTAACAGTCCTTCTAGTTTTAATCTAACAAACACGAAGGGAACAAGGAACAATCCGCTGAAAAACAAAGTTGTTTTAATTATGCAAAAGCTACTTAGAGAATAAATCACGTAATTTTTTGTTCTGTTTGATTCGACAGTAATCCGGTACATTCTACTACTCTCAGAACTCCAAAACGTTCAGCTTTAAATTCTGTAGTTATAATCGAGTTAGAAGATTCGTAAAATCCATTTAATTAAACATTTAAGTCTTATTTAAGAAGCTCAATTAGCCTCCATAATGGTCACACTCCGAATTAATTATATTATTTTGAAAACAATACGCCCTCGATCCTCCCTGGCTTCTATTTTCTTAAGAACTTCTTGTAACTAATCAATCCCAAGCATTTCGTCTTTGCTTTAAATGTCACGAAATTGGCTAAATCGTTTTGGATTGGAATTATGATGAAGTTTCCTGAACTTTGGGATCTTTTAAGGATTCTCGGTTAATCAAAGATCTAAAGTTTGTAAGATTACAAAGGAGAGGCAATTGGTTCCAAAGCGGATTTTGACGATACTATTACATTAAATCCTCAATGTAACAGTTGTTTGCGACACGATTGCCTAAGTTTAGGAAACAAGGGAACAACTGCTGTTTTGGTTACTCATTCTTGTGAAATCCGATGCGAGTAGTAGTGTGAGCTATGGCTATGAGGGCATGGATTGATTGTCGAAGAACAGGGCATTGTTCTTAATTATTCTTGAGGAACTACACACTAATTCCTAAAAGTCATTGTTAATTGTTCCAAACATTCATCAAGTTATTCTCCCATTTGCTACAAACCTACTACAAGTCTATCCATACAGTTCAACCACAGCAAAAGACTACACAACTACAAGTCACAAGTCTCAGACAAACCTCTAAACAAGAATTACAGAGAATTCCTCTTGTTCCCTTCAGGTGCATTGTCTTTCTTCAATCTCTTGAAGTCTTAATCCCTCAACGGAATTAAGTTAGATCTTTAAGACGTTTTAGTTTAGGGATTGCACAGAGCTGGGGCCTGATATTTAGCTCCTACTTTGTACCAACTACAAAAGAATGAAACCCAACAAGTGGCAGTGGGGGCAATTCTCTTGTACTTTCTGTCCTTGTTGGTAAACTAAGCGAGTTTACGGGGTTGATGATGCTGGTCCTTGTACAACTGCTAAAAGTAGTAATATTTCGAAATAAATTGAATCAAAGGAAAGGTGAGATGACTCAAGTGATTTACCTTTCCTTTCCTTTGATGGAACTTAATGTTCTTCGCAGTCGACGAATCGGCCTTTGTTTTGAGTCGATCTACTCGCCTTAACCAAGCATCAGAACAGAGAATACAATCCATATTGGATTGTAATTCCCTATTGTCTCATCATCCCAAGTCAGAATTTGAGACTCAGAAGTGTTTCAAAGGAAGAAAGTCCCTTGAAGATATATATCCTTTTGAGAGAGAGAGGAAATAGTCAACAGTAGGAGACAAGAACAATTCGGAAACCAGTGGGGGCTAGTAGATTAAAACAAATCAGTAAACAATACTCTTCAGCACCACATTCTATATTCTATCTGATCGAAGCTCTATTGCTCTATATATGTTAAGGATTCAGGTTGGATTCTTGTGTCTAGTCCTTAATTGTGTTGTCTTTTAGATTTCAGGTTAATAATACAACACCCTTTTCATGTTGTGTTTTGGTCAGATGGGTCCAACTGGTTGGGAAATGGTAGAAACGGATGATAATAGAGATGTCATGATTTTAGAATTTACAACAGAAAATGAGAAAAACACTATGGGATTTAGGGATGATGGAACAATTAATAGAGTTTGAGTTAAACTATGGAGAGAGGCTATTGTTCCCTTTACTGTTCTTTAAGGCTACTGATGCTGGATGAGTGAGTTGGGACTTTTGAGACTTCATTGTGCAGTATGGCTCAAGCATTTTTGATAGAATAACCTCAAAAGTCTATTATTTCGTACAATTTGTTCGATTAAGCTGTGACTTTTGAGTAAAGAAGATTTTTCTAAAGGGTTTTTGCGTAGGTGTGGTTGTTAAGAAAGGGGTGGGATTGTATGATGACTTGAACTCGAATGCAAGAAAATAATAATTAAAAACAACTCGGGTTTAAAGACCGAGTTCCAGTTGGACCGAATCTAACGCCTTCTTTACAAAAAAAAATTCAGATTATCCACCAAAGTACACTGCGTTTTGCTACCGTCGTGTAAGATTCTAAGCAAACAATAGGTGTAATTCATTGATACACTAATAAAAAATTCAAAAATTGTTGTAGTTATGTCTATCCTCGCCTGCATGCTGCACGTCGATCTAAGTTGAATTCCATTAAAAAAATTGCCCCACTATTTCCAACGTGTCAACAAATATACACAACCAAATTGAGTTTTAATCGTCAATTAACTCGTCTGTGCTTTGGAATCAATCCGGAAAAAATAAATTCCCGAAAGCACCCTTGCGGGATGTACTAAGGCCAGCTCCTATTCTTCCCATATCCTCCAACAATAAGACGAACAACCAAATGAACATATGGCATGCATAAGCACTAAAAGTATAACAATCCCTCACAACAATAGATATGAAGATTCGGAGAATGATGCCTTAGAAATAGAGGACTTAAGAATAATAGGAATTATATCTACTTTTCTCTCATTTTCTGTACATTCGTAACATTTGTAGTTTTATTTCTAGCCTCTTCTCTTGTGAAATTCATTATGTTATTCCACAATCCACGGACAAACGCAGCTATTCTGCCGAATTACAATTTACAATCCTACCTTTTTAAAACTAGACACTGCAACTGTATAGTCTCGTTCTAGCTCTGTATATCATCAATTTAAAACGAAGAATGAAGACGCATCATCTCACATTTGGATTATCAAAACTACCCAACTTCTTGAAAAGTATCAAAGTGATGGGACACAAAAGGCTCCTCTCTCTAATTCCTCTTTTAACAAAACTTACAATTTATTCACACGCAGACGAACCGAGGCAGCAGCAGAACAGTCTCTCCGTCTGCGTCTCTTTAAAATGTAATTTTATATCAACAAGAAGAGAATAAGTAAATCAAGGAGAGAGAGACTTAAGTCTTCTGTTTTTCTTTACAGAATCCTCCTCGAAACTCGGAGGAAAGCAGGAGAAATAGCGCTTATAAAATAATGAAAATAACACTTGAATCATAATATATATAAATAGACTTTTATGTGCTCTCTGTTACAGTTCCTTACAAAACAACTGCATTACGACATCCCTATTATGATGTAGAATTTAGAGAGATAAAAAACAACACAGGACCAAGACGAGTCCTTTATTAGTTTGAAGCGTTTATTCAAAGAGGATTATTCTTCTTCCTTTAAGGCTTTAAGATCTTAAATTATATTTTGTTCTTAAACTTCAGTTTGAGAGTTGATCATGAAATGATGATGCCTGGTACTTCACATTGTTGCTTATTCAGTTGATTATTCCCATTGTTAGGTTCTTTTATTGTTTTTTACAGAGTTTATAAAAATACACATAAATGTACAACAATGGTACTACAGAATGCGTAGAACAGGCTGAAGGATAGGCAGTAGGTAGGCTGTAAATTAATTATTGCGTGGATGCAGGTTCAAGGGCTCTTTTTGTCACCTCCGAGCTTCTTTTACCTTTGCCTCTGGGAAGTTGTGAATTCTGAGCTGTGGGTTAATTACAGGATTTTTTGAAACTTTTGAGTTTTAAGACTCCCAGAGCTTACTGTCGGTACTTGAACTGAATTCTTCAGAAATAGGAGTCACAAGTTAGCAGGAAAGTGTGACTTTTAAAAATTACCATTTCAAGTCAAGTCCTGGAATGTCTAGGGTTTCTTTCGTCCAGGGTTAATTTATTATTTAGAGTTGATGCTTAATGCTAATTGAACGAAAAACTTAAATCTATACTAGCCTGAGAAGGAAGTTATTTAAAAAAATTAGTATGCATCAAGCGATTAGGTAAAATCATACAATTTAAGTGTAATTAGATTAAGCGATGTTTTATTAACTTCGAATGTTAAAAAAGTAGATCATAGACCGGGGTAGACAGAAATAAAAATAATAAAACAAAAATTGAAATGGTTCATATTCTGCAACATAATATCGGAAAGCCAATACTTTGAATACAACTCACATTAATTTATAGAGTTATATTCAGATTTGAAGTGGAACTAAGATCAAGGGCTAATACAAATGAAACTAAATAATTTTGTGCAAAAAACGGAAATCTTCATTCGGTGCAGATTTTGTAAACCAATTCTTTTTTAACAAAAACCTTACAATCCATCCCCTTCCGATCAAGCTATCTAACCAGCAACAGAGGCTAAAAACCTTCTGTTGACTCTACTTGACAACAATACATCCGCATCCCAAAAATCTCAATGTGCTTCCACGGTGTTTGTTTTTCTGTCTTTCCCCCTACCTTATTGTTAAAGACCAAGGAATAGAATAATGCGATGAGATTCAAGAGTAGAATCCGCAGTAGTAGAGATGCGAATAACGTATTTTATACAATAAAATGTAGAAGGCTGAGGAGGAAGGGATATCAGATATCCGATTTTTTTTATTCTTGCTATTTCAATAGAAAACCAATCATAGGAGGATAATGACATTTCTCTTGTAAAAATAGATTAGAGTCATATCTGTCTCCCTCACTCCAGTCATCGCCACCACCACCACCCACCACCACCGTTTCGAAATAGCCATGCCATAGGGAGTCTCTACCATACTGACAAACCGATTCTAAATACTTGTGGACTTATCCTTAAGGATGTTGATACTGGCACGTAATATCAATGATAATGCAGAGTGCACAGTATAATGTGCAGATAGAATGCATAACAATGAATCTCCACAGCAGAAAAATCTCTTCTTCTTCGATCAATAAATCTCTGTTCTGTCATCTGAGAAACGGGCAGTCTTTATTATTTTTATTAGATGGTAGGCTTTAAATGTAATTGTATGGTTTCTTATTCGAAGTCAGCAATGTGTTCCGAATCCTAACTAACACCGGGAAATTTTGCAATAAAAACTGTGGAACTTCATGAAAAATTCCCTTTGCATTCCGTTAATTAGATCGTCAGTATTTAAAGGCACTAACTGCACACGGTTAAGTCTTTGAGACTGTAATTAAAAACACGAGCAATATTATATAATATAATAATAATATTTAAATTCTTTCTTGCACCTACCTATGTATTAGAACACTTTCTATATCTAAGTATGAACTTTGACTTCTTGTACAAGCAAATTTGGATTATTTTTCACTGCAGTTCACCTAAAATATCCCGTGTTTTTTCATGTAAAAATAAATCTCTTTCGATTAAAGGCTAAACACATCTACTCATCTTACAATTAAATCCCTCTGCAATCCCCTAATCAATTCTCAAAAACGCAAAACATCCTTAACAAAGCTATATAGTGACAGACATTAGGAAACAAAAAACAAGCTCTAAATCCTAAAAATCTCTCCTCCTTCAACTTGTAAAATAAATGTAACGGAAGTAAAAGCCATTAAAAAAAAGGTATCAAATTCGGATCATCAATCATGGAAACGGTTCTTCTCACTTGTCTCTTTCTCTCTCTCAAGAAGATCGGATTCAAAGTGAGAAAAATACGAGTTCAATTCACAAGAATCTATTTCTCAATTCTATCTCGCCAATCTCTTTCTCAAGTGACACAATCCATACAATCCTCATCGGTACAATATACATTACATTAACCCCTCTCTCTCCCATTCTGTAAATAAAATAAAAAAGTTCCATCTTTCACACAACTTCAAGATGAGAAATAGAGTGCTGAGTTTGGACTTGAAATCTGTTGTCCATGACATGACACATAGGCCCTTCTATACACTAAATTGTACAGAATTCTTCAAAAAATTACAAAAATCCTCCTTCCTCTCTTTACAAGAAGGACAGAGTTTAATGGATTAGAATAATAAAGAGCCTTTTTTACAATTCACAAATCCTTTGAAATTCCATAAGCAGATCGTTTCCCCTTCGTCTAGTCCAGTCTAGAACTTAAGAACTTGAAAGTGAGTAATCAAAACACGATTTAACAATCAATAATAATAACAACAATACACCTCCAACCCCGCATATATCCATCCTAGCCATTCTTGTAGCTAGATACAAAAGAGCATCGGTACTATATTGTATTACTATCGGAAACGATAAGTAATATTTGTAGCTCAAAAGTGAAGATTTTTTTATTTTTAAGTGAGAAAAAACCCGGTCCATTGACTACTTTTACGAAAAATAATGTTGAAGGGACGACGGCCTGCTTTCTGAAGTTTACTCAACTAAAAGTGTATCTTTTTCATTATTCCCCATTATTCCTTCATAAATAAATTGATGGAGAGTGGGCAGGGTCTAGATTTTTCTGGATTTGTAACAGAAAGCATTCCGGTTGAACAGGAGTAGTAGTTTAGGAGAGCTATACAGGAGTGCTAGAATATAATGTAATTGGTGTGAGTAAAGTGCGTGAAGCATTGTGTTCATTTATTTCCGGACCATTGTTGGATTTTTTGGAATTGTTGGATTGAATGTGCCAGAGCCAATGTTCTGTTCGGTTCTCTATCAGATCTTATAATATATTGTATGTTCCATAGGAAAGCAAAAAGAGCAGCTCTTCGGGACTTTAGAAATGAATTAAATGGGCCCTTGAAACTAATGTATTATGTGAAATGGATGTTTTGCCCCATACCTGCCCTCAGCCAATGGATTCCATTATCAGATTCCGTAACAATTCCCTAGCAAACAAAAACCCCATTGCCATACGACGACCATCACCAATCCACATAATAATATCACCATCATCATCAGGAGCATTAGGAGCGTCGGGGAACGGACCGACAGGGCATTTGAAATCTGTTTCATTCTCAAATCCAAAACTCTCGAATTCCTTACAAACCTCTGATGTTTGATCTCTTGAAGGGATTTTAAAACCGTGACCAGTAGATCTACTATCTAGTACTACTGTTGGTGTCTTGGTCAAAAATCCTTCCTTAAAATTAAACACATATTATTTCCCTTAAATTCTACCTCGTACTTAATGTCCGAGTCGGACAAGTCCCAAAAACGAGAAGAAGAAGTTAGGAACCAACGGGAGAGAAGACACAAGGTGAATGGGAAATTACAACAAAGGGTCTTGAGAAATATTAAGGATTTAACCAAGAGGGTTCTAATATAGTGTGAAAGTATTATCATATATTTGTACAATTACCTGAGGAGATGGCAGATATTAGATAGGCCGATACCTGAGACCCCTGACTATAAGACGACGGATTCTCAGCATTTGAGGAAGACGGATGGACACTGAGAGACCTTTTTCGTATAATAATAAAACATAACACATACATATGAAATGACATTAGATTTTTAAAGGGTTGTCCATACCGATTTTTACGATTTTTACCATCTCAAACCACAAGATAAACGTCCAAGCGGGCTACAATTACTTATGACCAAACCCTACCTACATACGTCTTCCAAGAACTTTTACCTGAGAACGTAAATACCTACGGGTTATATCCCAAAGCTCCCTTTTGCCAGAGTCAAGGCAGCCGAAATGTCTCTTAAAAGTCTTTGGTTTTTGTCTCGGACAATTCTTTCCGAAGAATAGAGGGATATGACAAAAGTATTCTTAAAAGTTTAGTCCACACTGTTTATATAGAAAGGGGACATGATTCGATTCAATTCATCTAGCAAGCAAAGGAACGGATGTATATTATTTAAGGAGGATTACATTAAGTGTCATAGAAGAGGAGAGAGGGTTGTCATCGTCGTCAGTTTCGGGGTTCGTGAGAGACTTGGACTGCTGGTTGAAAGTGGTCCTCTCAGCCTGCTTGGCGTCGTTTCCAGAGAGGTCACTTATGGAATGTGACCCTTTGTTTAAGATCCCTATTGTTGCTAAAGTCTTCTATTCCAATCGCCTTCTGTCCTCTCATAAATGTCTTCTCTCCCGTATTTTTTCCCCTTCACTTCTCCAAGATGATTCAAAGTCCTTCGGCCCATCCCTTACTATTATTGTCAGGGGTTGGAAAAAATCCCGTACTAAATTTCTAAGCAGTTATATACCTAGTTATATAGGGCATACCTGTTTTTAAGACTTGGATCGGTCCTCGGAGACAGCTTGGAGTCTCTGGGAATTTCTTAAAAGAAGCCGAAAAGTACTCTGGATGTGCCTGGACTTTGAATCTCTGAAAGACAGAGGAATTCCTATTCAGCTTCCTCTGTCTTAGCTCTCTGTTATGTGTCTCTAGTTTGAGATTTTAAATTTTGAAACACCTCGTTTCTCCTATCATCCTCATCGATCTTCACCTTATACCTATAAGAATTCAAGTCTCTCTTTCTCAAGGTCCAATCTTGTCAAGTTAGACTTTCTGGAGCCCTCCGTCTCCTCTCTAAAGTAGTTGGTTTTTATTCTTATTAGTTAGTTGTAGAATCCAATCTGCAGCTCCAAAGGGATTTTTTTAATGCTCGTATTTAAAGCCTTTATAACTCACCTGTCCAACATTATCTTATGACTGGAAGTTGTAATTGCTTTGCCTTTTATTATATAACAAGGTAAATTGTTAGTCAGCTTCCTCCGCGGTTTTTATAATCCCTTGTACAATTTAGAATACAAGCTTTTTACGACATGTCTTACATGTTACAAATTACTCCCTGTATCTCTGAAACCCTATTCAATTATTGTCTTGTCTTATTAAACAAGGGCCCTTGTGTTCCTCCTCAATTGCTGCCATAAAATCATCTTGTAATTCAGGAGGGATTATACTGTTTCTGGAAGCAGGAAAGTGCATTCAGCATTTTAATGACCTTTTGCTTAAGAAGATTGGTAGGAACTTAGGAGCTGTTCGTTTTTTTACCTCTCAACTTGTTAGGGAATCTATAAAGCTATTTACCAACCACATGGATGTTTTTAAGATGGATAAGAAAGTCGGTGGTGGAGGTTTGTAAGATTGTAAGTATTGTAAGTTCGGCTGGGCGGAAGATTGACAGGAGAACGTGGACATCAAAGAATCAGTGTTTGAATAGAAGGATAATAATATAATGTAATATGATGGAGAACACAATATTAAAAAAGCCGAATAATGAGTTAAGTAGGGAAATTACCTATTGAAAAGTCAGGCTGAGAAGGGAAAGAGGCTGTTATCCTCCGTCTCTGTTAGTATCATTTTATTATTATTATTATTTGTACAAGTAATCCATCCATCGTTGTTGGTGGTGGTTTTTGCAGAACAGGCACACGAAGAATCCAACTTATCGACAACGAGGACGAAGAAGGATTGAATTTTTTAGAGTTGAATGATGAGTCTCTCATGTCATGTTTCTTATTGACAGGCCCTACAATCTCGAATAGATACTACAAAGTACAAACTATCAATTTTTTTCCCATTATAATATTGGTATTAAAAGATCCCTTCTTCCATCATATTCATGGAGCCAAAATCTTCAAAAGCCACGTTAATACTAAGTCGAACAGAGGCTTATCAAGGAATGTATAATATGAGTATATTTTATCATATTTTTATGAAAGATGAGAAGATGTAGGAGGAGGATCATCATTATTCTTTAGCTTCGTTTTGTTAACGGAATAATATATATTATATGTAATGTTGGATGAGTTTGTGATTGGTTATGTGGATTATAGGGATAATGATAATTAGGATTTAAACCCCGGGGGGAGTTATTTTTTAGAAAGCTTTTGGGGCTGTTATTTCGGGGATGGAATTTATTCCAATTTACTCCAAAAAGCTTTAGATTTTTATTTATGTTAGTACAAACCATAGATATGGATAGTATAATAGGAAGTACAAAAGCATATCCAATCGCTATCTATTAAAAAATTTGCAAAATTATAACACATGAAATTTCAGGTTTAGTCTCGTAGAACGACATATTTCCAATTTTATTTTAACCTATCGCAGCTATTTAAGACTCAATATCTATTCATGCAAAGATCAAGGGATGAAATATTAAATATTTACCCCTGGAGTTAGTTGTTCAAAAACCTCTCGATGTTGTTATTTAGGAGATGGGATCTATTCCACTGGAGTTAGGGTATCAATTAGTTTTAGTAATTCGGATTTCGTACTTCATATTATTATCAACTTCATCCTCATTTTAGTAATTTTATTGTTTCGTTTCTAAAATCCTATAGACTCTAGTCTAAGAAGGAATAGTTGTGGGGGCTTTTAACTGGGATTTACGGTAGCTTATGCATATAATGCTTAAAGTACTAATCGAACTATGATAATACATATACTACGAGATATTTGAATATGATTTAGAGGAGTTAAAGAGATATGGATAATAACTCGTAATATATTAGAAGAGATCCATCTCCTCCTTGAAGTCTCTCTCCAAGATGAGATGCCAACAAGCAAACAAGTCCGGGACGGCTACACAAAGCCAAATATGTTTTCCACTCTCATCTCAAAAGGATATTCCAATTTGACATGATTGCCTAGGTGGTCCTTAGTGATTTTTATTCTTATCCATACTTCCAAAACCTCCATTATCCTTTCATTATATCCTCATCTCTAGTGGTCTAGTCTCCAATCTCTACAAGAGACGAACACGAACAGCTAGTCCACATCGACATGATGCTCCAGTTATATTCAAATTTCAATATCTCCTGAATAAATTCCACCAGAGAGAAGAGGAGTCTTATAAAACGACGAAAAAGAAGGTGATCCACCTTCAGATGGAATTTTACAATTTACAATCCGTCTCACCAATAATATAAATGCCAAAGTCTCCATTTTAAATCCGTCCTCCCCCTCTCGATACGAATCAAGAGGGGGTGGACAGGTTTACGTTTTAGCTACGGATTTATCAGATCCACCACCACCACTGTCACGATTCCCCTTTTAAGATCCTTTAGGGCCAAGAACTGCTCTGTAGTTTTAGACTAAAATAATTTAATTAATTAATTAAAAGATTCCTCGAGGAAAGTGTCCAAGAAAGGCTTCAAAGAACTTTCCCATTCTGAGCATTGTAGAGGGCCTGAATGGGCTGAATAATTTATTCGAGGTGCGAGCCCCGATCATTGTTCTAAAACTCTATAAAGCCTCTCTCTCTGTGCATGTTAAAGTTTTAGAGGTATTGTATTTATTGAGGGTAACCAGGGCGGACGGTGCAATGAATAAAATTATAATTAAGAGGAACAGGGACGAGGGACAAAAAGTTTTAGTTTTACTTCAGAATAGAGCCTTTCTTCTTCCCTCGAGAAAGTTTGGAAAGTAGCGAGGAGAAAAGTTGACCCTTTCACTAACAACGAATCTTTCAACCGACGTGGATTTAGATTTCTCTGCAACGACAACGACGTAGTTGATCGTTATTCAATATTCTTAGTATTATAAAGGGACCTGGGGTCTCTCTTTTCTTGGCATAATTATTATTATTATTCGTATTGAAGAGAGTTAGTAATTCCTCGGATTGAAGAGGAATATAGCGGGATATATGTTGCGGGATTTCTTAGATGTATGTTGACAGGAAAGCAGGTGAAAAACGGACTGGACCGTAGGAATTTATTTTCGGATTTGACTAAATCAAGACGTTTTGCATCATTTTTCTTAACTGGTTTTCAAAGTATAGGTAAAACGGCTACAGTTGGACGGTGCATACCAGGTCCTAATTTTTTTTAACTTTGGTTCAGAAGTCATCGATGTCAGTCAATCGAAAATTAAATGAGCTTAAAAACTCAATTCACGCGACCATACTCCGGTTAAATGAGATTTCATACAATCCAAAAACTGGTCATATTTATGATAAAAATCCACTGGGAAACTAGAATCTTCAATGTTGTCCAAAAAATATCACCGGAGCTCGGTTGTCCTAGTCGGTTTTAAAATGCCCATCTTTAATAAAGCCTGTAACATACGCCATACCTACTCCATATAATGTGTTCTGTTTCCAGACACAATCAAAAGACGAAAGAGAGACGGTATCAAAAGGTCCTGAAAGGGTTGCGGATTTGATTTATAATAAAAGAGCGAGAAATAGAGCTAGAGCAGCAGAGAGGGTGGACCCGGTATAGACTGTGGGTTCTTTTCTTCAAAATTTCAATGATTCCGTAATAATAATACTATTACTTTTGGATTTGTTCAGCCTTAGATTAAATGTACTTCTTCACCAATTCCATTATCATGTGCAAATGGATATGATTTAGAATGGGGTCGGATAATGATATAATGGTAAAGAAAGGGCTAAAGAATACACATATACTTTATTATTATTCTTGTAGAATTGTAAACGTGGAGGTGGCTGGAGTTCGGGGTTGGAAATGAATTTGAAACAATGGGCAGATAGGGTGAACTGGGTGAACTATGTGGCCATTGTGATGGGGTTAGTATGGAGAAAGTATAATGATACCCAGGCTTAACAATTACGACGGTTCTCGTTAACCTAAGGCCTTTCACGATCTGCATTCAAAATCAGCCAAGGGGCTAATAAAGACTTGAAGATAATTTGAGAGTCCTGTTCATCCTGTCTTATTTTAAAGGTGGGTTTAATCATCTTATCTATTTATAGGCCTGATTCTAATAAGACTTAAAGTGAATGAAACTTTCTCTGGTTCTTTCTTCAGAAATTCTTCTATTTATTTCCAGCCTCCTTCAGGGGACGGTGCATATCCTTAAGGGTTGGTACAGTGTGGTATTTTGAAACTTAAAGCACGAAAGGACGAATTTTATGGACGTACAATTTTCGGATGGAATTCTCAAAAGTTAAGAGAAAATTGAAATCCGATTATTTATTTGAAGTTAGACAGCCTTGGGCGAGGTATGCAACGCATTCATTCAACATTGCATTTCCTTGCCATAATTCACAAAAGATTCAGAATGTTTTAACCTTTTAATTTCAGTTAACTTACATTTTTGTCTTGTGAGCTTTACCAAAAATAATTTAAAGCCAGCAAATTTAGATCCCAGCCGACGTGTATTTTAATTGATAGTACTGGAAAATTTTAATCCAAACACAGATTATGGAACGAGGTGTTCGCTGTTAATGCAAGTTATGGGATAAATTGACATAGGAACCTCAATCATGTCGCCAATAACGAGTTTTTTCCTAACTTTCTCTGAATAGTCGATTTATGTGTCATATTTTAGCTTTTAACTAACGCTCCGTAAAAATAAATAAATCAAACGCAACCTCTTATCCAAAGTGTGTGTTCTGATAATCACTAAAAACCACTCAATCTACTAACAGACAATAAAAAACTTCTAATTGATTATTAGGAAAATAAATTAGGTAACTACCATCATTTAATTTAAAATTCGAGTCAAGGCTCTAATTCCATTCATTAATGGAAAATTCCTCTCAACAAATAAGAGGAAATCCTTCGTAGTACCGAAATCCCAAAATAAGCTAATTAAATTACCTACCTCTCCAAATCCAAATGCTTCCTATTCATCCCAAATACAGACAGACATACCTTACTGCTACAGTTGTAATAAAATAGGCATCCTTTACATTGGATAGTTTGAATATTTCGAATCCGAACTTTCTCTTCTTCCAGCAAAAGTACTTTTACAATTGGCAGAGGGTACAAAGGTTATTTCAGCCTCTACTCCCTACTCCCTACTTACTATCCCATCGAAATAAATATAGAGAGACTCCTTGAACTGTTCTTTAAAGTAATTCTCTCTAATACTTTCTCCTTTAAGTAAGATTGGATGAAGAGGTGAAAGGGACAAAGTAAATTATTAAGAATGGTCGAGAAGCCGGAGAAGGAAGAAGAGTTGTTCTTTGGATTGGATTTCTACTGGAAGAGAGGAGAGACGGCATTGTTCAGATATTCATTGTCCTCCTCGTCTCTTCTTCTCCACCTTTATCATCTCCATCAGTTCTTTCCTCCTACAATCTTTCCAATCCTTTCACAATTATTTCCGAGCAGAAATACCTACTTTTAGCTAATTTATTATTTTCTCCCGCTCCGAAAATGGCGAGAAAGGGGCTTGGAAAGGGACTTATTTGTAAGTGTACAAAGTTGGAGATAAAGGGCCTTAGATAGAAAAGGAAGGATGTATCTTCATTATTCCTGGTTTGAATAGCTGCTCTGGAGCCTGTATTTTATTAGAGGAATCCTCCGAAATCCAACTTGTACGAAATTCTGAAGAGCATAGGTACCTCATTTTCGGAAATGAATGAGGATTGTGCAAGAGCGAGATATACGGAAGTCTGGAATATATTTAGAAAAGATTAAGATCTTACAGAGGAGCATAAGGATCCGTAAGGTGGTGAAAGATTTCTCTGGAATTTGCTATAATTTGCGTTTCTTCTATTTCTACGTATTATGGGATTGTTGGTGTAGGGTGCTAATCTACTGGATAAGAGCTTAGTGGACTGTATATTTTATTTCGGATGCAAACCCAAAGAAACTGCCTCAAAATTCCCTATTGCCTCAAATTCACTAACTAGCTCACATAGCTAGCCAAGAAAACGTCCCTTGTACCAAGTACATGTGGTGAAAATGAGTGGACAAAAACAAACCGGAAGTTTCCTAATTAAAACAGATTCAATCAATAAAATCCCGAATTTATTCCCCTTTAATTCCCGTCAGAATATAAACATATATATATAGGAACAGATTCCCATTTCCATCGAAATGCTAACTTTGTTCTATCTATGCTTCAGCAAACTGTGTACCCTTTGCCCTAGCTTCTACGAAACCTAAGATGGTACTTACTAAGGGCTACTCTACAATTAGAGCACCTTTGGGCTACAGAATTACTCCCTAAACCGAAGCCTGCATATGCCCTTACGAGCTACAAAAATAGTTCTTCCTGTCACGAAGCAGTCTAAATTTGCACTAACTATTTCTGTGCTTTACAATCAGTATTGCTGTGACTTTCAAAGTCACCTTAAACATACAATCTAAATTTAGTCAATAACCTTCAGTTCATGCCTCTTAGACATCGAACCATTTCTAGACATTTCAAACTTTCCTATACATTCATATAGCTAATAAATATTATAGGAGTTTACATATTATAGGAATTCACAATCATTCATTTACAATCATTTATGTTATAAGAGCTTAAATCAAGAATCCTCAGAATCTTACACTTGTTAACATATCGTTACACTAATTAGAATAATCTAACTATCTCTCCCTTTAGAGGTTGAAGAGAACTCTGATTCTCTCATCCCGAAATGAGATGTCGAAATGGAATCTCAAATTCCATTTCCCTGCTCATGCTTACTACAAACATATAGTATTGGGGCGAAATGGAATCGCAAAAACTCTAATGTTTATGTCATTTAAAGGTTACATATTCTTCTGAGATCTATGCTTACATGATCTAACAATAAATATAATATTATTCCAAACAATGATTAGTATTCTAGGCCCATTTTCATCCTGGTTACTTATCCCTAGGATTTACCATTTCATAATTAGCCTATGCTTAACTATACAAAAACTAACATTATAAAATGAGCTTTGGTATCCTTCCCTGTGGATAAAATCTTCTGATTTCATTTCAGTATCCTTAAGGGATACTGTGGGGATGATGCTGAAATATCAGCGACAAAATCGAACCTCTGGGGGAGATACCATAGGTCGAAACATAATACATAAAAATAACATTTTAAATTAGCTATGGTATTCTTCCCTATGGTTGAATTCTTCCAATTTTATTTCAGTATCCTTAAGGGATACTGGTAGGACTATTCTGAAATAGTAGCTGAGAATTTTAACCATAGGAAGAGGTACCATAGGTCAATACATATTAGAATTTAACATATAAATTCAATCCATTAGAATTTATCCCTGATAATATTCCTGATAAATGCCAATAAGTTCTAGAAAATATGCCTCATAAATCTGACATACAATTTCATCCATACTTTTCATAATTCTAAACCAAAATACTTATTTTAAGCTGGTTAACTGATTATGCTCGAATACATACTGGCCCCCGATGAGACGCTGCAGCAGTGTCTCATCTAATCCCGTAATTCGAGCCCTAAGTCTTAGTGTCGGATCCCCTGCGGTAGACTCCGATTTGACTGGTTGCTTGATCCCGGTACTTCCGGCAGTTAGTCCATACTATGTGGCACCAACTTCGCTCGTTCTTGTCCCCGGAACTTGACTCTACTCTGTGGTGATGTCATCGTGAACTTGGACATCTGGATCATCCGATCCCTGGCCCACCCACTCCAAAAACCCACCCGTTGTCGAGTTGCCGTTTCCGTTGGAAGTCCACTTTTTGCTGTTGCGACCCTGGGCTTCAGTACCGCTCACGATAGCTGGCCCACCCACTCCATAAACCCACCCGTTCTCGAGTTGCCGTTTCCGGTGGAGGTCGTCTTAATTTGGGCGTGACTCTGGTGCGTCTCGCTCCACAGATTCCTTGGCCCACCCTTCCGAGTTTCCCACCCGGTTTCCAATGTCCTGCAGTGATTGATGGTGATGTCAGCGTCGCTTTGGGCACCTGGATCCTCAATCGCTGGCCCGCCCACCTCAAAAACCCACCCCGTCAGAGATGCCGTTTCCAGTGGAAGTCCGCTGAGCTTCACCCTGACTTCGGGCCTTTGTATCTCTCTGGATATCTGACCCACCCAAAACCAAAAACCCACCCGTTGTCGAGTTGAAGCTTCCGTTGGAAAGTCAGTTCTGCAGTTTTTAATTTTCTCCAGAGGTCAATCGATTCATGGAAACAGTAATATGTCGTTTCGACTATTAATTTAAATTCACTTCATGAAAATCTATGAAACGATCTGACCTGATGAGAAGCCTTTAGTTTAAGGTGCGGGGCTCACCGCACGCTTGTGTGGTTGCTGGTCGGTTCAGCAAGACCGGATATCCCAGGTAGATGTGACGAGTCCTGAGCCATTACATGGCTAAGCTATGGACCCAAGGAGCCTTGACGAATGCTATGCCTCATGAGGTCGTCAAGTCCCTATTTCTGTCCCCACCCTTCCACTGGAACTCCTAGTCGAGTAAACTTGATACCCACCCACTGATGTTTTGACGTTGATCTCCACCCACCCGATGATGCGATGTCGATCCAACCGTCCGTTACTCTTCTGCTGTGGAGTTGTTGACCTCCATCCACATGATGTCAATCTCCAACCCACCCCTGATGGTCTTCACCGTTACGTCCGATAACCGATGAACTTTTGATGAAAATTCCGTACTCCAATACGGTTGTCTCCGATGTCTTCACTCACCCCGGTGATGTGAAGTTTCAGGAAATATGGTCCTCTCGAGTCCCATGTAACTCGAGTTGTCCGTCAATCAGCGTTCCCTTTAACCAAGTTAACCCCGTTTTCGGCGATTAAATATGTTTCACAGTAAAATATTTTGAAACGAGCTGACCTGGACTGGAGTCTTTTGTTTTTATTGTGAGGGACTCTCCACACACTTTTGCAGTTGCTGGTACCGTTCAGCAAGACGATGGAATCCACGGAGGGAAAAGTCCTAGGTGAATCCTTGAGGGCCGCTTCTTCTGGTGAACCTTTTTCTAAGGTACTGGGTCGATCCGGTTCGAAGGACCAAAATGTAGGGTGCTAATCTACTGGATAAGAGCTTAGTGGACTGTATATTTTATTTCGGATGCAAACCCAAAGAAACTGCCTCAAAATTCCCTATTGCCTCAAATTCACTAACTAGCTCACATAGCTAGCCAAGAAAACGTCCCTTGTACCAAGTACATGTGGTGAAAATGAGTGGACAAAAACAAACCGGAAGTTTCCTAATTAAAACAGATTCAATCAATAAAATCCCGAATTTATTCCCCTTTAATTCCCGTCAGAATATAAACATATATATATAGGAACAGATTCCCATTTCCATCGAAATGCTAACTTTGTTCTATCTATGCTTCAGCAAACTGTGTACCCTTTGCCCTAGCTTCTACGAAACCTAAGATGGTACTTACTAAGGGCTACTCTACAATTAGAGCACCTTTGGGCTACAGAATTACTCCCTAAACCGAAGCCTGCATATGCCCTTACGAGCTACAAAAATAGTTCTTCCTGTCACGAAGCAGTCTAAATTTGCACTAACTATTTCTGTGCTTTACAATCAGTATTGCTGTGACTTTCAAAGTCACCTTAAACATACAATCTAAATTTAGTCAATAACCTTCAGTTCATGCCTCTTAGACATCGAACCATTTCTAGACATTTCAAACTTTCCTATACATTCATATAGCTAATAAATATTATAGGAGTTTACATATTATAGGAATTCACAATCATTCATTTACAATCATTTATGTTATAAGAGCTTAAATCAAGAATCCTCAGAATCTTACACTTGTTAACATATCGTTACACTAATTAGAATAATCTAACTATCTCTCCCTTTAGAGGTTGAAGAGAACTCTGATTCTCTCATCCCGAAATGAGATGTCGAAATGGAATCTCAAATTCCATTTCCCTGCTCATGCTTACTACAAACATATAGTATTGGGGCGAAATGGAATCGCAAAAACTCTAATGTTTATGTCATTTAAAGGTTACATATTCTTCTGAGATCTATGCTTACATGATCTAACAATAAATATAATATTATTCCAAACAATGATTAGTATTCTAGGCCCATTTTCATCCTGGTTACTTATCCCTAGGATTTACCATTTCATAATTAGCCTATGCTTAACTATACAAAAACTAACATTATAAAATGAGCTTTGGTATCCTTCCCTGTGGATAAAATCTTCTGATTTCATTTCAGTATCCTTAAGGGATACTGTGGGGATGATACTGAAATATCAGCGACAAAATCGAACCTCTGGGGGAGATACCATAGGTCGAAACATAATACATAAAAATAACATTTTAAATTAGCTATGGTATTCTTCCCTATGGTTGAATTCTTCCAATTTTATTTCAGTATCCTTAAGGGATACTGGTAGGACTATTCTGAAATAGTAGCTGAGAATTTTAACCATAGGAAGAGGTACCATAGGTCAATACATATTAGAATTTAACATATAAATTCAATCCATTAGAATTTATCCCTGATAATATTCCTGATAAATGCCAATAAGTTCTAGAAAATATGCCTCATAAATCTGACATACAATTTCATCCATACTTTTCATAATTCTAAACCAAAATACTTATTTTAAGCTGGTTAACTGATTATGCTCGAATACAGTTGGGACTTTCTCAGTAAAGTAAAAGGTGGGATGTTTCTAACTAGGATTAGAAGGCATTTGGGACAGATTCTTCAATAAATGCAATTTTAGGCTGGTTAGAGCTGGATAGAAGAACCTTCATTATGGTTTAATTAATCTCCAATAAATTACGCTTTTTCTGATCTCTTTAATTTGCAAACAGGGTCTACACGCTTGTCTAAAAGTGCGATATAGGTTAAAGCTTATTTTTGTTTTAAGGAAATGTCCATTGTTTCAAAGGATTTAAAGCGAAAAAGGATGTCGCAGATTCTCGTAGAAATTGTCAATGTATTCGAGTATTGGCCATATCTGATCGAAACCGAGTGGATTATTGCAAATCTAATTCAGTATTCGAAAGTCAACTAAAGCCAATAAATCGAACACGAATACAGTCAACATGTAGTAACTGTATAACCACTCCGTAATTCAAAGTCCACCTTTTGCCTACATCAAATAAAATTAAAATTCTACAACTTTTTAGGAAGCGTTGGATATTTTTCCGTTGGAGGTTGAAAGCCGTTCGAAAATGCAAAAAGGCTCCTCGTACATATAAACATATCCATTTTAAAAGTACATACGATGTGGACGAAGGATGGTTGTAAAGAAAACAATGGAAAATGCAGAGTCAGAATGAAAAGTTTCGAATCATTCTAAATCTTTTGTAAAGCTCGACCCTCCTTCCCTTTCATATGTTATTTTGTACACAACACTTAGCCTTATTAAGTGACTTTCCGAACGAGGCTTTTTATTATTATTTTTCCCCATCTCCACCTCGTTTCGTTAAAAAAAGAGAGGATGGACATGGGCTGACAGATTTCTAATTTCCACGACCGAGAGGACCCAACAAATGCACTTATTATCATCAGCTCAGCAGCATCGTTATTCGTTTGCGCTGCTACACTCAACGGTACAATATATCCGTTAATCTATGAACTAACTTAATTTACCTTAGCTTTAACTAAGACTGCTTAAACCTATGTGAAATTGAAGAATGAATAACAATGTGACTTAATGACATCCATCCTTCTTCTCTGAAGAATACAGTCCGAGTTCCGTTGTTATAAAAAAGTAAAAAATCACTCGTTGATAAACCGTTGACTTGCAAGTTAAAGGTTCAAACCAGGAAACTTATCGTTATTGCTAGCAGTTTTTATGGAATTAATGCATACTTTTGTTTGATTACTGGATATCATTAGATACCAACTTATTAGCATTATCTTGGTTGTGTTATTGGGACATTTCTTTACTTCTGGTGTACCGATACAGCTTTTTCCTTGGATATTTTCTACAATTCACGGGATGGAAATTGCTCCACTTAAAAGAAGGAAGAAGCCCTGTGACTCGATATCAAACTCAATACCTCATTTTTTACATTTGTAATGCATAGGATTGAATAACGTTTCCATCTGCCACGAAAATTACTTTGATTTTCAGTCCAAAATTACCACAAGGAATCCTAGAAAAATCCCAACAAAATCAACGACCACAATAATAATATCTGTCTGCTTGAGCTGTTGGATTCGGTGACTTGTCGAAATGAGACAGAAAACAAAAGCTTGTTTGGCCATGCTTCACCCTAGGCTTAAAGATTACCAGGTATGGGCAACAATTAAAAGGAAACGGTCCTGACAACGAGATGAAGAGCGTAAGAAATTATTGAAGAATAAGTAAAAGTTGTAAAAAAAAATCCTCGTTCCTTTTCGAGCCCAACTAGACCTGCATCAATAAAGGCACGATGTGTTAAATTTACAAGGAAAAAGTAATGACTGTAACATTATTAAGAGGTGAAACCTCTTATTAAAAACGTTTTGTGTCCGTCCGTCCGTCCGTCCGTCCGTCCGCATGCCCGACGATAACTCGCGAACGGTTTAACTTTTTCGAATTTTTCTTTCGAATATATGCTTCTACTATGCATACGCAGGGGGAGTTCGAAGTTGGGCGAAATCGACCACACCCCCTGGGTTTTGCCCATCTACCCCAATACTAAAAAACCACCACCGTGTATACACTACATAGTACTAAATGCACCTATAGATATATGCTATATATGCTTCCTGTCATATTAAAAATAAAAAAATATACATATATCGTGTACAAATGTACCCATATATGGGATCACCCCTACTCACCCCGGGGCGCGCCCCGGGGCGCAATTTGGGGCGAATTGAGATTCCAACGCTATATTGTAGCCAAGTACTGGGGAAGCTTATATACGTATACGAGATCACCCCTACTCACCCCGGGGCGCGCCCCGGGGCGCAATTTGGGGCGAATTGAGATTCCAACGCTATATTGTAGCCAAGTACTGGGGAAGCTTATATACGTATACGAGATCACCCCTACTCACCCCGGGGCGCAATTTGGGGCGAATTGAGATTCCAACGCTATATTGTAGCCAAGTACTGGGGAAGCTTATATACGTATACCAGATCACCCCTACTCACCCCGGGGCGCGCCCCGGGGCGCAATTTGGGGCGAATTGAGATTCCAACGCTATATTGTAGCCAAGTACTGGGGAAGCTTATATAC
The DNA here is from genome assembly GCA_906901685.1 of Desoria tigrina. Taxonomy (NCBI): domain Eukaryota; kingdom Metazoa; phylum Arthropoda; class Collembola; order Entomobryomorpha; family Isotomidae; genus Desoria; species Desoria tigrina. The sequence goes on along the minus strand of CAJQTU010000010.1, from coordinate 1,171,786 downwards.
GTATACGAGATCACCCCTACTCACCCCTTGGCGCGCCCCGGGGCGCAATTTGGGGCGAATTGAGATTCCAACGCTATATTGTAGCCAAGTACTGGGGAAGCTTATATACGTATACGAGATCACCCCTACTCACCCCGGGGCGCGCCCCGGGGCGCAATTTGGGGCGAATTGAGATTCCAACGCTATATTGTAGCCAAGTACTGGGGAAGCTTATATACGTATACCAGATCACCCCTACTCACCCCGGGGCGCGCCCCGGGGCGCAATTTGGGGCGAATTGAGATTCCAACGCTATATTGTAGCCAAGTACTGGGGAAACTTATATACGTATACGAGATCACCCCTACTCACCCCGGGGCGCGCCCCGGGGCGCAATTTGGGGCGAATTGAGATTCCAACGCTATATTGTAGCCAAGTACTGGGGAAGCTTATATACGTATACGAGATCACCCCTACTCACCCCGGGGCGCGCCCCGGGGCGCAATTTGGGGCGAATTGAGATTCCAACGCTATATTGTAGCCAAGTACTGGGGAAGCTTATATACGTATACGAGATCACCCCTACTCACCCCGGGGCGCAATTTGGGGCGAATTGAGATTCCAACGCTATATTGTAGCCAAGTACTGGGGAAGCTTATATACGTATACGAGATCACCCCTACTCACCCCGGGGCGCGCCCCGGGGCGCAATTTGGGGCGAATTGAGATTCCAACGCTATATTGTAGCCAAGTACTGGGGAAGCTTATATACGTATACCAGATCACCCCTACTCACCCCGGGGCGCAATTTGGGGCGATTTTGAGATTCCAACGCTATATTGTAGCCAAGTACTGGGGAAGCTTATATACGTATACGAGATCACCCCTACTCACCCCGGGGCGCGCCCCGGGGCGCAATTTGGGGCGAATTGAGATTCCAACGCTATATTGTAGCCAAGTACTGGGGAAGCTTATATACGTATACCAGATCACCCCTACTCACCCCGGGGCATGCCCCGGGGCGCAATTTGGGGCGAATTGAGATTCCAACGCTATATTGTAGCCAAGTACTGGGGAAGCTTATATACGTATACGAGATCACCCCTACTCACCCCTTGGCGCGCCCCGGGGCGCAATTTGGGGCGAATTGAGATTTCAACGCTATATTGTAGCCAAGTACTGTGGAAGCTTATACACGTATACGAGATCACCCCTACTCACCCCGGGGCGCGCCCCGGGGCGCAATTTGGGGCGAATTGAGATTCCAACGCTATATTGTAGCCAAGTACTGTGGAAGCTTATGTACGTATACGAGAACACCCCTACTCACCCCGGGGCGTAATTTGGGGCGAATTGAGATTCCAACGCTATATTGTAGATAAGTACTGTGGAAGCTTATGTACTTATATGAGATCACCCCCACTCACCCCGGGGCATGCCCCGGGGCGCAATTTGGGGCGAATTGAGATTCCAACGCATTATTGTAGCCAAGTCCTGGGGAAGCTTATATACGTATACCAGATCACCCCTACTCACCCCGGGGCGCGCCCCGGGGCGCAATTTGGGGCGAATTGAGATTCCAACGCTATATTGTAGCCAAGTACTGGGGAAGCTTATATACGTATACGAGATCACCCCTACTCACCCCGGGGCATGCCCCGGGGCGCAATTTGGGGCGAATTGAGATTCCAACGCTATATTGTAGCCAAGTACTGTGGAAGCTTATGTACGTATACGAGAACACCCCTACTCACCCCGGGGCGTAATTTGGGGCGAATTGAGATTCCAACGCTATATTGTAGATAAGTACTGTGGAAGCTTATGTACTAATATGAGATCACCCCCACTCACCCCGGGGCATGCCCCGGGGCGCAATTTGGGGCGAATTGAGATTCCAACGCATTATTGTAGCCAAGTCCTGGGGAAGCTTATATACGTATACCAGATCACCCCTACTCACCCCGGGGCGCGCCCCGGGGCGCAATTTGGGGCGAATTGAGATTCCAACGCTATATTGTAGCCAAGTACTGTGGAAGCTTATATACGTATACGCGATCACCCCTACTCACCCCGGGGCGCAATTTGGGGCGAATTGAGATTCCAACGCTATATTGTAGCCAAGTACTGGGGAAGCTTATATACGTATACGAGATCACCCCTACTCACCCCGGGGCGCGCCCCGGGGCGCAATTTGGGGCGAATTGAGATTCCAACGCTATATTGTAGCCAAGTACTGGGGAAGCTTATATACGTACACGAGAACGTGTACAACTTAAATTAAGTTCAAGTTAACGTTTACAACTTAAAGCTAACGTGTGCAACTTGAAGCTAACGTATAAAACTTGACTTTAACGTGTACACCTTACAGTTAGCGTGTACAACTTGAAGTTAACGTGTACAAATTGAATTAAACGTTTACTACGTTAACAAGTTAACGTGTAGAAAGTTAACAAGTTAACGTTTACAACGTAAACGTTAAAGTTTGTGTAAATGTTTCGTGTGTCGGATAGGTTTCACCTCTTGCGTATGTGCGTTTGCAACGGTTTATTTAGCTAAAGTAAGATGTTATGTTATCTTCCGAAATTTTGCACCGTAATGCATTCAAAATTTAAGAGAACTGTGAGAAGTAAAAACTTTTATTAAACTAAAAAAGGAGCAGAGTTCTAAAATAAGGGAGTCAGTCCATAATAAGTTAATAGGAAATCGTAGGACCTTTTATTTTCTGGAAGCATAATTTGAAACCCGTGAAATTCACCGTTACTGACAACATAATTATCACATCTGCTTACACACTGATGAGCATGAAATCATCTCCCTGCCTAATTTTTATATAAAATACAAAATAACTCTACCCTTTCCCCCTGTAGCTGTTAACACTGATTCTGTTCTCTTGATTGTTCGTCGTCACATCATCATCCTCCTCGAATCTCATGCTCGAGCTGACTATAAATCTTGATATGGATGGAAACATCCAAATCCAACGCTAAAAAATCCCATCTCACACCTCGTCCGTCTTGGCTCATTACTTTTCATATCTAAATTACATAGACTAAAAAATTAATCACCTTCGTTCCCGTTAATTTTTTCCTTCTTTTTTCAGCAAAATCTCATCTACAGGCCTGCGAGATTGATTGATCCAGATCTATTTTAGCTTCTGAAAAATAACAGGCAGTCAGATGGGACTGTCATCTCATTTCCCGGATGATGCATGGTGATCTTTGCTATATAAGTATATCGGTTATGTAAGGCCTGCAGCCTCGTTCTTTTAGAATCTGATTTATTCGCTGAGTCAGTCTCTGAAAGTCTGTGAAATGCATTATTCTTGAGAGAGATAGATAAGTTGGACTCGGATTTGATTAGTTGTAGAGTAGAGAGAGGGATGGGAATGTAAAAATATATGGAACAGAAGATACGGAACTGAATGACCATTTGGAATAGAAAACAAAAGAGATGAGATTGAAAAGGTGGACTGAATAGGACGGATAGTTTGGAGTAGAATGGGCTCACAGTTTGAAAATAAATTGGGCATTATTACTGCAAGAAGCAGTTCCTGGGATTACAATAACAATCTCAAGCTTCTTGAATTAACTTTTTGACTCTGGAGAATGTGTTTTTTGTTGTATTTATTTTCAATCTGCCTTTCTTCCTCATTCTCTATTCTCTGATCCGATCTGATCAAGTTTGACTTAACTAACTAGCTCCTGAGATTCCAATTTATTTTTGGCCCGACTCACACACACAGACATCGACACATCACAACTTCACAACTATGTAAAGTTACTATAGATGGATGTGAGGTTTATTCATTAAAATGTGCATAGCTTGCGGGATTTTATAGGATTTTTTTAGGAATTTTGGAATGCGAGTTAATTTAATGGAGAATTTAACCCAAAAAATACGAACAATTTGATTTAAAATTACTGTAGACTGTAGAGATGTGCAAGAAAACATGGGCTGGTAACTGGTAAATGTAATGATGGGATGATACTGATACTGATGAAGGCCTTTACCATTAGAAATGACAAATAATTGCAGGCTCAACTGCACCCGTAATTACGGAAGGGTGTAATTAATTTCAAGATTAATACGCGTTGATAAGAGAATAATGGGAAATATGTGTGAAGTCTTAAATGCATGTCCATTTTATTAAGGAGATAAGGGATCTTTATTTGAGAGTTTGGATGATGAAAGTGATCTGATCTGAGATAATAAATGAACTGTAATCAACATTACGAATCATCTAATTATCCTGCCTACAATTCATCACTCCGAACATTTAGTACGATCGTTAGGGATTCGAATTTCAAGTGTCTCTTACATGTTCTTGGCAAGAATGTTTAGGGAATCCCTAAAAAATTCCAGTTTTGAGATTTTTGGTTACAGTTGTGTTAAAATTATATATATTAGAATTAGAGTAATGGTTTTTCTCTGTTTTTGAAATTGTTGGAGTTTGCATACTTTAACATAAACTAAGAAGTCAAAAACTTTTACTATTTTATTCATAGGTAAGAAGGTTATTCGAAGTGATTGACAATTGACATGCAAATAAACCAAGTGCGAATGGATAAATCACAACCTATTTGGTTATTCAACCTTCCCTTGTTATTAATGAGTGTTTTACAAAGCTAAGCCTAATTAATTACTTAGCTACTATCATTTCAGACGCATTAGTGCTAATGGAATGTGGTAAAATGATGAGTAAATTACATCTTTAAAAGCTTGCTAATCCTAGAAAGATTTTCGTAAATGTAAACCGAGTAACATTTAAAGCCCATATTATTACAAAAACTTTCCAGAAAATAGACTCTTTCGTACAGGCCATTAATAAACACTTCCCTGACATGTCAAGTCCTCACAAATAACAATTTAATATTGAACTCATAAAGTGTGTGACCTCAATAATAAATGCCGGTCGTACTTACTACTTAAATCTAAAATAAACCTCATATAAATTTAACTCTACTTCATTATTATTTGTAATATTTTTCAATCAAGGTGCTTGAACCACTTTATTGTTCAACAGCAAGCTCAGAAGTAAATACATAAGAGCAGTAGTAAATACAAGAATCCCTTGAGGTTGAAGAGCTAAAGTTTACTACACCTTATAAAACAGTTTCATTCATAAAACTGAAGAGAGATTTGAGTTGCAAAGTAACTTAACACAAGGAGTAATCTCCTTGTGTCAAGTCAAAAGCTCGAGATTAGTTGTACCGTATAAAACTTATTATCCACCTCTGTTCCTCTCATTGTCCGAATCCTGTTGACCAGTCCCTCATCCCCTCTTATCCTTATTCTTCTTCTCCGGACTCTCTGAGCTATACTATTATGATCCATTATTTCTCCCGAGAAGTATTTATGTTTTCCTTTTTCCCCGAAAAGAAAAAGGAGTGTATAACTCCATAAATTAAAAGTAGAATGGAATTTGAAACTTTAAAAATAGGGGACAAAGGGCGGAGAAGAATGGAGTGATTGAAGCTAATAAAATGGGAATGACCCAGGTGTGTCCAGCCCAGAAAAACGAAGAAACTAAAGCCGACGACTAGGAAGCCAAAAATCCAAGAATGAGATGCAGGTGCACCCAATCCTCTCCACATTGTTCGGCCAACAATGAGCTCAACCTTGTTTTCAGATTTGGAAACGGAAGAAGAAGGACCGGGAGTGAATAGTAGCTTTCTGTGACCAACAATGCTCCAACAATGGATCAATGCATTGTTGCATCCATTATGTATATTGTTGTCAATTCCAGGCTCAAAATGGTACCAAGTTACCACAGGACCACTGCCACCACCACCACCACCGCTACCGGAACCATATAGCTATACCTATGGCATTCCCAATTTTAACCGACATGACCAAAGATCCTGGATTGGATAGAGGTGAAGGAGATTTGGCTTGGAACAGATTTCACTACGACAGCCTGTTTGTCACCGTTCCGAATTTATGAATGAACGGAGAGCCTTAGGATTCCCTGACCTCATTGAGGAGAGTGCAACTTGTTGTCTGGAGAATTTTTAGATGTTATCGTGTTGTAAGCTGGTTTGTAGGTGCATGAAGTAGGGGAGAATAATAATAATAATATTTTGAGAAAGTGACATATTCGTAGCAGTAATGGTATCGTTTAAAGTAAGGATTTAGATTTAAAATATTTAAATTCTTGATATATTTGGAATTGCATTAAGTTTTTGTTTTGTTTCGTCTTATGAGACTTGACGAATTTTTGACGATATACAAGAGTCGTCTCAACAGTATAAACTCGTGCGTTTTAAATACTCGCAGTTATGAGTTTAAAACTATGATCATTTATTCATTTCATTTTAATTTATTCTAGTGAAAAAAATGTTTTACAGACAGATTATGGACAATTACATGTACTCACTAGGCCACCACAGGCCCGATCGGGCCTTAGAAAACGTCGTCGATAAGCGATAGCAATAGTTGTCTTGAATTAAAAATTCTGAGAAGCGTGTACCAAATCACTATCACCCAGCCAGAGACCTACCTCGCTGTTTTTCTGTAGACTTAATTTGTAAACGTATTGACTGATGATTGAATGTTGAATGTGTTCTGATCACCCCATAAATGAGTGATCACGGTTATCCATCCATTTCTAATAATAACCAACAATCCTCTTTGACCGAACCTAATAATAAATCGAGGTGTTTGTCACGATGTCACTCGTAAGTTGTAAGTATTACACAATAATGTCGAAGATTTGACCTTTTCAAGGCCATAATTCAGGAGGCCAATATTTGAAAATTCCAAAACAGCTATTTTTAAATTACATTTCTAACATTCATAGCCAAAGATATTCTCGAGGCGTTCCTCCTCTCAATTGATATGTCACACGACATTTAAAAAAAATCTACCGTATTGACGGTTATTAAGGTCAGGGGCCAAAATTTATAAATTTTAAAATTACCACAGAATTTCTCTACGGAAGTAGTTGCAAATCGATGTCACACAATAGTTTCGAAAATTCGACCTTTTTTGACCGTTATTGAGGTCAGGAACCAAAATTTCGAAATTCCAAGATAGCCAAAGTATTTTTCAAAGTACACCGGTGTAAATCGATATGTCGCACGACCGTTTACGTACAATATTAGGTTAGGTCAGGTTAGCCCAGGTCACAGGTCATTTAATTTCGCAACGTCATTAAGCCTACGCCAGTTCAAAATTTTGTAAAGAATTTTTTGCTATTTCAGTTTTTCGATAGGTTGACTCACTAAAAAACGTATAGCTGGAACATCAGTTACAAACAAACAAACAAATGGCCAATTTTATGTATATGGATGACCTATTGTAAGTACAAGTCCAAATTTGAATTGCACGTAAACCTCAAATCGGCTTTGAATAATACTTCCACAACTTACAGAAAACTGCATATATTTTATATCAATACTTTTATTGCTTTTATTTTATCCCTAACAGATGAGAAAAACAGTAAAAACCAAAACCGATGAATCAACATTCCTCGGATAATAAAAAAAACAATAACAACATTCATTCGAAACTGATACGATCAGGGAATGGAATCCAATGCCAAAGACACACACAGCTCTTGTAGAATCTTTCAGGAAACCTTGTAAGTCATCCCCTATACAGAGCTTCCGAGATTAAGTAGAATCCTGACAGGGAATCGCAACAGGTGTTGGCCTTTAAGGTGTCTTTTAAAGGAATAATAAAATGTCCTGTAAATCCTCTTTGTTCCCTATCGACCCGATCTCTATCTCAGAGAGATGAGAGTGTGAGAACTCTGGTTACTTCATACATTCATTTCATTATTTATAAGGGCCCTCAACTCATTCAAACTTATTTCTTTACCAAACCCCTTATGTAAGTCCCTTAAAAGAGGAGAGACAAAAAATCCAAGTTTAAGTAGTTTAAGGGCCCGTATTCTTGAGGTGAGGAACGAAAGAATTCCGGAATTTAAAGAATCCAGAAATGTTGGACATCTCGCTTTTTGTTCCCGTCGAGGATCCTCAAGGGTCTCCTCATTTCCTTCCCCTGTAATAACTAAATACAAGTTAACTGGTCAGTTTCAGTTATCCCTTATATTCTACTTATTTAAAAAAGCGAGTGTATTAATATTAATACAGTGAAGGAGATGTTATTTTTCTCGAAGAATTATATGCATGTATAGGATCCCTCCGGAGGATCTCTTTTTTAAGAGGTTTCAGTAGACATTCTGTCTCCTTGTACACATTTTCTCACACAAATCAAGTCCTATCTTTTCGATTATATAAAATCTAATCTTCCACCTTGTCGGATCTTTTTGTAGCTTTTGGGATTGTGTCTTGAGAAGAAGAGCGGGACAGGAGACTTTTTAAGTTTTTAACATTTTAAAGTAAAAGTTATTTATTCTATCTATTATTACGGCTATTCTTCTTACGGGATTACAATATGTAATAGGTATTGGATTGGTGGCGGTGGTGGCCTTTCAATTTACGAGGTTTTGGAGCTTGGAAATCAACTGTGCATAACGTAATTAAGATAAGTACCCCCTTGAAGAGCAGTGCAGAGCAGGTTATTATAATAAGGGACACTGAAAATGTATGTAAATTCTAAAAATCCGTCATTATTAAATTACAGTTTCGATCTCTTTTTAAGATTTTCTCGAGTGAATTATTACATATTACATATTAATAGGTTCGTTGATTTCATTTTCGTTTGATTTTTTTTTGTTTTTATTTTAATTATCCACAATGTTTTAGAGCTCTAGTCAAAAAGAATCTAAAACTTGCTCCATATCTTTTCATATCCAAAATCCAAAGACATTGTTCTGCCCCCTGAAAAATGAACTGATTCTGCTCATAAGCTCCTCTCTACTCTCTAGAATCACGATTCTCTAGACAGTGGAACCTTTTTTGGCTCTAGAATTCCAAATCAACTCGGATATCAGTAGAAAAACGTCTTTTTTGGCTCTGGCAGGAGAGAGAGGCGGATGGGATAGGATGAGACGTTGACTAGAAGGATGCGCCTACACACTAACTTTTCGAAATCGGGGAAGACACTTGACCACTTAGGGCCGCCTATTGTATTCCCTCACTTCCCTTTTGTTCTCAAATGTAATCTTCTTCCAGACGAGATCTCTCTCTCTCTCTATAAGCCAACCCAACGAACAGCATCTTCTTCCTCCCATAACAAGAGTAGGTACGTTGCGGGATTCTATAGAAGATGCTAGCAGAATGTACGGGAAAATAATATGGATGGCTACATTTCTTTAGCTACATATTATTATCCTAGCTGCCAACCACGAGTAAATTGACTGCTGTGAAAACACACACTTTAACCACACAATCTGTAATAAATAGAAAAGATGAAAGGGACCACTTCAATTTACTCTGCTGGCCGTGTGAAAATTGTTTTTTGAACCTCTCACTATTGAGCCAAGGAATTCCATACATTCAGTACGGCTCGGCCTCTTAAGGACTCTTCAAGAAATTCCTAATTTGGTCAAAAACAATATTGAGGATGATGAGTTTTTTTGCTTTTTCTTGGAGATTGGAATTCTCTGCAGTTTTGAGGATGAAAGCAAATCGACCTTAGACAGAGGTTTGGCTTAGTTGGGGTTAGATAATTGGATTCGTTTTAAATGTTTTAAATGACGACATAAACTAAAATATGGAATTGATATTCTTAGCCCATTTAATAATTTTTTTAACTTATTTGTAAGTCGAATTTCGAATAAGCCCTTGCAAAAAATATGGGAAATCCTTACATAGGTTCATAATATCCTTGACTTTAGAAATATCTCCCGACAATAGAGATCTTTTGGAGGTTTCTAATGAATAAAAATATATTCCGAAAATATATTATCCTGTACACTGTTCAAATAATAGCTATCTACCACGAAATAAATCTCGAACAGAGTTGTGAAAGTTCGATTAAAAATAGTTACTTTTGAGAAACCAGCCAATGCATGAGCAGGTTAGGATTTCTCCAGTTTGCAAAATTGCAAACCAACTGTCAACCATATATTATCGGTACCCAGATCCAGTAATTTTCGCACATACCTCCCTTCCTATCTTATTCTACAAGGGAGGAGTATTCGAGTATCATCTAATTGACACAAGGGTGCTGTGATTTGTTTCCAATGAGATGGAAAATAAGATTGATACTGATACTCCCAAAATGAATCTAATGGGTCAACTGGGTGTAATTTATCGAATATTTATAAGCTTATCCCAACTGGTTTATTTGATAAGGGTCGATCAGGCCTACAAGCAGCATGAGTAGAATGAAGGGGAGACGAGATTCCCAGTCGCTCCGTCGGTACATAAATGGACTGGACCTAATACGGGACAGATGCTTCACTTCAGATCGACTCGAGAGATAAATCTTCCATTTCACCCGACCCGACAGGGCCTATCTATATCTGATACCATCTCTTATGCAATGAACTACTAATACATTGACTAATCGTCTAACATGAAATATAGGATCTCGTAAAGTAATACTGTAGTCTCTTGTATCTATAAGCTAAAGTGGGTTATCATAGGAAATCAAATCAAATACTAGATATCCAGGATGCACTTCTGCCTATTCTATTTACCCTTTTTGACATGACCACAGAGAAGAGTAGAGAGGGACGATGGTGATGCTTCAAGTTTTTGAAAGGGGAAATTCCACTTCAGATCCATGTATCTATGTAACCAATCAGTTAGTGTGTAGGAAAAACCATCTATTTATTAGTACTTATTTGCATTTATCCCAAAGCCGAACCACAAAGGGATGAACAGATTTATTTTGGTTGGACCGGAATTATTATATTTATTATTGATGCTATTATACAGGAGAGAAAAAAATAGTCCTATTCTCCTGACTGGATCGTTTAGAGAGGATATGGGAAGTGGGCCTTTTGTTAGGAGCCTGACATAATACATGGTGTACACAGAGCCGTTACTAATTAATTTTCAGAGAGAGGTGCATTCAGGATTTGGAATTTATTTCCCATCCAGCTGCATTTATAAGGGACACTTGAAGTGTCAACTATTTTGGAAACGGGGACGCCTATTTATTTCGGTTTTGAAGGCTCGGGGTTCGGGAGTTGGAACTGCTAATGCGGCTACTGACTTGGGAGGGTTTTAAATGATTAAAACCAAATAGGTCGACGGAATTAAGGCATTGGGAAAGTTGCGAAATTCGAATGTCTGCGGAAAGTTGAACGCCTAGATGCAAAGTGACCAATTAAGTATTTTTTATTATCTAAGAACAGATTCAAATTATCGCAACCGCAACCGTTTGTGACCGCAATAATTATCAAACGCAGTATGCGCCCATCCTTTCTATCAGGAAATACGAACGGTAGACAATAGAAGAAAGTACAACTAACATTTCAAAATTCAAAACTCCAGCAAATGATACCAAACCTCTTTACCATTTCCCAGATGAAAGTCAGCCAATCAGCATGATTTACCCTACAAAGAAACTCGTGCATATGCAAGAAAATAAAAATTCGAACCCAGTCGACTCCTTTCAACTGTAATCCGAAAAACATATGATGGGAAATAAAAATAAAATCCAAGAGAAAGCGAAATCCTTCTTCCTCAAAAAGAACTCCTCAGATTTCAACAAAAGATTTCAAAATCCAACTCGTTAGACAAGACTTCCTCCTTTCCCTTCCCAAAGGACTTTTTCTTCTTCCCTCTTGTAACAAAATCTTTTTCATCTTCTTATTCCTCCCTGAAATATAGGAAGAGGAGAAAAGTTTGTTATTTTTCCACTCTGTATTTGAGTTGCCTTTTACGTAAAAAAGGAACAGAGGAGAATAAATACAACTGACAAGGGAACATTCCCAACTGTACCACCCCGATATTTTTCAAACCGGTCTCATTCGAAAGAGGAATTAAAATAATGAAACTTTAATATAGGAACTATGGGTGCATAAAATATATTTGACCTAGTAAAGTGGGTGGGAAGGTCAAGGACCGCGAGTTTCAAGTGAAAAACTAGCGTGGGCGAGAAGGGGAGAAAGAGGAGAAAGTCGAGTTTTCCTCTTTTCATCCCTTTTCTCTAAAAAGTCGCGATGGAGATAGGGAGTTAACATTGGAGGACCCTCCAAATTAGTATTGCGCTGATCCAGCCTTTTCGCAAAATCTAAACGGGGATTTACCATAGGAATCCCTCAAACAGCGTCAGGTCTCGAACTTTCCGACCTACTTTACTAGGTCAAATATATTTTATGCACCCATAGTTCCTATATTAAAGTTTCATTATTTTAGTTCCTCTGTCGAATGAGACCGGTTTGAAAAATATCGGGGTGGTACAGTTGGGAATGTTCCCTTGTGAGACTTGAGACTGGAGAAAGGAATAATGGAGAGAGAAGGAAAAAGTTCTCTTTTTCCAGAGAACTGGAGAAAATGGAGACCCTTTTGTCCCAATCCTTGAGAAGATGCCTCTGTCTCTTCCCTTATTTTGATAAGAAAGCTGGGACAGGAAGGAATAAAGTTACTCTTATTTTTTTCGATATTCTTAAACCCTTTAGCAATTTATATGCAAAAACTAACAAGGAAACGGCAGAGTTCAGGGACAGGCTGTAAGGGACTTATCTTCAATGGGGAATGAATTGTAAAGCCTGGACAAGACTGGACGAGTAGGCAGTTTGGCTACCACCTGCAGCACAGCTTCAGTTTCAATTAAACTCTACCTGTTAGATGGTGGAATATCATTGATGTACCCCGAAATAATTAGAACTTTAAGCGTTGAATATTAAAATCTGTTGTGCTTAATTTTTAAACCCCTCGACAGATATGACACTAGCTTTCTCCAACATTTCTTCAGAGAAATGTGAAATCCTAAAAATTATTCAAAGAATTTCAACATGTAATCGTATTCACCCTGTTGAATTATGGGATGAATAGTTGATCTTCGTGTTGAGACAAACTTTGTAGCATGGCCCTTCCCTTATTAAGGAACATTGCAATAAAATAGGAATAAAAAGTTGACTGTTTTTGCTCTACTGATCTGCATAATCATTTCGAATAACTAAAGAAAATAGTACACAACGGAGACACACTTGCAATCCGCTCCTAATGGCTTTATGTCGAAGGTCTCAAAAGATAATCCTTAACTTTACTGTCGGTTGATTAGTCGGGGTTTAAACCGAATGTCATTTCATTAGACAAACGTAATGTTCCGGTTTATTTTTCTCTACCATTTTTGACCGTAACTTTGATTGAAGTATAATTTTCTTGTCGATTCAAGATGAATTAATTATTTTAAATCCGTGGAATTCAAGAAAACTACGACATAAAAATTTCAAACTCTTAGATTAAAAGTACATATATTTTCACAAATAGAATCACACAAAGTACCTCTTCTCTTTCCTCCAAACTTGAAGATTCCCTTATGCAAATTCTGAGGATGATTATATCATTATATATTGCATAATAGAACGTAGTTAGTCGTCCCAAGGCGTTTTGACATTTTCCGTTTCTCTATAAACTTCTTTCTGTACAAAAAATCATACTTAAGAAAAAACGCTCTTTTTACGCAACAACAAATGTTATCGTAGCGTAGCTTGAAACGATCCCTTCTGAAATCAAAAAGGTACTCATTTATTTATTTATTTATTCATCTCATTGGAAGGAGATTCATTTTTCGCAATTATTTCTCAACCCGTTCCTTCAAAGCAAATCATTTAAACCTTTCTAAAAGGAGACCTAGCGCATTTCTGTAACCTATTAAATCCGTCTCTGATACTTTGAAAGTATAATCATTCAGTTGGAAAGAAACTGCTTTTTTTACCTCTTCAAAAGTTACAAATCATATGCAGTATAGTTCTACTTTTACAATTTATTCATAAAAATATGCATATTATTATCATTCATTACCAAATTCCCCATGTTTTCATTACGATTTCAAATTTTAATGAGTCCATCACTCTAATAAGGATAATCCCTTTGCAAAATACTCATCATCCTTTTTCTACACAAGGTTTCCTTTGAAAGATTTTGTGTTTTTTTAAATCTAAAAAGGTGGTAAGCTAAGCTATATAGGAGCCCTAATAAAGGTGGAACTTATACTACCGTGCCGTCGAATTAACTGTCTATAATTCTAAACTGCATTGTATTTAAGTATACGGAAATTGCCGGGATGTCGAATATATACATTAACATAGTACACTTTACTCATCATGCATGCAAATCAGTTCCTACTCCTTAATGTTTTCCAAGGATGTACAAAAGGCAGTTTTTTTCTAATAAAATAGGGGAAATGAAAGGGTTGAATTTTTTTCGAGATAAAAATAGGAGGCGGATTGGGATAAAAATTATTGAAGTGAGATAACGAGCACCCAACTAAGTGTACTGAACAAAAAATCTCTTCAATTTAATCCGCTAATTCTCAACTTTATAACTTCATAAACACCACTCTGACTCTCTTTGGATTGAGTAGCTTGTAGCTTTTCACTTTTAAACTCCTCTTATATAGGCGAGGTTCCCTTGCTTCGGAAGAGCTAAAAAAAATCGTAATTTCAAGTGAAGCATCTAAAAACATTTGATTAAAAGCATCAAAACTTGAAGCCTATTTCCAGCCCATATCTCCAAATCATTATTTCCGACTTATTTAAATTTTAAAAGTGAATGGAATGCAAGGAATTGAAACGCCTGGGTGTTCGATCCCGTCGGATTGATTCAATTCCGACTATTTGAATAGGGGCTGCCTGTTTGCATAAAATTCCGGGTTTTTTCCGCCTAAAATGGTTGACAGGAGAATAGATTGGGAATCTTCTTGAAAAGGTTTCCGTGGTTGAGTGTTTAATCACTTAAAGTAGTAATAAAGGGTTGAACAGAGAGTGAGAGAATTGAGTGTGAAATGCATACAAATGGAGAGATAAGGGCTCCCTTGGGTGCTTCAGTCCAAATACCCTCTGGTCCTTTGTCGCCTTGTGTATGAGGAAACGCGTATAACCACCGTCACACCCGACGAGAAGGTACCCCATCCGATCCGATCATATCGTCATCATCTACTTTCCGTCACATAATATAAATTGTAATTTGACTTGACAGGTCCTGTCTGTTTGCTCAGTTTCCGACACCGGGTTTTATTTCTTTAAACCGAATCGGTCAAACGGGGAGGTAGGCATGTTTGGATGACTAATAGAAAATATTCTTCTCGGGGTTTTGTGGGAAACCCCTAATTTGGAAAATTAGAATAGGAGAGAGTAATTCAATTCTTCAATTGCCGAAGCCGAGGTCCAATCCAATTTTACCAATGCAAATGGATTTTGAAATCAGAAGCTCTTAAATTCAGGGTTTATTTATTCAGCATGGTACAGTTCTGTTTGGAGCTGTAGAGCATGTGAGTAAGCTTCGATAATACACTGGTAATAATATTGCTAGAAAGACTATTGCAAATATATTTTTATTGAATGATTTAATTGCATCTCAATATATATAGTAATGTCAATTAAAGCCGGACCAGGGCGGTGGGGAAAGTTGTTACTTTTGAAAACTTCGAAGAGAAAGTCGACGTGCTCTTTTTAACCACTTAGTTTAGGTTTAGTTTTGAAGTTTTTTTTTACGTTTCAATTTTTTATTAAATTAATAATGAGATGGTACAACTTTGAGCTTACGAATAAACTAGAAACCGATTTAATATAAAAAATACAATTTAGATACGGTTCTGATGTTGGGTTAATGAAGAACCGTTAATAATAATCGGGATTAGGACAATACATACTTTAAGTTACGTCAATGGCCTATTACTTGGCACTGACAGTCCGACATACTCTGTTTCTATGTAACAAGCCTGTTTAGTTTAATTTTCTAACTACATTTACCTTACTCCCTAAAAAAATCCATTATTGCCCAAAGAAGCGACCAACATAATCGGGAAATCTATATATAATCCTAAATTTAGTTTCCAAATCCGTGAAATCTCTCACTCCGGAATCGGTTTAGTAGTGAAACGGGTTGAGAGATTCGAAATTATAGACTGGGTGCACTTTCTACTTACTTCTCCTCAGTCAGTCCTACAGGCCTCTCTCTGTTCTGTTCTCTGCAGTTGACATGTGTATTCAGCTCGAGTGACTGACTGACTCTCTGTGTACATTGTCGTTGGACAATTGGTTCTGTATGCAAATCTTCTACAAAACTTCTCTTTAGCCCTTTGTGTCCCACCGATGGTGACAATCGAAAACCAACAATTCACAATACAAGTCCTACCACCACTGCCAAACCACCACCATCATCCCAAATCCCTTTCTCCTTCTTCAAATTCAGAAATCAGAGAAATATTCACCAATATCACACTATTAAAATGACAGGCCAACTATGAACTCCGTCCTTGTAAAGTACCAAACTGGGAAAAAGTATTTACATTGTACAATCACACAAATACACAACAACTACACAACTTTCACTGGAAACCTGTAAACCATTATAATGGCACTATGGCACACAGAGCTTTGTGGAAACCGGGCGGAGAGGAGGTGCCATCGGTAAGCGGCCTCGTAAACTTCTTGAATGCCAAACAATTAAAGACGCTGCAGCGTCAATTCAGCGTGATGCTTTGTTTTATGAAATTCCATAAATTTTGACCTTTGAAGGGGCTTCGCTAATTAAGAACTTGTGACCGTTCAGTTAAAACGTTAGATTACCTTCATTTCGACACACAACTCAATAGATGGCGTGAGATTTTTCCGCCATCTTTGTTAGCGCACTGTGTATGGCAGATTTTTATTCGCTGTTCATTGTCTGCGGACAATTAACATTTCAATCAATTATTTTAATAGCATCGTCGCTGTCGCGTGGATATTTGTCTGAAAAACATATACACACAATGACATATCCAAGGTTATTATGTAGTAGATTAGATAGGAGCTTTTAAATGGGAACTTCTTGGAACAAATTCATACACCGATTTTTTCCATCACATAACAATCTTCGACTATTTTTCATTCTCCCGTACTTACAGACGTACGTACGTAGGGGAATGATGACGAGATTCGAAAATTCACCAAGCATAATGCAGAGCAATATATATTATTATAAGGAATAAAAGAACATGGTATAACAAGACTCACTTCAGAACTCTTTGATTTCCTACAATTTTTTTTTTTGGGAACTTAAATTCTGAAGCAAACTGTAGATGCTGTGTGCCGCGTGTGTGTGTGTATATTTAAGAAAGGGTGGAAATCCATATCTTTTGCTTTCACCCAATTGTGTCGGATTTTTCCCTTCTGTGTTTGGGAGAATAGGGAATTTCAACATCAATTCTCAACTCTTTTCAAGGCACAAAAACTTTCACCATTCTTGTTTGTATTTCTCTCTCCTTTTTCTCTATTTTCATTTTGGTGACTACACAAGGACTTTCTCTCCTTGCGAAATGTTGACATTTTTATGCTCACAATTTATTTTGTATACTAGATTTCTTCCAATAATAGGGTTAATGCTATGTCCCAACTTAACTACAGCATAGCTTCTTTTCCATTTTCTATCTAATGTAATGGACTCTAAATAATATTCCAACCGCTCCTTAGATTCGGTGTCAGGATCCAATCAGAAAAGGATGTATTTTAATCGTAATTTAATAATTTTTTTTACGACATCTTCGAATTCCATCTTAAGAAAATTATCATATTTTGACTTATTGGGTGCAGATAAAAATTGCTTGACAATGCTTAATTATGCTTTAAAATTACATGCAAGCCTTTTAGAGTGATTTAATCTAAAAATAAGTTTAAGATAATAATTCTCAAGATATTGTAAGAAAATTAGCCTTTTAATTTTGAACACTGACTTATTATACCCAAAAATTAATTGTGAGCATGATTATCCCATCCTATAAAATTTTCAACCCAAACACTAAACTAAATACCAATCCAAAATTCAACCCATTTCCAATTGATTGATTGCCTTCATTGACAACTCCACAATCCTGATGAAAAACGACGAATCTCAAGTAGGCCAGTTTAGGATTCTTTAAAAGTCTCAAACAAACTGTCTCATTCAGGTCAAGTTCCTTACATTCACAACCAGCAAAGTCAACAAAGGGATTTGGAAAGTTAACTATCAAAAGTAGCTGCATTTTTATAAACTCAAGCTGTTTCAAAAACTGAATAGCCCATTAAGGCCAGAGTACGCTTACCTACTCTAACTACTCCTATATAGGATAAAAGAATTCTAATATATCCAACTCTTGTGGCTTCTTAACTCGGATGCCCTACAATCTACCCTTCAGATTGTAACTTTAATAATAATAAAAGTTTTTTGGAATTTATCCGTAACAACTTAAAGAACTATACTAGGGAACCCATAAAAAACTACAATCAACAACTCGAAGAGAGAGAGAGGAACCCAAGTTGAAGAAGGACATGATAATAACATCTTATTCTTACGCGTATAGAAACTTCAACAAAATGATTATCATTTTCCCTATTATCCAAGTCCAATGATTTTTTGGACTCCTCTCTTCTCTGAATCCTTGTTCGGCTCTTAAACAGCAGAAGGAGAAACACTTGAGCTCAAGAAAAGAAGTCAGAATTTAGAATCTTAAATCTCAAGTCAGAATTGTTGGAATAAAGAAGAATTGTCAGAGATGACAAAGGAAGAGAGGAAGGCTTTTATGCCTATAATCTTTTACTATTATTATTATTTCAGTTATCATTATTATCATTATTATTATTTTATTATTATTCCTTGGTTTCTATTCTATATATTTCTTAAAAAGTTTTCAATTCCCATTTCAACTCTTTCTTCTGATTTTTTTTTGCTAAAAAAATCCTATTCTCCAAACTCAATAGCTTGTTTGACTTCCCCTGTCTTGCATTCCTATTTCCGAGAGTGAAGGTCCAACTGCTCTTTGAGTACTTAAAAATATATCTAGAGCTTCTCTAGCTCTATAGATATAGTTTAAATTAGCTACGAACAACTCAAATCTGCCAAAAAAAACTTAAAAATCACAGCTTTTTTCTAACTGTAATTCGGTCCAAATGCCGAACCAGGAGTAATTATGGATGAAATATGGATCTCAGGATGAGTTAACAGATTTGCATGATTCGTATGGTACTAGTTCCCTCGTCAGAGATTATTTACTCTGGACAGGAGAGGACAATAAACGGGATTGGAAAAGGCTCTTTCAAAAGGCTCATTGTTTTTGCTTGCTCCTACTTATGCTTCAGATCATTGTAAAAGGGTCTAGGATCTACAAACTGCTGTGTCGTTGTCGATCTGTTGTTGGTTGTGTACAAGGAAAAATTTCACGGTGTGATGATGCAAAATAAGCGTGCATGATGAATGGATGAATGATGATATTGAGGATCCAAAATACTAATTCCATACGGTACAACACCAACACCACAGACAGGGAACCTTATTCTCATCTGTCAACTCGAACTATTAGTAAAAGGACGTGTAGTCAAGTATCCATATACAACAACTACCCTCCTGGTTATCCACACGGCCTATCTGCTTGGAATCAATTGGTCTCTTCTCCAATACTGTGCTATATACAGAAGCTATCCGAATCAAGATAATGACAGATGATAATATGTAAGTGATATTTTGTGTCATCTCATCTGAATCTGTTTTTTTTCTTGCTTTTTATTATTTATTACGATTTATGATACAAATATCAAATCAAATCTGCTAGATACAACTGCTGCGGATCAAAATAACATGACACCAAGTGCTGGTGCTTATATTTTGTAAATATGATTGCTATATGTATATGCTTCTGGTTCTTCCTGCTTTCATTTCATCAGGGAAATATCATTGTAAGTTGTGGAGAGTCCTCTCAAGTGATTTATTCAACACAAGAACCGAATCCCATTTTTCATCCTTTTTTATTTACAACATCCAGCTGGTTTCTGGATGACACTTATGACATTCTCTCTCTTCTCGTCATCATAGTTCATACTGCTCATAGTAGTCGACTGTGGAACATCAGGCTTGGTGAACTATAGATTTGGGGGATGAAACGAAAAGTAAACCGAATCCGAATGGCACATTATGGGAATTCTGTGGGATGGGAAACCAGAGCTCTCTTGAAGTTATGTCAAAATGTTTCTCTTTGTAATTTGTAGAACATTTCAAAACAGTACTCTTGCAACCCGTTCTATTTCCATCTTTTCAAAAGGTTAGAAGTTAGAGCTAAAACTGAAGATCTTGAATTGGATCTAGGTAAAATAGCTCAAGTTTATCTTTTAGAAGCATTTATTTATGTGTACGACTAGATGCTAGTAAATTTTATATATATGGAAATGGAATGATGTCCCGATCCTTTCAAGTGAGGTAAAGGGGACTGACTCACTTGACTTTTTCAACTCAAAAATTAAAGAGACACTTGATTCCGGTCGAGGGACCTTAGATTAAAATCTGTCTAGAATGACAGAGCCAAGCCACAGACGAAATGAAATTTTTAAGTTTGAAAATAAAAGGACAAAAATTATTATTAAAAATTGCTTCGAATGATTACCTTCAGTGGGAAAACATCCGTCTCGGTGACCCTAGATTATAAATTCGAGCGTTTGGCTTTTTTTAAATAAAAAAAAAAATCCTGAGAGCTAAAGAACCCTTCTAATTTTTAAACAAGACTGACTGCATATTCATTCACAAAAATATGCGATCAAGTATAATAGAAACGCAGCCAAAATCTTCAGTTTCTACCGTCTCTGCTCTCCTAAATTAGTAGAATGAGTATAATGAGCCAATGAAAGCAAAAATGGCGGAGTTAAAGAACTTAGGCTCGAGTGCTTTCTCCTTTTTAATCAATTGGTTTTCGGTTATCCGTACAAAAGGTACAAGGTATATAACCTGAATCCCCGTATTATGCAGTAAATACACAACAGAGAGAGAAACGCTTAAAAAGCAGTAGTGTTAGGAGCTTGTTGTATATTTAACTCTATATATTATACGAGTTAAATCGTGAATAGGGGAACGACTCGAGAAGTTTATAATGCTCTCACAATGTCAGAATTCTGTTAGGGAAAAAAATCAAATCGAATGACTGGAAATCGGTCGGCTGAGCCCATTCAAGCTACTAAATGAGCAATTTCTGAACTAATATGATCAACCATACTTAGGTAATGAATTAGTTTAATATCCAATGTTCCCTTTGTAGCTTACAAATCCCGTGAATTATATCCATTATATTATATCCCGTCCCTTCTTCTCTGTCCTCTGTCCTCTCCGAATTTCCTAATTCAAAATTATTCAAAGGAACGGAATCCTTTCAGCTTGGAATGGGGGATTCAAAAATAGTAAAATACAAGATTCAAGGAATACTGCTGTGTGTACTGGAATCTTTAGAAATTCCAGGAGAATGTAGAAATTTAGCGGATTGGATTGAGGAACTGGAAACATTATTATGAAGAAAAACTTCAAAGTTTTGAAGTGTATTCAATGTTGAAAAGGCTTTTCTATATTGTAATAGTATTAATTCCGGACGGGATTATTCCCTGTTTTTAAAGGAAAAAATTTGTCAACCTACTTTTTATTTACAACAATTTTGGACAAGTTTTGAACAGGAGGAAAACATGAGAGTTTTAAAAAATTGACAAGGACTACTGTAGGCCTTTTTATTTAGCTTTCAATGGACCATGTTCTTTTGATTCATAATTTGTAAATAGCCAATTAAAAAGTCCAAACAGGATCGGATTTCATTTCACGTGTATAATGTCAAGGGCTTATTCCCTGTCCTCATTTGTGTTCTCTATGTAAAATCCTACTTTTTGCCAACTTGGGCCAGGGAATGCTCAGACTTGAGTTGTTGGGATAAATAAATGCTCATTTGCAGGACGGACGGGAGCTCAAGTTTGGATTAAATTAGGGAAGTGATTTACGGGAAATTTTAATTCCCACGAACTTCGTTGCTTCTTGTAGAACCAGCTTTTCCTACTCGTTTAATCCTTTTTAGAATTTCGTTGGAGCGACAACTGTCAAGAAAGTCAATGGAAGTGAGTTGGGTTCAACTGTTCGATGAAGATGTAAAAATTATTTTTTTAAATTTAAAATCTGACGTTTCGGATTTCTCCTATTTTGGAATTCAATGCTAGTTATATTGACGTCCTAGTTGTAATTTAGTTATGAATAACAACTTCATTAATAAGTATCGCAAAAGGAATGAAGTCATATCTGCCAGATAATTTTTTGAATTTAGAAATAAATTAAATAAATATATATTTTCGAACTTGCTTCTTTCAAAACAGTTCTGGCATTTATGGCTTCGTATCTTAGACTTAAAAGGGATTTACTAAAAAAGGTAGGCATTTGTTTTAATTAGTTTTCTTTATATCGGTAAGAGTTTTCGTTGTTAATGAATCGCATGGGTGAAGAATTTATGAGTACGTATTTACTCCAGGAAGGAATCTTAATATCGTGTGATTGAAGCAAGGGATTGAATGTTAATGAAGGTGTTGTCGGAATATTTAAATCGAAATTTTGTCAAAATTATTATTTTCATGGAATTTATTTATTTGAAAGTTAGTGTTCAAGATTCGATAATTCATTTTGGGGTTGGGTGATACACTATGTCTTTTGAACTGAAGGATTCGCGGGGTTTGTTTATTCCAGTGGGAGGGACTTATTTAGATATTAACGTTTTTAACGTTATTAACGTTGGTGGCGGGATTGTAAAGTCCAATTTGAATTGAGTTGATTGAGCTGTGATACACCTTATTCCTGCCATAGTAGATCGGTTTTTAGGGTTTCCGTTTCATACCCAAAGGGATGTGTACTGATGCACATGCACAGGTCAACTGTTTACACTGATGAATTATTATGAATCCCTATTTACAACGGAAATAAAACAATTTAGCTGTTTTTACAATTTAAATCAAGGGCTTTTGAAGTTTCAACCATCAAGAGTTTGATTACTATCCCTTCGAATGAATTTATATTGCACCTGGAAGGGAAATATCTAGTATAAAGGTTAACTCGGTAAGTAATAAGTAGCTTCACAATTTCACAAATAACAGAGAAGTAAGCCGTAAGTAATAAAACAATTTCCACTTTCAAAGCCAATATAATACTTCATTCTTTCCTTTGGGTGCAATCTAAAGTAAATTACCCTTATTTAGATACAATATAAAATATGAAATGATCTATCTATGCCCAATTCAAAGGGACCATGCTCACTTAAAATTTAAAAACGTTAACAAGAAACCCTGTCCTGTCTAATCAACTTATCATCATCCCCCTTTACAGGTGCGGAATTTAGTTATTATTTAAGTCAAATAACTCTACATCAACAGCGCATTAAAAATATTAAAATTGAAACATGTCTAAACTTTTATACGTTTCCGATTTAGTTTTTACTGTCCATCTCAAATAACGAGAGGGTCTTCCTTAGATTTTTTAATATCCCAAAGATACAGATCAACAGAGATGCATTTCATTTTTTCCAAGTTTTTTTTTACAAGGGATGTTTCCTAGTTATAAGTTGAGTTGTATAGATGTTACGAAGTGTATTATTAGATTCAATTACACAGTCACTTACAAGATGTTACACACCCACCACCACATCCCATCACCCCATCCTATCTAATTATCAATTATCTCTACGTGGACCCTTCATTTCATGTCGGATCTTTATCTTCATTTCTTGAGCTAATAAAGTGTATAGTCTGCTCTCCGCCTCTCCTTGATGGGATGATATTCATGATTTCATGATATCCTCCTCATGGGTTCGTTGCATATAAAAACAATCGACTGATGATGATAAAAGAGGGTCTTCTTATCTCTAAATTATGGCGTTTTTTAGCCATTGCGTTTTTGTCAACTAAAACCACGGTTAAATACCACATATCATAAACTAAAATATTTGGAACAGCAACAGCTAAACTAAAATAAATTGGACAATCCGAAACCGCATGACTAAAAACACTTATTAGTTACCAAAGTAAACTAATCAATAGCCCATCTGAAGCCACCAAGGAATCCATTCAATTCCAACTGTATTTATTAGGTATCCCATCTAGGAATTTGATTCATTTGAATAGATTTGCATAGCAATTTACAATTACTTGTCAATTCCTATCAAGATCGACAAGTATTATTCCAATCGCATCATATACACTAGTAAAAAATACAAAGAATCTCATAATTGTAAAGACACTATGCGGATTACCACACGGCTAATCGACCATCTCATCAATTTCATGACAATTACTTCTTTTGCAGTCCGAGATTCAATCCGTCAAAACTCTCAAAAGTCCCAACCCACCACAATATTCCATCATAATAGAGGAACAAGGAAGATTGACAAATGAATTAAATTTTTCATATTGAAATATTTTATTGAATCTTAAAAAAGGGCTTGAAACCCGATTGTCAAGTATAACAAAGTATCACGAGCGGTTTAATAAGAATGGGAATTATTTACAACTGTTAAATACAAGAGTTGATAAAGATGCTGATTCCAACATGTACAGCCTACAACATGGTATATAATAGTATATTCTGTACAAGATGATTATGATACTAAATGTGTTTGTACTGAATAAGATATGACAGGCTAGACATGATACTCTTCCTTGTAGCTCTGAACAGTTCTATAGAAGGAGATATAATAGCATGGCATTCAGGTATTTAAAATTTAAATCCCGAATAATACTAATATGATTATTAGTTCATCATGTTCAGCAGAATGAACTCAGAGAGATGGTTTGATGATGATGATGTCTGACAAAGTCCAAGTCTCACAAAATTCTAGTCACTATTTAAGACTACAACAACCAATGATGGTATATACGGTGATTGTGAAGACTACGTATTGCAGCTCATTTTGGCAATCGGGCTGTTTTACTAGGATTCTAGGATATATTGAAAAAGTTTAAATATTGTGATCCTTATTAAGCTTTAGCACGCATTGACAGAATATTTCACTGGTTTTAATAAAAACGGACCTTTAGATTGATGGTTTCATCTATTATAGATCTTAGTCGACATTGGTAAAAGCTATAAATAGGATATTTCTTAGACATTTTTTGGCACGAAAGTTTCTAGCAAGTATGCATAGAGCCTCGCTTTCCAAACGGCCTACAACACATATAAGAATTGCACGCAGTCATGACTGGGATTGTTTGAATTGTTATTGGACTTCGACATTCTAAAAAGCTACAAAATATGAAATAGTTACGATGTGGACATTTCTCCTCCTATATAAAGTCTTAGACGAAGAGACAGAGAAAAAGTATTCTTCAAAATCAGAATGGAAATAATAGGATGAATAGAAGTGTCATTGAGAACAAGGCCTGACCTCACATCTGACCTTAAAGAAAACGTCTCTTTAGGTGGTCACATTTCATCTTCGCCGGCAATCCTACAATAAACGACAACTCCTTATCTTTGATGTGCCTGTACATATGATGATAATACACGATTTTATAACAATAATTTTTTCTAGTAATCGTTTGGCACTTGAATATCCACTATTTCACTCCATATGTAGCAATAGTGTTGGACAGAGTCGAGGCATTTTCAGACCGACAACGACTGACCACGAAGATAAAAAAGCCATCTCCTATAAGAAAGCATGAACCCATGAGGATACATTTTATCCAAATGTACTTGGTCTCAAGAATAACATTTGATGTGAAATGATTACGATAAGCAAATCTGAAGAGAGGCAAGGTGCAGATCGGAATTTCTGGTAGAATTTCACGAATCCCGTAATCTTCGTAGCTAATACAGGATTAGAGCCATAAGTTTATCCGATAAGCTAGATTTTAAACATCGTCGGTAACAGGATAAAAATGTGTGTAGTCGAGAATCAAGATATTTTAAAAAATACCCGAGGGTTTTCTGACTCTAAATCTCTAGGGTAATTTTAATATATTGCATTCTTCCCTGTCCTTTTTATTACATTTCCTCTACTACACTCCCTTTCATTTGATCAAAGAGGATTTCTTCACCAAATTCCCACACATTATAAAAAGCATTTAATATAAGGTCCTGCATACGCTCTTTAAGCATCCTAGAATCGAATATACATTTTTATGTACATATTTTTTACCCTTTAGCCTTTTAAAATTCAAGATTTTGGACAGCACTTGGACACTTGGACCATTTGCCATCCTTCCCGAGTCCCCGAATCTTGATTGTAATTGTAAATTGTAATGTATAATAAATTTCAGAAGTCAAGTCCCAGCAGATTTCCTGATCTTGCCTCACCTTGCCCACTCAACTAAAAAAACGCCACTTATCATTAGTACCGATAGACTTTTAGGCAACCGTGGGAAATGAACAATTCTGCATCTCAATTTGTCAAAATACTTGTCTCGCGAATACTTGACTATTCAAGTATGTCTTTTTTATCCAACAATGCTCAACAATGGGACCATATTTTGTACCATAGCCTCTGTATGTAATGTTATGCAACGGAATGAGCATCCGCGGCTCCTGTGCTTTTGGATTTTAAAATCTTACAGCATTAAGTTGTGCCATGAAAAACCCCAATGGAACTCGTAAAATATTTTCTACTGGTTAAAAAAGCCAAGTGCTAGTTGCAGTTAAAGTGCATATCCCATCTTATAAAAATATGACAAGGGATTCAGATACGTAATCATAATAATATACAATATTTTATAGCTTCAACAAGAAGAGACAAGTGGGCAAGGTTTAAAAAAAATTGTCAGAGTAATCAAGCGTAGATTGTCGCTATGAAAAATTACACAAAAGCCGTCCTGATTTTTTTGTCCTATATAAAAGACTATAGAAGATTTCGTTTAAATTTTGAAGAGGGATCTTGTTGAGGAGGAACGAATCATCAAAATCTTGATTCGGGATCCCATATAGCCGAGTTCTATAAAATGCTCTAAAAACAACCGGTGGTGGGACTAAATCATATGTGTGTTAGCATGTTATTGTGCTTCGGAATTTTAAACACATCTCCTGACAATTTGAAATCCTAAGCTTCAGGAAGGGTGGGTAGGGATACGAAACCAACTTCCAAGACAGTTATTAATCAGGACAAGGCATAAACTAAATGTACGATGATCTTGTAAAACTGTTAGAAGTAAATGCCTGTTCCGGTAGTAGTATATATCCAGTATAAAATGTGAATAATAAATTATGTTTGGATATGGTTGAATCAAATACCGAGGGTCGGTTGGGGGTAGATGAGAAAAAGAGGCCGGTTTGTCCTCCGGTTGTCACCTGGAAATGTCAACCCCTGGACAATTTACGGTGACTTTTGACACTCGAAACGTCCACAGGATTATATACTCCCTTGAGATTCTTGATGACCCTTCCGATCTTATCCTCCTGTAACAGTGTAACGTTCAACAAATCCAACACTAGCTGATTGTTCACGCTCCATGAGGTCCTCTTCATAGCCACATACATCCATTAGGGGACTATCGACTAGAGGGTTTAGTATATTTACAAGGTGACAAGACTGGATTCAGAGTTATCAGACGAGGGCAATCTTATCAAAATCTAGGCATTCAAAGAGAAAGCATTTGAGATATACTGGAAATTCAACTATACCTCATTTTCAACGTACTTTACCATCAGAAACGCATTTGTTACAGAAACTAGAATTAAACATACAATATGGAAAGCATCGGACATATGCATCGGGTGGGTGTAAATCGATATATCTTACAATTAGAAACAATTATAAAATTTTCGGTTGTTAAACGTAATTTCGGGATCACAACGCACAACGAGGCATTTTATCTTATATCTTAGAATTTAATACACTGATCAGGGTATTCCGATAAAAAGTTCCGACAAAACAAAAATCGACAAGAATTGTTTGTTTTGTTTATCAATGGTCACGCTGATGACCTCGATGATCAAAGGGGGTTAGGGTTTAATATTAACTTAAGGTCAGCCGGCTAAGATCCAAGATCCAAGGTCAATATTTCAGTAGGTCATTTGGCTGTCCTCAGTCATTGTTTAGCATCACGATGATCGGATTTGTCTTTAGCTGTTGTCCCTTAAAACTTGAAAAAAAAATTTTTGATTCATAATAATCCTATAATTTAATGCAATCCATTGTTGCAGGCTGCATTTTTCAGCAAAATGAAAGTATTTGCTCGTAGACTCTTAGCTAATTTGGCTCTTGGAGGGCATTTTGCAAATTCTATACTTTCTCGAATGAATTTCTTTGCTCACTTTCACTTCACGGATTTTGTACATTAACTTTCCATAATGTAAATAGAACAGGGAGACAGTTTTGCTGTCATTTATCAAGGAGAGGGATGATGCCGGTGAGTGGGATCCATCTATTTAGGAGAGCTGGTGACATGTCATAATAATTTATGGGACAGGAGAAGAGCTCTGCTTGATAATATAAATCCGTAAAATTTGCACAATCATTCACCCTATCCCTAGACTCGTCGGTATATATTCATTCTCCATCAATTCAATGTAATTTTATACGTCTAAAGCAAGGATAACCCTAGAATTTGAAGCTCTCTCTTGTTACGGAGAAAATAATAATATATGAATGTATGTGTCCTCACCCGCATGTCATTCTCCGTTTTGTTGGCACCCATTGTTACCTCTGGAGAGAGGACCATTTCATCCTCCGATGATAACAACAACAATGTTCAATCCCTCCTCTCTCATCCTCAATCCTGAATCTTGTTTGAGGATGTTCAGAGTGAGCGTTTCTCTCAACCGAATCAAACGAAATCCACCTATGTACCTTATGGAACCATTATTATGTCATCTCGTCATACAGGGTTCTCTCTATGTAGTTTTGTTGTGCCATTTAAAACCGTGAATAATCTGCATGCATTCGTCTAGAGTTTCTGTGACAGGAAGGGTCACAATTCTGGGGGTTATGTTTGATGGAGGAGGACCCTGTATGTAAAACTTATTTTGAGGATGCAAGTTGAGGCATTATTGTATGGATTTTGACACTAGGATTGGAATTTGGAAGGAAGCTTGGAGCTATTGAACTCAAATTGTCTCCTTTTATTACATTCTCTCCACTATTCTGCTTTTCCTTCTCCGTTATTCAGCGAATAAATTGGCCATGTGTATGAAAAATGGTTACAGAATAAATGAATACTTGTCGCTTGGATAAATGAATCAAGCAATTTTTTCGAATCTTCCGTGAAAGGGTCCCGGAAAGCGTACGGGACAGAGAGGGAATTGTGGAACTGTTGTTAGGGTGGAATGCATATGTGTAGGAATTATTGTAGGATTGTAGAGGGATGCAGAATGAGACTATTCCTTTTCATAGGACACAAGAATTCTGCAAAAAAATGTCTACTTATTTGCATACTTTTTAATGAAGATTCTTATCATCATCGATAGCCGATACATGAAAGTTCCCAGATGTATTCGAAAATTCGAAGTATGTAACTTGTGTAATTGGGAAGCTGTAAAAGATTGAAGGGGTTCCAGAAAAGGAAGCTCACTCGGATGGTCAAAAAATATTTTTAAAATTTCATCCTAAAAACGGTGGTAAGTAGTAGACCCTCACAAAAATTTCAGAATAAAACTCCCAAGTCTCCAAAATATCCCATATCGATGTCAGTCATCGAAGAGGAACTCTTTAGAAGCGTATCAAAAAGGTTACAAATGGTTATCTGTGTCCCAAGGCAGGATGGATGATCATGTTTGTAGATGGATTTCCATTATGATCTTGTTTGTGGTCTATGTGACAGTATCATTAGTCATAACAAATCCTAAACTGTCTCTTTTTTCCAAGATTTATTTCCTTTACAAGTAAAATGGCTTCACTTTCCTCGTATTATGTCTACTAGCCCCTTTATGGAATAATTCTAGAGATCCTAGCAGGCAGGGCAGAGAGAGAGGATGGATGGACCATATTTAGCCTGTCTATTTCCGGCTTGACACGCCTCTCTTGAATGCGTACGTTTGTACCCAAACTGAACAAGTACCATGGAACCCCAGTTCCCATTTTTCGAAATACAAATATCTTTGTGTCCCAGTACCGAAGTACCAAAGCAATCTGTCTATATTGTTGTGACCGTCGTGATTCGTGATGCTTCCTTTTGGAGTCTCGACCATAGACGTATCATTCAGGATCCAACTATGGCCCTATTATGGACTAAAGAGCAAACCAACAACCAAAGGGAATCATCCTATTGTCAATATACACAAATATTATTATTGCATCACATCTACATCCTTGCACAATAATCATAATAACAGTTCCAGCTCCCAAATATTCGGATGTTCGGTTTCATTTTTATTCATCAAAGAACGGGGAAAGTAGGAGGACCCGATATGGTCAAGTCGTTTTTATTTATGTCTCCCGTCCCAAATAGAGCCCCATACATTTCTCGTCCACTTTTAGGCATTTTCGAGTCTATTGAGGACCCATTAGTTCCTTTTTCGTCTCATCCCCTTTGACCAGAGATGATAACTAATATAATTCCTTACGGAAATGGACTCCTTTGCATCGTCATCAATTTACTTGCGTTCATATTATGGACCAAAACTTTACCCATCATAATAATATCACTCGTATTCGCATGATAGTAGAATACTTAACCTCTCTTCCAGTTTTATTTGTTTCCATAAAATAAATAAGCTTTTAAGAATTTGGAATTATACATTTGGATTGGTGAACTATGACACAGAATGCCAGAACTTTCCTTACATTATTCTCATATTCCCAATATTATGTTTTCGAATCTTGTCGACATAAGAATCGAGGGGAATCTGGAAAAGGGATATATAGATAAGGTTTTGGATGAAGTAAGTCGGTGGTGGCATATCGATAAATTCCATTTCCTCCTTTCTAAGCATATTTATGTAAATCCGTTGTGAGTCTTTGGAGTGTTCCTCAATGCTTATGTGATGTGATGTGATGATGATTTTGATGATGCCATGTCGCACGGACGGGTCTCTCGTCTATTTTTGCAAGGGAAAAGTCATTATAGTCCTGTGATTGGTTTTCTATTGAATCCAGATATCTGATATTCTTCCATTTTGTTCGAGTTTTTTTAAGAATAAAAAGGCTCCTTCTTTTTTCTCCTTTTTCTTTATCCAATCTATTCAATTTTTTTCGGGATGCTGAATGCAGAATATAATGGACTCTATGGACTTTTATAGTATATCAGCAACATAACAGAGAGGCTTGAGAATAGAGTCATTCTCCTATTTCTACTCTTTTTTCCATCTTATCTTCAATTCTTTATCATCACACTCACATATGAGATGATGTTGATGTACGGCTGTTCGTATGCAAAATCGACTCCGTAGTATTCTCCTTCTACTTTGCATACTGTGTCTCATTGTCAATACACATTGTATTCGAATAATTCAATGCCCGATTCTTAGAAGTTCCCTTTCTTTGCATCCATCTTCACTCAGATACTCTTCAGGGAATGTCATCTCAGACGTTGCTGAGCCTTTCCGGTTTCGACTTTCGAGAGAACTGAGAATTGATTTTTCTATTTGTTACTCAATATATACCCATCACCAGGCCCTATCAGCCCTATTTTCCGGAGAAAGTTTAATTTATGTGCGATTCTCCAATCTATCGCCGCCTCCACTCATCAAAGCACAATATTTGTTCAGTTGGCAAGGAATACATTTAGAGTATTACGTATTACGTTTTAGTATAAGTGGATGAAATGATATTATAAGATGCTTTCTTTGCGCTTCCTTCCGATTTCCGAAGCTGAGACAAATCCCAGATAACTTGAAATACATCTCCGATATATAACGCAGAGTTAGTTTTATTCCTCAATATATGTGAGTAATGTGAATACGCTGCAAACACGCAGCAATAACAAATTTGTACGCGATATAATAAATTTAATTTATGAAAAATAAACCTACTTGCATTATCAACTATTCCCACTCGCTCCTTCGGAAGCCCCCTTTTCTTCGATTTGAGAGATTTCCATGTCTGATGTTTCAGCTCGTTCAGCAGCAGCTTCAGCCTCTTTTGTTTCAGCCAATTTTATAAGCAGGGCTTTAGCTTCGTCTTTTACCTGTTGAAATGATTTAACCGTATTAGATCAAGTTATTTTAAGCAAAAGGGACGAACAATATACTCTCAACTACGAACTAGAATAAAAATATTACCTCAGGAAATTCCAAACACTTAAAAGCGTGCTTATTCGCTGCATCAAATTCCTTCTTGTTGAAGTAAAAGTTGGACAAAAACATGTGAGCCTTTCCTTGTTCATCTCGATCAGCCACATTTTGCGTATCCATTTCATGTAAATATTCTAGGTATGCCCGTGCCGCTTTCTCAGGATCAGATACTTTTAGCATTCTAAATTACACAAAGAATTGAAATAATAATTATATTTCATGTTAAATTTCTTAAGATAAGGATTATCGAGCATATGAGTATGTAGGGTTTTAAAAACCATTAAGAATTAAATTAATCAAAGAGCTTAAGCTTAACATACTTGGCTAATTTCAAAATAGCAAGCCCTTCGACATCACCCAACTGTCTAGCTCTTTCGTAGCATTTTGCAGCGCATCGTGATCGTTCCAACTTTTCATACGCCTCACCAAGGGCTGTCAATAGTCGACTGTCATTTGGACGTAATCGATGGGCTTGCTTGTAATAGTAAAGACTGTAGCCAGGCATCTTTAGAATATCATATGTTTGACCAAGTCCATTCCAAGCCCGATAATCATGTCTGTTCACCTCTGAAAAATAATTAAAAAATTTTGTACGATTTGTATTTGCTAGCCTAACAATATCATATGGAAATGAAATAAAATATGAAAACTTACCAACTGCTTCTCGATAACATTGTATCGCAGCATTAGAGTTTTTCAACTCCATAAATTCATGGCCCATCAGAGTCCAAGCCGATAAATAGTAAGGGTGTATTCTTAGAGCTCGTTCAAAATATTCAATTGCCTTATGATGTTCTCTTTTCAAGCTATGTAGATTTCCTAAAACAAATTATATTGTAAAAAATAAAAATATAAAAATACAGCCGCTTCAATATCGATGTCTTAAACCACGCAGTCATCTTACCAATTATACAACACGTTTCCACTCGATATTTGTCAATTTCGATTGCTTTGTTGGCAAGAACTTGTAAATAATACTTTTCTCCTTTCACATACAGCATATTCGAATACAAATCCATATCATCTAACCTAAATGGATCTTCTTCGGAAACTTTATCGAACGTTTCAATAGCTTCGTCAACTCCTGTACAGAATAATAATCATGCGTATCAACGTACAGTCATTATCCTTTAAATGTATTACTATATTTTTGCATACGTTGGACATTGTGGTAAGCAATAGCAATCTGACTCTTAATATAAACACTGCTATGAAATCCGGCTTTTTGAAGACCAAAATATGTCCGCAGTGCTTTTTCATTCATATGAAGTTCGAGGTAAATATGTCCCAGAAAGAAGTGTTTCATCCAACAATTAGGTAACGTTTGTTCCAGAATTCCCAGCTACAAATTACATAGTATTTAGATCATGAATCTTGATTTTTTGTTAATGATTAAACCAATAAATCAACATTACCCGCTTTCGATCCATAATTAAAAACGCCAGTTCCACCCAAGCTCCCCAAATATAACAATTACTCATTACGGCAGCAACCAAGTAATCAGTTGACACGTCGATATCACCAAGTCTTCTTGTGATCATTCCCAACAGGTACAAGTCATAAGCATCGTAATTCTGAGTTTCAACCCCCTCATCATAAGATGCCATGATTTCATGAGTAAGCTCACCAAGCTGGTCCATCTGTTTTGGATCTGAGACGACTGGGGAAAAAATAATGATAATGACAAGCTCAAAATTAAATTAATAATGCCATCCAGTAAGTTTATTACTCGTTTCCGTTTTTAATTTTTATAATTATAACCTTACCAGTTAACTCGCTCATACTCTCCAGTCGTTTCTTTTCACAGTCCAAGAAAAGAGCGTAGAATCTAAGAAATCTAAGAACTGGACTGAGTTTCGAAAACGGTTCTGCAAAGAATGCACATCTAAAAAATACCAGACGATAAATGATATACAATATACGAAAAGGCGATATACACAGTATTCAATTAGCATAAACAATGCATAGCAATTTTTTAACCTCAAATACTCTCCACTATCGAAATATGATTTACAGAGAAGGTAAGTGTCATAGTATTCTCTCTGATCAAAATGCAGCGTCGAAAAGTCCGTTATGGTCCTCAAGTCCGCTTTAACGTGATTCAGGGCAAAGTTCAATTCCGAAAGCCTTAAAAATAAAAAATAGGATATGTATGCAACAATGCAACACAAAATTAATTTTGAATTTTTTAGTTAATTTAGTACCCAGGTTTAAAATGTTTAAATAAGTCAAAAGTGTTAACTTGTGACTTGTATACTTGTATTTAAGTTCATACCATTTCGATGACTTCGTAAGTCCTCGTCGATTACAATTGTGCAGTTCCGATACGATTTGCTTCTTCACCAACTTCAGGTCAAAGGTTAACGTGAGTGGAGGCATCCCAACGTTTTGAAAATTCTAATTTTCAATTTCCAATTTCCAAACTGTTGACTGAACTAAATTACTAAATTGTAAATATGAAATAGAAATTAAAAACAACCGACTAAAAATTTCAACCAAAACAATCCACAATCACCAACAGCAAGCCCGCCTCTGAAAAGTAACTCTTTCAATGGCGAGGGCGAGATTCAGAGATCATGCATTCGTATAACTTTAATACATATAAGCGTGTTTATTTTTCGGTATTTTTTAATAAATATTATTACACTCGGGTTTGATTATTTCAGTTCTAATTAAATGGCTGTTAATTACAAATTTTAAACTTCGATACAGTTAATATTACTTTGTTGTTTATCTCTCTACCTATGCAATACTAATGCACTATAAACTATGATAATTATTTCTATTGACACTTTTAATTAAAATTATACTCAAATTCCATTCATATGTATTCCCTATCCCTTTCCTAAACATTCCTGAAGTATCTGAATCTCATCAAAAACATAGAAATTCTCTAACTAATCAATTAGTCGATAAGGTCATTCGAAGTGTCAATACAACTATTTTGCAGAATTAGTTTCTTGCGAAGATGTGGGACTTGGCTTTTTCGATGATCCAGTTATTGTCCTTACAGTCACAGCAGCCTCGATATCGACGGGGTCATCCTGAATGTCCGGATTCTCAGAATCTTTCTGCATATTTTCACCTTTTTCCATGTCCATTTCGTCACTGATTTCACTACAAACGTTCAAACAGAGTTAAAAACAAATCCAAACGTTACGTTATACTTGAATTTTTACAACTATAAAATATACTATATATATGCAATATTTTTTTAAAACCAACTTGGCTGGAGTTTTCGGCATTGGAGTTGGAGGTGGGTTGACTATTTGCAATGATGTATCTGAATCAGAGCTACTTCCAAATAATGACAACTTAGGTCTCGATGGGTCATCCGGTTTTAAATCCTTTTTCAGGCTCTCAGTTCTACTTATATCTTCGCTATTGCTTATTATCCCAGTCTTGGTGGATAAAGACTTCTTTAGTTCCATGACTTGTGCTTGTCTCTCTTCGTTAATCTGTTTTTCTTCTAGAACATGTTTCCGTTGCTTGTTAACCGCCTCGATAACTTTGTTGATCAATTCTTGCTCCGAATTTGTTCTAGCATTAAATCGGGCACGCCCAATATTTCCAGAGCCGGGTGTAGGAGGAGAGCTAACCGTGGCATTTCGTATAACCGTTTGCAGATTCTTCACAAATTGAGCTGGACTAGGAGTCTTCGGAGAAGATCTCCCGGATCTACTATCCCCCATTCCAACTGCAGCGGGATTGATTCGTTTCAGAAATCGAACAGCGAAATGATTTCCAACTTTTTCACAAAGGAATATTCCCACTTGACCGATGATGTCGGGGAATTGAATTACCAGCTTACTTAGATTCGCAAGCGCGAACTAAATCAGTACAGTAAGGAAAACAGTTTTAAAATGTAGACTATGATGACGATGGAAAATGCGGTATTAAATAAGTATAAGATCTTTAAAATGCTTTTCGTACTTCAAGTTTTCGCCTCGTAGCATTCAGCTTAATATCGAGTTGAAATAAATCCTTTTCCTGCTTGCTAGTGAAGGCGATTTCTGAAAGGATTTTCGCCGTTAAATTCTGAATCCTTCTCATCGTTTGGTCTTGATTTCTTAGGTCCACTTGAATAATACGATGTTCATGATCTTTCTCTGTAAGTTTGTTTGCGTAGGACGACATTTGATCTTGGACATCTTTAAGATCACTAGACTTGGTTTCCATTTCATTTCTAACTTGACGATAGTGTTTTGCTGCCTTATTTTTACGATTAGTGATTTCTTTTTGTTTCCTTTCGAGTTCCTCTATTTGGGATTGGTAAGCTATATGAAATCCAACAATGAAGTAAGATAATGTTCTCCGATTACAAAAAATATTAATATTAGCATGCCGGGTTCTCACATCCATCGGGAATAATTTTCAAACTGTCTTTAAAAAGTTCATTAGAGCATTTCATCAAACTAAGGGAGTTTTGAAGTCCTTCAGTCTCTTTCTCAGCTTCTTTGACTAACGTATCCCACTTGTCGCCTTCCCTAAAAAATGAGGAAAAGAACAGTAAACTCCAATAACGTATTTTAGAACACGGTCATCTTCGTGAATTTCAATTAAATTCTTGCCTTCGAAGCTCTTCCCGTTCTTGGGCTAATCGTAATACGTAATAGGCTTCTGATTGAATTTCTCCATCACCGTTATATTCTGGCTTCTCGAGCAATCGCATTAAAATTTCATACCTTCAAAATAATATTTAAAATTACAAACTTTTCAAATGTAAATGTTTTAAAATAGGGATACAAGATACAACTAACTTATTCTTTTTCTTATAAACGTTATCCACGATCTGAGATAATTGGATCTTATATTGCATAAGTTCCTCCCGGATTCCTCGACGCTTGATTTGCAGAAGTTTGGAATGGGATTCGATTTCTACTCGTTTCTCTTTCACAGCCTAGAAATAAAATACGTATCGGTTCTTTACAGTGCTCTTATTTTCAGTTACCATTAGATTACCGTCATGTATGTTGCATTCAACGATTTAACTAACCATTTCAAGAAGAACCCTCTGGTGTCCTACGTCATAAAGCAAGGTCTTATGATTTTTCAAAGACTTCATCATTTGATTCCGCTTCAATTTCACCAAACTTTGATCCACAACGCTGTCACACAGCTCCGTTTCAAGTCTCTCGAATGCCTTAGTGGCACTATATTATTCATTCAACATTTTTTAACGTCAAAATTAAAATACAAATTACCCATATTTTGAATGAGTAAACCTTACAATTCTATATCCACTGCATAACCAGGAAGTACTTCTTCCATCTTATTAAACTCCTTCGTGGCAATTGACCTTTCTCTATAAACTCGACGATTCACATCATCCAAATGACCAGCTTGGACAGTCAAAAAGGACCGATTATGAATATGTCCGTGAAGGGTTTCTTTCAATTCCGCAATTTTTACTTCCAGGACCTCATAGCGAGTAGCATTAAAGACTCGAGGGTTAGATAATGATTTGAGTTTAGAATCTCCGGCAATAAATTGAACATCAAGCCTATAAATCATGGCTTTTCTTTTCTCAAGCTGCAAGAAAATATAGTTAATTCATTTAACGTCTCGCAAATGAAATGAAATAGTTTCAGGTTCATGTTCCGAAATGCTTACAGTTAAATCAGCTTCCTTGCAACTGGATGCCGTTATTTTTAAGTTTGTCGAACGCCCTTGGATTTCATGATCTAGGTCTAGAGCTTTTTGAACTAATACACCCTTATTCTGTGACCACCGACTTTTTCTTATCATTTCCTTTTCAAAGACTTTCCCCAGCTCTTCCATTCTCTTCTCTTCCTCATCAATCATAGCCGAGATCTGATTCATTTTTTCAGATGCAGTAAGAGCTTCCATTTTGCTAATGTCAGAACGGGCTTTGAGATCAGCCACTTGCATCTCAGTTAGAGCTAATTTCTTGAGCATTCCATCGAGTTCTTGGTCGATTTCATCACCTTTTCTTTTCAAGTCTTTAATAGTTTCCAATCCTATAGAGATGGACGTTTCAAATGCCATAGCACTATCTTCGTGTTCTTCTGCCAAGCCTTGGTTGTCTTTAAGAATCATTCGAACGTCTCCAATCTTCCTGTCCCAATGAGACAATTCGGCATCGGAACGATTGGTGTCCCTCTGAATTTCATCTAATTTAATTTTTGTAGCTTCCAATTCCAAATCTTTTTCCTTGATTTTCTTTTGAACTTTAGTGTAAGCCTATATATCACAAAAATTAAAAATAGCTACCCAATATGAATCTTTGATAACAATATTTGGCATACTGTGTATTACAAACCTCTGCAACTTTTTTCATGTCGATATCTCGAGATTTAAGGGCATAGAATGTGTTCTTCCACATTTCAACTATATCACTTCGTTCGGTATGAATTTTTCGAAACCTTTCACTCAGACCTTCAAACTGCCGTTGTGACACTTTGGTCAAAGAAATCGATTTGTCCAGTTCAATACGAGAGAGGGTTAACGCTTCTCCTGCGGTTTTGAATCTTGCTTCACATTTCTATATAATCAAGTAATTATGCTAGTACTACATTTAAATTTAAAGATACAAGATCGCATATTAAAATCGGTGATATTGAAATCGCACTTTAAGCGTGTCTGCATCAGCGTCACATAATTCCTCCAACATTTGCATGTATGAATCCTGATCTTGGGAAATCGTTTCTAATTTAGCTAGTTCTGTCCGATCGTACTCGATAAGGTCGACAAGTTCAGACAATGCTCGCTTCCTATTATCCACGTCGACCTGTAAGCGCAAATGTAAAGTGTCAAACTACAACTGAAAACGGCAAAAGAATCTATGAGAATTGTCCGATGTTTTTACGCAGAAGTCTTCATTTCGGGATTGGTATTCTCGAAACTTGGAATTTGTCAATTCATAATCTCGAAGCGTCCTTTGCAATTCAAAAAGTGATAACTTCTGAAACTCTTTCTCAGCTTCAATTTCTCCACGTTTGGCCCTAATTAATTTCTGAAAGCAACAAGAGAAAAATGAACTGACTTCATCACAACGTTTAAAATATTTAATTTGGTTATAAGTTGTAACTATTATTGTCTTACATTCTCTAGGGCAATATGATCAGTGGCACTTTTAATTCCCTTTTCCAGGGTATCCATATGCTTGCATACATCGTCTAATTCCGCTTGTCGCTCTGAAACTTGTCTTTGCTTCGCTTCAAGCTTAAATGAATTAGTGCAAACGAAGCAAAATAATTTTAAATTCAAATTCTCTTATAAACAAAGTTCAGTACTTTCTATAACTGATTACCTCCCGTTCCAACGCCACATTTTCGGCATTTGATATAGGAAGACGGAAGCCTGAACCCCATCCAAGTTCCGAGAGAATTTTAGTAACATTTTGTTGCCAAATCATTTTCCAGTAATGTAAAAGCAAACTTTATGAAATCAAGTGACGACCACAAACCACAATATTAGTTAGAAAATGAATTGATGTGATTTCAAAATACAATGTAGAGGAGTGTATAATCGATAAATCAATAGGAATTTCTGATGATTGGCATTGTGATAATTTTGACGTCCAATTTTGGTATTATCAGTTGTTGGATCAATGGAATGCCATTTTGGGTGAGCATGTTGCTAAGGAAGGGGGCGTAAATCCCAAAATCATTGTATGCTTTCTTCAATATTTTGGTCCGCTCGAAGTGGAAGTAAAATGTTGGATGTTGTACCAAATCGTAGGTCACATCGCAGTTCGCAATCGTGTACTGTATTTCTATTATACAGATCCACGATGCTACAAAATTTTATGCTTAAATGTTTGATATTTATATGTTTTGCAGCGTTTGAATCATCTTTTTTTGTAACTTCCAAGATAAGATTTAAGATTACATCTAACCAAAAACAAACCAATGCTAACAAGAGGTTTCACCTCTCTTAATAAGCAGGATCCGAAATACTGAAGCCTGTTGTTTAAAAAATCGCAACAATAAAGTCTTGCAGTGAAATATTTTTCCGGGTTAATTCGATTTCGATATGCAAAATATGCTGAACAAATTCAGTTGTTAGACTAGACGAAACCACAGTAGATATTGAATTCTTATGAGATGACGTTTATTAACCCATTCTCACAGGAATCAATTGATAAGAAAACTTTCATTCTTAACGTACTGTTTATTTACGGGCAGGTTGTCCTGGGGCACCTGGACGGGCCTGTTCCTATAATTAATAATACAAATCATAATTAGTTTAAGATCTAATTTGAAAAATAAATAAATAGTCTTATTCTGCCTTCAATTAATTGATCAACAACTTACTCCGGGTCGGGCAAATCGTGGAGGTGGAGTTCGGACCCTTCGGTCTTCCTTGGATCGATTCCTTACGACTTTGGAGTGAATAGCGCAAGAGACACAGTAGTGAAGCTTAGCATACAACTTGGGGAGTTGGTACATTGTGTACACTGAAGCTTCTGTGATATCTCGAACGGCAGCAGCTTCCACGATGTTCCTGATGACGAACTTCTTGATCGCCTATTCATTTAAAAAAGTTTCACTAAGTACAGTTGACCAATAATGACCAATCATGAATCAACATCAAGTTTAAGTTATCACATA
Organism: Desoria tigrina; assembly: GCA_906901685.1. NCBI lineage: Eukaryota > Metazoa > Arthropoda > Collembola > Entomobryomorpha > Isotomidae > Desoria > Desoria tigrina. The sequence continues at coordinate 1,131,252 of CAJQTU010000010.1, read as the reverse complement.
TTTTACATTTATTATCCATTACATTCAACATTACAAAACTGATTATAAATTGCAAATTTGGGCTTACCTTGTCCTTAGGGACACAACGAGCACAATTCGTGCATCTGACAGGCTTAGTGTGTCCACGCCCGTGCTTGGATCTTCCGTTATTACGGCGCTTCGAAGTCTATTAAGTTAATTACAAAAATTATTAGCATCAAATCCTGTGTCCTGGTGCCTGGCATAAATCAGCGCAGTCACGTCACGACAGTCAGGTCATATTATTTATTATTGTGTATTGCTTTTTAAATTTTGTAAAGTCAGTGTGAAGTGGGCGACGTCGTCACGCGGTTGACGCTTCGCTTCACTGCGAAGGACGGTTGACGGTACAACCAAACTTTAATAGAATTTGAAATTCTGGGGTTCGATTCATTCATCGATTCTTACGTTTTGGTTTCTTAGATTTTGGATTTAATTTAATGTAGTTAAATGTACAATTTAACCGTTTAAAATGCATTCCCTTCCCTCCCACAATTACTTGTTCAATCTTATAGCCCGGAGCAACTGAAAAATACACTTACCATGTTTTGAAGATGGGTTATCGATGAGTTTCACAACGAAATTGATCGAAAGAATTTAACTTTTTGGAAAGCAGTCGGCAACTCCAACACGGTGTGGTCTGAATTCAATTGTCGAGAAAGAAGAGCATGGAGACGACCGGGATCTTTCAAACGGGGAATCTTTATGAAAAATATCAATCCGCCCCATAACTTCAAGAACAAATGGATACATTTTCGCATGAAATTTATCTAAATTCTTTCATTTTTAATTACATGCGGCTGTATGGCGAAAACACATCTAATTTCCTTACAGATCACAGAGCATTCCTATGAAAAGCCAATTTTAAACTATTCCAAAATTAGCAGAAATAGTGAAATTACAAAGTTTGTAGCCTTATGCTTTTTGGTTTCTTTTAAAATACACTATTTCTGGATTTATAATTTTGTTACTTTAAATCAATTATGACGAATGAATAAATAGTTAAAAACTTATTTCAACGCTTGGAATTATGAAGTATCTTATATATCAGAAACACAATAATGAATTAAATCATAAGCATTAATATTAGAATAAACCCTCGCCAATTTATGTGCTCTTCATAGTACAGGTTTAATTATAGGACTATACTAGTATACTATACAATTCTATGGGTTTAATAAAAGAATTGCATCCGGAATTATATGCCTCACTTATAAATACATATGGTGCTCTATTTTTTAAAATATCCTAATGAAGGGCTCTGCTCTGGGTCAAATAATATAAGCATACAATAATATTATTAAAACCAATAAAATCAGCTTGCAATTATTTCCATATTCATTTGGTGCAATATATTTTCATGCTAACAAAATTATGTGCTATGTATTGATTTATATTCCTATCTAATTAACTTTCTCAAAATAATATGGAAAACTCTATTGTTTCGTGGAGGGGGGTTGTATTTTTTCCCCGTCCCAAAATAGGGAGGGGATACAATTCCAGGGGTATCATTTCAAAATTTTCAGGAATCAGAATCAGGATATATGGAGTTTAGTTGTTTAGTTTTGAAACAAAAAATAACCAATTAAAAATTGACTAAAACCGACACAACATAAATTATACTGTTGTTGGATTGATCTTATTGCAAAATTTTGGTTTTTATTATCGATTGTTAGTTTGTTACGAGTTACGATTACGATTGACTTCAATCAATTGAGGCAGGCAATTACATTCGAAAACATGGTGGTTGGAATTGTGGACGATGATGCATTGGTTTGGTAGCGCATTTTCTATCTAGCTATTTTGGAGTGTCTTGATGTCCAATTGTCCATGCAAATGGAAGCACTTCATGGGGGAGACATTTCCATATTATGCAAATGGCATTTACCTTAAATTAACATACTGGGGAATACACTTTACACGTAGAGAAGAGGCTTGACAAGATGAGTTTATTAATAATACGTGATGCTGGTTAAAATAACACGACTAACCGTTTCGGTATATTTCATGGAGATAGATGTTTTGTTTTTCATATCCAACAACCCAACGCAACTGCATGTATGTATCGTATCTTTATGAATTATGGATGCTGATTTTTATTCCATGATTTTTGAAGATCTATTAAAACATCCGTTCTGCAGGCTACAGACATGATAATGGTCTATTACACTGACTGCCATGTGCATGGATCTAGAAACGAAAACGGAGCTTTAACTTCTATTATATACTTGTGTTTTTAGTAGATTTTAAGGCATTGAATATTCGATGTTTTAGAAACCTGGAGCCTGGAGAATGCAATACGATATACGATATTTTTGATATCTTATATCTCGATGAATTTGAACCCAATAATCTTATTATTTATTAAAATACGATGATACGTTTCTCTTCTTTCAATATATTTCGACTGGAACTTACGTACGATATAATTTTGTTAAAAAGCTTTACCTTAAAATTAAACGGCTAACATAGCAGAATGGAATAATGGCTCAAGGCATTATTGCAAGATACAACAATTTAGAAGGTCACTTTTCAGACACATAAGGCAAGAAAGCACATAGCAAATAACAGGTGTATTCTGTCAAGTCCCGACCGAATTCATTAATATTCTTTGGTTAAGTTGTTTCTTAATTTAATCCTGACATAGAATATTGAGTTTAACTAATAAGACAACCAGAAAAGTTAATTTTAATGAGAGCCTTGGTTGCATTTACAGTATATCATCAGTTTGATAGTTGATATTTGATATTGAGTCTGAAGCTTGTATTCAGACACATGCAGTTTCACAACTTAAATGTAACTTAAATTGACGGAAAAAAACTTCAGGAAAAGTTAGTCCAAATCCTTACTACTCCTATTGGTCTGCATGTTGGATGTTGGATAATTATATATATCCTTACCATTTTAAGCTATTGCAGCGGAATGTTAAAAAAATTATAAATTCCTAATATATTATTGTAGCCCAGAAAGTTTTTGTGGTCAGCATCTGTTTGTGGTTTCCTTCAAAACTTCTTAAAGTACATTTAAAGTTATTTAAATCAACGTGTACACGAGTATTCTGGGTCTAGTTAATTCTTTCCATAACACGTGTTAATTATTAGTACCTTTAATTAACATGAAAACGCACTAATTAGGATCAAATTCAGAAATCCGTATTTAATACAATTATATTAATTTTTTTTAGACAACGGTGAATATTGTAGTTCGATAAGCATTTTTTATTATAAAAATGTCCAATTAATTGAACTATAAACAACATCAAATTCAGAACTTACAAACCTGAACTCGGAAACGCTTCAGTTGATAAAAATTAATCACCCTAATTAGACTGAAAAAATGGACGGAAGTGAAATATCAATTGATGAGAACGATGAAAACTACGTCATTTGGAGAAGGCTACAGTTAAGCAAAGCTAAATTAAAGGGAGTCACAGAAATGGCAGCTTTAATGGCAGGGTTCTCAGTGGTGAGTCTTTACCCATGACATCCGAATCAATAAAGAAAATCATTGATTTCTGCATGATTTTCGAACGTACAAAATATCCAATTTTTCCAATTTTTTTGGAAATTTAGATCGCAACGGTCGAGCTTCAAATCAGCAAAGAAACGCCAGAAGCCTTGCTAGTAGCCTTCACAATTACAACAGCCTTCCTCGTGTCGACGACAATGTTGTCGATAATGATAGCGACCTGCGTGCTACCTCATATCGAAGCCGTCGCTAAGATGAACTCACTAAGTTTGGCCAAGGATTCCCCCCACGAGGAAATGGTTTGGTACATCGACCTTGCCTGGTTCCTTGCCAATACTGTGTCGATATTTCTATTCATTGTCGATGTGATCCTCCTATGTTGGATCAAGTTCCCGACGACCCCAGCCATTTGTATCACAAGCATCATGATCCCCGTCCTCGTTTTACTCTGTGTCTTCAGTTTAATATTTTATCGACAAACGGTCCACTATCAGATCAATGTTGCGGACCGGAGGATTGATGAATTGAGAGCTTTGAGTGTTAAATTAAGACTTGGGAATGGGAGTAGTTTAAGTGATCAGGAATTAAATTCATTACCATGAAATATTATTATGGTAAATGCTACTATACTAACTGTGGAAATCGAGAAATTATACGATTTATTGATATTGATTGCATTTATATCTTTAAAGTGTTTACGGGTTCTTTTTGTAAATTATTATTCGAATAGGATTTTTATTTTAAACATTTAGACGGATGGTTTAGCATAATTTAGATAATAGACCACTCAGCTCAAGTTAAATTAGGATATAAATAAATTATATCGCAAATAATTTGCATACCTACCTCTAGGATTTAAATAGTTTTAGGGTTTAATAAGATAGATTGGATAATAGAGATCCAATTCCAAAGCTTAAAAGATAGAAAAATATCTCTTAATAAAAATCTCATCTCTTCTAATTAATCCTACTTCTTAATCGTGTTGATCAATAATCCCGAATTTTTATCGTACGAAAGGATTTTTATAAGGAATTTCTCAAATGAAATTTTAAGACTGAGACTGTCAAGACTAAATTAAGCCATGTTTTGATTCTGTCGGGTAACCGGGGATTGCACCGGGACCGGGAGTGGGCATTACATTATAACCGAACTTCGGGTATTACACGTCAGTGTGAAATCACTCACAGCAGTCACAACTCAATACAAGGCTACATTTTTCCTTGCCTCTAGAGTAAATAGTGAAAAGGCAAACCATCAAAGGTTGAAGGTTGCTGATTGTCGATTATAAAAATACTGACAATGTTTACAAACAGAATTTTTCTAGAAGCGTAAACGGTTAGATAAAAATAGATTGAGCAATAAAAGGGTATCTGATAGGCCTAACCAAAGTTAAAGGCTTTAGCCATGGACTTTATTAGAAATGACGACGAATTGGCTTACGATTTGAAGAATTATGACAACTACATCATCTTAAGGCGATTACACTTAAGCCGAGCCAAATTAAAGGGTGTTACGGAGCTTGCAGCGTTTATGTCTGGATTTTCTGTGGTAAGTATAGTAATTGTCTCAACCCCCAACATTTAAGTATCGTTAAAAATACTGAAATAAATGCTCTTCCGAAATGACTCATCCTATGTTATCATACAATGTTTGATTCTGGTGTGGGACATAATCCCACAATTTAAGTCCTCCAGGGATTTTATTTGGTATTTATGGAATATCGATTATTGATTTCATATTTTCGTAATATTTCTTAAAAAACCATATTATTTGATCTATACTGTTTAGATCGCAACGGTGGAAGTGGACTACCACCTAACCAAACCATCAGAAGGTCTTCTTCTAGGATTCACAATAACAACCGCGTGTTTAGTGTCGACAACGATGTTATCGATAATGATAGCTACCTGCATTCTCCCTCATATCGCTGCCGTCGTGAAGATGAACTCGCCGATATTGGCCCAGAACTCTCCCCACGAAGAGATGGTTTGGTACATCGACATCGCCTGGTTCCTTGGAAATACGGCCTCGATATTCCTATTCATTGTCGATGTAATTCTACTATGTTGGATTCAATTCCCTGGAACACCGGCCCTTTGTGTTACATTTATTATGATACCTGTTCTACTTTTACTCTCATTGTTTGGGTTAATTTTCTACAGAAAAACGGTTCGTTATCATACAAATGTGGCAGAGAGGAGGATTGATGAATTGAAGGCTTTAAGTGTTAAATTAAACATGGAAAATGTATAACCGTGTTAACAATAAAGTAACTCTCGAATTGTTATTTACATTGTCTATAACTAATATTAATTTCGGATAAGAAGTCCAAATGCAATAGTTCCTAGGGAGTTTGGACAATATAATTCCAACAGATTTTAAAACCGGTGTAATTTTGAACAAACCGTTACTGCATCTTCAATATGCACCCATTTCACTTCATTAAGGAATTCATGTTTTATTTTCCTTTGGATATGCTTTACTCATATTTAAATCATATATTCGTTTGCAATATATCTATTATAGTTAAAATAAATCAATCCTGAAATGTCAGTCTTAGATTTTTTATAAAAATCATTTACCACAAAACTTTTAAACATATCAATGTTAAAAGTCAATTGATTCGCACCTTGATCGTTTGTAATTGTAATTTTATTTGTATATATTAATTAGAGGGTTTATTGAGATTCATCTCCAGGATTTATTAAGTGTTTTAGGCGCATACAATTTCAAGTTATGAAATACAAGGTAATTTAAGCACACTTGCAGTATTGGTGAATTAATGCAGGTGATAAAAAATTGAGGCAGCATATTTTTAGAAACATAATCAGATATTTATCCCAATCCGAATTGTTCATTTTTCGTCTGCATCTTTAGGAAGAGCAAATCTAAAAAGCGGTAATGTAATATTAGACATTAAGGGTAATATCACACTGAAAATAATCATGATTTACTTACACTGCCCAACCCGTTTAGAAGACACTTTATAAAAGGGTCGTAGGTTTTGCAAAACTCATCCGTTTCCGGATTCGGATCCAGCTTCCCGTCTGTTGTTTTTAAATCCGTAATTTTAATGTTCAACTCTTTGAAACCTCAAACAGCAGTTTTTTTTTGTTTACTTACAAATTAAATCCCCACAAGTACTGAATGTAGTATTAGCTTTGTCAATCATTGAAAGCGGAAATTCTCTTGCTACAACTGCATCCTTCTGCTCTAATGTAAAAGTATCATCGTCCAATAACTACTCAAAAGATTTAAAAAAACTGAAAAAAATTGATATCTTTATATACGAGATTCATGAAATTGGCCGATAGATTGTAAAAAGACAACATAATGAAATTACCACTTTCTCCCTCTTCAATACGCATTTAAGAATACACTACAAAATGGAAAACAATAAAATATTTATATGTTTTATCAGAGTTTAAAAAATCACCAAAGTTCATATTTTTATAAGTTTTAATTAACTTCGTACGTTCATCTTTTTTGACTTATCCTTCCCATTTTTAAATTTCATGGATTTTGTACAAATACCGATTCCACCCAGTTGCCTTTTGGTCAGATCTCCAACGACGGCTTTGCAACTTCTTTCCGGGACTTGTCCATCTACAATATCCTTAACATGCACAATACTTTAATTGGTGACTTAAGGTTTAAACTAACACTTTAATCTAACCTAATTTAAAAGTTTGATATTTATGGCCTTACCGTTCCTAAAAAGACTATAACCGCTACAACAGCTCCTAATATCAAAGTATGACTTTTCATGATGCTTTTTCTACTTGGATAAGTAGAGGCGATATTAGCTAAAAATCAACTTATAGTCTTTCAATCAAGAACAAAAAAGACGAAACTGAATCACGAATTTAGAAATGTTAATCCTATTTATAAATAGTTGCATTTCATTCAGATCCTTAATGATAGACCTCATGTGTGGTCTTCATATATTATTAATTCAATTAATAACGAGCATAATTATTGAGTGAACAAACTAACCTGTTTTTAATTCAATTACTGCTTGAGATTGGCATAGTTAACTGCAACATTTTAATTAATTGCTATAAAATCGCGATATAACGCGCAGTGGCATGCTTTAAAACATGGGAAAATGCAAAAACTCACTTTATCACTTGATTTTTACTTTCCAGTACAGACTTACTCTACAAATTTTATTAAAATATTTACAGAAAATTTAATGAGTTTTCATGACTAAGAGTTAAAATTAATCCTAATTTTAAGTATTTCTGGACAAAAACAGCGTCAAAATTTTATTGATAAACCGCCCTCGTTTGTAAGCTTGTCACGTTATATCGCGACTTTACGGTAATTGACAGATTGCATTGTGTTAGCGAGTCCGGATGTCATGATCTAATTAATTAACAGAGGAGTATGAAAATGGATACGGTTCATTGTTACTTTGCTAAATTTTTAACTTAATCTAATTAAGCTCTCGTTATCCAAAACGCCGAGATCGTAAAGGATCAATTCACAATTCCACATTGGGATTTTAAAATAGAGATAGAACGAGATCGATACGAAGAGTAAGGTAAAAATATTTGCATCATTTATTTATTGTCAGAAATATTCAGGCTTAATTCTAAAAATCAACATTTTCATTACCAAAATCTCTAATAAGTACGTTTTATCCCAGAAGTCTTTTGCAAATGATTTATTGTCCATTTATGTTTTAATCATCTCACTAGAAATTAGTTGTCGATCTAGATCGCATTTTCAATTTCATGTACTGCATTGTTAGTTTCACAGTAGTTGCTATTTTTTAGGGTTTACAGCTTTTTGTTGCATACATTGCAAATTTAAAGGACAATAATTGGCAATTAGCATTGTATAATATAATGAAACATTCGTATTCATCGACTCTATCGAATTTTTCAAAACAAATGTGTATAAAAGTTATTGCTCTGCAAATTGAAGAAGCTAAAAAAGGCTTTACAAGGAACTGCTCCAATTTGTGATCCCCAATCACAACCCTTTCATTCGCTGGGTGAGAATTCAGCGGCAATCGTGTGTTTATTGACACAAATTGCTACTACTTTGCAAGATCGAATATACCATTGTGTACGTAGAGTACGTACTATGTACATATGTTATTTTGGATGAAAACATCACATTAAAATTCATTAAAATCATATAAAACGATAAAACCCTTTCTCAAACTATCTTCTGTATTGACTGTATTGAACATTATTTAAAACAGCATAAGAATCACGTTTAAACGTTTAAAAGGTCCATCAAATAAAAGGATTATAAATAGGATTAATAAAACCAATTTAATAATGAATGGTGTTTTTGTTAAAATCTTTATTTAATGTTTAATCCTTCATTCTTCATAATTTTAAATGGAAAATGGCGAAATTGAAGGTTTTGGCAGGCATCCTTTGGCAAACGAATTGGTAAAAATACTATTTCCCAATTTTAGCAATTTCTTAATTCAAGCCATAAACTTGAAGAAACGCTATAAAAACTTGACAGATTCTTGAGACGTTAGTGGAGTACATCCGAAGCAGGGACTTGCTTCGATGCCGCCTCGTCTGCAAACAATGGAACCACTTCCTGATCCCGAGGGTCCGTCAAGAGTTCCAAGTCCGGATCGGGGAATCCTCCCTGGGAAAGTATTCCAGACTATTGAGGTTCCTCTCATTAGTAGACGCTTCTATTGAAGTCCCATACGGAGCTTATCTTCTTTTGAACATCCGGATGAACGATCCTCTAGTCGAAAGATTCTTCGTTACTTGCGGAACTTACATCAGCCTTCTGAGGATTCAGATGCTGAGCTCAGACATCGATATCTGTGGATTACGTGAACTTCTCTTGTACCGAGTCCCGAACCTCAAGGTCTTGTCAACGGAAGGCTGTGGCCTTCCTGAAGAAGTAACTTCACACCCTAACTTATTTCCGACCTGGCCGGGCTACCAGGACCACGGAATCGTACCCGAACTGCCAAATCTTAAAGCAATTCATTTCAAGACGGAAGAAGGTCAGAAGTTAAGCTATGAATTCCTCCTGGATCTTTTAAAAGCGTCGGTAAACCTACAGAGTTTGACTTCAACCAAAAATTCCGATCTCAGCCATTCGAAAGTTGTCCTAACGGCTATTAGAGACTCGGGGAATTTTCGACAACTTTCTTGCCTCAATTTAAAGAAGTTAAACGACTCTGACATTCAAATTCTAATCGAACTGAGCCGACAAGGACTTGTCTTGAAGGACTTTGCATTTAAGTTCCTTCTTCCTGATGTAAATTCTGACAACTTGGAAACGTTTATTCATCTTCATCAGAAGTCATTCCGAAGTTTGAGCTTCGGAGAAATTATGGGAAGTCAGGACTTGTGGGTTAAATTTCCCATGATGAAGAATTTGAAACGATTGACCCGAACAGCAATAAGTTCGCCAACGATACGGTTTGGCTACGATGTTTGCTATGCAACGATAATGCCGATTTTAGAAGAACTCTTCGTCTCCGCATTTGCAGATGAAGTGGATTGGAGAGAGTATTATTCAGAGATCAATAATCATTATCCCTGTACATCTCTAAGGAAGCTAGACCTCCCAATGAACCTTAAGGATCCTATGAAGTTGCAGAAACTTGGGAAAATGTTTCCAAACGTTACAGAAGTTATTATAAATTCGCCAGGAAATGACGTGGTGTCCGAGTTGTGGAACCTTTGGCCAGAGTTGGAAGGATTGAGAATAAGCCTCACTTATCGGAATGAGAACATCGATACGGTTTTTACTGGAATTCCAGTTAAAACTTGTGGGCTTGTTGGACTTTCGAAAAATTATGGGGAAGTGGATATTGAACGGATTAGGGTTGGGCCGAGCATCGGAAATTTAAGAGGTTAGTGTTATTAATTTTTTTAAGCGAATCAGGCACTTTTATTGAATGTATTTTAAACATGCATTTTATAGCTCTGAAGAAATTGCACTTGGAAACATCCCCAAGGGACTTTTTCGAAGATATGAGCCTCACAGACCCTACTTGCCTACTTACGGATATCAGCGGTTATCTTGGACTAGCCTTCCTCTCCCGACTGGAAGAAGTCACAATTAACTCCTGTGAGGTATGTCTTTGACTTGATGTTTTTATTAAAGTAAATTAAATTATGATGTAAAGAAAAAATGAGATATAAAGTTGGCTTTCTATTTCTAACATTTTTTGTTTTCATAGATGACTGAAGATTGCTGCCTGGACCTATCAAAACGATTTCAGAAATATGCTAAAATTTTTATCTTTGACAGAAATCATTTACCACTTTTCACCGTTAATCGTTTGCAATAGTAGTTTTACTTGCCTATATTCATAAAATGGTCTAATCAAATTCAGATTAATGTCAGTGATTTATTAAAGTTATGGCTCATTTGGTCCGCTTTTCCTTACTCCAACCAAAATGCGAAATAAATTAAAATTTAAAGCGATATATTTCAGAACAAAAATTACCAATATTGTGATCTCATATCTGATCTAATGTTGGGCTGCGTATGGAGGATTAATAGAATTTTTAAATTGTTCCACTTCAGTTGATTTTCTGATTTTTTTTAATCTCCTGTGTCATTTTGGACACTCCTAATATTTTCCAGGAAGAGAATGGGCATGGTGTTGTAATTGATACCTTCTTGTAACTGCATCCTTTGAAATTACCATATTCTTTTGTTCTAGCTACTGAAAGCTATTTTAATAACATATGAAATCATTTCAGGTGACTGATTAAGTTCCAGATCATTTAAACGTATATTTTTATAGTCCTCAACAAGTCCTGGTTTTATAATAACTTAACCCACGCATTATAAATAAATATACACTGGTGACTGGGATTTAAAAAAAGTAGTTTTAGCCACTAATTAAAATCACTTTTAAATGTTTTGAAATAGCATGCAATTTCAACTTTAAAAAGCTTTTCCTAACTTCAATGTAATTATAATTGCGTGATAGTTGATATCATTTCTTCTATTTGAAATTTTGGTTTGGCAATAATGTTCGTAAATAATTTACTATTCCTGCCGAATCATTCAATATATATAATATTTATTATCTGGGATTTGTATGTAAATTATTATTTTTAAGTTGAAAATATAAATACATGAAAGCAGGTCCCATGAATAATGTCGGAATACATGTTAATTCCGGAATTGAAACAAACTATTTACTTGCATAAATCTTCGTATTCAATCTTCATTTTCATGCTTATGGCTTCAGTAATCGTAAACGAAGACCAAAATAAGAGTACTTTATTATTATTATAACTTAAAAATGTTGAACATCCCATCCAATGAAGCCAATTAAATGTCAATTGAGTGGCTAACAATTAGCACAACTGAAAACCAAATCACAGACGAAAACTTAGTACAGGGCAGAATATACCTTGGGAATTTTTTTGCTGAATATCCTTATTAAATTGATATATATATATAATAGTACAACTTACAGCGGGTAAAACACCCATAAGACACTTAAGAAGGGAATCATAGTCCTTACAATATTCTTCACTGTCATCCATTCCCTTGGCTAAAAACAAATATAATTCATCAGAGTCACTACAGGAATTAAAAATTGGAACACAATTATATTCGTCCTAAGGGATAACTATGAAAACTTACATGCGTCGGCAACGCAGTTTGCGAACGTTTTTGTTACACCCTCGTGGTAATCCGCTTCGAAATGCTTAGCAGCGAATACCTGAAATTGCGCTGCGTCTAACTGCCCGCCCTCGGTTAACTAAAATTGGAAATCGTAATTTTACGCCGACTAATATTTGTAATTAAATTAAACGGGACTGGTTGTAGGATACTTACCAGGAGTTCTTTCTTCATGACGCATTTCATGACACACTGTAAGTCAAAATTATTGATACAATTAAATTTCGAGACGGAAGTTTTCAAATTTTATTAAAAACTAATATTAATTAAAAAAAAAACATACGGTCATTTTCTTGGCTTTTTCTTTTCCATTCTTAAACTTCATTGCTTTGGAACAGGCTGCAATCCCTCCCAATTGTTTCTTCATTAGCTCGGCTACTGACTGTTTGCAAGTCAGGTTCGCTCCAGCTACTCCATCCTTTAATTTTAAATTACGAGTTGTTAGTTTGTTAGTTTATCCACAAGTTAAAGCACTTCAAAGTTGGCGTTTCAAAGATTAATTCCGGTGGTACCTGATTATGAAGGACTACAATGAGCCCTACAAATATCGCCAAAATAACCGAAAATCCCTTCATATTTGCAGCGAAATCGAAGTCTTTGTACGTTAATGTTGGACGGCTAATGAAATGCTAACGATTCTACTAATGCAGATGTTACACGTTAAACCAGCTTATATATAAACAGATTCAATTTCATGCTTCCTCTAATCATCCTATATTATCCTGAAACAAACAAAAACAATGCAATTTTTTGACAGATCGTCGGATATTTTTAATTCCTCCATAGACGTCATTGAAGCGAAAAAATAAGCTAATGACTCTCTAATTTGAATTTAAACAAAGAATCCATGCCGAGCGACCTTTTTGGTAGTTCATATTTAAACGGATAGCTAGTGGTAAAGAGATTCACAAAACAGTCTGAATAATTTCCAAAAAAATCAATAATTCATTGAATACCTTAAATTTAAAACGCGTAGATTACTGCTTGATATGGTATTTGTATGGTTAGTAAAGTGACTTTTAATTAACGGCTAGACCAAAATAAACTATTTCTGATCGACTAACTTTTTTGATAATAATATGCCACATTGTTGGCTGAAAGTACTATTTACCTCGATAATTTAATTGTTAGAATTTTTTTCATAGCCAATTTTTCGTTTCTCTTTTCTGCGTGAGGAAATGGATAAATAAATACAGGCTTGTGCACGCGAGGGGGTTAATTAAAAGTGAACTGTTCGGTTTCCTGATACAGAATAAGAAATTTCTAAAAGTACGGGAAAAGGTAATTTTTTCATTTTTATTTGCGACCAGAATATTTATTGATAAAAATGCTCAAACAATGTCGTAAAAACTAGGTAGATTTAGTTTGAAATGAATTTTTTATAGAAGCATCTTCTCTATCTATATATAATTTTCAAAAATTATGCAAATTGCACATTTGACAGAAAATGTATGAATGAAACTTTTGAAGCACTAAAAATCAATAACAGTTAAATGGTCAGATTTTCAGGATCAATTTTGCGAGATATTTGATATAAAAATATGGTTTTATGTTTATGTATTTTAGGATACGTTCAACAATGTGATAAAGTCTAAAAATGTCACCAAATTCCATACATTTAATTGGTTTAATATTACTCGTTATAATATTGTATTGAAAATGCTTATCTCTCTGATTAATAAAACAAATGCTTGGAAATGGATACCACCCCCAATTTTATTCGCTTTTGAAGGACTTTAAACAATAAACGCGAAGTTAAGTCAACTGATTCATCCTTTAGTAATAGTTTAGTAAGCATAACATTTTATCTCAATGTGCCCCAAAAGTGTTGGTGAAAGCAGGGAGAAAGCAGACGATAACTTTATGTAAGCTTCAATCAACCTCAGTCAACTTATCAAAGGACAATTGGACAAACGATTCCACGGTTAAGGGCTGGTATGAACTAAAACATTGTATTTTAAGCACTTCTCAGGAAAAGTATTTGTGAACTCTCAGAAATACTTGCGTTTTAGGATAACTTAAGTGATCTTGTCCGTGTGATTTTTTAGTTCCTTCCTGAAAACGGAGTGAGACAGTCAAAACTAATGCTGAATATGAAAAATTCAACTTCTCCGAAAGATAAGCCATTTATTAAAATCAGTTCCAGGTTTTAAAATCGCGTTTCCCCGAATACATATTGTGCACGCCATTAGAACCGTTCCTGGAACGTTCTACAATCTCTTGAATCTCCTCAAAGCCACCAATTCCAGCAAACCAAATCGGTTTCAATCAGTTACTGAGAAACTGAGAATTGCATTTACAATACTTAAAAAGGAAGAATGAAAACATATATTGTATGCAGACAATTTTTTTTTTAAATTCGCCCATCCGCTTTTGATGTCAACTCAGTCAGGTTTATCAATCTTCTCTTCCGTCTGAAAAATAAATCCCTCGACATCTTGTGAATGATTTTAGATTACGACGTATCAGGAAGAAAATGGTTAATTGTCTAGAGATAAGGATGTTTACAAATATTCTATTTTTTGTTAACGTCATCATCTCTCAAGACTGAATGGGAGACTGCTGGGCTCTCAGTCACAAAGTCACAATATAAGTCAAGAGAATCTCATAATCTCTGATAGCCTTTACAAGAAACGACTTTATTATTACAAGTTGTTGGTATAATATTGGCGTTATTACTTCAACTTGTCCGCTACTACAAACTCTACAACTACTATAGCAAAACCACAAACTATATGCATATTATGTTTACGTATGTTACCTTAACATCAGCTAACAATACGGACAAGTTGTACAATCTATAACTGATACAAGAACTATTATACAACCCGTTTCCATCGGAATCCCAATCATACTCAACAATTCTTCTAAATAAAAGTCAAAACCACTTGCTTCGGGTCCACATGGTATTGAGATATTCACCTATTCAGCGATTCCCAAGAATTCCCACTTATCAAACATATCTGAGACTCTTAAACTTTGTATAAAATCACTTGTGAGTCTGCTAGGTTTAAGACATTTACACTTTCAAACCGTTCTTGCTAACAACCATCGTATCAACTTCGTACGCCAGATACCTTCGGAACAATACGTGTCATTTGGTGACTAATCATCTAAAAGTAAACCGATTTATAATCCGTTTTGTTTACCACCGGACCTGAAAACATTTGCAGGAGTGGATATGGTCAATCCGAATTTCCTTTTTATTCGGGCAATGAATTCCTCACTCTGGATTGCAGGTTTGTAAATAACGGTCTTAATTTGTCATTTGTTGTTAAAAATAGTTGTTGAATTCATGATCCACGACTTAACGCTCTTTTCTAAATACATACACTTTTTAAATTTCGGCACAAGACTTTAGGTTATCGGATTCGTGAACCGAAATAGTGTTATTGGTAGAATTTGGTCGGTTGTGACATGGTCAGTGTCAAAGCATCATTAAAATAATTAGAGAATTCTAGTGCTTAAAAAAATCAAGTTGCTTTGTTGGCAGGATAGTTTCAGATTACACCACCTTGATCCCTTAATCTCTTAATCCCTTGATTTTGTAGAACACTTAACAATCTCATCAGTCATCAGTAACCATTTGGGGCACTATGATACTTTAATGCAATTAGTTACATTTATTTACACCTTGCTTTGTTTTAAAACCAAGGATATAACAGAACTTGTTGACTTGTTTTGTTCGAATTGGATTTACATATTCTATTCGAATATAAGTCGAAATTAACAATTAATTGGACATTACTGGACACCGGAACCGCTCCATAGAAATTGGCTTGGACCTCGACTACCAGAATGCAAAATGTCTCGCTCACTTTTTACATCTTCTGCAATTGGATTAAATTAAACACATATTTACAATACGTCATTAGCATAAAAATCTTCGTTTCATAGCTCTTGTTCCTGTATTTTAAAATTATGGGGTCCCCAATTCTTAAACAATGAATTATGGAGACTAGTTAATCTTTTTTCCATGCAAAATTCCGCTCACTTTTCCTCATTCCTCAAAAAAACGTATCCTCCTCCATCGAGTCTGGCTAAAGTATCGAGAGTTTAGGAAATAATACAGGAAATACACTCTACATTATTAGCATTTATTTTAAGATGGTCACAAAAAGTAAAGGCGTATGTCGGAAGGGTCACGAACGACAGAAATTGACAGAAAGATCGAGTGCTCGCTAATATTACATCGTTTTTTGTATGCTTCTCTGTTGCCATTAGACTGTATACGTTAATTCCAAGTCTCAAGCCCATACGAGATCTCAAATCTCGCATATGCATAGTCAAGGCAGGCGATTGTTATCAGGATGCCGGATCTTGAGTTAGCATCAGGAATAATATGCAAATCTGTCATGCAATCGAACAAATCATACTCATAAACTCTTGCGAATTTTTAATAACCTGATAACATTGTCTATCTTAGCACACATAATCCTTACCTTAGAGTCCTAAAAAATGTAGTTTTGTGGTATGGCAAAAAAATTTGTATTAAATATTAGCGTGGTTAGTATTCTATAGCATATAATTAAGAAATAACTGTAACTCCTTCTTATGAAGTGTGAACTTGGGCGCATAAGCTTTTTGTACTCGAGAGACAGAGGAGAGGAACCCTACGGACTTCTGAGCATTGTCCTTTTATTTAATATCTTTGACGATCTATTCTGTTTTAAGGACTTCATTACTTCAATCGTATACAATGCACCATGTTCATTGTGACTGCAATTATTGTTGTGACTTTGGTTTAGCATTTTTGCCATTTAATTAACTACCCGGATCTCCACCGGTCCATACTGCTTTTTCTTCAGATGCATACAAATTCTAGCTTAATTTCGTGCTTGTCTCTTAGGATTTTTTTCATTTATAGTGTCTTTCTAGTGTATCTAGAGATTAGTAATTCTGTATTGGATAAACACAAACCACAAAAAGTCAAGACAAGGCTTATTATTTGTAGTGTAATATTGTATTTTTATCTGACCTCGAATTGAATTCGGTAGTATTGAAAATGTTGACATTGGCATTACTTTGTAAGTTACTGTGTATTATGGGTTATTGGTTATTTTTGTTTTAAAAAAGTTGTAGTCTGATTTATTTTAATTTAATTTAATTTAAACTGTAAAATGTAGAAGTCTACTTGTGATGGTGCAATGACATAATTTTTCCTCAACATGAGAGATATTGCGCTACTGTGCGTTTAAAGCTGAATAAAAAAATGATTCGGTGGATTTAACTTTAAATCCACCGTTCACAAATCAATAGCATCCTAACAAGATAGTTCGACTCTTTAGATTACCGCATACCGATTCCTTCAAGTCTTAACATTTTGCTTTCCTTAACTCAAACCACCAGATCCCTAATTGATTCTTCAGATGAAAAGTATCTTCACAATTTGCACATTTACCAAATTGATTGTAGAAGCAGGATTTAAAACAAATGCCATAATAATACGAACGTATATTATAGATAGACGATAGACCATAAATCTCATCAAAAGTCCAAGAAATATATATTTTGACAGAAATGCGGATTTGCGAATTTTCCTCAACTTTCAAGTTAAAGATATAAAAAGGACAGAGATTGATAGTTTAGCGGCATGGCTAGAGAGACAAGTTGATTTTTTTGCCAAGTTCCTCATCCTCATGAAAACATGATCATATTGCACATTATCCTACTACTGAATACTTGTTTCTGCTGTAACGATAAAAACACAGAGATATCAAAACATGGGCTCCGCTTACAAGACATTAACTTCAAAGAGGTTGTCCGACCTTCTCTTATTGCGGATCTTACAATTCTACTAAACTACTGCGAATTTACAAATTCATACTCTTCAAGCGTATTGACAATATTTATTGTAAACACCTTTATTTACAGGCCATGATATTTTTAACCGATTTTTCTCGACAATTTACCATTAAGTTTTATGTACGAGTACCTAACTTTTTTTGCACATTTTGCGAATCGACAACTGTGATAATTGAAACTGTATAACGTTAATTAACATTTAATGAGGATGACTCGTCACAAGCCTTCCTTCAATAAGGACAGTAAGGTGGTTCTTAATATTCCTAATCCTAAAACCGGTTGTCTTGTCATGTCATGCTTGTTGTCAGTCAGTCATAATATACTTTCATCTTAATTCAGTAGTTTCATTCAATAATCAACGTTTTTCTAATAAAAATGTTTTTGATCTGTTTTGCAAAAATAAATAATCCAGAGTGCGTCACTTCGAATGGGATTATCCCGAATTGAACGCAAATTGTCATGAATTTGTGACGATCTGCCTTTTCAATAACGATCTTTGCGATGCTTGTGACGAACGAACCGTTTTTGCCTTAAAATGACTACTCATCGATGTTTTTGATATAATAAAGGGATTAGGAAAGCCTAATTGTAGACCTCTACAGAAAATTCCATATGAAATCCCTGGGATGTTTATGTAATCGTTCAGTTGTGCTGTAATGAAGACAGCAATCTAGACTTTGATAGATCCAATCGAACATGTTTTTCAAGTTCAGCAATCAGAGGAATCCTCCTCGACAAACGTAAAATTATTATTAGTGGATTGGCCTTTAATTATGTGAGTAATTATCATAGAACCTGATGTTATAACATTTCAAGTTATCATCCCAAGCAATGATACTACACCACTAAACTCCAAGCACCAAGAAATATTTCCCATTTTTGCCAGTTTGGGCTCAGAAGAGTGGAATGTAAAAAGGGGCTAAAATGAACCCGGATATAGCTAAATTAGCTGCCTTGTCTAGCGTTTGTTGTCAAGTCACGATCTTCTGGCCATCATGAAGAATTTCATTTCAGGCATAGTAGTGGCATGTAATTTTCATACTGAAATATAAATATATATTCACCTATATACAATATATATAACGTAGGTTCCATAAGAAGTACAAATACATGACATGATGAAGAAGAAGAAGCTCGTGTACAAGCGTCATTTTTTATTTATTATAACATGGACACATTGGCCTAATCCATAAGACACACAATTCAACTATTAAAACAATATAAAACAATATGCTTTTTTTAAATAACTTGACATTACATTGTAATTTATTGAATCGTCTTTAAATCATTATAAGTACTACTATAACTAGAAAAAAATATCCCACGACCAGTCCGTGATCCACCACCAGGACTCAAGAACTCTCAAAGGAATTCAAGACGGATGTGTCTTTGAAGCAGTCAAATTGTCCTACAACATGTTTTTGCCAAAAGAATTACTTATTCCCATCAGGGGTGCTAGAAATTAAGTGCTAATTGACTAAGCTTCAGAGCCTAATTCCAAACATCAATTTCCTTTGATAGGTTCCCAATTCATTACACAATTATTTTCAATTTGCCTTTTTTACTTACTCTTCACAGTACTGGTTGTCCATGTGGGGTGCATTATCGAGGCTCAACCATCAAAGTCCCCCAGTACCAGCTCATTATCCTCGTCAGCATCCTTAATCGATGAAAAACGGACGGTTTTGGACTCAACCTTCGAGTTAGTACCAGCCGCGTCCATATCGGCATCCTACAGCACAAGGCAAAATAATTTTGGACGAAGTAACCTTCTCCAACGACCTTACAACAGAGGTCGAAAGTTTATCAACAACCCAACCACAGCCCCCACCATCACACCCACAAGGTCGACCACGGAAGCTGCCATCGACGACGATTCCTGTACAGGGAAATTGGACGGGTACTACCAAAACTTTGGCTCATCCTGCACAAGCTATTACTTCTGTGCTGCGGGCTATCAAATCACCTACGTCTGTCCCCCGGGGGAGAAGTACACGGGGAGTAAATGCGATGAAGATTACGAGTGTCCCCAGAAAAAGGGTCATGTAAATTTATGTGCAGAGGCTCACAATGGATACTATTCCAACACGAAATCACCGGGGAAGTATTTCTACTGCTACCAAAAGGCCAAAGTAATTGATTTGCAGTGCGACACCGGAAAGGTGTTTATCGGAGACAAATGCGCTTTCCCAAAGGAAAAAGATGAGACAAAGAGCTCGGAACATGAGGCTTCGAAAGAAGATCAGAGTTCCTGTTCGAAGAAGCCAAACGGCTTCTATCCCGATAAGCAGACAGGATGCAAGAAATACTTCTACTGTGTGAATGGAGATAAGACCGAACTCTCTTGTCAGAACGATTTCCTTTTCAATGGAGACATTTGTGTCCATAACTCGAGATTTAAGTGCCCGTACTTGGCTTCGGCGTCGACAGCAGTCTCGAGCTCCACAACTGAGGCTCATCAAAACCATCAGGGATTGAATGATATTGATACCACAAGTCGGGAAAGGCAGGCGATGGGTGTGACGAATGACCAGTCTCGAACTTCGGGGTTGGGAACCACCAGCACCACCACTGGTTCCACAACAATTGGGTCGATTAAGGCAGGATAAACATAAGCAAGGGATTGATATTGATTTGAATATGAATGTATATATGTAGATTTGTCATATGTCATTTTCATGTTTGAATTTTGTATGTTCTGTAAGGACTGAAAGCGATATTTCTTTGCGAGAAATGTTATCATAAATAAAGTTAATTAAATGATGATATTCATAATCATATTCATAAACCAGCAATTATCTATAGTTTGACACTTTGGCATGCTCCCTTGTAATTCGTGTAAGAGAATATAATTTGTCTCACATTCCCCACCCCCAATCCGTTGCAAATTGGCTTATTCCAGCAAAACCGCAGCGACTAAAACGTTGAAACTTGTCTTACACATCCTTTACAGTGTCAAGAAGTCTATTTTTGGAATTTAAACGAGGGTTATCGCATTATTCGTTGAGAAATAAGGGTTTGAAATTTCAAGGTCAAATTCCAACTTTTGTTAAAATGAGCACGCTCGCGCCCTGAGTTTTTATTCAGCAATTATATGATTCTTGGACGGAACCACATTATTCTTGAATTTAAAAACAAACAACCTTCCGCCCCGAGTCCGATCTAGAAAAAGATTATCGTTTATATTCATCCGTTTATAACTCATATTCATAATACTGTGGAATTTCATAAGTCATCAGTTATTTGACAAAACTTATTTGTTCATATTGTTCCAAATAGATAATTTATAAGATTATCACAGGATTTAGGAATAAATGCTGAACCATCTTTTCGAGCTAATCGGTCAGTCCAAAATCCACAAAAAGCTCAAATATTTCCACAACCTACATCCATATCCATATTCAACTGCTGTTCCCATATACCATAAGACACGTTCATTACGATATTCTGTTTCAAAATTCTCAAAAACTATCCAGAACAAGAAAGTTCGTTGTTAATAATTTAATATTTCAAGTAATTAATCTCGTGGTTTGGTTGAGGATGATGACTTTACCTCGTCCCTCACTATGCACTACAGCAGGTCAAGTACCTACTCCATGTTGTGGTTAGGTATTCATAGGCAGATTCTTACAAAACGCCCACCTATGTACCTATATCTGTAAAGACGATCCGTCCTACAACCAGAGATCCTGCTGATCTGCGGGTCCAATGACCTTTGACATTACAACCTTAAACCCCACAAAAGGTCAAGAACATCCTGAAATCCGCATCCCGCTAATTCCCGCATCATGAAGACAACAAAATAGACATCCTATTGCATATATAACCCTCCTCTACCACCTATGAATTTATAGATCCTTTGTCTCTTCCAGTTCCAGCATTTCTGACACAATAGCAGTCCTATATACATTACTACTTGATCCTTCGGGATGATATTACGCAATATGGCAAATTCCAATGCACAGGTCCAAATTACAATCTGTAGGAGCTGCTACTACTATTACAACTTTTACAATGATATACTCTTCAATTCCCACACAGAATATCAGTGCAAGTCCATAAGAAGACGAGCGGGACTTGCCGAAATCTGTAGGCACTAAATTAGGAGCTGCTTTAACCATCACAGACACTTCATTTCATTTAGTGTTATAAAACTTATCAAGTAGTATTATTATTATATTAACTCATAGTACACATAGTCAAATACGAGGTCTTTCCATCTAAATCTCAAAGGAGACAAAGTGAGAGGAGTTTTAATTTAAGCAAAAGATTAGACTTTGAGAGTTGCCCCTAATCAAAATTATATAGCTTATCGTTTCCCATTTTCAAGGCCGTAGGATTATCCTCAGACAAAAAAACCATTGATTGATAAGACTGAGTGTATCAAACTCACTTTGTACCCTTCTTGTCTACAAAGGACGATAAGAACGATCGTAACCTCGAATCTGCAGATTTTAGGTTGGCCATTCAACAGCAATCAGCATATAATAATATATACGTAAATCGTAATCAATGATCTCTTGGTTCTGAGATGACCGCATTCCTAAAGTGAAAGTAGATACAGAAAACAGAACAGACAGGCAGGAATAAGCAAGAGGCTTCCACATAAAATATAAACCCTGACAATCATGCTATACATCGTTTTATAACCTATTTTGGGGGCAAGTCTGTAGACTAAATTCTAAAAAATACAGGGGCAACTCAACTTCTTTCGGATAAGGATCAAAAGTAGAGTAAAATTTAGTAATCAGCTAAATATATACAGAATACCAACAAAGGGAATCTAGTCAATTTTTTATTTTTTAGAGATAATATCACTATAAATTATACAGCCAAATTCTAGTCACAAATTAGCACACAACCTGCCCACCATATCCAATAACTCGTACGTTGGTGTACAAAATTCCAAGTTCATCCCAAGTACAGAGTCACAAAAACAATCACAGAAACCAGGATCTATTGAAATTGGTCTTCCTCGCCTCTCTTTCGGGACTGGCTGTCATATCTTGTTGCAGTATTAATCTACGGCCTAACAATGATCAAAGTTAATAAAGGTAACGCAATGAAGCATTTGAATAAGTAAAAAACAATTCTTTGAAGTCAATTGGAATGACCTAACATTTTTTTCAAATTTCTTTCCAGTATTATTCCAAGACCCCGAAGTTTTCATCACCCTCTGCTCCATAGCTGGACAGGCCAAATTTGGAAAGCATATGATGAACTTGGACCGACGCCTGGAACTGAATTGGAGCAACTTTAAAGATTTCCGTAATGGGGACTTAATATGTGTATTTGACTTCGACCCCGATAAGCCACTGAAAGATAAGAACAAATCGATTGTGGAGTTGGCAAAGGAGTCTGGGTCCGTGACGTCTCAACGGGGGTCATACCGTACTTCCGTTCGGTTGGAACGGCGTCCTTATTCCGCAAAGGAAGACAGGTCACTCGGGTGGTGGGTAGCTTATCTGAGGTTCCAGGCCGGTTCTTGGGTCGTTTTAAAATCGAAAAGTTTCAGAACACGGCCTACTTGGATGAGGGAAATGAAGGATATTATCGGGGACATTCCCTTGCATTCTCTTATGATCCCGGGATCACACGATGCAGGCTCTTGGATGGAATATGATCCCGTCCCTTGCGAAAATATATATGTTCGGTACTATATATGGTATGTGACTAATGTGACATGTTATTGCATTTTATATTAACCTTTTACAGTCAATAATCATAAGCGTTTCGAAATTATTTTTAGTCAAGAAGAACCAATCTATGAGCAACTGATGCATGGAATTCGATACCTCGACGTGAGGGTTGCATATTATCCTGACACGCCGGAAAAGTTCTGGGTCAATCATCATAAGTACCGGGTTCATCCCCTCATCACCCTCCTGACAGATGTCAAGCGCTTTGTCGAGGAGACAAAGGAGATCATTTTTCTAGATTTTCATTCATTCCCCATCGGGTTCACTGGTCAGGAAATTCACCTCGAACTCATCAAATTTGTGATGTCGGAACTCGGAAAGCATCTTCTACCGAAGACGTTTCCAACTAATGTGACTCCAAACATGGCGTGGAAAGCTAATCGCACCATTATTTGGACGTATGCGGACAATGCTATGGTTTGCATGGAAGACAACAAATATCTTTGGCCGTACTTAATTCATGTAAGGCTTTCCCTGTACCAATGTTTCTGTCATCTAAATGAAAAATGATGACTACACACCTGATAATTTTATAGTCCAATAATAACAAATCCATTCTATTTTAGGCTTGGGGCAATAAACGGAAGCCAGAACACTTAGAAAAGTATCTGGAAGAAGCACTCGACAAGCATGGCGGAAAAGGAGTATTCTGGTCAGCCATGGCTGAATTGACACCTCGACCAATAGATTACATATCTAAACCTCGATACGGTTTACGTGGATTTGCTGATTGGGTTAATCCACAGGTCACCTATTGGTTTCAATCCCCGGCTTGGTATAACCGAGCAAACGTCGTTTCAACGGACTTTCACCTGTCAAATAACGTTATAAGTATGGCTCTGGAAGTTAATTTTCATAAACGACTCACGAATGAATGAATGTAATTAGTATCGCTTAAAAGGATAACTTTCTCAGGAATATCTAGGAGCGAAATTATAGGTTCTGATTGTAGGGCAAGTAGTGTATGATTTGATACTTTCCATTCAAATTTTAAGCACTTTAAATTGATGAGGTACATTTCCATCTAGGTTTGCAATTTTCACAAGGATTATTTCTACCTGCTGGAGATTACAAAAAGCAAAATTGTCAAATCCTATAATTGCTTGTTCCTGCACTTTCCTTGATAGATTACCAAAACCCGAAACAGAATACTCGGAAGTTATGATAGTTTATTACCTCTAGTAATTTCACGTGATATATAAATTGCCAAAAAGTACGTACCTAAATTCTATATGTTGTTGCGGTCTAAATATATTTTAATTATCTCAAGATTACGAAGTCTTCAATTGTACAGCTATTCACAATTCGCTAGAGACGTTAATTGCCTGATATCCTTGTTTTTGAACCGGTATCTGAACTGAAAGTGCCGATTCTATATATGTTGCTCAGTTTTTATCAATTTTATACATTAATTTGTCCGGCATACATCGGCAACTACTACTTGTCTACGGCTGCTATTCACAATCATCAACGTTTATTGCAAGATCACTCAATTCATATAAATACAGTTATTTATACGAGTATATATATCTGTTGCTCACTAGACGTACTAATAAGTATTCTCGCACTGTAATACTTTAAATAGTACCTACATAGGCTCTATTGCTATTTATCCACGGTGGAAACAAGGTGATATAATTGTGTATAATGTACCTAAGATTTCAAATTGATAGTCGACAAGGTGAAAGTCTGATCCTTGTCGTGTCCTGTCTTTGTTTTCCGATACCCAATAAAATAAGACTTACTTTAAGGAAATGGAAGCCCGGTCGGGTTCTGTTAACTCATAATAAAATATGCTAATAAGTACATCTTCAAATGACAGGAGGACGGACACAACCAAGAATTCAAGAGACAGTAAAAAAATACGTACAGGATGTGCATAAAAATTCTATTCGTAAGTTATCATAGTTAGAAGGCTTATTAATTCTAATTCTATATGTTCCTATTTTGTATTGTTTTCCATTTCATCTATGTCAATCGCTTCATAGAAATTGTTCCCCTTTCATAGTGACACTTCGAGAAAGTAGTCGTATCATTCGTAATCCTATTAGTGCCAACCTCTGACAGCAACATTTCAGTCAGTAACTCGTCGTATTAATTCTAATTGAATTACAATTGTTGATTGTATTTATATAAGTACTAGAGAGTGTCAGTGTATATGGAAGTTAGGAGTTTAAAAGCTTTCTGGAAATGACAATCAGAAAGGGAAATGAAATTATATACGGAACCATCGGAAATAGTCGGCCTAGTACATGATATTGTAGTTCTGTAGTCTGTGAGTACAACTTAATTCTGTTATTTCGTATACATAACATATTGCATTATATATAGAGCTATAATGTAGTCTTCTTCCATGTAGTCGACATTCCATTAGTGAGAATTATATTAATTATGATGAGATTAATGAACTACTATGAAAGTTAAGGGTAAAAATGCAGTTGAAATTATAATTATTGTCAGTCGTACGTTCGTACTAATTCCTAATTGTAGTTGAGCCAGCTCAGACTAATCTGGAATTTGTGGTCATTTAATTGTTGAGATTGTATTTATGACTTGTTAAATTACCACTATTATGTAGCATTGTTTAATTCTCCTCTGGTTCCATATTCCATCCCCTAAACCCATCCTATTTCCTATTATACAGAATACTTGTTTTTATTAATAAATGACAAAGGTGCTCCGTATTATTAACAACTTGAGCTTAAGGAGCAATTTAAAAAGTAATTATTTTAATCATAGCTTGAAGAAGCACAAACAAAGGCGATACATGAAACTATACTATTTACTTGACATCCCATTAATTCTAACATATTTCAGGCATGACAGATAGAACCAACTAAATTTTAATTGCCTATAGATATAACTAAGCATAACCGTAGCATGAAGTGGAACAGCTTTTCAATCGCCAAAACTGTCTACAATAAATTAATCAAATAAAAATTACCATAATCGCATACACTGTCTCGGAGCACGTGCACCCAACATCTAAGCCCGATTTAACCAGTCAGTCAAGTAGAAAAAGAGGCTAAAAGAAAGTCCGTTTGGAGAAAGTCTCATCTTTAAACACGATATTTCCGTCTGATATAATAGGATTTAGAGAGTCTAAGTTTTGACTAAACTGATCTAGATTCTGGAACTGGATTTTCTTCATAACATCACATACATCCTAAGCAGGAACTTTGTACCATCAATTTACAACCATAATTTCCTATTTCCCATCCGATCCCTTTTCCATTTGACGGCCCGTTTTTACGTGACTAGAATCGTTCCTTTTAATACAACTTCCCTCTTTCGCTTCCCAACTTTTAAATTCAATAAGCTAGAATATTCCTTACTACCCGTACTGTTCTTTTCAGAGATGTTCTAGCAAGTTAAAAGACAAAAGTTGAAGCAGCTCCTTTGGACAATACCCTCAGGTCTAATGCCTGTAAAGTAAATCCATACAATCCATGCCTCGCAGAGTTCCAGACTGTTGCTGTCTATTTTAACAAGCCGAAATACTTTGGCAGAGTAATTCCATCCCGATCCTTTTCTGCACGAAGAAAAAAAGTTCCACTTTCTTTATTAAAAACGGACAGAAGTGATCCTCCACATTTCATTTTCTTATGGAAAAGTAAATGAGTTTTCCTGAGAAATTGAGACCTGTTCAACAGTAAAGCATCTCATGTCCTGGCTTTCACTTGTCTAGCCTTGTACCGGGATTGCTTTTTACAATACCTTTAGCCTGAGAGAGATATTCAGTTTGGTATGATAATGCCTATAGAACATATGAAATTTCTCTCGGATGCTTTCATGTACCACAGCCATGTATTTATCTACTCTTCCTGGAGTGGAGGAGATGAACAAGCGCAGGTTTAGCTTTCACCGTTTATGGTCCATAGGCCCAGTTCATCTCCGTGCCTTATATTTATACGAAAGTTCCATCGATTTCGTAAGGGCAGTATTAGTCTACTTTTCCTCTTCATGTTATGGGCTATTCGTGTTAAGCACAGAGGCTAAGGGTTGCTCACACTTTCAGACACCTCCCCCCCCTCCACACACTGTGGGGAGGGGGTGGGGTTATGACTACGTAGAAATATTGGACTTTAATCCATTTGGATCCCTCAAAAGTAAGGCCAATGGGTCACCTTTTAGTGAAGGCATTTGTGAATGTCTCCTAGAAAAATATTAAGTCGAGGTAGTTTTAGCTTTCCCTTTGATATATTCTATGGTTTGTAAGGCATGTTACATTTTTACATGTTCACTTGTTGGTTCTTTCCCTTGGTGAAGGGAAACTTTTTGAATCCACCTACATAGGCAGAAAACACTCTAACCGAACTTCAGGAACCAGAAGAACCGTATAAATCATCATGTAAAAGAGCCTTCTTGTTGGATATGGCATGGAGAAAGTGAAATACGACTTGGTGAAAGTCCTTCGTAATATCTTGAGGCTTAATAACTATATATGTATATGGAGAGAGGGAGATTTTTTTTAAGTAGTGAAGGAAAAATAATCCATCATTGTTCTTACGATGATTATTCCAAGTTCTTGAGTTACTAATTAAGCCTTCAAAGCCAAATTCATTAAGAAAATAGAAGATGAGGTTACAAATTCCTTCTGATCATTACGAAAACAATGGGAAACTCATTAAGCAGGGGAACATCGGATGTCATTTTTATCCTTTTCCCTTTTGTTCTCAGTGCTGGATTAATCATTATGGTAAGGTTTTCGATCATTTTAAGCATCCTATAGCTATAGCATACTTCATTATCATTACCAATCTTTTTTTTTTTCAACTAGATTGTCATTTGCTGGTGGAAATGTAAGCTCCTTGTGAATCGTAGGGGCTCAAGGTCCGGGCATAATAAAGACTCTCTCAACGGCTCAAGTGTGGAAGAACCGGATTTCGGTCATCTCATTAACATTCAAGGCATATTCGTATATAACACAAACTCAGGAAACCGATTTAAGCCTATTTAAATTGAATTGCGATGACTAATAAGTTTATGAATGAATTTCTCAACAGAATATGCAGAAAACCAAGTAGGAACAACGATACTTTATGCCGATTCCCCAGGCTCGTCATATCCACATCCATACGTCTATTTCAGTGATGGGCGGATCACAAGGATCGTGCCCCTCTCGCCATCGTCAATGGCTCATGCCCTTCATCAAGTTCAGGACCCCCACTATGTCGAAGGCCCCTCTTCTGTAATATGCAATAATGTTATCACTAGGAACAATAATGACGAGCATCTTCATTTCCAGTTCCCATCCTCCTCATCTTCATCGGGGACACGGGCTCAGACCATTCAGCCCGAAACCGTCGAAACGCCAAATGAAACAGACAATACCCCAACTAGAACCGATGATTCAGACGCCAACTTGAAAGCTTCGTCATAAAGCTTTTCGGGGATTTAATAAACATAAGATAAATAAAGCCTTGTTTAATCATTAACTATAATATAATAATAATAATCTCGTGCCATATAAAAGTAGATTTGATTAGCAATAGATTATTACAACATTTATCAGCAATATATGAATTTCCTATACAACGCTTTCGAGTTTAATTTAACCAACCAATCAATTAAAGTGAAAACCCGAAATTATTACATATCCTGAAAATCGAATTATCTTACATGATTTTATAACAATAATGTATGCTTATTAAAATATCTTAACAATGAATCCTCAATAACCTTAAATATCGACCTTGTACCTTAAAACATTTGAAACTTTGAACCTTATGCAACGTTCAAATATTTCCTTCTTCAACTCTATTCAATATAAACATTATAAACTATAGCTTGATTTTTATTCTGCAATAATAATGTATTTGTGTGAGATAACAAATATTTGGATAATCTCAATAAAACCTCGACTCTGATTACAAGCCGTAATAATCTGAAAGCGTATTTTTATATGAAACTATATAGGTGATGATGATGATGCAGACTGACCATAAATAATCATTTATTGCTTTGTCCTAACTTCGATGGAAGTTGTAAATTATGTGATTCGTGACCCTGAAATTCCAGCTTAAGCACACTCAGAAACAAAGGCGAAGAATGCACCATACAAAAAATTCAAATATTACCTATGATTCTGTGTCGGATTAAACTGTCGGATAAGATAGGTTCTTAATTAAACCTATTGTTACAGGAGGATTTTCCCGGATTATCAGTTTTTAATACGCATTTCTCAATATCGCCCTTATCTATTTTGCTATGATTTGTCATAAACTGCTGGAAAAATTCACCATTACGGTTGCTGTGTTCCAAGGGAAATCATTAGGGACCGTTCTCTTAGAGATTTCAGAAATGAACGCCTTTCGAATTTTGGCCATTTTGGCAAGTATCCTAACCCTAAATCATGTTCAGGCTCAGAACGGTCTTCAAGTTCAATTTGAACAGGGATTTCCGTTAAGAGAAGACCTTGTCGGACTGTCCGCACCAAATTCCGGCAAACCTACCCCGTTCGATGATCCATCCTTGGGCTGGAGGCTTCCAAGAACAGTCATACCCTCTGAATACGATCTCACGATAACCCCTATACTTGACGCTGGATTCGAAACGATTGGAGCTCAGTGGTCGACACCTGGACATGTTACGATTATAGTCAATGTTACTAGTGCTACTAATCAAGTAATCTTGCACTCCAAGAACATCGACATTGCGAACATCACTGTAAGTAGTTTAAAAAATCCTTTTTAAAATTCAAATGAGAAATATTATTTAAAAATTGCAAGCTAAATTTTAATTTTTAGGTTTCCGATTATACTACTGGAGCTGAAATACCTTCTAGCTATTCATTAGTGGAACTGCATTCATTTCTACAAATCAACTTAATCGGAGCCCCCCTCGAAGTGGGGAAGCCGTACCGGATCCTTATACATTTCATATCATACATTAGTGTCGAGCTTGATGGACTATATCGAAGTAGTTACTTGGACCCTATCTCCAACACGACAAAGTAAGCGTTGATTAACACATAACCTTCACAGTTGAAAATGAAACTGAACAAGATGGAACAAATGAAACGCGTTCTTTTTGCAATTTCATATGATAAATACTAATCCCTGACTGAACTACGATAGCGGAACCTTTGTTCCTTATCCAGACAAAATTCATAAGGATTTGTGTGCATAGATTTGATATGATAAATGATGACGTTTATCATGATTGAAATTATTATAGATGGCTGGCAACAACTCAAATGGAAGCTATTAATGCAAGGTAGATGTTTTAACTAAATAAATATTGAGTCAATATTATTGACTGAATAAGAAACGTCTAAATATGAAAAATGTATAAATCGCCTTAAGACAAATGTTCCCATGCTTCGATGAGCCAAGCTTCAAAGCCAACTTCTTCATCACGGTTGGACGACGTACAGAATATCTTGCCTTATCGAATATGAAATCCTACCGAGTTAGACCCATGTATGTATATTTTTATCCAATTGCAAATTGCCAATCCATGTTAACCTCCGATTTTAAGAACAATTACACGGACCAAAATCCATTTGCATGAAACAGGGATGGTCATCCAGGTTGGGTGTGGGAACAGTTTGATCCTACCATTAAGCAGTCGAGCTACCTGTTAGCCTTGATTATTTCCGAGTTCGATTATGCACAGGCACCTGGTAATGTCCTTATCGGGAAAACCGTTCGAGTAGGATCATCTTAAATTAATTAATTGACAATCTTTTCAAATGCGATTAAGACTTGAGACTCAATTATTACTAATTGAGGGCTTATTTTATAATTAGACTTATGCCCCCCAGCATTATATCGATCGACAAGGGGGAGTCTATGCGGCAATGCAAGCTGAAAAAATCCTTGCTCATTTCCAGACATTTTTCAGTCACGTTTATCCTTTGTCCAAAATGGACAGTGCTGCAGTACCCGACTTCTATTTTGGAGGTATTGGAAAACACATGAAAATATTTTTTATCCACCATAGTACCTGTCTATTTCGTAATGTAGACAATAATGCTTAAAATGTAATTTCATGTGATCTTAGCAATGGAAAATTACGGTTTGAATATCTACAGGTGAGGTCAAAGTACATGCGATTTTAAACGAATTGATGATTCGAGTTAAACAAACTAATAGTTTAATTTTTCATAAATATAGAGAGAGTGCATTGCTTTACTTCCCTGATGAATCTACTGAAGCCGAGAGATTCAGCATTACAAGCATTTTGGCCCACGAACTTGGTAAACGCATTATAGTAACTTACAAGCATTCATATTGAATGTTACATGGCATCAAATCTACATGAAAACACTTTAAAACAACTTAAAAATGATTTCAACAGCTCATCAATGGTTTGGAAATTTGGTGTCTCCAAGTTGGTGGACTCATGTTTGGTAAGTTCATTAATTGGCTATTCCAGTCCGAAGTAAACCCAGAACTAAATATTCTGATATTTCTGATCTAATACACTCATTTAATTTTGATTGCAAAAGGCTTAACGAAGGCTTCGCAACTTTCATGGCAGCCGAAGGGGTCGAGAAAGTTGCATACGAGTTCCATCCAAAGGAGAGGTTCCTTAACGACGCTACTCAGAGGGCTATGGATTTCGATGCCCGATCTGACTACAGTCATTCCGTTAAAATCGTCGAGGAGGATTGGATTAATAAGAACCCTATGGATTGGTTCGACCGCATGGCTTACGATAAGGCTGGTTCTCTTATCCGGATGATGAGTGGATTCCTCACCCCAACCGTCATGCAGGGTGGGCTCAATAAATACCTCCGAGCACTGTATAATAAAATCCTATAAAACATCTCAAACTTGATTAAAACATCAGAAGATGAACTAAACTGAATTCATTTTTTAGGGAATATACCACAGCAGTGCAGGATAACTTGTTTGAATTTCTCAATGTCGAAGCAAAGGCCAACTCTAAAATTCCGACAGATCTAACCATGAAAGATATCATGGATACTTGGACATTACAACCTGGATTCCCAATTCTAAGAGTTTCTGTCGCAACTCCTACCTCCGTATATATTTCACAGGTCCATTTTATTACCTCATCTGCATGGAGGCTTATTTGGCACCATTATAAGCATATTTTAATACCGGAACTGATTTTAATTCGCTAATTTGCCAAAATAGGAACGGTTCATGAATAACGAGGGCTTATCAACAATCAAACAAGATCTGGGTTTATGGACTATCCCAATGGCAATTGCCACAAAGAGTCAACCAATTGTGAGCAGCACGCAATGGCTCTACAAAGACGTTGCTTTGAAAGCCTTTGCGGCCAACTCGAGCGAATGGCTATTCGTCAACGTTGATGCGACGGGTAAACATTCATATTCTGTCGTGTTTTAATGAAAGGTCAAAATCAAGTCTATTGTATCGCCTTGTTGTTATGAATTACTATTTGAAGGCTTCTATCGGGTGATTTATGACGCACCTTTAACCCAATTAATCTCGGAACAATTACAACTTGATCACACTGTGGTCAGTTCCCTCACTCGGAGCCAACTTATGGACGATTACTTCAACGCAGCTTGGCAGAGTAAAAATATACCATATAAATTCCATGTCCATAAGGATCCATTTGTCTTATACTCCCTATATATAGCTTAGCCAATTATTTCGAGAAAATAGCAATTTCTCACAAAATATAGACTTTTAGAATACGAATTAAAAACTTTTTGATGCTAGAATACGGAAACCTTGAAACTGCATTGAGTCTAGCAACCTTCTTGGGACAAGAACAAGAGATCGTCGTATGGAATACAGTTTTCAACAACTTAAGAAAGCCCTTCAATCTCCTCTCCAGTACTGGATCATTCTACGGAGCCTTAAGGGTTCGGAATAATCTAGTCATTCAATAACAATATTTCATTATGCAAAACGTGTCAATTAATGTAATTATGATCGGGACAGAGCTTTTTACTTCCTCGGATTCAATCCGCAGTTGCATTGACGGGTGGGGTCAATGCTACTTTCGATGCAAAGGCAGGTATGCCCATTATCCGACACCTTCAATTCTTAGACTGGCTTTGCGCCCTTGAAGATCCCGACTGTGCGGCATATTCCGTGGGTCATGTTAATGCGTGGATGAATTCCCCATTTTTCGTAAACAAGTAAATCTCTATGATTTTATTGTGACCCCTTTACTGTGACCCCTCTTAAGATTACTAATCAAAATCCATAATTTATCATAGTATCCCTCGGGATTTCAAACCCGTCGTATACTGCTCAGCAGTTGCAAACGGAAATGACGCCACTTTCAATTTTATTAAAGAACGGTACGCAGAAGTTGGCATTACTCCGAAACAACAAGGAATGCTCCTAAATGCATTGGCCTGTACCAAGGAAGTCTCGGTCATGAACTTGTATGGCTAACGAATTTAAATACCTACTTTGCTACTAAATCTTAAAAGGCAGTTTTTAAAACATTCGGGCTATGTAACGATGTAATTAGGTTACTGGAAGGAATCCTAAGAAACGATTTCTACCTAAAGGCCTCCGATAAAGCGACAATAATGCAACGACTTGCTATGAATCCTTTGGGAAGAGGACAGTTGCTTCGATTCCTCCGAAGCAGTACCGACTTACTGATGGCAAACCAGCTTACAAGCGGTGTTATCAATGCCATTACTTCATTAAGCAATTACATTAGTAGTGACAGCGAGCTTCAAGACGTAAGTTCCGAACAATGTTTTACATTCCTATCTTGCATCATTATTCATTACAAAACACTATTGAATAGTATTAATGAATTCCTGCTTTTTTGAACGATAGGTCAATGCTTATCTGCTAGAATATCCACAACTAGCGTTATCGAGTCCAGCAGCCAAAACTGCTATTGACGCTGCGTTGGCCTTGATTCAGAAAAATATTGAATGGGTAAACGAGTTCGGTGGTAATGTGCGGGATTTTGTTAGTAACTAAAAACAAAATTACATGTTATTTTTGTCACACATTTCTGCATGTATCAAACAGGTTACTAAACAATAATTAACGTTTAGACAGCCTTTAAATAAATAAATGACGAATAATTAAACCTCATATCACAAAACATGACTTTCGCCTTGTCACATAATATTTCTAACACAGTTATGCATGTATATTCTTTAAAACGATTGATGCACACAATAAGACAATCCCTAAATAAAATAATCACTATACTCCACAAATAAGTTTAGATTTCTTCAAATCGGACTGGATTTATTGTTTCATTTTCACAGGTTTTTTTTATATAAATCAACAAATCTCACACATTGAACCTTTTCATAAAGCAGCGGAGTAAAAAATCGAACATGCTTTCAGTATTTTTATACTTCCAATGAAAAAGATTCACAACATTTAAAGTTTAAATGACAACTATCATTGCATCAAGGTTCCCTGTGATCTTTTTATGTACTTACGTGCAATAAACGGTAATTACAAGTTACAATAATTTTTTGAGAAAAACACCACAGTATAGATGGGATGATCATCAAACGTGCCTTGATTTAGTAGTCGTCGTAGTCGTAATTGAGGTCTAAATCATCTAGTTGGAGGTTTTGGAAATCTACCTTGTACCGAAGTAGTCCTAAAAGAAACAAAACATTGGTTCGAGATTAGTACATTGAAAATCCTCAACTGATTTAACACACAAAATAAAACTACCTAGTAGCAGGGTAATAATCAAACCAAATAACAAAACATTAAATGAGCTTTATAAAAAAGTGAAACCAAATGCCGACGTTCGTGCAAAATAGTGCAACTTAAAACTGTTTACAAAAATACTAATACCGAAATCAAAACTCAAACTAAAAATTAACAACATATCCAGCAAAAATGTAATTAGTGGTCAGGCAAAAGTAACGCTGACCAATGCTATGAAACACACACAATTTAGAATCTAAACGACTCCCTAACCCTCTTAACTCAGCAGAACATGACCCATCTGAACTTAATAATCATCCAAGTCAAAGTCGTCTAACGGGTCGTCTGCTTGTAACGATTGGAAATCCACTTTGTAGCGTAACATCCCTATTATATCAATATAAATGTAGGAACGCACGGCTCCGCATTTTTCCATTTGCAGGTTCCATTTATCATCTAATACCCACAGTCGTACCACTCGGAGATACACATTCTTGAATAAAATAGAGCAGTTACAAATATACTATTACTAACGACTGCCGTAACAGTAACCGTACTAAAGCCAAGAAGTAGGAAAACGAATGTGAAGTAGATTCTAATATCAACCCCATCCAAATCACCCTTAACTTGCATATGACAATCCATGTATCATTTAGTTTAATCGTCCCAATGAGAAGACTTCGTGATAATATTTCTTACCTCCGATTCCTCCGAACCCTCTTACAAACTGAGACCCTTCTTGAGACTTGTCTGTAATAATTTCTAGTGTAGCTCCGAATGATTTGTAGTTATTGGCTATCCATTCAAGGAAGGGTGTGCATTCCACAAGTTCCAACTCCACGCCCGTCTGAAAGCCACAATTTTATTTTGTTTAATTTAGTTTCCCGACAGTACAGGTCTTTTTAAATCTCAAAATACCTATCTATAGATAAGATATTTCATAAAATTTAAAAAATTTCCTCAAAGACCTGCTCTAAATTCTTGTCATGCCTAAGGCCTAACAATATTTTAATGATTTATATTCTTGAGATTGCCCTACTTCGTCTTCAAGTGTCCCTGTGACAAAAATTGAGTAAGACTTACCTGACGACTTAAATCCATCCTTTTCATTACCTCAATCCAAAAAATTAATTTTTAAATACAAATTCTAATCCAATAAAATTTTCAACAAAATCACATAAGAAGACTGCAATTCTATCGTACAATTACTTATTCAAAACATAACATCCGCAATAAGAATAAACATTTTACTTGCTAAGAACTCTATATTTGACCTCCGTACGTTAATTCAAGTAGCCTTTCCGATAAATCCGATCTGGCTGATACAGTGCTACCACAATATCACGTACTGTGGTCAAATTCTAGAAGTAAATAAATAGTTAAGCAGTTCACCTCTTTGTCAGAGAAATGGGATTTGTCCTTCTCTTGTTCTGGGGTCAAGTGAAGGATATTCTCAACGGCTGACGCATGGTTCTTCAATACGTATCGCTGAATATCTAAATTCTCCCAGCAGATCAATGTCTCCACAGAGCCAAGCTCTAAGGCTTTTAAGGTGTCTTCTACCCCAAAACAGTATTTTCCTGTATCCTGACTGATTTCATCGAAGTAGCGACCTAAGCAATAACATAATATATTATATTTACTACAAGTATTAAATTTAAATTGAAATTAGAATAAAATTATTTACCAATCAATTTCTTTTCTTGAATGAATTTGACGTTCTGCAGGGACTCAGCAGCCAGCTCAATGGCTTGATTGAAACCATTTTCTCCGCCATATGAAACATCAACTAATTTGATGATTTTGGCTTGCAACCTCTATAATTAGTTCGGAATAGACTGGTAAAGTACGTCATTTATATATCCTCACAATTTTCGAATATGCGGTGAATAAAGTGGCCTTACAGGGTCGAACATGTCCGATTGACTCAATTCAGTTTTGAAATCGGCGGAACCAGCCAATACCATGCCGGATATGTTGGGCTTATCGTTCGTTATGAATAACTGGGTTGCTACTTCAGCTACTTTTCGTACGTAATTGTGTCGCTTTTCCATTCTCAATCGAGCGAATCGAAGGGCTGACTGACCACCACGACCTGTATGAATTAGACAATAATACATGCGATTTAGTTAGTTTAGTTACGTTAATGGGCATAAGACTGGAAGTATTACAATACATTTTATAAATTATTTATAGTACCGTGCTTTTTAGGAAGATCTACATTAAATTTATGGAGAACTTCCCTTGTGTTCCCTTGTAGAGTTCCAAAAAGGGCACCGTTACCATCCATAACGATGAAGCCGAATTTGTTGTCATCCGCAAGGAGGGCTGTAAGGGCTTCCGTGTGGAACTTATTGTCACACAAGTAAAGGGAAGTATTGATTGGTTTGAATGGTTCGAAGTCAATGTTTACTTTCTTTTCCTTTCCTTCGTCAGTGACTATTGTACCGCAGTAAATCACAAGCCCATTGGGGTTTACTAAAAGCACAGGATAAAACATTTTTTGTAAATTATAAAAATGTATACTACATACATAGTGATAGTATTAACAATGGTTAAATGATTTGGCTACCTTTTGTATAAAGTTTGAGCTTCTGCTGGACCGAGGTAATGGCACCGAGAACAGATAGCCTGTTGACTCGGGACTTGATATTGGAAGCTGTTCCGAATTCATCCGCTAACATTTTACTTACTCTAGAAATTTGGTCCTTTGGTGGAATAATTAGGGATATCATGCTTGTTCCGTTCCTATGTTTTAAATACAATAAATTTAGCAAGTGTACACTGACTAACATTACAAATACAGATAATTAATTTTTACCCTCTTGCTTGCTCCAAGCTTTTGATAAGCTTTTTAATTTTCCACATCTCAACATTTCGGTCAGCGTCCGAAGACCCGTCCGACTGGTAGCTTGACATCCTGAAGACTTTCAATCCCTTCGGTAGGGGGTCCCGATGCCTTTATAGGATTGCTGGTTCAGGGAGTATGATACAAAGTTAACCTATAATGAAATGAAAACACCTTGAATAAATAAAAACAATTAGGATTTGACTTAGAATAAAAGAATAATTAAAACGGTATGCTGTAATACTGTCAACTGTGCTTTCTACTGAAAAAAGTTTCCTGTATTGGTTTCCAAATGACTTTATATTCAATATACACCATCCATGCCCATATGCCAAGAAATTGAATTGGAGTTGTTTGTAATTTCTACATTCTAAATTCTTCTAACGAATAGCCAGGCGCCCTCAGCAGACACTCAACATTAGCTAATTTAATTAGCTACTCTACTAACCCAAAACTAAAACCCAAAGCACAAAGCAAAGTCAAAAGTAAGTCCAAACTCCAAACTCTGATTATGG
The DNA here is from genome assembly GCA_906901685.1 of Desoria tigrina. Lineage (NCBI taxonomy): Eukaryota > Metazoa > Arthropoda > Collembola > Entomobryomorpha > Isotomidae > Desoria > Desoria tigrina. The sequence continues at coordinate 1,092,647 of CAJQTU010000010.1, read as the reverse complement.
ATTATGACTTAAATTGCTTATTCATTCGACATTCAGTATTTGATATTTTGTTTTTGATATTGTGTATTTATTGCATCTAGAGTTAAAGTATGAAGTATGAAGTAGGTTCAAACTTTCACCAGTCATAGTCATCAGTTTGCTTTGCAGTTTCAGTCAAATCAAATCACAAATAAATACTTTTTTTGGACTAACTACACACTACAAGATTTCTCGGAGAGTGGAGAGGCCAGAGCAGAGGCCAGCAGAAATCAAACAGACCTGAGATGGCTGAGATTGAGAACACGTAAGAATTTTTTACTTCACTCACACGTATTGACGTATTATTAATTAATTATATATTCATTCGATAAATCGATTTCAATTCACAATTAATTCAATGAATGGAATGTGAAACTGATTCTGCATTTGCATTCTGTGTTCTGTTCTAAAAATTACTGAAATTACGATTACTTCATACTTTCAGTAGGAGCTAAACCGCTGATTTCAGCTGTTTCAGATCTGATTTCAGCGGAGCTGAATTCGGCCGATTCAAATCTAATATCAGCCGAGTCGGCTGAATTCAGCTGAGTAGAAATAAAATAGCGGGGTTACGCCGGCTATAAATAAAGTGGCTAGGTCCACTGCGCCGAACGATCGAATTATAATTCTATAATCGCGGACGTCGGATTGCATTGGATTTGTACATTCATACTCTCATGAGAGTTTGTTTATCAGACAGCATTTGATTTTTGTTACGATCAATATTAAAATTAATCCCCCGCGGGGGACCAATCTATATGTTAAGTTAACGACAGGAGGGGGGGAGGGGCAGGGGGGGGGGGGGTGCATATTTTGTATTTATACGGAAATGTTAATAGTATGGAGTAGGCGAGACGGATGGAGGTATGGCAAATTGTGGAGGGTCATGGGTCATTCATTGCACATTGTTAATCGTTGCTGTATCACAATCAATAATGCTTAAAACATAATTTAGAACATTGAAAAATATTTTGAATCGATTCAGAACTATTTAAAATGCATTCAAGATATAGAAATTGAAAACCATAAATCATAATCAAGAATGCATTCAAAATTATTTAAAATTTACAGATTTTTAATACATTAAAAATTATTCTAAAATATATTCAAAAGTTTTTTAAAATACATCTAAAGTATTTTAAAATACATCAAAAGTATTTTAAAATAGATTCATATTTTAAAATACATTCAAAATAATTCTAAAATATATTCAAAAGTTTTTTAAAATACATCTAAAGTATTTTAAAATACATCAAAAGTATTTTAAAATAGATTCAAAATTATTCTAAAATAGATTCATATTTTAAAATGCATTCAAAAGTATTTTAAAATATATTCAAAAGTATTTTAAAATATAGTGAAAAGTATTTTAAAATACATTCAAAAGTATTTTAAAATATATTCAAAAGTATTTTAAAATATAGTGAAAAGTTTTTTTAAATACATCAAAAGTATTTTAAAATACATCTAAAGTATTTTAAAATACATTCAAAAGTATTTTAATATATATTTATATTTTAAAATGCATTCAAAAGTATTTTAAAATATATTCAAAAGTATTTTAAAATATAGTGAAAAGTATTTTAAAATACATGCATACTTTTGTATTTAATAATATATTCAAAAGTAAAATGTATTGGAAATGATTGAAAGTGCTTTGCTAAGTAGTTTAAGTACATTCAAAACGAAAATCATGATTTTAAATGCATTTAAATAACAATAATAAATGCATTTTAAACCATTCACAGTACATTAAATTAAACTCTATTATAAATACATTTACTAACATTTGAAAAGCACTCACATACTATTTTAAGCACATCAACAAACACTTTTAGAAAATTCGAAGTTATTAAATGCTTGTTTGAAAACATTTTAAAATGCATTCAAAATTATTACAACAGATTAAGAAGAATTTTTTTAAAAAGTATTTGAATAATGTATTTAAATTGCTTTTGAAGTACTTGAAATGCATTTTAAAGTTTTTAAAGTGTATTGTTAAAGTGTTTTAAATACATTCAAAATGATTAAAAATACGTTTAGAGAAAAATTACTAATTATTAAAAATTAATCAATTATTTAAAGTGCATTCGAAACAAATACATTTTAAACTATTAGAAATACATTTGAGAGTATTAAATATTTGAAATACTTTCGATAATATTTAAATACATTTTAAAGTATTTCAATTAAAATTCAAAATGGATTAAATAGCTACTGTTGACCAATTAAAACCCACACCACTGTAATAATAATGAACAATATTAGACCGTATAAAACCATTTTTGCTTGATTAGAGTTGATTAAGATTGTACGGGGCACGAGAAGTGTGTCCCTTAAAAGGTGCCCCCTGCCCCCTACTTTGCCCATCTATGAATCCATCATGCTAAAGTGTTAGAAGGGGGATTGAATTAGGAAAATGGATTAATTACGACTCTCGAACGAAGGTTTAGTGAACCTGTCGTTGGAGATTAAAAACTGCAAAAATATAGGCCACAATCATTCAAAACATCATAACGATCATTTTGAGCTTTTTGAAGTTGGAAATAGAGACGGCTAAGACACTTATCGCTAGAATTCTCGAGTCGGCTATATTTTAGGCGTAATGATGATTAAATTTACTTATAACGGTATAGACCCCTATCCCAAGCTGTAAAAATAAGGCGATACATCCATTTTATTAAAAAATTCCGGCTCTTTCCAATGGTAAATAGCTCTAAGGTGGTCAACTAATACTTCGGTTGATATAAATCTTCAAAGTTTTACTCGGCTGATTACAGCGGAGTCGAAGCTATTTTCAGCTGTAATACAAAAATAAAATAATATATTTTATTGAAACGGCTGATTTCAGCCGAGCTGTGGCTGAATCAAGCCGTTTCAACTCCGCTGAAATCAGATCTGAAACAGCTGAAATCAGCGGTTTAGCTCCTACTGACTTTTAAAATTTGAAGACTCCCCTCTTCTCTGCCTTCCCTGGTGCCTGATCCGGTCTATGTGCTATGAATTCGAGGTTAATTATTAATTAACCACTAATTGATTGGGTGAAAAATTAAAGATGAGTGTAATATAATTGTAATATAGTATGTGAATATACGGAAACTCGCAATTCCTTCCTCATAAACAATATTGAATGTATGCAAGGTTTTTGATTTGAACTCAAAAGTCTCTCTGCTTTTTACTCTTATAGGAAACTCCTAGAAGAAGTACATAAATGATCTTCTTGTGGAGAAAGTGAGGCTTTTCAACTCGTGACACGTGGAGCACTTTTACACACTCTTCTCGTCTCCTCCATAGATGACCCTACCCCATACGACTAAATCCTCCTTTGTTCATCGTTCAGCCATAGAATTTGTATGAAAAACATGCGATATTCCTATCATATTTAACTTTAATTGTAAATGTAACTTTTTTAACTGTTGGTTCTTGCATTATTCGCCAAACATTTCAATGATAATAATGCCTTGGAATGCTACCCGCTTCCCCTGGGAAAGTTATGCCATTGCCAGATCGTGGTGGTAGTGGCTTAGGGAGATAATTTGGATGCAATAATTTTCAAGATTGAAATTTCTAAAATAAAACCATGAAAAATTGAAATCAAACTCAATAAAATGCCATCACATTTGGATTGCAAATCGACATGGACAACAACTTTGTCCGAATTTTCGAGAGAACAAATTGATTAAAAATATGAAATCCTAAAAATTTTCTCATTTATATATAAGGAGAGGAGGGCCAGGGCGTTATTAAAATAAAAAAGTCACTATATACTATTTTAATAGAGCAGAATAGAGTCAGTCAACATTTGACATTGTATGACTTTAACGGTGTCGCGTTACTATAAAATAGATTATGAAGCAGAGAGCAGGCCATTTCCTATTCAAAAACTCTAAAATTTACTTCTGATTTTGACAACTTCTATAAGACCTTCCAGTCGAGTAAGTAATGATGACAACATGACATGAGAGGTACCAATAAAGGTTACAAAATTGTAACTTGTAAATTTTTCTAAATTTTTAAAAGGATTTAGAAGATAATTAAAAAGTTGATGGCTCCAAAAGCAAAAGCAAATATATAATATAATAAAAGGATTAACAAAATTGCCAAAACCCCAATTCAACACAATAATTGCCTTTTAATTTCCTGCATTTTAATAAGAACTGCAAAAGGTATTTACTGTGCGTAATTAGCAGGGATCGGATATTTACATATATGTGACTTTCTCAATTTAATCCGTATCGATGGCAAACCCCCCCACAAGTTCGAACCACACCCCCAGGACCCCAAAAATCCAAAAATATTTTTACATATTTTTTTGTATTTTGGGGTTTTAGTAAATAAAAATATTTACTAACATATTCTGGGTTTTAGTACATATTTGTACATATTTCAGGGATTTTGAAGAAATTTTATTTTTTATCCGCATTTAAGGGTAAAAAATAAATTAAAACCACACATTTTTGATAATTTTATCATTAAACCCTACGCAATCAGATCAAGCAATCTAATTAGAATTAATATGATCATGAATTGTAAAAATCTCACGTCTCCCCTGCGTTGCACATAATTTCCGAAGCCCGAATTAAGTGTGGTTTATTTGAATATATACTTTTTCTTGCAAATATTGATTGCAAATTATTTTCCTAGTTAGTTGCTATTAGTCTAACAGTTTTCTGTTAAAAACCCGTTCAAAATGCCAAAAGTAAAAGGCGACAAATCTAAACTCCGCAAAACTTGGCTGGAAGAGCTGCATCTGACCAACGTAATGAAAGTGGATGGACTGAAGACAGTTTGCTTGGTGAGTTTTGGTTAACGCTTGTGACCTCATGTTCAATTTCAAATTTTAAATTCAAAATTATACTTGCTTTGATGAATTGGCTAACCTTTTCTGTAGGCTTGTGCAACTGGATTCACCTTCAATCAGAAAAGTGAAGTCCAGCAACATGTCCAAACATCAAGACATAAAAAGAATGTACAGAAATTTCTAGCCCTACCTGAAAAACAATCTTTGCTTGTTGAAGCATTTAATGCTAACACTAACAAGAACAAAGCATTTCACGAAGACGTCTGTCGCTTGTTCGTGTCTGCTGGAATTCCGTGGTCTAGGATGAATATCCCTTGTGTCCGAACCTTTTTCGAAAAATATACTGGCAAGGTGCTACCCGATGAATCGACAATACGGAAAAATTATTTGCCGAAATTATACTCCGAGGTACGTATATCAAAATTAATGCAAACAAATTATTTTGTATGTGTTTGTTGAACATTTTTTACATTTCGTTTTTACTAATTTGTGCCAATTTCATTTTTCAAAAGACGATGCAAGCAATGCGTAATGAAATCGGTTCCGATCCCATTTGGCTATCTATTGACGAAACGACTGATAAATGCGGAAGGTACATTGCAAATGTTCTTGTCGGCGCACTGAGAAAAAACAAACCTTCAGTACCCCACATTTTGGCGTGAAAGGTCATGGAACGGACAAACAACTCAACAATAACGAAAATGGTGCTAGAAACTGCGTAAGCCATTTGTTTTCAAAGTTATTAAAATGTTTTAAATCATTCCAATGCATTAAAATGTGCTTTAATTGTAGAAATTCTTTGGCCTGGAAAAACCCAAGAAGAATTCGAACAAAGAGTTTCTGCTCTTTTTAACGGATGGAGTCGCTTACATGCTTAAAGCTGGAAAAAACTCAGCTAACTGTTCATTTCACATTTTTATCGGAAAAATTGAAAGAAATTCAGGAAGCTGGATTATCTTTGAGGCATGCACTTAAACTCTTAAATGACGTGGAAGCAAGATTGTTTACTGTACAGACGGATAGCGGAACGTCTGTGATTCAAAAACTCAAAAAGTCATTTCGAAGAATCCGGACCTTGATAAAATGCAACAGATTTCTGGAATATTGAACGATGATGATGAAATTGAGAATTGCGATTTTATCAGCGGCTACAGTCCATCTGAACTTGCTGCTTTTAAGTTTGCCCCAATTACAACAGTCGACAATGAACGGAGCTTTAGTTTACATAAGCACATTCTTTCAGATTAGCGTAGAAAATTGACTCCAGAAACTCTCGAAATGGAATTAATTACGCATTTTGCTTCTATCGCGTAATTATTAACATCTTACAAATACCTTACTGTTTTTTAGCAGTTTAATGCTGCAATACCTATCTGTATATAACATTTAGTCATAAATTTTACAAGTTCTGGTCATTTTTGAGCTTCAAATACCTTAAAATAAAAATATGTTTTAATACATATTTTGGCGTTTTTTAGTAAATATTAAATACATATTTCGGGGTTTTTAAGAAAATACATATCCGACCTCTGGTAATTAGTAGTCAATATTATTATACCATTCTGGCCTTTATGCTTTAGTTTAGACTTAGGCGACCATAGAAATGGATAATATAATAGAGCAGGGGGCAGGGAGGGGGCACCTATTTTTCGGGTCAGTGTCAATGTGTCTCTGTTGTATGTGTCACTCGAACAAAGTGTCGCTGAGCAAAGTGTCGATATGCGGGCATTTAAAGTGCCTTAAAGTGTCAATATATATATAACAATGAGTCGATATGCATGAAAATCGTCATTTTTATTTCACAAATCGTCAAAAAAGCTCAGCCAATTGCATTAAAATCAAACCAATCGAAGTAGCAATATTTAGGGTCATTGTCCATTCTTTCCATAATTTAATGTTTTTGGCTTTTAATTCTTTTAATAAATAGGCAAGGTATGTCATAGTTAGCCTTTCTCTTCCTTCCTCGCTTAGTATTTACTGGAGCAGTACCATAGAATTGTATAATATAATAGAGCAGTACTGAACTGTCTGCTGAAGCTGAAGCCAGGTCCAGGAATGGAGTCGCTGGTGGAAAAACCGGATAAATAACTCGCGGAGTTTAACATGGTGCACAGTTGCACAGTATAGGGAATCCTCGCGGAGTTTAAAATGGTGCAGTATAGGGAATCCTGGCCTCTCCTCTCTCACACAAGTAAACAACTCGCGGAGTTTAACATGGTGCAGTATAGGGAATCCAGTCCTAGTCCTCTCCTCTCTCACACCTCAGACAAGTCGCGGAGTTTAACATGGTGCAGGATAGGGAATCCAGTCTTCTCTCTCACACAGCACACAGACAACTCGCGGAGACAACATTATTAACATAAAATGCTAATTACCAAGATACCACAAGTCTCTAACCAATTTTTCACCAAACAAGAGCTTCGAGAAATAGCGACTTATATCGACACTTTGCTCAGCGCCACTTTGTCCGAGGGACACATACAACAGAGACACATTGACCGGCACCCCTATTTTTCAGACTATGTGCCCCCTGCCCCCTAGGGGGCACCCGGTGCCCCCAGAGCTGGGGTCAGGGGGCACGGGGGGCACCCACTTAACATGCTCGATGTGTATCAAACTAAATGAGACTTCAACTCAACCCAACTTAAGAACTCAGCCAAGTAATAAGTATTAGGTTTATAGGTTTATTCAATAAACAATTAATTCATAATTACGTCCTAGCATCAAACATTTTCAGATTCGAATTTCAGAACCAATGATCTCTTTTAGCCATCCATTTCATCTGCCTGGATTAGAAGTGGACACCGACCGGTCAATGTGCAATGGGTCAACGAGTCTCTTTTTAGGCCCTCGCAGATAAAAACAGACTATATGATCAAAAATATTCTGTATCTCTTTCATAGATCTATATATTAGTTAAACATAGTATATATAGTATTATTATTATATATCTATGATCTCTTTCTACCAAACTGTCATAAATAATATGTAATAGTTAAGTATTATATGTATAAAAAACGTATCATTACGTATCTTACTAAATATTTCTCAATGCTCCCCTCAGTTGTACAATAATACGGTGCGGATAGACTACCCGACTGCCGACTGATAGACTACCCGACTGCAATCTACCCGACTGCCCAGTGATAGACTACCCGACTGCCGACTGATAGTCTACCCGACTACCGACTGATAGACTACCCGACTGACGACTGATAGACTGCCCGACTGCAAAATACCCGACTGGACTTCATGAAATCATGAAATAGCGACCTGACAGAAAATTTCCCTGAATATAAAATATTAGGAAGGTCATGAGGAGTATGTGAGCCGATTTTGGTTTCATTTAAAGAATTTTTTGGAATTAGAAAAAATTTCAAAGTAAAATTTTTAGTTCAGTCAATGTGACAATATATTGTGATCTAAAAGAAAATGTCTTGGAATAAAAATTACTCGATAGGTCACTAAAAGTATGTATGTAAGGTATAGTGACGTTTAGACCTAGTTACTGCTGTTGAAAAACTACAACAAGATTTTTTTCAATTCAATAAAATATCAAAAACGTTATTTTCAAATGTAAATAAAACAACCGTGATGACTATGTTTTAAAACAACTCAGTTCTTGATGCTTTTTGACACCGGGCAAGCTAGATTTAGGCGTATTTTGGAAATTTGACAAAAGAAATAAAATTCATAATTCCTTCCTACTTTTGATTTCCATGTCATAGCTGTGAAAATTAGATGATCAGCTGACCTTGATTCAACAATTAATTATTATTCTTTTCTTCTTATATTGGTCTAAGATTTCAAATTCTAAAACCACTTTGCCTTCTGTTTAGATTTTAACTCAAATTCAATCACAAGTAACTTTATAGAATCCCATTTTAAACTGTTCTGTCACATAAATAGTACCCGGGCCACTGATTCTTTTGTGGAGTTACTTTTTCATTTTCAGACAGATTACAGACTAAATTATATTTTAATCCAATTGTCAAAGAATTAAAAATTACGGTTTAACTACTTTAATGTTCTATACCAATTTGAACTTCAGACTAACATCAATAGTCAACCCATACTCTTTCTCGAATCAGGAGACATTCATCTACCTAGCCTCCCTTAACGGTGGTCTTTATATTATTGGCGATGGGGCAGGTGAGGGTCGGTATTAATAGTCAGTTGCCGTAAATAAATAAGACAAATCCACGTTCCTTGGTAAACTCTTGCATTAAGCATTTATTTAATTCATTATTATCCTATTTAGTGTATGTAGTCCCCATTGTAGTCTCTTTCCTAAATTACTTGTCTCTACCCTTCCTATCTCTCTCTCCTCTTTACTCGTCCAGCTCTCAAAACCTAATAATCTCTCTCCTCGCTTCTTTTGTGTTCCATAATTTTCGTCACCCCTCTTACTCCATAAGTATCATGATTCCTAAGCTCTAAGCTAATTACTAATAGTATAGACGTATCTAGGTTTATATGCATAGTCTCCGAGATACGCTCACAATATAGGAAGACATAGGCAATTGGTACTTAAGTTATATTTAGCTATTATTTCTTTAAAGTCTAGACACAAGAGTTGCTATAATAGCGCAGGTGGTAGAGTGAGGGAGCTGCTACTGCCTGTAGTACGGGGTTCGATTCCCCGAGTACTCTAGGAGTTTTTTTCTGGTGGTATAGTGTAGTGTTTTTTCTCGATTTTTTCCTACGCTCTCTGGCTTCATATAAGTCCAGGGCTAAATGGGTATCACCAGTTCATATCCCCCCAAAGACATTATATTGCTGAGAAGAAAATGTTTTGGTATGATGTCGTTTCATAAAAACTAAAGGTTGCATTGAGACGTTAAAACCCCGTTTTTTTAAGTCTAGACACATAATTTAAAAATGGCACAGAACTGGGAATTCAATTCCTAGTTGACATTTATAACTTAATAATTTATTGACGGTCAAAACAAATTTAGGAATTGATCATCCCTCAGAAATAATGAACATTAATCTTTTTTAAACAGGTTTTATCTGGCTGAAATACAAGATATTGTTGACTTGTACTTGATATGATTTAAATGATTTACAGAATATGTCAATGTTTATATCGTCGTATTTTTTTAAGGCGATAATTTACAAACATTTAATTTGGCGGCAAATTCAATACTTAAATCATCTATATTATGCCAATCTCTGAAAATGAAATACTGAGGGCAGCTGCAGTTACAACTTCGGCAGCCAATTGGACAAGAAGTGGTAATGACTAAACACTTAGTATCAAGAATAATAATTAATTGTTGAATCAAGGTCAGCTGATCATCTAATTTTCACAGCTATGACATGGAAATCAAAAGTAGGAAGGAATTATGAATTTTATTTCTTTTGTCAAATTTCCAAAATACGCCTAAATCTAGCTTGCCGGGTGTCAAAAAGCATCAAGAACTGAGTTGTTTTAAAACATAGTCATCACGGTTGTTTTATTTACATTTGAAAATAACGTTTTTGATATTTTATTGAATTGAAAAAAATCTTGTAGTTTTTCAACAGCAGTAACTAGCTCTAAACGTCACTATACTTTACATACATACTTTTAGTGACCTATCGAGTAATTTTTATTCCAAGACATTTTCTTTTAGATCACAATATATTGTCACATTGACTGAACTAAAAATTTTACTTTGAAATTTTTTCAAATTCCAAAAAATTCTTTAAATGAAACCAAAATCGGCTCACATACTCCTCATGACCTTCCTAATATTTTATATTCAGGGAAATTTTCTGTCAGGTCGCTATTTCATGATTTAAAGTCCAGTCGGGTATTTTGCAGTCGGGCAGTCTATCAGTCGTCAGTCGGGTAGTCTATCAGTCGGCAGTCGGGTAGACTATCAGTCGGCAGTCGGGTAGTCTATCACTGGGCAGTCGGGTAGATTGCAGTCGGGTAGTCTATCAGTCGGCAGTCGGGTAGTCTATCCGCACCCAATAATACTGTACTTTACGTTGGGAATGTTGAGGCGGGCGAGGGAAGAGAACATAGGCAACTTCAATGAGTAGTTCCACTTCAATACAGAAAGAGACAGGCTTTGTTTTGTTTCACGTTTTGGATTGAATTAGTTTTTTATTTTGCATTTTCGTCGATTTAAAATTTGGGTCACTTTTGATTCCATTCCATTAGTTCACAGGTGTGACCTGTCACAATTGTCACACCTACAAATCTAATTTCGTTTCTTCAGCAGTTCACAGTCAACATTTCACATTTAGTTCAAGTTTTAATTCAGACCGAAGTCAGTCGTAGTTTTGACTTTTGATTGAGTTCAGAGTTTGGAGTTGGCAAACTTCTTTCACCACTTAACCACTTTCAACTTCTTTGCACTTCACACTTGCACTGCTCTTCGATTTTTGAGTAAGGTCTAACGTGCAAGGTCAAGGAGTGAGGAGATATGAGCGACCAAGGTAAATGAACTATGAACTAATGTGTAATGAACAACGACAATGACAAATGAATAACAAATAATGAATAATGAATAAAGAACAAAGAATGACAAAAAACGAAAGAACCATGATATGATACACAATAACAAATAACAAATAAAATGTAAAAAAAAGTGAAAAGGCTGAACTGAAAGCATCTTCAATTCTTGCAGATGAAAACCTGGACTCTACAGCAGACGAGTCACTCGCTCAACGACGGACCCGTCGTTCCAGAGGCGATAAGAGTGGCAGAGCCGCTGCTTTGGAGAAGCTAAAAAATCTGAGCGCTCGAGGATCAAAGAATAAATATGAGGTTGGTTCTGTGAACTGTAGAGAAAAACGGCACCCTTTGCCTAATTTTACCGTTTATAGAATGCATTCCAAAGTCAGGATTTAAATTCAGCAACCATTATCTGTATGTTCATACAGGTTGCTGAGATCAAGAACGTATACGATGTTGTAGATGAAGACACCTACTCCAAGACCGTCAATGACAGGCTTAAAGATGATTGGATTGTTGAAGATAGCAAAGGTCTGTTATTTCGAATCTCGAGTGGTATACAAATATCATAGATGTCCATAAAGCGATTGTTGGGGCTCTTGGCTCTTCAAATTTTATTGGTTACAGAAATTAAATTCGATATTTTTCCTACATTCATTAATTCATTGTAGGGGCTGCAATGGGATACTGTGAGACTGGTCACGAATTATTTGATGACGACTTACTTGACGAAGATGACGATGGTGGACGGCGACGCCTTAAATCTAAGGCTAAGAAAGCTAAGCCAACCAAGGAAGAGAAAGAAACCCAGAAAGCTGGTTTCCAATCTGTTCGAGATATGTTGACTAACATGCCTGTAAAAAGAAAGCGCACCGAGGCTGAAAGTTCAAATGCCCCTTTGATGAATGACGATGATATACTGGGTGGTTTGATGCAAGAATTGCATGAAGAGAAGAAACCTAAAACGTCAATACCGAGTGGTGCAAAACTTTTGGAGCGGACTAAAGCGGCGGAAAAATTCATCTCAGCTGGAAAAATTAACGAAGAAAACCCATTTTCCAACTCGCCGAAAATTACCATGAAGAAAAAGTTTCAGGCTTTCAAAGTAACTGAACGTCCGATTGTCAAGGAGGAACCGATTGAACCCTTCCTTCCTGAAGATGATTTTATCGATGACTATACGGCACCATTTGAAGACCAGGCAGCAAGTGAAATAATTGAAGACTTTTCGGAAAAGATGATGGCAGCGGCTGTAAAAGGTGAAGCTGAAGCAATCAGTAAAACTGCAGTGGACACGAAGCCGTCAAAAGCAGAATTACAATTACAAGAGGTAGAAGATATCGAAACATACCGAACAGTTGGAGCGGGTACTGAAAAGACGATAAGCAGCTTAGAAGAGAATGAAGTTAAGTGTATGACAGAAGGAACTTCAGATAAAAATAGAGTAAGATAAATATGAATACAAACTTAATTTTACTGTGTAATATACTGAATGCAGATGATAATAATGTGCCCTCATATGATTCCTTAGCTTCTCAATTTTTACTGGTTTGATATCTATGAAGAGCCGAAAAACCCAGGAACTTTATACTTGTTTGGAAAGGTACTTGCTTCTACAGCAGGTACCTATCAAAGTTGCTGTGTCATTCTAAAAAATGTTGAACGATGTTTGTATTTGCTTCCTAAAGAAACGGTAACTTTTAAGATGAAATTTAAGAATACGTGTGCCAACTACCAACTTGTTATTTGACCGTGTTTATTTTTTACAAATAGGATGAAGATGGCAAAGAAATAGCATTTGTGGATGTCCATGACGAATTTGACATTATTGCTCCACGGTATAAAATCTGTGCTTTCAAAGCGAAACAAAGCAACAAAAAATATTGTTTCGATGTAGCCGATGTGCCTTCACAGTCAGATTACTTGGAAGTTCGATATTCGGTACCGATTAATCAATAATATTATATTAATTATATTATTGTACAATCAATTATATTGCATTGTAATAAAACTCCCTACGAACAGTTGTGCTAGTGTTGGTTATAGATAATCTCGTAATATATTACATTTTTGTGCATTTGGTGTTTATATATTTCAGGGAAGTTTACCAGCCCTTCCTGAAGATCTTAGTGGTCGTACGTTTTCTAGAATTTTTGGTGCGTCTTCTTCACTTCTTGAGAATTTGCTTCTTGAAAAGAAATTGAAGGGTCCCTGTTGGCTTCATATAAAAAACCCAATACAAGTTGAATCCGGGCAGCAGCAATCTTGGTGTAAAATTGAGGTGAATTTTAATTGAATTTAATCGCTGATGTGATGACTACCATTATAAATGTAAATATTTATTGATAGTTCTCCTGTCAAGTAAATGACATGATACTTCACCCAGACAAGGACAAATTATCACCCCCTCCTCTTGTTGTTGCATCCTTGACCGTGAATTCCGTGAACGATGCTAACAGCAAACGCGACACTATAATTTCCATGAGCGTGGCTGTTAACAAAGCATATAATATGCAGTCTGCTGTATCGTCTCAAGGATTGTTCCATGATAGTTTCTGTTGTAAGTTAACCATTGTTGTAGGCTACAGAATTCGATTTAGAGGATATAGTAGTTTTGATAATTTAATTATTTTTTTTTACTTAGTACTAAACAAGCCTGTTGGTGAAGTCTGGCCGTTCGACGTAGATAGAATTTTGAACAAACAGACTAGCAAAATGGACTCAGAGCGAAGTATGCTTGGCTGTTTCTTAGCTAAGATACAACTATATGACCCGGATGTTTACATAGGACACGATATTAACCTAGACTTAATGCTGCTACAACTTTGGAACCATAAGGTCCCACATTGGTCGCGTATTGGTAGATTGAAGCGCTCTTCACAGCCGCAGAAGGTACAGTTGATAGTACTATTTAAGTATCAAATTCTATTGGAATATAATATTATGACATGCCGACATCAATTCATTTTTATACTGCTAGGGTTCCAAAATGCCGGATTCAAAGGCAGCATTCGCTGGACGACTTGTGTGTGATGTAAAAATATCAGCAAAGGAACTGATAAAGGCTCGATCATTTGATTTGTCCAGCCTTGCTATGCAAGTTTTGGGCATGAAAGAGGATCAAGTGATTTCTTATACCGGAACAGAGATGCGTCAGTTGTTTGAATCTTCGGACGGCATACAGCATCTCAGTAATTGGGGAATGAGTCAATCTATTTTAAATATTAGATTAGTTAATGAATTGCAAGTTATGCCCTTGGCTCTTCAAATAACTGCAGTCGCCGGTAAGTATCATTCCGTTGCAATGTAATGCTAACATTTGAACACACAACTTAAACTTAAACCTGTTACACATATGTTGTTAGGTAATATATTATCCCGGACTCTGTTGGGTGGCCGCTCAGAGAGAAACGAATTTCTGCTCTTACACGCATTCCATTCTAAAGGATATATTGTACCTGATAAAGCAAAATTCAGTAAGCGTTTCAAGCAGGAAAATAATGAAGACACATCAGAACAGGGAAATCCTCAAGATCAAAAATCCAAAACATCGGGCCCCTCATACCTTGGTGGATTAGTGTTAGAACCTAAAAAAGGATTCTATGATAGCTTTATTGTTCTCATGGATTTCCTTTCCCTTTATCCCTCAATCATACAAGAATACAATATATGCTTCACAACTTCAACGTCGGATGAAAATAAAGTCAACTCGGTTCGCGGTATATTACCTGAAGAGATTCGTAAGCTGGTAGAGAGTCGAAGGGAGGTGAAGAAGTTGATGCAAGCGGAAAACTTGCCACAGGAGTTGAAACGACAGTATGACATAAGGCAAATGGCCCTCAAATTAACAGCCAACTCGATGTATGGTTGCTTGGGGTTTAAAAACTCGCGATTTTATGCAAAAGATCTTGCAGCTTTGATTACAGGTACGTAATTGTAAACAACGGCATGTGTATTTAGTATTTAGATATTTATGGAGAAATTAATTGTGACTGTTAATAGGGAAAGGTCGTGATATTCTGTTGAAAACGAAGGAGACTGTTGAAAAACTGGGATTTGAAGTAATTTATGGAGACACTGATTCATTGATGATAAATACAAATACCCAGGACATCCAAAAAGTTTATCAAATAGGAAACAAGATTAGAACAGAAATAAATCGCATGTACAAACTCTTGGAATTAGAAATCGATGGAGTATTCCGATTTTTATTGCTTCTGAAGAAAAAGAAATATGCAGCCATGCTTTACAAGGAGAAGCCGAATGGAGGTAAGATGGTTTTATCTAATATATTTTTTACTTTTATTGCGGTTATTATTGATAACCTTGAAACTTGCTGGTATAATTAGAAGCAGAGACCACGATGGAATTAAAAGGTTTGGACATGGTTCGTCGTGATTGGGCTCCCGTTGCTGCTACAACTGCTAGATCCATACTTGATGAGATAATGACCGAACAACAACTAGACGACAAAATTTTCAAAATTGTAAAGATCCTGGGCGATAAAGCTGATGAACTCAGGTCTGGAAGCGTTCCCATCAAAGAACTTTTAATTACTAAACAACTCGCAAAAAATCCAGAAGATTACAAAGGCCGGCAAGGGTTACATCATGTTGATGTTGCCCTACGCATGAATAGCAGTGGAAAACTCCAAAAGAAATTCAAGAATGGAGATACAGTTTCATATCTTTTCTGTACTGACACCAAGCCTCATCATCCAGCCGAGCTCATGGCGAGCAAAGTTAAATCTGCACCGTTGGAAGTGAAGACTGATGTTGAGGATGGAGCTCCGCAAAAATTAGAGGAAGTTATACTGGAACCTGATCCAGCGTACTATTTAGCACAGCAATTACATCCTGTTGTATCTCGTATCTGTGAGCCCATTCCAGGGCTTGACGGAGCACGAATTGCTGAAGCTCTGGGAATGGACCCAGCGTCGTATAAAAGACGTCGGGTCCCTGAAGAAAGTCGTGAAGATAGGGCCTTAGAAGAAATATCCGAAGCCGAGAAATATAAAGAGTGTGTAAGGTTTTCATTCAGTTGTCCGAATGTGGATGGTTGTCAGGAACAGATAACCTTGGACTCTCCATTTACGGAAATTGTAAGAAAATTTATCTAACGGGCTTTAAAAATTTTAACCGAGGCGAACGTTACGAATGAGAAACGGTTCTCGAATTCATGTCTTTTGTGTAAATTCAAGGATGGAAATCTGGTCTGTACTCTATTAAGATGTCGGAAATGTTCTAAGTCCCTCTCCACAAGCAATAGCGTTGCTCACATTTGTAACCGACTTCATTTGTTTATTAGAACATTCATAGAAAAATATTATCAGGTTGGTACGGTTTTTATAATAATTATTATAAATCCAACTCGATGGTTTTGGTACGAAGAGAGCTGATTATGTATTATAGACTAATTCAATATTAATTTTAAAAGGGCTGGTACACGTGTGAAGATCCTGGCTGTAATAATCGTGAACGAGCAATACCTCTTCATCTCGAAAGAGGTTATCCCTTATGCCCATGCAAGCAAGGTGTTCTGATGAAAGAATATTCTGATTCTGACTTACATAAACAACTAAACTATTTGTTGTATGCATTTGATGTTGACAAACGTATGGAAGAACTAACGACTGAGAACAAGAGTATGTTATATATATCATATCTATCTCGTGAATACTTACAATGAAATTAATACTGAGCTACAACAAAATTGTTAACTTATTTTTTCTATTTCAATATAGTGAAAGTTGAGATGGTCGAGGTACCACAAGACTGTAAAAATGCGCTGGATCGGCTCAAAGTGCTGGTAGCAAAGCAACTTCAGAATTCCTCTTATTCTGAAATTCGACTGGGCTACCTATTTATGGACCTTATACCTCCTAATGCTTTCAGTTTCCAGAGCAAGGACAGTTTTGAATAACAATCATATGTTATTTTTCCATCACGATGTTACTAATCATAATCATGTTAAATTCTGTCAATAGTTAAAATATATAAGGTGACTGAACATCGGTTAGGCTACAGCTTAAAACGGAACATATATTATATTATAAACATTTAATAAAAAATAAAAACTCGTCGGTGTTCTAAAAGTTCAAATGTAAATGCTGTTATTTTTGGTGAGACGATAAATACTCAAACAGTAATCATCGCTTTTCGTGTCAAAAATTAGATAAATGTCTCGGGTACAGCTCAAAAAATTGGTGTTCCAAAAATAGGTATCGGTGACCCGTGGGGGTTTTTTGAAGTGGTCCTATTTAAGCGTTGCTAAGGGGGGTGCCCTTTCCTCCATAATAACAAATCCCCCAGAAGTGAGGAGAATTTTTTAGAGGCAAGTGATCCAACCTTGTAAATGAATCTTTGTCGCTAAGGATTTAGGGCCTTGCTATATGCATTTTTCACAAATTGAATGTTTTCTTCTAAAATCTATGATTTTTAATCGGGAGAGCCTTGGTTCTGTAGTACGGAGATTGTTGGCATAGCTTCTAAGTTCTAAGCTTAATATCAAAATCATAGTAAGGTTTTGAATGGAACTCTTACATTATTTCCAAGCGAATGCACTTCTTTTCGGTAGATCTAATCTAACCCGATAGAGAACAATGGCTGGCCCAGAGGACGACAAACTAAAAAAGAGTGGATCCCCCGGTGGCAAGAAGAAAGGCAAGAAAGGAAGGCGACGGAAGAAGAAAGAGCCTCGCTGTCCCATCAAACGCCGGAAGAAGGGTTCGTCATATAATACAACTTTCTCTACCATTCAATAGACATTTTTTTTTAGTAATAACGACAATTCCATTTTTTGTATGAATATTCCTACGAAACTTTTTGCAACTTTCTCCAGACTGGCAATGCTAGCAAAATTGCAAATATGCTAACATAATATTATTCTGAATTTTGTAGCGGTGAAGCGGAAATGCATTGACGTCTTGGCTGCAGCTGCTGTTCTCAATTCCTACTACGTTTGTCACGGAGTCCAAGATATGCTCCGATTCAGGAAGTTCATTTGGAAGAAAAAGAAGAAGGGAAAGTAAGAGACAGCAGACTTTGTCCAAAAGGCTCTTGGAAATCATATACTTCACTCCTACTTACTACATCATGTTTCAAAATTTCAAACCTTCGAATTCTGTACTCAATCTCTAATAGTCTAACTTAGTATACTTGGAATGTCGAATAGAAAAATGCTTTAAATTCAAATGTTCACAATTCTAGCATTCTAGAGAAATTCAAACAACATAACCATTAATACAACGATAGATTAGCATCTACAAAAAGATCTCCTGTTTTATTGAGTCTCCATATTCATAATAATTGCAAGTAATTCTCGATAATTCCCCTTCAAAAATCTCTTTTAAACATTAAAATGTGCTTTACATGCGTCATATACGTTCGCAAGTATGTAATTACTTAACACTAGAAATTATTACTATATTCTCTTTTACCACCGAGTTATTCGTTTGAGTTTCGTCTTCTGCCTGAATACACAATCAAACTCCCGAACTACTTATATAAGAATAATACTGAAAAGTATAAAGTATGTTGTGTATTCATAGGGAATTCAATAAAATAAAGTAACAGGTAAAAACGTAACAGTAAAAAACAGGTAAGTAGTTCAAACAGAGTGTATGACAGCGAGTTCGATAAGCACAACTTATTAAGTAATTACAAATCCCATTCCAAAAAATGGACAAGAAATGAGCGAGTACAATGTATTGACATTAATGCGTTGCCTTTTCTATCTAGGAACAAGTGATCCCGACTAGTCTTGATGCATTAACTGCTCTTTGGATAATTATTACAATTCTTTGATTTAACTGACAATAAGGAAAAATTAAAATACCGCGGAAGCGTTTGGATAGGATAAATTTCAGTCAGATATACAACGGAAAGGTACTAGAAATTCAAGGTTTGAATAGAGATCAAGTAACAAGTTCTCAATAACACGGTATTGTATTTGGGAATGGTGACTTGATTTTTTTAAGTAGGTGTGTTGTATTTTAAGTAATCTTAAAGTTATTTCAAAAATTTAAAACATATTTCAGTAGTATGAGAGTTCTGACTGATATTTAGTTATTGTTGCAGCATCTTTTGTAAGTATGGGTCAAAAAATCTCATTTATTTGCCTACATACTTCTCTTATAGTATATCTCTTCTCCCCTCCTCATCCTTAAAAGTATAATGACTTACGTTGAGCATGAAGTTTATGTTTAACATTATTATAATCAATCGTAGTAAATTACAGTGACACAAGTCATCCACAAGGTGAAGGTATAACCGCTGTCATTAAATTATAGCCTTCAATTTTCTTATATACAACAGACAGTTCATTTTTTAGGGAGTGGTAGTCGATTGCAATATAATACTTGTTGTAATATATAATCATCACACTGCAAATACTACAGTCCTAACGCTTGTGGACAGCCACTCACTAGTCTAGTTTCAAATTCGTCGTTTCTAAACGGAGACTCACAAAAAGAAAACATCGTCATAGGAAACTTCGAGATGCAAAGACCAAAAAGTAAATCGACTGTCTCTATAATCTAGTCTGAGAGTGAATGAATTAACGTTGCCCACTTCTTGGAATGAGGAAATTGAGGTTGTGAAACAAAGGGGCAGGTCAAACGTACGTTCTTATATGGTGCATCGGAATATTCACAATTTCATCGAAGTCGCATAGTGTTGGTCAATAAACCCAAGAAACAGGAACCCATTGAGGCTGGGTGTGAATTTTCTCCATTGTTGTTTCCAAGATTTGGATTGTTTCTTCAATATCGTTATTCACTATGACCATGTCGAAAAGGTGGCCGTAGGCTTTTCTTAACATCTCTGACTCTCGAACTAGCCTTTCCAGACTTCCATCGAACTGTAAAAATAATTAAAAATCTTAAGTAGAAGCCCCAATATCTAATAACACCAACTAGTTTCCTTTGAATGTGACTGAACGGTACAAGTTAGCAAAACGTACGTCTGCCACAGTATTGAGCGCAGGGGCAGCAATGAAGACGACAAAAGGAGCAAATTCAGCGCACCGCAAGATTTTTAGAGCTTGAGGTTCTACATCTAATATAGCTATCAGTCCTAAAAAAAATAATTATCTCATTTAAACAAAAGAAATGTATGAAATCATAGTAATTGAGAAATGTCTCACGTGATTGAAAATTTTGCAAACCTTCGGCGTGAATCCGTCGAATTGTGGCTAACTTTGTGCCGTACATAGCTTCGTCA
Source organism: Desoria tigrina (assembly GCA_906901685.1). NCBI lineage: Eukaryota > Metazoa > Arthropoda > Collembola > Entomobryomorpha > Isotomidae > Desoria > Desoria tigrina. Next base: position 1,072,156 of record CAJQTU010000010.1, on the reverse strand, counting down.
TGCGTTCCATACTCAAGGTACTCGTTAGCTGCAATATCAGCCATCATCTTCTGATGAGTGACGAAATAATAATTACGTCCATCTTCTTCGTCTGGTCTGGGGGGCCTTGTCGTATGGGGAATAGGGTATGCATACAGATCTGAATGCCTCGTTATTAAGCTATTCTTTATATGTCTTCTTCCCACTCCATGTGCTCCAAGCAGTACTAAACTTTTTCTATGAAAAGCTACAAAACGAGAGAAAGTTTTCAATTTTAATTAACCACCACAAAAAAATTTGGATTCTGGATTCCTGGAAGGAAACTTACATGGAAGGCGAACAACTTCCTCATACGTATTTAACTCGAGAGAATCGAAGATAGCATTGTGTTTGGCAGAATATTTATCCTTCTTATCTTGTTTTTTCTTCTTTCCAAAAAGGCTGCAACTAATGAGAATAAATATTTATTTAAAATAAGTTATTAAGTGTGTATTATGGATGAATTATAAATTATAACTACGAAAAGAATTCGTTTCTTTTGTACCTAATTTTATCGTCACCATTGCTTCCACCACTAGGATCAAAATTTAACAAACTGTTCACCCCTGATAAACCAAATAAACGAACCATTATTAAATCGAATCAGTACTGAAGATACATTTACGTCATAATATATGTTTAAAATGTTCAAAATATTTAAGCATTATCAATGTTAATACATTGCAATGCCACGTACCATTGTTACTTGAATGTTTATTTTTTCCACTAGAACCACTAGACTTCCCACTCGCAGCTTGTAAAGATCTCTTTTCTTGGAGTTCTGGTGAAGGAATCAACCCTGCTGTATGACCTAATGAAGCACCTGACGATGTTGACGAAGTGGATGAGGCCGATGTGGCACTATAATAAAAAATGTACATTTAAGTCATGACCAATTTAAAAAATGTATTGAGGGGTTTAAAAGGGGAAATGTAAATACGATTTAAAAAATACGTACGGGGTATCCAGTCTCGCTTGCCACCTGATAACAATACAAATAAATCATCATAAATTTTATTTCCTATTTCAAGATTTATAATAGAAATCTAGAAATCTTACCAGTGAGGATCATCTTTTGAAATCACTTGTAGTATATCTCCAATTTTGAAAGAGATACCGGCTTGTGCGCAGGGTATTAGGTCATCATCCAGCGGGTCGTAGTCAAACAGGGCTCGTACGAAAATCTGGTACAGTAAAATATTAGAATTAATCACAGGACCATAATATAATCCCCTCAAAAAGTGAAAAGGGGTTGAGATGCACCCTCAAATTATTGGGACGTGATCTGATTCTAGACAACGAAATCATGCCATTATATAGTGATACTCAAACACTAAAGTAAAAAAAAAACGCCTTAAAACAGCAAGGTCCGTCTGGGCTACCGTTTACGAACTAAACAGGAAAAGGTTAAAAACTATATAAAAATTCGAAGCATGGGATAAAAACTACTTTGTGCGAAAACCACTTACTGAAAGTGGTCTTCAAAGAGAACGTGCTCAAGCCATACATTATCCAAAAATTATATCTATGCCTTTTTATTTACTCAAACTCTTCTACTGAGATGGTAACAGGTCAAGGATTTGGATTAATGGTTAACTAAATGTAAAATTATTAGGAGCAAAACAGGGCTACGGTACAATTAAATCTACATCAGTCATCTACATATATGTTTAACACATCCAGATTGTCAGAAGACTTACTAAAACTGGTTCGGGGTTAATCCGGAACAGCTACAACATGTAAATTAAATTTGCATCATCGGTCACTTCATTTATCATCACTCTAGAATCTTCCTCTGATTTAACCCCTTAAGTAAGCCTAGTCTAGGTATCTTTTGATGATTTATCGTATTTCAAAAACCATTTTTTGCAACTAAATCTGGCACTGGATAAAATCTTAATTGCTTTTCTAGAATCCTAGAATCAATATCACTTCGAATCAGAGTAATCAATTGTTCGTTACGCATTTGTAGAAAGAATAAAATTCGATTTAGTCTAAGAACAATCAATTCGCAAAACTATAAACACTGTTACAGTTAGACAATTCATTTGACACATCTCTGTTAGTTCTTTTAATTCACACAATTGTTCTATTCTACTCAAAATATTAGATCTATAAAACTGTGATAGATGTTAATGTAGGTCATCGACTACTTCTATGTATCATCTATTTAGTAAGTGTCTATAAACGAACAACATACCTCACATGGGGGTGGGTTGCTTCGGTAGGAAGGGACTATTTTGAAAGTGACCGATCCACGGGCGTCTCTCTATAAGTACAAAAGCATCAATGCAATTCAATATTCAATCCCCAGTTCTGGGTCTTTTGGAAGTGGCTTATCGATATCGAATTTCATCGCTATTCTAACAGAAACTGAAAAATGATCGAATTTGGTGATCCCGGAACGCTTACCAACATAGTCTGTAACTGATCAACAGTTTGATTGTAGACCTAGAGACAAAAACAAACGTTGACATATTTTTATTCTATATAAAAATGTATGAAATAGAATAAAAAATACTCACTGGAACTCCATTAATTTCTCGAATTTCATCCCCGACATGTAACGTGGCTTGGCGATGAATCATTCCTCCGTGCAATATTCTTGCAACCAGGCACCGTCCATCTTCCGTCTAAAAAGAATCGACAAATATTAAACAGTTCGCACTTTTTCCAGCTTTTCGTTAAAATTTCAAAAGACAAGATTGAACTAATTTGATATAATCTTGTTTCAAATGAATTCAAGCTCATTCAAGAATTAATTAATTTAATAAACAAACCAGTCGTAAAGTGATTCCCATAGGTTCATCCGAGTTCTTCTGGAACTGAACCAACCGAACCCTTGTTACTTGAGCTTGCTGTTCCAAATCACTCTCCTGATCTTCGCTAACCCCGTTGAGGTAAGGATATAATGCTGGTGGCGTAACTCGGACCGCATCTTCTCCATAGACCTCATGAACAGCCACGTCATGTGCTTGAAGGACACCCTGCAGAAAAGACAAGTAAATCCCAACTGAATTACTTTTCAATCCCATGTCCATTTAAATGAAACTCAAATTCGGGGCTTTGAAACAGGATATATACAACCATATACGACTACAACCAGGAGCATGGATACGGAATGTCATTTCCAGTCCCAACGTTTTCTCATTAAATTACAAGTGCACAAGCAACCATCTGCATTTCATTAAAGCGGACATATTCTACAACCTCGATGTATATGCTTTCTCTGTAAAATAGCAGGACGTTTTCATAAAGTACTACAATACCGGCTCCGTATCCGGACCGGATACTAAAATCCTTGACTATAACAAGAAGGGATTGAATTAAAACAATATTATATTAAAAGCAGTACCCAAAAGCCAAAACCCCCTAATTCAAGCTTCCTCTCTGCAAGTCACAGGTGAAACATGACTTTAGCCTATTTCCATTTTCAATTACAGGCCCAGTAGCAGAGCCTGAGATAGGAACAAATGCTTTGATCAATCAGGAACCTCGAGATAATTATATTTACGACTATGCACCTGGTCGATTCCCATGGAGCAGGTATATCCTATTATTACACACGGTCACACAGGATCTCTAGTCTCGGAGGAGGGATCTGAGGAACCTGATTGCAGATTACACCCTGGAATCCAAAAGTCAACACCTAGCACATTACACAACGATCGATTACCTGGCCCCTTCACAACCCTTCAATATATTCCTCAACATCTTATCCCCAGCAACAAGACCACCACCACTGCTCCACTTATTATTACCGATAGCATACCGTATCATTTTAACATCCGTGGAATCAATCTCTCCTGAGAACTCCATTTTCATCTTTTACATCGTCCCCTCTACTCCGTCCTTCTTTTCTCATACTCTAAATAGTCTATAGATACGAGATAGATAGCAATAAGACTGGCCATTAAACTAATGCCCCCAGCATTACAATCAGCATCCAAATGCAGAATGTATAAGTAAGTAGTTTCTATTATCTTGATAACTGTAAAAGACCATTACACCGAAAGTCGACTCTCGACTGCCGAGAGAAAGGTACATACAAGGAGCCCAACCCAACCAAGCAAATAATACAAAAGCAGCGGAGGCAAGACAGCATGGAAATAACAGCAGGATAGGAGGCTAATAAAATAGCTTTCATAATAACATCCGATATGTAAACAAATGGATGAAAGGACAAGATATAAAAGCCAAGAAGAACGAGACAGTTAGATCTCGAAAACAAAATGAATTGATAACATCCGTGTAGCTTTCATGTTCTCTTTCTCTCTAACATCTTCTTCTCTTCCATACACAACGTAATAATAAGAGACTTCCATCAATCCCAGCCAATCTTTATTTCCCAATTCGAAATTCCAATAAACCAGGTCAGAGTTCATAATAGGATATTGACAGAGTTGTAACTCAAGCCACTACATTCTTTCTAGCAGATTGACTCTTGTGCACAATGGGCTTTCATGATTCTCTAGTGGTAATATCTAATGTAATTCCTAATAACAAAAAGGGACTTCCGATTGCATTTTTTCTCCCTTGTTCAGCAGAAGCCAAATCAAATCCAATATGAATAATGGGAAGGGAATGACAAACAGAGAAAGTTCCTTTCTCAATATATCTCTCTGTATCCTAATAATATGTCCCCATTTATAGTCAAATACCAACAATAGTCGATAATACTTGAATTTCCATAGATCTAGGTTATAATATCGGGGGAGAAAGCAGGCCGAGGAAGATGTCGTATTCAAGTATCCTCTTCAATCCTTACTTTCTCTCTCTCTCCCTCTTCCAACTTCCTTCGTTTAGGGTGAAAAGGCTGAAAGGAAATGTGGGAATTTATTTTGCCCGTGTCTGTCTATTTGTTAGTGTGAGAGGACGGAGAGGAACAAATCGATGCATCTGTGGTACGGTCCTACATACCTATGTAATATTATATATACAATCCATCTAATGAAATGAAATATCCTCACAGCCGAAAGGACGAGGAAACAGCAGCAGCCGGATAGAAATCCAGCTTATATACCACAAAACTACTACTATGCTCCTAAACTAACCAACCTATCAAGTAGCAGCTCTGGCAGTAGACGATCCCACTACTTTCTACTCTTTACTACTACGGGGAAAAGGCAGAATCCGAAGAATCAACGGGAAGGGAATTTTTCCCAGGCAGGATGAGGATTTGAGGAGAGAGAACCATCCAATATCCAAGGCTCTAAATAAGAGCTTATCTCATGGCGGAGATCCATTCCTAGCCAGGTATTTGGAAAATAGGAAATACAGAGCAGAGGATCTCATACCAATACATTTATTCCTTTCCCCTATAATACCACCACCGACATGATGGGAACTCAAAATACCGTGCACCTAGCCCACGACGAAGGTACACTATAGGATGTAAGGAAAGGAGCACATCCATACCTCCAGCCTACTGCCTATTAGGCGAGCTATAATATGAATTGTGCATGTAGGTAAAAAGGGAAAATGTCATCAACGCGGACCGGGTAAATACCTATTCCTTCACCCACCCCGACCCAACAAACCAAGGGTTATGAAGTAGGGCATTTCGGAGAAAGCTACCAGGATAGGATCAAGCGAGAGTGGAGAAAGCAGGCTCCGATAGGCCCGTGCTGGTCTATACGGGAGAGATAGTAAAAACCCGGCTGAATCGGGATTGCCAAGGAGACGTCCTTCAGAGGCTGAGCCACCCTCTCGGATCCCTGAGGTATCGATCACAGTTCTGCTGCTGCTCCTGCTCCTGCTGCCGTGCTACCAAAATCAACCTAGAATTTATCCTATATTCCTATAGATATTTATATTCCTCCAACTCCGCCGGAATACGGAGGAGAGAGTGAGAGAAAGCTACTCCAGCCGACATAACCCAACCGAGTTATAACAGAATCCAAATAGGCCTAGCTTTCTCTCCCTCTCTCATCAAGTATCCGGCTCCTAAAACTCTGGCGCATGAAGCCTTTGTCTCCTTCTTCTTCTCTCTGCCTCTTCCACACTGCTTTCCCCTTCATCATCATCATCCACTTTCTTCCATAGCCTTATCATCGGCCATATCTTCCCCAAAACTTCCAAGCCAAGAGGGTTCCAAGAAGAAGAAGAAGAGTAAGACTTCCAACGACGTTCCTACCATTTCACGTACACACATACAGGACATACATTACATTCCCTTTATGAAAAGTTACTACTACTTTCCCCCACATACATCTACATCCTCTCGACCGACCGTCCACAGATAGACGGGCATCCACTACCCACTACTACTGCCGTTCCCTTATAATAATCATACATCCTCAGCATTCTCATACACTCCTTTTCATTCTCAATCTGGCACCTTTCTCCAATCCCATTCTTTCCACTTCCAGGCCCATCATTCCTTTATAATATATAAAGAAACCCGTACAAAAAGAAGCAACAAAAAATTACTACAACAGGGAGACGAAGAAGGGGAAGGGAATAAGCCACTATTACCCTGTTTTATGGGCTGGTATATGGCAGTGGCGGAAGTGGATCCAGCTAAGAGGAATTCCGCGTTAATTTTATTGACAGCCATGAGCCCCTCATGGACGAATGTAGAAATGGAGTGTGTGATGGATGTTAAAATGAATATCTAAAGCTCAACCCTGATCAAATCTACATCCTCTCTACAAGCTTATTCCACTACCCTACATCCTTCATGATGAGCCGTCACACAAATCGTACATTTCCATTTCCTTCAATTTCCTTCACAGACTTACACTCCGCGGATTTTGACAAGATTGACTATAATCATAAGCCACAATGCATATGCTATCCTACATGCCCATCTCATCCCCATCAGAAATCAATGAACCATGCCCTCTCTTCCGCTATATCCACCTCGGGGTATAAAATAATAAAATGTGCAAAACATACCAAATCAAAACCAGCACTCTCCGGACTTTCTCCCTATCTTCCTTTCCTTTTAGCCTTTCAGTATTACTAAACTCTCCCATTTATACACTATGTTGCAGGAGGAAATAGTGACAATTGAGTACAAAGGATATAAATGTTTGAATTTCTATATAGGCTAAGAGGCTAACTGACTGAGTGGACAAAATCATCTTCTTTCTTCTTTGAGAAATATTTCATTCTTCTTCACGAAAGTTAGTTTAAGATACACGTATCATTAAATTCTCTTCAAGATCTCTCTCAATGAAACAGCTCCTTTGAATATACATTTTGACTTGTAAATGGGTACAATCTTACACTTAACAGCCCTGTTTGCTCCCCTTTCATTTAAAACGAAACGAAATGTATCCGGTCTGCCGAATCGGTGCAGTTTGTGCAAGACATTGACATACCAAAATTGAAGCAAAAAATAGAAACCTCGAAATGGCCAAGCATTGACATTACACAAATAAAGCCAAGGAAATATTGAATACGCCCTTATTGAATTGCTAATATTCCCTGCAACATCCATCCTCATATATGATGTTCTCTGATCTGAACTATAATATATTCTAACAACAGTACCATCCCACCCTGTACAATTTAATAAAGCTATAGTTAAATTACCATCATACTAGTACCAGAGAGAAAGCCTCTGTGATGGTGATGGATGCGGTTTCCCTGCCAAACTTCGGCATTCACATCTGCAAACATGCAGATGTATATATGTATTACTTCCAGGAATACGAATGACTTTCCCCAGAACACAGACTGAATCAATAAACGCTCCGTAAATGGTTATTTAACACCCATCATTCACCATGAGAATATAAGCCCAAGTACCTATTACTCCCGAGAAAAAATCAGTGATAAAAAAATACTCGAACCAAAATCACTCCAGGATTTCCTCTCATTAAAAGAGTCTCTCTCTCCTTCTGTGAGTGGTTCTAGTTTCTATCTACAGCCTACTAACCCTACCTCTTTTTAAAGAGTACCTCCGCCACTATAAAATCTAATACCTCCACTAACCTACTCCTACCAGTAGTATATAGTACCTGCTTCAAAAATTTATAACACCCATTACAACCTGTAAGGATTAAACTAAAGGAACTCAAAAGCACTCTTTCTCTTTAAGAGAAACTTCCTACTTTCCTTTGTCTCTTCTCAAACTTCACACTTCCACATATATTACTTCACACCAAAAAGCTCTTCGGATCTGAAATACCTCTCTCTCTGTAACTGTATAACCCTACTAAACTCAACTGAACCTACACACACAAGTTACTTACGACGAGTACAAAGCAAAGTCTTTCCATTACCATCAGCAGCATTAGTTGTATAGTATTACCAGCATTACCATCACCACACTACTATCACAACCACACTATCCTACTAAACCTTAATGGTTGTATGATTTCCACACGGGAGCTAATATTATAGACTTTCACCCAGAGAACCCAGCCCAAACTCATAGCCCTTTCAAAACCTATATTCACTGGGAAAAAGGTTTCAGTCTATAGAAGAAGAAAGTTGCCGATTTGGCTTGGCAATTTTGAAATTAAAGTCACTCAACCGAATCAAGGAGGTAGAGCCGAGAGGAAATCTTATTCCATGGAGTACGGATAGCTTATTAAGTGTGAATACCACCGTAATATACCTATAATAATAATATGTAAAGTGTAACTACTTCGAACTTCAAACTTGACATTTTTCTTTCCCGATAAAACGGAATCTTGACACTCTCTCTCTCTACTGACTACTTCCAACTTCCCATTATTTACTAGGAATGAAAATTTATTCAACCGAGTCCAAATTCCTTACTATTCTCATCTAAATTCCAATTATTAGCCACAGGAATGGGAAGGAGAAAGCAGTTCATTTTAACAACTTCTGTTCTAACCAATTTTTTAAGGCCGAAATAGCCCATTCAACTGATGTCTATCAGAAACAGGATTTCCTCTCTCTCCTCCTCCGCTCTTCTCTTACCGCATTACCCAGACTATCAAAGTCGACCATATCGATCCGAATTGAAACATCAATGTGACAAATTACATCTGTTCTCCAGACCCTAAACGAAGATGGAGAAAGTTCTACTAAAGCAATTGACAAAACTAAAAGCCTACTTTCCCCAACCGAATCAGGGAGAGAACCTATCAAGACCAACCATCGCAAGTCCAAACTTCCAGGAAAGAAAAAAAATGCCCCCGTTTCCTGAACCTCTCCCACTATTACAACTACAACACAAATCTCCTAATTAATCACAACCTCCTCATCTAATTCATTAAAGCTCTTCCAATATCTCTCCCTAACTTTTAACACAACCTCTGAATATTAAGCTCAAACATCACCATCCCATCAGTTTATTCCCTAAAGCCTAATCCACGGAAATCCCTCAAGGCCGCAACCTCTAACTTACCATCCGCATAACATAGTAGTAGCTCTGCACATTATGCCTATAGCATCTCTCCTCCTCTACCTCCATCTTATCTTAATAGTTCCAAAGTCTACAAAATAAGGAAAGAATTATTAATGAACAGCATTACACAACCAATCAGTCTAAACCCCATAGCACACCAATCTCTATTCACTCGAACACGCGACTCCTGGTTCCTTTCCTGGAAGAAGAAGTTACAGAACCTGGAGAAAAAAAGACTAAATTTTTTTGCCAAGACAAGATCAGTTCCTCGAAACATGTACAGGGAATGTCCCTACGTAACATTTGAACTAACCACAACTTCCTTCGTACAAAAGGGTTTCTTCTTTCCTTTTCACAACTTTCACTTAGCTCCTTTTTTGTCTACCACTAAACTCCTTTCCCATTTTCATCTTCCCATTAATATAAATTCCCATACCCCTCGAGAGAAAGTCCGACACAACCACCATGAAATGAACAAGCTATAATACATAGCCATACAAGTATAGCCGCACTACAGGCTCATTACGAACAAACCGGGAGAGGAAGATTGGAAGATACCCAGCTCTCGGGGCCATGACACTGCATAAATCAATTGCCCCCAAATCCACACACTAATGAAAGTCATCAACATCAACAAGAAGGGCCCATCCTCTCAAACATAGATTCCCCGTCCACTTACGGTATCTACTCAGTAGATAATCTACTCTACTTTACCAACCCACATCCGCCAGATCCTATTATTAATCAGATTTATCTGTAAGTAATAGGGACTCTATTACGTTTTTACGTCTACATTAGTGGAGGATACGGGGGCCTTCTTCACAGTTAGTTACGTAGATAAAACCGCATCAACATCACACATTTGTATCCCAACTCCACAACTACTTGATACCTACAACCTACAATGGATACAATGCACTCACATATTACTCTAATGCAATTGTGGTAAAGTTCTCTGAAAGCCTCACATGGACGGAATAATACACCTCTACCTCTCTTTGAACGATAGAGATTTCAGCAGAGGGAGAAAGTCAAGGCATTAATTAAGTTCAATCAAGCCTGTTCTGACTATATCTCTCGCTTTCTCTCTCCTCCATTACTATTGACTCGATCTCTGTTGATGATAGTAATGCAGGCAGGAAGAGAGAGAGAGAGAAAGTTCGGGAGAGTGAGAGAAAGGTTGGATGATGATAATACTAGCTAATATTGTGAGTGACTATGTATTAGAGAGAAACTCCCATGTGTAATTGCATTAACTTGTATTTTTAATGAGATAGATGACATCAACCCGTCCATTAAATCTGTTCCTACTTCTCACATCCTCCTCCCTATCTCTGCCCTATATTACCGACTCTAAGGAGACAGAAGGGATAAAGTCAGACATAAAAAGCGGAAATACTGGTACTATGTAATATATGTATTATATGATCCCTACTCGTTCTCGTTCATGCTGGAAGACCAAGAAGACCAACCAAAAAGGGACAGAGACAGATCAGGAATGAAATTTCGCAATGCGCAAGAAGATTAGCTTGCTAAGCAATTACAGATGTAGTACTACCACACCACTGGATTCACCAGTTGTGGAGTAGCCGAAAAGCAGTGACTGTACCCAGTCCAGGGAACGGAATAAGACGGGGCTCAAGTGAAAGTCGGGCCTTTTGTGGTCAAAGTTATGATATTTATGATTATGAATGGAGACATAAGTTAGAAGGGAGAAAGCCTACTACTAAACTACTAAGAACTAAAAGAGGGAGAGAGGGGAAGTCGGGGAAGTGACAAATAGAGGGTAAATTGCCTGGTGCTGATGATGATGATGGTGATGAAGATGATGTGGAGTAATCTGACCATGAGAATGAGAATGTCCATGTTGATGCGGCAAGTAGCCGTTTGGAATAGGAATTCCAGAGGGATTATGGATCGGACAAGGCGGAGGGACGTAATCCAAGAATTCGGGATCATAAAATGGAGCAGAGTATTCCATACTATTTCTCGGTAGTCGTGGAATGGATTTCCCAAAAGCTATCGAAGAATCAACTCTCACACCACCACCACCAACAAAACCAACACTATCTTCTTACTTCTTCCCCAACTGGCTTCAATGCCAAACCAGAGATTACTCCGTTAATAACCCACCACGGACTCTACTTCTCGGTAGTATGTAGCAGGAGGTGTAAAGTAGGTTCGGAACTGCGGGTTCCTTCTACTTTCTCCAAAACAAAACGATGATAAAACAACACAGGGATACCGATAATACACAATATTACTTTATATATTTCTGGTATATCTGACGAGCTTTTTTACTCCTTCCTTTCTCGGCTCGGATTCACTCAGGCAGAGCCTCTTTTTTTAAATAGATTCACTCCTTCATTGTATTTACATCCTCGTTCCATCGAGGAAGAATTATTGCACTTTCCCTGCAATAGGCTAAGGATTTCCCTTGTGAACACTGAGATGAGAATCCTTTCTCCGCCGTTTCCTTCATTTTTCCCTTCCAGCTACTGGGCAGCCACTTATTATGATTAGGACTGCCCTGGACTGACCATACAAGAGGAGGATGCGGGACTTTCTCCCATCACTTGTATCGTGGCTCATGCCGGAGATTGGACTCGGAACCCTTTGTCACAGGACAGAGCGAGAGAGAGAGAAAGTAGCAGTACCACCGGATAGAGTTAATGGAGATGTAGAACGGTTCTAAATTTAGAAATGCTCAACCAACCCTCCCGTCCCTTACTCTAGGAGATGGGGACTGACTGGTTATTGGTTCGTACGTAATGGAATGATACAGATAGAGAAACGGAGCGTTTGCCGATGCACAATTTAGCCGAACGGAAATGTAAATTTGAGGAGTTGTTGTAATGGGGATGAAGAGGAGCCCATATTGATGGGACTGACAGGGAGAGAAAGGATTAGTTATTGGATGGACTTTTAATAGAAGAAGAGAGGAAGACTACTAGTCGACGAGAGTAATACGGGGTGAGCATTTTCGGAGGAAAAGCGTATGTTTGAGCGACAGAGAACGAATGTGCGAGCAAAGCTCAGAGGAGCACAAAGTGATTTCATAAGGAATTGGTGCAGAATCGGCTAAAGGCTACAACGCCACGCATGTTCATCCTGCAAAGAGTGGTGGAGAGACTGAACCGACCGACCGGGAATCGGCTCCTTCGTTCGACGACGATTCCCTCAATGAAATACTTGTCGGGATCTTGAGCGCTGACAGTAGCCTTCTCTATCTACTGTGCGTACCCACACCAAAATTAATCCGAGAGAGCAAGCTCAAAGATGACTGCTGCGACTGACTCTACTTTCTTCGGGTTAATAGAGAAAGTGAGGGAGAGAGAGAAGAGGGATGGATTTCAAGAGAGAGATCTTATCTTCCCATTTCCCCCTTGTTTCCTCTCAACACACTCCTAACTAACTGGTCTTTTATACATGTGTCCGCATTTGTAAGAGGAATATCTACAGTCCTGACCCGACACCGACATTCCGACGATAAGGATCAGCTAACGATATGCTAGACTATTTGAGATGACTACATAAATCCTACATCATTCCTGACCTGCAGGGCACGGAACATTAAGGAGCTGGGCCTATTCAACATTGCATAACAAATGGAGGTGGAGTGCAGGGCTTCAGGCTGAGGCCCATATTTCTTCATTTTTCCAGCAGGGCTCCCGTATTCCGGAGCTTGTATCCGTGGAGTGGAAGTGCCCTTTAACTTTAACGGACAACTTCAAAGAATAGATGGTCCCCTTATGAATGTTGCCATTAGCATGTTGAGACTTTAAGCCTTTACTTGAGACAGCCGATCGGTTCTGTGGTTTTGCTTTCCCTAGGCAATAAGACATAGGACTGGACAAAACTTATTTCTTACCTGGAAATGTGGCTGGGACAGGAGAAAACGAAGTTGTTCCAGTTGAGTGAGCACAGAGTCAAAATTTTCTCTAGCTTCAAGACAATCTAATGCTATGTCCAATACGTCTCTGCAGGTATCCACGATATCCGGCTGAGGAATTTTCCCACTTGAAAGGTTAGCTGAAGAGATCACATCAAAGATTTGCAAAATTTTCATCAGTTTCGAGTCTGATAGAATTCCAGGAGGAAGAACGGCATCTTTCCCCGTTATTAGCAATTGCATATCTTCAAGAGCATCAATTATAAGGGAAACAGCTAAAATAGGAGAAAGTCGTATTATAAGTTGTATATTTACAAGTCTATAATTTATCTATGTCCTGAGAATAAGAGTTGTTCTTGTTGTATACCGTCAGTTGTGCATTGGTCATTCCCTCCAGTGTCGTACGGTTCAGCGCAAACTGAATTCCAATGAGGTGAAGATACGGCATTTAAAATGGCACCTTTAAGTTTTCGTCGAGCATTGAAAGCCTTCATAGTTTGAACTACTTCATTCAAATGCGCTCGTGGACAAGTGTCCCGATCCTACGAAAATAGAAAACTGTATGAAATTTGTATATTTTTTATAAGGTCTGCATTCTTTAATTACTTCATAAGGTTATACTTTGAGCCAAGGATGGTCTAAAACTTCTTGTATCGTTATTCGTTTGTCGGGATCTCGAAGCAACATTCTTCTTATAAGTTCTTTAGCATCTGGGCCGATATGATTCTCCCATAAGGGACCACTTAAACTGACTTGTGCTTCCAAAATTTGATTGTACAGTCTTTCTTTGGTTCCGACAAAAGGAAGAGTTCCGCTAATATTTTTTAAATGTTAATTTTAAATCATTGTTTTCTTTTTAGATTTTGTATGTGGTGCAAACATTTTTTTGAAAGAACTGTAATTAAATTAGGTATCATACCTAATCATGAGATGTAGTAAAACTCCTGCACTCCAAATGTCTGCCGGTTTTCTAAAGTACAAAGACATAATTTATTATGATTAATTTTATTTGTATGTCATATTAGAACCTTTTACATTTAGTCAAACACCAAAGGATTTACATACCCATAAGGCTCTCTGGATACAACCTCAGGAGCCATGAAGCTTGGAGTACCCACTCTACCGGTTTTGATTTTTTGCTTTGCAGGATCCGAATTTAACTGTATCGCTAGTCCAAATCCTCCTAGTTTTACCGGAGCTGAATTTTCTTTACTCGCTAAAAGGACACAATGAGGTTTGATGTCCCGGTGGATGATATCATTTTCATGACAGTATCTGATTGCATCCAAAATCTGTCTCATGTAATGGCTAGCAACACCTTCGCTGTAGGCGAATCCTGTAAACATAGGTAATTAATGTTCGTAAAATATAGAGTTTTTGTAGATTTAAATATTCAAAATTGAAATTGAAATATTACCTGCAGTGACTCTCGAAACAATTTCAAAGCAGATGTCCATACCATCCATGCTACAACAAAAATAATATTATTAGCTCGTTTCTGGCGAGAAAACTAGCTGCTAATCCGCGTCTTAACTTGACCATATTCTTAACTATTTTTTTTACTTACAACTCAAATACCATGTAAAGTAGCCCGTCGGAGGAATACGTTTCTAGAAGCTCGACAATATGAGGGTGTTTGAGCATATGGCACGTCGTGGCCTCTCGTTTCAGGTCGTCCGTTGAGAAGCCAGGACTTGAAGTGAACCGTGCCACGTCCACGATTTTCACCGCATATTGACATCCTACTTGTCGATGAATACATCTTCTGACTACAGAATATGGACCCCTTGAAACAACAAGTATGACAAATACAATTAGTTTTAATTAACTGATTAGAGTTGAAGTAACATATTTTAAAATACTTTAATTGACAAAAACTCACTTCCCAATGACTTCACACAGGGCGTATACGTCGTCAAAAAGCACCTCTTCTTCAGTCATTCTTACTTTCAACTAACGATCTCGTACAATTTTGTTCTAGCTTTTAAAAAGCTCATCTATTCTGTCTTCATCCATCATCTTCAGCTGTACATCATTTTAGTTTGGAAGCAAGGCTTTTATATTCGTAATCTTCCGTTCAAGGAAATATTGTTTCATATTTAAACGTACGACCTTTCTTGAAGTTGAACACTATAACAAGTTCTCTCCATAACTGTTCCATAAATTAAGTAGAACACCAAACTTTTCACAACCGTTCGATTCGAAGTCTGTAATGAGCGGAAGGACTTGTTTATTTATTTTAAAAAGACAAACTATTAAAGTTATTTAAAGCCTCATCGACTTAATTCCTGAATCAACGATGGAATGGAGCGAGTCGGATGTTCTTTTCGTTCCTTGTTTATTGACATTAGAGACAGAACTGTTCGGCATGTAGAATTCGACAGACGTATATACGGTACGGCATGGATATGGATACGACGAAGTCAAGTTAAGCTGTACTAACCGAGTCGAAGAAAAAAAGGGGAATGAACAAAAGGATTATATTTAGCACAAGTTGTTAATTCCTAAGAACAATCCCTTATCGGATCCATCGTCTTCCCGCATTTGCAGCTTGCAATTAGGAATCATGTAAATAAAACGCCCACGGTTTAAGTTTATCCATCCTGCTCATGCAATACATTTACAACTCTTGCATTCATTCGTCGTTAAGTTATTAATTTAGGAAAAATTAGCTAATAAGGATAATATTGATTTCTCTAATCGTTGCTTTAATGGAAGGGATCCGGTATCCATATTATTGACAGCTTTTATATCCTGAAAGAGCCGACGATTCAGCTTTCTCTTTTATTTATTTGCCTTTTTCTTTTCTTTTCCAAGGCAAGATTGAAGTCATCCATTTCAATAATTCATTGCTTCAGTTTCGGGTTCAAGTTAAAATCTTCAGATTATAAATCCCTTAAAATAACAAGACTCTTTCAAATCAACTCATAATATCCCATTTTGGAGTAAATAAAAAGACTGCCTACAGATCACAGAGTATTTAAACGATATTGCAACTCTTTTTGGATCAGAGCCCACTATAACAAGTAGTTGTAATTGGCCCGGTGGAATAATTTGAAGACGATACTAAAGTGTAAATAAATACGATTTATGAAAGTACCTATTGATTTGTTTATGTTGATAGATGAAGGGTTGATGATGAAGATGATATGAGTTTTTGTTAAGTGCGGGTGCGGCGATCGGTCAACTCCTTCCGCCCTTCTCTCCTCTTCGGGATTTCGTTGAGTATAGTCCAGGCAGCAAGTAATCTCCACTTCTCTCTTCAGGCACAACTTCATCAGACTCCGTTGAATAAGATCCACTCAGCCAAGAAACGAAGGAGTGAGGCATCCTCCCTCTTTCCTGGTTCATTCGGGTATTTTTCATCTCTTCTCCCGTTTTCAACCATCCGGCTCCGGCTATTTGAAAAGCTCCTTTCTTTCCTAGCAGAAGATTCCGCCACTCGTTCTACGGGAATGTAATCTAACTTCGAAAATCGGTTTGGAGCTATCTTGGCAAAATATTTGTCATAAGAAAGAAGAATTATTAAAAAGAATTATTAAAGCAGAATAAAAAATGAAACATGATTTACAGAAATTACCTGGGTCGTAGATTATTTTCCCATCAATTTAAATACTGTTGTATATTTCTATTTATGGAACAATCAGTAGTTTCCGTACTAAATGATTTCAAGATCATAATCTACAGATAGATTGAAGTCGCATGCACAAGATACAAGATATTATTAAGTTCAAAGCAAAATACGGAGTGCAGATTAGTAGGATAGAACGGACGGACATAAACAAAACAAACGTACTCGTCGATTATTTAAAATACAAGAATAAATTTATTACAAAATATCAAACTTAAGTTTGAAATCTGTTCATAATACAACCCAACACCGAATAACATGAATATATACTTTCGATTCTTGTCTTGGCTGATCTCAATTAGGTATCCTCTTTCCTACCGGCACGGCAACCGAGGTTATTCTTTGTCGATTTTTTGTTCTTCCGGATGGGGAACGCATCGAATTATATGCTTTGCATTCCGAAACCATTGGTTAACATTTTCATATTGCTGTGGCGTCAAAGATACAGAATGCTTAAAATCTGTTAGAATTTCCGCAGCAGACTGAACGCTTTCACTAAATATTTGGTTGTCCTTATTGAGCTGTTCCACAAGTACACAGGATGAGAGGAACTTTGATCGCCAAACTTCAATCTCATCATTTAGATTGTCGAATGATTCGCTAATTCTATGAGCATTTCCATTGGCAAGGTTTTTGTTCATTATACTAGCCGTTTGTGTCGGTGTTCCTGCAAGTGAATCGACAAGCATTCTTTTCAGACGGCAATTTTCCGTTTGTAATTCACTCGCTTCCTTCTCGAACATTTTCAACCGTTCTTTCATTAATGCAGCGGAATTTTGATGATTGCTGTTTTCAGTTTCACGTTCTGGTCTGGTATTTATATTGGGTCGACTATTGTGCGATGGAGAGTTGATTGACAATGTTTCCAGCTGGCTAGAAGATTTTCTACCATCTGGAACAGAATCATCCACTACTGACAATGCACTACATAGGGATGCAACGGACGATGTATCCGATGGTTTTCTCGCGTGTAATTTAGTACAACTCGGATCCATCATTGGACGAATTGCACAGGTATACGGTTCGTATGGAACAAACTTCGGATTCCTACAATATTAAACAAATATCTATTAACAATGCCATTTAAAAAACTGAAAAAGTCAGATTGAGATTTACAAAAACTTAATTGTGTAACAAATACTTTTGCCTTCCCGAGCTACCAGCAGCAAATTTATCATAAGAAGATGAGCTAGCTTTGTCTTCATTCGGCTTATACTTCACTAATTTAATGGGGATGAGTAGATTTTTTGCAGGGAGTTGTGTTGGAGACTTAGATGCAATCGTGCTTTTTAGTATCTCTTTGGAGGTAAATGAGTTGGCGGAAGCGCTTCGACTTATTGAGTTAATCGTATTTTCGGTGGTCGATTTTTCGTTTTGTATCACAGTTGCAGTTGTATCCTTGTAATCCGTCTGAGAACCAACGTACTTTTCCGTGGTTATTGATCCTTCCTCTTTTAAAATATAAAATATAGACAAGGGATAGTTAAAATATGAACCAGTCGAATAAATCATTACATTTTCAAAATGGTAGTTTCCGTAATTCCGTACCTGGTAGCACCATTTGATCGTCGACAGCTGTCATTGAAAATGAACCTCCTTTGTGATGAAGAATGTCGCTTTCCATTCCGTCGCCTGCAGTACGAATGCGATTTTTATCTGCAGAATTTCACAACAATTTCATATTCAAAAACGCCAAGATCATCAATACACAATTTACAATACCTTTAACAAATTAAATACGCTAATAAAAACAAATCCAATTCACAATAAAATTCAAGAAATTGATTTGCTTAATTACAAATTAGATGTTGTACGATAATTTGCATTGCATGTGCAATCATGTACAACAAGTCAACAAGTGCTGGGAATAATATAAAACACAAAATAAATCATGCAAAAAAAACTTTGATCTTAAGATACCTTAAGAACTTACCTTGGTGGCTGTTATCAATTTCTAAATCAGAACTACCAGAAGAGTCACTTTCTAACATGTTTCCCATAATTGATAATATTGATGTTAATTAATTATATTTAACATTATTTCATTTTTTTTTTCTAAGATTGAAGATTGAACGATTCAAGAATCAAGACACAAGAGTTTTTTGAAGGAATGAATACAAAATATGTAGCCGAATTCAGGATCAGGATAGGATATAGGATGCAGGTAGGTTCAAGAATGTGGAAAATGTCAGAGATAAGATGTTTAAGAGTTTTCTATTAATCCTGAATCTCTCCAGTCACCAGTGCAATTGTGCAGTACCTAGTTCAGTATGCAGTGCAGTATATTCCAACTTCAAACTAGTCGAAGTCGTCGGATTGAATTTTGCTTCGGAACCATATTTCGGATGGGATGGATTAGCTATGCAATCAGCACAGTTTAATTTTAATTTATCCAATTAATTCACAATTTTCCAATCCAAAATCCAATCCTCTTACTTCTAATGATTTGTATTATTTTGTAATAGCCGGCTAGGCTAGGATCGGGGCCCGGGGGGGGTATATTGATGCAAATTCCATATTATTTGTCACAGCTACGACGAAATTAATCATGAAGTAAATTAAGTAAATAAATTTATGCGAGAATGCGAGTATGAGTACTATGAGTATGAGATTCCGATATTCCATCGAATAATTTACCTAATTTAAATATCGATTACTTTCGATACAAGACGGGATTTGAACTGAATTATTACCAATTACCACCGCTAACAGTCTTCTGCAATTTTACAAATTACTTATTAAATTCTTATTCTTCAACGTCGATATTCGCAATACTTTCATTTAATGAACCGAAACGAAAACTACTTTAGTAATCAAAAACGCACCGAACGCACGTCACATGTAAAAATTTAACTCTATTTAACTAGGTATCCCCTTAGTACTAATGCTTATAATACTTCGTAACTAGTAAGCTGAACTGAATGACATCTATAACTAGATCTAGAATGGCGTTGACAAATTAATTATAATATTTTTCAAGCGATATTGCGAAAAAAAACTTGTAGTTAATCCTTAATTCCTTGTCCGGCCTCCGGCCCTACTGGTTTCACTTTACTTCCTTGTACCATATGGATTATTTGATCTAGCAGCCCTTTGCGGCAGAATTCGTGAAGGCATGGTCACGGTATTATCTAGGATCAGGTTCTGACGGTTTAAGGGCGGCGAGGCCGGATGAAATTCAGCACGCATCCTCGTCGCTAGATTATGTTGGGCATTCGGAATAGCAGTAGAAAGTGCGAGTGGTTGAATCTCTGCGTTAATCCTTACAGTTTGAGGGGGGTCAGTCCTCATCCTCAATACCCTCATTTGTGGAGCTGGTTGATCTTGGATTCTGACCACAGCAACAAGTAGTTGTTGGTCTCTATTGATCCTTGCCGCTGATCTAGTCGCCGCAATCAAGACAGGTTGAGCATTATCGCTAACCCCCAAAGGGGGTTGCGGTGTTAAACGGGTACTCATTCGGGCATTTGTCGCCTGTGGAGTGACCCCTATCCTTGCTACTATTTGTACGGGTTGTGAAACTTTCTTATTACTATTTCTTTTCACTGGAGCAGATGGAACATTCTTGATACTAGGTGCTGTACTTCTGCTGATCTGCAAATCCTGCTTGGAAACCTCACGCCTACAGTTAGGACAGTGACTTGGTACCCCGCTTCTGAAATTAATATATATGAAGAAAATTAATAATTGAATCCAGTCCCAGCGACTTGAATTTGAGTACAGGATAACTGAACTTGAGTTCTTACACTTACCGAGCAAACCAATCTTCAATACACTTCTTATGGAAAATATGGTGACAAGGTGTAGTGACAACAACATTAGAGTTTGACCGTCTCCAATTTTGACCCGCAGTTAATTTCGTATTTTCAAACTTTTCCAAACAAATCGGACATTCTTCTATACTTTCAAAGCCAAATGTGCTCCACGGTTTCCAGCTTTTTCTCACTAAACATGTATACACAAACACTTGAAACACTCTCAGAAAAGTCTTTATGCTGTTGCATCAATGCGCACTTAATGAGGACGGTACCGGGTGCGCGTGGCCTACTTACGGTACCACATCAACATCACCGTACCACAAATATATCGACAAGTGTTGCAACTCTTGCAACTGCAACAGTTGCAACTTGCAACACCCACCCAAAAAACGTATTATGTATTAATACCGAAATGATGAATAAAGCCAAAAAAGCAAAGAGACATTATCATGATTCAATTCAAGATTCGACTTACAGTTTCGCCTACCCTTATCGTTCCCATCGCCAGAGTTGTTGGCACAGCGCGCATCGTTTGCAGCGCTATTGCCAAACCATGTATTTCCCATATTTAACATTTAGCGTTATTTCTTTGCAACTTGCAAGTCCGATCCAAATCCGATTCTTCTGGTTGTATTATTTCCGAGATTCCAGATTCTCTACCCCTTCCGCTTAACTTCAACTTCAAAAGTTGTGAAGTTGTGATGAGTGCGTTGGCATGGAGTGCACGAGTGTCCCTTGTGCACAGTGACAGTGACTGTGATAAGAAAGACCGGATAAGAAATACTTTGTGCTTTGTCTGTACTTTTTATTTGACGGGATGGACTAACGAACAAAGGCGAGGAAGCCGATTTGATTTCATGTGCCTGCTGCGGCTACTGTTGACTGTGGTTGTTGGTTGGTGTTGGAAGTTCAAGGTTAAAGCAGGTACAGACTGTAGATAGTTATATAATTAATTACTTTTAATAACAATAATACAAACACAAAACAAATTGTCATTCCCAATTTTGCATTTACAATTTAAAAACGCTCTGCTCTACATCTGGCGTGGGGGCGTGGCTGTGTCAGAAGCGACCGTAGACTTAGTCCACGCCTATTATTCTTTCCTGTTTTGTGTTTAATAGCCTTGGCCATTACGCATTATTATTAAAATAGTTAGAGTAGAGTCAAAGTACAATAGTTAATTAAAGTTGATATTATCAACTTTAATTAACTAGACCTAACCTCTTTGATAGGATGCAGGGCAGTTTAACAGTTTAAAAGTTTAGTTGAATTGATTGCTCGGCCAGGACGGACGGTGGACGGCATGCGGTGCAAAGTGAGGCTGAAGAAGGAAGACTGCAATGCGCAATGCAGGTTGCAGAGTATGCAGAGTTGCAGAGGATACGTTTAGGCCACACGGGAAGATACTTGGTATTATTGGTAACTTGAAAAAGAGACGCTGAGTGAGGAGATAAATAGGTAAAACGGAAGGAATGAACTCACTTTAAGGGCTCGTAGTCGATGATCCGAATTGGTCCACGGGTATTTTTGGAAAAACGGGAATCTGCTTAACGTTTCGAACGTACGTTCTTCTTCAGAAGCAGGCTTGTTGAATGGCGAGAATTTTGATCGTCGGTGTCGAATTAGTTCATACATAGGAGGGAGGGAGAGGGAATCAGGGAAAAATAGATGGCATAATCGTTTCGTACCTCGGTAGAAACGATTATGCCATCTATTTTTCCCTGATTCCCTCCCTCCTATGTATGAACTAATTCGACACCGACGATCAAAATTCTCGCCATTCAACAAGCCTGCTTCTGAAGAAGAACGTACGTTCGAAACGTTAAGCAGATTCCCGTTTTTCCAAAAATACCCGTGGACCAATTCGGATCATCGACTACGAGCCCTTAAAGTGAGTTCATTCCTTCCGTTTTACCTATTATTGGTAACTTGGTAAACTTGAATTTCCTACATTATAGAGACAAGTGACTCTAAGTTAGAGTCACTTGTCTCTATAATACGTCTGAAACTCTGACTAACATACACTACACACATGTGCGGACAGAATTAAAACGAATCCTGTGACAAAGGCAAAAGCCTGATTGCTCAAATGACAATCGCCAGCCAGCATGCTGCTGCGGCGACTCAGATTATGAAACACAGTGCAGTGGTTGGAAGTTGGAACTACTACTACAGTGTACAGTGGTCAAGTGGTCTACTCTATTATCCAATTCTATGGGTTGGATTGGAATGACATATTATATTATAACGCCTGCGACAGAGCTAAAAAACTAAAAACTGTCTCACTCGCTTGGAGTTCAAGGCCACTAAAAAAAATTAACTGAAATTTTTCTTTAGTTGTCTTGCTCCGGAGTTGGAGAGTAAATGTATGAAATGAGATGCCTTCGAGCCGAGAGTAAGAAAATACCTTTATCAACAGCCTCCCGCTTCCCGATCCCGTTCGTTAGGTACGCAATGTCAGTTATGGCAGTGGACTGGGGCACTGGGGGTACCAACTTACCAAGGTTTTTTCCTAACTCTTGAAGGCATTTGGTTAGTTTAGTACAAAGAACAAACAACAAAGCAAGATAAGAACGCCACAACCAACGCGGCACGGCACTTTGTGACTTGTGACTGGCACTCGGACCTGCTGGGAGTACAAGTCTGAAGTCTGATGACTGATCACTGATGTCTGCTGATGCCCTAACTAAATGCCGTGTGGAGACCGGGTGTGGTAAAAACCGCGGTCGCCTCCCGTCTTCTGCCAGTATGAGCATGAGGCGGCCGATGATAAGAGTGTGCTGAATCCTCTCCGGTTCCCCGGTCGATATTCCTAAATCGTCCCCGGTTTGCTGAAACTTTTTTAACGAGTTGATATGACCTGTTGGGATCTTATAAAAGTGGTTTGAACTTTCCGACTCTGCTCAGTCGCGAAATCAAAACTTGGTCCCGTCTATCTCCAAAAAGGCTTTGCACAATATGACCGTGCGACCGTTCCCGAGTTTGCTGAAACTTTTTTGACGAATTGATATATAACCTGTTGGAATGTGGAATGTAATAAAAGTGGTTCGAGAGCTTCTATTCACTATTCCGACTCTGATCAGTTGCGAAATCTAAGTTTGGTCCCGTCTAACGGTCTAACTACAATACTACAAAAAGGCTTTGAACAATTTGACCGTGTGACCGGTGACTGCTCCCGAACATGAAGTTTGCTGAAACTTTTTTGACGAATTGGTATCACCTGTTGGGAGGGATCTTATAAAAAGTGGTTTGGAGCTTTCCGACTCTGCTCAGTCGGCAGTCGTGAGATCTAAATTTTGATCCCGTCTAACCACAACCACAAACCATAAAATGGTTTTGAACAATTTGACCGTGTGACCATTCCCGAACGTCAAGTTTGCTATACTAAGTAACAAGATGCCGTAATTATGAAATCAAAAGGGTTCATTTTTTGCTAATATTTGTATAGAAAAAGGCTCATTGAATTTTTAAATGGAAACCCGATAGGAAAACTGATAAACAAAGGCACAAACCTCAATTCTCAATACGTACTTCAATCTGTATGGAAGATCGAATATTTTTATTAGGTTTTCTGATTCAGTTTGTTTCTAATTTAAATGAGGTAAAATGATCAATTTCACCAATTACTTTGATTTATAATATTTAGCTACGATTAAGATTAAAATAAAAAATATATATTAATGAAATACATGCATGACATGAAAACTGAAACTAACCTTGAAACAAGTACAAAACGCACATACGATACCAGAAAACTTTTTAGCGGGTCGTACCGTGGCACATAAAAATGCAAGTCTTATACAGTTTGAACACCAACTTGCGATTCTAGTTGTTTCATATCTTGAAAGCAATAAAAAATTTTAGAAAAGGGTTCAGATGATGGATCGACGACTGTTGAAAAATTTTCAAATAATCGCATCACGCTATCTTTAGAAATGACATATTTACTCGTCACTGATTCTGGTGACGAATCCTGAACTTTTTTAAATGAGACTTTTAGGTCGTATTTTAACGACGGATAAAGATGCAACAAAGCCATTGGAGAAAATATTCCTACCAATTCGTGAACTCGGGCGGCGTAATAATCGGTCCCTGAAATCTCTCCGATAATCTTAGAGCTGAAAGATAAAAAATCGTAAAGATTAATAGTGTAATAGATTAATTAATGATATTAGTATTTCCATGCCCTAGGTAATACTATTATTCTACCATGTATTTTAATATAATATAGGTACCTTGATTTTTTCGAGCTTGAAGTTGAACTGTGGCTGGTGCTTGTTTTATTTTCTTCCAAATTAACACTTCGTCGAACTGAAATTACACCACCGACTAAATTATCACTGCTGACAGAGGATGAACCACTCCAATAGTCTCTGATGGACTTGGAAGGTAATCCGACTGAATTTTCATTCTTTCTTGATCTTGGAGTTGATGTGCGCATACAACCAGATAACGGAATACGAATTCCAGTTGGAGCATTAGGTGTACTGATGAAAGACTGAAGTCTCGTTTCTGGAACTCCCCAGTTCTTATATGCATCCAACGTAACTTGTTTAGGTGATGAGAATGACATTCCACTTGGTGACGCCCGATCGTTATTTTGTATAGTCTCTGGTTCCGATGTCCGTAGTCTCTTTGCTGCAGAAGGACCCATAATATCGTAAGGAGAGGTTTGATAGAAACCAGAATTTATTTTACATCCAAAGACCGTAGGCGAAGCCACAATGGAAGACTTGAAAGGATTTGACTTTGACAATTGTCCGGTGGATTCTTGTGTCGGATCAAATGATTCTCTGCTCGGAGGTTTGTTGATAACAACGTTCTAGGTTCCCGAAAGACATATATTTTAATACTTAATAATTCATTAATAATTGTTTTTATTCGAACTTAAACTAACCTGAATTAAATCCCCGCGAGGGTCGGTAATTCTACCATGAACCCAGTCCTTTAGGTTCACAGCAGGCGCTTCTCGTTGTGCAGCTGAATTTTCTATTGATGCTTGCTCTTGCGTTTGTGTGTAGCACCAATCATCAATGTTCAAGTTGAAGTTACTTATACCAGTTTCACGAGATGATTTGTTTGCTAGCGTGTTTGTATTTCCTAGTTCCCCAAATCCACGACTGCATTCAACAGGGTGTAAATCGTTTACCGGATCAGTATGCAATTTTTTTAAACACTTTGGTTTTGTAAAATATACGTTATTTTCATCGCCCTACAAGTAAGAAAAACAACTGGTCTAGATGAACCAAACCAAACAAGAAATAACACAATAATAAAAGCCAAACAAACAACTTCATTGAAGTTAGCTGTTAGATATTGATGACCTATGAGTCACTGGTTGAGTAGTAATGATAGACATGGTACTTAACTTGTTAACTTACCAATTTTACAGGACTCTGGCTGAAATTGGAACTAGAAGTACAAGGGATATTTTCTAAAAAAGCTGATATTGAATTTTTTCTTTCCTGAGGGTCTTTGGAATTTCGTATTGGAACCACTGGAGATATTTCAATGCCTTCTGAAATATCCGTCTTTTCTGACTTCTTCTGAATCAAAATCTCGGGAGCAGTTGGATCGTTGACCGTTGAATCCTCGATTTCGATAACTTCAGTGTAGTTTTCGTTCTCGATGTCGGCAATACTACTTATTATTCTCTCTTTTTCTAAAGACTTCCTCAAATCGATTCCATAGTAGTTAATCAGGACTTCTTCAAGCTTTTTCGATAATTTGTCCTGGTTTGAAAAAATACAGAATTTTAGTTTGACATCTTCTCGATTTAAACTCTGGGCATGCGATTTAACATTTAGTTGAGCACTGGGTTAAAATCAAACCTTATGCACAAGAAATACTTTGGATTTGTCAATATCTCTATTGAAATCTGCTTCATCACAAGGTAAACAAATATTTAAAACAGCAACTGGAAACCTTCTTTGATCTGCAGGTGCAGGTTTTTCTACAATTGCTGCCACATATCGTTGAATGAGCTATAATAATTATATACGCATTATTAAAAATAACAGAAAGCATTGCCTGAAAAAATAATATACCAATACATACACCAATGTTACCTTTTCAAACTCTCTAACATACACCCGTTTTCGATTCACGAAAATCATTGTAAGCGCATTGGATGTGAAACTCATCGTTTTCATATCAACAGGTTTCTTCAAAATGAAGGCTTCCATCGTACGACTTTGTTTAATTTCTTCATCTACTTCAACATTGACAGGACCACATCTGAACAACTGTGTAGCGAGTCTGTGCCCAAGCACGGTTATCAACGCTTGGTTCATCGCCGGCACAGATGCTTTCGTGAAAATTAGACTTCCATTGTGATATAAGCTGATGTGAGTCTGACAATTTGCAATCGCAATGGCCTTCAGGTAACCCTCGATATCTTTTAGCTCTGTTTTGCATTTTTTACTGTCCTGGATCCATTGGCGTCGCACAGGGTAGTTCGAGAATATCTTCTCAGCAGTTACAATAGTTCCTTTTCCGTATGCAACTTTATTTTCAGACAATATTGCCCCATTTCTGTCAAGCACGAACTTTGTTGCCTGAGATTCACTACTCGTTTTCGTTATAACCGACACATATGCGACATTGCAAATGGATGAGATGGCTTCTCCTCGAAACCCATATGAATTGCTGCAACCTATACATTGATAAAGCAATCAAATCGTTAACTCCCATCCAGTGATCTTATCATGTATTTAAAAAAAATAAAGAATTTTGTATTTTTCAGCTTACTTAGATTCAAATCATTTTGCAGTTTCGAAGTGTATCCTCCGGCTACTGCATTTTTAAAATCGTTCAAATCGATTCCATGTCCAGTATCTCTCACTTCAATTTTGTCCAGTCCAAAGTTGTTCTGTATGAAATTGAGACTTACTTTGGTTTTCGTAATTATAATTGCAAATTGTCATTTGTCCCAATTAGACATAGACCTAAGACCTAACAAATTTAATTGGAATTGATCTCATCGTCTTGTCTTACCAATAAAATTTGAATGGTTGGTGCCCCAGCGTCCACAGAATTATCAACAAGTTCTCGTACCACATCAGAAATCTTTGTTATCAACTGTCCCTTTCGAATAGCAGAGGATGTCTCACAGTCTAACTTTACGATGGATCGGCTGTCCTGGTTTTGACTTTCAGCTAGTGACATTGACATTACATTTATTTACTTGTTCACCAGTTCACCGTTCACCTGTGACCTGTTCCGTTCCGGTTCCGGCTAAAATTGACCTGGTTGGTTCCCGTTTCGTTCGGGTGTATGTATAATATAATAAATAGTTCAAGCAACTTTAACTTTTGGACTGGAAAAAACGTAACTTTTTATTCGTTTTCCTTTTCTCCGCTTTCTCACCTATAATTTACCATTTGTTTACAGTTTAATTTACATATCGAACGAATTTTGGGATGAAAAATTAACGAAAGAGAAACAGAGAACGAGGACGAGAAACTCACATTTTCTCCGGCACTTTCCCGCTCTCCACATTCAATGACTTCCCTTGTTCCCTTTCTCTTTTGATGAAGTTTCATGAACAGAGAAAGCATATATGCTGCTTCCTGCTCTAGGCATCATTCATGCATATCTGAGAGAAAGTAAAAGAGAAGTTTAACAAAAAACCACCCCTAATAATAATATACCATAAATTTACGCCGGCTTAGAATAGAATCTATTCGAAATAAAGAAGGTTTTTAAAAACATGCAAA
The DNA here is from genome assembly GCA_906901685.1 of Desoria tigrina. Taxonomy (NCBI): domain Eukaryota; kingdom Metazoa; phylum Arthropoda; class Collembola; order Entomobryomorpha; family Isotomidae; genus Desoria; species Desoria tigrina. The sequence goes on along the minus strand of CAJQTU010000010.1, from coordinate 1,043,808 downwards.
CTTAATCTAGAAAGAAGCTTTGTACTCCGAAATAGAGCCCCACCCTTTTAATTAAAGGGTGGGAAAAAATACAAGCATATCATATGAGGTTTTAAACCGGATTTACAGTATCCAGTTGTTCTGATTGAGTTCCGATGATGTTTATTCTTTTATGCAAATTAGAATCAACAGAAATGTGTGGCTATTTTTATTAATTTCAAGACAACACAACGTCATTAACATAAAGAAAAGTTTGGATGTACCAAATTGGAACCTAACTTATCATGCAGTTAACACTACAAACAAATAATTTAGGTTTTAACAATATTTATAGCAAGTTATAATTCTACCCCAAAATAAATTCGTTCTATCCCCAAAGTATGAGAAGGTTCCATTTTTAATTCTAAAAAAAGTCTTGTGGATGTTATTTCATAATTTTTCATGCAATGCCCACAAGTTTATCATCTATCATCATGCATAGAATTATACTCTCACATTTTTATTAAATAACTTAAAATAACTTTAATAACTTAAAATAATTGTTTGTCTCTCGTGCTCGTCCCCTGATAAATATGAAACATAGCGGCTAATATTTTTACACTGCGGATTTCAGTTATTTTTTATAATTAGGATTATGTATATATTGTTTGTAGCATTTGGAAGTGTGTTTTTAAGCGTATGCATTTAAACTGGAATTTGTGCCTATATTTATGTTTGTCAAAACGATATAAACAAAACTTCGGAACGTGCGAAGCACAGTTGCATTTTTGAAACACACCATAAATATAAGCTGCCTTTGTGTAATCTATAGCTGCTTTTGCTGTCAAATTGATCAGCCATAATATATTAAGTACTAATTGGCTCATTGCAAGCACGTTAATTAGTAAAAGTCTTTATTTGGTCGCGTAACAGACTTGACTGAGCTGCCATCGTATCTGGACGGAGGAAAGTATGAAGTAAAGACAACATTCCAGCCAATGCAGAAGGCAAAAAGACAAAGGCTGAAGATAAGCATCGCCCACCACAAACGGTCTTCGAATTTTGTACGCCGGAGATTTCGAAGTGTATAAATTCCAACGAGAAGTCCGGCAAGGGCTCCCCCAAAATGTGCTGCATAGCCCACCTAAAAATACAAAATGTTAGTCCATTGCACTATATCAAGAATCAAGATTAATAAGATTATATCAAGTTTTGAAACTTTCACCAACCTTTTGATCCACCTCTGCTACGTAACGATAATACAAGGCTGTACCGACATCCGCAATGGCAAACGCAGTGAAACTGATCACTCTGACCCATGGCATCTCCATTTCATTCCAGTTCTACAAATTTTTTAGTCAATTAAAGCACAATTAAAAGAGACAGTCGCTACTAAATAATAAATCTCCCCTAAAATCAAAATGACTAACCATAATAACAGTGGCCATATGAGCTGTGATTAAGGCGTAGACACCCCCGGATGCCCCAGCTAAAAATACACCTGGGTCAGTAAGTGACGTGGCCAGAGACCCTGCAATGACCCCGGCACAATAAACGATTAGCACCCTCCACCACTTGTGGACCATCTCCAGTAGTATCCCTAAGAATAGCTGCATTATCACATTGCTCGCGATGTGCATCCATCTAAAAAATGTCATTTTTCATTTGTGACCACTGCTCGAGCATTTCTTCGGAATTTTGTTGTCGTTTTTTTAGCAGAATGTGTTTATATTTAAAGTTATTAAGCGTAAACGCCTACCCAGAATGAACGAACATGTAGGTGAGAAAACGCCACGCTTCGTAACGTCTGTAAGGGTTGTAAATCAGAACAGAAGTCATTGGCGGAGGTCCCATTATCCCAACCCATCCACTTTTTTCGATTATTTCGTTTGTGTGGTAAATGAAGACTCCTATCTTGAGAAATATATGGGACCATTAGTTTACATTAAGGAAACAAACAAATTTCTTGTCGTTTTAAGACCCTTACAATGGCTAGGGTAATCGAAATCATAAATATTGGTGGTGGACAGCAAGTGTATTCTTCGGAATACTCCCCATCGACAACATCTCCTGTCCTTTCGGTCTTGGGAAGGACAACCAATCTTGCAAATCGCATTGCTCGGCCCCGTACCTTTATGATTTATTATTCCAAATTTATGGTTTCATTGACTTTCCGAGACGCTTTTATGTATTAATTATCATAATCATAATCATGCATTTACCAGGTTTCTAAACTCCGGTCGACTGAGTTTACCATCATTATTGTGATCATGGTTCCTAAAGTCTTCTTCCACCTTGTCGTGTGGCTCATTAGGCAAGAATTTTTTTAGTTCATGAAGCTCCACGTGTCCATCCCCATTGACATCAACCTATAGTTTTGCAAATAGTTTTTAAAGTCAGACGGTAGTTTGTATATAAAGTGTACGTTGAAAGATAAAAACTAATATGTCAATTATATATAAAAATTGACAATAGTAAAATGCTTCGCTTTTCTAGAAACGGAAATAAATATCTATACTTCAGATATTGATACTTGAGACAATCGTCGCCGAGTGTCGATTTTGTCAGGCAGGTTAAGGACTTCAACTCTGGGAGGTGTTTCCCTGCTCATTATGATGATCTCTATTGAGCTTCAACTACTTCCGTTGTAATTGTAAAATTTTGAGAAACGGAATAACTTCAGCTTAAATTAGCTAGCGCAACGCGTTAAATTATAGTCAACTCTACGAATTTAATTAAATGGCAAAACTTAGTTTTTAATTAATGTACAATTTTTGTTGAAATTGCTTTAATAAGCATAGGAAATCAGAACTTTGACATCAGTGTGTGGTATGATAATGATAAGCTAAGCTCGACTGAAACAAAATCATGACAAATACTGATGTCATGCATTTATGAATATTTAATATGGAATGCATCAACAAGGGAGATATATCACTCCCAGTTCCAGTCCAATAAGATAAGCTTTTATCAAACAAATACATTATTTGCACAAATTATGATTTGTCTGTGTTTGTCGGGGTTTTCTAGTACTCCGAATTGTATATTGGAGTAATCGCAGCGTGACCGTGAGTTACTTTTGTAAAAATTAGTAAAGCTTAATATATATTAATATATGTATAATATATAGCCTTTGAAATTGAATGTTTGTGTTTAAAGGGGCAGGTCTCATTTTAAAACATTTTTAGTATCTTATTTTTTATTAAAAATAAAAACAAATAAATAAATATTAAATATAAATATTTTTGATCAATTTGAAGTGTATCAATATCATAGTAGCAGTGTGTGTACAAATATTTATCCAGTTTCAGTGTTAATGAACTTGCTTTAATTCGCATTTTTACCCTCGTTTTTAAATTGAAACCTAAACTTACAAGTATTACATGCATGTGTTTAGACTTTACATAGGATGTTGACATTAATTTTTCAATCCAGGTTTTATTTATTAAAAGATTAACTTTATTTTTATATTTTATACACTATAATATAATACCTTGATCTTAGGACGGCCTTCTTCCATCCCATGAATAAGTGTTTGCCCCCGTAAAGTTGTATTTTTAAATGCTTTAGTTAATTATCAAATAGAATTAAAAATATTTCAAATTATGGAAATGTACCAATGGAAGTTGCTTAGCTGTTTTCAAACAAAATAGCTGCTATCCCGGCTGGATTAGAGAGGATGAAGTGTGAAGTCTGAATCACACACGTTATTGATCTGCACAAGAAGGTGTTTTTCACACTATCAAGCCCAACACTGTATAAGAAATATCGTAGAATGGATCATGTTAACCCTTTTTCTCAATACTGATAATATTATATATTATATTCTATGCCTGTTTAAAAATCTTAAGAAAAACTGATGACACATCCCGTTTTAAGTGCAATGCTTTTAGCCATGTCATAATTTATTAAAGTAGTCAGCCACGCAAATCATATCCGTGCATATATTTAACTTACAAAAGTGTTATACGTTTTTTTAAATTTGTCCTCAGTTACTATATTTGTGTACAACGAGACTGTAATTGAGTTTGTTAATGAGTCTATATGTAAAATAAATGCTTGCATTAAAACATAATTTCCAGATGCAATGAGAGCGACAATTTTTCACTTGTAATCTTCAATGCTATTCAGAACATCTAGGATATTTTTGACAGGGCTCGGTGGGACCATTATTAGAGGTGTGAAAGCAGGGGATGGAATCGAACCAGCAGGCTTATCAGCGCCCATCATCGGCTTTAAGGTGTGAGGGCCCACCTTGCTTCGACAAACTAAACCCATATCATTCCAGAATTTAACTCGGTCGATAAATGGAAAGGGTATCATTTTTGGCAAATCCCCATCAATAAGAACAAGAGGCATATCGCTCCTAGTGAAGTCTTCGATCGGGTCCCAGATCTGAACTTCCTTGTTGTCATCCGTGACGTAAATTGGCTCACTATCAGTCGAGTCTCAGTTCAGTTTTTTATCATAAATATGAAAGTCAATCTTAACATTTTCAATAAAAACACTTTACCCGTAAATCGCAAAATTAGCCCAAACATTCGTCAAAAATTCGGAAACTTCATATTCGGGTTCTCCAACTGCAAGTGCTTGGTATTCCGTATTGTTTAGGAGGTAGATGAGGTCATCATCATGAGATATCCCCCAATCCGCATTATTCAGGCCCTGACTTGCCGCAGTTCCATATCTCCCAGTGTAATTAAAGAAGTAACCATAGGTGGGTGCCACTTTTGAGTGGTATTTAAGTCCTTTGTGAACTGCCGAGACTATTAATCTGTCTCCAAACATCTGAAAATTTCAAGACGCAAAACTCGACGGATGAAATTTCATGTTTCATTTTATGATTTCACAGGACATTTTAAAACCATAATTTACCATTGTAAGTTGACGTCGACTGTAAAAATTAATCTCTTTATTCTCAAAGTAAAACTGCCGGATATGGGAAGCGACTTTTGTCAGGTCCTGAACGTCTCCCTCTAAATCTAGGACTTTTGGACCAAGCTCTGTCCATCGTTTGTTCAGTTCATCCATTACCAACGGATAAAGCCAAGCCACTGGATTCATATCCGGTGGAAATTTCAGTCATTAAAAATATGCCAAAAATCATATAGCTCTATATGTAATTTTTTTAAATTTTCATACAAAATCCAACTCCGTTCCCTTCCTCGGCTAAAAACCCATGAATCCATGGAATCGGTGGGACCTTATTTTGAGCATACAGGACTTCAGGCCGTTCTTCTAGAAACGCACCTTCGCCTTTAGGTTCTACGATAGGTCCGAAAAATACTCCTGGGAACACTTTGTAGTTCTACATTTTAAAGAAAAAACAAGACAAAAACTGTGAGAATGAAAAATTACTAAATGCTAAGACGAAATTAGGGCTGACAAAGGGAGTAAATTAGCAAGTCCTAACGGATCTAATGACTAATGACTTTGTTAATCAGAGTAAGAAGAGATGTGAATTGTAATAAATGAATTACAAGGTGCCATCAACGTTTATGCTTTTGTGGTCAAGTAGAATTGAATGGAATCTTACAGGAAGAGTTGATTCAGTGTACATGATGAGCAGAGGGTCTAATTTTCGAAGGCAGTCAACCATCAGTCGACTTTCGTTTACAGGGCATCTTAGAGCCGTGGCTAATCGGAATGTGTAATTAATTGAACTATCGCGAACACCCCAAAAAGTAAAGGCATTTCCACTTTGGGATATTGCTGTTCGAAACAATCCTGCAAAATTAGTCAAGGTAGGATTCAAATTAAATACAAATATACAAACACATGAGGAACCATTTCTCTTTCAATGTAGCTAAAAAATGCTTGAAAAAACTGTTTTGTGATTAATATTTAACAACAAATACCGCGGCTTTGCTTAGAGAGGATGTGTAAATGCGTTGAAACTGCTCCGGCTGACTAAAGCGTTACAGGATTAAATGTTCATTATTCATTGAATCGATTTAGGATCAGAGATTAATAACTTGAATATGGAAATCCTACACTGACCTGACCAAAAATGGTGACTTGATTGGGGTCACCTCCAAATGCATGGATATTTTTATTGACCCAACGCAAGAGTAAATTTTGATCCTTCATTCCCCAATTTCCTTTCAAATAAATTTTAATCGTATAGAAATGCAAATTCGTATTACCATTAATCTCTAAATAGATCCCCATCCATAAATATTCCCCTCTAATTTTTTTTAAACCCATTTTAATTAGATATGCGTGACGTGGCAGACAAATATCTATATTTCATATTTTACACTTCTTATCCCGTCTCCCGTCAGTAAACGGTTGTGATCTATTTAAGGATGTCCGGTAAATATAGTTACACATAATCTTCGATTTTAATTATTTTACCAACCAGGAGCTATATCATCTCCAGTGCTGAGGAAGCCTGTTAAAGGGTTAAACAATTACGAATCATGGTCAGTTTTGTTCAATTTTGTTGGTAAATTTTGAGACGTCAATTGGGGTTTTCACAATATGCCCACAATCACGATAGACTTTTGGAATTGATTTAAAAAGAATCTATCATACCAAATGAACTGAGCCTGTAATTAAACGTTACTAGAATGACATCTCGATCTAGAAGATACGCCGGCCCAAAAGATGATCCCGAAGAAAATGCGAAGCTTCCACCGTGGAAAAAAATTGTAACCGAAAATTTTGGGTTAAAATCGCCTTTAGGTAGCTGACAAAAATATTAATTAATTAGTCAATTAACTGTAGTTTTTGATGTAAAAAAAATCCTCCATCGACAGCATTTATGCAGTAAATTATCAAATTACCATCGGCGTATAGACATTAACAAAGAGGCAGTCTTCTGACCCGACTATCCTTAATTGTTGCATCCCGTCAATTTGCATACAATCCGAGCCCATTTTCGTTGCATGAAAAAGACCCGTCCAAGGGCGTTTCATCACAGGAGGCTACATAATGTTTAATATTTTCGATTTTCAAAATTTTCATCGATTTTAATGATTTTTCCGAATAGTTATGAAAAATTTTCCATACAGCATATCTTAGCTCATTGACCGGACTTTCCGCGTAAGGCACACCGGTAAATGCAATTATATCCCTGGCCCGTATGGTTTTCATAGGAAATCCTTGCAAAAACCCACTCTGCGTTTTGACAATCAGGTTCGGAATTTCATCCAAAATCGGGAGCACGACATTCTCATATGGTTTTGCAAGGCTTTTAGGAACGGGGACCGGTGGGTCGTAGACCTTTTGACATGGCACAATGGCACACAACGTGTTAAAGAGGAATGTTCCTAAAAACAATACCATTGTATTTTCTCGAGTTTTGAACAGGGTTTTAAAATTTGAAATCCTTGTTGGACGGTACACTTTTTAAGTTCACGTTTAACTGCATATTTTGAACACATTTTTCAGCTTTTAGAAATTAATTTTAATAATATTAATTCGCCGTCCTTGTCCTTATATTGAATTCCCATTTTATTGCCATATCCGAGAATGTTAATGAATTTTGTACGGCCAAGAAAAATCTTCTTCGCTCTTTCGAAAGCGTGTGTTTTTGGCACTGACGACGAACAGGGACTGTTATCAAACTATAAAATGATAAGCCAATTTCAATGCAATTCTTGTTGCTTTTTGGCAAAAGGTACGCTTGAATCGTTGGATTCGAGTTGATAGATTGATGTATAACTGGATTGCAAATTCACAGCTCGTTTTTGCATACTTAAAGGACTTACATTATATGATATTTAGTAAGAATATTGAATATTTCACAGAAATAACAGTCCGTGACTGTACCAACTCTTACATTTAAGATTCAACCAAATTATGCGAATTTATGCTCAAAAGTTTGTAATAATACCCCTTTCTCAATGAAATTCGCGAGAGATCTCCTAAAACCCAACCTCAACCTTCAATTCATGTTTAAGACTAACCTAACTACACAGTTAGTGAAACAGATCAGTCAGGAGATCATTGAGATCTTATAGTTGATGGGAACTGTAACTTAATATCTATTAAAATTAAAATCAACCAAGCATGAAGAATTATAAAATAATCATAAAAGCAATCCTTACATAAATATTCTAAGTTTTTAGATAATAATATAATATGACACAAACTGTAAATCTTCTACTTTTAACATTACATTTAACTGACTTCTCCCATTTTGAATATATTGTATCCAATAATTCCTTGTGATGTAACGACCACTAAGTACACGTACTGTGGGTATCACATTGTAATAATAAATAAATAAATAAATAAATTACTTTGTTTGAGGTAAGCTCTTTTTGCAAAGGTAAATATTATGAACTGGAATTTAAATACGAAAAATATGAGAAAAAGAAAAGTTTTTTTAATCTGGCTAGCTTTTTAAGTCTTTTGTATCGGTGATAAACTGATAAGTGTCCGATGATTGTTTTGTTTTATTACTGTACTTATGAAAGTTTAATTCATTATTTGTTTGAAGAAGCCCAATTTTAATCATCTTCCTGACAATACAATACAAAATTGAATGAGCTTTATTGCCAATTTTTCAAATGAAATGATATTTTTGGCAAATATCTTCTACCGCATGGTTCACCGTTCTGTTGGAATAGGTTAAGAAGGTGCAAATTAAACGAACCTACCTTAAGGTGAAGTTCGATGTAAGTTCGATGTTACTTTTGCTCACTCCGCGTGACCTTATAAATATTGGTTTATTCTAATGTAGATGATATGCACCTTTGATTGGGCAAGTGGAGAATATTCACCTTTGAAAGGACCATTAATTTTAAGTAGAAGGGAAATGGTTAATTATATTGGGTTGGATGAGTGAAATAAGTTTGGGAATGTATTAATGAGTGTCTGAGGTCATTAATTCGCATGAAAGATTATGCAAACAAGGTGTTTAAAAAAGCAAATGGACACTGATTTCCATGTCTTATGTTAATTTGTTCTTTGTTCTCCACAGGGATTGTAGGTCTTATTTAAAAAAACGTCTTGTTGTACTGTGAAATCAGAAGTTTACATTTAATTTTCATTAATGTTTGGAGATATTATAGCCACATCGGTTAAAAATCGAATTTCTTTGTGTGCGGTTTTGAATTGTTATGTGGTGGGGTATCCATGAACTTTAATCTACAACGTTTGCCTTTACATGATTGAAACAGATAATTACTCTTTACAGTTAGAATCTTTTCCTTTATTTATTATTTACATTTTAATATGCTACACAGTATTAATTAACAATATAAAGATATAAAACTTCATGTAGTACAAGCTAATAAAATATAAGAAATGGGAGCTGGAAATATTCAAACATCACGACTAAAGGAAGGCAATTCTACATATATATTAAGGTTCCAGTTAGCTGGTAATTGTAATTACTTTCCAGTCTCGGTAGTTAGTAAAACTTTATTGTATCAATTTTATGCGACTTACTAACTACGGTTTAGCTTCCCTATTTTCAGTTAAAAATACAAGGTTAGGGAGGAATTGGAATGCATTGTATCAGTTCCGGAATTGGGCTGAGGATTGGGATGTCTTCCATTGGCTTGGTGAGACCGGTACGTCTCCAACGGGGTGACGCTTGTGTCGGGGTCCAACTCCAAGCCATTCGAGTGCACATGTCCGTTCATATGGCCGTGACCATTGCTGAGGCTCTTGACAGTTGTGACTCTCGTCGTTTCACTTCGGGCTGGTGGAGTCGGCGTTGATTTCTGAACCACTTTCGGTGACCACGTCACATTTTTCTGTCGTGATGGGGGAAGGGGAGAACTGAGAGGATCTACTGGGGTCAGGCCTCGGGTGTCTGTGACATAATGTGACGTCATCATGGGGGACGTGATGTTCATCATCTGCTGTCTTATCTTATTTGAGCGACGGAGGGTCCCAGGGTGAGCCATTTTGTGGATGGCCAGTGGATTACTTATATTCCTTTCTAAGACACGCTTATGGAAGTTTTCTGTCTCGATCTTTCTCCTTTTTCTGCAATCAGTAAGACCATATTTGTTAAAGGCACTTATTATAGGTAAATAATTCAACCGAAATATCGGATTGTAGGTTAATTACCTGCAATAACCAAAGTACATTACGATCCCAACAGCAAGAGCAAATGCAACCAGTGCAAAGGCAGCAATGAGAATTATTTTAATGTCAAAATCGGCTTGAAGGAGATCCTCGTTCTTCGGCATGTCGACAAGTCGAACTAAAACAGGGACGAATGCTTCCCTTGGAGGTTCTCCAGTGTCCTTTGCCACGACGAGAAACATCATCTCTCGCTTTACAACAGTCTTGTTTCTCAGATACAGTTGTCCTTCTTGGTCAACATGAATCGAATCTGAATTTTTAATCTCGAGCGTGAGTTTATCTCCAACATCCCCATCCGCAACCTCGATTTGTCCGAATGGGGAGCCTTTTGCTATCTTGTCGGATGAGATGTTGAATTCGTAGACGGCTTGTCTAAATCGGGGAGCCCTAGAAAAGAATGCATATTGTAGCATGCCATTGCGATTGGATTCTCGATTTTAATTTTTTGTTGGTTATTTTATCAAATATTAGCTTACCAATCGTTAACGTTTATGACATTGACAATTCCAGCTGCAGAAGAATTCTGTTAAATTATAAACGCATCAGTTAGAACTATAATTATTTGTTTAAACAACCAATCCTGAGTGTTATTTCAAAGCTCAGTTACCTGAAAGCCATCAGTGACCCAAAGTTTAAGGACATGTCTCTGTGCAACTTCATAGTCCAAGGGCTGTCTCAAAATAAGCTGTCCCATACCTCCGACTTGAAATATTCCAAGAGGATCCCCTTCTATTCCAAATCTGAGCCTTTTATCTGCAGGTCGGGAGGTCAAGGCAGTAAATAAAAGAGTCCCAGTTGGCGAATTTTCTGGAACATTTACAGAGAATTCCGGTTGAACAAAGTGCAAGGGGGCATTTGTGTTCCCCTGCTTCCCAACGTTTAACGTTGAAATGGCATATCTATCGGGATTGTCACGTTGCTCGGCCTGTAATATAAAAAAAATCATTACAAGAAGTTGAAAAATTGTGTTTTTGGGATGAAAAAGCTTTTACTAATTAAATACCAACCTTCAAGACTAGGGTACTTGGTTGATTTAGTTGATCTTCAGGAATGTCTCTTGTAAGACTGATTCGACCCGTCGATGGATCCATGTGAAAGAAGTGAGAGTCGGAACGACCTTCATTTAGTTTTGTGAAATTTCCATACGATCACGATTTGAAGAATTGCATGAAAAAAGTACAACACAGCTTGTTAATGTCATTAGCTAAAACGAGTTTTGCTATTCTTGGTCTTAATTGGATATAATTCAATTTGTAATGTTTTCTATGAAACTTGAGCAAGTAAAATTTGGGAAGCTACTTTGCATTTCTAACCTGAAAACATATATTAATTTGATGCTTGAAGTCATCAGCAAGGAAATGATTTGAAAATATAGTTATTTAAAAACTTATGCTTTCAGTTTAATAATAGCATAACCAAAACTAATACCATAACGCAGGACCTTTTCAGCTACTCATATAAGATCAAGCTAATGCATTAATTTTGAATAAACCTAGGTTCCTAAACTAATTCTAATTGTAAGAGCGGTGCCATTACCTCCTATCTGTGATTAAACTTAAAATTAAAATTCAGTAGTTTTTATTCATCCTACTCCCAGTGATAGTAACATATTATTTTAAGCGCAGTTATCGAATCAGTAACTTATAATTCTGTTCCACAAATCTCTAAACTACAAATCCAGCAACCTCAAACACGATAGAGTTTTTTAAGATTTATACCATTGTATTCTTGAATGACATGTTGTATTCAAACTTAAAATGCTAAATACTTTGAAACCCAATTGATTAATGACTTTGGGAAATCAGCAAAATGGAATAGCGTTTTATTTTATAACGCAAAAGACGGTAAGATTCATTCATCCAGGACTTAATTTTATACTTTTTGAGATCAGATATTTATATTTGAAAACAGGCAAACAGGGATCTATTTATATACATTTCGAAATCTACAACTCGTGATGTATCGACTCTTGACTGATTGCATGGGAAAACGTTAGTTACTTGTAGCTTTAGGCTTGTGAAGTCTCAAGTGGCGAATCTAAGAAGGAGGATAAGCACGTTTAGTTTTGTCGTTCCTTATGGGCTCATTTCTTATAGTGTTTACTTACAGGACCGTAAAGTTTGATCGAGAAGAAATAATACTCATCCCTACCTGTCTGTCTCTCTACCTCTAAAACACTTTACATTCATTTCCTACGAATCGATCCCACTAAAATTACATAGAAAAGTTTTACCTCGAGGCTTCCGAAAATGTAAATCTACGAGGAAAAGTATGCCTGATCTGTTGAAAGGGTTTCCTGAGAGAACTACAGCATTTAAGCGACAAGTTTGTGCCAATAAATTAGTCAGCTAATCACTCATTTGAATCGGATTTGAAATTTGAAACCATTATGTAGCGGTATTCATTGACTCGACTACTTCCAAGACTTCACAAAGACTTACTGCATACATAATCTACCTGGGGAATTGGTTTAGGGTTTTAGTCTACGCTTAAATTAATCCAACTAAGCCCCTGTACTTGTAAGTAATAGCAATAATGATACGAAACATCAGAGAAATCAGAACCGTTTCAATCCCTACCTTGAGGAATGGAATAGATGATAGGAGCATTGATACCGGTGTCTTGATCAAATGCATAGATTGGTTCCGGTTCAATTTCAAGAGTTGTTCCGCCTCTAGGATTTCTTGGCAACAGGGACGAGTATGACACATGCTGAAATCTGCAAGAAGGAGGAATTTAGCGTTAATCGTGATTGACGTTTACTAATGTACAGTAAAAAGAGCATTGACATCTTGACGTCTTTTAAATTGTACGTATTTGAGATTGACGTCGGGCTCGTTTATCATTTTTTATTACTGTACTATACTACAGCAAGCTCTTACCTCGGATTCTGGTCATCAGCATCCAAAACCCGGACCTCTAAAAACGTGTCACTGTACAAGGGTGGGATCCCTTGATCGCTAACCCGTAAGGTTACGTTAAACTTGGGTTGGGATTCAAAATCCAACGGTCGACTTAAAAGGAGTCGTCCCTCTTGTCCTCCGCCGGCAAATGCTACCAATCCCTTTTAATAGCAATGAAAACAGTTTAATAAAGTTTAGTCATGGTTAAGTTCACGATTTACAATTTAGTTTAGAATAAATCTATTCATTCTTCTTTCGGATCCAGAACTTTTAGCTCAGAACTCAGAAGTCATTGGCCATTCCTATTTATTTTCATTTGAACAAGAGTTTATTCTATAACAATAATAACAACTTGAAGATTTCATACATAGACCATTTACTATTTTCATTCCGTAGATGCTCAAACGGTACAGACTTGGTTGCTTCCGACTTTTCACAGGATTAAATAATAACGCAATAATAACAATTTCGGAGGTATTGAACCCTTTTCCACACAGTCACAGCTCTAGATTACATATCATTGCCTTTTACATCATTGGGTACACGATGAGATTTTATTGTTGATTAACTCCCTGAGAAAATGATCTTGACAAAAAAAATACAAATAGTAAATTGTAATTTGATTTCTCTCAAGAAGCCGAAGACTTGCTTTGAAACCTAGGACCTTGCAAATACATCGTTTTTTGAACAACATGAAATCCCCATTAACTGCAACTACCCACATCAGGCATATATTAAACTACCCGTCCCAATCCAATCAGCATAGCAAATATAAAATGTAACTGTTTCCCGTTCCTCATCATCATATCTCCTACATTTGAATAGATGTACTGAAGGCAAAAGTGATGAAAGTAATGTCTCTCTCTCTCTCCAGAATCTCAACAAAATTCTCAGTCCCAAACAAGTGGCTTTCTCATATTATAAAAATGCAATCACGATTTTTTTTCATTCAGAAGTAAATTAGGTAATCTGTACTCAATAGGACAAGACGTGAGACTGCCGTGGGAGTTTTGTGATTAGCTTAAGTCCAACTCTTTTTATCTGAGATAGAGACACCGAATACTTCACAATAAATATGCCGAGAGCTAAGTGCCGATGGACACTGACCAAAAATGTAATTTTTCGTATCATGTACATCGATAAAGATATCGAGTTGTTTCTACCAAATCGTCTAGTTAAAAACATATACCGTAAATCATTTAATATAAGCCTTGGATTATGTTTTGTTCTCTATTTCAAAGAGTTCAAAAACTAAATCCTGGAATAAGTGCCCTCTTAAATGGTTATCCAATAAACTCCATAAATGGTCTGGTAGTTTTTAATGCAATTCAACTGACAAAATTGAATAAAAAAAGCCTAAGAACCGACACTCAGACTTAAGCTATATGAGGTTTCATATGGATATTTCATATTTCAAAAATTTAATCGATAAAATCTCAAAATATGAAGAACAGTCTAAAATTGTCTAATATTTTTGTTTCAGTGCATAGTAAGATGAGATAAGATGAATTGACATGCAGATACCATTAAAAGACGCTTTACTCGATGTAGGGGAATTTGACCTTGAATGGTTACACTTCCTTAAAACAGCTAATAAACAGAGTTGGATTCTGAAATTTTTTCCAAAAATAGATTTAAAATAGTCTAAAGGATTTTTCAAAAGAAATTTCAGAATTTAAAACGGCCATAAACCAGTATCTCAATTTCAAGAATGAACTACTGTGTTAATTAGGTTGAAGGACTTAGCGGGAAAACTATTTTGACTTTAATAATTTATTTATCTTCTTTAACTCCCCCCGGTAACTATTCCTGAAGTTACGGTTTTCAGTTGAATTAAAGAGAGCCTGAATCGCATTTTCTTATCCGATTTCTTTCAAGAAATTGAACACATAAAAAGGAAGAGATGTCAGGAATCCCAACTTTACTTACAGATGGTTTCCCCTTCGAGTCTAATGCCGAAAACGTGAGGGTGGAATAAGGGCCCTGTTGATCCAAGTCGATGCCCTTTATATTGCTCAGAATCGCGGATCCTGGTAGCGTCTGCTCTGACACATTTATGCGAAATGGTCCATTGATAATCCGAGGCTGAAACAATAACAAAAATATAGCCTCCCATTTATTTAATATAACTCATCTCGAGCAGAAGAAACGGCTAACAAATGGCTTCAAATTTCCAAGTGTCAACCGTGAACCGTCAACTCGTTATTTATCGTTTGTTGATTAATTACCGCATTATCGTTTATATCTTTCACCCTCAAAGTCACTGGGATGTGGATGCTCTGTAATAAATATTTTGAAAGGGAAAATTTAAATTTTAAACTTCCAAATGTTTTGACAAACAAAATAAATCAGTTACTCTGTTCTGCACAATTGTAATTTATGTCATATTTTCGTTTCATTATATTATTTTAAAATCTCATTATTCATGGGTCCATTCATTGTTAGGCTTGTACTTTAATACGACACACTGATTTACGGACGGACTTCTCAATTTCAAGAAGCATGAATGTTCTCTCATGATTTCATCCAAGGCAAGGTTTTAAATCGTTTTTTTTATAACTGAAACCTCTTTTTACTTTGCTAATCCGTGCTCCCTCTTAATAAGATCATTATGAGAAGAGAAGAGCCGTCTTCAAGTCCTAGGTTCCGTATCTGAAATGAGTGAAACTTGAAACTGTCATTGTCTTCGGAAACGTGGACGGAGTCACCTAAGGATCTGATTGAATGAATAACAGAGTGACCCAAAATCACCGAATCATGACTCAGCCCCTGGTGGTTTGGCTTGGTCTGGTTTAATTTGCTTGGACAGTAACAAGAATAATGTTCTGTAATCACAGCTCTTCAACAAGGAACGACATTTCGGAAATTAAAAAACCATAGTTTTTGACAGTAAACATTAAAGGAGTTGAGAGAGGTAGTCTCGAAGTTAATTATTCCGTTTGACTTAAGTAATCGCTAATAAAAAAAAATCTGCCATTCTGACGAAAAATTACTCGCGAGGGAGATGGATTTTGGTGCATTAATTTTTACTCCTTTGTGACATATATTTAGTATTCACGAATGCAGGGAATAAATCAGTTCATTCCGTTTCATTCATTAGATTTGATTACTATATACCTACGATTAGGTACAACAGACGTAATAAATCCTCTTTACGCCTTGTAATTAGGAGAGATGACATCTCGACTCTCTGTACCTCCTCGTTTACCTGAATTACAAACGTGTCTTTTTGTAGCTCCTGACATTACCATTTAAATTTGTACGTGTTCCTGCTATACGCTTAATCTTTTTAAATTCATAAAGATGCAATAGATTAATATGGAGAGATCTTTGTAATAATAATCATGGCATTATAAATATTATTCTCAAATGTGCAGTGTTCTAGGCAGACTAATCCGCTAATCCACTAAGCCAGTCTTTATGCTAAAATTGTACTATAACAACAGGAGTTTGCATGTCATCCTAAAAGTCAGGGATACAAACGGATTTTTTATTATACAGGGAACAGTAAAAAGGTACAAATTGCTCATGTCTACTCATAAACCTCTCTCAAGATGCTCTAATTAAGACTGCAAATGCAACGGATCTTCTCTTTACTATCATTTCAATGTTGATGTTGATACGATGAATATATTATTATTATTGTTTTTGGATGGCTGCTCTGAATAGTTTAATTAGAAGTTACGTCCTAATTTTGGAATCCACTGCACAAGACCTGGATTTCTTATGTCATATTTCTTCAACTAATTAGCACACAACGGACATGTTAAGTACAATAGCTATCAGGCTATGAATAATTTACGACAACTTACCGGCTCATTATAATTCCTCTTGTCGCAGAGAACCGTAAACGTGACTGAGGAAGGGCCATCAATCCCTTCTCGGTCTAATTTCTTAGTTAGTGTAATATTTTTGGTCCCAGGTTCGATCCGGACCGGGGCCTTCGTGTCCCTTAAGCTGAGTATAATGTCTCGATTCACATCTCCGTGTATCGCCAAGATTCCTGTAGAAAACAGAGCGAATTAGCGGAAAGTTAATGGATTATCCTGAACAGATTTGATGTAATTTCAATGATTTTGGACAAAGCTTGAAGGAGAAAATCCCTTGTAGATGACAGGGAACGATATATCTCTCAATAAATCTTAATTCCTGACGTAATAGCCTCTGTAATAGATCCCATTAAATGTCAAAAAATAATTTTACTACTACAAGTCCAGTGACAAGTTATGAATATAAATGAGAAATCCTAATAATCGAGCTCGAGCGGAAGAGTAGCCATGAATGAAATTGAAATTACTTATATATATACATAAAATTAATATCTCAAGATTTCAATTTAAGCTACAATACGCCGTACCTCAACCTGTCTTTTAAATATTGAAATGAAAGTCGGCTACTTTACAAGCATGTGCCACCAGTAATAAATGAAATTACGTACGACTAACAGAGTAATTAATGTCCAATCATAAATCTGATCTTGATTTTTAAGTATTTTTCAACAGAAGAAGATCAGTGGACTGTGACGCGGGGTCTGATGTTATAAATTAGTAAGGAAGCAGCTTTCATTTCGTATACTGACTCATTTACAATTTTAAAATCTCTGAACAAGAGGTAAACAGATCCTTATAATTGATTACTCGAAGTTACATACTTTACAAATTCCTTGTTGTTTTCTGAAGGGACTTGCATGATTATGATGCATGAACTCGGCCTCCATCATGCACAATAAAGATTGAATCGTGGGACATATTTCACCATTAATTTTCTGATTAGTTTGTATAGATCCTACCTAATGGATTTCAGTTTTAAGAGGTTCCAATATACTATTCTTATTTTTGTCTGATGGGGGAAAACAAGGTAACTAGAAAACTAGAATTTTTGGATAATTTCTAAGTACAGAAAAAAAAATCTTACCTAGATTGGACCCGATTGGAGCATCTTCACTGACAAAGAAACTCACGGAGGAGCCCCCATTAACAAGGAAGCATCGAGAGTCACCTGTAATCACAAAAAAGTAAATTAAAATTATGAAGTCATTTAAGATTACAGTTAGTCAGTTTCATGACTTCATGTCGTTGGTGGCTTAGATAGAGGAATCTATGCAAATGAGTTTTGTACATTTTAATAGTGTTTCCATTACATATTAGACATTATTTGCCGTCAGTTTTTAGTTTCAATCTGGTCACTCCGCTTCTGCTTTTCTACTCTTGTGTTTCCAATCGGAAGTCTTGTCAAAAGTAGTAAAATCTTAACTTTCTTGTATACAAGGGATGGAAATGTAAATGGGCCGGTTGGAAATGTGTAAAGCACGCTTCAATTAAATGGAGATTCAACTTGTTATAAATAACATATAATGCAATGTAAGGATGACAGGTTGGATATCTCACAAATCCTGTACTACAACTCCTACATTGCAGCAGTGCCTTAATTTGTAGCTAATTTGTAATTTTACTTGCTACAGCTCTATTCTCTCTCTTGATCAAAGCTGCCGGAATATTTTATTACTAGGCGTAAGCCCGGTAAAAACCGGGATCCTAGGTGGTGGGTCAGAATTATGCCGTTAAAATTCCTTGAAACGTTGATATTGAAGATGTAGGAATGAAGTACGGTTAACAATATGACCCACAACCTAGAATCCCGGTTTTTACCGGGCTTACGCCTAGTAGGTTTGTAATCTGACTATTTTTACCCCCATCCCCCCTCCCCTTTGGATCAGGTGATCGCCATCCCCCCCTAACCTAACATTAAATATTCTAAAAGCCCTTCTTGGTCATATGATTCGAACGACATATCACACGAATATGTTTGTAATTTGACTATTTTTACCCCCTTCCCCCCTCCCCTTCGGATCAGGTGATCGCCATCCCCCCTCCCTAACATTAAATATTCGAAAAGCCCATGGTCATACCTTTCGAACGACGTATCACACGAATAGGTTCGTAGTTTGACCACGTTGCCCCCCGCCCAACCCCTCTGCTCAGGGGGCATCGTTGAATCCCCCTAGATCATACCTTTTGCTCTGAAACCACTTATCACATTTAAATGTTTGCAATTTGAGCAAATATTGTTTAATGTGGAAAAGTTGTGAAATTTAAATTGGAAGCGAGAAGAGAAGGTTAGCTGAGTCTGGAGAACTGGAAATTGAGATGGTGATGCATCATGATGGGAAGAATGAGCAGAGGCATAGATAGTCTAAGCGGGAAATATAGGCAGAGCATAATAATAGGAGGCCAATAGTGGAGGAGCGGGGAGGAGCATACCGGCAACGGATTCATTCTGTGAATGGTAGGGACGTTCACATACTGCGTAACGTAAAATTACGATTATTCTTAGCCCTTCCCCCTCGTAACGAAAAACCCGACAAAACAAAACTCCTATTGGTATACCAAAAATGTATCTCCGCTTCCTTGGCCACGAAATTTATGAACGCCCCCCTTTGCTGCGTAAGGAGACCAAAGGGATTTAGGAAGGTCTTGTATTATAATATTAGATGCTGTCTGAAAACTGAATTTACAATGCTATTTCAGCCTGTCTTCACTTTTCCTGAATACAGAGGATTTTTGAATGGCTTATTCCTTAATTGTATAAGCTTTTTTTCATTATTTCCCTTTTTATGAGAAATCAGTCATTCATTTAACGTTATAGAATCTCTGCACTTCATAAAAAAGGTAAATGGGAAGTTAATAACAGTAGAAGAGGGGGAGGGGGGCTCAAGTTCATTTGAATTGAAGATGATTTTTGTTGTTTTTGAACAATGAGAAGAGAAGCCAATTTCTCTTTTTATCATTCGACATCATCACTCACCCATCCTCATCATCTTTCCTTGAACATCTTTTAGAACCATCTAGTTCTTATACGTCATTTCCATTGGATTAAAACCTAAAATCTTGGTATCTCAATTAAAAAGCGGACAGTTTTTCAGGATTTCCTGTGGTCGTCTGAAATAGGTCTAATAAGATAATGATTGATGAATGATCATTGAGATGGTAAATGCATGGAAAAATTGAGGAACGTTCGCAAGGAATAAATGCCTAATCTGTAATCCGGTGTGTGTTACATTTTTAAACGATAAGCTTTTAAAGGCTATTTAGGTAATAAGGCTTCAATCTGGCCTTCTTAGAGAATCATAAAAAACTGCATCTGCAGTGCAGTGGTGCTATTTTTCTCACATAATTCTAGAATCAAACGGACTATCATCGTTATCGAGATTCACGATGAAGTGAGATTTCTGAGATGATCTCTTCCATAATAATATTAGTAAAATTCTGTTTATGCAAATCATCCTACTTTTCCCTTAGTTTACATTAAAACATCGTTCCATATCCCATGTTAAAAAATTACGGTATTCATCAAAACCCAGATAAAGGACCATTATTTATCTACACCGTGTCGGGTGATATTTGCAGTATGAGTTTCTCTTATTAGTTTTTTATTATTTATTTACTTTTGTAGTTTGTGCTACTGACTTTTGCTAAAGTTCCAACATGCAACTCCAACAAAAGGCTTTTCCTCGGAATAATAATGAGTCCTGAAGTCTTCTAAGCTGAGCTAATAATGTTTATGCTAATTGGGAAGTGCCAGGCAGCAGAAGTGAGATTTGTTGAGATTCCGGGTCATAACAAAACAGCTCTCTGTATTTAAGATGTCTTTCATTTACATTTGTCAATACAGGAAAATGTAAGATTGGTAATCATCGTCATAAATCATAAAGTACGAACTGATCTCTTTAGATCCAGATCCTCATCTATTTTTAGATCAAATAACCCCCGTCACAAAACCCCTTGAAGCTACCAATGCCAATAACTCAATAACGAGACGCTTGTGTCTATCTCACCAATTATCTGCAAAAATATTATTAGAAAAACATCCCTTCCAACTCTCAATAGATGAGATCAGGTAACAAGGGAGATCTAGATTAGCGATCCTAATTCAAGTAAATCAGTTGTGATGACAAGCCAATCAAGCCTTTATGCTAATCACACAGTTCACAAATAGCACGAATAGGCATTAGTTCTGACTTTGCTTCAAGCTATTCAATCTAATCTTCAATAGCATTTTAGTAAACTAACTACATTTCTTCCAAAGTATTTCAGTCAGTCTTTAAAATTTGTTATCATGAAGGATGAAGATGAAGATGAAAGCTCCCAAGGCCCTAGGTAACGATTAGTCTGAAAATATTTGGATATTTTTGATAGCTAGTGACACCCAGATTTGATGAGTGTATCGTGATGAAGAGAAGGATGATAATCATTTCAGAAAATTGCATTGTATTTTGTTATTGTGCAAAAGTATCATCTCCATATCCCCAGTGTCATCGCTCTTCCTAGAATACTATAAATTCTAAATCCCTAATTTTTCCTCCTATTTTTCACTAGTAATAATAATAACAGAATAATAAACACTTTAATTTGAAAAGGCCTTTTATTTTTCAGCCTACCCATGCCTGAGCTTCCTTCCTCAAAAAACTTGAATAAAAATTTGTAAACGTGTCACCAATCTTTTAGACAGAGATTGTGAAGAACGTTAAATTAAAAATAAGGACTAACAAGAGCTCTTGTTCTCTCCATGCCCTGTGCATATATGTGCAAAGAAGAGTAAAAAAAAGTGTTAAAAAAACTAAGGAGGTTGTTTTCTATAATTTTAATAGCTTTTTAAACCTTTTTTTAGAAAATCATAATATTAATAAAAAGCACAAGTAAGTCAACTCCTCATTCACACACAACTCAACGTGATGCACAGAGGTAAGTAGCCAAGTAAAGCTACTACTGTTCATCAACCACACAATCCTTAACAAGCTTTAAAGATGAAGAAGACTCAAGAGATATAATTTAAGTATACATAACTATTTAACTATAATAGAAGCATATGCAACAAGATGATTTGGTTGATGATCATCACTCCTGCTTTTTTGTCATCACAAAAATACATATTAACCGCATCGGACACAAAACTGAAACCTCAAAAAAGTCATGGATTCATTGGCCATGGTTTCCCCTTCAAATGCTCTGACTTCAACGAGGAGGGATGCGTTTGTTACGGATCATCGTTTTATTTTATTTGCTATAATTGCTACTACTTCTGTAGCGTTTTTTAACTTTATTTGTATTTCTAGAAACACAAATATAAAGTTAGGAAGGTAATGTCCTAAACTTAAAGAGCTAGATATAGAACCTACTTGACAAAACAAGGAACATATCCCCAAATCCTTGTGGACTCTACTTTTCTATATTTAAATAGTGAGATTCATGAGAGATTCTCAATTTCTCACCAGCAATATCATTACCATTATTACAATTCCACCGACACCACCACCGGCTTTAAAAAGACATTCCTACAGACTGCTGCTGTCGCTTCGTTTTCCATCCTAAGTGTTCTAATCCTAATCCCAAGCCAACTAACTAATCCCTGTAATCTCGTGTTATACTTGCTCCTAATGCAGATAGTTTGATAGTCCCAGATGTCAACAAACCATTTCTGTCTCACTTTTTTCTCATTCTTCTAGAGAGAGAGAAATGCTTCATTGTGGTTGTCACTTGGGTTGATATGGAATAAGAGAAATATTTATAGAAAACAAATGACTGTGTGTCGAGATAGACTAAATAATTCTAAATAGCAAATGTCGATTGTTTCATATGTACACTGACACGGCCTGTACAAACAAAAATCTGTGATGTTGATGTATCAAAGAGAAATTGTTTCTTGCATTAATCCTTCGGCAACAATAAATGGATATAAAAAATCTTAATATCTGAACGCACTAATCTGTCACTCCTCTCTCTCTAGATTTTTATACACAGAGTATCATCCTAAACTGCAGAATGACGAGGCTGTGATGTGATGATGTTGCTCACAATTTACAATCAAGTATAACAATTAGAGAACCACCCTAAATCTGACCCGGTTTTCTCCGAGAGTTTCATATTTTATTTGTTTAAAATCTTTTAAACTAATAATAATATCCTCCCTTGTTTTTATTCCATTCATTAGCACACGTTCCCAGTTTGCCCTTCGGGAAAGCTTTATTCTGCTGCTACAACTGAACTTGCTGTTGATGCCATTAACATTATGACGAGGAACAGAGAAAAAAATAGCTAATTTACTAATTACCTGCACTTTGTCTTGGACCAGATTCGCATATAATTTAGTCCATTTATTCCATTAAAGAAAGTGAGAGACTCTTTAATAGTTTCCGTTAGATTTTACATTCAATAAGAATTTTAAAGGAAGCACTTTGCTTTTGGAAGGTGTGGAATGGAAATGTTAGAATTTGAGGAATGTCATTAGTTAGGGAAGAAATTGCTTCCATTCATAAATGACTGTAATTGAGGGTTGACGTTTTGTTTTTAAGTCCGGAATTCAATACCTTTTGAGGTTGAGTATTAATCTAAGATTTGCAAAAACTCGGATATGGGGACATGGTTCTATAGGGAGACGTAATTAAAGCATGAAATTGATGGATCTTAGCATATTTTCAACACTCAAAGCCACAACGATACCAGTTACTTTACGGATTAAATTTAATGTGCCCCCTCTAAATCTGAACTTGCCCCCTATTTGGGATGAACTTGCCCACACTTAACTTGCCCCCTATCGGGCTGAACATGCCCCCACCTCAGGATGAACCTGCCTCCTCGAGGACGAAATTGCCCCCACAAATAAATGATAATAATTAATCAAAATAATCAGTCATTTAATAATAATAAACAATAACTTCGATAAATAATAGTTTAAGCATATAACCAAAGCCTTCGTAATCAATTTGGGCCGTCCTGGCCTCCGCTTTACACCAATAGGAACATCCTTAACTTCATCTGAAACTATGTATAGCTTTCTTTTCATTGCGATTCCCAATACATGTTTGCAAACATGTTGTTTTTTAAATACCGGACAAGTGCAGGTTGATTTCTGCCAGTCGGACGGGTTAAACTCAACCACCCACAGACGGGTCATAAGGTTTCGATAACTGTCGAAGTTTCTCCAACTCAAATTAGTTGACATTCTTATATATTTATTGGCTTGGCTTTGTATTAGCGGCTGGTATAAAATACATCAATTTTGTGCTAGGATTGAGACTCTTTAATTTAAGTTCTATATTCATAGTACTCCAATTGTAAGAACGGGTTTTTAGTGGTAGGTCGTATTTAGGAACGGTATTAAAGTGCTTACAGTTAACACTTTTAGGATCACGCTGCTTTGACCACTCTTCAACGATGTCACACATTCGCTTCACAAACTGAGCTAGCGGATATTTTTCTCTGCCTGCAGTTTTTTTTATCCGGTGGTTGATCGATTCAAGGCCATTGTTCGTACTTGTTGGTACTTTTAACCACGAAATGGTTTTTCCGTGTGTGTGTGTTTATCATCACCGATAAAAACATCTACTTCCTTAGATGAACCTAATATGTTAATATAAAAGATGATGTAGGAAATAAAGATGTTGGATTACAATTTAGTAACTGAAAGATAAATTTATACCTTTGAGTTGTAGCAACAACCTTGCCCGACACAATTTGGAGTGTTTGCACTCGTACGTAATTTTATTATTTCAGATATTCAATATATAAATATATATATATATATATATCAATATAATATATTGATATAATATATTCTTTATATTATAAAGAATATAAGATATTCAGGACATTCTTGTCTTATCGTATGTATCTAAATTAACATGGGGAGCATGAATAATCCATACAACCCAATATTATTCGAGTAAACTGTGTGTAATAGTAGTTTTTAAATTTTATTTTAATGTGGGCATGTTAATCCTCGATGAAGGCATGTTCATCCTGAGGTGGGGGCATGTTCAGCCCGATAGGGGGCAAGTTAAGTGTGGGCAAGTTCATCCCAAATAGGGGGCAAGTTCAGATTTAGAGGGGGCACATTAATCCTCATCCGTTACTTTACCAGAAAACCACAAAAAACGGTTTTACAATAGGAAAGAAGGAGTGAATTTAGTTGGAAAAAATCCGTTTGCAAGTAAAGTGTCACCACGACTAAGGAACTCTATATATTACTACCTATTATACATACCTTGGATTTTGCCATAGAACACCATGACAGTTCCTTATTGTTGCAGTACAAAAAACCTAATGAATGTGACGACTTGTGCTGGTAGTGCTAACTGAACCAGACTAATATTACTGTCCTTCATGAGATTGTATTTGTTGTTTCGTTATCTTCTATTCCGTACTTTTGAAGCAAGGATTCCACGTTTAATGAATCAGATTCAGAAAAATTCGAAGCAATTTGTCATGTTTTCTGTCAGGCTCAACTAATGGTTAGTATATAGTAGTTGTTGGGCAAGGTGTACGGGGGTGTTCAGGAACGGGAACTGCTTTTGACTTAAATGATTTCTGTCTCGTATCGCACGTTTTGCTTTCCTCAGATCCTTGAAGTCCTCTTTTAAAAAGCCATTTACCAGAGAGTGGACATTTGTTCATCTTGTCGTCTGGCACTAAATGCATATGGCTTAAATCAGCAGGAGGTGATTCATTTAAATTGGATTGGTTTGGTATCGAATTACAATTGTTTTATTCAATTTAATGCCTTGATTTCAGATAGTTAAGGCATACATATCCATTGTATAATCTCCACATGCATAGCGTTGAATACTGGGTTTCTACTACTATAAGGTACAAGGGCTGCCTACATGCTTTCGCTGCACATTATTTTGGAAACAAAGGATTTGATGAACATCCGCTGATCAAAAGACAAAAGGGTGAATCTTGCTAATCTTTTCAGAGATATTTTGGCCACACCAAAAGCCCTTTTCCTTGACATACCACCGCCTTTTACTAATATTGAATGATGATTCAAGTAGTCGGTACAAGATGCAAAACTTTAAGAATTTAAATTTAAATAGACTATAGTATTTATTGTCTAAACTATTATTGTTTATTCGTTAAACTGTGTTCAACTCGGCGGATCAACAGAAACGAAACTATGTTAATTGTAACTTAACCGAAATAATGCCCTTATTTCATTGAATACGAGAAAATAAATGAAATAAATAAATGTCGAAGATTTAGAAAGGACCCGATTATTATTAGCTATTTATTTAAGACAGGTACGGTTTCTCTGAGTCAAAATTGTAATTTTGTAATTCAACTTTGTGCAACTCCTCGACTTGTCAGCAGCATTGTAGTAAAGTCATTAATTGATTATAAATGACGAAGCAAGGTAAGCTGTGACTCTGTCATTTTCTTCGAGTTATGCATTCGTTCTAAGAAGGGTATTTCATAGAATGAAGAAATGTCTTAGAATATTATTTTTTACGAAACTAAGAAAAACAACAAAATTTATTATTATTTCACGAAGCGAGGGCTAATTATAAGACTATGAGTACACGAATTAAAATTTCCCTTTTTTTGTTACGCTATTTTACATATAGGAACACGCATTAAAAATCGATTCATTGACGATGACGTATGAAATTTCTATTACTAGTTGCTTTTAAGAAAACTGTTAATCCCAAAGCTTACAACGGATTATGCAAGAAAGTACACAAAGACCGTGTACACACATGTATTAGTGTTCTTAATTCGTTCATAATTAGGAAAATCGACGGATTTTTTATTTTAATGCTTTTGTTAATTGGAAATAAAATTGAAAGTAACGCGTTCTTACTTTTAGAGTGAACGATTATAGAAAAGACCACCGTCAGTTGCAAGCTGCTCCAAATCCATAAGGAAGTTCCATACAATCTTTTTCCCGTCATTTTATCCGATATTTCTCACACACCGTATTCTTAATATCATGTCGATTTTGCACATAAACCATTGGCACTATTCGAGCCTAAATCTCAAAATCAATTCCTATCTGGAAATTTTCATAATATCCTGTATCCTAAGGATGTTGATAATGTCTACACGGTTTAAAGGCACTTGTTTAAGTTACACGTGTGTAAAAAACGTCCACAGCCCTCCAGAAGTCTTCCTCCAAGACCAACGATCTCGATACCGGATTCCAACGTGACCATGAATATTTTACTGTTTTCTATGTAAAAAAAAATGAATAACTAAAGGGAATCTGCCCTTAAAACCTTGGCATTATTACCAGTTATTAAATCCCCACTGGATACTTTGTCTTTACAATCCTATGCAAGATGCAACATAACCTCCCAAGTTAAGAACAACGCCTTTTTCAAACGCAAAGGTCTCAAATCTCTTTGTTCCAGAAAACAAACGCTCAATTTCGTCTCAATTACCTAACCGAAGGTGCACTTTTGCACCCTAAATCCTGACTTCTTGCCTTAAAATCCGCTTCCCGTAAAATGCAGAACAACACTACCGTCGATGCACTACATTACCAGCTCAAGAGCTGAAGGAAGTGTTCGTAAAACAAAGAGGGTGGTAACACTAACGTTCCTTTCCACTGACTTTAGGCAGAAAGAAACAGTCGTAAGACTCAACTCCTTCAAGTCTTAAGAACGTCTATTATTAAGAACCTCTGCATCTCTCTTCACCATCCAACAAGCCAACCATCACCGACTTTTTTAACTGGCGAAAGGATGCAAGTCGATGTCTTTGAAGTAGCTTAAGTTACTTAGCTTCAATACGAATCTTGTATAAGATAAACAGGGTTGAGGAGAGGAAAAAGCCTTCAAACTTTAGACCTACACGATGATACGAAGGGATGATAAGGAATAAAGCGAGGTACAGGTGTGTTGTTCAATTCATAGTTTCATATCCGTAGACAGAGAGGTAAAATTCACTTCCACACTGCCACCAATTCCATGTAGCCCTCTCTATAAAGCTACATTTGCTGTAGGGTTGAAAGTTTTTGGAAGTTGGGGCTTTTATTTAGGGTTGTTGAGTCAATCGAAACGGACTGCTGAAGCTGCTTCAGTTCCTTCAGACCTACTGATATCATGATGATGGCTGTTTGGCATTATTATGAGTTTATGAAGAAGAAGGAACCCTCCACACCGACACGGACTGACTTTTTTAAAACTTACTGAACATTAAAAAGAGTTTAGATGCAGTTACCCGGAACGTCTGCCTTTTTAAAATGGATTTTTAAGCAACGGCAAAGGCAATCCTTCTTAAGCAGGTTCCTTTGTGTTAATAAATGCCTTATTATTATCGGATATTATGGTGGAAATCATAATAAAAGTCGAAATATGAAATTTAAGGCAATTTTTAACTCAGGAAGGTTATATATTAAGGCTGAACGTCATATACAGTTCAGGATTTCATAATAACATTACATTAACAGCAAGAGGATCTATAAGAGTATATTCTTGAAAGTTGCTAGCAAAGATCGTAGTTAGTTATTCCTTAGACAATCATAATAAAATAAAACAAGCTCTGCATTACTGAAAGTTCACACTCGAGCGATTTAGAGGAGGTGCAGGTGGAGAGAAACTGCCCGAAATAATAATCTTCAGCACACTTCTCCCGTCCGTTCCAATCTTCATTCCCTGAAATTCATGATGCAAAAAGACGTTCAACGTTGGAATTGGAAGCGAAATCATGTGCAAATTTTGCAGTGCAGAACTTGTAAATGTCACGCTATGGCTTTTGCTAAGGAATCGATAAGTTCCGAGCTAAGAATCCTGTACCATAAATAAATCGTTTTTTACCCCTTCATCCTGCAAATTACCCCCTTGAATTTCCATACACAACAGGGACTTCAAGACCTATGCATAGATGATGGGGGTTATTAGGTCCAAGATCACGTTTCGTGTGGATGTGGATACACAGGGCATATATGCTCATGGACAGGAAGTGTTGGGAAGTACAGCATAATAGTGCCTAGTTAGCTTTTCCAGCTTAAAGAAACACAGCAAGAGTTCCAGCAATAAGAGCCGATGTTTTTTTTGTGACTGACTCGTTCCCCGTTTCATTTCATTCACAAGACTTTCTTCAAGGGGTAAGTCCACCCCAGTACAATTAATAATGCCTAATGTAAAAGGCTCATTACTCCAAACTGGAGCGGGACAGGTTATAAGGTATATAGTATATTAAACCTAACGAATGCACCGGAAATCGGATATTCAGGAAAGTCAGTATGACAAACGGCAAAAAGACCCTCTCTCCTACAAATACGGAATGATTATATAATGTATAAGGGTTGGCTTGAACCCCTAGCCTATTGTTTAATATTATAAACCCATAGATATGGATAGTATAAACCCAACATATGCCTGCAACATCTGAATAAGTCCCAATATCCCACAAAGAAAAACAGGGAAAGGTTTACCTCCAAAAACCGAATGTACAATTTTTAGAGCTTCGACCACAACCTGTCGTGTCAGAATTCGAATTCGGGGGTAAATGATGCCGAAGCCGAGCTGATGCGATGCACTTTGGTGGATAATATCTCTCTCTCCCGAGGGGTCCATTTATTTATTGAAACTATAAATACCTGGCTATTATTATTGGAAAGAGCAGGAGGAAATTTACATTCAGCTACATGAATAACCTCACCTGTCACCTGCCCCTTATCAGTTGTCACCAAAAAGTGGCTCTACAGAAATAGGGTGAGGGAAGCCAGGGAGGAGGGGGATGGGATCAAATTAAAAGTTACATCATTCCGTCATTGATTATCAATTGGGTTTCATAATAAGTTTTAAAAGTAAACTATTTCCTGTTCCATCTAACTAACTCTTTTTTTGGGGTTAGAAGTTAGAGGACAGATGAACCAGGTGAAGTTACGTTTGATGTTTTAGAATGTAAAAGACAGGGGTATCAATTTCATGCCTAGGAGACCATAACGCAAAAATATTCCGTAATTATGATTTGACGGTAAACAAACTGGGTTTAAATGGAGATTGGATTACAATGGGGTGATGGACATCTGTAAATACACGGCGAATAAATAACCAATAACAATAAGCTTTGAGCTGAGGCAATAAAATCACTTCAGTCCGACACTTGCCTCTTAAGTAATCCTCTGACTTGAAAAGGACTTTATCACGATTACTTGGTTCAATTAAGAGTTTAACGAGACAGGTGTATTGTATACTATGTATTATTATTGTCACGTAATCTTTTGACGGGGATCGTGAATCCAATCTAATTAGAAGATAAGCGTGAAATGGCCAGTCTCTTTTTTTTGTAAAATCGCAGAGTTAAATCGAAAGATTAGGAGCAGTAAAGAGCTAAGAAGGACCGTAAATTGTAGACAAGGTTGCAGTTGATGTAATTTTTTAGTTTTTAGTGAAAATTGACTTTGTCTTGTTTTTGCAAATTATTACCGTTTAAAGTATTTGAAGCTAGATCCCAATTCTAGTTTAATCGAGTCAATAAATTATTTTAGTTTGATAAGAGGTTAAATTGCTCCTACCGGATAATTTTGGTATTCTTTTTAAAGCTATCGAAATGAGTTTGTTAATAGTTGAATACTCAAGGCAATAACAATCAATCTTCGAACGACTTTTTGCGGACTTAATTTTAGCTATATCGGTGTAATGCAATATATTGAAAGCTTTTATTTTTAAAACACCTTCGTCATTATGTCAAATATAAGGTATAATATTTGCAAGGAGTTCTCAGGTGTCAATTACATGGAAATAATTTCTCCAATTCTTGCCATTTTTTAAATTCCAAAAACAATAAATCCGTTACTTTCCTTGAAAAAATATTTCAGTACGTTCCGTTTCAGGAAATAAAGGATAACAAATTAGGATTACAGTACAGCCAGTGTCTACAATAGTCTGTATCTATAAACGGTATTATATAAAATATAAATATACAAGTAATAATATTTTCTTTCATATCCATAATGCGAAAAGTCCTTCAACCGAGAATTTATGAGTAAAAAAATTGCGGAAGGAATTGTGAGTGAAAAGGATATCCTCGTCTTCTTAAATCTCGTTACGGATTTACGTCTAGGATTCATCAAAGGCGCAGATCGACAGGGCCTAATCACATTGATGTAATAGATGAGAATCAGCAGGACTCATAAAATTAGGATGGTGTAAACCAGGTTGTTAGCATTGAAATAAATTTAAAGATCTCCTTCGACACGCTAAATACATTGTGTTAAATTATGTATGCTTTGTACTTATACAAAAGGTAGGTCCAGTTTAAATGATTCACCGGGTGTTGCTTCATCAATTCACAATTTAACAGTAAGTCCAAGTAGTGGTTCAATATCTTAGAACCTCCTCCCCATGGCACAGTAAGCTAAAGAACTGCTACTTGTTTTGAAGATTATGTTTAAGATGTATTTTTAGTAATGTTACAAATCACAAAAGATATGAGAATAATATTTTTACAGGTTTTAATTTTGCTTCATTTTGTATCAATTCATTCTTTGTTCGATTAATCAGGAACATGATTAAGCCATCAATTTGTAATTTGATGATTATTTGTTAAGGCTCTGATAATGGAATGTGTTTAAAATAAATTATTCTTGCCCACAAATAAATATAATCGTGCAATTTTCTTGTATTTAAGAACTAATCCAGTTGCGACTTTACTTTCCATGTTATCATCGAGAAACAGTGAATGTCTGTTTTCATTTCATCGGATTATTACATTTTGCATATTTATTTTACCTGCTTTATCTACTAATTTCATTATGATTATGAGGTATTTTTATTACTTTAGGGTACTTATTCCAGACGAGAGGGACTTATTTCTTAATTAAGTAATCATATTTGTTGAAGACTCTATAGGCAGTTAGGCACAAATTATTTTACACGAATGGAATGGTTATAATTTGTTAAGAAAAGTATCCCAATTCTAATTGACAAACATTGTTTCACTATAAATATTTATTCCAATTATGTCGCCAAGTACAATAATTCGTGAATTTTTTATTTATCAAATATCAATTAGATGAGTTGAATCTTCGTGGCAAAACTATTTAAGATAGAATTAGATGATTTGGTTGATCTTTATTTACTAGAAATATAGCAGGCTCTCAATCCACACCTCATTGATCAACGAGCTCATCGATATTAAATCAAATCAGTACATACTTTCAATTTTGAGACATTATGTAGAAATCAACTCTCAAAGATAAAACGAAACGAACCCTGTGAACAACATAAACCCAGCCCAAAGAGTCCAACATAGTTTCCAAATCATTATAAATAATGTCCAGTCGAGCCCAACCACAATTTCATACCCCCTCACTTTTCTAATTGTGTTAACCACCTAGTTAAATTAAAATATTTTATGAGATAATAATCAAAGCTCTGATTACCCTATGGTAATTTGAAAGGGGAATTGTAGATTGCATTGTCTTGTAAAATGAAATCTGCACGATTTATCTACAATTGTTATCAATTGATTACCTCTATTCTGTAATATTTAATATTATTTCCCTTTCAACGAGTCGTTGACAAATCCTAAAGCGTGATTATACTCTCGAACGATAAAAGGCCTTTAATAATCTTCTATAGGATCTGTTAATAGTTGGACATCGTGAAATGGTGACAATTTCCATTTCAATCAAGCAAAGCTTTGATTATACTCAAAATATAAGATAATTAGGACTTTTATGACGTTTTTTCTTATAGTCAAATTAAAAATAAAATTAGAAATTAAAACCAACAACTAATTCAAGATATTAAATCTCAAGTGTCTTAATCTCTCAACAACACAGCCCTTCCCGTCTTTCCTTTCTCTTAAACATTTTGAAACAAATCAACTGCTCCACTTTTCGTCTTATTTCGACCATTCGTACTAACCACAAACCAGTACATGCTACTTCCCAAAAATCAGGGTTTAAAAAAAGCACAATTAAATTTAATGAATCTGTCCCAGTCGTCGTCACTCTGTCACTAATAAAGGATAACGACTTGCAACAAGTACTTGCCATAACTTCAACCTCCACAAATGACGACAATAACGACACACGACATGATGGCTGTCAGGCAAAAATCGAGGACCAAATTAGGTAGCTGCTAAATAAACTACACATGCATAGTGTCAAAAATTGTCTTAAAAAGAAAATATGAAACAATTTGTATACTAATTAGGATCGGCTTCAACTGCATCATAATAATAAATGCATTCATTTAAGAGTGTAGGTAGGTCTGTCGGTCAAGAGGCTTTTTTCATTGATGGAAGTCAGTGACCAGAAACGTCGAAGTCAATTCATCCTTTTTTATTGTCCCATTTCAATCAAAATTACTTTTAGATTTGGTCGGAACGAAAGTAGAATCCTTTTCTATTGGATTGACGTGACGTGGTTTTATTTGCATTTCATGGTTACATGGATTTTACATTTTTACATCCCTCGGGCATTTTTTCCATCTCAAAATCCTTTGGTAAATGACGATAGATGTGAAAATACAACTGATGGACTTGGCATTTCGGCGTTTCATTTCCATATCCTTTTGAAAGACTCTCTGCTCTGTGAGTGAGTCTTGTGAGAATTTAGAGATGAAAGGAGACGAGGGATCTTTATAAACATTGAAACATGTTATAACTTCATTCAATCTTATACTTGCTATTCGGGTTCTAATAATAAGGATATTTTGTTGTAAAATGCAGATCAGTAGGAAAAGACAAGGAAGTTGATGTGTCACTAATGTCAATTGACATATTTCCCATCCTTTTTAAAGCCTTAAAGTAGCTAAACGAGCTCGAGCTGTTTTGATGAGGAGAGTAATTTTCCCAGGATTCTTGAAATTTACATCTCGGAGGACTTGTTGAATTCTCTTGCTGTGTTTTTACTTTTTAATATGTTTAAGTAGTTAGTTAAACCTAGATAATTTAGTGCATACTAACGATTTAGTTAGTGCGACATTGTTAGCGTTGGAGAAAAAAAAATATGAAAGATGCGATGAAAAAGCCCTCTTTAAGATAATATTTTGAGGAATCACTTCGAAATTCTCATTTTTATTTCTGAAATCGCTACAAATTTCTCGTAATTTCTGTACAGTTTTCATTACAACTCATTAGCGCAAATAGTACAAGGGTTCCAACAGAATTGGATAAACACTACAGATTTACGAATAACATGCGTAATTTACAATCTGCCGATCAGATATTTAATTATAAGAAGGACAAGGAGTGTAGTTTTAAATTACAGTATTTTTTATACACAGAGCCTAGAGATCTGTGTAATGAAGTTTTTATTTGTACCGTAGTGTAATTGTAATACGGATTTAAAATTCTTATTTTAGATTTTTCAACACGAATTGTACATGAAATATAAACCGAACAGCAAAATTACACGGAATAATTTGAAACCAATTATTTCAACAAGTTTATTACAATTACAATTACCTCCGACCTAAATGACTATTTCATAATTTGACAAATATGCTTTCAGAACTCTTGACTAGACGGACGTATTACAGTTTAAGGTTTATTAAACGACTAGCGTCATCATTCTATTGTAATCCAATCTTGAATTTACACTACTGAATTCAGGCACATGAAATGCTTCGTATCGTGGACTGCTTAGGTTATAGACTTCCGAATATCAACACGGTTTTACAACGGGACATCTTTAAAGCTAAACACCACAGAGACACATATACACTTATCCTTGTAATTCCGTAGTTTTTAGCTTAATTAGCCGAATTGCTACTATTAAACTGTAGAATGACTTTAACTATAAAACTATATAACTAGTAGTTAAGATTAAGATAATAACTAGCTTTTTGTCATCTTAGCCATCATGGACGGATACAGCGATTGATAACTAGTCAATATTGTATTAATCATGGATGGATCGGATTCTGGACGGATTGTTACTTAAGGGCTCTGTGAATAACATCATAATATATTCGATTTCTAAGATTTTTAATAGCTTTTAATAGCATAATACAAGGACAGTAATAGAAGGACACAGAAATAGGATAGAGCAAGTACTATTGGAAATTACAACATGAAAGTACATGCTATCTTACTGTACATAATTGGCTCTTAATTATTAACAATCAATATGTTACAGTAAAAGTTACAAAGTCGCAGGTTCTATATCTGTATACATCATCGAGGTAAAATTACCGTCAATCAACAATCGTGTTGAAACGAAGGACATTCCATTTAATTAATCGCATCATTTAAAATTAAGTATCAATCACTGAATTATTCTAGAGCTGCTAGTTCGTAACAGAATGACATTTATTTCCCTTTTCATTTCAAAGAATCAGTCGTATTTTAAATTACATGTTTCCATACAAAATTGTTGCATTCTTGGTGCAAGCCATGATACAAATAACTAAAGCTCCCCACACCGAATGAGTTCTTCGAGGTCTAGTTCCGTCTCCAGGAAATTAATCGAGGGGACAGTTAACCTGTCATCCCACGTGATTGTTGACAACTCTTGGCTCAATCCGAATTGCTGCTGCTGTTGTTGGCAATTTAATTGAATGGAATATTGATTGGATTCCTTCTCGATATCGGCAGCCAGGCTAGAAATCCCTATAACGTCCGAGGAAGCGGCAGTAAGGGTATGTAGCTGACCAGACTCCTGTACCGAAATATCCTGGTATTGTGCCTGCGTCACCTCATGGTGTGACAGGGAGCTGCCGACGGGTTGGAAATGATTGCTACTTAATTGCTGTTGTTCCTGGTCTAAATTAACTAGTTTTAAGTAATTACTAGGGATTTCGGAGCCGAGACCCCCTTCCATAGGGATCTCTATAGTATTCTCTATGTTTACGGGAAAGGAAATGGTATCTCCTAAATACTGATGGGAACTCATGCCATTTAGTAGGTTGATCGACGTCGGGCTGGTCCGTGCTAATTGGCTCAGATTCTGTTCCGATGTGCAAAAGACGTAGACACACTCCCCATTCGAGTTGAATATCCGCTCGGCCGAAGTCAGCTCCAGGAAGTTCCCGGACTGGAGGATGTTTGCCGATTCCGGAGATGGATCCAGCATTCGGACATTCTGTAGAACGGCTAGTCCTTCGGGTGGGGAATAGGCTATCGGGGATTGGGTTTGGACGTGTTGGATGATATTCGGAGGAACGGATCCGGAGGAGGGGGACGAGGGGGTCATAAAGTTTTGCTGAGGGATGATCGGGTGGGAGGGGTTCGGGATTTGTAAGTGGATTTCCATCCCTTGAGTAGACAGGGTTTCGGAACAAGGGTTTGAGATTTGAATTGACTGGTTCATGCTGTCCATCGGGGCTACAGTTGCCCCCACGGGGCTGCATGCCGTGACCCCTTGTTGACTTAGAGTTGCCCCCAGCGCAGCGGTGTTGATAGTCGGGGGTTTGTTCAGATCTTTGTCCTTATTCTTGTTTTTCGGGGGATTCCTCCTCTTTCTTAATCGATATGGCTTCTCTCCGTTATCCAGAGATTCCGCAAAAGCGGGATCCAGTCTCCAGAAGCCTCCTTTCCCAGGCTCACCCTTCGATCGAGGTACCTTCATGAAACATCGATTGAGGGAGAGATTGTGTCGGATGGAGTTCTGCCAGGCTGGGTCTGCGACTCGGTAGTAGAGGAAACTGTCTCGGATCCAGGCATAAATGGAACTCAAAGTCATCTTGTTCTTGTTCGATCTCATGGCCATGCAAATGAGGTTTGCATATGAGAATGGTGGCTTGTCGGTTTTTGTTGTCCTGCAAAACCCAAGGAATAAACGTTCAGTTGCGATGTTCATTGCAAATGACAAAATATTAATAACTTCAATAATAATATGAAATAATGAGGTAAAACATAACATATCATAGGATTTTCGTAGTAGGAAAGGAAACCCTAATTATATGAGAGATTAGGCTGATGCTGGATGTTGAGTAACCCAAGATTACCAGATCATATGGATCCATGAGATGCAATCAGTAAGGTTCTGATGCAATATCTAACCCAAAGAATGTAGGGGTAATGCAATCTCTCCGAGATTCGAATCCCGAATCCCGATCATTTCTATCTAACAACGGAGGAAAAGGTTACACAATCGAAACCAATCTAACGTAAACAAAAGTTCATGGCTTTCGGAGTTTGTGTGTAATTAGTAACCCTAAACCTCAACTCTGATACTTATATATACAAACAGCAATAGCTGACCCTCTAACTACTGGATAAAACCCACGGAAAAATAATACAAAACATCCTCCGTTCAATCTTCCCCCACATAACTGACGAAATCTATACACCAACCTGTACTCCTGGATTTCGAAATCCTTCAGCACCGGAATCCGGTTTGATTTCTTCGCCGTCGGTTTGGGACTAGCAGGAGGGGTCGGTGGACCAGGGACAGTCAGGATGTTAATGTTCTGCAACCAGGTCAACGAGGTCAGGTCATCGGAGGCTACTTTCGGGGCTTCTGGAGTTCCTATAGGGCTGTACAGCATTGTATCCGGAGTATCATCCATTTCCATACTTTGGATGCTTTCCACCGCTTTCTCCGTCTCCTGTAAAAATAGACGTAAAAAGCCATAAAATATCAGTTTTCACCACTCCTGACTCGACAGTCGGAGAGAGGAAAGAAAAAATCTTTGTACGGATCAATACCGTTATTACGATCCATTGTTTAAGCGTCTGTTTTTTAAGAGAGAAGATTTCAGAGATATGATATGAAATCCATATTCTGCCGTATGACAATCCGAGAATAATAATAATAATAGGAGCCATTAGGATTGTGATTGTGACAGAAAAAGGCTATCGTGATTAAGTTCCCTTTTTTATCTCTCCTCATCCATGACATGCAACAGCACTTGAGGATCCGAAATGTGAAATGGATACCGTTCTGTTCGTGTCTACTTTTGACTAAAGTTTCGGGACTCGGGATAATGGGAGGAAAGGAAGAGAGTTTTAAAAGCTTATTTAATTGCCTCAAATCTCTTGTTCTCCATCTCTTTTTCTCCATGAAATTTCCTCGTTCATTTCCATAATCCCCATAATCCTCCCGTACTTTCTCCAAAGCAATAATCTACCCGAGATAACGCACTTGCCATTTATTTTGTATAGAAAAGGAGGGATACTACTGGATGAAAGACTAAAGCAAACAGGAGGGAAGGAAGGAGTACAACAGGGATAGTTTATCAACTCGTCTTTTTGTTACGACAAGAATGGAGGCATGAGTTTGGAATTTCCCTAAACATCCGCATCATTTATTTCCCACAAAGAGGATATTTGCCTGGTATTTTCCCTTGAAAATTCTTGAAAAACATTGGGTTTATCTTGTTATTTTACGTATAGAATCCTGAAATTCTTTATAAGTTGGCTAGAAAGCGAAGTTGTAAATTACCGTCTTTAGTTACTGAAATAAGTCCCCACATCAATTAAATAACTTCCCTATATTTTTAAGGTTTATCAAGCAACAAATTAAACTCGAGTAAGCACTTTCCCCTTTCCCCTCGTCAAATGCTGCAAAACTATGAAACAGTCGAACTAAAAAACGACATACCCTTCTTCTCATTTCTCAAAACAAGAATCAAAAACTATTGTAATAAATGCATATTTAAAGAGATGATCTGAAGATGCAATAACATCGCATCTCCGTAACCCCACTCGAATAACCATTAAAAGAGAGTTTAAAACCCAACTAAATAACTCCCCATGGGAGCTTATTTCTTTAGAAAAGACGTTATATTAGTCTCCATCAACAATGTCAATCCTTCTATCTAGTTTTCATCAAGAAAATGTATTTCAGAGAGAGAGAGATGAAAGTCCTTTTGTGTGTCATTTGACTGTGACAGGAGAGATATTATTTGAGAGAGAGAGAGAGGAAGAGGATGAAGTCTACACAATTCCTAGAGGGTGACATCCCATTATGATAATTCTGTTTGAGCCTTCTTTCTCTCGCCTATTTCTATTAGTCCTAAGGGCGGAACTTGGTCCAACCCAAATGAAATGGCTTCTGCCGAAATTGTCAAATTGTCTGGAAAAGTAGGAACTTATCTCTCAAACCATTTCTAACAACATCACATATTATTATATTGTACTGGAATGATGCCTGGATAACAGACCAATTCCCAGCCAAATCCCTATCTATCCTGTCGTTTACGTAAGGACTCAACTACTTATTCTCCTTTCACTGGAAGAGGATGGGAAAGGTGGATAGCGGATGGGAGAAAATACTCCATGAATATTGGATGCCAAGTGGGACTCTTAAACTCTCATCATGTGCAATAATAGACGGTGAAAGTATATTGTAGTCCGTATTGACAATCGGGTTATTATTAATGCTTCCTACCGAAATCTGAAATTTGCCAACCATCCGTGTGCAACCAGTTAATATGAACCCTGACAACTTTAAATGGTCATATCCGCGACCGATATCTGAATACGCCCAACCAATATTGGAAAGCCCCAACTCAATTTTAACATTGAATTCCTTGCATGAGCATAACCAAAATCATTTTGTATCGTCTTTTTAGATCATTAATATGTAAATGACAGATATGTAGGAGGATTTAAGCATGGGAAAAGGTCTGGAAAGCTAGAAAAGCAGGTGGATTAATATTCTCGTTGTCTTATTCTTTCTAGTTTTAACTGTTCTAGCATTTGATTTAAATTTGAATATTTTTGAAACATTTTTAACCTTGTAATATTGATTTAGAAATCTTATAAATTTTAAGTGGGAAGTCATTTATCGCTGCAAATTGTCAAAGCAGCTGCTTCAACAAATTTGACAATCAGCATCCCAACAAAAAAAAACGCAAAATTAGTATATCCATCCTATGAATTAAAAAATTTTTTACAATTTTGAAATAACAAAATCGCAGAAAATTCGCGATTTTGTTTAAAGAGCAAACAACAGTCAGGTCAGAGGGTGAATTCACCATTTTTATCAACGATTGTAAATCATCAAGAAAATTTTCAACAAAGATGTACAGGGTGTCCCGCGTAGAGGTTTACAACTTATATTCATAATAAATACAAGTTGTAAACCTTTAGGCGGGACACCCTGTATATTGTTGACTCTGAACTGTAATTGAACCAATTGAAATAAGAGTATCAAAGATCTAGATAGTATGAAGGATTTGTTAATGACCATTCAAGTACAGATATTAGCCCGGAATTATTGCACGAATAATAAAGCAGAAAACTTTCCAAGACCGGAAATCACTTGTTTTACTACTAATACGAAACTAATACGTACTACTACGAAATACTAATTTTGCGTTTTTTTTTTGTTGGGATGCTGATTGTCAAATTTGTTGAAGCAGCTGCTTTGACAATTTGCAGCGATAAATGACTTCCCACTTAAAATTTATAAGATTTCTAAATCAATATTACAAGGTTAAAAATGTTTCAAAAATATTCAAATTTAAATCAAATGCTAGAACAGTTAAAACTAGAAAGAATAAGACAACGAGAATATTAATCCACCTGCTTTTCTAGCTTTCCAGACCTTTTCCCATGCTTAAATCCTCCTACATATCTGTCATTTACATATTAATGATCTAAAAAGACGATACAAAATGATTTTGGTTATGCTCATGCAAGGAATTCAATGTTAAAATTGAGTTGGGGCTTTCCAATATTGGTTGGGCGTATTCAGATATCGGTCGCGGATATGACCATTTAAAGTTGTCAGGGTTCATATTAACTGGTTGCACACGGATGGTTGGCACATTTCAGATTTCGGTTGGAAGCATTAAATGGGACCCATTGACAATCGGATGATGTGGAATAACTTGCTAGGACGTTTTGACGAAAATCCCGTTCTTGGGCTGTTTTGCAGCCCGTATTGACAATTAAAGAATTTTTTAGGCCGTTTGGATGAGAAAAATCCTGTACTTTCACCCAAGAGTTTCCGAATTTTAAATTGCATCTCTTGTTTTCGTACAATAAATATCTGTACAGATCAGAACATTCTCACTTCGTTTTTGTAAATCGTTCTGAGAGCAAGCTGCTTCAAATTGTCATTCTTAAAATTAAAACGAGATCAATTTGAAAAAAATTACGACGATTCTAAACTTAATCATTTGGTGGAAGTAGAAGTACTTGCTTTTTTTGCCAAGTCGAGTCAAATAAGAAGCAATGCATCGTTCTGTTCAGTCAAAACGGCCTCTAACATACATAAGTACATAGTGGATAGAGTTTGAGATACATATTCGTGGTTTCTCTTGGAGAGGGAGGGAATTCATCCAATCTAAAATGTATCTTAGGTATTGATTGATCGAGTTTGTGGATTTTATACGAAGAACAGACCGACGCCGCCATCCCTTTTTGTCCTCCTTCCGTGTGCTGGAAGTCTGGAAGTTATTGCCTATTGTCCCCTGCATAAGTAATGTACGTAGCATGTCTCGGAAGGCCGTGCTCAGTTGATTACATGGACTAAATTTCTTCCAGCAGAAAGAGACATGTAATCTCCTTCTGTTTGATCACATTCTCCAGGATAGAATAGACTTTTTAGTCAATATATAAAGGATCCCACACTACTGCCACGGTGCATATAGGCTATTATTGTGCGGAATAAGCTTTGCAGACTGGGATGTTATGCTCTGGTTGAGAAGTACTAGAAACTTCCAATTTTAGACGACATGCAAGAAGAAAAATGTTAATGTAAGACAATGCGAAAATTCATTTAAAGTTGTGTTTTCTGACGCATTTTTACGTATTTTTAATCTTCAAGGCAAAGAAAGTCTGAAAAAGGGTACACATTAAGATAATTAAGAAATGGTAAATATGTACGCACTTGCTGGATGCTGGATTGCGATAAATTCACTCATTCTTCAGTAGATCGGAATTCTAAAGAATTCCGATTTAGTGTAATTGAATTCCGATTAAAAACCTCATACATCAATTTTCGTCCACTTCTTGAATGATAGTACATGTTTCTTTCTATACTTTTCCCTAACTTAGTGTATAGAGAGGATGGCTATGGCTGAATGATTCCAAATTCCAAAGAAAGAATACGAAGAAAGTATCTGTCCTACTATTCCTATACAAACACGAGCAGAATAAAGACTCTTACATAAGAATCCAAACATCCCTATTATATAGACCTTCTATTAAAAAGAACGACTAACAAAACAAGAACAGAATCCACTAGCTTTTTCAGAGTTAGAGAGAGAGATATTATTATTCGCTAAGAAGGGAGGACAATAAAAATTGAGGAGAATTGGATCGATCCAGAGGAGGTTGGCACGCGATATTCCGTCATTTATTTATATAAACCTCCTTGGCTGCTGCTTCTCTAGATTCCCGAATCCCGAATCTAATGGGGATTCTTTGCTCTGGTCTCAATTCGAAAATCCAGACTGGTTCTTAGATTAGGGATCCTATAGACCAAAGGGACCTATTCTTCGGGCAGAGAGAGTTAAAAGGAAAAAGCAAGTCATATTTATTGTAAGCCGAGGCAAAAGCCACATCAACTTCATCACCATCATCATCATCATCATCATGAAATGGATCTGGGAAAGTTCTGTACCTGGTTCTGACTCTCTCTCCCTACTTCCTCCCTATTATTTTATGTTTTTTTATGTTTCCCTATGTGTAGGTATATATGGAGGTATATAGATCGGATTTGCTCTGGCTCAGACATCCGAGAATATATAAAGTCAATCCAAAATCCAATCCAGGTGAGAGGAGTCTCCTCCGGTGGGGGAACCGTATATAATATTTGGACTCTTTTGCTCTCGTCTCTCTTAATCCAGAGCAAATCCAGCTCCACTTGAGTCCATCCATTCACCTGCTGTACCATTGTTCGTGTGGGATAAAATACCCGCGTGACGAAGCAAGATTTCTGACTAACTCTCTCCAATTCAGCTCTTGTATTCTCTCGGGGATTTCGTTCCGGACCCGAAA
The DNA here is from genome assembly GCA_906901685.1 of Desoria tigrina. Lineage (NCBI taxonomy): Eukaryota > Metazoa > Arthropoda > Collembola > Entomobryomorpha > Isotomidae > Desoria > Desoria tigrina. Next base: position 1,001,264 of record CAJQTU010000010.1, on the reverse strand, counting down.
TGCTCTTTTAAGGATTGGAGGAGTTTGGACCCTCCCCCGAATGTCTACGCAAGGTGTTCCGGGGGATTAGGAACGATTTTGTTAAAATAATCATGGGATGAAGAATGGAACGTAATGCCATGAAAATTCAGAGTATTTGGGCTCCTTTTGTGAAATACTGAGTCTTTGGATTTTAAAATGAATTATAGTAGGTGGTATATCTTGTTGGACAATCTTACGAACGAAATATCCTTATTTAACCTTTTCAACTTGTTTTTTAAATGACAGGGCCAATTTTTAAATTGAACTAGTTTTTGGGTACTATACATTTCGTACCTTGAAATCGGTTAAAAGGTGAGTTACTATGTACTTAACAGAATGGATTTTAAAATTTTAATAGTGGACAACAAAACGGTTCCCAATTGTTTATAAAAAGCCGATTTAAAAACAAATAAGTACACATGCATGATTTGCTGATTTAGCTGTATTTGTCAAACTGAGTCAACGTACTGTTCTTCTCTCCAGGACATAATTAAATAACAAAAATACAGGTACATTCTGGTCAAAATCTTGAAAATGAGATTAAAAACGATCCCGATCAGATGAAAAGACTGGCCTTTCCTACCTCAATTTCTTATTCCTGTCCCTTGCAACACTGCCTTTTTCGCGGAACACCCTGTATACCTCAAAGGAGAGCCAAAACGACATGCCAAGAACATCTGTAGATGCTGAATCATAATAAGAAAATATAGAGAATAATAACGGCCCCATATATCCACACCACGTCTTTGTTCCTTTCTTCTCTCCTTATATACACAAGGGTGTGAAAGGGTTGAGGAGAAAGCTGAGAAGAAAGTAGGTTTACAATCTACTCTGTCCGTGTTCCATGTTCCATTATAATCTACCTGTCCTACCTCCAAAACTCCATCCTTCTCGAGACGAAATAATGCTAAAAGACGAACTTCGTCTCAAAAAGACCTTCACTTCCCTACCTCTGAGTCAATGACTCCCCAGGAAGAGGAGAGCCTTATCCTGCTCTATTATTCTATAGACTCTTGCGGAGGGTAAGACGCGGACGCGGATTTGGGATTCTAGAAGAAACTAGAATCCGAAATCCCGATCCTGCAAAACGGGTAGCAGGAGCAAAACAACCGGGTAGATTACTGTTTTTAAGACAGACTCGCAAAATACGTGCCTGCAATTAGGGATGTATTCATGGATTTGGAGCAGGATTGAGTCATAGCTATTAAACTGGGGTTCGTAAGGTAATAATAGCTGGAAGCGGTTCTGCTTCGGAGTTACTTGGTTGGTTGGTCAAGGATATATAGCAGATAAGAGTGGACGGGATTGGTAAAAAATTTAAACCGTTTTTCGTCGGTATAGACAGGATTATATCCAGTTGTTACTGGGCATTTGGAAAGTAGGTATATCCGAATGTTGTAATTTAAGAGAGAGAGAGAGGACGAGGGAACGAATCCTAGAATCCAATCCACCATCAACTAACTGAATCTTTACTGCGGACTTGCGTTCCTGCCTGGAATTATCATTAATTATTCAGACGCTTCAACTTTTCCAGCCGAGCTAAAAGTCCAGTCATGCCAAAAGCCACTCTAACTAATCTAGACTCAATTCCCAACGAAATCTTTCATGAACTCTTTCTCTAAGCTCTCTCTCTCTCTCTCTCTCGATCTAATTCTAACTTTGAGTGTAACTCGGTCGAGGAAGATTATTATTCGTTCACGTCCATTTTGTCCATATAAAAGGGTTATAGCGTTTTCTGTTAAAGTCCATAAAGTTCCATTCCATGATTTTTTTCTAGAAATAGGACAAGTCCTTTGTAAAAACGCAATTTCCTTTTTTGCCTTGGCGTGAAATATATGGGATTCTCTTGGGATTTTGAACTGACTATTTTCTAGTCCGTCTATATAGAGAAAGCGGTTGTTTTTGTCTCACACACACACATGCAATCATCTCTTAGTTATTTGCTCAGATGTCCATTGTGTGTGTTTGTGCTTCTGTGTGTCCGACTTTTAATTGGATTGGAAATGAATGGGAAAGGTATACATTTATCTGGAGGAGTTCTCGGGTGGATGGTGGGTAGGGCTTGATTTAGAATTAAGTAGCTTTCTATCTTAATCATCTCTGCTGTAATTAAGCTGGAATGGTCAATGACTGAGTCAGAGGGGATAGTATGAGAAATGAGAATGTAGGTCTACTGACCGACCATGTTTTATTTCTTTTGCCATTAAGATGTCTCTTTATGTCTATGTGCTGGTAGGGTTTGGATTAGGGATTTGATTGGCAGAAAGTTACGTGTATCGACGTATGAACAAATTATGATTTCAGGATATTTCTAATCAATAGTTCCCACGCCCACTGAAGAAGACACCTGGGACTTAAATGTAAATTTTTTGAAATACATTACTACAATTTATACTGCCAATACTGCTCATTTTGGGGTATAGTCAAAGCATCTTCACTTATTGAAGATGTCTAGAATTTGTGTTTTCAATATTTTGACTAGCTTTCATCGGGATTCGTCATGCAGATTATTTCAACCAGAATGCCTGATTTGATCAATTAAAAGTAAAGCTTTGATTCAGTCTCCATAATTAGAGAAAACCCGGGTATCTTAGGAATCAATTAATCGACAGTTAGACAGCCATCAAATTCCAAAAATGCCTCTATCATCTACAAAGCAATTACTTCCCAATTTAACTATACATACAGACATCAGCCAAGTAGAAACGAGCCGAGCCCATCTCCTCCATTACAAATAATCACCTTCCACAAACAGAAAAAAGGAGAGAAAGAGATGTAAAAAATTGGACTTATTGATTGAGGTCCGGAATAATTGAAGGTGGGGAGGGTTATATGGGATAATGGTCATGAATAAATGAACATCCTCCTCAGCAGAGCCTCTTGGACTGAGTATGCAGCATCTTGAAGAATGGATGACACATGCTCGGTTAAAGCCCGCAATACAGTAGGTCCTATAGGCACACAAGCAAATTCATAACCGCACAAAGAAAGCCCGTCCTCGTCGTCCTCGTCCCTTCTCTCGAATATTTGATGAGGATTATAGAGGCTCTCAAAATAAGACTCAAGACTTTCCAAGTCTCAAACTTCAGAGAGGCCCAACCTTACCAAACTACAAAGACGTTAAAGAAAGTGGCCAAGGAAGAGAAAGTAGAATATCGATCCTATTTTAAGAGACGAGAACTTCTCTTCTTTCTCGCTCTCTAGAACCAGAGAGGATATTTTGTCTCTTTATAACAGCTTAAAAAGAACGCATCATAACAGGATTCACATAATAATACAGTATATAATGGCTTTTGATGTTGGTTATCATCAGTTATAGTCCAGAGGTACTGTAAATCATTAAAAAGGACCACCGGAATAAGTCCCCCCCCCCCCCCCGAACTATTTAGCAGAATTTAAGCAAATAATTCTCATCGCAATAACCTCCCCTTCAGTAGTTTATCAAAGAGAATTGATCAATCTGTGTTTTTCTATACAAAAAAAAGTTACAATTTAAAACAACCCCGGAATAAATTCCCACACAGCTACTTTCTATTATAAAATTTGAAAGAAGAATTGATGAATTTGTGTTTTTCTTTAAGGAAAACTTGCAAATATCCACCCTCTCATATATTTTGCAGTCGGAATAACTCCCCTGTGGGTTCTATTTCCCAAATTCCGGTACCAGGAACCATACTCTGCAGAGACCACTACTACTCGTACAATATTATTACTTTCTCCTATCATTACTCTAGAGTACGGGAGAGGCTCAGAGAGCTTCTTCATTCCTGAATTGATTGCTTTGAAAGAGAGAAAGAGATAGTCGGAAGACGACTAATCTAAAATTTATGACCAGAATCATGCATAGAGAGGGAATGGCGCAATAGGATTGGTTCCCGGTCCCCTCAACTCTATCTGTCATAATATAATGAACGAGAGAAAGGACGACTAGGAGAGTATCATCCAGGAGGGACAAATGCCCGGACCGACGAAAGACGAACACGGAAAAAGTATATCCTATTATAGGTCTCCCAGCAAGGATGTTGTAGGATACTCGACACAGAATACCCGGGTATTACACCGCAGAGAGAGAGAGAGCCGATTGAGTACCTACGTCCTCTGCACAATAATATCATGCTCACATAAGAGACAAATAGAATCTCCTTTAACCGATGCCGGATTTTGTGGGTTTTACTCTTGGGAAGGAGGGATGAAGCTTTCTCCAGCAGATCGGATCCGATTGCGCCACACGGGGAGACAAGAACTCCTCCAGTCCGCCTACTTCCACGTCTCTACGGCTCCGAATTCGGGCACAATCCCGACTGGACTATTTTACGCAGTGCTTTGAGCCTAGAAAAGGACGAGGTGGATTTGATCTGTGCAAAGGAGAGATCCCTTTGACGGGATTGGATAGAGGGTTTTCTGGATTACCGATTCGGGGCTAGAGATCATATTTTTTTGGAGATGATCTGTGGAGGAGGGAGAGAGAAGCCATGTTGATGATCGAACTTTTTTGTGGAGTTTATTTTTGTTTAGTTAGGTTTACTCCGTATGCGATTTTATGAAGGAAAATTTATAATTGACTTCAACCTAGATGGATTAGGATTAATCATCATTTGTGATATTATAAATTTATAAAATATATTGCTTTGACATTCTATTCAAACGCATTGCGGTAGACGGAAAACTAAGGATCAGATCTGTAGATCTATGCAAGGATGCTCTTTGCTAAATTAAATTGATACGATTTAAAAACAAACTCTGATTGTACTACTACGATGTGTTGTTTCCCTGATCTTCCTAAAGCTTTCTTCTGCAGAGTTAATGAGTGAAAGCTTGAGAAACACACAAACAAACACGGTTTTATATTTTCTTTGTATTCCATATAAAGAGTTTAGATAATTGGCCTGGGATTATACTGCATTATAAACACAGTTCGTATACTGGATATCATATCACTATCAGTTATCCTAAATCCCGGAAAACACTTAATTCCAGTAGATAATGCTATCAAATGCCAGAAAAATTCGTGGATGTATAATAACTCATAGCGAGTAACCCAATGTATGTGTAATATGTATAATCCAGCTCATAATTCAATCAATAAAAATTGCATTCTCGGTTACACATTATATGTAAGAGGATGTCAGGCCAACTTCTCAGTTCACCACCGACCTTCCTCGTAGAGTTACAGAATATTTGATCGAATTATTTTTAATAATGCTTTTATATGCAATTATAAGCCGTGCCTTGGAGTAATAATGACCTGTTTGGGTGCATTTCCGGATTGAGTTACAGTTACATACAAACAATAATTTTTAGGATAGCAATGTCGAGGTCATTATCATTATGAACATGCTTTAAAAATAGGCACATAATATTAGAAACAAATTTTAGAAAATTTTAAGACAACTAATTTTAAAAAATTACCTTCAAAGAAGTTTCTGACTCTGCCATGGCGTTTTACAGATGACAAAGGGAGGCCTGGGATGTTGATATGTGGATGAATGCACCTTGTTATATCAATACGGTCCACAGAGCTACGATTTTAGCTTTACTTCCTTCAAACTTCAAAGATTACAAGAGGTACTACGACCCCTGAGATACAAAAGTCGTACAAATAGATACGGTTCCAATCAAATTGTTTACAGAGTATTAAATTTTGCAAAACCAAACGTCAGATAATGTACCGGAGAAAAAAAAACATTTATTTATTTCAAAGGACGAATTGATTCCCAAATCGTGACACTCAACCTAATATCAGACTGACACACTGGTAATTGACACTTGTCTTTTGGTAGTTCTGGTGTCATTGACTCCTCAACCGATAGTTTACAAGTCAACCTTGACAATTGAATATTGAACCCGTCAGTCAAGCATAATTAGGCTGTGTTTACAGTCTGATTGTGGTAGTATTAGGTTTCACACGTGCTTTTTCACAAACACAGTGTGTCTGCATATTCACAAAAGTCATTTGTAAGTTTGTAAGTATTAACTGTACTTCCTCTCTCCTGACTTTTACTCTAACAACTTTCACCTCTCGGAAAGAAGTAACAAGATTTTGGGGCAAACTGAAACTTTCCCTAACCTAAACTATTGTAGTAGTTTCCGGATGATGATATGATGGTATGAAGGTAGTAGGGTTCCTATACGACGAGGACGGATTAGACCGGATTAGAACGAAGGTATGGTAATCCGGGTAGAGTCAGATGAGAAATAACTTGGAGAGAGCGTTTTAATCCGAGAGGACTTGGGATCTGGATCGGGGGAAACGGGCCCAGAGAGAGAGAGAGACGCTTGCGTTTTCATCCAGGCTTCGGGTTTTTCGGATTTAACGTTCCGTCTTCTTCTTCTTTCTCCTTTACTCCTCTAATCCCGATGAGGACCCGAGGTATACTGCGGGAGAGGACTGAGGATTTACCTTTATCGATTACCCTATGTTTAATAGTTAGAGAGAGAGAGAGGCTAGTCGGCCGGTCTGGGCAATAGAAAATAATATAATCCACTGTGGTTATGTTGGATTTGTGTACCTGCCAGTTGGTCCGAATTGTCGGTACCTACCTGGAGGCAAATGTATAGGTGAACGTAGTCAGCCTCTTTCTTGTCTCCCTCAATCCAGCTTCCCCCTCACCAAGCCTCAACATCCGGGACAGTAAAAACCGGGACTGGAATACTCATTCTCATTAAGTGCATATAGGGTAGCACAGTGGATTGTAAATTGTAGGTGGTGGTGGTAGTGGTGGTGGTGGTGGGACTGGAAGGGAGGCTTTTGGATATTTCGTGTCAGTGATCTCGGGTATTAAATTATGATTATGGTTCTGTGGGGACGAAGCAGGTGAATCTCATTCTTTCCGATCCCAGTCCTCTTGCAAATGCATCAACATCGGAATACGCTTTAAAGATCCCCGACATTGTCACATACATGGATGGAAGTTGATGTGCACAGGTCGTGTGCTCCTGCAATCAACCCAGACTAGTATGACGAGGCTATTAAAACTGAGTGAGTTTCTTAATGAGATTTCTATTTAGAAGCTTTAATGCGTTTAGGTTATTTTAGGATCTGAGAGGGAGCAGACGGGCTCAGGTGAAATTAAAAGGGGATTCGGGAAATTCGGGAAGGGATGCTGGAAACGGAAGTCAGGAAAGTGTTGGGGGAAAGGGACCGGAACTATTCGAGGATCAAGAGATTATTATCTTCCGTCTTCTTTGTGTTCTGAATTTTTGGTGGGTAAGTTGTGTAATAACGAACACTGAAGCCAACTGTTCATCTGATCCGTCTGAACTTATCCTTGTTCATTATGAAGCAGTTTGGAGTAAGACTGGACCACAACTGGACTACACTATAAGTTATGCTGTTGTGCAATCGATGTAAGGGATGATAACGGTTTGGTGATCTTAATGCGTGGATTATTTTCAGAGCGATTGAGCTGTAGCCTTGCATAGGCCCACCTGCCATAATTTTTAGAACTGTACTCGTCATGTCTGAAAAAAACTACTCTACTCTTATTGTCGGTTTGCGTTTGGACTCGGAGGATTTTATTTCAACTATTTAATATACATGCTGGCAAGATAGTTTAGATTAAATTCAATTATAACTAATGGATCGTGTTCAAATGGCTGTAACTAAATAGATGAAATAAGTGTCGATATTTTTCACAGAAATGTAGATCTGTTCCCTGATAAATCAAAAACCATTTGACCCGTTCATAGCTAATCTTCTTATACGTCTTTATTTTTTTAAACTCTTTGGATTTCTTAATTATTTAATGCAATAAATAATTATTATATGTCATTATATAGTTATTAAGTTCATCAGATTGAGATAAGTGAGCACTCCAGAAAGGGTAACTTAATCAGGTCTCGAAATTCGAAATTGATTATCTTGCATGAATTGTACTACAAAAATACGCGCACAGGTAATAATAATGCATCTGCAGCAGCAAACTAACCGGTTGATTTTTTGTGCAATCAAACGCTTTGTATGGATTACAGACTAATTTTAAACTGCGATTGAGGCTGCGGGTACTTCTGTTGTGTTGCGACGGCTATTGAGACGTAGGCACTTCGGGCAGTCTGAGAGGCTCGGGTTGAAACATCTTAAATGAAAACAACTAGAACATTTTGGACAACGACTGACTCGGCTGATTTGAAAGGGAAATAATATTTCATGTCTTTGGCATAACTCGCATACGAAGCCCAAATTTCTACAGAGCTGTAATGCAAAACAGAGATAGTCATTAACATACATACGTTTTAAACCAACCAAACTAAATTACTAAATACTAAATATTGGAAAAATATGGAGCATACAATGCAATTCAAAACGTGATGTATCGCTTCTGCAACGAAATCCTTAGCCAGAAGGGGCATTCCAGTTGAAAATCGAACATTTAGAAGATCTTCTAACGAGAACAGATCAACATCTGCAGTATAGTAAGTGGGGAATTTCTGCAATTCTTGGTACAATCTGAAAACGTCCAAGACAAAAAATATTAAAGCAATATTAAAGACATTTACCCATGCAGTCGAACTTAAAAATATAAATAGTTGAATTGAAGCACGTACCTTTTGGCTGCTTTACAATTTTTTAAATACTCGTGTAGAAACCCCAGTTGAATCCGATAATTTCGGAAATTGTTTAACTTTACTTTTCGAGTTAGGTTGGGATTGATCGCTAATGCATTGTACACGGGATCATATTGCAGGCTTTCAAGTAACGTTGCGCTAAAGTTTGATACCATATACCTGCCGAAACAATAGTAAGCTGTAAGTATGAAAGTACTGATTTTTATAAGAACACTTAATTAGACTCAAGACACAAATAAGGAAAGACTCGACGACTTGAACTTACGGACTGAAATCCCATTTGTGCAAAATCATCTGAGGCAGTCTGGCTTTTTTGTATGTGTGACAGCCAGTACAAAAATAACGTCCCAAGTAAAAGCAATATCGGAATGTACATGCATATTTTGCATCAACTCTCATCCCACAACCTGCACAGCGATACTTTTGGGTGTCTGTCAAAATACTTAGGCTGCGACAGATACAAATACTTATTTAATTATGCGAACTTTTTAAATTATGTTAATTAAAACTTATAAAACATCTACTACTGTTATATACCTTGCAGGAGCATGAATAGTAAATATTATCTGCGGACGAGGAGGTGCCCAATCTGTAGTTCCTCGCAGTCTCATAGATTTATCCAACTGCCCAACAAAATCAGTCTTTCCACTGTAATCACTTTCACTTTCAGAGGCACTTGTCCAGTTTTTTGGCAAGGGCAGCAGGGCTTGAGGAGTTTCATTATCGGTTACAAGCCATTGTAATTCACAAGCCGGTGGTAAGTGTTCATCTTTCATTCTTGCGTTTCGAAGTAAATTTAAGGCCACATTTTCAGCTGAAAATGATGAAGATGCAATATCTTCCTCTATGGATGATTGAGAGGATGAAATACTTGTTGACACTTCTGAATAAAGTCAATAAATAACAGATAATTAGAGACATGAGGCATTACAAACAAACAACTTTACACCACTTCTTCCATATGTATATTGTATTCCCTACTTGATATACCTACCGTGTTAAACTCTGGGAGTTGTTTGTGTGAAAGAGCTGACGCCATTCCCTATACCTACCGTGTTAAACTGCGCGAGTTGTCTGTGTGAGAGAGGTGAGGGGGAGGACTGGATTCCCTATACTGCACCATATTAAACTGCGGGTGTTGTATGTGTGAGAGAGGAGAGGACTGGGTTCCCTATACTGCACCATGTTAAACTGCGCGAGTTGTCTGTGTGAGGGAGGAGAGGACTGGAGTCCCTATACTGCACCATGTTAAACTCCGCGAGTTGTCTGTGTGAGAGAGGAGAGGACTGGATTCCCTATACTGCACCATGTTAAACTACGGGTGTTGTCTGTGTGAGAGAGTAAAGGACGCGATTCTCTATTACCAACCGTGTTAAACTCTAGGAGTTGTGTGTGTGAGAGAGGAGCGGACGCCATTCCCTATACCTACCGTGTTAAACTCTGAAGTTGTATGTGTGAGAGATGAGCGGACGCCATTCCCTATACCTACCGTGTTTAACTCTGAAGTTGTGTGTGTGAGAGAGGAGCTGACGCGATTCCCTATACCTACCGTGTTAAACTCTGGAAGTTGTGTGTGTGGGAGAGGGGAGCCGACACGATTCCCTATACCTACCGTAGTAAACGCAATATACCCCGGAGCCTTGTGAACATTTAAATCAGCAACAAACCTGTTGTAGAAGCAAGTCCTTCACTTCGTCCGTCTGATCCTAATTTACTAGATCTAGGCTTCTTTTTAAGATACGAAGGTGGTCTTCGAGGTTGTTGTTTCCAGTACTCCATTCTGTTTTATGAAAATAGAGAACCATTCAGTTTAAGAATTAAAATAACGTACATATGTATGATGTTAACAAAAAATAAAGGAATTTAAATATTTACTCTGATTCTTCAGTTTCTGTATGTACTACGGGTGGACGAGGAAAGCTTTTTCCACTATAAAACTTCCTATTTGTTTGTACAGGTTCAAGAAGAGTTACGTGACTTGGATCGTCAGCAGTTTTCGGTCTTGCAACTACTGTACCAAACATATCCTCCATTTCATCCAATTGTTCCCCTTGCTTATGATCCGCATCCACCATATCTCTACTTGTTCCTCTTGACTTAAGTCTTTCAAATGCCGAAATTATTGCTTCAGAAACATTGAAATGTGCATTCTCTCTATCCAAATCGGGAAGAGTGTCCGACAGAGAAGATAAAAAAGAAGTTAAAGACTGTCCCTTGTGGGGCAAAGGAAAGTGTCCCAATGCTGGAGGTTGAACAAAACCTCCAGATTCAAGGAAAGACTTTGGTGTCTTCCTCAGCGGAGTAACATCTAGACAATCGTTTTTCGGAGAAAATAGAGATTTTGAGCTTCTAGACAGGGGTTCACTAATTTCAATTTCTGGAATACTAGATTCAACATCTGAATCACGGATAACATCGTCTGTATTTTTTATATATTCTGTGTCCTTTGGCAGTGAAGATCCTGATCCGGACGTATCATAGCTGGAATCCAATTTTAGTCCGCCACTCATTTCTGAAAATTGTGGTGGTGATGTTGATGGTGACACCAGTGTATAAGAAAAAGTAGGAATGCTAATGTTCGAAGAATTATCTTCTAGATCGACAGCAATATTAGTAATTCTACCATTTTGATTATCAGACAAGTCTTGTGAGAATTCACCACCAACCACGTTGAGATCGGAAGTTCCAAATACTGAACTATTCTCTGAATCATCTTTAAGCCTGGACGATGACGACTCATCACTGAGATTATCAAACTTAGTCCCACCCGAGCTGCTTTTAAATTTTAAATCCTCAGACAAGATGTCGACCGTGTCGCTAAGGTCAACATTTGGATTGGTTTTCGAAGCGTAAAACATCTAGAAATTAAACATTAACTTACACGTTACAGATACAACATCAGTAAGCATAAAACTGCTGTCATTTTAATAATTACTTACCTCATCCGACATTATTGTGGAAAGAAGATCCAGATCTCTAGTTGCAAGTACGCGGAGAGAATCAAGAAATAGTTGGAATAGTCGCTTATCTCGTAAAAAAGCCCACTCATAATAAAATTCCTCAATCTCTTCCCAATTTTTATATAAATCCCTTCCAAGGCTGTGGTCCGTAAGCCTAATGAAAGGAAACCCACAAATTGTAATGTCATTCTTAATTGTTCATTCAAACGCCATATACAAGGTAAAAATCTCATATACACCCAAACTAACACAACTATAAATTAACTAAATTAGGCACGATAAGCTGAAATCCTAAGTAAAACAACGGCTTAAAATTCATTAAATTTTGACCGTCAAAAATATGACTTACTTGGACTCCAGCCATGTATCGAATGAAGCAAATGATGGCTGAGCAAATATCTGCAGTACACACAATAAACAAACAAAACAGAATTAATTATCAAATTAACAAAATAGCTTCATTATTTCCTGCTGTCATTTCTTTCATAGTTATGTGACCTAGTGTAGTCTAAATCAATGAATGTAAAATATGTATGAATAACAGACAGCATCAGTTATAATATGATGTATGAGTATGATATTGTTTAAACTATGCCAGTTAATTCATCTTAACGAACAACATAAGTGAATGAGTTTGGGTATTTACTCCTGGCAAAGCGATGGATTAATATATTGCACTCCCAATGATGAAGGACAAAAGATAACCAACAAATCAACTATGAACTAGTGAGGAACTGAAAGCTATTAAGTAGTATTTTTTACTCTTCCTCTGCATTATGCATTATCCATATGCATTATATTATATCTACCTACAACTTCAGATATACTGTATACATATAAATGCAATAATGCATACTTGACAGTGCATAACGTCTATAAAAACAAGAAGTATCAAGTAGTAGAAATACAACAGGAAATCAAGCTGATAAAAAAGACTTGTTAAAAACCAAGTAAGTCTTAATAATGTGAAAAAAATACAATGAATTTACCAAATGATGCTTAATCTTGGCTCCATGCCGAAGGATGTTTTTAACACGAGTGTGGACGTGATTAAGGCCACTGCAAAGGACATATACTGACTGCTTGAAGACGCAAACATCCAGCAGAAGTTCAACCGTCCTTATCAAAGTAATTAACAGCTTTTCGCGACTTTCGAGCCTCTTATTACAGACGGCATTAAGTGCCATTTACAATAATTATTGACTACACTACAAAATAGAGCAGGAAAATCGATACATGGTTATAGTTATCTGACTCATTCCTTTGTGAGTTGACCCTTATCAACACCTACGCCCAACGCCTTCACGCCTTTCACATTTTACAAGTCGCTTATTTTGTATTTTTGCTTAAATGTATATTCTCATACATCATAACAAACATTATGTTCATTCAGATTTGACAAAACAACAAAAACAACAACAACAAACAAAAATTCTATCCTAATCCCTATCCCTGCTGCCTAGTGCCTGCCCTAATTCATAATTTGCAGATCCAATTTCAGGATTTTTTGGAAAAGTCCACAATCCCCAAACAACAGTCTGTTCCTAAAAAACCTTCTACTGGAGTGAATAACACCGGATTGAATCTAAAATACAGACTGCAGTTTACATGACGTTCAATTCTAACCCACGTAAATATTTGACCCGATAACCTCTTTATCTTATCAGCCCAGCCTGTAGTAAAAGATAAGAACGGAGACAAATCTATTTCATATTTATTTCAGCCTTGTTTTCGTCTGTCAGATTCATGAATATGAATGAAATCAGGCTGTTGAATTATCCACTCTTTGCAGTCCCTTCCCTGCGCACTCTTTACGACACTTTCCACCTGATGATGTTGTGTTTGCAAGTGGGAAATGTGGGAATTCGGGCTCCTTAAAAATAATATCAAAATAAGTCAAGTCCCGATCTCCCGATCCAACATATACGTCAGATTTTGAATTATTTTATTGACCTTAACGTTGAAGTCGGTTGAAGGTCAAAGGGGTCAAAGGGGTCATATTTTGAAGGGTCAGAAACCAGGTAAGTTAGAATTTCTGCCTTGTTTATGATATTTCTCTGTATGTTTACCTCTACAATTTAAAAAATGTTTGAATTGAACGTTTTAATAAAATTCTTATTCCATCATTTATACAGATTTGGCGTTTTGACAGTTCTAAAAATTCTATGATTGTCAATCAATAATATTAACATCTGAAAAGTTTCAAAAACTTTCTGCGTCCATTTTCAACTAACTTTCTCCATCCTAGACATTCCTAGAACTGGTCACGTCACGTCACGGGAAGGAGGCTGCATGTCCGAGAGGATTCAAGACGTTTATCTTACTTTTCGTTCTTTTTCAGTTGATACCATGCAAGGAGCTCAGGTAGGTCAAATCTGAGGGGAGGGAGACGCTGCGTCTCATTGTCAGACGCATACAAAGCATGTGTCATTTTTTTTAATATTCAAAATTTAAATCCATAGGATTGAGGATTATGTACATTTCTTGTTTTGCAGGACATATTCGCTTCCGGGTTCCAATTTATCGGACCAGTGATCAAAGGTCTGTTAGATGCAACTGCAAGCATCGTCCCTGGGGGAGGGGGTGGAAACGGATCGAAAAAAGATTGCAAAAAAGGAAGTCAACTCTCAACGAAGAGTAATGGAAATGGCAATGGCAAACCTCCGGGATTTACGCTCAATAGGAGCTTGATTCGGATTGCTGGCCTTTCTGGAGCTATGGCAGTTGGGTTGGGTGCGTATGGAGCTCATGGTAAGTTATTTTTTAATTATAATTAGTTACTTGGAAATGTGTAAATGTCATTGTGATTTGTGATGTATGTCTTATGTGCACTGTTTAGTTATTATGGTCAATGACAAGATTCCGGAAGAACGAAAGCACTCATTTCGAACAGCTAATATGTACCACTTCATTGGTACCTTTGGTCTGGTGGCTGCATCATTGGCCAGTTATCCAAGAGTTGTACGTGATATTTATAATTTATCATTATGACATACAATTTACGTTCTCAGTCCTATTATAATCAAAACGTAACTTGGTGATATGGAATTAATTAGTCTGGATTACTAATGGCTGTGGGAACGACAATTTTCTGCGGAACATGTTACTATCACGGATTTACCGGGGATCAATCCATTAAGAAACTCGCTCCTTATGGAGGATCTACACTTATTGTGGCATGGCTCTCATTACTCCTTTAAATTGACAAGTCGATTCGATCACATCTCGAGTACAAGTCGATGGACCTGAAATGTTTAGTCATTATTTATTTATTATACTTTAGTGAAAACTATTGAAATATAGATAGATGGGTTATTGTTGTTTTGTCCCTGTTATAAGTTTGTATGTTATGATGTGCATGTGTTGATCTCTTAAGAGTCAAATTGACTCGGTCAATAGTTGTCATAATTGAAAAAATAATTAATTTCGATCTTGGGGAGTAACGAACTTGAAAATTAGATAGAAACCAGATAGACAAATAAAATAGGTATTAATTAAATAGACAAATAGATTAAAAATTGTTAGATAGGACGGGAATAACATTACCAATGAAGAAAATAGGATGTCCTGATTTATGCTGGACAAAGACACAAACACAAAGTGATGGGAATGATGAAGGTTAAAACATTACATTGCTAGCAATATCAAGTAAATAATTGTACCATCTTTAAGGCAGCTTAATGTTAATTTAATAAACAAAAAGGTTTATTTTCAATTCTATATACAGGTTTTTTCATAATCTATTTCAGCGTGTTGTTTAATTATGATAAAAATACGTTTCTTTAAATTGTCGTTAAATGCAGAGGCGAAAAGCTTTCTCGTGTTAATTTCTATTTCAATCAGGATAGAGGACTTCAAGAGTAGTGTTGATCTTCAGTTCTAGTTTATCAAAAAGTTTACTTCAACCCCAATAATACTCAATAAATAACTCGATCTCATATCTCATTAACCCAATCAAAATTAAAATATGTGGAAGGTACAAATTAAAAATAAACTCACGGAGATGGGAGTGTTATTAACGGTTGTATTACACTCATCACCGGGCTTACATTTCGAATAGCTAGTTGGTTTACTTTCAGACTTTCACCATCCGGAATCCGGACCACCCTAGTTCTTCGGCAAAGAATTTATAACTGAATCCCATCAGTAAAAGCTATCAATTATAAAGTAAATGTATATTCATTTAATGAATATTTACTTGTAAGCTTTTCGTTTTAAGATGAACAATCCAGTAAAGCATTGTATTTTTAATTTTTAATGAAACATACCATGAACCAAATGCTGGCCAACTTCGTCACAATCGTGCAAATCAGACCAATAATCTGTGCGATATGCCGCAAAACGAAGGACGTCAGGATTATTAATAGATATATCAGTACGCATGATACAGTAGCGACAATGGCCATTGAGACCAATCGTAGAACGGGTTCATATTCTTTATTTTTAACGAAGTTAAAGTCCGCTGTATTCTCGGTCGAATCCACCAGGATGTCCATGTACTTCTTGACCATTTGTTGACAACCTTCCGTCTGGCAGAACATTTTGATTAATTGCAGATATTCTTCTGATCAACTCAAAACCTGATGTGTTATATGGTTATTTTTCCTTGTCCGAATAGGCGATAAAGAAAGCCACAAGTTCGTAAGCAATCTTGGCTTGAATCTTCAATATTTAAACCATATCAAGATCAAGGCCCTAAACCCATAGTTACCTGATTATAATCAGGTAACTATGGGTTTAGGGCCTTGATCAAGATGACCTTGGCAATGCTTGTCAAGGTGTCATTGTTCCAGCGCCCGTTGTCAAGCAATCTTGAAACCATATCATGATTTGTTATTTTTTAATAATTCTTTAGTATAAACGGACAGATTAGAATCCGTCCAATTTTGTAGCCTTGGTTTTTCACTGGACGCAAAGGCAAGGCTAGCTCTATCTATAAAAGATATGTTTTTCTAAGTTGAGGCAAAGAGTACATGGTGTTGGCCATGGTAACGGTTTCACCGTATTTCTTATATATTTTGTCGATTTATCTACAATTTCTTGTGTCTGCAATACACTGTTCTATTATCAAAGTTCTGCAACTAGATAACGTTAGTCCCTCTTGATTGCCTTAATTAAGCAAGATTAAACGGTCTAATAACCTTGATTTACAATGATATGATATTGAAATCCCAATCTGATGGGCTTAAAATTGATATGGACTATATTCTTTTCCAAATCAATCTTCAGGCTCAGACATATCTTTACTTTGTGATATTAATTTTTCACCTCTATATAGCAGGCATTTTTGATCTACTAAAGAGTTCGAAAGCGTTCGATATTCATTTTAACAGCATCTTACTTAGTCCCTTCGAAACAACTAGAAACACACCGTATTATATCTTATATCTACCCTTTTCCGATACAATTCCAATCCAAATTCAAATCATCTGAATCCATATTCGAGTCCTTATTTTTCAACCCTTTCGTATAAAAATGATAGAATTCAATACCCCAAGAGCCGAAAAAGTGCCGAAGCTCGTAAGTAGGGAACAGATGTGTACACGACAATGTACCAATAATAGTACCCCAACAATCTATAAACCACACCAGAATCTATTAGAATTTAGTTTCGAAACAGGAAATGTACCTAAAAAATCAAAATACTAAACATGTCATATGTACAATACCGACCGATTCATCCAGATAAATAGCTCATTGGTACACAAGAGTAGAATACTTAACAGATTTCCAGATCCTTACGGATCCTTACTTTGCATTTATAATGCATATTAAAGCACACAGAATAATATTTTCCCATAAAACCCTGCAAAGCGAGGGTGAAACCGAAACAGGCATTCTAGAGTCCTATATCTTCCATTTGTTCCTCTTAAAGAACTGAATTTTATTAGAATCTACATATCTACAAATGTACGTAAATAAGTACATAAAAATGTCCCCTTCATAAATACATATGCATTTTCCATGAATTTTTAGATATGAGTCAGGTCAGAGGACAAAAAAATCGTCTCCACTTTCTGTGCATATATTTATTTTTAATTTTCCTTAACTCTTTCTCTCTCATCTGGAGTAAAATATTATATTATTATATTACATCCACCACAATCCATCTTCAAGGGGCTTAAAACGGATTTTTTTCGAGCACTTTTTCTCTGCATTCTTCAATCTTGAATATCTTGAATATTCCGAGCATAAACCATTATCGTCTTATACACGGATGGTATGGATAAGTAACAGAATCAGAAGAGTGTCTTATCATCATCCTCCTGACTTCTGCTAAGATCCTGAAGGAAAAGTCAATTCCAGATTCCATCTCCCATGAAGAACGGGACAGGGACTTTTACAGATATTCGGAACCATTTTTTATATCGAACAAATCCTCGGCTCTGTGGAGACCTCATTATATTTCACAAAATATTTTTAACCCTTCTTCTTCGACTCGTACTAACTGATTTTAAGTCCTAAGGAGAAGGGCTTGCTTTCCTAATAATAAGGCCATTAGAATGTGGTGATTACAGAAGGTTCCCGTCCTTTTTTATACATATTCCTAAGTATTTGATTTCCAGACGGAATAATAACAACCAACAGACCGGAGAAGTTCTTACGTAAACTCCGTGTACAAAATCAATAAGCGTCTTTTTTCTCGAGCGTCAAGTATTCATGTTTTTTGTTCATCTCTTGCTTATGAACTTCTTTGCTTTAGCACCAGTTGAAATCCCTTGAAAATTGAAAACCCTTTTTCTCAAGGTTTACTCGACAAAAGTGTAAAAGTCTTAAGACAATTTGTATGTTGAGACGAAGGCGTGTGAAGACATCCATTACTTGTCGGCATTTTCATATGGTTTGAGTGAAAATACACCTAAAAATCATTGTTAAACAGGGTGGTTTAGCGGGGAAAAAATCATTCCGATTTCACCAGATTTACGATACTTTATACTATCTTATCTCATTTGTTTCAAACTGTTTTACGGCTCCTTTAATGGCCACCGACGTTTTTACTACAGAATGCTGTACAGACCCTTACATACAAATCTGTACATGGTTCATATCTCATATGTTTGGAAAAACGGGAACCTGAGATCCTGGAAGAGCCTCTGAGAGTTGTCATGCATGAAACAATGATCGTTTTAGAGATTACAATGAAGTTAAAGAATGATAAATTTTATGGAAATGATGGCTTCGTATTCACATTACCTTTAAGAAGGTTATTAAAAATTAGTTCAAATTCATGAGAGATGGAAAAATGCGAATTCTTAAACTGCTGAAAGCATTGAATTTAATAATAATGTCTTATTGTCCTCTCCTGTCGTCCTGTGCGTCTGTTAAGCCTTTTCGTTGGTAGTGGTCAGTTGTCAAACAGGATTGGAGAATTTTTACTGAACGACTTTTCCATCTCTTTTATTGTTAAAGCGAGAGACGATCTCGAGCTGACCAGTCACTATTATAATTCGATTGTCAATCCCGACTCCCGACCATGGGAATTAAAAATTGACATTTGGACATAGACATTTTTTAAAACAGTTGTGACAATTGACAATCCCGACCAGGATTACTTCCTTATACTCTCTGTACCTCAATGTTTCTCAGGCCTGGGAACACTAATTTTTGTAAAGATCAGTCTAGTTCTTGGAATGAGCAGATGCTCTCCGTTCAATTTCAAATGGTACGTATAACATTTGTAAGAAGAATGAAGAATGAGGCCCGATTTGAATGATAGATTATCATAAGTACAGCATTGTAAATGAGCTATGAAACATCCCCTATGTATTATTCTAATATATGGATTTTCCGGAGACGATTTTTATGGAGGAGTCAGGGTAAAAACGCAAGATTTTTAAGGCTCATCAACAAAACAGAGAAATGTGGGATAACCTCCGAGTTTAACGCTCAGAAATGAATGAAAGGGGTAAATAGTGTGGAGAGTTAGTAAGAGCGGATTGGGTTACTACTTGAAGAAAAAACCCGAAAAAGTGACGGTGGTGGATTCCACCGAACTTGAACTAAATCCACGTTTCCCACGATCTACCCGGGTAAAAATTACTACATCATTTTTTAACCATCCGTTTTTTCTTGAACCGAACGAACCGTATTCTCCCTATATATAATATCTACTTTGTAATAATTACTACTTCGTCGGCATAGTGGTTGTTTAATGTTTCCCCTCTCTCTCTCTCCTGTAGGACAAGTACAAGTTTTTTTACTTGCTTTTTTCCGTATGCACATTTCATTACAGATTCACCTAATCGGGATTCTAGAACTAGGGATCCCCTATTTTGCCTTTGCTTACTCATTTTCCACAACAAAAATATGATAAATATGCACACATGGGGGATTTTTTAAGATTTTTTTACCGTTCATGTGTTCATACTTGCATTCTCGGGTTTAAAAAATTCAAGAACTTTTCCATCTCCTGTCGGATTTTTCGACTTTTGGATAGATGAACCCTTTACTTTTTTAACTTTAATTTTGAACTAGCTCTTTTACCAAACTGCCAATGATGCCACTTATTCTAACCAACTTGGGCCCTCGTGCAGCCATGAGAGCTATGGGAAAAGATTCTAAATTGATTGCATTTCTGTCTTTGGCAGTTTGAGAACTGGAAAATTTTAGAATAACTCATCTGCATATCTTCCCCAAAATATTTCCATATGTGTTCACCCTGCCTGTCTTTCTCATATCCTTCTGGGATTTCTTAGGATCCTTATGTTGATAATAATATGGTGGATTATGCAGTATATATTTTCCAAACATGGAGAGATAGTTTTGGTTCACACCGAGGAAAAGTAGTGGAAAATACCGGCACATGAAAGGAAAGCTTGCTGTTGATGAGAGTTCAAAAATACAACGCCAAACTACATTTTATATTCATATACAAACCAAACTACTCAAAATACATAACAAATAATAGAACCAGATCCTGAAGTAAAACTCAACTTAAAAAATCTTACGACTCCTTGGTCTCTTTCTCCTTACGTTTTTATGCATTTTTTACGGCTCGTTGAGTCCCTTTTAATGATTCCGAATTACATAGGCGCATTCTATTCAATTATCCTCGTTCTCGGAGATTATTTTGTGTGTAGGTAAGCTTACTTACGGCAGGGGCCTGGTTATGCTGATGGTTTGGCTTGGTTAATGTTAATGTCGATGTTATCTAATCTGTAGTAAAATCGCTATTTTCCCTGTAATGATGGCCTTTTCCACATAGGAAATTAGAAATTCTTTATTTTGGGACAATAACGGATTGTGTATGAAGAGATAAACGAAGATGTAATTAAGTTTGGAGCTGCTTCTTCATTTTTCTTATTATTTGGCTTTGTTAAGGTGACGATAGGGTTCCTTCCAAGCCTTCTATGCAATATTTCGTGCATTTTTTGTGATGTAGCTTTCCTCGATTTCCACCTCCGATAAGAGCATCATTTTTTAGGAAAGTTTAAGCAGAATTGCTTTTTATGCAAAACGGCTCATAAATACATATTTTATTTATTTAATCCATCAAAGACACAATCTCCAAATCTCCTATTTTCGTTCCCGTGTGTAGTTAATTTCCACATGAGCTCAGGAATAAGAAAACCAATTGGTTTCCACATTTGAAGGACAGTTGTTATGTTAATAGACGGAATTTCGAATGCATGTTTCTGAGTCTAAACGAAGTTCTGGTTAAATATCCGACGTGTCTCTCATGAAATCTTAATTGCCTTTCCTCAAGGGGTTTAACCATTGCATGTCAAAGGAAGGACGTTTTTGGTGTAAAAAGAGGGTTTGACTCTCCGCCACTTTCCTACCTGTTTCCTTCTAATATGTACTCACAAATACGGTATTATAACATCTGTCCTGTCGCCCTGTCTCGTTTGTATGTGCCTAAATGGTTACAGGCATTTGTCAGGGTTTGACGGGCTGATGAATAAGTTATGATGACATGTTACATGTGTTTCAGTCACTTTTTCAGATTAATGAAAAATGTAATGGAGTTGGTTCACTTGGAGGGGAGACTCGTATTTTAATGTATTATTTTGTTACTTTTTAGTTAAGGTTTGAGCTTTACTTAAGAACAAGAACAACTAGATAATTATTATGGATGTCTCTATATAAAAACGTAACATTTGATCGAATTGTATTTGTTCGGAAGGGAGAAAGGATTGTAGATAGTTTATGAAACTTCGTTTCTTTCCGTGTTTTTTAAATTACTCGAAAACGAAATTTATGTGTCCAATGATACTGATATATTTTTGAGATAAAAGATTACGTACATTTGAGGACATTGTAAGCGAAGGAAATTGTTCTTCCTTTGATTTTTATCGTCATGATCATTTTCAAAAGTACAGATAACTTTAACTCTTAACAGCCCTATCTAGATTGTAGTTTAATTTTTTAATCCGATCTTAATTATTGGCAATTCTTCACAGTTTTGGAAATTAAAGACATCATTATTTTAAGCTTGCACGTTATAACTTTGTTGAATGGACCGTGATCTTGATCTATGGCCTTGATCTTTTAACCAAATTGCTATTATTATAGGGACTGACGACATTTCTTCTGAAAAATTTTAATTTAGGTTTTTGGTAAAACTTCATAGTTCATTAGGCCTGTCCCAATGTCTTGCTGATCCCCAGTTGTCAAATCGATCAATCAAAGCAGCAAATTGAACAATGGAAAAAGTCACAGAATTTAATTATAAATACTCTTACATAGATACAGATTCTCGACATTCATGCATTTTGAAAATGTAAAAATCGGGCGAAAATCTTTGTTTTTCGAGTTCTTGAAAGGGAATTTAATTGTTATATTAAATAGTTGTCCAGGTATAATTCATATACGATATTTTGTTAAATACACTAAGATTATAGCCAGTTTTCGCAAGACTTCATTTAGCGACAATCAAATACATCTCAATCCGACATTACCGTTTTCACCACTTCCCTTGATCAACACGGACAAAATTAGTGAAACGCATTCACAATCAAATGTAAACTAGCAAATAAATAACAAATCAAAATACAATTTCATCGGTTAACGAAAAATATATCATCACCATACGGTTTGAACCGTTGGAGAATAAATAATCAGTGTAAAATTCCTTAAATATTTAGCTTGGATATCAAATCCATACTAACTGGTTTAATCGATTTCCCTGATCATAATACCAAACAAGTCTCAAGTACTAATAATAAAAATATGTACATTTACATGCTCTGAATTGACCAAAAATAACATTACGGGTTATCTTTAGTGATATCTGGGTTTCCTCGTTATATTTCACATTTTCCATGACATGAATTTACGGTACATGCCCAACATGATTTTTATCGTTTTGCCTCAAAATAAGCATTTTATTAAATTGAATGGGTCAAGTTTTTTCCATTAAATTATCAATTATACGATATATCAGTAAAATTTTACATTCAAATTAATTCTCATGTTTTATTTAATGAATGAATTTTTTCCAATGATAAGAATACAAAACAAAATCCTACGCCTTTGAAGCAATTAAGCAAAGGACTAAATGAATCATATTCACATCCAGATTTCTGTTCATTTGAATCATTAATGGATTTAGACGAATTAGATTTATATTTGAATTAACTTCTTTGGCTTAAATTGTCGTTGTTTTGAAGACGTCTGTGAAGGCTAAATATAGAATTCTGTGTATTGTGATTTTGAAGCATGTTCAAACGGACGACAAAAGGTTGCATTGAAATATGACACGGATTAAACAAACAGTATTATAGTGTTTACTAGGAGGAACAACCGAACAACACGATGTGATTCGGACGTTTGGGGCATCATAATAATGTCGTCAAAATAAGGTAAGCCAAAAATGCTTTTGACCCTATATTTGTGCATGGTCTAACCCTAACCTAGCTCAAAAGGCTTTTATGAAATTAACATTCGTAATAGTAAAATGGCCATAAATCCGGATTTGATTGAATCCCATCCATCAGAAACCCAGATCAAAGCATCAGCAGAGGATTAGTATTTAAACCATCTGGTATTTTTAAAATCTAAAGTTCAAATGTTCAAAAGCATAAAAATCACAATCCCTGTAATCCATATAACTTCGTGTTTTTTAATAATTAAAAAGAGGAACGAGCATGGAAGAGACACCTGAAAATAAAAAATCGGTATTCAGTTTCAATTAATATTCGATTTGTAAGCGCATATGCTTTATTGATTTAAATGTAAATTTACGGATATAAAAATCCACAGAAGCGTAAAAGACGTAGTAGAATGATCAGGATGATGACAAGTGCGATACAGAAAATTCATTTCCTCATTGTCTCCTCGTCATTAAATGCCAAGGGTCAGAGATTCAAGTTAAAGTTGGCATTTTATTTACAAATGCATTCTTTGCATCCTCGGCATTTGAAAATAAAATCTGCACATAAGTCTTAAAGGAATTGTTAGCACAGCATCTGTGTCACCGTGTCATCAAGAAATTACGTGTTCCTGGCAGACGCGACATTAACCAGGGGTTATCTAAATACTACACCATTATTCCGCTCACTTTTAACAAGAAGAAGCAGGGGAAATAGTTTGGAATGACGCTATTTTTAATGACATTTTTAACAACTTCCCATTCCCCGTATATTATACAAAATACTACTATATACTACGATATATCAATAAGTCAGTTTAATCCATCTTGAAATATTATTTAAAAAAATTTTCAAAATATTACGTATATACTTCAAATGCAATAAAAAAATAGCCTGTAGAAATTTTTGGATGTAAACCCCGAAAATCGAGTAAAATTAAAATACTAATACGGTTTTTGAGGTATTGCCAATAAACTGAAAAAATTAGGTAGTTTTGAGATTTTGAACACTATAACCTTCTAACAGCAGTAACAGCTCTTATTAGTAGATCAAGCACAATGTCGAATTCACTAGCAGTTTGAACCTTGGATATACCTGATTGATGTACTTTGTTTCTCTACAAATCGTTTCTGACCATGAGATGCAGCGAAAAGAGATAAAATGGGGGGTTTTGAGATATTTTTATCCGAATATACTACCCCAGTCAAGTCAACCAATTTCACCAAAAGTTCATAAATAGTTGGTAGTTTCCGTTTAGTAGTATGGGTTTACCGTGCAATTATAAGTGACTCTAATGACTCGATGCAGTTAAAGAAATAAAATTTGCACTAAACGTTAAAATGATCAAGAATAGACAATGCTGAACTGTAAAGTGTTCCTCAGCTTTGAGTATCATAACAAGCAAAATGTAAATTATTTTTGAGACATGCGATTTCACATGTTTTTAGGAATTTTTAACACCCTCCACTACTTTCATAGGTGACAATTAGAACTTAGAACCCTGAACCTTATATTTCCTGCTGCCGAAAACATTCATTTCGAGACAAGTTTTTAAGTTTGTACTAGAAAATCGGGGTTCTAAACTCCCTTAAACTGTGAAAGACGGTTTTGACGCAGACTAAAAAGAATTGAAAAACTAGGTTTGGCCCTGTGTCAACTATTCTCACTCACTTCGTTCTGAGAGTCAATTTCTCTCTGTTTCTTGACTTTTAAAAACCGGTAATAGTGTACTGAAGATATGCTTCAAGAATAGGAGCTTAAAAATACTCCGCTTTTTACGATACTGAGCATTAATATAAAAAAAGTACATTTTTAAGGAGCCTTTAAAAGACTGTACAAGTGGCAAATTTTTTTAAGCTGAGAAACTTATGGAAGCAAGGACGGAACCTCTCTTGTGTAAAATGTATGAAATTAGTCATATTGTCTCTCGTTAAAATTAGTCCCACTTCATCAACGGAAAAAACGATATATATAACATTGCTGCAGATGCCAACAGTACCTCATCAACTTTTAATGAATCTTTACTTGAGGTTCTAGCTCTATAAATTACAAGGATTCCTTCATACTTTCTTTTATCTGTGTGCTATGTCTTTAAAACAGAGTTTTAAAAAGTTTGGAATAATTAGATGAATTATTGCATCCCCACTGTATTTTGTTTTAGATCATGTACAGTCTAATTTTGAAACGAATGAGGATATTCATTATTTTAAGAATATTAATTTTACAGTTTGCTCTGTTTGAGTAAAAAAGATGCAGCAAAAATTTAATATATTTTTAAGACCAGGTTTTGTGTAACCGTTATCCGATTATGATTATACCTAACAGAAACGGGGATAACGAGTTGAACCAAAATCCTTTGCTTTTTTCCTTGTCCCTCCACCCTTAAAAAACTCCGAAATCTGTCAATTCCATGCAAATACAAAATATGATTGAATATCTTCTGTACTGGATCATACTCTTTATTTGAGATTCTACAAAGGGAGGAGTCGAGTGGCTGCCTCCTCGCCTAATGGCAATTTGAATTTTGAATTCATAGTTTCAAATACTGGAAAATATCAATCATTGCCAGTGCCAACTTTTTTTCCTGAAAAGATTTCGGAGTTTGATTATAGGATTAAAATTTAAAACCAATACAGAGATTCCGACCGAATCCATTGAACAGCTCCATTTGAAACAGAATAGAGATGAGATGGATGAGTGAACGATTTCAGATATCCATTTTAAAATCGAGAGTGAGTGAGTTGCTGAATTGATTGAAAATACGAAACCTAAAATCATGTCTATTTGGCTAGAGTTCTTGAATGAACATTTTTCTCGCTTCAGATCATCTTCGGTTTTGTATAACTAATAATAACATGCTAGCTCTACATACATCATATACAAGCTTTCTTTATTAAATTATCCAAGTATTTTTATTAAAAAACTACATTCCAAAAAGATCCTCTCTCACCCTAAAATCCTTAATATCCGAACTTGACGAATCTAAACTATTCAAAGGAAATAATGCGCTATAATCGATGGAATACTTGAGTGTTTTTTATCTCAGGACACGGCGTAAGTGAGTAAGGAGAGGGTGAACTTTTTAAAGACTTCTCCTGAATTTGAACCTTATTCATGGATAATGGGTAAAAAATGGAGCAGATTGAATTGAACTAGGTGTTGTAAGACGGGAACTAGATGGATGGGATTCAACAAGGGACGTTGTTGGATGGGGATACAAAAAATCGGAATGAAGTAATCACTTCCGATATATCGATCTATTGGCAGTGGTGGCACTGTGTTGATCAATCAACTGCTCCACTGCCTGACACATTTTCTCCCTCATCAGTCACCCAGGCCTGTGTTTGAATGTGTGCAACTATTAAAGGCACTTCAAAAAAGTTCCGAGACTCAAAGGGTACACATTTGCCATGTATAAATATAAGGCTGTATCCATTTTTTGACCACTTCAGTTCCCCAGTACTTCCTACAGGATAGGAGGATGTAGACCTCTACACAATCCAAATGTATACAATGTGAGAAAAAAATAGATTGTCACGATGAATGGTAAAACATAATCATCCAAATTTGTAGGAAAATTCGGACTCTTTCCTCACCCTTGTACTCGAGAGTGAATAAAAAAGCAACCCTCCACCAAGAGCTCAATCATCAATGCATCAAAATCCACCAATTCCTTAGCCTTTTTTAACATTGGCGATAGAGTTGTAAGGTGAAGGTAGTAATTAGGATGTTTCCTACAACGGGATTACTTTAAAAGTATGGATCTGAAGGTATTTTTGGTAAAAAAAAAGTTCCGGATCTGTAGTTATTGTCGAGTCTTTTGCTGCTAAATCTAGCATGATCCTGTATCACTTTCCCCTTGCAACTTTACTTTGCAAGTAATAGGTTAATTGATGATGATGTTCATCCTTGATAATTTTGGGTATTAAAAGTGAACGCTTTGAGGATAAATCGACCGTGTGAATTCCTGATCAAAATTATCGGTGAAAATGCTTACAAAAATATTTTTGAACTCCTTCTACAGAATACAATTAGATCTGGCCAACTTGAATCTGAGTCACAAAAATCTAACAAATGGCTTGAATTGTGGCAAATGAAGGTTCCGCCGCGCCGGGCTCTGGCATACGTAACGAATGAGAAATTTCAATAGAAGTGATCAAACTCGTAATGAGAGGATTATGCCTGCGTTATATAAAATACGAAAATAACTCGGAAGAATTATTATTATGAAACGTGCCTTGAGGAGCTTAAAAAGTTTAAATATGCACAGAGAGACACCCCAAAGCTACAAATACACGGAGGACTTTTTCCTTTTAAAATGTTTTAAATAATTTGAATCATGTACAGGATAATAGGAGATTCATATCCCACACTGCCTTTGTGGAGGCGGCACTATCCATACTTCCCATACAAGAATCCAATCAAATTGAGAAGGTGGACAATGCAAATGCACAGGAAAGTGTGTAAACCACCATAACCACCCTGTATGAATTTGGTACAGAAATTGATTGATTACTTCTCTCCACAGTCAATCCTCCGAAACCAATAGGACATATTGTTGGATGAACATTGAACATCTCGTAGCTTTATTTGTATGCAAAGTATTTTATTTTTGAACATTTGAACCATAACCATTAGTTGAGGAGGATTGAGATTCGAGAGGAGTGGAGTGAACCCTTTGGTTCTTGATTCCTCTCATATCTTGTTGTTAAAAGTTCATATATTTTATGGGTACTGGGCTTAAAAAAATTAAGGTGGATGCGTCTCCTGACTCGACAAAATTATTTAAAATGAATAAAAACTCCTGTATGTGTGGATAATATCTAGTGGAACGGGTAAGGGATCCTCCTCTAGTTATTATATATCCTACTTATAAATCCAAATAAGTCGATAGCTGTGATGCTGTGAAAGCCTCAACTTCATACAGATCTCTCTGAATTCGAATTCAAAGGTGGTAGAGGCATTATGGAGAGATGAAGTAAATCCCCAAACTCAAAACCTTCATTCGATTTGAGAAAGAAAAGGGTTGAGAGTTTTTCAGAGTCCAATCCATTCCGATCGGATGATGAGGAGAATGATGAAGATGATGAGACGAATGATAATAATAACAGAGAAGAAGGAGAGGCATATCGCATATATCACTGTCCAACCGTCAAAAGAGCCTTTTTGCCATAAGAAAATCCCGACTTGGCTCAAAAAACGAGAGGATGGATGATTTCTTTTTTAAAAAATAGACACAGCAGAAGTCTTTGAGTTGAGGATGATTAACATGACCATCATCCCAGAGCCTGATCTGTACTAGTAATGAAAAATCCTATGATCTTCCAACCCATCCTCAGTTCCATCGCATTTATTTCAAAAAAATACAAAGGACAATGGATGTAAATGTAAAATCCACAGAGGGAAGGTTGTCAAACGAAATATCACTAATATCCTCTTTGGTATTTAAAGGATATTTTATATAGGCTTATTATATATTGGCTGAATCTTGAGGATAAAACGTCCTGCCTATTGTACCTTATGGTTTACAACTTTATATATACTATCATCCTTGTGGAATGATTCAACTCAACAAGACATTTCCCGATCTAATCTGACTTTCATATCAAAAAGTTTCCTTACTTTTTCACATTTCATTTTCGACATGCTCTCCTCAAGATGACTCGTGATTTTTCGTTTTTTTTATTAAAATATTAATTCTATCTAGGAAAGAAGGAGAGATGAGGTTGAGAGGACGACTCTCTAAGGACGATTGTTCAGCTATCAAACTGGGCAGAAATTGAGAGAAATGAATTCAATAACGAGAACGACGGAACAATGTCTCGTTGTATAATGACGATTTTATTGTACTGAAAAAGAACATGGATTTTGAACAAGGCGAGGCTCATGGATTAGGAATGTATGTAGTTTAAATCGGCTGTATAAAATGACATTGTAATTATGTCACCAATTTGACGACGGGGCTGTAAGGATTGGGTGGATTGGTTTCAGTTGGGTTAAATAAGAAATGCATTGGATCCTTGAGAATTTTTCACGGATTTTTGACCACTGTATGCACAAATAATTAACCATTATTTATATAGAAAATTTTTACGTTCAAGACACTTCATATTTAAAATATTGTTGTAAGCAAAGTACTTATGTTAGTTTTTTTATCATTTCTGCAATTTTAAAGTTGATAATGAAAGTAATTTTTAAGTTCGGACGTATTAGCGTTAACTGATATGTAATCTGCTATAATTTATAAAATGTTTTATTTTACCAAAAGTCCAACAATGTCATTTAAAACATTTAAAATGCATTTAAAAAACAGCGACAACTCAATAGCTCAAATCACCAGCCCCCTCAGGATTCCCTCCAGATTTCTCGCCTTATAAGGCATTAAATTAATGAATACAGTCTGATACTGTATCGAAAACCAAACCCGACAGGGAATTAAAGTTTTCAGAAAGAGAAAGAGGATTAATATCAAATGAGAAGAACAATTAGTGAAGACATTCAACTCCCCAAAAATATGGAATGAAGAAGGTGTCGGTTCTCTTCTGTCCGTCGGCATAGGGGCATTGACTCATTTAGTAATTCTGTCATTGTTTACACCTCGGATGGTGAGATTTTAAGACTCCAAAAAATAGAAACACAGTTGGAAGTTGGAATAAAAGCCAAAGAAACCAAATCCAATCGAACCCGACGTCTGCGGCCGTCCTTATTCCATCGAATCCTACCAAACAAAATCATACCTTTCCTACCACAATGCTTTCTTTTAAAAGTTCTTACAAATGTTGGACTTTAATGAAAAATAGGAAATGACAACATATACTCTTCTCATCAGAGCAGATCTGACGCAAAGACTTTGGAAGAAATAATAACAATTTTTAAAAGGATAACAAGGAGAGCTGCTAAGGACCTCTCTCTCGTCTATCTTTAAAAACACAGGGGAAGTTGAAGAAGAATAGGTTTTTTTGAGGGATTGCATGAGGATGTACGTAAATACATAATAAGAATCTTCCCAAATGATTCCAAATATAGAGTGTGTAAACAATCGGACTGTCAGAGAATACTCGAAATTCGAATCGTATTCAGAATAGGATGGGATGATAATTACTACCCTATTCGACGCGAGTCTTATGCTATTCTGAGGTTTAGAATTTACAATATCCTTTAAAAACCCTCCTATGTCTCAAGGAACAAATAATATTGTAATAATAAAGCTAGTGGATATGGGATACATATTTTTCAAATTGTTTTCCTCTTCACATCTTCAGTGGAAGTGTGTAAAAAAAAATAGGAAATATCCAAGTTATAGAAAATGAATGTGTCTCGTTAAATATGCATATATTTTATGTGGATAATATGCCTATTTTTATGGCGACATAATATAATAATCCGAAATAACACCAAGACGAAAGCCTTTATATATAACGTAAGTAGGAAAGGAAGAAAAATATTTTATTTTTATTTTTAGAGAGAACACTTATCTCACTTCCCATGTCTCCTAAACTCCGAACCAAATTTACATATTATTATTCCGCAAGATTACCACATCTTCTTCAA
The DNA here is from genome assembly GCA_906901685.1 of Desoria tigrina. Taxonomy (NCBI): domain Eukaryota; kingdom Metazoa; phylum Arthropoda; class Collembola; order Entomobryomorpha; family Isotomidae; genus Desoria; species Desoria tigrina. The sequence continues at coordinate 970,354 of CAJQTU010000010.1, read as the reverse complement.
TCCCCCTTTTGTCTCTCTCTATATGTCCTGATCGGTTAGGGTAGGATTAGTAAAAAACAAGTATGAGAGGGGGACGGATACGTTTCGTTAAATTTAGAAATATTATTATCACTATTTTCTGCTCTTTAAGTTCAGAAAACCTTAAGTAGATTCATTAAAGAAAGTTCCTCTCTTCTAGTGAAAAAGGCTAGGTGGATCGTCATCGTCATGTACTTACTGCTCCTGTCAGGTTAACCATTTAAGAATAATAATGGTATAATAAGCGGAGATAATACGCGTTAAAAATACACAAGGATCTTTAAGAATTTTTTGAGAGGTCGTTCATCGTTCTAACTGCTAGTCGTCAGTTATGTGCAAGAAGACTACAAACTCTGATAATAAAGTTTGATAAATGTAATATTCCTTATGATTTCTTCCCTTGGTAGGTTTCTTACATTTAATTACAGTTAAGGTTTTTAATAAATTTACATAAATAATATTGATGAAAGAAATGCTTCGTAATTGTAATTTCCTTGTAGATTGATCGTCAATTTTTTTTAGCCCTTTAGCCACTGGTGACTTGAGTAGCTTGAAGTCAGATTTTAGATGATCGATGGAATGGAATGTCTAAAAGACGTTTCATTGGTTTTGAGTTAAGATATCCTCGTGTATTTCTATATAGATTATTATATTATAGGCGAGAGCGTAGTTTTATAGATTGTTCTTTGTGTTATTTTGTAAGGTTTAAAATATTCGAAACATTTATTTATAGGCAACGCCTTATTCAATTTTTGTTCCAACTTGGACACCTGTAGAGCCCTAATCCCCATTTGATCTCGTACTTACGACTTTCATCAATATTCTGCAGATTTACATGTTTAATATCAATCAACTCTGTTTTAAGCTGGAATAGTACATTAGCTACAGGATTAGCCTTTACTCTCCTATAATATTTTTATAGTCCCTCTCTGCCCTCTTGATGGTCTTGAGAAATTGGAAGTTGGAATAATAATAATATTAAAAAATTATAATTTGAAAGTTATTTATTACATTGTGGAACTTGCAACACCCTTATCTCTCCTTCACATCCGATTGGATTCTGTCTTAGCCAACGACTATCACAAAGCTATCAAACCTTAAGCTCTTATCCACGTGTATCAATTGTTCTAGCTCCTTTTTCTTGAAAGAAATTAATTTGTCCTCTATCCTCCATGTGTCCCGCATGCAAAACAGCTATCAGGAAAATAGCAAATAGGAAATACCTCCACTTGTATACTACTATTATAATATTTTGTAAGGAGACGGAGATAATGTCGGCAATCAAAAAGGGCGAACTCTTATCAACAGTTATCACCTTAATTAGCTGGCTACCCGTTGTGCCTCATTTTCATCACGTTGATGAACATTGTAATCATACGGCAGGATAACCTTCTTTGCTTTGGAAGTTTAGGACCAAAAACATTTTTCGAATTATAGATGCCTAAAGAAGGTCATTGATTGGATATGTTGGAGCTATAATTGTTTTATTATATGCCAGAATAGAACGGAGAGTAAATGATATATGACACTTAACGACTCTGACGTTGGTACTTTTACAGTTACATATTTGTTCTCGATAATTAACTTTGGATAGAATCACTTAATTAAAAAATATGTGAAAAATCGTAACTATCTCCAAATTATCTGATCTCTTTCCTTAATTACGTTCAATGTCCTACGAGATTGTTGACTCTTGAATGTCCACACAAAAGTACTAAGAAATTGAACGCAACAACATATGTCATCGTTTCCCGTTAGAATAATAGTGCATAATCAATAACCAATGTTTATAGAGGGTTTGGTAGAAGAACGCAATAAAAATCAATGAGGAGTTGAAATGTTTAAGCAAATTTCTTACAAAAGTCGGACTGGAATGTCTAAAAGAGGAAGAAGGAAATTAAAGGCAAATAAGAGAAGGCCGTCGGCACAATTTTTGGGAAGTAAAAATTTGTTCGTTTACGGTATTTACGGGGGAATGGTAAATGTCAGGGTGTTTTTTTAAGCTTTTTTTTACGGTTCTGGTTCCGGGGCATATAAAAATGTATATTCGGTGGGATATTATAGGGAACAAGGGAGTTGTCACCCAGTTTGTATTTTTCGGATTTTTGGAAAGATTGTAGTGACAGGGAGTGTGATTGATTGATTGTTTAAGTTCACAGGGGGTCTCTCAACAACTCTGCCGCATTCCTCCTCTCCAAATTCCGGCTCTTTATTCCCTAATCTACACTTTTGTTAACTTTTCTGACATTTTCCAGAGAAACTAAAGGGAAACATGCCGGGTAGTAGTAATAGTAATAATAATATAATGCCTTGCTTTCCCTTGTGGAAAGATAAGCTAATTCCGTAATTCCCCTCGCCTATTATGTTGTTGTTATTATATATTATTACGATTTTCTTATCACTAACTACAATAGTAGTGGTGCGTTGGTGGTATAGGGCCTGTAGTCGGCTTGACGCTACATTTTTCAAAGCTCCAAAGTGGCTAGATTTTTAAAATCAGTATGTATTATACTTTAGCCTAATTATGCCGTAATTTATTTCCTAACGATTTAGCAAAATATTTATTTTGCAGTTATTACTGACTTTTATATACCATTTCATTTTTGGTTTATTTTTTTTTGTTATTGCGTTCCTATTTTACTCTGAAAGTTTGTTACATTTTTTGGTTCTACTGACTTGCAGGGACAATTCTCTCAGTTTATCCGCCAATTCAAATGATTCTAGTAATGTAAATTTTTTTATTAAAATGAAGATGTAATTTCTTCTATCTCGGACTTGCACAGTCAAGATTTATAAGTTCTAAAGGGATCCCTATCCTTCCCCTCCATCTTCTACAAATCGGACAATATGAGAAAATAATTAATTCCGATCATTATGCTGATTAATGCCACAAGTATAAGTGGATAGTCAATAGCCAAGGATTAATACCCTTTTTTAAAGCAGGCTGATCTGATGCTTGACGCGTGTACCTGTAAAGGTGTACATGCATGCAACAGGCTCCAAAATCACAATTTGACATAACAACAGAATAGGCACACGTCCATGTATTTATGAATGCCTAATTTTAGCCTCTTCTACATACTTTATCCCAACTAAAGAGTCATCCATCCCATAACAGAGTTCTTTGATACTCATCATCCTCATCAACATCCATTTATTAACAATATATTAAGAACATGAGTGTATTTATAGTATAATAATATTAAATATTTAAAAATACACAGGGATCTCAGATGAAGTTGATGATGATGAGGTAGGAATATGCATGCACAGATACTCGAAGATGAAACTCTCGGTTCGACCATTAGAAAAAAACGCAGAAAAAGGCCACAAGTACAGGATAAGTCTATACGGTAATTGATCGAGGGAGGATGATGAATGGCTCGTCGTTTTCGGTCATATCAAACACCTCTCCGTCAGCCAACAAAATTCAACAATCAACAGAACAAAGTAGAAAAATTATTCAACATGGACTGCTGTCTTATACGGCCGCTAGCCAAATGAAATCCTTCTTATGTGAAGGCGAACTATTCAGTGAGGTGTTTGTTGTAGCGAAAAAGAAGATCCTCATCCCCTTCCCATCTTAAGATTCATATGTATTTATTTAACTTATTGACAAGCTTTTACTACCAATTTGTAATCCTTCTTTTAAAAGCTAAATCCATCTCCAGAGGCTCCCTTTTTGCATTCAAACTGTTCAAAGTTGATTCACCTTTTCCTTTTATAAATAGCAAAAAAAAAAGATTCCGGCAAGATTTCCATTAAACTACTCTACATGAATGTACTATTGATTTACCTGAAGGAAGCAAGTGCTTATACAGCGTACTGTTAGTCTTTTAAATGGGATTTTTATTATTTCTGCCTGCAAACTCAGATTGAATTGCAGTAGCATACAAGATGATAGAGAAGTCGTTCTGTCTCTCTTCCACAATTAGAAGCCGATTCCCCGAAACCAAAATAAGAAGGTGGACAGTTGGATAAATTTATTTTTTTCTTCAAATCCCATTGGAATCTGCTATATGTTAGTATGTAAGCGGAAGCTAATGATATCTCATGGACGAATAAGACCCCATACCTCACAGCCTATGTATTTGTAGGCAGCAGGATATCGGATTTATTATCGGGAAGAAGGGACAGAAGAAAGATGAGCCTATTTATATGGCCAGGAGGGGTTCAGTCCTCTAAGGAGTTTCGAAATCGGATGGTGGTGGTGACTGCAAAAAAGTCAAGAATTCTTTGGTTAGATTAAGCGATCTTTGTGTTCAAGTTGATTTGAGTCATAAGCCAATCTCGTATATAATGATATGAAATAGCTGTTGTAATGTAATGCAAGTCTTCAGCAGTAGTTTGGTTGGAGGATGATGAGTCGTGCCTTTGAAGACTTGGAACGGACGCGGACGGACGGTCGGCCAGTGCTGATGGACACGAGGCAAACAATTTACACCGAGTTTTTTGTCCTTCTTCCAATCTCTTCTTCTAGAGATGAGATTTATAGGCTGAATTTATTTTATACTCTATAAAGTTTAGAGAGATACATCTTGTTTAAACCGTATATATTGTAAGGGTTTAGACGCTTATTTAGTCAGTTAGATCGAGATTGTGCCTCCTCGACTATTATTACTGGAATAGAAAAAAGCTCGGCACTTTATACAGAAGAAAAATAAAAACAGTACAACAATGTTCTGTCTTGTCCATCGATAAATTAGCCGTGACACGATAGATTTACGCAAATAATTGCTCCTGGGCTTTGTTTAAAAGACTTTTATTCACTTGTCGCTCATAATAACGTACTTAAGAAACACGGAGATGATATAGAGGCACTACTCACCGTGTGAAAAAGTACTTACAAAGTTGGTGGCAGTTCATAAAAACATTATTATGAAGTAAGTACATCATGCATATCAAACAGCTCAAGAGCAGAGCCTATATTACGTTATTACATTTTTTCCTACTGGAGATCAAAAGAGCATTGCTGGACAATGAAAATGGTTTTTACACGGCAATTTCAAAACACTTTGTTTCATAACTTTCAACATAATTTTAATTGTCCGTCAGTCATCTTCTGCTGTTTGCAAGGGCCCTTTCCGAACCAAGGTTCATATGTAAAGTAAATCTCTTTTCCAGCAATAAAAAGGGCATTGTCTCCTCCACTACTGGTTCTAATTTATTATTCGGACATTGATTAATCTGAGGGGCTTCATTTGCAATTATAATCCAGCCAGTAGTTAAATAAGAGGCCCGTGTGGTAGTTGGAACTTGTAAGTTGTAAGTGTGGCTTTAGAAATACAGAGAGATGAGATCTCTACTATTTTTAACGAAAAAGCGGTGAGCTACTCATGATGCTACCAATAGACTTGAATACAACTCAAGTGCGTCAATGGTAACATTCAAATCCTGCAATGTTCGGATTACAAATTACTTGGATTATTTGCAACAAGAGCCGATCTCTTTTTTGAAGTGGATTTAACTGTAATGACTTAGAGAGAGCTTGTATAGGTTTTGTATTTAAGTAAGCATGCTAAGTCGAATGTCGGATGAATGTTTTTGAACCGAAAAGGCTCTTGGCATCACCGAGGCAATCGGCTTTGTCTTGTCCCCCTGTCTTCATCGAGTTAAATAGAGGAAATTTAAGATTTGTTAAGCAAAAACAGATTTACGGCAAAAGTTGCGAGAGAGGAGATGTAAAGCAGATCATTGGAAAGTCCTCTCCGGTAAATTCCTCGAGACTTTGCTTACAAATTCTTTTGGCTTTAGTATTGTTCACATTTGTCAAATCAAATCCATTACACACTCCAAATACTTCCCTGTCCTTCTTGTTGGTTTTTGTAATCCAATCTATCAAACACTGGGATTTCTGGCTCAGATTGCTATTTCCTATCCGATTTAAGCTACAGGATGTTTAGTATAGATCTTTATAGTTTGCCCTGATATTTTCTTTACGAGATGATAACCGAATGTCGGAGATGAATTTGGGGTTGATGATGATGATGATGCGGATGGTAATTGTTTCAAGTTTCACTCTTCCTCCACAGCAAAGAGAGAGATAGAGAGACGGGCAAAAACTTTTAATGATTTAATACCCGAGACTTGTGACAAAAGGAGGATGGGATTCATTTCATTATCAATTTGTAGAGGGATTTCAGGATCATTAGAGTTTCTCTTGAATCTCGAATTTGAATCCTCTCTGTCTTCATTCCCTGTAATGAATTGTGTAGCGAAAGCAAAAGGAAAGTACAATAGGGCCGATTTTTTTCCCCTAAAATAAGACTTGGACTTTTCAGAAATAAAAAAAGGGTTACCGATTTAACTCTCTTCATCTTCCATATGTTAACAACCAGAGAAAAAGGAGACAAACACATGGGGAAATAATTAATGAATAATAACAATAATGAAAAACTCTATTACTCACTTCCTCTTAAGAGATACGCCTTCGTCTTTACTTAGAATAGGAATAAAATCCAGTACGGGTTCTTTAGTGCAGTTCTGTTGCTGTTCCTCAGGATTTTAAAACCTAAAGATGTGGTTAGTAAACATCTTGAAATGTAAAGCGTGGTATATGATATGCAACGAAAACTTACACCAAAAAATGAGATCCTAGAATAAGGGGATTTTTTTACTGTCATTTCCTTCATTACTTTTTATACTCTGAAAATCCCACTATATTTCAGAATATTCAAAGCCCCACAAGTTCAAAGGTTTTTATATCTCCCGTCCTCCTTCCGTAAGTCTAGTACATTCTATTAACAAGACGTTATAATCACAATTCCTTTGAATGTGGAAAGCTTCTTTGAGAATTTCATTGAATTTCTTGCCTACTTGTGGAAGGAAAGGGTTGAATTTGGGTGATAGATGAGCGGATGGACGGGTGGGTTGGTCTTACCACCAAGTAAATTGAAATTCTCTCAAAAAACATCATCATTATTACTATTATCATCCTTCTGAAATGACTTAATATCACAAAAACGACGAGCCTTACCTTGCCGGCAGGTAAGGTTGTTCATGCCTGTAGATAGACAATCCAACTTAATATCTACGAATGTGTACATTTCTTTAAGACTTTGGCCCGTTTTTTCTTGATATTTTTTAAGCCAGAACACTGACTTGACGCCCAAGACATCCATCCGCCCTACAAAATTGGCACTCATTTGTCTCATTTATCGTTTATTATTTCCCTTTTTGAAATCATTTCAATATCACCTTCTTCCTCCTCTCTCCTCAAATGATATCATTCCTCGGAACAATTCACAATCCTACATAAGGGAAATTTATCCAAAGGCTTTTCTAGAAATTGTAATTTAAGGAACAATAGACCTTCGTCAGCTATGATGATGAAGAGGAGTTTTGTAAATAAAAAAGACGGTCGAGTCGAGTCGATCCTAATAGTTTTATATAGGCCGTGGTGTAGGAGGAGGATTTTAAATTTTAAGTGATGTACCTTTTGGTGTCTCTATGTATGTAAGCCATCGGCTATACGGATCCAAACCTCAAAACTGTAAAGAAAATAATGATGATAATGAATACTTAATTTTAATTTCAAGTCAAATCTGTCATTTGTGACAAATCCAGGCCTCTCGTCTGAGGAGGAACTCGACTGTTGCAAAATGTAGTTTAATTTCTGTAAGGATCTAGATGCAAGGGGGAAAATGCAATGCAAAATGCTCCGTCATAATAATAATCATGGCATAATAACATACGTGTACATGACTCACTGAATACAACAATACAATAGTGAATGAAATTAAGTCAAGATTTCGTACCAATTGTTCTCCCCTGTTTCACATCTGCAGAGAAGAGGAATTACGCCCAAGAACTTTTCAATTATCATTTGCACAAGAAGGGATTCAATTTGGGTTGGACTGGGTTTAGCCAAAATCATCATTAATATTTGTCTGCCGTAAATGATTTGGAATTGGAGAGAGAGAGGTGAAATTTCCCTATCGTTTCTGTTTGGGCAGATATAAGCCGCAGTTTGTAAAATCATATCTCTATTCTCTGTTTAAAATTCTTAAAGTCTAATGTTGAGAAATGAAATGTCACTTTATCTATTTTAAGAAAAGTCAAGGCTGGAGTTTGACCTGGACTTTGGTTGGAGTCGGTTTTCCTAGTTATAATTGTTGAGTTGTCTATTCTTTCAATATTCTATGACTTGTTATCATAATTCTAGTTTCTCTAACCGATGTGTCCTGTAATCTCATTGGCTAACTGAAGGTGGTCTGATGTCTGGTATGCAGACTCGAGGTCATTATATCTTAATCTATGTATTGTAATACTAAGTCTACCTTTTCACCTTTGTTCAACTTGACGAAAGCTTGTAATGTGTCCTTGTACTCTCTTAACATTTCCATTATTACATTGATCTGTATGCATAGTATAAATACGAGATTGTAATGTAGTAATCGGGGCATTCTTACTACTGACCATGTACTGAGCGTAACTTTTAGAATCACTCTTCGAGCTTTCTCCATTCTCGTATATTTCTGATTCGGCTGAAATTATTTGTAATTGGACTGATTTTATTTGAACTATATAAAATTATACTACGCAATTGATACCAAACATCTTTGAATCTATTTACTCGCCAATTCATTGATTTCAAATCTCATACATCATAAAAGTGTCAGGACACTTCATTTCCATCCAAACAACTTTGAAACACTATTTAAAATTGCAGTTCATACCACTGAACCCTACATTTTTTGGTCCTTCGAACCGGATATCCGGTCTATAAGTGTTTCGAGTAAGTAAAAAGTTGTTCCAAGTGTTCCTGAATTCAAACCAATTTGCTCAAAACCGAGATGGAGAAGCTGAAGAAAACCAGAGGAACACAAAAATCAAAGTTCACTCGCCTACAAAAATACATGGAAGAATGTCAACTGGAGGGTTCCATTTATACCGTACAAGACGTGAAGGCCCGACTGAAAATCTTGGATGCTACCTGGAATGAGTACCAGGTAACGCATAATCAAATCATTGAACTGACACATGACGATGACGTGGAAGACGAAGAAGCTGAGTATGGAGAAATAGAAGAAAAATGGTGCGGCCTGGAAGCAGGATTACATGATCTAATCAATAAACTCCCAGTAGCTGAATCAACTCCTTCCAATTCATCTAGTCAAATCTCAACACCAGTTGATCCGGGTGCTGACCATGTCATTGTTCCAGCTGTTGCAGATGTCAAACTTCCAAAAATGGATTTGCCCACATTCAATGGAAACCCTATGGAGTGGATGTCATACAGGGATCTCTTCACATCCATAGTTCACAACAACACCAAAATCAGTTTATCTCAGAAGCTGCATTATTTGAAGAATTCAGTTCGAGATGAAGCTGCCACTCTCCTTCATTCAATTGATATAACGAATGATAATTATGAAGAAGCGTGGAATCTATTGAAGGAGAGGTATGAAAACAAACGCCTTTTAATTCAAAACCACCTTAATATGTTATTCTCTCAGCCCTCGATGAGTCAAGAATCGGCTACCGCTTTGAGAAAGCTAGTCGATGACACGATCAAATGTGTCAGAGCTCTTCGAACGATGGGTCAAAACACGGAGGAATGGGATTCAATCTTGGTCTTCTTAGTAACAGACAGATTGGACGCAGATTCCAGACGACAGTGGGAGATCAACAGCCCTGGTACAGATTATCCAAAATTTGAAGAAGTCAAGAAATTCATAGATCAACGCTGCCGTGCTTTGGAAGCAACCAGCAGCAACAAATCGAGCAAACAATCAATTTTGAAGGTGAAGTTCCAGTCACAAAAGACTACCAATGTTCATCTGTCAACAACTGATTCATCATGCCCCTATTGCCGTTCCAACCACCTGATTTTCCAGTGCCCAGAGTTTGCAGCGTTGGAGTTTAAGGAGAGGAATGCAGTAGTCAAAAAGCAACAGATGTGTTTCAATTGCCTTCGACTGAATCATTCAGTCAGGAATTGTCAATCCAAATCAACCTGTCGAAAGTGTGGATCAAAGCATCACACTTTACTACATTTAGATAAGTCAACAACAAGTACTGCAGACAAACCCCAATCAACCTCAGCTCTCATCGCCAATTATTTGGACTCAGATAATTGGTCCCCTGGCCTCCTTTCCACAGCCGTAGCGACAGTGAAGGATGCAGTGGGTGTGTTTCAGCCCTGTAGGATTCTCCTCGATGGTGGATCACAGGCAAGCTTCATCACTGAAGCGTGTATTCAGCGATTGGGTATCAAACGTATTAAATCAAATCTTATATCAATCATTGGGATTGGTCAAAGTGGATCTGAAAAGTCGAGAGGTACAGTCGATCTTACAATTAGATCTAGGTTCTCTAACTTTGAAATTCCTTTAAGCCTATTAGTCATGACCAAAGTAACAGGCCAGATTCCTAGCAGTTTCGTAGACATTCGAAAATGGGATCATCTGGACAGCCTGAAATTAGCGGATCCGAATTTTAATCAACCTGGAGATGTGGACATTTTATTGGGAGCTGACGTCTGCGATGAGTTACATCGGGATGGCAGAATCATCGGGCCGGAAGGTGTTCCGTCTGCAAGAAATTCACATCTGGGGTGGGTTGTTACTGGGAGGATGACTACTCAACCACCTGTCAAAGTTCACTCACACGTGTCAACTGTTGATTTGGAGAAACAACTGAAACAATTTTGGGAGTTAGAAGAACTCGGAAGCCAGCTACTGCTGACTGAGGAGGAGGAGGAATGTGAGTCATCATTTGCAAGTAACTACTCAAGAGATGCAGAAGGACGATTTACATCTCCACTTCCATTCAAGAAGAACAGCAGACCTCTGGGTGAGAGTAAACAAATTGCAACAAGAAGATTCCTAACGGTGGAACGAAGACTTCAGAAAAATGAACATTTCAAGTCAGAGTACAAATCATTCATGGACAAGTACTTGGAACTCGGACACATGGAACGAATTCCACTTGATCAATGTAAGGAAACAATTGGGTTAACTAACTATTTGCCACATCATTTTGTATTGAAGGAATCGAGTACAACAACAAGCTTTCGTGTTGTGTTTGATGCCTCTGCCAAGACATCCACTGGAGTATCTCTCAATGAGACGCTGATGGTTGGGGCAAAGCTACAGCAAGACATGTACAACATCCTGCTAAGGTTCCGGTTCCACAAGTACGCGTTTACTGCGGATATAGCGAAAATGTATCGTCAGATTCGAGTTCCCGCAGCAGACAGTAATCTTCTTCGGATTCTTTGGAGGTCAGACCCCTTACTTCCCATTGAAGAGTATCGACTTACAACAGTGACTTATGGAACTGCGTCTGCACCTCACACTGCTGTAAGAGCTCTACAACAATTAGCGACTGATGAAGGTGTCCAATTTCCATTGGCAAAGGAAATCACCTTGACTGACTTCTACGTGGACGACGTAATGTCAGGAGACAATACACTTGAAATCTGCCTTGAGAAACAGTCTCAACTCATTCAAATGTGTGAACGAGGATGTTTTCAATTGAGGAAGTGGTCCTCGAATCATCCTTCCCTTCTAGAAGCTGTACCTGAAGACTACCGTGAAACTAGTGTTCCGTTTCGTATCGACTATGATGACACCATAAAGGCGCTAGGAATTCAGTGGCACACTACAACTGATCACTTTTCATTCAAAGTGAATTTATCAAGCGAACCCAGTATCATAACAAAGCGAATGATTCTGTCAGAAACTGCTCGACTATTCGATCCACTGGGATGGATCTCTCCAATAATCATGGTGGCCAAGATCCTGTTTCAAAATCTGTGGGTAGTTGGATTATCGTGGGATTCTCAACTTCCAGAAAATCTACAGCAAAAGTGGGTAAAGTTTCGACAACAATTATTCCTCCTTGAAAAACTACATATTCCAAGACATGTTGGTGCTGACGGCGTATCATTTCAACTTCATGGTTTCGGAGATGCATCGGAGCTTGGATATGGTGCCGTAGTTTATCTTCGTACTGTTCAAAGTAATCGGACAATTTCTGTCGAGTTGCTGACATCTAAGACTAAAGTGGCTCCTGTCAAAAAAGTAACTCTTCCCAAATTGGAATTATGTGGTGCTCTGCTGGTATCTAAATTGCTAAAAAAGGTACGTGAATCATTACACATAACTATTGACGAAGTTCACGGATGGAGCGATTCCACCGTAACTTTGGACTGGATATCCGGATATCCAAGTCGTTGGATGACATTTGTGGCTAACCGAGTAGCACAAATTCAAGAGATTCTATCCCCGGAATTCTGGCACTTTGTTCCTGGAATCGAAAACCCTGCTGACCATGCATCCCGTGGTGTATTTCCAGAACAGTTCCTGAACCTTCCTCTTTGGTGGAATGGGCCATCATGGCTTTCTACAGACAGTACCAATTGGCCAATGGGGCCTAATGCTTCAAGTGAAAATCAAACTCTAGAAGCCAAAACAGTCAAAGTGCTATCTGCTTTGGTTGTCCCCTATTCAGAACAATTACTACAGCAATATTCATCATTAAGCAAATTGAAACGTGTAATTGCATATTGTTTTCGTTTCATTCGGAATTCTAGACGTCCAGTAGACCAGAGGATCCTGACTACTTTAACCACACAAGAACTACATGATGCATTCATGTTTTGTATTAAGACTTGTCAACAAGCTAAGTTCGAGGAGACGATTTCCTGTCTACAGAAGAAGAAACAGCTTCCAAAACAGTTAGCATCCCTCAACCCGTTCCTGGATGACCGTGGGATTCTCAGGGTAGGCGGACGAATTCAGCTATCAAAAGTAAGCTATGATCAAAAACATCCAATTCTACTCCCTAAAAAGGATCATTTGAGTCAACTCATTGTGGCAGCTGAACACTTAAGACTATTACATGCTGGATCTCAACTCTTGTTGGGGTCGTTAAATCAAAAGTTTTGGATCATTGGAGGACGTGGAATAATTCGAAAACATATTCATTCCTGTGTAAAGTGTTTTCGAGATCGCGGTACAACTCTCACTCAGATGATGGGTGACCTTCCACAACACAGACTAGAACCTACCCGTCCATTTCTGAAAACTGGTGTGGATTTTGGAGGCCCTTTTCTACTCAAATCTGGAAAGGGTCGTGGTTGTAAGTTCATTAAAAGTTATATGTCACTGTTTGTTTGTCTCTCAACAAAAGCAGTACACTTGGAGCTGGTTAGTGATCTTACTACAGAAGCGTTCCTGGGAGCACTGAAGAGGTTCATCGCCAGACGTGGACGCTGCACAGACCTGTTCAGTGATAATGGCACGAATTTTGTTGGTGCCGACAACGAGTTGAAAAAGCTCTCAAAACTCATGAAATCAACAGCAATTGTGGATTTTTCAAGCAACGAAGGGATCCAGTGGCACTTCATCCCCGCTCGAGCTCCTCATTTTGGAGGCATATGGGAAGCTGGTATCAAATCAGCGAAGACTCATCTCCGTCGTGTTATCGGGGACACCAGTCTGACATTTGAAGAAATGACAACCGTCTTTGCCCAAGTTGAAGCGTGCCTGAACTCTCGTCCCTTGTGTCCTTTAAGTACAGATCCCATGGATTTAGCAACATTAACACCGGGTCATTTCCTCATTGGGGATTCTCTAACTGCTATACCTGAACCTGACCTTACTGAATTGAAGATCAACCGACTATCGCGCTGGCAACTATCCCAACAACTGTTCCAGCATTTCTGGAGACGCTGGCATAAAGAATACCTGACTGGACTGCAGCAGAGGCCTAAGTGGATGTCCAAGAAGACTGACCTAACCGTAGGAGACTTAGTGTTGGTGAAAGAAGACAACATTCCTCCGTTGAAGTGGCTCATGGGTCGTGTTTATGCAACTCATCCGGGTAAAGACAATTTAGTGCGTGTGGTGAGTGTCAAAACTATAAATGGCATTACAAAGCGGCCAATCGTTAAATTGTGTTTGTTACCTATTAATGACTCGTAGTGTTGGAAATATTTTCCAAGGTAGGCGGAATGTTTGGGCAGATATAAGCCGCAGTTTGTAAAATCATATCTCTATTCTCTGTTTAAAATTCTTAAAGTCTAATGTTGAGAAATGAAATGTCACTTTATCTATTTTAAGAAAAGTCAAGGCTGGAGTTTGACCTGGACTTTGGTTGGAGTCGGTTTTCCTAGTTATAATTGTTGAGTTGTCTATTCTTTCAATATTCTATGACTTGTTATCATAATTCTAGTTTCTCTAACCGATGTGTCCTGTAATCTCATTGGCTAACTGAAGGTGGTCTGATGTCTGGTATGCAGACTCGAGGTCATTATATCTTAATCTATGTATTGTAATACTAAGTCTACCTTTTCACCTTTGTTCAACTTGACGAAAGCTTGTAATGTGTCCTTGTACTCTCTTAACATTTCCATTATTACATTGATCTGTATGCATAGTATAAATACGAGATTGTAATGTAGTAATCGGGGCATTCTTACTACTGACCATGTACTGAGCGTAACTTTTAGAATCACTCTTCGAGCTTTCTCCATTCTCGTATATTTCTGATTCGGCTGAAATTATTTGTAATTGGACTGATTTTATTTGAACTATATAAAATTATACTACGCAATTGATACCAAACATCTTTGAATCTATTTACTCGCCAATTCATTGATTTCAAATCTCATACATCATAAAAGTGTCAGGACACTTCATTTCCATCCAAACAACTTTGAAACACTATTTAAAATTGCAGTTCATACCACTGAACCCTACAGTTTCACCTTCCACATTTCCATCTCAATTCTCAAAGCAAAATTATTGGCGTTTTCGAATAGTTTAATAGTTGTATGGAATTAAGTTGTCGGGTTGGGTGTTTTGAGAGCAACAAATTATTAGCAATTGAAAATTAGAAGGGTTTTTAAGAATTTGCAAATAGATGTTTTGATGTTTGACTCTTCTTGTCCGCTTTGTGTCATTGACTTGTCCATTCTTCACGAGGTGATGGAGATTATATTTGATGATGCAGATCCGTGCATATTTTATTTCCTATAAGTGCATATCGTGCCTGGTCAGCCTGTTGGTTTTTAGTATGTAATAGGAGAGGAACATTAAATCATGCATTATTTGTGGGTATGCCAGATTTACGGATGAATTTATTTAACTGATTGTTGTGGCTATTTTAGCTCTCTCGAACCAAGATCACAATCAAGGAATCCATTCTATGCAAATGAGGAGGATTGATGGTTGAGGAGGCATCTCATTCCATTTGCTATTCCTTCTTGGATTTTATTATTAACAGGCTCGAGTCAGGAGTACAATGGACAGATTTAGTATTAAAAATAGCATCTCTCTGACTCTCAGTGTTCGAATATCCAAATATTATTCAATTTCCTACCTATTATATTCAGTGTATGAGGCACAAGTCTCTTGTGGTTGATCGCACTCCAACTCAAGATGCTGATTGTGAGATGGGATGAAAAATATGCGAGGTGACATTTGTCCATTTCATCTCATTTGGACTTATTCCATATTTATCCTTAACTACAATCATTCAATGTCGAATTCCTATTCTCGTATAATAGTTCGCTAGAAAAAATTTAATCAGGGAGGATATAGGGAATTCAAAGTAAAATGATTTGGTCGGGCTCGTTGGATGGTTGACTTGACATCACGTAGGTTGTGTTTGTAAGTTTGTAACTGATTGAAATTCAAAACCCTTTTCTGCAAAAATAACGGACCTCGAGAGGAATTTTGAGGTAGAGTTCACAGAGATTAAGAATCAATCAATTGATTCAGCTCTCGACCGGGTTACTCTCATGCATCCTTTATTGAAATCCTACGATTTCGAATCAAGACTGAATTTTTTATCAGAGACAAAAAATAAGTTCTAAAAACTCGTTGAATTAGAATGAATAAAGGGCGATTTTAAATTCCTGTAATGCCCGTCGAACGAGTTACTGTTCGGAATGAGTGATGATGTTCGGAGTTGACCATTCGTATAATAATTACTCTATACAGAGATGAAAGAGGTAGAGAGGTAGAGTCTCGTCACACGGGATCCGTCCTAATCAATGGATAAAGGAGGAAAGAGTTAAAAAGTTGGAGGAAATGTCAAAGAAAATATGAAAAATGAGCTGCGATTGTGTCAAGCCGTTTTTTATTGATTAGGTGAGGCAAGACTACATGGTCAGAGCAAGGGATTTAGGTAAGGGGTCGGTTAGGGTGTCAAATATCAATATAATCACGCTAAAGGTTTGCACCGTACAGACTGTGGGACGTGGGTCATCGATTGATCGAGACTTTGATGTGTCATCATCATTCCAAGTCGGAACTCTCGAGTTTGTTTTTCCTTAAAAGCGTTTCTTACTAAAAAAACATGATTTTTTGGAGAAAAAACATAACAAATCATTAATAATTTCCTCAAAGGTACACAATGTACAAATGAGCCTGTGTCCTCTTCCTCGGCACTACATACTACATGTTATTCGAGCTAAAGAGTAGGCTAAAAAGTTACTATTGTCATTACGATATCGGGCTTAAAAAAGCCTTTTTCCATTAAAAAAGTATCCATTTCAATCCCTTTTCGCAAGTTTGACTTTGATGAATTATGATTTCCTTTTTAAACTCTTTCCTTCCTTTGAGAGCCGAAATCGGAGCCGCATTCATAGCAGAGAATCAACAGTCCCGTGTCCCATAGTGTAGCACTGGCTCAGAGTTGTCCCCTCGTAAGTCACAGGTACACGATTGTGTCCATTGATGGTACCCTTGGCTGTGGTGGACCCGAGAAATTTCAGACCCTTGAAACCCTAAAAAAATTGTAGTTGGTCGAGAAGGGCTCAGTTTTTTGGCATTTGGCACCTACGACAACCGATAGAGTCGATTTCAGAAGCTACGACATATTATATTATCGTCTGGATATAAGTTACTTGAAGGATTGGATCAAAAATGTGAAATCTGGAAATGACTGGCAACAGAGAAGACAACCCGATACTTTTTGAGTCAATTGTCCTGCTCCCCCCTTTAACAAAGGGAATTCACCAATTTAAACACGAAGAAACGATTTGTTTTCCTTATTTTTACCAAATTGTTAAAAAAGCACATTCATCTCTTTTCAAATCCTTTCCCTTCATTTTTATACTTTGGAAACCGACCTTCTATTAACTGTAGGAATTTTTAATACCGAAAAGCCGTGAGAAACTCATCTTGGAAACCATAAAGTTCTACACTTAGAAATACCATAACATTTTTATTTTCGATTTACTTCAAGAAAGCCCATCTAGTCTTTCTCCCTCTGTTTCTTCGCTTAGGATTTTAAGCGTCCTATAACAGCTTCATTTAAAATCTGTAAAGACCATACAAAAATACTTCACCGTGGCACAAAAATCTCAGTTTATGATCGTCTGTTTTCAGTTTTAATGATAATTGAAATTGAAATTATTGGTTTGCTGGGTAATTAAGTCTCAGTCTGTTATCTACACCTCAAATGGGGTGACGGGCACAAGTTGAAGTCATGCATGATATGTAAAAATTAAAAACCACTGTCTTTCGTGTTTCAAGACCAACAAATAATAATATTAACATTTATTTTGCACTTGCACCATCTTTAATTGTTGTAAAAAATCCGATTTAAGTTTCTAAAGCAGACTTTTGGTAATTTAAATAGAAGGTTTATTTAAATTGTCGAGAATTGCTAAAACGGACTTATTTAAAAGTAATAAATTGTCACTTTCCTAAACTTTAAAAAAAATTATTCTCAACCGACAGAGAATGACATGCAAAAACACGATTAAGTCTACCTTTATCAAATGATAATCTTCACAAAAAAGTCGGAAGATTCCACTGAATCGGAAGAAAAATCATTAGAGGTCATGTTCAGAATAAATTACGAAAAAGGGTTAAAAGGGATATTTCCCAAAATAGACGGAAACCTCTTCTCCTCGTACATTTAACCTTACAAAACTGAGTGTGTACAAAGATGATAATCGTAATCCTTAAGTATGAAGTATGAGGAACAAAAAAGGACGGAAATAATTGAGAAAAAAGAGCAAAAAAACTTGTTGCTCCTGTGAAAAAGTTCTTCTTAAGATTTCTTTAGCAGCAGCATTCAAAGTGAAAGGCTTAAAACCCAAGTCCCTATCTAACTCAACCTTCCACCTTACTAAAAATAAAAACCATCCCGATACGTTGATTATTGGGAAAGGGTTAAGATTTTAAAGAACTTTGGCCATATTTTTTACAAGATATTATTACGAGACCAACTCTTTATACTTTTCTTTTATCGAAAAAGGCTCAAATTCGTCTTTTTTTCTCGATTTTGGACCCAGGAAAGGGTTAGGACATCGTTCCGATCACATACTCATGGTAAATCCACATACGGAGGAATTACTTAAGACATACACGTACTCACAACACAAGGGGATCCCCTCAAAGGGTTAAAGGGAATTAGAGAAAAAAGAGTTAAGGGCCAGCATCCCTTGAATCCCTATTGTCCTTGTCCTTCCTAATTCCCAATTTTCAAAGAACTCTCACTTTTCTTAGCAAACACAGCGTGATGGAGTGAAATTCAACTCTTTCCATAAATCATCCAACCGACAGATTGAACCAAAACCTTATAAAAATCCCATTTCTTTACCAATTCCATATATAACAAAAGCCGATCATCATCCTCTACTGATATTACAAAAACTCCCAAAAATACACAGACAAGATTCCGATTTCGATGATGATGATGCGATAAAAAACTTCGATCCATCCGTTTTCAATTGTTTGATGTCTGAGCCATCAAGGACCAAGGTTAGCCTTACCTTGAGAATCATCCCTTAGGATTTTATACAAATACAGGAACGAGAGGGACAGGTAAACTCAAGAGCAAAAACTTTTTTAAAGGTCAGAGGAATGATAGCTTATTGGTCTTGATTTGGAGGTGCAGGTAACCCTTTCATTCATTTTACCATGTTAAATTTCCTGGCTTTTTCCTAATAATATTTCGGACCAAGACGGTATCTATTTGGCAGAAGGGAAAGAGCTGAAGTAGTAGGCAAAAGGGCTCTCTTTTGTAAATGGATTTTATTTTATAGAGGATTTTTATAACTAGCTCTAATGGTTTTATATCAAAAAAGGGTGTTCCCATAATTTCTCAGGCTCGTCGAGTTCAATCCTTACGAATATGACATTACTTACTGTGTGCAGGGAGCATATTAGGGTTTTCATTTTTCAATTTCACTTCCAGTCACACAACTTTACAATTTACATTCTTCTATTGAGGATATCAAAATATAGGATATGCTTCTAAAATGAAGACTTCCTTTCGGCTCTCGATTACAGATTTTTTTTAGTAAATTCTATAAAAGTTCCGTTCCATCTTATTGTGTTTTCTATACTGTGGAGGAATAGTGGATGTTGATCCGCAGAAAAATTCATGCTTTTTTAAATAGTCGGCAAGATGAGAGACGGTGTACAAAAGGAATCCTTTACTTACTGAATTAAGTAAAGATCGAGTTAGTCACCTCCCGTGAAAAGCCTTTGGAGTATGAAGGGAGTATGTAGACCATAAGGAAATGCGGTAGGGCTTCTATTCTTATTTCAATTCCAACTCTTCTGTAATTTTATGAAGGAAGAAATTCAATTTCCTATAAAGAAATTCACATTTTTAACAATAAAATTCGTGTAGAACTTGTCGGTGTCCAATCTTTATCTCAATAAAATTACTTAAGGTTTAATTCTACTATATAACTAGTGTAAATGGTCGATATGCATTCTTTTGATGTTTAAAAAATTTAGTCTGCTTTTTCGAATGTTGAAAGAAATAGGAAATAAAAAAGTTACACGAGTTTTTTTTAGAATTTATCTTCCCTTGGCAAAGTTGCTGGACAATCTATGAAGAATCTCGAATTTTGACACAATCTTTGATCAAATAAATGGATCTTTGTGGAAGAAAGTTCTGTCTGATGATTGAAGTAATGTTAAGTTGATAAAAAGTTGAACAAGATGACAATGGAATCATGCCGTTTACGAGGTGTTACAAATTATGCTTTGAATTTTTTGTTCCATTTCACTGCGAGGGTGTCCATTGTAAACATTTCTCTTTTTCGAGAAAAGGAGTGGATTCTGTCGTGTACTTTTATGTTCTTTGAATGTTTTTTCGTTATTTGTAGTCTTGTGGAAACAATTTCGTCACGAGCATGGACATTTCCCTATTATTATTATTATGTTAGATTCACGGACATTCAAGCGTTCTCTGCTTATTTGTATGAATGTATCTTGCTAAGTGATCATACGCTGTTTGGTTGCATCCATTGAGCAAATGAAACTGTCAACTTGGAATTCCACATTGTGTCAAAAGGATTTTTCGGGTTGAGTCAAGACGATTGAAACGTAGAGTTTTGGTCTGGCCTATTAGATGATGAAAGTTATCTGTTTGTTTGATATAATTAAGAATAAGCGAGGATCACTTTACAGCCGTGTTTGCTAGCACAAAAATTAATTTCACTCATGAAAGAACATAATAAAAATTATATATTTTAAAGCAATTCAATGCATAGCAATAATTTTCTGCATATCGATTACCATTTACCATTGACTTTTTTATGAAATTGAAATCGTTCTAGTTGGTATTTCATCTAGTTAAAATGTACAAAATTAAGATATTTTGATAGGAATCGTAAAACATTTGTCGATTCTAAATTCGTAGAGGAGAACCGGTGCCAAAAATCAAAAACTCATAAACTTCTATGTAATTTGCATTATTTTAAGCGTCCTTTCGAAATCATAAGCGTTAATTTATGTAAAAATTACTTAAATATAAAACATTCAAATATGTGAACTACTGAATCCATAAATTTACATCAAAAAATTCTACTACTACATGAATACGAACATGGAATCGACTTCAACCCATCATTTCTAACATTACCAGATCATCATGACCTTAACTTACCCCGGCGCTCATACATCATACATCATTCCCACTTGCTTACTTCAAAAAGATATAATACATGTAAATCCAATGACCCTCAGCGATGGAAGATGAGAAACGTGCTAACTGGGACCCTCCTAGAAATGTCCATGATATTATTTTTAAACAAAATGTTAAGTGTAATTATCACTCTTTGCAAAAATCCTGAAACTTTTATTCTTTTCCTATTACCAGAGAGAGAGAGGGTGGAAATGTAAATGTGAGCCTTGTGGTTAGTGTATTGGTAATCCTGGTTGATGATGGGGGTATGGTGGTGTGAGGAATATTACATTTACCACTAAAAGCTTAAGGAACTAAAGCTAAAACTATCCCTAACTTAACTTGCATATTCGTTAAAACATAGATATTGTAGTGTCGACAATGGGTTAGAAGTTAGAGCCTTAAATTTTTAAATGTTAGTTCTTTTGCTGCTAAATGCTAAATGGCAAATCCATCAAAAGTTAGAATTGCTTATTTATGGCTCTTTTGTAAATTCTATTTCCACTTCATATGTCAGAGAAGGGAAAAATTATTCTCATTCCTCTGTTTGTTGACTCTCTCATTTGAATCTGAGGTTGAAAAAAATTACTTATTTCCACCAAGAAGTCGGCACTCCCATCCACAAAATATAATATTGTACAAGTACAACATACAATGGTTAAATATTCTTCATATGTTGGATCATCAGCATTTTGGACTCCTTGACGATGTGATGGTGATAGTGGTGTTTTAAGAGTTTCAAAAGTCTTAGAGAAATGTTTTCCAGACTTCAAAGTTATTTTAAGTACAATTCTCATAAAATTCACATCTCAGCAATTGTTAAACTCTTATTTTTATTGTTTGCCTTCCCTTCCTTCGAATTCGTATGCATTTAGGTAGGTTCAATTACGGTTGGAACTCTTCGAATGGGTTAAAATTTAATCTAAGGTGAGAAAATCGCTCTTCTTGGAAAAATGACATTTCTTATTTTTACAGAGTACTTCATATGCAACTGTAAACTTCATTTAGGACATATAAACTAACGACGATGAGTACTAACCTACAATTTAATAAAAAAAAAATCAATTTAAACGAATTCTAATGTGGGAATTGAGATTTGGACATTAAATTAAAGGATCTGTATTACAAAACATCCAAATATGATACTATCCTCTCTTTCAGTTGTAATTATTTTGGAGTATCCAAATTTAATCGAAATTTGGATACTCCCGATTTGGAAATTAAAAGATAATTCCTCAAATAGTTCCCCATTACCCAATTTCTTAATCACTTTTGTCTCTAAGTCTTGACAAAAAAGAACTGAAACGAAATAGTTATTATTGAATTGATCTTTACAAAGTAATGCCAAAATAAGATACACGTACTCACTAATTTCTCTTATTATCTTATTTCATTCCAAATTCAAACCTCTGCTCTGGCTATATAGCCACAAATACTAAAGTACGGATACATCCTACAATTAAAAATACATGTCGGAATGTGGTACACCTAAATTTACAAGCAAATAAAAACTCCATCACAGTTCCCTACCGTGTAATCATTCGGAAGCCGTACACATAAGAGGCCCGTTAATAAGTACAAAAAAATCTAGTAATCCAAAAGGATTTTAAAAAGTTAAAAATCTTTAAGCCAGGCAGCCTAAAGCAAAAATAATATAATAAGTAAGCACAGTAAATAAAATCCAACAAGAGAGCTAAACAAAGTTCTAAAATCTCTCACTAATTGTTCCGAGTTGACAAAAAAGGCTCATTTTGGTAAGGAAATCTCAAGGCTATTATTAATTACCCATTAATAACAGCTTCCAGAGTGTGTCTTACATACCATTTAAATTTTAAAATCACAGCAGCCAGTAAAGTATGGTAGTTTGTTGGTAACAGCGGCAGGCAACAGCGGTAGTTTACCATACTTTACGTTCGTTACATTTTTCCTCGACAAAAAAATCCATCTACGCCAGATCTAACTCCAAGTTTTCAACTTAAGTCTCCATTCTTCTGGTTTATCATCAATTATTAATCATTTTTCGAAGAATGGGTCTAATTAGGAAGCAAAAATGCGAGGCAAGGTACCCACGTCGGACGTCTACAATTTAGGATCTATATAGAATCTCAAATCTAGATTCTTCAAAACTATTCACCACCACCCTCCTTTATAACCTCATGTCTTGAGGAGAACTGCATAAAAAATCCCGTACTTATTAGTTACAAACACCTTTGAGAGTCGGAATCAAAACGCATCTGAATAGAATGCATCAAATTAAGGGAAGAATTCTTACAACTTTTTCACAACTTTCCGAGCTTCTTCATCTCCTCTACATTTACTTTACATTTATCTCCCGAGACAATCAACAATAAGATCTGTTTTTACTCGTATAATTCCATATATCATCATCATCATCATCATATCGGAGCTTTCATTTAAAAGCTCACAAATATAACAAGCTCAGGAGCAGAAGTACAGTGTGCTTTCATTTCATTTTCTACTCGTTTTTTTTTATTACACATCCAAGGATCCAACAGGGTGGTCAGTTGTTTAACTTCTAAAGGGGGATGTAAAAAACCCGAAGAAAGGAAGAAGGCGAATCTAAAAGTGTCAGAAAGTGAAATAAAATTCCGAAATTAAAGTCTAATTTAATTTCTCAAATCCAAATCCCTTGGAGGGTGAAAAAGTAGCTTGAAATTTATTAATAATGAAATCGCTAATGAAACTAAAGTCCCTTCTTCTTGCCAAAGGAAAGGTTTAGTCTTTTATTTTTCACGGGGTTTTGAGAACCCAGTAACTTTACTACTAGATCATCCTCCTCATGATGCACACCTGTGTTTAAACAGAAATAGTTTGACTAAATTCTCCACTCAATTTTCTCTTATTTTTATGATAATTTCTACATTTTTATTGTTGTTTAACGACTCCTCTCCAAAATGAATTTCGAATTTTTACGATCTCCTCGTTCTCACTCTTCTTCATTCTCATGTCATTTTCATTTTTCGCTACGGCAAATCATCCTTTGAGCACCAAAATGAAATCTCATCTCTCTCTGCATTTAAATATACATTCATGTACACCTCCTGTACGATCATCATCAGGGACCATAGGCATAAGCCAGCCCTTTCTCTCAATTCTAAAAGAGACCCAGAATATTAATATATTAAGATTCTTTTAATACACCTTCCTTATTCCATTACAGCTTGTCCTAGGGAATTAGTAACCTCTCCGTGTATTGGAGTTAATGGGAATATCCCTGTCATAATATGGCGTATTTTTAGCAATAAGAAATTCATTTTTTAGCAATAAAAATATCCCAAGTGCGAAGCACCAAAAAAACTTATGGCCTTATTGTTGATTGTTATTTGTTCCTCTCTGCTAGAGCTTTGCCCAAGTCCTCTCTCTCCTTGGCTGGGAGTTTAAGAGATGTGTAGTTTTAATAGAGGGTGAGAAGAGATTTCCTACAAGACTCTAACCTCTGCTGACCAGAAAATATTCGTAAATCGTTATTAATAGCGGATAACTCGTAAAAGAGTTTTCCTATTTATTTATGCACCAGTGCTTTTTTAGAGTTTTTTAACTCATGAAAAATAAAACTGAAAGGTGGGCACAGGAGAAGAGCCATTAACGAGGGAAATGTGCCTGGGACAAATTAGTGGTAACATACATTTAAGACTAGTTTGAACAAGCCAAGAAATTCAGCCTCCCTGAATGGAAAGCACCTTTTATTCTGGCCAAAATTTAAATTAGGATCAAGGACTCTTTCTGAAGACAGTCGATCCATCAGAGGATTTAAATTTTACCATTTGACAACGAGTATAATTTTTTGCTGACTAACTTACTGCACAGAGGAGCAAATGTTGTATTATAAAGGCCTGCATATTTTCGATTACGAAGGGAGAGAGACTAAAACCGAAAGGGTTTAAGTATGAAAGGGGGTTTCTATACTTAAAAACTAAGTTTTGGTATAAAGGAGAAAGGGTTGAAAGGTGAAAAAAGTTGGTAGGGTTTGATATATAAATAAACTACACGGTAGGTTCCGTTTACGTATTACATTATTATGTTTTTTTGGGAATGGATGCAATATATTTGAGCACATCTGCCTTACAATTTAATTCCAAACGAATCAAAAATTGAATTCATCTCTCTCTCTCTCTCTCTCTCTGAACTTTCCATTCTTTGAATTTATTTTCCGGGATACATTCTACTGCAAATACTCCTGTACTTTAGCCATGAAATGAGATAGAACTGCAAACTGGGAAAATAATATTGAAAAAATAATCTCAAAAACTCGGATGCTTAAAACGCCCCATTTGCCCCCATCCTTTTTAGTTAAAAAGTTTTGATATAAAAGTGATCGTAATCCTTTTTCTCGGATGAAAAAGGGGAAACCCTATACCAAATAAAATGTAGCTTGTAGGTAGTAGCTTCTGCATGCACAATACTTATTCAGATACGGGATTGTTGACCATCCAAGGAATTGGGGCCAAGAAGAGATTGAATATAATTATTTGGAATGATAAAGTTTAAAAAATCCAGGAATGTTAATACGATAAAATATAATATTAGAGATCGAGGGAAGTATTTTTTTCTTAATAATTTTTTAGAACTATTAAACGATCCAAGAGAGGATTTAACCATTTCGATCAAAAGGTCCCCCTTCATCAATACAGGAGTTTAATTTTATTAATATGGTCTCGGAATTGAGATCCTCTTTTCCCACAGACTCAGATCAAGACTCAAGTCATCCCATCCCTATTACCACAGCCTAAATAGCTTTCTTCTCGACTTTTTTAAGGTTAAGCCATTAGATTACATAATAGAAGTTAGAAGTAAAGCTGGTGAGTCGAAACGGCACGGAAGCCTCTTCGGTGGTGGTGGTGGTGCCTTTCAATTACAAGTCGGAAGTGGCAGTATAGTGGAGGATATAATGGTAGAAGTGCATAAGATTGCAATAAATCTAGAAGGAAAGTGTCGATGGACAGGGAAACCCGCAGGACACCCCGCTGTTTATTTTGTCGGTTTTTCTTCCGTAGGTTCAGGACGGTCGTCTTTTAAAAAACCTCTCCACTTTTTACCCTGATTTTGTGAGGAAAGTCTGTAAACTGTGCAGGATTTTTTTTACCACTTTGCTATTATTTCATCGTATTCTTCTTCCAGGCTGGAGTCATAAGTCTAAACATCTGAGTGTCTAAGTAGCTGAGGTTGAAGGCTTTAGGTGGAGGAAATAGCGTTATGATTCCGCTCCCCAAAGAAGAGCTGATTGTGACTGAGCCAGTATGAGGCACTTTGTTAAAAAGCTGAGCCTAATCGAGGGTATAATTTACGAGCACCGCAAAATGGGCTAAAAAGACACGGAAAACATATTAAAAAGATTTGGAAAGAATGCATGGAGTAATATATTGTCTCAACACTTGTCGCTTTTATCCTGGGGAAGTTGAAGCTTTGTCGAAATGGCCATTTCCGACTGCTTCTGTTAATATATAGGATCGATGGCGTTTGGGATTAAAAACTCCCTTAATATGAAATTTCGACAATAATATTTAATAAGATGTACCCCTAGATAACATGTTTATATTCGGACATTATTACACACACACACAACTATCCCGGATTATCCTAGTCAAAATCATGAGCTTGTTTTTATAAGCTTCCATAAAATTCTATAAATTACTATTTTGATGAATCTCAGTCTGATGAAGAGCATTCAGGATTTATTCCTCCAGCAATCTCCAATCCATGAATCCGTAATAACAATAGACTGATGATCCACCATCATTCAAAATATCACATGTTGTGAGCCCTACTGCTGGAAAGAGCTCAGTCCTCCTGCTGAGTTACAAACTTTTGAAATTGAAGAATAAGAGACGATCAAAGATGAACTATAGATCTATTTCCATCTTCCAATGGGCTCAGTTTTAGAACCTCAAATATAAGGCAACCAGATGAAGTTGGATAGACTGCCTTCGATATGTCCCTTTAAAAAATCCGTTCCCGTCTCGTCTCTTACTACAGAATTCCTCCATAACGCATAATAATAGCAGAATAGAACAATAATGAGGATGATACGAAAGATGTCTTTGCTTTTTGAAATTTCTCTTATGTCGGCATCGCTCTCATATCGTCTCTTAAACCGTTGGCTCCTTGCTCTACAGTGATATATATTCAAAATTTCCAAATCCGAAGATGGCTTATGACGAGGAGGAAATCAAACGGTTCGTTTAAAATCTTCAGCCCGGTCCCTATATGTGCTCTCATATGGAACCATGGGTTGTGATAGATGGAAACCGATTTATCTTCACGTAGATTTAATCCTTTCTCCTTTTTCTTCCCATTTCTCAAAGAAGCTTTTTTGAGGATGGACAAGTGAGAAACTATTTCACTCTCGGCTATCAACTACTACTCCTGCTTACTTATCCCGTCAGAAATTTAAAATTCTGAAGCCTTCAAGACGAGGATGAGTCGAGGAGATGAGAGCCGAGACTTTGAGTCAGCAGTGCATAAGAGCATATGAAATTCTTTGGGCACAACATGCATATTCGGAACAGGGACAGTCTATATCGGAAAGTGCAGGAGGATTTCAAATGATGCATATGTGTCTGCACAGGGATGGACAAGGATATATTAAAGGGCAAGCATGAAGACTTTTCATTTTCTGGAGACGACAGCAAGGGGTTCTCTGTCGTTTTTTGGACATTTTTCACACTTCAGATTTGATTACGGAATGTAGTTACAATTTGAGACGACAGCAGAGACTACCTTTCCTCTTGCTAGAGTTTGGTCTTTAAAAGCCTTACAAAGGAGGATAAGATCCTGCGAATCCTAAAAAATTAAAAATACAATCTTTGTAGAATCGATCCTAACCAGTAATTATAGACTCACAAAACCCAGTCTCTTAAATCGTCTTGAAAAGATGTAAATTCGTAACCAAAACTTTTACGAAAGCCACAGCAACTTCAAGATTAATAGCCGAACTTGATCCTTCTGCCCGTGAAGTTAAGGCCTGGGTTGACAGGAAAGTCAGTTCGGTTCAGGATTGGAAATCATGTACACACTAACTAGGATAAAAGGCTAAGCTGGTACGAATGTATAATATAGAGGATGACTTGATGGCATGTATGAATGTTTTCCTATTACATTATTATATGCACTCCTACCGTACATTTCTAGAATAATATATGCAAAGAGTATGGATTATGGATGTTGGAACCAATCCCATCATCATCATCCTGCAACAAAGTGAAAGGATTGACAAGGGGTTGAATACATTAAAAATATTCCCCATTTCGTGCATTTTAAATTCAACGCATTTTGGAATTAGATTGGTCATTCAATATCAAAACTTATTTTACTTTATATGATGAAAAAACATCTGCCTGTTCTGTCCAAATGTCATGTTCCAGAACCTCGTCCTTCATATGCACTTCCCATTTATCCCCAATTCATTTTAAAAGCATGGGATTCTAAATTCTAAAAATCCAACTCTTTTTTAATACTTTTACGAAGGATTTTAATAAATTCACTCAGCGAGCTTAAGTCAGCAGCCCTTTGAATTCAACAATAGTAATAGCTAACATAGGGACAGGAGCAGAGCAGCCCTACTGCCTACTCGCCTACTGGTACTTATACTGACTGGGTGACTCCGATTTCAAAACTTCATCTCTGGTCCGCTTCTATTACTCTCTGTATACAAACACCAAATAACCAATATCGACGAGCTAAAGGTTATAATCTCTGGAAAAGTTTCGACATCAAAAAAATCATCTGTCCTCCCTCATTTTTATCAACAAATCCGATTATTTGGACCGAGAACTCTGTCACATTTAATTTTATTGTGTGCAAGATGAGAACATTTACTTTTTCTAAAAAAAACGGTATCCTTCCTCGATACGTATCATGTATCCTTTTTACTATTGATATTTCTTGGTAGCACAGACTTGACAGCAATTTTAACGCTGATAGTGTGGGAGGGTTGACACAATAATGTGGTGTATGGAGAACGCAACAATAAAAACCGTCCTTTATCACATATGATAAGGAATGAATGGAGTTTTTCTGAGGGAAATTGTATTTAGTTTCCAATGTGATTATTCCAAGGGACCCATCTCGGTTACTCAATCTAACCCAATTCAAGTCAACTTAAGGGAGTAAAGTAAAGCCCTTATGTATTCTTCACTTTCCTAATCTAATCTAACCCAAACCAGGCAGCTATATAGTGCTTGTTCTTTCCAGATTGAGGGTATCGTAATAATAGCATCTTGTACTTGTTAGCGGGGTGTCATCTCGGACCTGGAATTTTTGAAAAAAAAAACCTAGAATTGAGACTTGAGATGATGTTGTTTGTTTGGCTGGGACTTCCAGAAAAATTTGTGGAAAGAGTTGATTCCATAAATTATGATTATTCTGTAGTAATCTCTCGAAACCATATGAAACCCAAAAGACCCTTTCCGGATGTTTTATGCTCGGATAAGGGATTCTATTTTATGGTATTCTCGCCTTAGCCTTATCTTTTTACAAATAAAAATTGTTGCATTGCATTGAATCCCTTCGTATGTGAGATCATTTCATCTGATTCTAACGTATATTCTTGGTGTACATTCTTTACTTGCCAGAAAAATGAAAGGTCATTCTCAAGCTTTATATATAGAGTCGCAGCTACTTTTTAGGAATCGTGTCCAGTAGGGCTATATTGACACTGATGATGGTGGCATACTGGAAAGCATTATATTGATCGCTGTTTTATAGTTTAGTAAGGGAAGGAAGTAAAGGATCAAGTTAAAATGGGAAGATAATGCAATGTCATGCGTCTCATTTCGTCGTTTTCAGATATTGTTTCTAAAGCATTTAGCTTGAGATGAAAGTTGCCTTCTTTCTAACAAGTTTTTTTTAGATGGAATAACTTTTTAAATAAACCGTCCAACGAATGTACTGATGTATCGTAGATATAACGTTTTTATAACGTTTCATACACATCAAAACATGTTCACAGTGAAAACTGTGTTTTAAAATATTAAAAATGCATGAAATATCGAAAATCTCAAATTGCCCCAACCATAGAGCAAAATTACATACGTCATTCAAAAGCACTTGATTATAGCTTTCGAACGACGTATCAAATGATTAATCTCAATTTGCCCCAACCATAGAGCAAAATTACATACGTCATTCGAAAGCCCTTGATCATAGCTTTCGAATGACGTATCACACATATATGTTTGTAATTTGACCTCTTTGACCCCTCCCCACCCGTCAGGGGGTGACCCCACCCCCAAATTATATACGTCATTCGAAAGCCCTTGATCATAGCTTTCGAT
Source organism: Desoria tigrina (assembly GCA_906901685.1). NCBI lineage: Eukaryota > Metazoa > Arthropoda > Collembola > Entomobryomorpha > Isotomidae > Desoria > Desoria tigrina. The sequence goes on along the minus strand of CAJQTU010000010.1, from coordinate 940,151 downwards.
TGACGTATCACACATATATGTTTGTAATTTGACCTCTTTGACCCCTCCCCACCCGTCAGGGGGTGACCCCACCCCCAAATCATATACCCCATTGAATAGCCCTTGATCATAGCTTTCCATCCATGTATCACACATGGGGGATTGCAATTCGAAAAAATGTTGACCTTTGACCTTTCCACCCTTGACCTTTGACCTCCAGGGCCCCCAAACGAACTTGACCTCCGTTTGGATGTCTTATATAGATATCCGAAAGAAAAATTTCAAAAAGTTAAGCCGTTCTCGAGTTATCGTGTTTACGGACGGACAGACGGACAGACAGACGGACAGACGGACAGACAGACGGACGGACGGACACCAGACCATTCGCATTATGTATCTACGATACATAATAACGAAAAATTAAATGACGAATAAATTTAAATTTAAATCAGAAGAAAAACCTTTAATTTGTATCTGCTCAGTCAGCACTCAAATTCCAAAGTATATCAAACCCAAAACCGGCCAAAAACAAACACAAACCAAAGTCAAGCCGAAATTGTAAAAACATCAAACATCCCTCTAAGTAATTCGAAGAGGAAGATCGCGTGCAAATAAATACGTAGAATTTGGCAAATTCTTAATTTCCCTTTAGTGGAGACCCTAATCCCCTCGTAAATGGACACGATGTCCCATAAATCTCTGGTGAATTATGTGAAACGAAATGGACTCAAGTTTCAATTTTAGCAAAATCTGCCTACCGACTCAGCCAACCTCCTTCAATTCAAATACCCTCAACTCGGACTATAATCACATTTCCTGTGCAGTCCCTAGCCTGCAATAACAATGTAACTTATTCCTCTACTCGTACGACTGAGGAAAGGGTTAAATTTGTCCTAAAAGCATCAAGACACCCTCATACACTAATAATACTAATCTAGATTCGGGAGTTAATGATTTTAATGTAAGGTACAAGACGGCGTGAGAGGAAAGCTAATTTCCTCTAAATGTCCAAAGGACTTTTACCAACTCTACTACCACCACCGACTTGAGGCAAAGGCAGGCAAGTCGAAACGGTTCTTCACACTCACTCTCACTTCTACGACATGTTTTTAACCATTTATTTCAATGCAAATTACTACATTTTATCGGAATTGAGAACACTGTGTGTTTTACCGTCTCTCTCTCCACGAACTTACTTTGCCCCGTATCACAAGACTTTGTCACAAAACAAAGTATCAGCTTCTATCGTAACTTATACTATGTTAGTTGAAAGTAAAAGCCAAGCGGTTGTTGCGGTATATAATGTATGGAAATTTGACTGGGTTTGATTTTAAGTTCTTAAGTTCTTTAGGGATTATAAATTGTCCCATTGCATGCTCAATTACTTCTCTTTTCCGAGTATTAAGAGTATTAACGCATTAAAAGTGACCAAGTTGTGGTCTGTTTGGATTCGGATATATGTACAGAGAGGGTAAGAGAAGCTGGTGATAATTTATTACAGTTCCAGTTTCAAGTTTCGGTATTTCTTATTAAATCTAATGGTCTCGTTCTCACAGTTTCCCTTAGGGTGCTTTATTATGATAGGAGGCGAACAAACAACATGAAATATGTTATGACGAGACCTAAACACGCAAAGATAGGCTATGTGCATAGGGAGCAATATATCCGACAATTTACAGTCGGCCCCGTCTCTGTTGTTAATTACTCTTAAGGAGAGGAGAGCAATTAATAGAGAGGAAATTTAATATTTCGGTAATTTATATTATTATTATTATTTATGCGATAAAGGTGAAACCTCACCATAATCCGCAGGAATATAATGTGTTGTACATTTGTTATAAAAGAAACCAACAAAGAAATGCAAATGGTTAAAGTGCACTATTATTATCCTATTGAAAGGTTGTATCCGTATATAATACAAAGTAGATAAATCCAGAAATAATAGTTCTTACTGCAATTGGAATAACTTGAACTAATTGATCTGCGGTTTGGTTTCAAACTCCTAAAATAAATAAAAAACCTAACCGATCCAGACTCGATAAACTGCATAAAAACAAACTGAGGGTTTATCTTGCTTCAATTTTAAAATGTAGGTTTTTGCAAACCACAAAAATACTTACCCTCTTAAGCCCTTATCATCAAGTGCTAAAAAATTCCAAACCAAAAATTCGCCCCTGCCCCGCTGCTTGTTTTATAGATAGGTCTATACCTTGGAGAGTAATAAATTGCCATATTTCTGCTGGGGATTTCAAAGGATTTTATTTACACAAAGGGTGGTAGTTTTGCACGACAGAGTTCAGATTTCAAGTAATGCAAAGGAACTGTCAGCAAGTGAGACACGAGATGTTGGTAAGTTGATGAATGATTTTAAGTGCACCCTGTCACAGAATGAGTCCTTGACGAAACTTTGCAAGTTTACAAATAGAAGTTGATATATTATTACTACCGCTTGATAGAGTTTATGATAATTGATGTTAGTCTAATTTAGGATTGAAATTACGTAATTGGATCGTATTTTACAGTTTACTTTATTTATAGCCCTCTCTCTCCTCAAGGCTAATTATGTACTTTACGGGCTTCATAAAGTCACACACAATCAAAATAGTTTAAAGGAACAAATACTCCTTCATCGTAGATCATATTTTTACCACACTACTCCCAACAACTACTTCTAAATACGGACAAAAGGTGAAAGATTTTGATCTCTGACTCTAAAACTAAATGCCCTTACCTCCGGCATTCTATTTTTAGCTAAAATTAGTCATGAAGTGATATTAATCGGATTAATCCGTTTGTTCACAATTTCAAGGTTATGTAAAATCCAAGGGTTTAAAAATAAAACACACACGGGCACCTGTGACCCATGGATAAGGGAGTCAGGCTTAAACTACTACAAATCCCGGATTTTGTAAAGTCCCCGATTCTGTAATGCTATGCCTAATAATGTGTAACAATGAGGGCAAGTTTTGGAATTATGTCTATATCATCAACAACCCTCTGTTGTCATACATATTACCAACTTACAGACAGATTACCCATATATTTACACATTATTAGCTCAATTTACCCTAAAAATCAGGAACTGAGGAAAGTCGGCTAATAGCCTTAGTAAAATGGAACAAATAAACCCGAAAAAAAGGTTCCCTGGGACTCTCTGTGTTTCCATATCTGGGCACTTTAGACGCTCTCGAAGGCAATCTCTCTTCATTGAGTGAGGGAACCTTATATTTTATATCTACAACAAATCCACTCCAGATTTATATTTTGCCGATAAAAAGGGAAATTTTCTATTCAGTTATTACCTCATTTTTGTATAATATCATAATTCAAGGGTTTTTTTCAATGCAATAAAAGAATTCAAGGATATTTTGAATAGATGAATGCTCAGTGTGACCTGACCTGAGGTTTTCTACCCGAATTGATTCTCTCAGTTTGAGTTATATATTTATTATCATCAGTTATCCATAAATAACACGTATAATCCATTCATCCCTTTTTATTATTCTCCCTGTAGTGAATGAATGATATTAGCCGGCTCAATTTCATTCCGTCATTATCTGCATAATAATATTAGTTTTGTTGGTGTTTGAGTTGATTTCGGCATCTTTTTCGTATAAACAACAAGGCTTTTGCATCTTTATGATTTGATTGATCAGGTCCATTCCTTAATTTGTGTTTTAATTCAAAATTAAAAAATTTAATGACGAACAAGCGAGTAAAGCGTACGAATTTTTTATTTGTTCGAATATTGTGTTTCTAGAAACAATAGCGTAGTGATTTCTCAAAAGCCCTAACCGAAACATTTTGGCTTCTGGACAGTTTAGAGGGGAAAACTACTGTAAACCGTTTCCTTTCCAGTTGGACCGTTGGAAGGCATGGGAGTTACAGATGTTGAAACTCTTAATTGCTAATCTGCAAAAGGGTTAAATTTCTCGAGGTAATTTCCAGCGAGGAACAACTGAACAAATGGCAAGGTTGACTAATCAGCTTAAAGTAAAAACAACCAACTGTGGATATTTTGTTGGATTGTGTAAATGTAAATATCTCATTCCCATATCTCCGAGCTACTTAGGGATGTCAACTAGGCATAACACACAAGCCTCTTATTTACCACCTAATATTCAGTTATAAAAGTGAGTGATAAAGTCATGATATTTTTTACAGTCTTCAATGTTCACATGACAGAAGACTCAAGTGAGGAAGCCAGAGATGGTAGATTATATAAAATGAGCCGTCTGGTTTATTTTGTGAATTTGAAAAAGGGGTGGATTATTTTATTCATACTGTAAGTCGTAATTTCCGTTTTAATATGCCTCCTCGTATTTAAGCTCTGGTAATTTTTTCCAGAAGTTGATAGATTAAGAAACAGAGCTTGGATTAACTGCGGATTATTATATCCATTGCAGAAGTTACATACATTATCCAGTTAAAACGTTAAAGAAGATGTGGTTTACTTGTACCAAGAAGAGTATAATTAAATTAATAAACAAAACAAGTCTTGAAAAAAATATATCGGGACAAAATATTTCTACCCCGTTGCGGTTGTCCCAAAAAGATTACTCCATTCCATTACTTTTCTAACTTTCCACAAGCTAGATAAATATATTCTGTTGTTATGCAAAACACGAAGACAATACTCGTATTGATTATGCGTGGCTGTGTATTGAAAAAAATCCTCATCTGAAAGATGATAATTGCCAAGAGTCCTCTTACTCGCCTAAACTGTCGAAATAATTCTAAGGCCATAGGAAATGAGCTCAAATTAATTCTTCAACATCAACCCTCAAAAATAAAGCTGCAAAAACTTATGCATATAATATGCTTGATTTGTGCGGAGAAGACAATTTAGTAAATATAAAGCAGAAAAAAATACTTTGCCACTTGCTATTCTAAGGGCCGTATGTCATAGTCAAGTGAACCCTTTAGAACTCGAGTCCAATGTCTACAGCCGATTCCGTTTATATTTAGACCAACTGAGTCTGTTATTTGAAGTCCATTTGTGATCTTTTAAAGCTAATTTTTTGACATTCAACAATTTTGATAATTAATACAGCAAATATTAAAAAAGGATTGACATGACCATAGTTTAGCGTACATCTCGGTATAGAAGCCCACCCCAAATAAAAGCCGTGGGAACAAGATCTATGTAAAAAATCCCTCGCACTAAAATGTCAAATACACCAGGAATTAGTATAAAACTAAAACCATGCGTTTTTGCTAGCTTTTATTTAAGTTTTAGGTTTCCATCGACTGGTTTTGTATGTATAAAATGAAAACTAATTAATATATTTTTGTTAATTGAGCAAAACTTGAGAAAACTTTTCCTCTGATCCAAGACAGTAGGGCTCAAGTACTTTTTTCGAGACATGTCATGTCCAGATTCCTTAACTAATATCAAGAACTTACTGTTTAGAAAATTCTGATGGTTTATAACTAGAGTTGACTCTACCCTATAATAGCTTGCAAAAATCTTCGTCCAACCATTACGACGGAACGAAAAATGAGCTAAATACTTGAGGGCATGAAAGGGTTAAGTCATTTGATTTCATTATTCATACACTCCTTGCCAAACGTGTCCTTGAGCCTGTATTAAAATATTTTTTCTCTAAATAATACATGAAATAAATGCCTGTCGTAGTTAAGCAGTAAAACTCTTGCAACTGGAAATTTCAATTTGCTCCCAGCCTGTCCATGATCGCATAATTTGCCATATTCCATCTTCAATAGAAAATAAAAATCTTAAGCTAATAAACTAATAATAAGTAATATTAAAAAAACGATCTGTGAAAGCTCCAGATGTTCCGATGCTTAAATGGAAGTTCAAATATATGATCTCTTTTTTCATTTTTAATTTCTGGTAGTTATACATGTATTCAACATATTTATTTTAATCTCCTGCGGTTTCAGAAAACAGAATGTGATGACTGAACACTTGAATTGAGTCCATGAGTATTTAGCAACTCCAGTCTATGAAGAAGGCTAAATTAAGCTTTATACTAGTAATTACCAAAGGCTGGATTTCCAAAGAAATTAATTCCATTCCATGCTTTCTAAGATTTGTAAATTACTCTTGAGAGACTTCAAGTTTTACTTTAGTTGGGCGGAATGCAATGGAATAGGGTTTTGTACTGAATTTTGCATTTAATTTTTCACGCTTTAACTCCTCTTGCTCTTTCGTACTTTCAAATTTTAAGAAATTATATTCTATGCAGGTTAAAGTCTTTTGAAAGAGAAAGGGATAGGTGGTTCAGGGAGTTTAGTTAAATGAATTCACGTGGATTGTGCATGCAAATCGTCTTCCTTTTCTAGGCCGTTTTGTACCGAGTTGTGGTGGAGATTTAATTTTTGAGTCAATTAGTGACTTAATTATTCAATTAGTGGGTGGTTTGAAAGGGATGGCTGATCCGATTTGGGTCTTTACAACTCGATTATATCAGAGGCGCGATAATTAACGGATAGTTCATAATTAGTTTTTTAGTTGGTTTAGCACGAATGCTGGAAGCACGACAAACAATTTTCGGATCGAGTGAAAAATTCTGGATCGATGATATTTCACGCCTAATCATTTCAAACATCAAAATTCGATTTACGAATCTTACATCCACATCTGTTTGAAATTAATCTAATAATCTTTAGCAGTATATTCAGTTTGGGTATTCAAATTCCGTATTTTTTTTTTGTTTTTAACTAAGTGTATGGCCTGCACAAAGAGATTTTGTTCTTGAAGTAGAGTAGTCAGTAATGCTACATTTTTAATTATGTTAATTGTTAACTCATGGGTGATATTTAAATTCTTGAAACTAAGGGTTCTAGTATTCTAGAGAGAAATTAATACTAATTCTAACTGATTATTTCCCAAGAAGGAGACAAGGTATGTCAATCAACCATTCAGAAATCAGTTAAATTAATACCTGCATTTTGAGAAAATGAGAATGTTCGAAAATTATACACAAAATAGGAGGCAAATTAATTAAAAATTTGAAAAACTGGATAGTACCGGTTCAGCTTTTTGATTTTCTGAAATCAATCCACTTTTACTTTTGATCTAATAAATAAACCATAAAAAACCCATTTAAGTACAAGCAATACATTTACAATGTGTAACTGAATAAAAAGCCATGTAATTTAATCCGATATTTTACTGGAAGAATGACAGAATGTTGAAATAAATGCACCGTTAGTCCTTCATTACTCTTGCATACTTACTTGCCACATATTTATGGATCTACAAATATAATAACTTAGATACTTAGCTAAGCAAAAGTTTAAGTACATAATTTGTTTGGAATCAATCAGGCAGCAGAATTTGTGGATGGCAAGTCACCAAAAATATCTTTGTGAGCTATGAAACCTATTATAATAGCTTCGCTTAGCTTATCCTGCTCTAAACTATAATATGATGAAACTCCCAAGACGGAATGGGATATGAAATAGCCTCTGTCATTCCTGTTCGAAGTTCTGAAATAATATACTAGTTCTCATTATAACAAACGATGTAGTAGTAGTAAGTAGTATCAGATCATTGGCTCTCATTTTTATTTAGAAAGATCCATCAATCCCAACCGAAATAATACTTCTCTCCGTCGTATACCATCAAATTCAAAGCTTTAAAGTTTGGAACTTTGGATTATTATTATTAAACGGATTGGCATTTTCGTGTCAATTGGAGTCTCAAATTTTTCTGACATTAAAATGCATTAAAAATCAATTGAATATATTTTCCTATACGAATTGCACAGTTACAGTCAATCAAATCTTCGAAAAGTAATAAAGAAACACCCTTGAGTCGGACTTAATATGGAAATTGAGGACAGGGGTTATTTTTTCACCGTCATAATTCCTAATGTCTTCAGAATAATTTAGAGGCAGGATCTATGCCGATAGAAATAGAAGGTAGCATAGCCACTTGAGGAACATACCGATATAGCCAAATATGTCAAAAAAATACATCTATAACAATTTCAATAAAAATCCAAGCCCTGAAATACTCCTCCTTCCCAAATCCCATCTAATCCCTCTTTTATAATACAGAGATTGAAAATTGTCGTAATCGAAATCACGTTTATTTTTCAATTTTCCATTACAAACAACTCCACTTTCCCGTGTCATACGGTAACGAGTATTCATAACTATTTAGGATTTAATAACATTTTAAGATCTCCATATCCGGTACAGTTTGACGAAAAAAATTTGCTCAATCACCATCTTATCCGTCATTTCTCCATTGAGAAATCAAATTTGTTAAAATCCCCCATCAGCTATTCCCTTATCACATCATCAAAATCCGTATCTTTAATATAAACGACTATACGCAAGAAATACTACTAAAAGTAAAACAAGAAAATAAAGGATTCATCACTGCAGAAGACATCCCATTATTTGGCTAAAAAATAGCAAAGAAATCTGTCGGCCAAGAGATTGGGTAAGATTTCCACCAGAACAAGCCAATCTTCAGTCGCGAAAAACAGAACATTATAATGCATACTGAAACGATTTAATATTACATTACCAAGACTGACTCCTATTATTATCATCATCATCATCGTCCCAACTACACCATTATCATCATAAAAGTAAAGAAGTTTGGTAAAGGATACAACAAGTTAACATGCCCAATCTACACAAAAAACACGAAAAACTATGAGCAAACTTGCATGATTACTACCACATAATATTATAGTCTTGTAGAAGCGCTAACCAATGCTACGAAGAAGAATAGAAAATAAAGTATAATCTAAAATATGTACTAAATCCTGGGTAAAAGTCTAGTCTTTTTGGTGTACTTTTCTAGCAGTTGCAGTTTAGTAGTATAGTAGTCCCCGTTCTTAAAAAATAAGTTAGGCATTCCCAAACTTTGCGTTAAACATCCAAATCCAAGGGAATAAGGAAAGGGGGAAAGGGTTGGAATATGTTTTTTAAGAGTCCCTTTCCACTGTAATATATTTCGTTTATACCAAGTTACGAATCCACCACTTTTGATTCAACAACCCCATGAAGGAGCAATTCAACGTGTACTGTTACGGAATATCCTACATTATAAGCTATTATAGGCGAAGAATAGACAGCTCTTTGCCGACCGTTTCCTACATGTAATATTGTATAATATCTAAAGTACTAGGATTGGTTCTCCTGTCTCTTCTTGGCTCGGCTCTGTGCCTCTCAAACTACATGTTATTTCCCTATAGCTTTGGGTATGGATGCCTCGATTTCTTGCCCAAAAAATTCTCACCCAGAAGGATATCCCCAGTTTTGTGTGAGACTTCAGTCGAGCCGTTTCACCTCCAGTCTCCTCTTCCTGTAAGGAAAGAGCTCTGCTTTTGTTTAACAACAAGACTTTTCTCCTTCGGTGAAATCACACTTTTACTCACTCGAAGAGAGGAATGTGCCTTGAACCAGATATAATTACCCATCGGAAAGTAATTGTAATTATAACTAATTGTAATTAACTTTTTTAACTTCGCCTTTTCATGTGACTTTAACTCCATGTATGCTACATATTGAACTGATTGCCTTCTACTACCGAACTTATCAATAGTAAATAAGTGTCATTTATAACTAAAGTGCAATTAGATATTTGTCATATACTTATATACAAGACATCCTGATCCGATCCATCCATTGATACACCATACATATGAATATATATATATCAAGGAAGCTCACGATAAAAGTGTGCAAGTCTCAAGTAATACGAAGACAAGCCACTTACGATAACTTACATATAATATATGCTCAAGTCTTGTGTAATCAAAGTAGTATTGACATTTGGACACAGGTCAATGTCACGTCTTGACCCCTCGTCCAGCAAAGTAGAGTACTTGTAACAAGTGTGGAATAAAGTGATACTGATTAAATAAAAAGAAGATACTTTTGATTTATGATACCAATCTGCCGGCAAACTTTATTAGAGTAAGATTATAAGACAGTAGTGGGCTTTTATTTATTAAAAGACTTTGACGGAAGATTTAATAAGAAGAGACCTTACAAGTGTTAGATGAATTATTCAGGGAATTAAGCCGATTTTTACTAGAAAAAGTAAAGGATTTGGGGCAAACTGACTTAAACTCCTTCTGTATGTACACAGAGTGCCTAATGTATATTAATATATTTGATGTGCAAGTGTGACTTGGAGTTTATGGACCGCTGCCTTGGTTGACGGGAAAGAGACAATAATATATACAGTTTCCGAGAATTTTTGGGAAACCATTCATGAACTCGTCCTTTTCCTGAATTGATCAAAATAATATTTGCATTTTTTGGTCATTTCCGAGCAGAAAATATAAAATCTACAATTTTGCAATAAAAAGTTTCCCCATAAATAGGGACAGAAAAAAGTAATTTCCTCAAGTAGCTATTTTAGGCAGTTTTGCCCAATAACTCTTTTATTGGTTACGATTTTAAAGGACAAAGTGAGACAGAGTTTATTCTGAGGGGAATTGACACACAAATAAGTGCTTTCCAGTTTCCTGTAAGTTCCACAACTACAACGGACAATAGTACGGAAGCTCCTCGATCCCGATATGGAAATTTTATTTCGGAAAAGGGCTGCCGGTAGTTAAAAAAGCGGAGTGCCTCCAATAGCAAACTGAATTTTTATTATTACTCCTCACCTGAATTGAATACGAATTGACTCCTATTTTCAGGAGTAATAAAACATTATACATTTCCAGCATCTGTGTGGTGACTGCAAAGTACTGGAAAAAAACTCTGGATAAAAGCTAAAAAGACCCTACTCTTCCTGTGTCCAGACACTCTCTCCAGATAACATTTTTCACCAACAAACATAACATTATACATGTGAAATTAGTTTTTCTACTGTTCTTCTGCAGCAGCATAGCAGTAGCTTTAAAAAAGCTGAGTTTCTGGAACTAAGGAAGCTTGAACGTAAACTGCTATAGGGAAAGAGACAGGAAATGGGCAGAAAAATTACCATTAAATTACATTTGGCCAATATATTTGAGACAAAGCGTAACAATGCAATTCCTCATGATTCTAATATGATAAATAAAAAGTGAGGCTGATTTATATGCAAGAGGTGAAGGAGGAAGAAAGTCCTGCTGCTTTTTCGAACAATGTTTTAAAAGGGGGAGATTTTGCAAGGAATCCAGAAACACAATAAATAGTAGGGATATTATTATTAACAACAAGAACAAGAACCTCGTTATAATATTATTAAGTATTAAGTACTTTTTCGGTTTTGTGCCTTTGACACCTGGACTCTGAGCTATTTTTTAATATCAACGAAAGCAGAACAACCCCTTCTTCCGATCCATTTCCGTGCTTCAATATCAGAATCTCATTCCTCCGGAAAATTAAAAGGCCGTCCTGTCCCGAACTAACTGTATACAACGATATCCAGCTCAAGGCGGAATTCCCAGCAAGAGGTATTTTACAGAAATTCGCTATGCTATTATTTATCACCATGCTTTTTTACCGTTTAAACTAGAAAACATATAAACAACTAGAACCAGGACTGTCCATTAAAATCCAGGGTACAAATAAGTTTAATTTATTATTCATGGCACAGAAGGGAATGCATATTGTATTTATATGGGGACCCGTGTCCAGCTCCGTCACTTTTGAATATTAGCAAAACCATCGCAGAATATTCATAAATTTACAAACGGGCTGAAGCTGGAGTCGGATTTTGCGTGTCGGGGTTGTCATTTTTGGCAAATAACAAACTCCCAATCGTGACTATCGAATTGGGGATAGGGAAACATTTTAGAGAGATTAAATTTCAGCCCCTTCGGTGACTTTCCCTCACGTGATCTGTCCTTAAAACGAGTCTAAATTTGCATTTATATGTTCTTAAATACGAAGTAGAAACAGAATCACCCCTGGGAAATTCCGGAAAATGAATTCGCATGAAATGGAGAAGAAACTCCGATGAGATATTCGAGACATTATATTACTAGATGAGAATCTAGTTTTTCTGAATGAATTCGGCTTCAACTTCCTTGAATCTTGGATCTGAATTGCAAATCGTAACCTCGTCCTTTCCTAACTTTCTTAGAACTAGAACTAGAAATCGAAACGTTTTGATTCTAATCAGAAGACTCCAGCCCAGTCTGGTCGTCTTATCTTTAGTGTGAACCAGGCCTCATTTTTACGACCTGATAGAGCTTTGTCTCCGTTCCTGACCTCGGTCTTGTCAATTATTCTGTCGCCTTTTCATTGACAATTGTAAAGTTTAACAGAGCAAATAAAGGACCAGTTTGATTTGGCTACGAAATACCACAAAAAATTATATGAGTCTAGTAACGTGAATTGGGCATTTCTCCTTCAGTTCCAGTAATTAAGTAGGGATGTCCACTCCCACGGCTTAATGAATCCATTCGGTTATTAGCAAAGCTATGGGGGAAAGTGACTTTCGCCTGGCTTAGGCACGGGCCTTGTGTTTGCTAGCTGTAAATGAATAGATGACATGGAAGTGGTGGTGAGGCTGGTGGTGTAATAGTAATAATTAGAGTGGTTGGCAGAGGATGATGATGATTAAAGTTGATGAAATGAGAGGCACGGGTCACAAGGGTTTGGGGGTGCGTGATGAGAACTCCACGTTCACACCTCCTCGTCTCTCAAGACTGATCTACACTTCGCGTTTACTTGGACACACTTTCTTCATCATCACCACCACCATCATCAGCCATAAGTTGATTATCCGAGAAACTTATTCCAGCGTTCATTACATAATATTACCGTTGATAGGTTCATATGTCATGTTTCCAACCCCCTCGGGTTCATACGTTCATGCCAAAACTCCTTGGGAAAGTATAACTTTTTAATTGCTACTACGGACTGACCACGAGACTTGGTGTGAGAGAGAGAAAAACGGAAGCCTTGTCTATGCTTATAAATAAATACATGTGGGTTGAAAATGAAATGGAAAAAATGCACCTTAAATAGGCTTGGAACATTTCCTCTGCTAATTCATAATTTGGAAAATTTCGTTTTTTACCGTTGATAAACTTAACCTGTGTTTAAAAAGGAATTATAAGGGACAACTCACACAGTACGGGTTGGAGAGCGTGTCTTTGGGAGTTGGGAATTGGTAGAGTACAGTCTCATGGACTGATTTGTTTGTTTCGTTCGTGTGATTGGATTTTTTTAAATGTTAAGTTTCGTGAATGCCTTGTAATTAAAAATCCGGAAAATACTTTGATACTTCCAATGATGCATGCAAAAAAGTTTGGAACATTGTGATGTCGGCCGAAAATAAAATTTTAAATCTAAAAGCCATTTTTACAACATATCCATTCCAAACAAATTTGTATCATTTGAAGATGTATTGAGTATAGGCAAAGAGCTGTTTGATTCAATTTTCTAAGAGAGTCTCGCTTTTCCAGAAAATGGTACCTGTTCTCGCAAGATCGTCAGGACAAAACTAAGTCATAATATATAATTTTTAAAAATAATCAGTGCAAATTTTCACGCTCAGAAATCATAAGTCGCCAAATCTAACCGTTTTTATCGAGGTCATCGCATTTTGTGCCAACCTTCTCCATATAATGCACAAAATATATGTCATCAAAACTGTTACTCCATTACTAATCTAATAGGTAGCAGAAACAATAAAAACCATTTAGTCATTTAAATTCCAAGGAGTTCCATAAAATTAAGCTTAAATTCTGCAGTATCCACCGGGGGTAACTTTTAGTGCTAATTCCGTATAAAATAATCAATGCCGAAGTGTAAACAATTATATACGAGTTTTCAAATCCAAGAAAATGGGGTTGAGGCTGATTGGATGCAGGAAGCGAGTCAGCAGTTAATATATTTTATTATAACTTTAGAATGTGAAGAAGGAACTGTAAGTGTGTGTATATATGTAATGTAGAACCGAATCCTATTTAAATCCAACCCATTTTCCCATTTGCAGTTTATTGCTCCACAACTCTATGGAAAACAATTATTAAAATTCTTTTGAAAAAAAAATTCGAAATATTCCAAACGCTGCACATACCCACAAGAACAGGCAGCTTAAAATAAAACAATTGGTTTTTTTGAGTACATGTTTCTTTTTTATTATTATTTGTTTAAATGTTTTAAATAGCTCATTTCAGCAATAAATTGTCCTCCGCCATAATTCAGCTTCGCATGTAACCCTTGACTAATCAGGTCGGTCATTAACTTGAAAGTTACTTGATTTGATACTTGATGGATTATTTAATTTTTATTTTATTTACCATCCTTTCTTGTTGAATTTATTTTTATGCGGCCAAAAGTCAATGCTCAGAAGTTGCATCCGTATATATTCAGCTCAGTGTCCTTTAGATGAGTAGTAGGATTCTGCCATGACAAAATCACAATACGTAAATTCAGTATGATATTGTAAATTCCAAATTCTAGTCGAAACATCCAAATTGTCGAATTGACAATTTGGCCAAAGTTAAAAATCGTCTGTAAGTAGACTAACAATTAAATGAAGAGGCATTAATAACCTCTCTGTAGCTTTTACGGCAGTTCGTCATCAGCTAACCTGACATACGATCCAATTGCAAATTGGTGAGAAAAAAATCCCTCTCATGTATCAAGTTATCAAGCTATCAAATATCAATGTATCAAGTCAATCTACTTGCAAATGCCATACTATTACGAATAAAAAAAATCAGCCGTGTTTATGTGTATAGCTCATCGTTTAATTCAATAATGAAACTATAATTATTGTTGAGGTTATGGTTCCCTGCATGAAATGAAGTGTGAGTTCACTTTTGAGCGACTTTTGACTTTATTACTACGAAATTGCCAACAAGATACAGATCGTTAATGAAGAGAACCGTCAGATAAATAAAAACAAGTTGATGAGGATTTTTTGAATCGAAAAGCGATTAAATATAAAAACAAGTATCACTATCAACTTACAATCTATTGTTAAAATTGCATTCCGCTACAAACTCGACTTTTATATCAGAGTCAAATGAGCCGTAAAAAGTAAACCAGCCGAGACAGTAGACACACACACTATATATATGAGTTGGTAATCTGAAATCTTCTCCTACTGTCAAAACTCTTATTACCAAAGGTGGTCAATAATCATAACAATAAAGAAATTGAGACAGGCCCATCAACATGGTAATAGAGCCCTAGCCTTGTTCCTACACACATACACCATACAAATAGTTTCCCTACCTTATTTCCTAATGCTCCTAAATCTTGCTCTCGTTCTTGCTATTATAAACTCAATTATAATGGAAATCAGAGTAGAATTTTCAGTCAAAATAAAAAAAAACTTTATGTTTGTATTTCTATACCTAAAACCTGCATCTCATTACGTGAAAAACTGGATTAACTTGACTTCGAAATCCCTTGGTGGTGCCATAGTGCCAGTGCCACTCCACATTTTATTACATTTTCATCTACGCTGAACATGTCCTGTTGCGAATACAGTGTATGTATGATCCGAGGAATCTGATCTCGAAATGCATTGCAAAGCTTGGGAAATTATAATAAATGCGAATTCCTATCTAAGGGAAGATCACCAACAAAGCCAAATAAAATCAAACAGCTAAAAAAAAGCTGTCACTTCTGTTACCAAAAACTCGTCTTGATTTTTGGTCACATTTTCTACCTTTGCCGCAGAGTGGAAAGAGCTCCTCTCAATAAACTGTAGCATCTTTGAATCTTGAACTGTATATATTATATTATTATTAAAAAAGTGTAGAATCCAGAGCAAGAAAAATTAGCTGAAGCTGCTTGATTCTGAAGTGTTCAAGTCGTATCTAAATTACCATCATGTCATTCATCCTCAAATGACCAAAGCAAATAAACCTCGATGAATTAAGATGACTGGTAAAAATTTCAAAAAACTTTTACAAGGGAACTCCAACCCGTTTATCCGCCATCTGAGCATCTTCCAATGACCCATGCAGTATTCGAGACTCTGTAACCTCTTTGAGACAGGATCGGCTTTAATATCCGTATAAATGTCTTGAAGAATTCTAATCTATATAGTGATAATAATAATAAACCCTACCCACACACATAAACAAAGACTGCAAGAGGGGCACCTCGTAAATTGCCAACAAATTGTATTTCCCGTCCTTAATTGTAACAGAAAAAACAAGTTCATTTTTAAGACTAAAAGTCTCAAAGAATTCGAACCAACAACTCTTCAAACGTTAAAGACAAGGCAGAGTTAACTTTTAGCTTCAGATCCTGAGAAGGCTCAATAATCTTAATAATATCCATACTCTAGACATACAGATTTCGATACTGCACTAAATTGTATCCGTATATGAGAGCGAGAGATGCTCATTGAATCCTCCATATTATATTCATATTATGACATGACAGCCGAGCATAAATTGTCTATCAGAACTCATTACATTTTTATGAATTTATTTTCTATATCATCAAGCTCACTTGCCTACGCAATCATCTCTCTCCCTCTCTTAAAAGCTCCAATAATAATGTAATAAAAACTGTATGCAGTTCTCAAAGGATAATCTACAATCCCTCGTCCGGTTCAGTTTCGAAGAATTTTTGTTGTTGTTTTTGTGGCTTCTGGTAATTTGTGATAAACTTCTCAAGAATGGGAATGGAAATACGGGAAGTCGTCTAAAACTGAGGGCTCAAAAGTCGCAAATGCTTAATTTTCTAAAAAAATTTGATAAATTTTCTCGAAAAATTTCCAAATTTTAACACTTTGATTTATCAGCCCGTTCCACGGCTCATAGCAGTAGCAAATCCAGTCCTGACGTAGTTTTAGGACTAGTTAACATTATATTTTAGCAAACTTACGATCTAGTACATCTTGTAGGGAGCAGTGTAAGTGCAATGACGAGTTGGCATTAATTAGAGTCGGCATTGAAGAGATATTTAAGAATGTTTGGGATGTTCGGCTCTGAGTTATTTATGTGAAGTGAGACATAAATTAGAGGCAAAATATCACCGATCTCTGTTACTTGTACTCACTACACATCCTTCTCTCTTATAGCACGGCCAACAAACCAAAAACCTATCACCCACACTGACTTCCTATTATCCGCTACTACGAACCATTATTTCCGTATTTTTTACCGGATCCACTGCCTCTGCTCCTTATTAGCTCCTTCAGATACATTGATATATATATATACGGTAGCTTTTTTGAGATTGAGGATGAAAAATTGGAAATAAACTGAAATTAGGAATTACTCGTACAGAACAAGCCAGGTCTCATGTTCTCCGTGATCCTTGTTACTTGTTGCTACTTCATTCTTGTTTATTCCGTCCCCGTACATACATAGATAAAAGAACTCGGATTTTTTCCTAACATTTCAATACTTTGAACAGAAGGAGAACTAATTTTTTTTCATCCGATTAAAAAATAAATAAACATATTACATTACATTATTACAACTCCGTGCCTCGGATGTCGATTCCTTAATTCTCAATTCTCGCAACTTTTCAACTTTTCCTAATTCCCAAATCCCGACCTGACTGAGCGGATTAAGTATATAGTAGTTCTGACGCTGATCAGAGGAAAGTAAAAAAAATCCTATCGAGTTTACCCAAGAATTATAAACATAAATTTATCCCAAAATGTCAATTTCTTTATAGAAAATCACTTTTTTTCTCCCTAAGATCATTTTGGTTACCTTTTGCTGAGAAACTGGTTAGACCAGGGCGTTGTCTCATCACTTGAATCTGTATAGGAGGAAAATGAGTCTAGTTAGATAAGCTTCGTAACTTTGTTCCTTCTCGTATATAAAAATCCTTTATTATTATTATAGTTCAGATTGTACAAGAAACTCACAAATTGATGAAGCAAGTGAGTAAGTAAGTAAATCTGTTTAAAAAATATAAGATCAGACGATCGACCCCATACATACTAATAAACTAATATTATATGTAACAACACAGCCTGGGTCCACCGAACCAACATCATCTCTGCACATCAATAGTCAAAAAATATACATTACTACCTTTTGTTGCATCCTAGCCAAAAGGATGATGGGTGATAGGGCCTGAATTTTAAAACTTTTAAACCCAAGACCGGCCAAACAGAGAGGACTTTTCTCATCAACTTTTTTCCCAAAGATTTGAAGAAGATGCTCATGTTTTTACTTCATTTCTCTGCCCCTTTGTTGCTTCTCCTGATCTGGATGTTGAGGATGAAGATGATGATCAACTCATTAGTTATAATTCCTCCGACTATCCATCCGTTTGGTATTTAACATGCATCACTTAGTTCACTCTCGGTTACATCTCCCTCTTAATGCTCATGTATCTATAAAAATAAAAGTAATAATCATACTAATCTCGATAATAATATACAGATATATGGTCAGGTCTTATGGTCTATCTCGAATCTCGGGTTACTTTGTGATAAAAACTGGAATTTAGTTACGAAATTGAATATCTTTACTTTAAAGTGGAGGAAAAAACGCAATTCTACCAAAGACTTGTTACTTCATTTAATCTTGATTGGCTGGATTCCCTCTGCTCTCACCTTAAAGTCGAGTGTTATGAACATTAATTGTAAAGTAACTTCATCATAAGTTCGTTTTTAAGTAGTAGAATATGAAAAAGAACACATTCCTCCCTGTACTTCCCTCCTTAATGAACATAAAACTCTTAATTCCTAATGCCATTATTTCTCAATCTCCATCGCATCTTCTTTCACTCATTTAGGGCCTTGTGGCTTGGTGAGGTGCCGAAGGAACAACATAATCAGTGCAAACTTGCCCAGCCTCTTTCCCGTAAAGAGTGAAAAAAGCAGTTGTTCTCATCTGGGTACTAAACAAACTTGTACATATATTATCTCGGATCTATAACAGTTTCCTTAATTTTTCGTTAGAAATGTAAACTCTGACAAAGTGTTCCACGAAATCTCGACCAGCCTACCAGGTTTTTTGAGCGTTTTGAGAGATCTCTGCTTCCTCACTCGTAGAGGGTTCATTTATCTTTGGGAAGGGAATTAACAATTCAACAATCCAGATTCCTCCGTCTTTAAAAAGAGAGAAACGACTTCTTCACAGTTAATGATGACCCCATGGGGTGGACATTAAATTTTATTACAATGGATTACGGCACCTCCACTACTCTTTCTTCCATAATACTCTATCTCTCTGTGACTGCATTTTTTACGTACTGGATTATTGGCCGTAGTAGTAGTGGTGGTCAGTTTGGTGACTTTTTACTATGCTTGCTGATGATCTACTCGGAATAATAATTTTGATGCTATTTGCCCCAAATAGTAGTAAACAGAGAGAGATAAACAGATTCTTGATATAAAGTTATCAAGTCGATAAAACATGTTTAATTTATTACGAAGGAGCATACCTTCTGGCCATTGATCTGAATTTACTTCGAAAAAAAAGTATTTAATTGAATTTCATATCATTAATACAATCTTTGGTTAAGGAATAAGTTTGGTGTTTTGGAGAGATGAAGATTGTAATCAGAAAATTGTAAATGACAATCAACCATCAAGCCTCTAAACGACTTGAAGGGTTGGATTGCTAGATGGGCAGAGAGACTTGTAATCTCGAGGTAAATTATTGTCAGTTGGTGTCGTATTGCAAGCTTAACTGGAAGTTGTTGACATATTAAATACATTTACAAACAACTTGATTACTTCTGTTCATTGAGGCTATAATTTATTTCGTATAATGTTAATGTATGCGTCTAGGGTTCTCCTATATAGACTAATTCTGAGGTGTGTTCTACAATAGCTTAGAGGAGACCAGAAGGGCTAATGTAAAAGTTATTAACTTGCTCTCACACATACTGCAGAGAGCCAGAAGAACATGTTTATGAACCCATCCCATTCAGCTGAACCTAACTAAGATTCCGTATATAAACGATGGGGCAAAAGACATTGACCATTTCGACAATTATTCTTGATTACGTTATTAATTTGTGAGGCAAAACCTAAAACGGAATTGGCACAAGTAATCAAATCATAAGTATCTCAAGTCTCAAAAAATCTTATAATATGATGATGATAATAATATTATTATTATTATTGATGGCATTGGTTTGCTATCTTGATGGGATCGTCAATAACTAATTTAATTGAATTTGAGAGATCGAATCTAATCAAGGGACAAACTTCTCGTTTATTTAACACATTACTACCATTGCCACTACTACTACTACTACATCATAACTTTGTTTAAAATCACTGCGCAGTTAATAGGTTAACAGTTTCATTAATAAACGTTTTTTATTAGTTGTCAATGATAAAGACACATAAATTTACATTTTTTTTAAAGATTCCTTACTTTGATTTCTACTTGGTTCAATACAGGGTGATAATTAACCCATAAGAGAAAGTACAGTTCTTGACAGGACAAGTTCACTATAATTTGGTCAAATAAAAATCATCACGTTTTCCTATCAATGTGCAATGACATTATTTATAATTCCACCTTCATTGGTCCTCAGAAGTTGGAAGTATTCTTAAATGATTTTTTTTCATTGGATTTACAATTTACAATTTAAGGGGAAACATTTTAATTAATTCTTTTACCCTTATCTCGTGGACTTTTGATCCTAAACGATTCGTGTGTAACAACTTCTAGTGTTACTTAACGTACTAATTTTATATGTCTGTTGTTTGTGGCTTCTTTAAAACCCTCATCCAATGTTTCCATTCCTTCGCAGGCCTTATGAATAAATTAAAGTCCAAGGGAAATTGAGAAAGAGGATAAGAGAGACAGTTTAGGGAATTTATCGAGAAGATTGCTATCGTATGGACAATAAAACAGCATGAGAGTCACGTTTTTACAGCATAATTTCACGAGCACTCCAGCTACCGAAAATTGTGTTGATAAAATCAAAAAATCCACATGAAAACAATCTTCATATTTTACTGAAAAACTTGAAATTCCGGGTCATAACCACGCGGGTGGTTATAACACAGCCAATGTTCCCTTCTCTCGTACTTGTAATCTCCTGTAAATGTGATGGACTTGATTATAGATTATTACATTGTAGGTCGGCTCTTTCCCATTGTTTTAAAAAATTGTTAAAGAGCATCTTGGGCTTAAGTAACCTAAGCATCGTAGATATTGTAATGTAATAAATAAATATATGTTTAAATTGTAAATCTGCTCTCTTAAACTTTAAATCTGAAGGAAAAATCATCCCCCTCTGATCGGCTAGCCCAGTTTTAAGATCCCAATAAGCTAAGAAGAAGCAAAAGAACTTCACCAAACTTTATTACATTTAATTTTATTACATTCTTCTTAATAGTTGATGTTCGAAGAGGCTTTTTTCCGAGAGCATGATATTTTGTGTGAACCGTGTAATATAATTTGGATTCGCAGTTAAGAGATTTACTACCGAGATATGCAGATTAGGAGGGGATGTTGGGACTGTTGTGAATTTCCAAATTTTTTACCAATTATTTATTGATCGCGATTTCTTCTTTTTCATCCAAGAAAGACGGTTCAACAAGGCTGAGGATGATTATTGATTAGAGTGGATGGTGGATTTTTTAATATCCTAAGAGTTTAGACACATAACTCAATAATTGAAAAATCGTTTCGCATCCCCTGAAGAAAAACATGAATTTATTTCCCTGATAAAATACAAAACTATGTACACTGTTCCCTAACTAGGTTTGGCTGCAATTTGAATCTTTTTAAGCATTTTTTACAAATATTGAATATACGAGCTGTAATGGACAGTCTGCGGCTACTTGATTTCCAAGTCCAAAAACTACGGTTTCCTAGCTTTCCTCGGGCTTCCAATTTTTCAAAGGATCTCGATCTCTACAAAATAACCAGCTCTTCTTCACCCGACGTGGTTTTAAAGCCTTGGACTTGACCAGACGGGGTTACTCCTTTGAGTTTTGACATCTCCAACAGATTTATTCACTCGTTCCCTATTATATTCGTGGCTTATATTAAATTGATATGCAAAAACAAGGAGGGCATATAGAATGGGTTCCGTAGATATGGAGATACAGTATTATAGAGAGACTGTAGAACAGGGTTTAAAAAAAGTTGATTGCAAGATTGAGACAATTCATCATGTGATTAAAAGGTAGAAAAAAACTACACAGTAGCTTTTGATGATTTTAATGAGAAATGTTCACAAAATAAGCAATCTCCTTTTACTTACTTAACTGTCTTCTTTTTAGACTGGTTTAATTTTTCAACTTGAATTACTTCCACACCGGACTAGCTGACTGCTGAGCCAGGCCCTAGCACTACCAACTACAGTATGGGTCCGAGTAGTGGTGGTGGTCAGACTTGCTTGTTCAAGAAACTGGTTGCCTCTGTAAGGCTTAACAATCAGTCATCAATGTGTAATTAAATAATCAAACTGCTGCATCATCATCATCCTCCTCCTAATCATTATAGCTTATCTCATTGATCATCTTCCTGGTGACAGATATCTTGTCTTTTGATTTTATTTGGAATGTAGAAACTGGAAAGTTGAAGAGGAAAAAATATTAGTATAAACGATAACCCTTAAGGTCTAATGAGTTAAAGCTTCCTCCTACTTCAAGAGAGAAAGAGAGATAAGTGTACAATTATTTCAAATTTAAGGCGAATTCCACATCCCACATTCCCCACCTGTCTATAACCTTTGAGAGTCATAATTTTTTGATAAGGAAACGAGGTTGACAAGATTGAGCGTTAAATAACTTCTTACAAGTTTAATAAGGACCAACAGATCTGTCTCGTAAAAATGGATAAAGAACGACGAAATTCTCTCAATTCCAAACTGCAATTAAGATCGAGGAGTGCTTTTTTCCTTTGATTCTAAAGGATTCTTGCCAAATCCAAATCTACAAGACTCAAAAAAGGAGTAGCTGGCTCATTTAGTTTTACTTTACTGGCTTTCAAATAATATAACTCAACATTGTCGATCCTATTTTGTGGGTTAGTTGTGTTCACGTATTATCTTTACCATCTTAATTGATACTTTCCTTCTGTGAATGAAATTATTATTCCTCAGCAGATTAGCATTTGTCTTCTCTCTGTTTAGCTAAATATATAGGGCTCCGTCCCATTCTAATATCCCTCCTGTTGTAATTTTCTAATTGCTCTTCATTCTGGCTACCTTTTCAACATTTCAACGTCATTTTGCCCAAAGATATTCAAAACTGACTGCCCTTCTTACGCTCAAAATGATGAAAAATTTGTAATTTATTACCTCCTCCAAAAAATTGAATATATAATATATACGGAATACTGAATAGTAATAAGTCTAATAGTGTTTTCCTAGCAGAGCACTACTCGATAGGACGAAGCTGTAGAAGTATTGAAGCTCCTATAGCTGAGCTACTGCTTCTGATTATGATGATGAAGCAACCTAACCACTTACCCTACCTTTTAGATCCTTCTAATTCTAATATGTACTTACAAACATTTACGAAATCTGTATCAACCCCTTCAGAATCTGATTACAGAGCCGACACAAAAGTCCAAAAAACAAAATATCCAAATCTCAAAACGACACGTGTAAAGGCTTCGATTTGTTCCGTTTTGTTCGTTTTTTAAACAAGTTACTTTCTATAACCCTCGTAATAATTGATAAAAAATTTAAGTTGCACTAGATTTCTGGGAGTTTGGAGCTCTATCAGTTAGAAATTCGGAGAAAAATGTGAGATTCCTTCTCATTAAAATGTAAAATGGAGAAAAAACTCCAGTGGAAATGATATCATCGGAGACAATCAAATGGAACCAAAGCAGGTCCCTCCTGGCTCTGGAGCCTTTTGTTTTAACAATTCCCATTCGAAGGGACAGGGATTGTAGAATAAGAGCCTTAAGTGTTTTTATGTAATTCAATACAGTAGTTGTTCGGTAGCACGTATTGGCTATATCTTATAAATACAATCCTCCCGTTACATACAACTTGCAACAAGCAAGATGCCACATGATACGGGATTTTTTTTAGAGAGCCCGGTATGGACTGGACGAGAATGACTGCTACTAAAGGGTGGATTAAAGTATTAAAAAGAGAATCAAGAATTATTGTAATGAAGGTGGGACGAAGAAAGGAGAGTTCTAAAAAGCAAATCAACTCAAAATGAATACAAATTGATGATTTTTACCTAAAACCTGTTTTACACTCTCGGTTTTTTACCATTTACTATATCCCGAATCCCTGGTCATCTCCAACTCTGATACTAACTATAAAGATAATGGAATTGGGACCAGAAGTTTAAAAGTTTCATTTTAAGCTCTTCTTCTTCTGTTCCGAAAAAAAGACAGAGCACTTTTTAAAACGAAAAAACTCATCTACAATCTCAGAGAGATAAGGCAAAGCAAGTTTTGGAAAGGTAACCTAAATGGACGGACATGTCTTGTGCCTAATTTAAAGTTTATAGAAAAGTAAAAGAAAAAGAATCCTTTTCCTGGTAACTCAAGTCTAGAGAGATTGGAAAGAACAAAAGTCAAAGGGAATCATCAAGCTGATGGAATGTTGTCCGGAATAAAATCGTTCCCATTAAATTACCGAATAAGACGATTTGAAATTGGAAGTTGAGACGATCTCTCTTATTTCTGAACTACTCTCCGGCCGGAGTTATAAGTTAATGGTAGAGGTAGTGGATATTTCCACTTTTTACTTAAATTTCGGGTCCATTTCTCAGGTACGAAAGCTCCTACCTTGTACGTGGAGACTTGGAAACATAAAATAGATGTGAAGTAATGATAACTTGTTTAAAAATGGGTTGGTCTCTCATTCCCCGATTTCTAGATTCCATTTATTTCTGGGATGAGCTAAAGTTTACCTAAAATTGGAAAGACAGAACCCAGGAATTAGAGTTGGACTAAATTATACACATAAATAAGTAAGATTAGTTCAGAGGCCTTCATATATAGGTATATATGAGCCTCATCTCATCAACAGCGTTTTTGCTTTAATGACCATCACATATACGTATCCAACAGCACGTTTATCCGAGAGCAGGGATAGTTTAGAGATGCTCATCCCTATATCTCTGATGGTTGGAAGAAACGTGATGGTGGTGGCATAGTTGAGACAACAGATGTTTTCCTTTTATTCTTTAATTGAGAATTTTATTGTCTTCTTGGCTCATTGGACACATAGGGGCTAATGTTGTTGAATACGGAATTACTGGAAGGGAAATTTATCCCATTACATGAAACCTCCAACACGTAATAATAATACCTAAGCCAACACATGTTGAAAATGCTAGGTTTTTTCGAAAACAGGAAATTAAAAACTGGCATAGAGGACACAGGAATCTGTTAATAAATGAATACGTTATAGTTTTATTCGTGTAAAAATAATCCACCCTGGTCCTGCCTTAAAGGGTTGAACGGGATGATTTTTAAGGCTGAGAAGGTTTTATCCACACAACATTGTTGCAGCATGCATGGGAAGAGCAGGAGAGTCATTATCAATTATTTCCACGGTTTTTGGAAACCTTATTCAGAAGTAAAAGGTAATTTCCAAAGTCTGTACATAAATAAAGGTAAATATAATCCAAAGGCTCTTGGTCCATAATGCATAGGGACAGCTAATTCGAACATGTGTACAAATGTGAATATAATTGCTCGTAAAAATTACTTAAAAACATAATAATCTTCTCTAATTGTCCTCACCCACCACCTACCTCGAAGGAGCCTCTATTTCTATTATTGCCAGATTGAATTTAAACTGTATATTGAAGGACGTCGAATATAATGAGAATGTGTGCCCATTGCGTCAGACTTGCATACATAATGAAGCATATGGGAATCAACCCTGCCTCTATGCCGTATTAATCTTACGTCGAACCCAAACTGCTCCATTTAATTACAATTACATACATATAGTACATATAGAAACCACAAAAGTAAGAGCACAAGACTCTTGAACAGCAAATTAAGGTGTTTTACAACGTTGTTAATTCCCCTAACTTCGTGATATTCCGAGCTGATAAGGCCGTAGGATAAGGGGAAACAAATTTACTCTTGGTTTTCGAGTGGTTCTGCTCGTTGATTTAAACAGGGTCAATTAAGAAGTTCCCACGATAAGGAGTTTCCACTTCTGAGTAATTCTCTAGACCAAATTTGTACAGAAACTTGCCTCATTAGATATGCAGGGCTTGTTCTGGCTTTCTTTATATCTGGAAGGAGGTGATACTTCATACTTAGGATTCTGTAAGTAGTTTGGGCCTTTGGTGGATACAATTTACAATATAAGCTGCTAAAGTGGCTGGCTGTTAGTGGACACAGGGCTTTTATGGCAGAGGAGAGTTGGTTAAGTAATTGCAGGAAAACCTTGCCTTGTCATTAATCATAATCTGGATTTTGTAAATGACTAAAGAGTGTGCAAATTCGTACCTTTTCACCATAAAGAATAAAGTTCCAAGAACCTTACAAAACACTGGTTCTGCATAGTTTTAATATTTTTAAAAGTACATAATTACTCAAGGTAATTATTCATCGCTGCTATGTACAACATATCTTTTCTTTCTTGCTTCAAAGTCCGAAGGTTTATCATATTATTATTAGAAGTGCTTTTAAGACAAAAAAACAATATTATTCCTTTAGAATACAAGTTTGAGAAACAATAGTGCACAAGGTTTGAAAGGACTTTGAATAGTAAAATGCGCAGCAAAAGATAAAAGTAAGATTTAAAATTTAGAATCATCGACCCTGTTTGCTGTCCGTCTCAACTTGTGTAGAGATGTGTTTTCCCTCTGTACTTTGTACAAAAATCACAAATGAATGATAATGAGTCCGGCATCTTTATGTACAAAATAATTAAAGCTATTTTTCTAAATATTTAAAAAGTCCAAGGATAAAGGAGACAGGTTGGTGGGGAGTGCGTTTTTCTGGTTTAACAACCCAGTTGTTTATTAATACCTTAATGTGAGGTGGAGTTTCCATTTTTAATATGGAAATTTGAAATTCATGATTTTTCACTTCATATACCATTTAACTCCACTTACGGTCGTAAACTGAATTATTATTAATATTATTAAAATTATAATAATTTTTCAACCCTTCTTCTCTGCTCCTCGCTCTACTTCCACTATAAGTAGTAGTAAATTTCATCCTATTTCGTTCGTATCTAGAGAGCAATTTTCGGAACCCTTCTTGCCACCACCACCACCAGCAATAGAACCACAACCGTATCACCACGAACCGAACGTAAACCCCGTTTAAAACCATAACTAACAAGTGCAGAGCTGGGCTTTTTTCGAGCTGATATATGCTTATAGATGCACAAAAAGCTCAGAGGTTGTAGCTCAAAGAATGAGCCATTTTGTCCCAATAATAGAATATTAGAATAGACCACCTCATGAATATGCAATCAGTCTACTTAGGGCTCACACAATCCCGATTTCTCATCAGACCCAAGGTGCAATACGACTATATTACTAGTCGAATACCATCAATATTCCTCCAATTTTTTAAGCCCAAGTCAGAATGCATAAATAAGCTAAGTTTGCTTAAATAAATACAGAGGAAAATATTTCACTGCATCACCACATAACGCATCTTCACTCTCTAATATTCAAACTGAAAGAAAAAAAGCATTTGAATAGATTTTTTTCTACGGAATTATTTTTACTGCTTTAATTTTACTCTTCCTCTCGTTTACGAACCTCTTTCAATGAATATTCCTTCTTCAACAGGATTCAAATAAATAAATCAAGCCGACTCTATAGGGATCCCATGTACAGCTCCCGAGATTAGAGACGTTAAATGCTTTTTATTTGCAGTTTAGAGTTTTTTAAAGGGGTGTGAAATATCTCTCACTTGACTCTCCATATCAAAAGATCATAATTTTGTCCATTTTTCATCCCAGGCTAGGAAGAAGGGCTCGACTTATCTCTTTCGAAATTTTTTGGCATCTTTGAAAAAAATTTCTTGAGTGGGTAATGAGAAAGATAAGAGAAATTGCAGGAGTCCTGAGAGAGTGTGAGACGAGTGTTTGTGCGATTAGTTACACTCGTAGTTCCTCTCCGTGTATATAGGATTCGATTCTTGAAGAATTTGTCTATATTTAAAGATCATATTCATAAACTAAAAAAAAACTTGTGATGATGATGATGATGATGTTATACATGACTGTACATTACAATCTCAAAGTCTACTACGTAGCCCTCTGTATTATGATTTACTCAGTTGAGTCAAATTTATCATCCCCTCCGGAGATTAATTCGAGTCAAGATGCGGAAAGAAGGGCCTCTAATTTCCGGAAATGAAGGTGCAAATCCGTGAAATTCAAATGGAAAGTCTCAAGACAATTCTTTGTTCGGATTTAATGAGACGTCCGCTCTCATCCTTCCATATAGCTTAGGTGTGGTACTGATGCCGATGTGTTGGTGGTGGTGGTGGTAGCACACATCATTCTGGTTTAATATGCATCTACGAACGAGAAATCTTGTCGGTCCCATTTCTGTCTCTTATAATGGTGAAAAAAAACGGTTGTAGATACATAAGGAACATATTATTATCATCATGAAAGTAGCAGTCAGAGTTGGATATAATTTACCAGGCCACAGCAGTCGGGGACGATCATTCTTTAATGTTCAACTCTGGTATTTTGTACTTTTCTCTGGTAGTGACAAATCTCTTTCCTGTCCTCTTCCACAGCGGAGTTAGTGTGTAATGTGTGACTCGGTGACTTGTAATCCGAACATAGCCCACCTTGACGTT
This sequence comes from Desoria tigrina, assembly GCA_906901685.1. Lineage (NCBI taxonomy): Eukaryota > Metazoa > Arthropoda > Collembola > Entomobryomorpha > Isotomidae > Desoria > Desoria tigrina. The sequence continues at coordinate 911,604 of CAJQTU010000010.1, read as the reverse complement.
TGATATAAAGCACAAAATTGAAGGAAAAAACCCGACAAAACAGATAGGCAGAGTCACATATAAGAGAGAAAACACACACAAGCACAAGTATAGGACACGACAGAGCCGGTACGCTACATTACAGAACAAACAACAACATTGGCATTGGTGTAAATGAATAAAGGTTTTGGACGGAAAATAAAATTACCTCTCCGCAAAATTAACTGTGCATGTATTTGGACCGTAACTGGTTGAGGATTTTTCAGAGAGCCTCATACCGTCATCTCCTCTCCCGGTGATAATACGTAAAACTCAAGACGTTTTTTGAATACCAACCGGAAGATAGATAGGGTCGGGAGAAATGTAAAAATTTTCTCGTTAAAATTGCGAAAATTGTGCCAAAACTCTGAGAATGTCTTTCAGCATAGTTTTCGGCCGGTATTTCTTACTTAACTTGACTTAACTTTTGAAAGGGCTTTGATTCCGACTTTTTAGACCCATTCGTCTCCCACCGAGAGAAACTAGCTTTGAATGGGAATGGTGGAAAAAAAGTGTTTTCTCGGTTTCGGTCTACCGTGTCTTGGAACAAACAGGCGAGGAGATGGATTCCCATTAGAATTACCAGTTTGCCATTTACCATCACCATTTCAACTCTTCACGTACTTCCTCTATAGCCTCTCCTCCGGTTAGGAGTAGATTTTAAGTCTACTAATGTCAACTTAATGATCTGTGCCCGTTTCCGGTGATGTTTTTTGGGACAGGCGGATTTTTTTAGCCTCCAATCCTACTACTTTTCTCTCCGTTTCTTTCTCCCGTTTCAATATGGAGAGGAGATTTGTATCGAAGGAATCAAGGGATTTTTTGTAGTTTTTCTTTGCTGTTGGGAAATGTCGTTTCGGAATTGATACTCGAGTGTCAGGTCTGACTTTTCTCGCTCTTTTCTCGGAGTCTGGAGTCTCTTTTTTCGGTTTCTCATTCTTAGGAATCTCTTTCACGCTCTTCTGTCTCTCTTAAGTCAAACACAACATTCGGAGGCTTCAACTCATCCTTTAGCATTTATTCTTCACGTCTTGCCGAGCTTCATTGAAAACCTGACTGTTCTGCTCTGCCTATATAGATTTTCCGGTGTGGCCCTGAGCTCTTTTGTCTCCTCTCATTCATGATTTAGACGATAAGCTTATCAAATTCAGTCAGGCGGAGGATAACTGGTGGAGAGGAATTTGGGACTGTGGGACAAAATTTCTAGGATGCATGGCTAATTTTTTTCATCCTCTTCTTCTTATTCCCTACGAATCCCATAATTTTAGACGGATTATTTAGGCTAACCGGGGATTGGGTACAATTAAGCGAAATCTTGAAGAGGTTAAAGCGTACGAATTTTTAGTAAACGCTAGATTTTTCTCCTAATTGTATATGTTCCCTTTCTTCCTCTTGTTAAACGGATCTAATTGTAAGACTGAAATGAGTGATTGAAAGCCAAAGAAAATCAAGTTAGAGCCAAAGCCAACCTCCGTTCCCTTCCTCCTTCAGTGCAATTGAGACAAAAGTTCCAGAAACGCTTGCGAAATTAGCGGTGAAGAGAGTTTCAAAGGACTTGTAGCCGGTGAAGGAGATTAAGTGCCATACGGGAGGAGAGTTTGTTATAAAGGAGCCGAAATATATACGTAATCACATTACACTCTCTAAATCAGCAGTTTACACAATGTATCGTAAAGTTAATGTAATCCTGAGTAGGATGACGCTTAATGAGTCGCCCACTCATCAGCAGCCTCTCTCTCGTCCCATCTCATGCCAATTAAACCATGACATTCATTCACTCATAGACAGGGATCACAGATCTTAAAGCTCGTCCCCGTTCGTAATAATAGTAAATTTGAACTTAATGGAGTATTGACAGAAGAGCTTATTCTTTAAGATTCAAGGAGCTGCTACTTTACTCTTGCTATGCTTGGCTCTTAAATCCATTGTACTTTCTTCTGTTTTACAAGGTATAATAGGCATATAGAAGCAGAACAATGGAAACCCGACGTATTTATAGTTTTAAAATTTAAACCACTCTAGAGCAGTATTACCCATGTCTTGACCCTATTGAATTAACAGTATAGGACTTGTCAAATTTATATGCAAATTACAAATTTACCACTAAATAAGAATCCCACTTTTTTAATACCGTATTTAATAGGAAGGGTTGGTAAAATATGTCAGTTTAAGGACTGGTGGTGGTGGCGGTGGTGGGAAATGAAGTAAAAAAAATAAAACAAAAAGACAAGTTGGATCCATAAAGGATGGAAACAATGGAGATGGAAATTGCAGAAATAATTTGACATTTCCTTTTTCAGACATCAAACATTTGGCTTTGGAGGCATAGGACGGATAATTCCAAGCTTAGCAATACAAATATAAAATAAAAGTCTTTAACATTCTCTGAATATTATCTCTCTACAAGGATTCATTCAAAATCCAAACTATTTTGAGAAGAACGGAGAGAGAGAGAGAGAGAGATGAGATGAGAGAAAAACAACAGAGTCAACAGTTAACAGTTACAACTGTTGACGAATTTAAAATACATATAAAAATATATCCTATTCTTGTCCCTTCTCCCAACCGTCTGTTTTTACCAACTCACTGAAAGTTTGAACTAAATTTAGGCCAATTCTCTGGGAAATTAAAGTCCATAAAATTCTGCAAATATAAATTACTAGCAGTTAACAGAGGAGGAGATGAAGAAGATGTTGAGCATCGTTCATTATTGTTCGTTAAATCTATGATTTAAATTTATACGACTCCTAATTCTAGGAACCGAAACAAATGCAAGAATTTCCCTCGACTAGGCTTGAGGAATTTTTTCATTATTTTATGAGTAAGACCTTAAAAAGGAAATTATTAGGACTTCCTAATCATTCCTAATCCTAATACGTCTCTCCTTTTCTGCTTCTATGAGCCCATGTCACATCTAATTCAACTCAATTTTTAAGTCCTGTTCTGCTCATTTTTTACTCAAAAAGAGTTTAAAATCAGTATTTATGAGCTAGCTTAAGTGCAGATTCTATTTGCCTTGCGTTGGTGATTTTTAGTGTCTATTATAGATCATTATTGCGCGAATTTGTTCTCATCCGGTAATAATCCCGATGAACTTGATACTATCATTTAAAATCAACGGATTAAAAATCTTAAAAATCCAGTATCCATCTCAAGTATTTCTCAAGACGCAGACAAGGAAATCCAGTTTAGACTCCTAACAAAACCTAGACGAGAGTCTCTCCTCTAATTCACCGTCTCTTTTTGGTCTCTAGAATTCATGTTCCCTGTTCATTGATTAGAAATCTCATTGAACCCAAACCAGTTGTCTTGTCAGTAAACATTATCTATATGCATAGATAGGTATTATAAGCACCCAACTTAAAACGTTAAGTTTTGGCTGCGAATTATAAAAGGGCCATTATATCCAAAGTATGTGTGTTTCTTCCCGACAAGAATACACTGGAATTTAATCCTCAATTTCAAGACTTATTTCTACTCAACTTCTGCTAACAAAGCCTGGTCTTTTACATCAAATTACACATGCATTATATTAATATTTTATCATACCAGTCTTATAATCTATGGAATACGATTCAAATAACTAAAACAAAGGACAGAGCGAGTGGATGATAATCCAAACAATTCAAACACAATTCCAGAAGTTGATTATTGAAGAGGCCTGAAATCTGTGAATTTCATAGAAATAAGAGAAGAAAAAAAATACGGAGGAATGAGTAGGATGTTCTAAAATGACCATGTAAGGGAACCCTGATGGATGATCTTGTAGTTTAATCAAAAAATACTATATGCCTAGACGGGTTTAGAATTACATTTCATTCACATTACAGCTACTATAGAACTACACTGTTTAAACTGACTGATTGTATTGTTACTTTGTTAATGTTGATTTGTATATGGATTTGATGAGGATTATGAGGAGAATCATTCAACTTGATGGAGATGATAATGGTCGTAATGGTGATTGTGATGTTTAACTTGATGACGAGCTTCTCTTTTTAATATATTATTATTCTCCATCAACTTTGAATAAAACCAGCCACTTACTTATTTACTCTTTTCCACATTTTTCAAATAGCAAATAGTAGCTTATCTGCTTTTTTTATCCACCAAACTTGGCTATTTCTTAGTCGAATGAAGGTTCCTTGCTACCGTCAATCATTTCATTATCCAATTGTATTCCGACAGTTGTAACTACATCGTTTACTTTAAAAGTAAGTTTACAACGCAGTAGTACGGGTTTATATGATGAAATTCCCCTATAAAATTTCCTAAATTCTAAAATCCTTTCACTCTCCCTGTTAGAGATATATCACCTTAAAATGATGATGGAAAATAAGACGATAATAATATGATAATAAAGTTAATCATAATAATAGTTTGCCTGCTATCATTTCCATGATCTATTAGTTACTGGTAAAATATGCCTGTTTTTTTGCTTCCCTGACTTTCTGAGGAAAAGCTCGTATCACGTTACAGTAAATTAAATTCCATTACTTAACAATTTTATTCACTTTGTAACCATCCTCCTCCTTACCCTTCGGGCTAACGAGACGAGATCTTGTTCTTGAATCGAAAATATGTATGATATTACGCTATTACAATAAATTGGAAATTCAGGTAGGACGTAGGACAGAGAGATAGTTCCTTGTCCATATTTACTCAGAATATAATAGAATGGATCCTTTTCCTCCGGTTAAGCTTCACACAATCTTAACGTTTCAAACTTGACAATAGAATTTTTACAACTTTTACTAGAAAAAAGTTCATAGCTCCTTGTTTGATGTCGGTTATTGTCAGTATATGTAATAATTTGGCCGTATGGATGATGATAATGGTAAATTTAATAGAGGAAGGATGTATATGGCCATGATGATGATGATGATGATGATACTTTTGTGAAGTGTGTCTCACTTTTTTAGTGTTTTTCTAACAAAAAGTTGAGAAAAGACTTGGTAAATTTTACACAATGTACTATATACTAGTAGTACTACTACTGTCTGTCAGTTCACATTGTACAAATCCTAATATATACAAAAAGTGCTAGGAACAATAGGAACAAAAGTACATTATTTTCCCTCGTGGTTCCTTAAAGTTCTTTAAGTAAAGAGTTTTACCTTAAAAAACTCCCTAATGATTTTACACTCGCAGTTAATTATCATTCTGCTTCAGTCCGAGGTGTCTCTTTAAGGTGAATTTCTTCGTCTCTCCGCAAGAAATGTTCATTGTGTGTTCTTTGGGTGGATTGTATTATACATATTCTATGTGTATTATGTGGAATTGTGTGTGTTCTTTTCATTGCATTCTTTAAAAATGATAAAAAAAACTTTTATCTTCCCTTTCCCTGTGTGTTTTTCCCAAGGGGTTCATTTTGTCACTTTTGTTCCAATCCTCTGAATCCAATTGACTAAATGCCAACTTTGTGGCATGGCATGGAGAAGTCTGTGTCTTTTCAAAAAACCGAAAATGCAAACTGGAATTGTTTGTATGGGGATTTTGTATTTGGTTGATTTAGCTTCGTTTCATGTAAGTGTGTCTCTGTATCTCTTGGCTCTGTATGTTTGGTTAGTTGTTAGTTTTTTTAAATATAAAAAATCCTGTTTTTTCTCTCCGAGGATAAGTGGCAAATGCATGAAAAATGGAACAAAAGACAATTAATCAATGACAAACAAAAGTCTAGGTTTTTTGAACTAGTTACACTTAATGTGTGTAGTAGGGATGATCGGGTATAATGTGACTGCGGATAATATTATGCTTATTTTCCTCCGTAGTCTGTGGTTATTGGATTGTGGCTTTTAATGGTTTGTGGTGGAATCACCTGCGGGTTCGGTTTTTTGGCTTGTTACATTTATTTGCGAAATGGGATCATCACCGTCACCAAATGCTTTGATTTTCTACATTTCAACTCAAAGGCACACATCATGTCTTACAAGAATCCGATCCGTCGTCGTGGGTCGTAATTTCCTTAAAAAATGATCGTAAACTTTTACCTTCCTCGTGAAACTTCGATTTCATTTCAAAACCTCCTCAGTACACTAAAAAATACGACTCGATATTCACATTGGCTCGGAAAATACCTCAAATAATAATGATCTCACATATATATTAATTCATTCGACAATCCTATCGCATGCTTCACAGTCTTTAAGGACAAAATCTGCCTAAAATGTGAAAACAATTCTGTAACTTTCCAAGATTTATGCTCAAGGTATGATTATGCATGCGAATGGAGCTGGGAGTAGGATATTACGCTATACTAGCTCTTGTTTTTTATATTCATCTCTCAATATTCCAAGTTCAAATCAACCCTTTCTCTTTGTGAGTCTTTTGGTTCAATTTGGAATTTAAGCTGGTCTTAGCAGGAATCCAGGAAAATCTCGTTTCAGACTCAGCAGCAGCAGCAGCAATATAATTTTTTAAGGTTAAAAGACTCATACGAAGAAAAAGTTCCAGTTTGTGGCAGAGTTATGAGGATTTGGACATTGTATACGATGGAGTTGGCGTGGACAAGGGCAGAGTGGAATTGTTGAATTCACACTTAACAGGTTTTGTTGTCAATATTTATTGCCACGCGATCGTCTCAAGTTCCAATCCACAGTCCTTTATCCTTTGACAGTACGAGATTTACGGTGTCGGACCACCACTGCCACCACCTACCTTGTTTCGAAATTTCATTATGGTTACGTTATAACTTGAGGGATAAACTATATTCATACGAGGCTCCTCCACACAGTTGATGAAACTCTTGATGATATCAAAAATGACAGAAGAGCAATGCCTGCTCTTCCAGCTTTGGTTACATTGTAAACTTGAAAATTTATAAAATTAAGCAGCCCACCCGTTAAAAAATCTACTTTGGCATGTGTCATTAATTAATCCCAGTTGAAATTAATGTTTTTTTCAACAAATTAAAAAACTTCAATAATGAAGTTTTAAGTTTTCTCTTGTCCTCTACGTACTTCAGATAGTCCCAGACTTGTTCACACGCTTAGGTCCATGAAGGGTGACTTTTAATAAAGCAGGAACTAACTAACAAGTGCTTAGTTCTTGTCAATTGGATTAAAAATTCATTCTCTAAATTAATAAATGGGTCATTTGGGAAATACTTCATTGCTTGTTTCGAGGTTTCCACTCGGTTCTATTTCTGTCCTCTACACAGAGTGTGTAATAATAATAATAACAATAATTTTGGTAACAGTTTCCCACATGAAAAGAACAGAGAAGAATTGAACAGTCAGCTTTGTTTCCTCATTGGACTAATTAATCAGATTGAACATTCAATTTTAAAAAAATTACTCAACCAGCATCAGTTTCCTCCTCTCCTCGTCCGTTACTTTTGTATTTATAGGGAGAATACTCCCCCCATTTTGCATAAATAAATCTATATCAAATCAAATAAGAGTCAGTAACTGCTCAGACAGCATGTCCTATCTCCTGATTCCGGTGTAATTACTTGAACAAACTAACAAATGGTTGGTTACGAAGATTTTAAAATGTTTAAAATTCAAGAGACATCATCCATCAACGATCAAGGAATCTGTAATAAAAAGGGAGCCGCACACACTCTCTCTTTGCTTTAGAGACAGTTTAGGAACCAGATCTGCTCTTCATTGAGAGGATCCTGAAAGATTTAAATGGATCATCGTACAATCATTATCATCATCATCAGCATCAAGTCAGTCAAATGCAAATCTTTTATTTAGGAAGCTAGGCATAATGGTCGTTTAAAACTACAAAACTACACTACTCCCGATAGTCAAGGAGATGAAGTTAACCAGATTTCGTAACTTTTATAATCGCCCTCCTCTCTCCTCTCCGTTTCCACTCAAAAAAGGCAGAAAATAAGTTTGTTAAAAACTTTCGTTTTGTTAAAATCCAACTATGAATAATGATGATTCCTAACCCCTTTGCTCTAAATTATTGATGACTCTCTAGCCATTATTATAATAATCTTGATGGCATATTCAGCTCGTTAAAATAGGCAATGGATTTGGTTACCCATGATATAGTGTGTGTAGTATAAGTACTTTTGGTCGGTTTTTAGTTTAAGTAAGGCACTGTGCTATTTGGTTTATGCAAATTGAACACTGTTCATCTGCTCCCAGAATTCATAGGGGATGGTTCTTCTGTAATAATATATAGAAGGGGCTATAAATATATCTCACACTTATTCAGGTTTCTAATAAATTGTCAAAAAAGCGGAGTCTGACGGCACTGACTCGGAAACATATGCAGTTATTACTGAATACGAATGACGATCTCTCATCTTTCCCCTCATTTCAGCATATCCACGTCTCTGAAAGTTACACAACTCGTTAAACTAAATCTATATAGACTGTATGGAACAGACGCTAGACAGTTTCCAAAAGTCGGCTTGACACACGAGCTTATGAATGAGTAGATAAACTATTGGGGTATTATGAATATTAAAAATATTATGAATTAACCTGGACCTAGGAGCAGGAAAGAGGAGTTTTTTTACCGATGTTTCTATGTCCTTCATTTCGTGTATCTCGTCAACTATAACTTGGCTCATGACTAAAAATATGTTTTATTCTCTGCTTCTGGCATATAGAAGTAAGAAGTTATAAAGAGAGGGTGAAAGTGCTTCAACTGATAGTTTTTTTACTTGGTTCGTTAGGGCAGGACCAGAGCAGAGTCGCTTACCGTCGGCTTCCCGCCAGGGAACGGAGAAGGAACCCGAATATTTTTGCTATTATAATTTCTGCAAATAAATTAATTTTTATAAGTTCCCTTTTATTAATTCCCAACACTCTTAGCCTCACTTATAGCTGTTGGACCCGACGTGCCGTATATCATCGAAAATTTACGGTTTTTAAGCGTTTTGGTTACTTTAATTGAGTTTAAAATTAGGAATACTCAAAATACTCAAAACATAAAGTTATAGTTTTTAAAGCTACACTGTTGGCAAAAATAGAGCTACCAAGTTAAAAAGTTTAACCCAGAGATTTTTCAAGCTATAAAATAGCTAGTACGGTCGTAACGGAGAAGTTTTTCTCGTACAGTACTTTGGCGTACATCCACTCTCTACCAACCTGTTAAGGGAGCTGCCAACCTATTCACTTTTACGGACACTGGAAGATTCTAGAGGAAAGGGATACTCAAACAACCCGATTGACCCGTGGCTCTGACCTGATCACTACCCGGTCTCGAGTAGAGTGGCTCTCTAACCTTTAACATCTCCAGGATATCATCAGTAAACTGCCTCAGGGATGGCTCTACGTGCAAGGTTCAAGGTGGAATCTGAACCCTCTGTTCCTCTTTGCACTGCCATCCCTGCCTGGCACACTGCCAGGCGAGTCGTTTTCATTTTATTATTTATAATTTAACGAATGACTAAAGATTTCATCTTCTTTGAAGATACAAGTATACAATTTGACGATTTTTACAGTGGACACTTCCATTACCTCTCCATCCCACAATGAGCTCTTTTAAATACTACATCTGTGCAACCTGCGGATTAAATGGCTCCTTACGTGCCAGCGCAGGATCACTTCATGGAAGACCCTTCTTTCGAAACCACACATGCATATGCACAAATTGCAATTCATTAGCACTCACTAATGTCAACAATTCTACAGATGACAACCTTCTCAACATCTCTATTTCATCACATATCTCAAGTCCCAATCCATCTTTATCTAACATCTGTATCATCGACGAAGAATACGAAGAAAAAACTGTAACAGTAGATTTTGTACTAAATACTATATTTAAGCCCGACTTTATACAGTCCAAGGGCCTCATATTTTGTCATATGAACTTTCGTAGTGTACGTAACAAATTTGAAGAACTAAAAACCCTTCTGTTAGTCAAGAATCTAGCAGTTCTAGCCTGTACTGAATCATGGCTCGATTCGAGTCGTGACTCAGTTGTGCAATTTTCGATATCAGGTTTTAACCAAATTAGAATAGATAGACCTTCTGACACTGAAGGAGGTGGTACATTAATCTTCATTCGGGAAGACTTTTTAACCGAAACAATAGAATGGCAGTATGCCCATAACATAGACAACTTAGAAATAACGATTTTAAAGTTAACAAAGGTTGGCATAAAACCAATTTTATTAACTATTGTATATAGACACCCAAACACTTCATTAGTCAAGTTCCTCGAATGTTTTAAAGAACTAAACCTTTTCCTATCCACATTCGACTTTCAACAAATTATGTGTGGCGATTTTAATATCGACCTACTAACCCATGACTCGCTGACGAGATTTGATCAAAATATACACAGATTTCGTCTATTATGTAAAGAATTCAGTTGGTGCCAACTCATGATTGGACCAACATATCTGAACAAATCTCTCCTCGATCATTTTTATGTAAAAGACAACACTAAATTTTTAAAATCAGGGCATTTCTCTTTTACTGCCTCTGACCATGACCTTTGCTATGCAATTCTTAAAACAGATAAATGTCCCTTTCTATCCAAAACAATCGCTTGTAGAGCATATAATGAGGTAAACTGGGACTTAGTTAACGAAGAACTACTGAGCTACTCAGACAAAAACTTTGCTCAGATCAGTTCGGATAGATCCGTAATCGACTTAAGTTTTATGAACTTCAATAATTTTGTTTTGAGTGTACTGGGCAATTATGCTCCATTAAAAAACCGGAAGGTTACCGGTAAAATCAGCCCATGGCTAAACGTTGAAGTACTAGATACAATCAAGGCTAGAAACTCAGCTAGGAAATTAGCCATAAAAACTAACGATAAGAAAGACTGGAAAGCCTATAGAAGGGCCAGGAATTCAGCTAATTCAAGCTTAAACTACTCTAAGAAAACTTTTTTTAAAGACAAATTCGAAAAAACAACGGACACAACAAACATGTGGAATACCGTCAACAGCCTTACTAATTTTAGGAAAAAAATAAGGGAACCTATCCCAGTTCTCGATATACAAGGCGTATCAGTAAAATCAAGGGCTGAAATCAACAATGCTCTGGCCAAGCAATTTGTATTAGAACCCCAATACATAAACGACGAGATAGCTTTTCAAACCGTAATTGATCAATATTGTACAGAATTTAATTACGAGAAAAGCGAAACATGGGACAAAAACCCAATCACTATCTACGAGGATGAAATTTCTAAAATCCTTAAAGATATGGATAACAAAAAGTCAAATAGAGGTATCTTCGTGCCTATGTACGTGTTAAAAAAATGTTCTGCCTCCATCTCAATTCTCTTGGCTACCCTTTTTACTACCATTATATCGGAATGCTGCATTCCTAGTAGTTTCAAATCTGCCTTTATCATCCCTCTTTATAAAGGGAAAGGCTCAAAAAGGGTCGCCAAGAGTTACAGACCAATATCGATTCTAAACAGTTACTGCAAAATATTTGAAAAACTCTTAAATAATAGACTTTCGAAAAGAATCGATGCTCAACTCAACGATCATCAACATGCCTACAGGAAGAAGCGCTCCTGTCACACTGCGTTAACTATTTTTGCTCAGTATATTTACTTAAATATAGACAAACCCAAACACAAAGTTCTAGCTTGTTTTTTCGATTTGAGATCAGCCTTTGATTCAGTTGATCACAGACTGCTTATTAATAAACTAATGAATATTTACAAGTTAGAACCGTGGTACATCAAAACACTTAACGAGGGGTTAACCAATAGGGTTTTCTGCATTGAGGGGGATGATGATAGATTATATGATCTCCCTCGTGGTATTCCACAAGGGTCAGCGCTTGGCCCGCTACTATTTAGTCTATTTATAAATGATATAGGTGCTTGTATAGACTGGGAATACTTGCTATATGCAGATGACTTAGTCATTTACATATCTGGTACGAACAGTGACAAACTAATCTCTAAACTTACCACGCAAGTAATGAAAATTAATGAATGGTGTAAAACTAACGGTCTTTCCCTAAACTTCGAAAAAACTAAATACATGGTATTCCACAAAGAAAAAGACCTATCGGTTAGAAAAGAAACAAACACACACATAATTGTGGATGGTAATAGAATAGATCGGGTATACGAATTTCGTTATCTGGGGCTTATCCTAGAGCCAGGAATGAATTTCGGTAAACAATTTCTCAATGTTCAAACTAAAGTCTCTAGCAGACTGAAATACCTTCAAGGTATAAAACGCTACTTAACCTCTAATGTAATGACAATCATGCTTAATGCATATGTTCACTCTGTAATGGATTATGGAGTTGACATTTGGGCAGTGCAAACTCTCGAAATGTTAAGCCAAATTCAAGATAGGGTTGATCGTTTCTTAGTCAGCTATTATCTACCGAGTATAATTAGAAGATCTAAACTAAGTTATGACAAGGTTAAGAAAAATATTAACATTTTTGATTTGTGGAAAAAGTGTAATTTTCTGTCTTTGTCTGAAAGAATCGACTTTGTCATTCTCAAAAATATGTATAAGAATTTCAGGCATAACAAAATAACTTTCACACAGCGCTCTGCTGAAAAATCAATGCCTCTTGCAGCAGCAGTGTCCTTCAGTAGTGAAACTTTTAAAAAATCTGTAATGTTTAAAGAAGTCCAATTATGGAATAGTCTTCCAAAAAACTGGGTGCTGAATGACCTAGGTTATGATTTGTACAAAGAATTAGTCCGTGAGTGGATAATTGCCAAACGTAATAATACTTTCACATAGTACTAAATTTATTATCTGATTAATATTAAGCCTACCCTCTGACTTGTCTAATGTATAATGTTTTATGATATTGTTTAATCGGCCCTGTGTCACGGGTGGGAGAACAGAAAATGTAAATTATCTGAACCTTTTGACACATTAATAAAGTTTTCAAATCAAATCAAAATTACTTAAGTATCCCATGTTTTGTTGGAGGCATAAGTATCATAATTTCGGACAGATAGTGAGTCTAGATTTAATTTGTGGTAAATAATCTTGGAACGATCCCAGAGATCTGATTCTATAGCAAGCATTGAAATAAATTTTAAACAATATGTTGTATTTATGTCGTGTTTGTGGAATTTGAAGCAGGTAATTATTTTAAATGCTCAATTCAGATGTCTTTATCACGAATTGATTTGATGAAACGGTAATTACTACTTGTGCATTTGGTAAAGAAAACCTGTAAAAATCCCTATCCGATTTGCTAAAACACAGGAAAAGCATAAAACTATGCTGAATTTAACAGCAAAGGTGAAGCATCAGATTTTAGAGTTTTCTCTTCCCCTCTAATCCTTGTAATAATTCATATATCACTACTATGGTCCAAAGTTCAGTTCTCCTTCATCATTCATACCATCCCAGTTCTCTATTTAAAAATTGGTAAAAAGAGAACCGAAAAAAACACAAAGACATTGGCCCGATGTAAAAATGTATGTATGAATGCATAATATATATTTATATATATAAATAAATGGGATTGGGACTCATTTTAAAGTTTTAGGAAAGGGAATTTGCATAATTTCCAGCTGATGATTAATGATTTATGATGTTAGTTGGTAACAGGACAGCTCGTCGGAATGAACAACAAAAGCAATAGGGATCCACAGGCGCCGCTTATTCCTTTGAAATAGTTTTTTCATCTCTGATCTCATATAATATACTTGATACTTCTGCTGGCCCTACTCCCCAAAAATATTTTATATTATTATGAGTTCTATCATCATAGCAGGCCATTATTTCCATTATTTTTATTAATTTTATTGCACTCCTCGCACCAACAGCACCAGCCCTGTATTATGGAAAACTTAAATTCTAGAACATTTTTTGGCCTAAAACATACAGAGAACAAACTAAAGTAATAAATATTCCGAATGAATTTACAATCTCATGCATGGATTTGGTTTGTCGGGATCTGGAAAAAATGAGACTCGCCTTATTTCATGTCAACCCTAACTTTCTAGCCTTGCTTTTACCCATTAAAGAGTTACCAGATCATATTGTTTATACATCTCTAATACACAAAGGATAAAATGCAATACGAAAACCCCATTTGTATTGAACCAGGATTCAGTTTCCAATTCAAAAGGCCGAATAACATGTAGAAATAGGCAGAAGATAATTTGCATATCTGCTACATTTACAATTATGCATTACCGACACCGATCATCATCATCGGCGATTGACGTTGCAACAATAATGGTATATCTGAATAAATGATGGTTGAATAGAAGAGAGAGACGTCCTATTTGAAAGTAATAGCTGAAGTTTACACATTAAAATATTATTATCAAAAATGGAGATCCTATTGATTGATTAATGGATTCCATTAGACTAATTCTATTGGAACTTTTGAAAGAAGGGAAAAAACGGTATGCTTCTCAACTTTCAGTTCTGATTCATGACTCTATTCCATCTTGACTTGGCCATTAGCATATTAGCATATTTAATATTTAGAATGTACTGTATTTAGCATTCATAATTTTGTATATTCTAAAGCATTGAGCATTTATCATATTTCAATATTTCATACGGGTAAATCAATTGATCCTTGTATTTATTTTGTTTTTTTTTCTCTAATTTCTTTCAGAGTCAAGTGAGCCGTGAAGAAGTCGAAGTTTCTATCAATTGATGTTTGTGTAATACAGAGTATATAGAATAGAGACAGAAGCTTCAACAAAGTCAACCCCTTTTGACATATAAGGATTTTTTAGGAATCAAAAATCGACACCTGGGATCTCTTGAATAAGGTTTATTCAAATGAGCTGATGATCATCATAAATCAAACAACTTCGGTTAACTTGGGAGAGTGAAATAGACCGGAATGTCAACCATTGCAGGGATGTACTATATGAGGACTCCTGGAACTCCTGGACAGGATATTCAACCATCAGGTCCTTATTTACTTTAATTATTTCGGGGAATTTTGCAAGGATTTTATTTCGGAGCTTTTCTGGATTGGGGACTTATTTCGGAGGTTTATGTGGGGGACCTACGTTACAATTTCTCCTCTCATGAAACAATTCTTATTTTAATTTACAGAATGCTCAGTTATGGACCCAGAAAGCAATTTAAATTTAAGCGAAGATGACAATACAAGCTGTAGTGCCAGGTGAGCGTTCAAACCCTTTCCTTTTATGCAGATCAAACCAAACTATATACGCAAGTAGTATAAAATGTACTTCCAGTACCTTATATACAAAACTGTACTAAGGTTCTATAATGCCGTGTGGATTTATTTCTTTGAAATTCAAATCCACATCGAAAAATCAGAGAGCAACCAATAAATAAAATCATGTAAAGAAAAATCTGCATATCTAACCCTTTCATTCATAAAATTCCAGTGACATGGGCTGTGATTTAAGCCTCTCAGCCTCCAATAACAATAATAAAGGGAGCAATTCATCCCTCTCCTCCTCATCCCGTAAAAATAAACGCAAGAACTTCAAGCCCAGAAACATCCTGGAATATGCTGGCTCCGACGAGGAGGAAAATCCCTCCGCACTTGCAAATAAATTACGTAACATTCAGAAGCTCAACAAGGAAAGTCGGCGACTGCAGATGGAAAATAGCATGAGGCTGGAACAGCAGGATGAGGATGATGAAGACGATGATGACATGCCCCAGAGCCCTTGCGATTCCTTGCCCGACAAGGTCAACGGGATTGACATGAGGATGGACGGGGATGAGTCGGACGATGAAAGGTCCGAGTACAATACGACGAGGGATGGGCCCCTTGACCTTAGTGAAGTCCAACATGGTAAGCGTTCTAATTCTTCAATCCTCATCGAAAGATTATAGTGTATAGGAACTTCTGTCATTTCCAGTGTTGGACCTTATAATTGCAATTGATGCATATCTGAGTAGACTTAACTTTAAATTGCAAAAATCCAAATCCTCATTACAAGCGTTTAATTCTCTAAATAATTTAAATGCAATGTTAATGTTAATGACCCTCTTTCTTACAATAAAACTGTATCTTCCACTTCAAACTTGCAGCTGCAGCAGCGGCAGCGGCACTCCGTAATAACATCCCGCTGGGCCTATCACCATCCCTGGCAATGGGGATGGGGATGGACCTCCGAATGTCCCGAAATCCAGCCGCACTCGCCTTCGAGGAATCTCGTTCCAACGACAACCTAATTACAAGTAGTACGAGCAGTACCACCAACAGTATTTTGAATCATCATCCCCATCATCATCACCATAATAATAATAACAATAACAATAATACCAACAATAACAACAACAATCATCACCCCCACCCCCACCACCCTCACCAGCATCCCGGACATCACCCTGCCACAGTCCTCAACGACTTTGCGGAAAATACGATGAAGGAACTGCTCAGTTTATATGGAATTACGGAAAATCTTCGACAAGGTCAGTTCATCTCATTTTTCACCTTCCGATTTAACGATTCATAAACCAACCCTTCTCATGGCTACTTACTTTGTCCCTAAACTTCGGGGAATTTACATTTTAAAAAGATTTATAAATTTGGACTGAGGAGCCCTTAGGGGTACTTTGTTCTATAAATATATACACTCTCCTTAGGATGAGTAATAGTAGTCAAAGAGAGGATTTGATTTTTATGTAAAAAAAAATTAAAATTCCAAAATGTCGATGAACAATGGACAGGAGAACAATGGGACCCCATAGGGGGATTGCATCACCGGCAACCATTCAATCTCTTTTTTACACATCATTTCAATTCAAGGAAACTTCTTTGACCAGTCGCTAATCACTCTTTGGAAGACGATTTTAAAATCTAAAATCTCCTCTAATTCTCCTTTAAGGAACGACATCAAAAACTGCAGTGTTCCATCATCCCTCTCCCTATATAAATACATCCAAATCTATCTATATATAAATGGATACGGTTGCATTTTTAGAATTCCATCATCCCCCTTGACGCTTGAATACCCTTAATGATAATCCCCATCCGAGGGATAAATAATAAGACTCTTTCATTTTAAAAATCTAAATGTTAAATCCCCAACATAATACGGAGGAAAATATGCATGAATTCGTTGAGAAAGAGTTTGACCAAAAATGGAAATAGGAAAATAGTTTTAAGAAAAACATTCTTCTCTCATGTACTTGGAAGCAGGGGCACTATTTAAGTTATGTGTCCTTACTTATTAGGTATTTAAATAAGATTTTATTTCTCAACGTAGAAGACAGTAGAATGAAATTCCTCGTAACTTTTTAGGTAGGGAAAAAATCACTGAATAAAGGAAAGACGGAGCTAAAAAGCTGAAGAAAAGATGAGAGACTTTGAGTCATCTTTTTAGAGATATTTTTTGACGTTCTACCAGTAGTGGTCCAAGTTTAGGAGTTGTACATTGCAAGTACAAAGTAATCATTTTTTTCATGCTATTATTATTATTACTACGTTTCCCACATTTGAGCCATTTGAGAATGCAAAGAGATGAGAAAAAAGACCAAAGTTGACTTAAGAAATGGACTGACTAACTGATTTTGAGGAGTTGATGACTATGATAATTGTGAGTCAGCTAAAATGTTTAACCTCTTCTCCTCTGCATCTCATCACATCATCAAGCATATATATAGCCGCAACCACTATCATCATATTTTACCAACCAATTCCTTAAAACAGCCATCTTATTACAATATGCCCGATGATGTGGTTATAAGAGACATGTTATTTGTTATTATGGCTCAGGGTTTTATCCTAAAGTATCCTTATCGTAAACTAAAAATACACGATATTTTCCATCCCCTATGGAAAAAAATAACAAGGCATTGTTCATCTCTAGCAGATCCAACTCCTTCCTGAATGATTATGATTACAAAGCTACAGGTGGTGATGTACTTAAAATTAGTAGACAATATTTATCCCATATCCTTCATCTACTAGAAATATTTTCGAATTTCAAACACAGCTCCTCTCATCTCTTCGTAAAAATTCTCTCAAAAAAACAAAACAAATAGAGCAAAAACATCGAAACTGACAACTATTAACGAGGGCTTTTATTGGTTTAGTCCTACCTAGAGTTTCTTTTTTAAAGACATATTTTGAAAACCTCGAGATTGAGATGAATAATACTTGACGGACTCAAACCTGAGTTTGATTAAGATGGCCCTGTTGTCTCAACTAAGTGAAACCATATCTCAGAATCCTCAACTTTCAAATTCATGAGATGCAGATTGGTATTTATTTCCTCAGTCAGCTCCAATTATATTTACAAATGACCACATCACCAATCATCACTCTAACGTGTAGAAGGACCAGGATTCGGAATTCTTAGTAGGAAAAACACCATCAAATTATCATCCGTCCCTTCTGCTGCTGAAGGACAAGACAGGAGATAGATTTCCTAATTTTAACCGACTAACATTTATAATTAATCAAATCCAATCCGGCACTCGGCCTTTCAAAAATTATTCCGGGTTTAATGAATACTGACAAGCAATAAGGATCCACTCCAGAGAGAGTCGTTCGTCCGACTGCAGACCTCTTCTCCTTTTAAAAGCAAATGGATTTTTTTTACCAATCTTTTCTTTAGAATCCTCGACAAAGTTTTTAAGTCAGGTTCATTATGGAATTGAAGAAGAACTCGGTTTTTTTGCATGTCAGGGCTCCCCATTGCATTCTACTACTACTAACTGACTGGGGTGATGGGATGGTGATGATAGTACAAAGGAATCTATAATAAGGCGTAAAGGGACATTAAGAATGAGATTTCCATAAATGTTCAATAACACGTAATTACTTGGACTCATGAATAAGGAAAGGCTATTGTAATTCTAAAGGAAACTGGAAGAATGAGAAAACAACTCGAATATAAAATATAATATTGCTTCGACCATGCCACCACCGACCAAACCACACTCTTCGTCTTTAGAGAAAAATTCTATCCCTCTCTGATAGTGTCGAAGAGGCAACAATCTAGAATCTACCCATTCCACATTTGAATACCCAAATTACAGAGAAATGGCATAAAAAATTCATTTCATATTTTCAATCGAATGCTAATGGCTCCTCCATTTCCAATTTCCATACCACTCCGTCCTCCTGAATACGGAGCTAAATTGTGAATAAAATCGGGAAAAAGTGGAGAAAAAACGGGGAGACTAATCTACAAAATCCATAAATGGGTTCCAATTCATAAGTTAGGGCCTGGAGGCTTTGCCAGCAGAGCTATTGTATTTCCGTGGTGTTGGGATACAATACTTTTAGGTAATATGGCATATCTTGTCGAACAATAAAATACACGCGCTCTTTAGTATCAACAAAATCGAGGTAAAGGGACTTACTAGTCCCAAATTGAGCTAATAATATGAAATTCCAATTTTAATCAGGAGGAGGAAGGTGACGGAAACGGTTCTCGAAATAATCACAAAGTACAGCATAATAATATTAATGATAGAAAGATCTTAAGAGACACATGAGGCAATCCTCCTCATTTTAATGATATACATTTACTAATCCCCTAATCTCATTTCATGATTAATATTCAAATTTCAAAGCCCTCTACCATCAGTCTGGAAGTGAATAGGTCAATTGAAGGAATGCATTTAATGGATCCATTGCACCATCATCGGCTCTCATGAATTGGCTCAAGGGTATTTAAATCCCTGCCCATCTTTCAACTCTTTTCAAGATTTTTTAAGATCCTCAAAGGAGCAGTAGTAGCAGGGCACACGGGGTTCCGATTCGAATTATAATGTGTAATAGCTTTTTTATACTAGAATTTGGAATAATGAAGCCGAAGCTGATGATGATGATGAAGGGCGATATGATGCCTAACCTTGAGTCTTGAGGAATCCTTACTTTATCCTTACCTCCTTCGTTTTAAAAATAAATCTATCGTTATTTATCTTGTTCATTTAAAGTCATAGGGACACACGGTTATGAATCCATCATCAATATTATAATCCCCCGTTTATAGGATGGAATAACTTGAGGAAAAGTTACAAATGTAATATCTAACACAAAACCAAAATCCATAAGACTCCTCCGTCTTTCCTGACGGAGAGGAAGAAAAAAACGAATTTTCTGGACAATGATTAATTATGGATGGAAAGGAAGATTTGACGGGAGAAAGAATCCCTTATCCAGACGAAGTGTACTGCAGGAGGAGTAGAGGTATTCTAGTTAGTATTTTTATATTCAACTCCAAAGACTTCAAATCTGTCAGATATTTTTCAAACTTACAAGCCATAATGTACCAGCATCATCATCCTTTTGAAAGTAAAAAATCCTCCATGCCTCCAAGAACTGTGATGTCTTTTTATAAATCGTCTTTGAAGGAAAAAAGTCCCTTTATCTTACAATCCTCGAAATATTTTCATACGTCTCTCTCTCTTCTGGTCTCAAAGCGGACAAGAAGTAAAAAAAATCCGGAAAAATACAAAGCTTTTGAAGAAAACAACATAAAATTATATATAAAACTATGAATATTTTACGAGTTGAATGCCAAGACATCATCTTCCCTTGAAATCTAATCATAATCATAGGGAACGAAACACTGCGCCCTTGTCAGCTCCTGGAGAATTTTTATTACGAAAAAACCTACTACGGCATCCCAAGCGTTGAGCGGACGTACGTACGGCCTTAAGTCCTGCTTCCAACGGTAGCTGACCACTACTGCTTACTACTGCTCGTGGACACCATGGGCTCTTGTCTTCATTAAACTTTCAAAGTTCTTGATTTTTACAGCACGAGAAGTATTTTTATGATCAGGGAAACGGGAGTCTATTTTTGGGGTAAAGTGGAATTCTTTACCTACTTTCCATACCAGAACGACCCTGTCTTGAATGTTAAATTGGGAAATGAAATGGAATATACGTAAAATGTCAGGCTTACATTCTAAAAAAGCATATCCCTTATGATACAGATACGATTTACAAGTTCTGGACCCACTATGCCCTGCTCTACCTTCGGTTGAAACAGTAATTTAAAGGTGAGAGATTGGTCATGAAAAGGGAAGAAAGAACCACCACACGAGTAGTTTTTTTTTGTTAGGAAGATGAGGTCTTGTGTTTTGTATTGTTATATTATGTTCCTGTATGATGAAGATGCATAAGTTTACCTTCTACCACCACCACTGCTAACCAAAGCCGTTTAATTTAAAGGGTATAGCACTCTTAACAATTGCATATAATAAAAATAGCTATAACTTGCTACAAACAATAATTTATACATATAGAGAGTATAGAATATCATCGGTACGGAGAGGGTTCTGTGCACTTTTTAGTATGCATCTTCCTTTGTATATTATCATTATGCTTCATGAAGTGAACGTGAGGTTGATGGACTAGTGTCTGTCTGTTACTGGTCTGCTCTTCTTCTGCTTCGTCTTCGTCTCCTTAGGAAAAAAAATTGACAAATTCGTGTAGGCGTTTGAGAAATTCACTTTCCGGTTTTTAATGAAAGAGTCGGAGGAATGGGAGGCGTTACGCAGTAGCACACGCGACCAGCATTACTGTCAATCTTCTTCCTCTCTGATTTCTCACTTTTTCACGTTTTACGTTTCATTTTCCTGTGAATTATTTAAAAAAAAGCAAGGTTGAGATTAGGAGATTGATGTGGAGGAGGAGGAGAACTTGCCTCCTTAACTTTGGGTTATGTAATAGAATGGTATAATCCCTAGTAAAGTCGTAAAGGCATTAATATATGGTGGTGAGGATGGCATCAATTTTACCTCTTAAAGAGCATCCCAACGATATAATGAAGAAAGATCTTGAGAGCAAAAGAGACCTCCTACTTCTTCAGACTAATGAGCTTCGTTTACACTTTTAATTACGGAAATCATGAGCTAGAGGAATTGGAGTTTAATTTGTGGGATGGAATTCTGACCTATCCCTGTTATCACTCGCAGATCCAAACGACTGTATTTAGGTTTTAGAAGGGGTTTAAAGGATAACATATATCCTCGGAGTAATTAAATGACAATTAACTAACTAACTTTAGAATTTTATTGAGGGGTGAATACATGTCTACGTGAATAAAATTCAAGGACCCTTTTTAATGCACCAAATAAGAAACACTGGAATTAACCCCCACGGACGATAAAATCAAAGATACTGCCGACAACTTACCTGTAAATCGTCAGAAATCCCTCGGCTGCTGTAAGATTATCTAGGAGTTGAACGAGCTATAATAAAAGATAAGAATTAATTTAAAAGACAGAGATCAGCCCAGCCCTTTGGTTTTTATTGGGAAAAATGATCCTTGTCGATTATCTTAGGAGCTATCGTGTATAGAATAATCCCAAGCCAAAAATATAAAGGATCAAAATACAAGCCTTTTCTCTATCGTATTAACATGATGCATGCATAACTACATCGTACATAATAGTTCACAGAGAAGGAAAACTATTAATATCTCAAACTGTCAAGTGTCAATCAGACTTAGGGTGTTTCGATGAATAACAATTTTTCATTGGATTTCCACTGATTTCTGTTCACTCCCGTTTCTCATAATATTTTTAAAAATAATAATCTCCTTGGCTCAGGGAAGCCTCGAGGAAGTCACTTATTCAAACGCTCCGGCTCCAAGTCTCAGGAAAAATAGAATATATTTATATATATGTTTTTAGTACTTTACATGCATTGAGTATTGAGTATGTATGTGTCCTGAGATTAAAATCCAAAGTTTAAGAGGAAGACAATCAGGGACCCCTTGCTGAGTCTATTAATGAGTAAATTCTTATCAGGGCTTGGAGACTATTATTGGAAAGAGTTTTTAAACGTAATTTCTGCCTACAACAACCTACACTTAAGATTCGTTTTTTATATATTCTTCTTCTTACAAGATAAGAGAATAATATTATATAAAGCCTAGTTTATCCTTGTAATATTTTGTCTTAAAATAGATTCTCAGTTTAAAGGATCATTTTCAGATGGATTTTACTCGAGAGATGAGAAATCGGAAATTGACTGACGAGCCAAGAATTCGATTTTTTTCTTGATACTCTTATCATAGTTTCTCATCTTTAATTGAACTTATTTTTTATGTTGTAAATAAAATGATTATCCCACTACTACAACTCCTACATCTACAGAGCTAAATTAACAAAAGCAATTTCAATTATTTGCCTTCGTCTTCAAGTTTAAAAACTTTTTTTTAGAAATGTTTTGAATCTTCAAAATTATTTTATACTTATTCCTTTTGTCTCTATTCAATTTAATTCATTAAAACCCTTGATTGTAATGAAATAAGTATACAAACTACTTCTCGACTAGAATCTAAACTAACAAAGTCGGACTTTAATTTGACATTCCACATCAAGAGCTTAAAAACAAGCGATGTATGTCGATAGTCTATGGTTGTCAGTGTGTAAAAAGTACTTTCCTCGCCTTTGTTTTTCCTCTATTTGTGTGTAAATACAAATAAATTACTTAAAAATATGCCTAAAGTCCACAGAAGATTAAGGAATTCCTCACCAAATGAAACTACATTGTGATTCAAGTGTAGCCTTCTCCTTTAAAGTAATACAAGTAAAGTGTCTTGTAATTATTTAGCATTCCATCACAAGATAAAAGTAAATAAGAAAAATACTCAACCAAGATCTAGCATTCAATTTTAAGATATGCCATCACATCGGGCAAAAATATTCTCATTTCGTTAAAACACTCTCCCAGCTTTTCAATGTTAGTTCACTTGGATGGACTTATGCAAATGAAATCTATTATTTGTTACTCCTTGTTGTAGTACATGCAACAGGACAATATTAATACCCGATGGTGGTGGTGGTGGTGAAGTAGGTGAAGAAGCATAAAGGACTTCACATGCATTACCAAAGAATTGAATGCATTGGCAAAGACCGAAAAACTATAATATTTCGTGTTGGGTTTCTAATAAAAAATTAAAGCCTGGAAGGGAAATCAAATAATCCTTAATATACATCACCAAATACGAAGCCACCAGCATGCTATTCCATATCCCAAGGTACAATCCACCTTTGCATTCGATTACTCTCCATTCTTTCAACTCAACCCTTTTATATCAAGGAAAAATATGGGCAGTTGAGCATTTTTTATTGTATTCAAGTCGAACCGTCTCAAAAAGCTTTGGTCGAATATTGGATTCCATATTTATCCAAGAACTTTCCTCCCGTTTTTTTGTCTCCTTAGAGTTAGCTCAAAAAAGTTAGTTTACCCATTAGTTCACATTATTATTTTTTCTTATTATCAGTCTCAAATAGGAATATAATAAATTGCCTTTAGTTTGTAGTTGGTTTTAGATTTTAGATTCAGCTCGGCTACATTGGACAGAGAGAGAACAGAGACGACATTGAATGTTCAAATGTTCAACAGAGAAATTCAATACCCCTTTCTGTTCTTTGGCTTTCCTATTCAAGTGAATAAAAAGGAGTCGTTTCATCAGATCAGGCCTCTCTATCCATCCATCCGAGGAGAAGATTTATATAAAAAAAGTAAAAACACCACCACCAACCTAACCACCATCGAAATATCATCAGTCTAATAATAATAACAGGACAAATACTCTGTAAATGGGACTTTTGAAATGTTGGATTTTATTTAAACTGACCAAGTCTTCAGACTTGGAGAATTAAGGGCCCAAAAGCTAAAAAAGCGTCGTCTTCGTAAGGGAATAAGAGTAGAGTAAAAGCATAAAATAATCTGAGAAAAATCTTGACGAGAATTCAGGGAAAAAGGGTTAAAACCTAAAGTACTCAAGTTTAAGCCCTGAATCTTGCGTAGAGCGTTTAACTCGTAGATTGTGCTTAGAAAAAAAATACTTTTGAAAAATCGAAAGGGATTTTTAATCCAAAGTTCCAACTTCTTTTGAAACCCTTTATAAATACCCTGCCTGTTTTTACAAATCAAAGGTAGATTCGGAGAGTAAGAGAGGGCCATCAAGGCACAAGGCAATCCTTCAGATTTAAATCCTCTCTCTTTGGGCAGTAAGACTTTCGAGGTTTGATATGTGTTCCTCTACTTTATAAGCTCTTTTACTTTTTTAAAAAGGAAATCTCCACTTGAATTCGACTTTCTGGATTATATTTTTGGACATTCAAGTACCACAGGACTCGGGATTACATATCCCAGCCGACAGGGCTTTTATATAGGAAATGATCATTAGGTTTTTATATTTTTTGTAAAAATTATCAAAAAAATGTCATTGAAACGGAACCATCCCTGTCACTTGCATCATTTACTCCTTTCCCTGGAAGAATGATGAGGGATGGGTGACACTTTGTCTTCTTATTGGTATACAGCATGTAAAAGTACGATATGGTGTCAGATTTTAAATATGTTAAGTTGAAAAGAATAGGGAAAAGGATGAAATTGGGGGAAAGGCATGTCTAACAGACAGGATCATTTGGATTCCACGGTTGACTATGTAGTCATTTTTGTCTCTGATTACATGATGGGCACATACCTTCTGCCCTTAACCCCATCCACTAACAAAGTTTCTAAAAGCGTGGATTGTGGATTGTACATTATTAAGCATATTACTTACAATTTACCATTTACACGAAAATATATATGGGGGACTATTTCGAAAGAGCAGAGAAAAAAACAAGTACAAATCGACCCAAAAAGGGTCTCTCTCGATCTCGGTCTGGCTGAGTCTGAGAGGTAACTGGATCCCATGTTATATTCTGTCGTTATGATATTATTATACGATCCTCTTGTATAGAGTAATCACAATCAGCCGAACATACAGACTGGCAGCAGCCCCCACACACACTCCAAAGACTATAGAACCTCTCAAATTCCAAAGGATAAACACTTGTTGCTCCAATTTTGCCATAAAAGTAGTAAAAATGCTCATTTTGAAGCCAACATTCCCTTTTTGA
Source organism: Desoria tigrina (assembly GCA_906901685.1). Taxonomy (NCBI): domain Eukaryota; kingdom Metazoa; phylum Arthropoda; class Collembola; order Entomobryomorpha; family Isotomidae; genus Desoria; species Desoria tigrina. The sequence continues at coordinate 885,867 of CAJQTU010000010.1, read as the reverse complement.
AAATCAATTTAACCGCAAAGGAATCAAAGTATTGTTTTCCTTCAGTCGTTATCAGGTCTGATGATCGGTTGACCGTCCCACACACTCCCTCCTGTAAACCTTATGGTTTTGAGTTTCTGTTTTCGTACAGTAATTTTACATCCCAGACAGCAGTACACAACAAAAGCTTACGGGATGGAGACGCGAGGGATATGGGATTTCACCTGAAATTAGGAAATGAATGTAGAACCCTTGTCAGCTACTTTTTACGTTTCCGATAATTTCATGCCCAATTTTAGAAATCATATAGTAGAGCCAATTGGATTTACGCAAGAAGCAAATCTGAAATTGTACAATTGTTTCCAAAGCTTTTGTAGTTTACAATGAGAGGCAAATCAAAGCTAAAAAACAACCCGTAATTTTCAAGCTTTAATAATTCCTCGTCTTTCCGAAATATCCACCATAATATTATTATTACGTAGCCAGAAGAAAACATCCCCGTTCAAGATCAAGAACAGATTAGCCAAAATTGGAACAGATCATCCTCATCGATGTACTCACACAATTACCCCAGTATAATTACTAAATTGAGGAGGATCCCAAGACACAATGCAACTCAACTTTTACGAAAGTTGGAAAAGAATGGAAGATAAATTATAATCCACCAAGAAATCTATACGAGCAAAGCAAACCAAACCCACCGATACTTTTGGTGTCTTGTATTTAATAAGAAATTAAATCCCATTTTCCCCATTACAGCCAATAATGAATCGAACGAGAGAATAAATAGCTAGATATATAGACATGTACTTTTATATTTTTATAGTGAATTAAAATCTTTTAAAAACTCTGATCAAAAGGGTTGATTTTGATTTCCATTCCACCTTTTTAAACGAAAAATATTTAGCTCGAGAGAGTCGGCTCTCTTTATAGTTTTTCAACCATCAAAGCCTCCTTTACTTTATTGTATGTTGTTCTTAAGCGTAAAAAAATAAAGTCAAATCATTCCTCTACAATCTCAACTTCTCTCAATCCACACGATTATCAGAGAACAGAGCCGATTTCTGCTCAAGAATCCATTTACCTAGAAATTAGGAAAGGTAGCTGTCTGATGTCTAAAACATGTCTGGGAGTTGTGGATGTCGATCTCCTCGTTGCATTCTTCTGTGACATATTCATTTGGGCTTCTTCTCTAAACGAACGAGATAGGATTTGATTATATTATTCCACTACGTAAAAGGAGTTGGATTTTTATAGTTTTTTCCTGTTAAGAAACCTGTCAATTCCCAATTTATGCTCAATCCTCGTGTGACCTCAGCAATTTAATTCATTGACAAGTTCAGCCGATGTTGAAAAGAGAATCGATTTTGCTCCGACTCAATAATCGTGCATTTTGATTTTTAAACTCGCTTGAAATCATGACATCATGTATCAGCCAAATCTTCTAAATAAATGAGGAATTTCTGCTCAACATCCGCGGCTAAGGTTTTGCTAATTGTCATCAAAAGGTTGAAATTGTAAAAATACTGTTAAAAACAAGTTGATTGAACTCCTCCGTATTTATTTCCTACCTTCCCCTGTCAAGAAACTAGACGAGCTTTGAGCTCAGGGTGGTCAAAGAGTGTGAATTGGATGCCTGACTGGTTGCGTAATCATAAATGATGTGGGAACCTTCGGATCGGATCTGATATCGAATGAAGAGGGATTTGGAAAGAAGTAAAATCTAATAGGACATTTATATTATCTCTTTATGTCTTTGGAGTGTTATGATGGCTAAGAGGTGGATTGAATCAAGGGAATAATGGGTGATTTTTTAAGATGAAAAACCAGCTTTCTGTGTTCAATATGTAAATATGATAATGGTTATGACTCTACACGTCCAACATAAAATGTTGATCTTCACTTAATTGATTCAAATAAGGGAATAATCCTTTGTTGTTAGAGATGTAGCATAAAAAACAACATTTTACCAACAGAGAGTTAACCCCAAGCTAAGTAACAGAGCTGGAGGAATAGTCGTCCAGTTTTATATGGAGATTTTATGAGATCTCTCCTCATCCTCTGCTTAAATTATTATTACAGCGTATTAAAAAGGAAACCTAAACCAGAAGTTCTACCGAGAGGGTTGGTCACAAAGAATCATTCAGAACGGATGGTAGTGGTGGTGGTGGTAGTTGAGCTAATGAATTTAGCCTCAGTTTATTGCATATTAAACCTATTAATAAGAAGAATCGGGTTTCTGCGATGATCGTTAATACGTTCAGCAAAGTTCTTTCTACCCCTACCAAGGACGGGTTATTGGACTGGCATGATTTATGAATGTTACTTGGCGATTTCGAAGAGCTTGTCTGGAGGGGGTAAGTTTTAATGATGAATGTCTGAATCGGGAGAAGACAGGGGTACTCATTATACAGAAGCTCATTTCCAAATTTTGCTACTTTTTAAGATTTCATTCTTATCTTCACTAATCATAGTGCTGTCAGATAGACAAGCTTGATCTGCCCACCACCAAACCAAACTACAGATAAGGACCAACCGGGTTACGTAGGAATTTGGAAATCCAAATCAAATACAGCCCTAACTGGTTCCGATTTACTCTTTTTCCTTATAAAAAAGATCTTTGATAAAAACTGTAATCCAAACGAAAACTTTTTTGAGTATCAAAGAGTTAAAGAAACATTTTATAAAGATCCCGTTACTTCTAAAAAATGATCTTTCACACCCGAATCCTGTGAGAAAATCCATAGTAAAAATTACTCCAGGAAATCTACAATCAGAAATTGTAAGGAAACTGGATATTAGTAGGTCAAACATTGTCAATGAATTCTTTGTGACGAAAAAAGTAGAAAACCCTTTCCTATTTCTTAGAAAATAATTCCTTGTATCAAACACTACGGCTCGAATTCAACCCTCTCCCATCATAACTGTCCTTTTATTGCACTTTCCTTTGATAACTTTCGAGCTCAAAAAATCACGTCATATTATGGATTTCTCACTCTCGGTGACATTTGAGAACCCAATTGAGTTTTTTTCGCCACCAATTCCGCCCAGAAAAAAACTTTATCAATTGAATTGGATCAAATGTTATTTTATTTCGGGTTATAAAAATGTGGATCCAAAGAGTTGTGTGGGAACTCTGGGAATGTGGTAAATGGAGCACAATCCGATGGACAGGCAAATGGATAAAATATACTTTTATTATTATATTGTTATTATTATTATCACATTTAACATTGTTGGTTGCGTGGAGGGTTCAATGAGATAGAAACCGAGGATTTTTAGAGAAAAAGTAAACAGAGGAATTCCGGATAATAATAATGTTACGAGTCCAACCAACCCTAGTGGATTTTTCAAGGGATCCCGTATGACATTAGTTTCTAAAGCAAGAAACTGAGACAGATTTTTTCCCTATCATTAGGACCCTTAAAAAGTACAGGCTACACGGGACAGGTAACCCTATCCTTAACTTATTTCATTTTAACGGTTCATCACCCCTCTTCTGCTCCTAATGTATTGCAATTCCAGTTCCACTCTCCTCGTGCTTTTATCGGAATGATACTCTTGCTGGTGTTTTTTCCTATAAAACCTAATAAAAAATCATCTCGATTCTTAACCCTCTCTTTCTAAATTCGGGATTGAATTCTTTAGAAAATGATTACAAAAATAGAATGTCGAGTTCCTTCCTTTTCTTTATCCTAGACTTCGGATGGAGGTCCCTTCTTCTGACCCTTTTTCTCTATTTTCAGTAATTTTTTTGTGCCTTCGTTTACCGTTTAGTAGTAGCAGGCACGATATCCTTAGATGGTGGACCTGATGAACCTGGAAGAGGAGGACTTGATCCGATCTAAAATGATCCCGTTATTCCTGTTTTATATATCAGAGGAATTGACAATTTCCGAGGCATTACGTTACACAACCCTATTTTTTTACCCTTACATATGCCGGTATCCCTTCTTAAAAACCCGCATGTGATGTGACACTTGGTCGTCTTTCCCGTTAGAAATATATCAACGATGTGCCCTTTGTCCCGAACATGTCCCACTCACAGTCAGTAGTCCATCATCCCTTTCATAGAGACACGATACAGTCTTTTTTATTTTTTTATGCGTTTAATCCCTTCTCTATTTGAGTAAATCGATCTCTTTCCCGATTTCACAGATTTCATTCTCAGTTTCCTCATTTAATTGTAAATTTATGTGATCTACAGCATCGTTTCTGGGAGCCTAGGAAGGAAGTAGAGAGGAAATATATTATCATTTTTGTTATCCTTATTGGGATAAGCGGAATCCAATAATACGGCTACCTACATGGGAAGATCACACACTGAGAAAGACTCCCAAGATTAATTCCGAACGATTCACGGAAAAGAAATAGGATTCAATTCCGAATTGCATTATATCCTTGTTATTTTTTGCAGAATTTCAAAAATTCAATCTCACCCATTCCGAGAGGGTTACTGATGGTTTATGAATTTCTAACTTTTTTGATTTGTTTGCATCCTATGGGGTCTTCTTTTTAAGCCTTTCTTTCAATTTATTCCAATTCTTCTGTGCCAGTATCTTGTATCATTGGATTTTTTTTACTGCCGAATTACAACAGACGCCGGGGTAATAGTATGGGGTAGATTGTGTGTGAAAACTCTGTAGCGATTTCCGATCTTCAATCCCGAATTGATAGAAACCAGATCAGTGTTAAAATTGAAGAGGTTTTTTAAACGAGAAGAGTTATTATTTTATACAATCTCTTTTTGGGAAAGAGATTCCTTATCTCTTTGGCCGATGACAGTTGAAATGTTCTTCACTGTCGGATAGGATTTTTCCTTAAAATGGTGAAAGGTTTTAATCTCATCTCGGCCCTCTTGAGCTTGACTTTGATAGAAAAAACTATGCCAGAGCATTAGCATTTCATTTATTTTTATTAAGTTCGATCTAAATCTTTCCCTCTTTAGAAGGATTGAGATTTAAGGAAAATTATTTACATTTCAAGTCCGAAATGTATGTGCTCTCTGTTTTTTTTACAAAAACTTAAACCATCGACGCATTTAAAAGGCCTGGGATTTGGATATTTGTAATTGCAATTAAAAGTTTCGCCTTGAAACGTAATAAGCAAAAAAAATCCACTTTGCCTATGAATTCATGTATAGGTACATATAATATTTAATATTTTGGACAGGCAAGGCTCTATAAACTCACTATGTAATATGCATGATCAAAATCACTTTAAATCCCTTTGAGAAGCTCTAATATTCACAAACATTCTACAATTTACAACCATCATCAGCATCACTCAGCGAAGGTTTTAATTTTTTAAAAAGAGCCAATCTGTTATGTTCAATTTCATTTTATTCAATTCAGCCCCAAGACTTATTAGATTTCAATGCGCAATGGGATGTGAATGGTAAATGGAGACATGAATGTGCAGTTCCTCAAATACCCTAATAACTCCAAGGTGAATTATTGAAAGTCTAGAGCTGCAAATGGCAAGGAATGCTTTTTTTCTCGCAGTACAATATTAACTAAATAGGAACTTTTCTTTCGCATTCATATTCAAACATTCAAAGTTTACTTAACCAACTGACAACTCTGGTTTAATTTTTTTGCAAACTCCTTTAAAACCCAAATTGCTCAACAAGTTCAACCGTTCCCTGCCTTCATTCGCATAAAGTAACATAAATTGGTTAAAATGGTCTTATATGGAAAATTAAATGACTCGTATATATTCACCACTTTTGGCCATTCCATTTATCTCGTATTATTTAGACAGGCGGGGAAGAAAAGAGAGCCTTTTCTTGTCTATTCATTGGAGAATTGCGATATATCTCCAATAGAATTTGATCGTTTTTTTGGTTTTATCAGCCTCCCAATGCAAATATCAGGGGGGCTGGGAGCAATAAAATTAAGCATTTCAAGACATAAATCACACGTAATATATTACGGCAGAGGGAGATGGGAGAATTACTTCTTCATCTGATAGAGAAAGAAAATGGACTGGTTTAATTTTATTTATTTTGTCCAAAATGGGGAGTTCGAAGGAGTAATGGGGATTTTATTACTGAATCCGCCGTCTGCCTGATGGTTAATCAAAATTAGATTACCTCACCTAAAATATGACCATGTGTTTCTCTCTCCAAGTAATAAGTAACAGGGACTATATCAGGTGATAAAGCAAACAAAAGGAGTTAATTGAATTTGTTTTTGCTTCAATATTTTACAAGTAGATTAACATCAAATTATTTGTTTTACTCTGTTGGGGCGATAAATGTAATTAGATATTCGAGTAATTAATTAATGCCATAAAACCATAAACCCTTATACGTAACGAGTACCTAAGTATATTATTCCTAATAAACTTATTATAAGCTAATAAAACCATCATTATATGTTCATGCAGCATAAGAAGCCAAAACATACCCTAACCTGACGGAATATTACCGAAATGAGGTAGAAATTAAAGCTGTAAGAGATATAGTAAATTACTCAAGAGATCTTCGGGTGTATAGTCTTTTCTAACTCTTTTTTCGTCTAAAAAGATGAAGAATGTTTATTAGTGGAAGTTGAGGATTACGGAAAAGATCCATATTATTCCATAACTTATAGCTTCTCGGGACTGGAACGGGACTGAATACTTATTTTTTATATTCCACATGTCCGATCCTCTTGGTTTATCTCCCTGAGAACTTTAAAGAAGGAGAGAAGAAGTTCCAAATTGCATTAAATTAAAATTTTTCCAGCTTAAAAATTATGATCTACAACTCGAGTTTCCTCAAATAAATCTCGCTTACGAAAGGGCCCCGACTTTCTGGGATTCTCAAGATTGTAACATTTGAAATATGGACTAAACTTCTTCTTCAAATCCTCAATCTTTTTAAGCCTTGCTCCAAACATCAAAAGATGAACTAAAAGAGCAGTTTAAGCATTTCATAAAAACCTCAAGTCGGGAAAAGTTTAACCTGAGACTGTTTTTCCCAAAGCACTTTCTTCCTTCAATTTATTACGGACTTATTCTGTTATTCTTCAAGAAATGTGCCTTCTCCCCTGATAACCAGCACAGAATATTATTTGGACTGTATCAACTTATTATTATTATTATGATAAACTCCGGATTTGTTGTAAGACGTTCTTTAGCTGATGGTCTGGAAATGAGCTCTGTCATAAAGAAGTCTTTCATATACAATTCTCTAAACTCTAATCTCTTCATTTTTTACCTGCCTAAATGAAGGATAGAAATTACAATAAAGTCAAAAAATAAATTTATTTATACAAATCTCAAAACTTGTCTCTTTTCCCTTTGAAAAATCCATCCACTTTATAATAGTTGGTACTTGGTGGCGTAAATTATCTCTCCAGATCTATTTCACTTCAGAGAGTCGGGGAAATGAACCTTCATCTTCATCAGGGATTCTGTTTTTGTACCGCTTCTTCTAAAAACTTCTAAATCCGAACAATAATAAGTAGTGAAGGATATAGACAAATGGATCGAGGGTTTCAGACTTTGGAAGGAATCGTGACGTATTAAATAAAAGTTTCTTGGAGAATCAACAATCAAAAGTTAGATGAGATGAGAAGGCGCAAATTATATTATCATATTATTTTTGTATCGCATTAAATTACCTTCTCTATGCAGATCCCAAAGACAAGAACGGGATAGGATGAAAAAAAATGTAATTTAGAGCAAGACTTGTTACTTTTTCTGCTTTTAAATGAACAGAATTTTTCTAAAACTGAGTATCTCTCTCTTTCCTTCCATTATAAATCCAAACCTAAAAGAGATTTACGTATAATATATAGGAGAGAGATGCAAGCCTGTGTCCATTACCAAAGAGTAATGACAATGGATCCTAGCAGAGTCCTCAGGTTTTGAGTTTTAAAGTTTTGGAAAAAACAAAAGAATTGTTTCTCATTATCCGTAACTGGTTCTCTTTTGAACTGGACTAGTAGATTATCCGTAGAGATGTAATAATAATATATATAATAACCTGTTGCCTTTTCCCCTATACTTGAACAAGACAAGACATCAACAGCTAGAGGGTGTATATAGGGAGGAGTAGTGACAAATTTTTATCCTTACAGATCGTATCTTTGAAGGCGGTCGAATTCATGAGAATTTTAGAATGACTTAATTTGAGACAGATCAAGTTACAAAGTAATCTACTATATTCTAGTAGCAAAAGCACTTTTCAAAGGGAAATACAGGACAGTTTGCTAAAATATTTCGTAGCAAGCGAAAAAAAACTCAAGAATTCCATTATCCTCCATCATTACATTGAGACGTTGTTGGGTTGGGATTCTGATTCGGGTTTTCTTTATAAAAAGCACAATGACTTCATTTCATATATATATATTATTGTAATGAAATGGTAAGAGGATTTTTAAATTACTGGTCTCTTTTTCTCCGTCAAAAGGGGAAGAAGACGAGACTAATTAACTCTACAATTAATTAGAACTTTTCGTTTCCATTGTCATTGGTAGGAAATAACTAGCAGGCCCTAGTCATTCATTACAATTTACAATCATCCTTACAATCCCCACCACCACCATCATTATCATCCTCATCTTCGGTTAATGAACAACTGGGAGTTGGTTGTTGTTGGTTTGAAAATCTCAACTTTTCGGAATCTGGATGAACTCTGTTGAGACGAGAATTTAGAGAACTCTCTGGCTACACTTCGAGTTAATCGTTAATGACAAGAGTTTCCAATTTAAATATTTCCTCTGCCTTTTCCTATTTAGTATTCCGATTATTTCTTGGAGGTTTATTGCGTAATAAACGTAGTTTCTCTACACTACAACTTCACGCTGTATTTTATTTTCATATAGGACTTTAGGGCGGTTGTTGCTTAAGTCAGGGTGTACAATGGAGGGAACGTATTTAAGAATTGAGATCAATTAAGAGCAATTGTGGAAATTTAGAACCTTCGGAACCATTTCCCCTTCTGTAGTTTACGCCAACACAGTCAGGGTTTAAATCCTTATTCTTGTCCCTTTTCGTAACATGTTCATTTTGCAATGCGAATTGCGAATAATTCTCCCATTCATTCCTTTTAGATGTCAGAGTTGTATAATAATATTCAAATATTGTTAACAATCATAATATAATAAGCTGATTATTGTTGTTGATTGTAACGAGTCAGGGTGATTCAACATCAGCGTATCAACATTTATGTATATTAAAGCCAGGGACGGCTTTAAATACGAAACACATCAACTGCAAATCTAATTGTATAACTGACATGGTTTACATATTTTATATCTTGGTGGACAGTACTTAATTTGGTATCAGCTTGTATTCTTCTGAGACATGAAATGGTTCTCTGCTAATTCGATGTAATTGATAGAGATGATAAATCGAGTGTGCTATTATTCCGCTCCTTTCTATTGTCCTGTGTTCTCTTATGTTGTGTCCACCCTCGACTGAGCTTATTTATTGATTAGATGGATACATTTTAGTTTTTAAATATTGTTATAAACGATGGGTGTCTTAAATTTAATTGCCGTTTCTGTAGCTTTTAAGGTAACCTATCTGAAACTTAAACTCACCAATTTAGCAAAAAACGAATAAAATCTAAGACCACATCGTCAAATCTAAGTCCCTATTGGTACATATGGAAACTGGGTGCGGAAAAGGAGCTTTTTAATTCGCAAAAAACCAGCTTCTTCTTCGTCTACTACTACATGTACAACAATGTAGCTACACACATGTTTTATGTACTTTAACCATTAGAAACATAATTCAATCGAGTTTCTCTAAAAAGTTGTAAGAAACCTGAGACGAGCTGGTGGTAATTTAAGTCAATAAATAAAGGAGCAGCTCCTTTGCCACCACCACCATCACCACCATACGAACTTATATATTTTTTTGGAAAACATTTTAAAGCAAGAGAACGACAACGAGGGGCATTACCCAGGGTTGGAGAAGGCGTGGCAGGTTAATTGTAATTAAGTAGCAAACTCGTAAATATTCTCAACACACAAATTATTTCTTTGTGTTGACTTTGACTCACTATGCTCCTCTGTTCTGTAGTTGTAGAACACAGGTGGATCGGCAGACAAATGCGATCACCAATCCTTTTTGTCTCCCTTGTATGTCAGCACCGAGTCTCTTATACTGTTCTTTATGAGAATGATCATGATCTTGCCATATCCATATACATAATTCCGGCCGTTTGTATGTAAGTCATGGGTACATACGTTTTTGACTCGCTTGACTTATCAAAAAACGACGACAGCCAAAAATTAATAAATAATTTTTGAAGGGGCCTGGTGCTTTTGAAATTTCGAAATTCAGTGACCTGTGACCTGGGCTAACGTGACCTATTGAATTTTTTTTTCGTAAAGTGGTAATGTGAGACACCAATTTACACCGTCGCCATGCGAGAAATACTTTGGCTATGTTGAAATTTCAAAATTGTGACCCCTTGACCTAAAAACGGTCAAAGTTGTCGAAATTTCGAAATTATCGTGTGACATATCTATTCACATCTCCTTCAGATGAGAAACACTTGAAACATGTTGAAATTTCGAAATTTTTATCATTTGGCTTTAAAAATGGGCGAAAGGTTAATTTAAAAAAAATTATGACATTCTCAAAACTCAAATTGTATTCCTGATTGTAATAGTGCGCATTTACGCTCTGAGTCAGCTATATAAACCGAACTAACATCTGCGCTCATCCAAATTATTATTACTGGGAATTTCAAATTCATAAACATTTCAATCCATCCATATACATAATTCCGGCCATTTGTAAGTCATGGGTCTATACGTTTTTGACTCGGTTGACTTATCAAAAAATGACGACAGCCAAAAAATCACAAAAAATTAAAAGGTGTCCTAGGCTATATGACCTTTCGAAATTCCGTGACCTGTGACCTAGGCTTACATGACCTAGAGTAATATTGTACGTAAATGGTCGTGTGATATATCGATTTACACCGCTGAGCTTCGGGAAATACTTTAGCTATGTTGGAATTCTGAAATTTTGACCTCTTGACCTTGAAACGGTCGAAGTCGTCGAAATTTCGAAATTATCGTGTGACATATCGATTGACAACTTCTTTCACCGAGAAATCTTTTGGCTGTGCTGGAATTTCGAAATTTTGGCACCCTGAATATAAAAACGGAGAAACGAAGGAGATAAATTAACTCATAAGGAACTAAAATCTGCGTGAAACAAAAATATGTTTGCTGGGAATTTCAAAATATTTATTTACATTTCACATTCTCCTGTAGTTTCTGTGAAACTTTCTTTGCTCCATATGATTTCTTTAAATTTCGAAACCTTAAATAGTTCATTTTTAAAACCTAAAATATGAAATACAGCGGGACGATATAAAGCGGTTGTTTAGAAGTGGTTGTGGAGTTATTTTTACAAATATTTGTATTTTAGATTCTTAGTGGGCATTGGCATTTAATACTGTTATCATAAGTATAAAAGACCAGAGATGTAAATGTGAAGCTGGAAATTCACAAAACCCGCATCCTCCACTCCCACTCTCATGTGAAGCAAGATATTCTCAAAACCTGCATCCTCCACTCCACTCTCACTCCAACTCATCCATATTCATAAATTAGGCCATTTGTAGCTGATGTTCCAGCTATACATTTCTTACTGGGTTGGCTTATTCTAAAACTGAGATTGCCAAAAATTCACAAATAATTTTTAGAGGGAGGTGGCCAATTTGAAATTTCTGTGACCTGTGACCTCGGCTAACCTGACCTAATGAATTTTTTTCCGTAGAATGGTAATGTGAGACATCAATTTACACTGCCGTTCTCCAAAAAAATGTTTTGGCTATGTTGGAATTTTAAAATTTTGACCCCTTGAACTTGAAACGGTCAAAGTCGTCAAAATTTTGAAATAATCATGTGACATATCAATTAACAACTTTCCGGTTGTGTTGGAAATCTTGACCTTAAAACAGTCAAAGTCGTCGAAATTTCTAAATCACATTATTGTGATACATCAATTCACATCTCCTTCCACCGAGAAAACTTTCGAGTTTAAAATTTAGAAACTTTGTTTTCATGATCTTTAAAGCTGTTTAAATTGTCGATATCTCTTCAGAAATTCATTTTAAAGGTTTTAAAGAAAGTTTGGATATGTACTTTTAAAAACATTGCACCTCCGGTAGCTTGACTCATTCAAAACTGGAATAGTTTAAAACCGAGAGGAAGGGCTTTACAATCCTTCTTCAATCCAAAATCCAATCTTTGAAGATACTAGTATACAATTTGACGATTTTTACAGTGGACACCTCCACTACCTCTCCATCCCAAAATGAGCTTTTTTAAATACTACATCTGTGGAACCTGTGGACTAAATGGCTCTCTACGTGCCAGCGCAGGCTCACTTCATGGAAGACCCTTCTTTCGAAACCACACATGGATATGCACAAATTGCAATTCATTAGCACTCACTAATGATAATAACTCTACAGATGACAACCTTCTCAACATCTCTATTTCATCACATGTCTCAAGCCCCAACCCATCCTTATCAAACATCTGTATCATCGACGAAGAATACGAAGAAAAAACTGTAACTGTAGATTTTGTACTAAATACTATATTTAAGCCCGACTTTATACAGTCCAAGGGCCTCATATTTTGTCATATGAATTTTCGTAGTGTACGTAACAAATTCGAAGAACTAAAAACCCTTCTGTTAGTCAAGAATCTAGCTGTTCTAGCCTGCACCGAATCATGGCTCGATTCGAGTCGTGACTCAGATGTGCAATTTTCGATATCAGGTTTTAACCAAATTAGACTAGATCGACCTTCTGATACTGAAGGAGGAGGTACATTAATCTTTATTCGGGAAGATTTTTTAACCGAAACAATAGAATGGCAGTATGCCCATAACATAGATAACTTAGAAATAACGATTGTAAAGTTAACAAAGGTTGGCATAAAACCTATTTTATTAACTATTGTATATAGACACCCAAACACTTCATTAGTCAAGTTCCTCGAATGTTTTAAAGAACTAAACCTTTTCCTATCCACATTCGACTTTCAACAAATTATGTGTGGCGATTTCAATATCGACCTACTTACCCATGACTCGCAGACGAGATTTGATCAAAATGTAAACAGACTTCGTCTATTATGTCAAGAATTCAGTTGGTGCCAACTCATGATTGGACCTACGTATCTGAACAAATCTCTTCTCGATCATTTTTATGTTAAAGACAACACTAAATTTTTAAAATCAGGGCATTTCTCTTTTACTGCCTCTGACCATGACCTTTGCTATGCAATTCTTAAAACAGATAAATGTCCCTTTCTATCCAAAACAATCGCTTGTAGAGCATATAATGAGGTAAACTGGGACTTAGTTAACGAAGAACTACTGAGCTATTCAGACAAAAACTTCGCTCAAACCAGTTCGGATAGATCTGTAATCGACTTAAGTTTTATGAATTTTAATAATTTTGTTTTGAGTGTACTGGGCAATCATGCTCCATTAAAAAACCGAAAGGTTACCGGTAAAATTAGCCCATGGCTTAACACTGAAGTACTAGATACAATCAAGGCTAGAAACTCAGCTAGAAAATTAGCCATAAAAACTAACGATAAGAAAAACTGGAAAGCCTATAGAAAGGCCAGGAATTCAGCTAATTTAAGCTTAAACTACTCTAAGAAAACTTATTTTAAAGACAAATTCGAAAAAACAACGGACACAACAATTATGTGGAATACCGTCAACAGCCTTACTAATTTTAGGAAAAAAATAAGGGAACCTATCCCAGTTCTAGATATACAAGGCGTATCAGTAAAATCAAGGCCTGAAATTAACAATGCTCTGGCCAAGCAATTTGTATTAGAACCCCAAAATACAAACGACGAGACAGCTTTTCAAAACGTAATTGATCAATATTGTACAGAATTTAATTACGAGAAAAGCGAAACATGGGACAAAAACCCAATCACTATCTACGAAGATGAAATTTCTAAAATTCTTAAAGATATGGATAACAAAAAGTCAAATAGGGGTATCTTTGTGCCAATGTACGTGTTAAAAAAATGTTCTGCTTCCATCTCAATTCTTTTGGCTACCCTCTTTACTACCATTATATCTGAATGCTGTATTCCAAGCAGTTTCAAATCTGCCTTTATCATCCCTCTCTATAAAGGGAAGGGCTCAAAAAGGGTCGCTAAGAATTACAGACCAATATCAATTTTAAATAGTTATTGTAAAATATTTGAAAAACTCTTAAATAATAGACTTTCGAAAAGAATCGATGCTCAACTCAATGACCATCAACACGCCTACAGGAAGAAGCGCTCCTGTCACACGGCGTTAACTATTTTTGCTCAGTATATCTACTTAAATATTGACAAACCCAAACACAAAGTTCTAGCTTGTTTTTTCGATTTGAGATCAGCCTTTGATTCAGTAGATCACAGGCTGCTAATCAGCAAATTAATGAATATTTACAAGTTAGAACCGTGGTATATCAAAACACTTAACGAGGGGTTAACCAATAGGGTTTTCTCCATAGAAGGGGATGATGATAGATTATATGATCTCCCTCGTGGTATTCCACAAGGGTCAGCGCTTGGCCCGCTTCTATTTAGTTTATTCATAAATGACATAGGTGCTTGTATAGACTGGGAATACTTGCTATATGCAGATGACTTAGTCATCTACATATCGGGTACGAACAGTGACAAACTAATTTCTAAACTCTCAACGCAAGTAATAAAAATTAACGAATGGTGTAAAACTAATGGTCTTTCCCTTAACTTTGATAAAACTAAATACATGGTATTTCACAAAGAAAAAGACCTATCGGTTAGAAAAGAAACAAACACACACATAATTGTCGATGGTAATAGAATAGATCGGGTATATGAATTCCGATACCTGGGGCTTATCCTAGAGCCAGGAATGAATTTCAGTAAGCAATTTCTTAATGTTCAAACTAAAGTCTCTAGCAGACTGAAATACCTTCAAGGTATAAAACGCTACTTAACCTCTAATGTAATGATAATCATGCTTAACGCATATGTTCACTCTGTAATGGATTATGGAGTTGACATTTGGGCAGTGCAAACTCTCGAAATGTTAAGCCAAATTCAGGATAGAGTTGATCGTTTCTTAGTCAGCTATTATCTACCGAGTATAATTAGAAGATCTAAACATAGTTATGACAAGGTTAAGAAAAATATTAACATTTTTGATTTGTGGAAAAAGTGTAATTTCCTATCTTGTCTGAAAGAATTGACTTTGTCATTCTCAAAAATATGTATAAGAATTTCAGACATAACAAACTAACTTTCACACAGCGCTCTGCTGAAAAATCAATGCCTCTTGCAGCAGCAGTGTCCTTCAGTAGTGAAACTTTTTAAAAAATCCGTAATGTTTAAAGAAGTCCAATTATGGAATAGTCTTCCAAAAAACTGGGTGCTGAATGACCTAGGTTATGATCTGTACAAAGAATTAGTCCGTGAGTGGATAATCGCCAAACGTAATAATACTTTCACATAGTAGTAAATCTATTATCTGATTAATATTAAGCCTACCCTCTGACATGTCCAATGTATAATGTTTTATGATAATGTTTAATCGGCCCTGTGTCACGGGTGGGAGAACAGAAAATGTAAATTATCTGAACCTTTTTGACACATTAATAAAGTTTTCAAATCAAATCAAATCAAATCTTAAAAACTGTGTTTTCAACGGCGGTATGCATAGCGGTTATGAGGCAATATGGATATTGAAGATTAGTTGATTAATGGACACATTGATGAGAAATATACCCAGCGTTTTGAGAGTATGTGGATGTGGTTTAAACGTTATGTGGTAGCAGGGTGTACCGCCGTAGTGGGGGCTATAAAGTTCCCGATTTATGGGAGCTTACGATTGGATTCATTTTTGTCTTGGGTTTATGTCTCAAGTTAAAAAATAATATCGCTTATCGGCTAAGTTCCCCTATGGCCCGTATACGGGCCTGTGGCTGCCTAGTTTTCAATAATTTCACAAGTTGCTGATTACGTTTTAAACATTTTAAACATTTTTTACATCCCTGCCTGCCTACACGGGCTAATTCAATCTGGAAAATTGTAAATATTCATCTCAACTCGCCATAGTAGGGAAAACAAAGGTACAATGGACAATTCCTTGTAAATCATAACAATGCCTCTGCTGAACTACTAATCTGTTAACTGAAGTAAATGAACAAATCCTTGGAAGTAAAACCCCACAGGGCAAAAGCAAGGAAAGTGACTCAAAATCCAATAGGAATTTCCAATGGACTCACTAACTTTAAATTACTTATTCCACAAGACTTACATAACTCCTTCATTTTTTCCTCTTTTTAAAATTTTACTTTATCCTCTAATCGTCCAACCTGGCGTGAGTGAGGGAGATTCTGGGATTAACTTCAGTCACAAGGGATTCTTTATTATATAGGAAAGAAACCTTGAGTTTTGGAGATTCGAGACAGAAGAGAGACTTGAAGTCTCAACTTCACAATTACTATTACACATAGATCTTGAGTTTTGTGCCTGAAAATGGTTGGAAATGTAGTTGTAAAAGCCGGAAAAAATCATCAGAGAGAAGCTAGTAGAAAGCATTAACTCGGCTAGTTAAGGAGAGTATATATAAAGTGCTTGGTCATAATAATGTTGAGTTATTTAGATTAATCAGAAAAATGGAATCAGAGAAAGAGAAAAAGGATTTCTTTGAAACTGGTTCGTCCAGTTTTGGGAATAAATTTTGACTTTTTTTTAAGTCAGCTCTCTTTTTACTCGAATTTTGAACTCTTTAAATTGTAAAGTAAATCTTGAGTAAAGTTTTTAGTTTGTCCGACCGAGAGGGTATCTTCTCTGATGGTGCTCTCGTTTAGAAAGAAAAAATCATCTCGAACTGGATTTTGACTTTTTAAAAGTCAACTCATTTCCATTTATTTTATTACGTTCTCTCACAATCATTAGCCACTCTGACTCGTTGAGAGGCGAGAGAGGGTTCATCGGGTCCGAGACTATCTGGGTTTTAGATTTTAGAATCTTGGAGACTGTCAACTTTGGGAAAACGCTTAAAAGGACTTAGGAGTGAAGTCTCTCTGAAGATTTAAAGATTTTTATAATCCCTTGAGTCTTAGGCCTTAATTCAGTACTATGGCTAAACAATGTCTGCGTTTTAAAACTCAAAGTACACGATTCGTACTTTTGTGAATGAATTTATTCTGTATTTTGAAGAGCTAGGTACAAATTGAATTGTATATGTAAATTAAACCCAATATCTCAATTTCTGACAAGAATACAAGAGAAAATTCTACGAAGAAGGTAAAATCCATGTATCTGTGACTCATTTGTAGCCTGTCTCAGCTCAAAAACACTATTCAGCCCCAACAAACAACTCCCGAACGACAGAGTTCAGAGAAACTGAATTAAGTAAATAAAGTCCAATTTTTTAAAACTTCTCTGTGAAATTAACGATCACAATTCAGGAATTTATTCAAGCTATAAAATGTCAAATGTTGAGTCTGGCTCTGTTGCTTGGGGGCTTATGGAATACAACTTTATTCCTTGGACTGGGTAATAAATTTAGCTAAAAATCTCAACTCGTCCCAATCCTCGTTTCATTGGATCTCTCTCGGATTTATTTTTCTATTGTGCCTCATCTCATCTTAAATATATTAATATACATGTTCAATTTTTCAATTTGCTCAAAATCTCCAAACATTTGTAGCCTCTAGCCTTCAGATGAATGAAGGTGTATATGGACTATACGGTGAGTGATTTGATTGATTTAAGTTATGGAAATGTTACGAAACAAGTTTATTATATTTTTATAAACACACTCACACACACAGTTAAAAAGTTACGGTCAGGGGGTATCAATGCCTTCAGATTATTGGGAATATTGTAACGTTTTCAATTCCATTCTTGTTTGAAGAAGAAGAACTCGTTGGTGGTGGTAATCGAAGCTGATTTGTACAGTTTTTTTTATAAACCTTTTTTATTTATAAAAGAATCGGATTGAGATGAAGATGTAAATGAAAATGTAAATTAAAATATTTCCTTCGTATCGAAAAACCTGAAGTTATATCCTTTGAACATTCCTATCCAAGGGGCACATTTTACTATTGAGTGGAACTGGGAGAGAGGATCTCCTTTATGAATTAAGTATGTGTGTACAAACGCATTTACGAGATTTGGTTATCTTATCACTAAATAAAACATTTTCCCATTAACTGGAATGTAAATAAACGGACCGGGACACATAACCTAATACAAGTTGATTCCTTGGCAAAAAGGCGTAAAATGTGGGAAAAAATCCCAGGATCTTTTTAACACTTTACTGACTTATAATCTCTTGCCTTTAAAAAATGCTTAAATAAATGTGTACTTTTCCTCGAGCTTATAGGTTACATTAACATTTATAGGGAGAGGGAAACCTTCAAACATACAGGAGTTTCTAATGTATTTTATACGTGTCCTCAAGAAGGGTTTAGAGCTACATAAATTTCAGAGAAATCTTCAAGACGACAAACATTCAACATTTCTTCTTTGATAAAAAAAAACTTATTACTCCGTATCAAATTACCTCATAAGTGCATAAACATACACAGAAGACAACATAGGATGTCGTATTAAATATTCAAAATTCAAATGATAAGCACTCCGTTTTCTGTGCCGAAGCCAAAGGCAATGGAGCCTGGAGCCAAGCTAAATGAAATACAAAGTGACAGAAAGATTCCTCCACTTTTCCCGTTCACTCTAGTTTCACAGAATCCTTGAATATTAAATCTGAAATGCTAATAACTTGAAACTTGAAGAAGAAGTTGAGATTTGAGAAGTATTTAGGTTTGAACAAAAAAAATCTCAACTCAAGGGAAACCAATTTAATTCATATATAATGCAGAGAAAGAGTGTATGTATGTACACTTAAATTGGAGTGGGAAACCATCATTATCGTTTCATGCAAACCCGTCAAGTCAAAAAATCCGAGAAGTCGGTGATAAGGAGCATATGTATAAATCCACCGTGACTTCTTAAGTTAAATATTCATTACATTTCTGAGCTTCCCCTTTCCACACTTCAACAGAGTTCGAGTCACAACCCTCGGCTTCTTATCTCAAAATATTGAAATAAAAAAAAACTCGTCAAAATGAAATGTGCAATGAATCTCGTGGAACGAACAAAATATTTAGCTTCTTCTACATTCTACAACAGAGTATTTAACAGTTTCCTAACCAATTGGCTCCAATTCCCCAAGGCTAAACTCATAGGTTAAAGAGAGGAAAAAAATCAATTTAACAAAGGACTTAAATTTTTGCTAAATGAGCCCCTAATTTATTTTCGCGATTGAACTAATAGTCGTAATAATAATGGAGGATTGTGCAAATAATAGGCTGGCAATAATATTTTTAATTTGTTATCATGAGCAGGAATCTGTGCGTGTTGTGCATATGGATATGGGGAGTTAAGTGGAGACAAGTCGAGTCAGTCCGTCTGAAGGAATTAGATTTCATGTATTATTCAACATTGAATCTTTTGACAAAATAGTCAGGCTTCGCGGAGCCCTCAATGAATCCAATTTCTTTAATGGTGTAAAGAATACTGCTTAAATTATTGTAAATCTCAGATTTTAACTCAGCCAAATCAAGCGGAGAAAAATACTTGACATGAAAACCCGAACATAATACACAATATCAAGACATCATGTTTACATTAATTTAGAAAAGCATTTAAAAATATGACACCCCTCTTATTTTTATGTTTTGCATTTTGCATGGATCTGGATATGCTGTTCTATAGTCTAATATCATTGATAAGCCAAAGAGCGAGCAAACGAAAGTGTAAATGTTATTTTATAAGATGGACTTTACTGAACGATAAAGTTCCGTAGAAAAAATCACTTAAACTGTATACTATAAACGAAGCTTCGTGAGAAAATTATCTTGAATTTGTTTAAAACCAACCAAGAGCCAATCAATTAGTTTTATGATTTGTTAAAAACTTTAAAAACAGCTCTTTCTTCGTGTAAAACATGGGGAAAAGGGTTTAAATAGGAATTTACGACTTACAGGAATCGATTACTCACTCAAACATCAAATGGTTTAAAGGGTATCGAATCAGAGATATTATACGAGAGGATCTAGGACAAAAAGAGCCTGTTCTTTTTATTTTAAAATATAATGGATCCAACAAAAAGAGTCCTGTTATTTACTTAACTGATGCAAATAGAGTTTCAAAGCTAGTGTGGAGATGAGATGAGACGTGGGCTTATTTCCAAGTTTAGAATTATTACTAACTTTATATACAAGATCCCGTATATACGGGTCAGCTAAGAGGTCAGGATATTTTATGGGAAAGCTTAATTCAATTCTCTATACATTTGAGTAATCCTTTTCCCATGACTGAGACGACGGACTTTTTGATTCCTCGACTCTTTCAAGTTAGTTTCTCGGAGATTAGAATTTTTGACAGAATTCTACAGCGTCTTCCTCTCTATTTCTTATCTAAAAGTTGCAAAATGCCCCCAAAATCTGATTTTTCACACCCTTGATCTTTCAAGAAACAACCAACAACCCCGTCCCCTTCTCGCCGAGAAGAAACTCAAAATAATGAGTTATAAATTGGCCCCTAAAGTCCTTTTCTAAACGGAGACAGTGATTCCCCACAAATTCCTCGGCTCTAACCTCCTCTGCCCTTTTATGTGGTTTTCCTCACTTTTTCCCATAATTTACTTCAGATTTGCTCTTAAAGTCATCTGAATCGTCGTGGGGGTGTTTGCCACTGCCTCTAATCTAAGAACATGATGAAAACATGCTGAAAAAGATGATGATGATGATAATAGTGATCACACAGAGGACAAACCTCTCTCTCGTCTCAAAATTCTTCTCAAGCCACAAAAAAATGTCATTCTATTGTGAGGAAGTTGACAAAAAGAGGAAATTATGTTTGCCCACGGAGTGACCATCAATTCAGGATTCCCGTAAACAGAGTAAACTCAGTAGTCACATCTTCTTCAACCCTTTCACTGGGATTATTACAGGGAAATTGCGACTGCTTCTTCTCTGTCATGCCGTTTCCACTTCTGCTTCTTTAGCTTTGAGGAAAAAAAATCCGCTGTCTCTATGAGTTAAGTGTTTTTTCGCATGATAATTTGTATCCAAGCTAATCTGGTGAAATTAAGTGGCAGTGGGAAAAAGGCTGGGGTGAGAAGTGTTTTCTGTTTAGAACCTTCTTCATGTTTTTCAGGTTCGGTTGTCGTGGGTTTTGGTGTAATTTTCCAATTTACTCAGACTCACTCATCCCTATAATACAGAGATTTCGTGTGTGTGTGGTGTAAGCGTGCCGAATCTGGTTTTGCTTTCAGCACACAATCCACACTGCTACTGTTACTACCCCTTTTTAGTAGTGATTATATTTTATACGCATCTCTTTATGGGTTTTTAATCAACTTCTCGAATCCATATCATTTATTACACTTTATTCATCCAATCTGAAACAACGAACGACATCGTCTGTATCTGGTTCTGGATGCCATAATTTTCGAGTGAAGTAAATGCAATTAACGGATTCTATAATTTCTATAAAAAACCCCGATGTAAATCTTACTCTTTAAGTAGAAGAGGTGAGAAATGTATTGTAAGAACAGTAGCCATGAGGAAATTTATGAATCTTCGCTGGGGTTGAAGGGCCTTTGATAAATTGATGATGATGATATTAACATTCTCTTCTTATAATGATTATCAGCAGGTGGGAAAGGAGGCTCGGAGATGTTGAATATTCACGGGAATCTGGACACTCCCCCCGGACATCAATCCAAGGTGAGAAATCTTTCTGAACAATTACGTTTTTTTATATTCTCGGAAGTTGTTTCCAACTCGTCTTTGTAATTTACTGGAGCTTCGGATTTCAAAGTCGGTTGGCTCAAGCCGAGAAATAAGTCGGCCACATGCCCGGTTGTTCTGTATTGGATTGATGGAATTATAACTTGTCCAGGGTAGTTATAGGCTGTAGTAATAGAAGATTGATGACGCTGAATAGATTCGTTTTAAACGCTACCCTTTTAACCGTATTTACCACAAATTTACAGTCTTTTCTCCCTAAATAATCCCCCATTGTAAGATTTGATAAACTACAGCCCTGGGGGTTTATTTTAGTAAATACGGTGCCAGTTTACCTGTATGATAGATATCAATCAGGCACCAACAGTACAGCACGATGTACCATGTTCTTAAAATGCAACTAATTTTCACATGTATTCCATCAGTTCAGCTGCACTCCATGATCCCTTTAATAAGCGTCGATTTATAATGTTAAAAAATCCCATTATATGCAAATGAGGATCCCATTTTTTGTGTCAAAATTTTTTCCAAATAAAAACTCTGTTTTCCATCCCATTGGATTTCGGATTAACAATGCAAGAAAGTGAAATAGACGGATGGAACTGAACCCCTATATCCTGACTGAACAATCAGGGAGTTGCATCTGTACAGTATTATTAGTAGTAGGCTTACAACTTACAAATGATCGTGTACGCTTCTACAGGGAACCGTATCCAGTTTATTTATTGGTATAGATTCTGCTATTGGAATCCGCATATACATAAGTAGTAGAGATCAGACATAAGGATGACATAATACCTAAAATAGTATAGAAGAATGGGATTTATATTCAACATTTAGATTGGATTTTATACTTTGGCTAGATTGATGAATTCTCAGCACAGCTGGACATTTGATCAAGGATTTGGGATCCTTTTTGTTTCTTCTGGAGATAAAAAGTCTCGAAGCCTTGTACTCCGAACAAGAGAACTAACCATTTTATAGTTAGTTCCTCGTAATATTATATCTCAAAATTTCATGTTTTATCATTTTGGGAGGACAATTACAGCTTAAAATACAGTGCATTCCTCTCAACAGACTCCCCGCGTATTTTTACCTTTATTCCTATAAAAGTATTTCTATTCTTTAGCTCCGTTTGGAATTCATGTCCATATTATTTTTACTTAAAAAATCACCCATCATTTTTCAATAAGGAATAAAGATCTTTATAATAAAGTAGAGATGGGAGCGGATAAGAGCCATATTCTGTCATTCCATTACCCTATCAAAGAAGTGGTTTATCAGAGACCAGAAGAGCCAGTAGATTTATTCCGGTGACAAGGAGAATTTTGATGAGGATTTATTTACACTCCTTCCTTCTGTATGCAATGAGATTCGACAAGAGAGTCTGTATTTTTTTAAAGAAAAAAAGAATAAAAAATCAGTGAAATATTTTTGCTAGCCTTTTGCAGCCCATAATAGCAAGGGGCTGGAAGCCTTCTGTTTCTTCTTCCACACATTATGATGATAATAATACCCGAAAGTTCTCAGAAGTATCCCTGTATCATCCGACCCCGGCTTTGAATGAGGTTCGTTTTTTGTCAAAAATGACGATACGGATCTATAATAAATGGACTCCTCTCCTGTGGTTTACAGTCAGAGATTAGAGAGACAAATCCAGAACCCACATATCATTTAGTTCTGCTAGATTGGCTCACATCAGACAAAACCAAATCTTGTTAAAACCGTATATATACCAACAACACTCTCTCATTATATAAGGAACAGAGAAGAGGAGAAACTGGCTAATAATATATAAATCTAATCTTTGTATAAGGAATGCGTAATCCGTAATAATAATAATAAAAATAATAATAATAAGGTTGAAAGAGATAGATGCTCTAGGTTGGCCAAAATGGATGTGGATACTCAGGCTGCTAAAATGGGACAATTAGTCTCTTTCAAAAATTTAAAACCCTTGTTTTGAGTCGATTCGTTATCTCTCCTAGACTCTGTCTTTTATATACAAAAAGCGACATTGGCACATCCAGTAGTTGAGTTAGTGAATAGGTTGGATCATAGGTTGGTAGTTCGTAGATGAAGTCAACCATGAGGTTTTTAATACTTGTATTCCCTACTCCTTTTTTAAATAATGAAATCACTATCTGAGACATGGTGACTTCAGGGACTTTTTTAAAAGAAACATCTTGTTGTGATCTTTGCACTAACTCACTAATTTTGTGACACAGGAGACAGGCAGAGGCTCTTCTAAGGATACAGTTTTAGAACTGACTCTCCTGCATACAGGATAATAATAGGAAATAGTATATACCATACGGTATATATGTAATGTATGGTGATTCTGCGGGTTATCATTAGAATTCGTAGGGATATATGTAGATCGGATCCGTCGAGTGGGAAGGTCTACTTTCTGACTGTGACACAGAGTGCACCTGACGATACATTTGTCATATCATATCCAATTCCTCTTTAAAAGTTTAGCAAGTTTTGTAAGTAAAAAAGCCAAAAGTGTCAAGGTACATTACTACAGACTCAAGCACTTGGGTTAGTGATGCCGAATTTTGTCCTTTCGCCCCTTAGAGTTTGATGTTGATATCCAATTATTTTTTACATGCTTCCAATCTCTCACTTTTACTTCCAAAGAAATTCGGCATATGTTCCCTCATTTCGATCTTGGATCCTTTTATTCCTCCCATATTATCATTATTATTATTATACTGGGATTCCGGTGTTCTGAGCCTTGTCTCATCTCACTCTTGACTGTGAATCCGGAATTTCGGAGTTAAATGTTGTATGACTTGGGAAGAAGAAGGATGACAAAAGATGGATAAAATGCCAACAGGGGTGCATGTGGGGTAGGATAGGGGATAATTCACTGTAATTTCTGGAATCTTGACTGCTAATTCCTAGTGTCATTATTTGTATTTGACGTGCCTTTCAATTAGGCAAAGACTAGATATAGATAGTTGATTCTTTTCTACCACGATGGATTAAAAAGCGTTAATCAGAAATACTGAAAAATGTTGCAAATTTCTTCCTTCACCATTTTTTATTTCAATTATTTTCAGATGGTGTTACCCGAAAATATGGCCAGACTCCTGGCGGCTATGCAAGAATCCGTAGCAACTGCTGCCGCAGCGAACAACGCTGATCATTCCACCCAAAGCAGTCAATCCAGCGTAAATTCCAGCCCCAAACTCAATCATCCCTTGAATTTTGCGAATATCAACAGCCTCGTTCAGCAACCCTTGGTCACTTCTGCAGGCTCTCCTGTCCGGTCCCCATCCACGAATGGGAACAATCCTCTGAGCAATCATAATCCAATGGGAATGAACACTCGAGACTCGTCAAGCGGAAATGGTCACATGTTCTCTCATAAGCAGAAGACGAGATCGAATAGTACAGGTTAGTTTGGAGTTTATTAAAATTTACCTAACTTTGTACACACAAAAACTCGATACGTTTTTGCCGATTTCGGGGTAAAAACCTTTAAGTATACGTTTTGGAAGTTTGCATTCACAAGTAAAAACCCCAAAGCTCTTTAAAATCATGTTTTTCCAATTTAGTCATAAATACCAGGCGTTGACAGATAGTGGGTAAAGGCTATTATTATTCTCAATCCTTCCTCCTTCCATAAATTTCTTCGTCTTTTTGTGGGAAATCCCATAAAACGGACCTACTGTAAAGGCAGAATGGACTCAACACATCATGATTCCTCTGTTAAAACCGGATCAATTGATCCCTTTATAAAGAATTATGAAGTTTTACCCTTTTTCAGATAAAAGTTCTTAATAATATTGTTCCTTCTAATATTGCCATTTATTACCTGTTATATACAGTAGGAAGGAAACCCTTTTAGATGTGAAAAATTCAATATGAAATAAGTAACCCTATTTTATACTTTTTTTTTTTAATTTTAAGCCAGAAATATATTAGCACTTCTAACCCATTGAATTCAATCCTATTTAGTAAGTTCATATTATTTTGATTTAAAGTCCTTTTAATAACACTTCGTATCAAAAATCCCGAGTTTCGAGATCAATCCAGCCTCACAATGTCCCAAGCCTTAGTCTGGAAGTAGACGTATCCAATGTCCCATGTCCGCTCGCCCTTCACCCTTTCCATTGTTGATTACAAATGTCCCATATAGTATAATAAATTCGTTTTTTATGCCAGACAGTAATATAGAGGGGCTTGGTCGCTTTTTATATCAAAAATAGCAAAGGTACCGTTTTGTATTTTCCTGTTTTTTTTTTTATTTACACAAGGATAAGATGGGAATTGGAACCCTTTCGGATATTGGGTTCCGTTCTTTCTCAGAGCAGAGTGTGAGACACTTCATAATTCCATATTATATCCCTTCCGTACCAAGGCATTCTTTTTTAAATGATCTATGAAACAGGCGATTTCAAAGTTTTTTTCATTACATTATTTCATATCCCAAGGAACTATTATTCCAATTTGATATAAAAAACAACATACACAACCCTTTCCCAAAAATGATTCTTCACAATCTCTCTCCTTTATTTGTACAAATGGATTTTCCTCCAGAGTCCTGGAGATTTTTATTTTGTTAGGCCATTTCCTCATGTAATTTACTCCATTT
The DNA here is from genome assembly GCA_906901685.1 of Desoria tigrina. Classification (NCBI taxonomy): domain Eukaryota; kingdom Metazoa; phylum Arthropoda; class Collembola; order Entomobryomorpha; family Isotomidae; genus Desoria; species Desoria tigrina. The sequence continues at coordinate 859,474 of CAJQTU010000010.1, read as the reverse complement.
AATTCACACATGGTTATTTTTATACTGTCCCATAATCTCCTGTGAATTTTCCCATACTCGTAGCTAGGCACACACACGGCAGAGAGATTTTCTTATCCTTAGAAAAGTAACGTTTCATCACAAGATGGTTTACCTTCGATTTTTAAGAATAGCTCAAGTCTGAGAGAGTGTCGAAGGATAAAAAGCTTCAATCACGGATTTCCCTTGCCCTTAAACTTAAACTTCAATCTGTTTTTATTACAAGGAGGCAGCTGTCTTCTCTTTAAATATTTACCCCAGAAACTTAATTCCTTTTCGTTAATAATAAAGAATTTCAAAGGGTTAAACCCTTTGGAAATTGATGTTTTAACAAAGATTCCAAGTCAAGATGTTTCTTTGATTTTAAAATCCTGTTTCAAATCAAAATTTTGATTTTTTTTTATACTAGCTCATTGTTCTTATTCCCCTACATCAATATGCTCGTGTCTGTAGTAGAGTCTCCGTTTTGGCCTGTTCAACCCTTTTGTATTTGTTGATTTTCTTAAAATCGAAAGCGGAATAGTCGAGAAAACAATGCTTTTGTGTTTATTATGGTCTGGTTCGATGGGAGATTGACGTTAGACAGGGAAATGATTGATGATCGGTTGGGTAAAGGAGTTGAGCTAAGGAATCCCTATGGCGCAAAGTAATAAGAAGGAGTTACAGCCTTGCGGTTAAAATTCCGAACACTTTTTGTCTACTTCTTGAGTGTCTTGAAGTACGTAGTTGCTTACTGTAGTTGTAGAAGGATGTGATGTTCAGAAAAAACGTAGATTTGGAAAACTAGAAATCGGTTGTAAAAAATAAAGATTAACCGGATTTAGATGCAATAACGAGAAAGGATACGGATGTTTGAGTATTATATATGTTTATTGTAATCTTTCTGCCCTTTGAAAATGAAAAACCGAGGTGTTTGTAATTGAGACTAATCAATCGAAGTGTAAACAAGTAGGTATTGATAGGGTGTTGCATAAGGGCCCCTTGAACACATTCATTACATGCATACAAAAACCCGTAAATCCCAAAAAATCTGAATGTTAAAATCCCTTCCCCTGTTATGTCCAATTCAAACAAAAATAGGGAAAAAACACCGGAAAGTATTTCCCGTACATGAGTGCATAGGGATAGATTAGATTAAGTCCTACTAAATCCTATTCAAGCCCTTAGAGTTAAATAGGGATGACTGATTGTTAAAGAAAAAAAAATCCCTTGTGTGTAAATAAGTTTACTTCAGTTGGACACTTTTGTGAGGGTTTTTTAGGGTTGAATAAAAAATATCATTCTGTATATGGAAATTAAAGGGAATATTATTATATATCGAAGTTTTGGAGTAATTGTAAGTTACTCAATGAAGGACTATGTTATGCGGTAATGGCAATTGGGTGAAATGGGACTGGTTTGTCAAAATATTACCGTTTGGTTTGCATCATTTAGATTTAGAGTCTGTTGAACACGAAAGGGTAATATTATTAGGAAAGCCTATTTTTCAAAACTTTTATGCACAAAAGTACAACTTGGTATATTTTGTTATTTTTACTAATTGAATGAAGGGATTTCATGATAATTATGAAAATGTTACAGGTCGGGGACTAGCATCATTTCCAGTAATCCGGGAAGGGCTCCTCGGGAAAGGTACCGGGCCCGTCGATTACACTCGTTACGTCCGTCGTTTTGGAAATTCCATGGAATGTGGTTACCAACAATGTCGAGAACTTAACTACAGAGAACATTTCCATTGCCAAGAATGCAGTGATGGGTCCCGTGTCTTTGTCAAGAAGGAAGAGATGATTCGACATTTCAAATGGCACAAGAAAAGGGACGAGAGTCTTCAGCATGGTTTCATGAGGTTTGTAAAAAATATAATCTGAAAATATGGAATTTTATTACAAAACATCATTTATGCGAAACAAAAGCTTCGTGATTTTTAGTCATATATCAGATGGAATTTGCCAACAATAATGTCATTTTCATACTCGGTCATTTTTTTTTTTAAAGATACTCGCCTATGGATGATTGCTCAGACAAATTCGCTAATTGCTCACACAACAGGAAGCAAACGCATTACCACTGTCTTAAGGTAAGGACAAAAAACAGTTCCTTTATTTTGTTAGCTAGTAATGGGCATTCAACATTCGTGCTTTTATCGTTTTGGTGGCCAGTGTCTTTGTTTCTCAAGGGAAGGGCGTTTACAAGAAGGTGTGACAAATTGTCATTACCACTCAATTTAACCTAAATTATCAGAAATGTCACAGTCTATAAGTAGGCCTCAATTAGCATTCATACTAAACACGGTAAACATTTATAATCAGGCACTGAATCAATTTCCTATACTATGGAGCGGCCTACCTAGGTACTCCTCGGCAGAAAATTAATTTTATTGTGCAGAAATAAAATCGTATTAAAACCATCGACTTCCATAAGAATTTATGCTCCTTTTATGCTGATTTCCAACTGATTTATGACTGAAATTATCAAATTACTCAACATTTATCAAAATGTAAGGATTTTTGATAATATGATTCATAGACGAGATCCTTGTCGATCGATACTTAGACATCTCATGATTTATAGATTCCAATTAATTGTTGAGACAGAGCGTTGTAAATTGTGAGCTGAATTTTGTACTTACGTTGATCTATATCTTGAAGGTTTAATAAACAAGAAAATCCTGTCAGTAAAGCAGGTGGACATGATTAGAAGTTGCATGAATTAGTAGTTTTTCACTACTGCTGAAGGTCCTCGCAACCTAAAAGCTTTTTGCACAACAGTTCTTCGCGTATCATCAAATGCTTCTTGTTTTGTGGTCAAACTTCTAATTTTTTAAATGTTTTTTACGAACTTTCAGGAGAGTTGTGAAAAGGTATACATTAGCACATCCGACGTCCAAATGCATGCCAATTACCACCGGAAGGATTCCGCAATCATTCAAGAGGGGTTTCAGAGATTCAGGGCAGCTGAAGACTGTGGCACTGACCACTGTTCCTTCAGACATCAGAAAACGACACATTTCCATTGCAGACGACCAACATGCTCGTTCACTTTCAAAAATAAAGCTGATATGGGTAAGCAAGGAGTGAACTTTCTACCTAAAAGATATTTAAAATATCATTGCTTTTCAACCCTTAGTAATAAAATGCTAATTTATTTCGGTGTAGAAAAACACAAGTCATATCATTTCAAAGATGAGCAACTGAACAAAGATGGCTTTAAAAAATTCATGAAACATGAAGAATGTCAGTACCCAAACTGCCGTTTCTCCCGTGTTTGCAATCACATACATTGTATACGAGAAGGGTGCAACTATGTGCTTCATTCCAGTGGCCAGCTTTACTCCCACAAGGTAATCATTACGGCAGTCATCATGTCCCATATAAACTTGTCAATGTATATGAGTTTAAGGGCAATCATTCAAACGATAATGTTCCATTATTTTAGCGGAAGCACGAAAGACGAGATGCGGAACTAGCTTATCGGAAATATAAGTTAGCCCAAAGCCTCATGAAAGGGAACTTCGGATCGGATCTAAGTGCCTTCAACTTCAATGACTCGTTATTAGCAAATAAATCGGAGGAGGAAAACAGTCGGTCGTCCCTTAACGATGGAATGGACATGGAATCCGAGGATATTGCAAAGAAATTCATCCAGATGTGCAATTGTGATGTCACTCAACAAGAACATTTTCACTGCAAAGTCGACAGTTGTCTCAATGCATTGCTCGGGTAAGAATGGAGCTTAAGACATTAGTGTATGACTAATGTCACACCAGTTTATTATGTTTAAGACTTGCTGAGCTTCAAGAAAGGATTATAATGGCTGTTTTTATAATGTGCATACAGATCTATGGAAGTTGCAGCTGAACACAGTAAAAATCATGAGTTGGAAGATAAGATTTCTTCATTAGCATACTTCACCGTCGACCCAGCCAACTTTGATGCTCAGGATTCTACAATCCCCTGTATCTCTGCTAAATGTCCTTATCAGACGAGAGAGAAACATTTTCATTGCTTATGGGTACGCATGTTTGATAAGTAAATTATCTGTAGTGACAGGGTGAAATAATGACAGAGAAAGTCAGGGATTGAAAATTAATCCTACTATGCAAATTGTTTAGGATGGATGCAGTGAAATCATTTTGGCAACCGATGATCCTTTCAAGCGGTTAGAACACTTCCGAGCTCACCAGGACACTCAGAAATTAGAGATTGGAGATAAAGAAGCGGAAGCCTTAGATGGATTTTTCCGCCGAAAACGGGGCCGTCCACCAAAGAATCGACACATCGAGGTTTCGTCCGGGGGAAACGATGCAATTTATACCAGTTTTAAGTTACCAAAACCTAGTATTCCTGGACTCGGTGGGGATGGAACGGATGCATCGGATTCTGATTCAAAAGTAAGGACTCTTGCTCATGAACCATTGATTTTTGAATTCGCATTCCTTATGTAATTATAATTAAATTTGAATTTCTTTAGGATCCCATCGGTTTTGTATCTTATCCTGAAGGAGCGACTTGCCCCGACTCTTCGTGCCCATATCACCAGTCTACTTCCGTCTGTCATTACCATTGCGGTCACCCCCGGTGTCATTTCTCCGTCTCAGACGTTCATAAACTTTCGAATCATTTAAGGGAGTTTCACACTAGCTGTGATGTCCTGGAAGGATATGAATATTTTGATCACAATTCCAATTGCCGAATGGGCAAATGTGAATTTAATGGAAGCTCGGATCACTTCCATTGTACCCGAGACAACTTTACATGCTCGAAACATCTTGACATGGTGTCCCATGAAACCGAATGCCATGAAGGGAGGTCAATATCTAGTAGTGATGATGAGAGTGAATCAAAACGACCAGGTGCTCAAGGTAATTACAAATTACAACATTTTTGAGAGAAAGTTCCCCAATAGCGATCTTGTAACACATAAATAAAAATTTGTTCTAGTAGTAAAAGCCAGTGGTACGTTTTACCCAACGTATTCTTTGGACAAGGCCAAAATCAATGTAAATGGCAATAACCCAATGGACTTGTCCAGTCCCAATGGGATTTCAGACTCTGCTGGTAAGTTTAATTTTATTTAACCCCCTTTCATTTTGGAATTAAACCGGTAATTAATAAAGGATTCATTCGATAGAGTCAAAATCCATCACCGACCACTCACTGAGCCGAATACTTCAAATCCCCGTGTCGGATAATGGCGAAACGCAGTATGGACCTGACATTGCATGTGGCCGTCCGTTTTGCAAGTTGAAGAGAAAGCATCATTTTCATTGCCACATTTGCAATCAGGTATACGAACCAAAGATCTTTGCTGTCATTTTAAGTGTTTCATATCTAAACTAGGTGCAAACTAACGCTAATGGATTGTAATATCTAGGCCTTCTCCGAACTTGAAAAACTTCGACCCCACGTTCTGAAGCACAGCAACGTTTCTCCGGTGAAAGCAGTAGACTCCGATCAATCGACCGACGAAGAATCGATAAAAAATGAAATCGAAGATAATCATATGCAAGAGAATTCGAAAAGAAATGACGATACATTCCCAAAATTCGATGTGGGATTAAATATTCCATCCAGTCCGTTTCCTCCTACGTCCCTCTCCAGTTTTCTGGGCTATCCAGGCTCTCACTCACCGTACTTATTTTTACAACAAAATCAACTGCAATCCCTGTACGCTGGTATGATGTTTGGTGGAAATCCTGGCGTTTTCCCTCATGGCGGTGTCTTATCGTCACCATCAATTCCAGTACCTCCCCAATCCCCGCAGTTAGGAGTGTCTGGAGCTCCAGCAATACTCCCTGTAAGTGACCCCATTGCAATTGCCAACAGTCCAATGCAGTTGTGCCAAGGAATGAAGCGGCCGACAAGTGCATCTCCATCATCCCCATCCTCACCTTCTGAAGCGAAGAAAGCTCGGATGCAAATGCGGATTCTGAAGGACGAGCCCGTGCCAGAAGGTTACATCCGCTTTAGGTTCAATGAGGATTGTGCCTACATTCATTGCGGATATCGAGAACATCAGACGCACTTCCATTGTACAAGAGAAGATTGCGGTTACAGCTTCTGTGACAAGACTAGATTTGTCCAACACACCGCAAGACATGAACGTCTTGACACCCTCATGGGAGGTGATTTTAAACAATTCCGAGCCAATGTTTCCTGTGGACGGCCTGACTGTTCGTATAAAACCCCTCCTGGTAAATCCCATAAACTTTATTGCTTGAAATAGTTCCAAGAGGTTCTTATTTAGTATGTTTGACTAATAAAAAAAATACTATAGGTGCGACACAAGCTCAGAACAAAGCCTCACATTTCCATTGTTCCAAATGCGAGTTCGTCTGCACGGATACCAATAAAGTGGTTGCTCACCGACGACAGCATCAAAAGTTGGATTCAATTATGGCTGCTGGCTTCGAAAAGTTTACTCCATCTCAGCATTGCCAAGTATGTACAACTTTATAAAAATCATTACCTCAACCATCATTTAAAAAAAATCAATATCTAAAATTGATTAATTTTGCAATTTTCAGATCGAGGGTTGCATCCATAGTCAGAAGCAGACTCACTATCATTGCCTTAAGTGTGGCTATGCCGTCTTAGGATTGTCTCAAATGTCTGCTCACAAATATCGGCACGTCGACTAAATAATATAACACTGCTTTACAAGCAGCTTTTGAATTGCAGTACTCCAGCTACTCTCCCTTGAAACTTTTAGGCATTCAAACAAGTCTTGTATATTATAGTAGCAATGACCTATGCAAAGGTGCCTTAATAATTAATATAATTGTACTGAATATCGGGGAGTAATTCTACGGTATTTTTTGTTCGATCATGCCAACGGAATGTTTAAAATACACGTGAATATCGTTTATTACGAGTATCATACTATTTAGCAGCAAAGGGATCAATTGAGGTGCCATTATTATTGATATAAATAATTTTACTATGTTATAAATATATATTATTATTGTGTTCAAGTATTATTGTACAATTGTACATATTAAATTATTATTTTTAATTGGAGAATTAGTAATATCAATGTTTTAGCGACCAAGATTATCATCTGTATCCAATACGAAACCTATTGAAGATTCATACTGAAATAGTTCTGATTAGTTTCCAAAGCCAAGGGCTCTAAGAATACAGAATACAGTGTTATATAGGTTGTAGTTGTTGTAGGTAGAGGTAGGGCAATTCGTACCAAACATTTTCTACCCCTTTTCTTAAAGACAAGATTAGTTCTTGTATATAATGATCAGTTTGAAATGAAATTAAATCCAACAGCTGCTAGTCATACAATAAAAACGATTTACCAGGCAAGGAAATACCGGCCAAACCATTTATGGATGGCATTTTAATTGGAGTTTATAAGCTTTATCAACCTAAAGACAGAACTCAACAATAGTTACGCTCGGAATACTCGGAAATGAAGCAACAGGAAAGGCAAATAGCTATAAAAATGACAGTTTTTAAATATACCGATTTGATAGTGATATGTGCCATACAGCTTTACACACTTTACAGGTTCATCAAATTTACAAACTCCAATGATGAAGGCTATACAGTAGAATAACTACGATGTAATTATGAAATTTATGATCGCAAGTTTTGTAGTTTTACTTGTTTTATAAAACAAGTTTAGATGTTATTTGACGTAAATTAGTATTTTTATTGATTTATTTACGGAATTCAATATTTTAAACCGTTTAGTTTTACTTTATAAATAGATTGTGGAAGTAGCTTTAAATAATCTCATTTCGATAGTGTCTTTATCTATTTATTGCTGACTGTTACATGAATATATTATACCATAGGAATAGTAATTGTGTTAATTTCTCCGTAGGACATTTATAAATTATCAGCTTACGTACACTTTAATAGAATATTGAATATATATATATACTTTATTTTAAATTGCAGTGTGTATACGTTATAGGTTAACATTTAGGATATGGACGGTAAGAAAAGTTTGTGATTAAGCCTTAATAAATAATATTTAATAAAAGCTCGAATTATTTATGCAAATCATTAGAAACTTGATGTCATGTCGGTTTACAATATTCATACCATTTTTATTCTGTATTTAGACCCTAGAAACTACTAGTATATTTTAGCAGAGGTCTTTCATGAAGACCTACTTTGGATGATTTATTATAGTGATCATTTTATTCATGAGAGAAGGCTAATTTTTAACACCCTGCGAAAGGAGGATGACAAGAGTTACCTGCTCCCCCGGGGGAACTCGGGTCTTGAGGGTCCTTGGAAAATGAACTGTGGATCTTATCCCTAGAATCAAAACGACAATCATTATGCCTTAAAATTACAACTACTCGCACTTTTCTATCATGAATTGCTAATCTAGTCTGACTCTTGCAAGATTCTGGTTTATTGTAAGTGATAGTGTCAAAGCCTCAACTTCTAAATGAACATCCTCAAACATGATAACAGTCATTAAGAAATATCCTTTATTCATTCTTACGATGTTGTTACATTTTCAAGCTTGAATGGTTATGTTTGCTTAACTGCCAAACAATAGTATCGTTTAATGTGAATTAAAAAAATTAAATGGATGATTTGGTTTTCTTGGACGCAATTTTACATCAAATCCAGGATAGAAATTCTGAGGTGCATCATAATTAGTATCCAAAAGCGGTGGACTATTGGAGTCTTGAGACATCTCATCCCCATATTGGACGCTGAGACCATCGGCGGAATAACCCGGGTTCGACCCCGTGCTCCAAACATCATTAGAACCAGAATTAAGACTTCGAGACATTCCTTTTCCAAAATATTTTTCAGTCGTTACAACAGAAGGTCGATCCTGATAATTGAATTCGTCAACCTTACTAAGCTCATGATTGGATGAAATCGTAGTTTGAGGTAAGTTAAATTCGAAAAAATCTTCTGAGGGTAATGTAGTTTGGGGTAAAAGACTGTCGAAAAACTTAGTATCAGAATCAGATGTAGTCTGCGGCAATCCATATTCATAAAAACCCATATCCGGTTCACTTGTACCAGAATTTCTATTTCTTTCGGTTGTAACAGGTATTGGCAAATCGTAGTAAATGAACTCGGGTTCTTCAATCTCTGCAGCAATTGTTGTGGTTTGGAGTAAAGACGCCGGAGATGAAATCCCCATTGAAGCGTTTGGCGCTGCCGTTGTCGAAGACCCGTTGGGCAGTAATGGATTCATTGTTGTTGATAATGAGGCATTCGTGGGCATTGTTGTAGTCTCGTTCAGAACTGAATGAGGAGTGGTACTCGAGACATTAGGCAAGGCCGTGGTGGAATGGTTGAGCAACGACGACGGAGTTGTAGGCGACAGTGAAGCGTTTGGCGCTGCCGTTGTCGAAGACTCGTTGGGCAGTAATGGATTCATTGTTGTTGATAATGAGGCATTCGTGGGCATTGTTGTAGTCTCGTTCAGAACTGAATGAGGAGTGGTACTGGAGACATTAGGCAAGGCCGAAGTGGAATGGTTGAGCAACGACGACTGTGTTGTAGACGACAGTGAAGCGTTTGGCGCTGCCGTTGTCGAAGACCCGTTGGGCAGTAATGGATTCATTGTTGTTGATAATGAGGCATTCGTGGGCATTGTTGTAGTCTCTTTCAGAACTGAATGAGGAGTGGTACTCGAGACATTAGGCAAGGCCGTGGTGGAATGGTTGAGCAACGACGATGGAGTTGTAGACGACAGTGAAGCGTTTGGCGCTGCCGTTGTCGAAGAGCCGTTGGGCAGTAATGGATTCATTGTTGTTGATAATGAGGCATTCGTGAGCATTGTTGTAGTCTCGTTCAGAACTGAATGAGGAGTGGTACTCGAGACATTAGGCAAGGCCGTGGTGGAATGGTTGAGCAACGACGATGGAGTTGTAGACGACAGTGAAGCGTTTGGCGCTGCCGTTGTCGAAGAGCCGTTGGGTAGTAATGGATTCATTGTTGTTGATAATGAGGCATTCGTGAGCATTGTTGTAGTCTCGTTCAGAACTGAATGAGGAGTGGTACTCGAGACATTAGGCAAGGCCGTGGTGGAATGGTTGAGCAACGACGATGGAGTTGTAGACGACAGTGAAGCGTTTGGCGCTGCCGTTGTCGAAGAGCCGTTGGGTAGTAATGGATTCATTGTTGTTGATAATGAGGCATTCGTGAGCATTGTTGTAGTCTCGTTCAGAACTGAATGAGGAGTGGTACTCGAGACATTAGGCAAGGCCGTGGTGGAATGGTTGAGCAACGACGATGGAGTTGTAGACGACAGTGAAGCGTTTGGCGCTGCCGTTGTCGAAGAGCCGTTGGGCAGTAATGGATTCATTGTTGTTGATAATGAGGCATTCGTGAGCATTGTTGTAGTCTCGTTCAGAACTGAATGAGGAGTGGTACTCGAGACATTAGGCAAGGCCGTGGTGGAATGGTTGAGCAACGACGATGGAGTTGTAGACGACAGTGAAGCGTTTGGCGCTGCCGTTGTCGAAGAGCCGTTGGGTAGTAATGGATTCATTGTTGTTGATAATGAGGCATTCGTGAGCATTGTTGTAGTCTCGTTCAGAACTGAATGAGGAGTGGTACTCGAGACATTAGGCAAGGCCGTGGTGGAATGGTTGAGCAACGACGATGGAGTTGTAGACGACAGTGAAGCGTTTGGCGCTGCCGTTGTCGAAGAGCCGTTGGGTAGTAATGGATTCATTGTTGTTGATAATGAGGCATTCGTGAGCATTGTTGTAGTCTCGTTCAGAACTGAATGAGGAGTGGTACTCGAGACATTAGGCAAGGCCGTGGTGGAATGGTTGAGCAACGACGATGGAGTTGTAGACGACAGTGAAGCGTTTGGCGCTGCCGTTGTCGAAGAGCCGTTGGGTAGTAATGGATTCATTGTTGTTGATAATGAGGCATTCGTAGGCATTGTTGTAGTCTCGTTCAGAACTGAATGAGGAGTGGTACTCGAGACATTAGGCAAGGCCGTGGTGGAATGGTTGAGCAACGACGATGGAGTTGTAGACGACAGTGAAGCGTTTGGCGCTGCCGTTGTCGAAGAGCCGTTGGGCAGTATTGGACTCATTGTTGTTGATAATGAGGCATTCGTGGGCATTGTTGTAGTCTCGTTCAGAACTGAATGAGGAGTGGTACTCGAGACATTAGGCAAGGCCGTGGTGGAATGGTTGAGCAACGACGATGGAGTTGTAGACGACAGTGAAGCGTTTGGCGCTGCCGTTGTCGAAGAGCCGTTGGGTAGTAATGGATTCATTGTTGTTGATAATGAGGCATTCGTGGGCATTGTTGTAGTCTCGTTCAGAACTGAATGAGGAGTGGTACTCGAGACATTAGGCAAGGCCGTGGTGGAATGGTTGAGCAACGACGATGGAGTTGTAGACGACAGTGAAGCGTTTGGCGCTGCCGTTGTCGAAGAGCCGTTGGGCAGTATTGGACTCATTGTTGTTGATAATGAGGCATTCGTGGGCATTGTTGTAGTCTCGTTCAGAACTGAATGAGGAGTGGTACTCGAGACATTAGGCAAGGCCGTGGTGGAATGGTTGAGCAACGACGATGGAGTTGTAGACGACAGTAAAGCGTTTGGCGCTGCCGTTGTCGAAGAGCCGTTGGGCAGTATTGGACTCATTGTTGTTGATAATGAGGCATTCGTGGGCATTGTTGTAGTCTCGTTCAGAACTGAATGAGGAGTGGTACTCGAGACATTAGGCAAGGCCGTGGTGGAATGGTTGAGCAACGACGATGGAGTTGTAGACGACAGTGAAGCGTTTGGCGCTGCCGTTGTCGAAGAGCCGTTGGGCAGTATTGGACTCATTGTTGTTGATAATGAGGCATTCGTGGGCATTGTTGTAGTCTCTTTCAGAACTGAATGAGGAGTGGTACTCGAGACATTAGGCAAGGCCGTGGTGGAATGGTTGAGCAACGACGATGGAGTTGTAGACGACAGTGAAGCGTTTGGCGCTGCCGTTGTCGAAGAGCCGTTGGGCAGTATTGGACTCATTGTTGTTGATAATGAGGCATTCGTGGGCATTGTTGTAGTCTCGTTCAGAACTGAATGAGGAGTGGTACTCGAGACATTAGGCAAGGCCGTGGTGGAATGGTTGAGCAACGACGATGGAGTTGTAGACGACAGTGAAGCGTTTGGCGCTGCCGTTGTCGAAGAGCCGTTGGGCAGTATTGGACTCATTGTTGTTGATAATGAGGCATTCGTGGGCATTGTTGTAGTCTCTTTCAGAACTGAATGAGGAGTGGTACTCGAGACATTAGGCAAGGCCGTGGTGGAATGGTTGAGCAACGACGATGGAGTTGTAGACGACAGTGAAGCGTTTGGCGCTGCCGTTGTCGAAGACCCGTTGGGCAGTAATGGATTCATTGTTGTTGATAATGAGGCATTCGTGAGCATTGTTGTAGTCTCGTTCAGAACTGAATGAGGAGTGGTACTCGAGACATTAGGCAAGGCCGTGGTGGAATGGTTGAGCAACGACGATGGAGTTGTAGACGACAGTGAAGCGTTTGGCGCTGCAGTTGTCGAAGAGCCGTTGGGCAGTATTGGACTCATTGTTGTTGATAATGAGGCATTCGTGGGCATTGTTGTAGTCTCTTTCAGAACTGAATGAGGAGTGGTACTCGAGACATTAGGCAAGGCCGTGGTGGAATGGTTGAGCAACGACGATGGAGTTGTAGACGACAGTGAAGCGTTTGGTGCTGCCGTTGTCGAAGAGCCGTTGGGCAGTAATGGATTCATTGTTGTTGATAATGAGGCATTCGTGAGCATTGTTGTAGTCTCGTTCAGAACTGAATGAGGAGTGGTACTCGAGACATTAGGCAAGGCCGTGGTGGAATGGTTGAGCAACGACGATGGAGTTGTAGACGACAGTGAAGCGTTTGGCGCTGCCGTTGTCGAAGAGCCGTTGGGTAGTAATGGATTCATTGTTGTTGATAATGAGGCATTCGTGGGCATTGTTGTAGTCTCGTTCAGAACTGAATGAGGAGTGGTACTCGAGACATTAGGCAAGGCCGTGGTGGAATGGTTGAGCAACGACGATGGAGTTGTAGACGACAGTGAAGCGTTTGGCGCTGCCGTTGTCGAAGAGCCGTTGGGTAGTAATGGACTCATTGTTGTTGATAATGAGGCATTCGTGGGCATTGTTGTAGTCTCGTTCAGAACTGAATGAGGAGTGGTACTCGAGACATTAGGCAAGGCCGTGGTGGAATGGTTGAGCAACGACGATGGAGTTGTAGACGACAGTGAAGCGTTTGGCGCTGCCGTTGTCGAAGAGCCGTTGGGTAGTAATGGATTCATTGTTGTTGATAATGAGGCATTCGTGGGCATTGTTGTAGTCTCTTTCAGAACTGAATGAGGAGTGGTACTCGAGACATTAGGCAAGGCCGTGGTGGAATGGTTGAGCAACGACGATGGAGTTGTAGACGACAGTGAAGCGTTTGGCGCTGCCGTTGTCGAAGAGCCGTTGGGTAGTAATGGATTCATTGTTGTTGATAATGAGGCATTCGTGGGCATTGTTGTAGTCTCTTTCAGAACTGAATGAGGAGTGGTACTCGAGACATTAGGCAAGGCCGTGGTGGAATGGTTGAGCAACGACGATGGAGTTGTAGACGACAGTGAAGCGTTTGGCGCTGCCGTTGTCGAAGAGCCGTTGGGCAGTAATGGATTCATTGTTGTTGATAATGAGGCATTCGTGAGCATTGTTGTAGTCTCGTTCAGAACTGAATGAGGAGTGGTACTCGAGACATTAGGCAAGGCCGTGGTGGAATGGTTGAGCAACGACGATGGAGTTGTAGACGACAGTGAAGCGTTTGGCGCTGCCGTTGTCGAAGAGCCGTTGGGCAGTATTGGACTCATTGTTGTTGATAATGAGGCATTCGTGGGCATTGTTGTAGTCTCTTTCAGAACTGAATGAGGAGTGGTACTCGAGACATTAGGCAAGGCCGTGGTGGAATGGTTGAGCAACGACGATGGAGTTGTAGACGACAGTGAAGCGTTTGGCGCTGCCGTTGTCGAAGACCCGTTGGGCAGTAATGGATTCATTGTTGTTGATAATGAGGCATTCGTGAGCATTGTTGTAGTCTCGTTCAGAACTGAATGAGGAGTGGTACTCGAGACATTAGGCAAGGCCGTGGTGGAATGGTTGAGCAACGACGATGGAGTTGTAGACGACAGTGAAGCGTTTGGCGCTGCAGTTGTCGAAGAGCCGTTGGGCAGTATTGGACTCATTGTTGTTGATAATGAGGCATTCGTGGGCATTGTTGTAGTCTCTTTCAGAACTGAATGAGGAGTGGTACTCGAGACATTAGGCAAGGCCGTGGTGGAATGGTTGAGCAACGACGATGGAGTTGTAGACGACAGTGAAGCGTTTGGTGCTGCCGTTGTCGAAGAGCCGTTGGGCAGTAATGGATTCATTGTTGTTGATAATGAGGCATTCGTGAGCATTGTTGTAGTCTCGTTCAGAACTGAATGAGGAGTGGTACTCGAGACATTAGGCAAGGCCGTGGTGGAATGGTTGAGCAACGACGATGGAGTTGTAGACGACAGTGAAGCGTTTGGCGCTGCCGTTGTCGAAGAGCCGTTGGGTAGTAATGGATTCATTGTTGTTGATAATGAGGCATTCGTGGGCATTGTTGTAGTCTCGTTCAGAACTGAATGAGGAGTGGTACTCGAGACATTAGGCAAGGCCGTGGTGGAATGGTTGAGCAACGACGATGGAGTTGTAGACGACAGTGAAGCGTTTGGCGCTGCCGTTGTCGAAGAGCCGTTGGGTAGTAATGGACTCATTGTTGTTGATAATGAGGCATTCGTGGGCATTGTTGTAGTCTCGTTCAGAACTGAATGAGGAGTGGTACTCGAGACATTAGGCAAGGCCGTGGTGGAATGGTTGAGCAACGACGATGGAGTTGTAGACGACAGTGAAGCGTTTGGCGCTGCCGTTGTCGAAGAGCCGTTGGGTAGTAATGGATTCATTGTTGTTGATAATGAGGCATTCGTGGGCATTGTTGTAGTCTCGTTCAGAACTGAATGAGGAGTGGTACTCGAGACATTAGGCAAGGCCGTGGTGGAATGGTTGAGCAACGACGATGGAGTTGTAGACGACAGTGAAGCGTTTGGCGCTGCCGTTGTCGAAGAGCCGTTGGGCAGTATTGGACTCATTGTTGTTGATAATGAGGCATTCGTGGGCATTGTTGTAGTCTCGTTCAGAACTGAATGAGGAGTGGTACTCGAGACATTAGGCAAGGCCGTGGTGGAATGGTTGAGCAACGACGATGGAGTTGTAGACGACAGTGAAGCGTTTGGCGCTGCCGTTGTCGAAGAGCCGTTGGGCAGTATTGGACTCATTGTTGTTGATAATGAGGCATTCGTGGGCATTGTTGTAGTCTCGTTCAGAACTGAATGAGGAGTGGTACTCGAGACATTAGGCAAGGCCGTGGTGGAATGGTTGAGCAACGACGATGGAGTTGTAGACGACAGTGAAGCGTTTGGCGCTGCCGTTGTCGAAGAGCCGTTGGGCAGTATTGGACTCATTGTTGTTGATAATGAGGCATTCGTGGGCATTGTTGTAGTCTCTTTCAGAACTGAATGAGGAGTGGTACTCGAGACATTAGGCAAGGCCGTGGTGGAATGGTTGAGCAACGACGATGGAGTTGTAGACGACAGTGAAGCGTTTGGCGCTGCCGTTGTCGAAGAGCCGTTGGGCAGTATTGGACTCATTGTTGTTGATAATGAGGCATTCGTGGGCATTGTTGTAGTCTCTTTCAGAACTGAATGAGGAGTGGTACTCGAGACATTAGGCAAGGCCGTGGTGGAATGGTTGAGCAACGACGATGGAGTTGTAGACGACAGTGAAGCGTTTGGCGCTGCCGTTGTCGAAGACCCGTTGGGCAGTAATGGATTCATTGTTGTTGATAATGAGGCATTCGTGAGCATTGTTGTAGTCTCGTTCAGAACTGAATGAGGAGTGGTACTCGAGACATTAGGCAAGGCCGTGGTGGAATGGTTGAGCAACGACGATGGAGTTGTAGACGACAGTGAAGCGTTTGGCGCTGCAGTTGTCGAAGAGCCGTTGGGCAGTATTGGACTCATTGTTGTTGATAATGAGGCATTCGTGGGCATTGTTGTAGTCTCTTTCAGAACTGAATGAGGAGTGGTACTCGAGACATTAGGCAAGGCCGTGGTGGAATGGTTGAGCAACGACGATGGAGTTGTAGACGACAGTGAAGCGTTTGGTGCTGCCGTTGTCGAAGAGCCGTTGGGCAGTAATGGATTCATTGTTGTTGATAATGAGGCATTCGTGAGCATTGTTGTAGTCTCGTTCAGAACTGAATGAGGAGTGGTACTCGAGACATTAGGCAAGGCCGTGGTGGAATGGTTGAGCAACGACGATGGAGTTGTAGACGACAGTGAAGCGTTTGGCGCTGCCGTTGTCGAAGAGCCGTTGGGTAGTAATGGATTCATTGTTGTTGATAATGAGGCATTCGTGGGCATTGTTGTAGTCTCGTTCAGAACTGAATGAGGAGTGGTACTCGAGACATTAGGCAAGGCCGTGGTGGAATGGTTGAGCAACGACGATGGAGTTGTAGACGACAGTGAAGCGTTTGGCGCTGCAGTTGTCGAAGAGCCGTTGGGCAGTATTGGACTCATTGTTGTTGATAATGAGGCATTCGTGGGCATTGTTGTAGTCTCTTTCAGAACTGAATGAGGAGTGGTACTCGAGACATTAGGCAAGGCCGTGGTGGAATGGTTGAGCAACGACGATGGAGTTGTAGACGACAGTGAAGCGTTTGGTGCTGCCGTTGTCGAAGAGCCGTTGGGCAGTAATGGATTCATTGTTGTTGATAATGAGGCATTCGTGAGCATTGTTGTAGTCTCGTTCAGAACTGAATGAGGAGTGGTACTCGAGACATTAGGCAAGGCCGTGGTGGAATGGTTGAGCAACGACGATGGAGTTGTAGACGACAGTGAAGCGTTTGGCGCTGCCGTTGTCGAAGAGCCGTTGGGTAGTAATGGATTCATTGTTGTTGATAATGAGGCATTCGTGGGCATTGTTGTAGTCTCGTTCAGAACTGAATGAGGAGTGGTACTCGAGACATTAGGCAAGGCCGTGGTGGAATGGTTGAGCAACGACGATGGAGTTGTAGACGACAGTGAAGCGTTTGGCGCTGCCGTTGTCGAAGAGCCG
Source organism: Desoria tigrina (assembly GCA_906901685.1). Classification (NCBI taxonomy): domain Eukaryota; kingdom Metazoa; phylum Arthropoda; class Collembola; order Entomobryomorpha; family Isotomidae; genus Desoria; species Desoria tigrina. The sequence continues at coordinate 842,289 of CAJQTU010000010.1, read as the reverse complement.
TTGGGTAGTAATGGACTCATTGTTGTTGATAATGAGGCATTCGTGGGCATTGTTGTAGTCTCGTTCAGAACTGAATGAGGAGTGGTACTCGAGACATTAGGCAAGGCCGTGGTGGAATGGTTGAGCAACGACGATGGAGTTGTAGACGACAGTGAAGCGTTTGGCGCTGCCGTTGTCGAAGAGCCGTTGGGTAGTAATGGATTCATTGTTGTTGATAATGAGGCATTCGTGGGCATTGTTGTAGTCTCGTTCAGAACTGAATGAGGAGTGGTACTCGAGACATTAGGCAAGGCCGTGGTGGAATGGTTGAGCAACGACGATGGAGTTGTAGACGACAGTGAAGCGTTTGGCGCTGCCGTTGTCGAAGAGCCGTTGGGCAGTATTGGACTCATTGTTGTTGATAATGAGGCATTCGTGGGCATTGTTGTAGTCTCGTTCAGAACTGAATGAGGAGTGGTACTCGAGACATTAGGCAAGGCCGTGGTGGAATGGTTGAGCAACGACGATGGAGTTGTAGACGACAGTGAAGCGTTTGGCGCTGCCGTTGTCGAAGAGCCGTTGGGCAGTATTGGACTCATTGTTGTTGATAATGAGGCATTCGTGGGCATTGTTGTAGTCTCGTTCAGAACTGAATGAGGAGTGGTACTCGAGACATTAGGCAAGGCCGTGGTGGAATGGTTGAGCAACGACGATGGAGTTGTAGACGACAGTGAAGCGTTTGGCGCTGCCGTTGTCGAAGAGCCGTTGGGCAGTATTGGACTCATTGTTGTTGATAATGAGGCATTCGTGGGCATTGTTGTAGTCTCTTTCAGAACTGAATGAGGAGTGGTACTCGAGACATTAGGCAAGGCCGTGGTGGAATGGTTGAGCAACGACGATGGAGTTGTAGACGACAGTGAAGCGTTTGGCGCTGCCGTTGTCGAAGAGCCGTTGGGCAGTATTGGACTCATTGTTGTTGATAATGAGGCATTCGTGGGCATTGTTGTAGTCTCGTTCAGAACTGAATGAGGAGTGGTACTCGAGACATTAGGCAAGGCCGTGGTGGAATGGTTGAGCAACGACGATGGAGTTGTAGACGACAGTGAAGCGTTTGGCGCTGCCGTTGTCGAAGAGCCGTTGGGTAGTAATGGACTCATTGTTGTTGATAATGAGGCATTCGTGGGCATTGTTGTAGTCTCGTTCAGAACTGAATGAGGAGTTGTACTCGAGACATTAGGCAAGGCCGTGGTGGAATGGTTGAGCAACGACGATGGAGTTGTAGACGACAGTGAAGCGTTTGGCGCTGCCGTTGTCGAAGAGCCGTTGGGTAGTAATGGATTCATTGTTGTTGATAATGAGGCATTCGTGGGCATTGTTGTAGTCTCGTTCAGAACTGAATGAGGAGTGGTACTCGAGACATTAGGCAAGGCCGTGGTGGAATGGTTGAGCAACGACGATGGAGTTGTAGACGACAGTGAAGCGTTTGGCGCTGCCGTTGTCGAAGAGCCGTTGGGCAGTATTGGACTCATTGTTGTTGATAATGAGGCATTCGTGGGCATTGTTGTAGTCTCTTTCAGAACTGAATGAGGAGTGGTACTCGAGACATTAGGCAAGGCCGTGGTGGAATGGTTGAGCAACGACGATGGAGTTGTAGACGACAGTGAAGCGTTTGGCGCTGCCGTTGTCGAAGACCCGTTGGGCAGTAATGGATTCATTGTTGTTGATAATGAGGCATTCGTGAGCATTGTTGTAGTCTCGTTCAGAACTGAATGAGGAGTGGTACTCGAGACATTAGGCAAGGCCGTGGTGGAATGGTTGAGCAACGACGATGGAGTTGTAGACGACAGTGAAGCGTTTGGCGCTGCAGTTGTCGAAGAGCCGTTGGGCAGTATTGGACTCATTGTTGTTGATAATGAGGCATTCGTGGGCATTGTTGTAGTCTCTTTCAGAACTGAATGAGGAGTGGTACTCGAGACATTAGGCAAGGCCGTGGTGGAATGGTTGAGCAACGACGATGGAGTTGTAGACGACAGTGAAGCGTTTGGTGCTGCCGTTGTCGAAGAGCCGTTGGGCAGTAATGGATTCATTGTTGTTGATAATGAGGCATTCGTGAGCATTGTTGTAGTCTCGTTCAGAACTGAATGAGGAGTGGTACTCGAGACATTAGGCAAGGCCGTGGTGGAATGGTTGAGCAACGACGATGGAGTTGTAGACGACAGTGAAGCGTTTGGCGCTGCCGTTGTCGAAGAGCCGTTGGGTAGTAATGGATTCATTGTTGTTGATAATGAGGCATTCGTGGGCATTGTTGTAGTCTCGTTCAGAACTGAATGAGGAGTGGTACTCGAGACATTAGGCAAGGCCGTGGTGGAATGGTTGAACAACGACGATGGAGTTGTAGACGACAGTGAAGCGTTTGGCGCTGCCGTTGTCGAAGAGCCGTTGGGTAGTAATGGACTCATTGTTGTTGATAATGAGGCATTCGTGGGCATTGTTGTAGTCTCGTTCAGAACTGAATGAGGAGTGGTACTCGAGACATTAGGCAAGGCCGTGGTGGAATGGTTGAGCAACGACGATGGAGTTGTAGACGACAGTGAAGCGTTTGGCGCTGCCGTTGTCGAAGAGCCGTTGGGTAGTAATGGATTCATTGTTGTTGATAATGAGGCATTCGTGGGCATTGTTGTAGTCTCGTTCAGAACTGAATGAGGAGTGGTACTCGAGACATTAGGCAAGGCCGTGGTGGAATGGTTAAGCAACGACGATGGAGTTGTAGACGACAGTGAAGCGTTTGGCGCTGCCGTTGTCGAAGAGCCGTTGGGCAGTATTGGACTCATTGTTGTTGATAATGAGGCATTCGTGGGCATTGTTGTAGTCTCTTTCAGAACTGAATGAGGAGTGGTACTCGAGACATTAGGCAAGGCCGTGGTGGAATGGTTGAGCAACGACGATGGAGTTGTAGACGACAGTGAAGCGTTTGGCGCTGCCGTTGTCGAAGAGCCGTTGGGCAGTAATGGATTCATTGTTGTTGATAATGAGGCATTCGTGAGCATTGTTGTAGTCTCGTTCAGAACTGAATGAGGAGTGGTACTCGAGACATTAGGCAAGGCCGTGGTGGAATGGTTGAGCAACGACGATGGAGTTGTAGACGACAGTGAAGCGTTTGGCGCTGCCGTTGTCGAAGAGCCGTTGGGCAGTAATGGATTCATTGTTGTTGATAATGAGGCATTCGTGGGCATTGTTGTAGTCTCGTTCAGAACTGAATGAGGAGTGGTACTCGAGACATTAGGCAAGGCCGTGGTGGAATGGTTGAGCAACGACGACGGAGTTGTAGACGACAGTGAAGCGTTTGGCGCTGCCGTTGTCGAAGAGCCGTTGGGCAGTATTGGACTCATTGTTGTTGATAATGAGGCATTCGTGGGCATTGTTGTAGTCTCGTTCAGAACTGAATGAGGAGTGGTACTCGAGACATTAGGCAAGGCCGTGGTGGAATGGTTGAGCAACGACGACGGAGTTGTAGACGACAGTGAAGCGTTTGGCGCTGCCGTTGTCGAAGAGCCGTTGGGCAGTATTGGACTCATTGTTGTTGATAATGAGGCATTCGTGGGCATTGTTGTAGTCTCGTTCAGAACTGAATGAGGAGTGGTACTCGAGACATTAGGCAAGGCCGTGGTGGAATGGTTGAGCAACGACGATGGAGTTGTAGACGACAGTGAAGCGTTTGGCGCTGCCGTTGTCGAAGACCCGTTGGGCAGTAATGGATTCATTGTTGTTGATAATGAGGCATTCGTGGGCATTGTTGTAGTCTCGTTCAGAACTGAATGAGGAGTGGTACTCGAGACATTAGTCAAGGCCGTGTTGGAATGGTTGAGCAACGACGACTGTGTTGTAGACGACAGTGAAGCGTTTGGCGCTGCCGTTGTCGAAGACCCGTTGGGCAGTAATGGATTCATTGTTGTTGATAATGAGGCATTCGTGGGCATTGTTGTAGTCTCGTTCAGAACTGAATGAGGAGTGGTACTCGAGACATTAGTCAAGGCCGTGTTGGAATGGTTGAGCAACGACGACTGTGTTGTAGACGACAGTGAAGCGTTTGGCGCTGCCGTTGTCGAAGACCCGTTGGGTAGTAATGTATTCATTGTTGTTGATAATGAGGCATTCGTGGGCATTGTTGTAGTGTCGTTCAGAACTGAATGAGGAGTGGTACTCGAGACATTAGGCAAGGCCGTAGTGGAATGGTTGAGCAACGACGACTGTGTTGTAGACGACAGTGAAGCGTTTGGCGCTGCCGTTGTCGAAGACCCGTTGGGCAGTAATGGATTCATTGTTGTTGATAATGAGGCATTCGTGGGCATTGTTGGAGTCTCGTTCAGAACTGAATGAGGAGTGGTACTGGAGACATTAGGCAAGGCCGTAGTGGAATGGTTGAGCAACGACGACTGTGTTGTAGACGACAGTGAAGCGTTTGGCGCTGCCGTTGTCGAAGACCCGTTGGGCAGTAATGGATTCATTGTTGTTGATAATGAGGCATTCGTCGGCATTGTTGTAGTCTCGTTCAGAACTGAATGAGGAGTGGTACTGGAGACATTAGGCAAGGCCGTGGTGGAATGGTTGAGCAACGACGACTGTGTTGTAGACGACAGTGAAGCGTTTGGCGCTGCCGTTGTCGAAGACCCGTTGGGCAGTAATGGATTCATTGTTGTTGATAATGAGGCATTCGTGGGCATTGTTGGAGTCTCGTTCAGAACTGAATGAGGAGTGGTACTGGAGACATTAGGCAAGGCCGTAGTGGAATGGTTGAGCAACGACGACTGTGTTGTAGACGACGGTGAAGCGTTTGGCGCTGCCGTTGTCGAAGACCCGCTGGGCAGTAATGGAATCATTGTTGTTGATAATGAGGCATTCGTGGGCATTGTTGTAGTCTCGTTCAGAACTGAATGAGGAGTGGTACTCGAGACATTAGGCAAGGCCGTCGTGGAATGGTTGAGCAACGACGATGGAGTTGTAGACGACAGTGAAGCGTTTGGCGCTGCCGTTGTCGAAGACCCGTTGGGCAGTAATGGATTCATTGTTGTTGATAATGAGGCATTCGTGGGCATTGTTGTAGTCTCGTTCAGAACTGAATGAGGATTGGTACTCGAGACATTAGGCAAGGCCGTGGTGGAATGGTTGAGCAACGACGACGGAGTTGTAGACGACAGTGAAGCGTTTGGCGCTGCCGTTGTCGAAGACCCGTTGGGCAGTAATGGAATCATTGTTGTTGATAATGAGGCATTCGTGGGCATTGTTGTAGTCTCGTTCAGAACTGAATGAGGATTGGTACTCGAGACATTAGGCAAGGCCGTGGTGGAATGGTTGAGCAACGACGACGGAGTTGTAGACGACAGTGAAGCGTTTGGCGCTGCCGTTGTCGAAGACCCGTTGGGCAGTAATGGATTCATTGTTGTTGATAATGAGGCATTCGTGGGCATTGTTGTAGTCTCGTTCAGAACTGAATGAGGAGTGGTACTCGAGACATTAGGCAAGGCCGTGGTGGAATGGTTGAGCAACGACGACTGTGTTGTAGACGACAGTGAAGCGTTTGGCGCTGCCGTTGTCGAAGACCCGTTGGGCAGTAATGGATTCATTGTTGTTGATAATGAGGCATTCGTGGGCATTGTTGTAGTCTCGTTCAGAACTGAATGAGGAGTGGTACTCGAGACATTAGGCAAGGCCGTGGTGGAATGGTTGAGCAACGACGACTGTGTTGTAGACGACAGTGAAGCGTTTGGCGCTGCCGTTGTCGAAGACCCGTTGGGCAGTAATGGATTCATTGTTGTTGATAATGAGGCATTCGTGGGCATTGTTGTAGTCTCGTTCAAAACTGAATGAGGAGTGGTACTCGAGACATTAGGCAAGGCCGTGGTGGAATGGTTGAGCAACGACGACTGTGTTGTAGACGACAGTGAAGCGTTTGGCGCTGCCGTTGTCGAAGACCCGTTGGGCAGTAATGGATTCATTGTTGTTGATAATGAGGCATTCGTGGGCATTGTTGTAGTCTCGTTCAAAACTGAATGAGGAGTGGTACTCGAGACATTAGGCAAGGCCGTGGTGGAATGGTTGAGCAACGACGATGGAGTTGTAGACGACAGTGAAGCGTTTGGCGCTGCCGTTGTCGAAGACCCGTTGGGCAGTAATGGATTCATTGTTGTTGATAATGAGGCATTCGTGGGCATTGTTGTAGTCTCGTTCAGAACTGAACGAGGAGTGGTACTCGAGACATTAGGCAAGGCCGTGGTGGAATGGTTGTGCAACGACGACTGTGTTGTAGACGACAGTGAAGCGTTTGGCGCTGCCGTTGTCGAAGACCCGTTGGGCAGTAATGAATTCATTGTTGTTGATAATGAGGCATTTGTGGGCATTGTTGTAGTCTCGTTCAGAACTGAATGAGGAGTGGTACTCGAGACATTAGGCAAGGCCGTGGTGGAATGGTTGAGCAACGACGACTGTGTTGTAGACGACAGTGAAGCGTTTGGCGCTGCCGTTGTCGAAGACCCGTTGGGCAGTAATGGATTCATTGTTGTTGATAATGAGGCATTCGTGGGCATTGTTGTAGTGTCGTTCAGAACTGAATGAGGAGTGGTACTCGAGACATTAGGCAAGGCCGTAGTGGAATGGTTGAGCAACGACGACTGTGTTGTAGACGACAGTGAAGCGTTTGGCGCTGCCGTTGTCGAAGACCCGCTGGGCAGTAATGGAATCATTGTTGTTGATAATGAGGCATTCGTGGGCATTGTTGTAGTCTCGTTCAGAACTGAATGAGGAGTGGTACTCGAGACATTAGGCAAGGCCGTGGTGGAATGGTTGAGCAACGACGATGGAGTTGTAGACGACAGTGAAGCGTTTGGCGCTGCCGTTGTCGAAGACCCGTTGGGCAGTAATGGATTCATTGTTGTTGATAATGAGGCATTCGTGGGCATTGTTGTAGTCTCGTTCAGAACTGAATGAGGAGTGGTACTCGAGACATTAGGCAAGGCCGTGGTGGAATGGTTGAGCAACGACGACTGTGTTGTAGACGACAGTGAAGCGTTTGGCGCTGCCGTTGTCGAAGACCCGTTGGGCAGTAATGGATTCATTGTTGTTGATAATGAGGCATTCGTGGGCATTGTTGTAGTCTCGTTCAGAACTGAATGAGGAGTGGTACTCGAGACATTAGGCAAGGCCGTGGTGGAATGGTTGAGCAACGACGACTGTGTTGTAGACGACAGTGAAGCGTTTGGCGCTGCCGTTGTCGAAGACCCGTTGGGCCGTAATGGATTCATTGTTGTTGATAATGAGGCATTCGTGGGCATTGTTGTAGTCTCGTTCAGAACTGAATGAGGAGTGGTACTCGAGACATTAGGCAAGGCCGTGGTGGAATGGTTGAGCAACGACGATGGAGTTGTAGACGACAGTGAAGCGTTTGGCGCTGCCGTTGTCGAAGACCCGTTGGGCAGTAATGGATTCATTGTTGTTGATAATGAGGCATTCGTGGGCATTGTTGTAGTCTTGTTCAGAACTGAACGAGGAGTGGTACTCGAGACATTAGGCAAGGCCGTGGTGGAATGGTTGTGCAACGACGACTGTGTTGTAGACGACAGTGAAGTGTTTGGCGCTGCCGTTGTCGAAGACCCGTTGGGCAGTAATGAATTCATTGTTGTTGATAATGAGGCATTTGTGGGCATTGTTGTAGTCTCGTTCAGAACTGAATGAGGAGTGGTACTCGAGACATTAGGCAAGGCCGTGGTGGAATGGTTGAGCAACGACGACTGTGTTGTAGACGACAGTGAAGCGTTTGGCGCTGCCGTTGTCGAAGACCCGTTGGGCAGTAATGGATTCATTGTTGTTGATAATGAGGCATTCGTGGGCATTGTTGTAGTCTCGTTCAGAACTGAATGAGGAGTGGTACTCGAGACATTAGGCAAGGCCGTGGTGGAATGGTTGAGCAACGGCAATGGAGTAGTGGTCCATGGATATTTCTAAAGTAAAAACAGTCAGTATTTTTGCTTTGTGAATTTGAATTTTAGATAAGATTTATTATTCCTAATTTTGGGATCGAGATTCGACTGAGAAACCAGACTTTAGTGAATGGAGTTGGTCTGTTTATGAATTGTTTTCATTGTTGGATGTCTGTTATCTTAATAATGGTACCCATTTTTGTTAATGAAGTTTCCTCGTCTGAGGCAAAGATTGTTGTAATTTTAAAAGTGCTCTTTTGAAGTTTAATTTTGATTTTTAACTGAATTGGTCTAATCGAAAATAGACAAGCACATACATACGTTTGATTACATAGCACATATTTTCCTTTGTGATAATTAAAGCTTGAAACTTGGTGATAGCAAAAGTTTGGGCTATCATGTTTTCCTAAAATTCTGGCTTCTGAAAACTGTGGTAATCAATTCTGATTTAAAAGGATTTGTACAGACATATCGTATTTTGAAGTGGTTTACAGTTTAGCAAAATACGGCATTCTTCATTTTTAACTTGCAATAAATATAAAGTTGCCGTACTACGGCATTGTACCATTTTGAGGAGAATAGTAGTGATATATAATAAATGTATAGATATTAAAATCTGTGTCGGTAGTATTTTATTGCAAGTCTTATGCATGGTCTCCTTCAATTTAATTAAATTAAATGTATAATTTTTTATATATAGTATCTTGTACATTGCATTTTATCACGTCGTGAATACAAAAACTGCTTGGCCACAAACATGATTTAAATCATCGACCTTATCATAAAAATAGTATGGCTTAACCAAGCACAACGACAGTTTAGGAATACTATGAATTGTTTGGAATGTCGTTTGTTGAACATCATTTGTTTTGTTCCGACTTTAAACTCTTGAAATTGGTTGTTTAATTATTATTGGACATTAATTAACACTACATTTTTTGTTGGCTTGCTCTTGGACAGAACTGGTATAATTCATAATTGGCTTACCTCTGTGGCGTTATTCGCTTGCTGTTGTATAAGTCGAGTTGCACAAGCGGCCGCATCATGTATCAGGAAATTCGACAGGAAAATCAGGAAAATGAACATGTTAATATGCGATACATATCTGAAGCTTTCATTGTGAACAACTGAAAATATCTCGCAGAGAGCTGTCCCTAATTAAAATACAATACTTTACAACAATTATCATTCGAGGATATAAAATAGTCAAAGTTTTCATTGTTATCCCTTTGTTCATATTAAATCGCACTTTAAATTCAAGGTTGTATGTCCAAATACCCCATGGTTATGAAAGGTCACCGATTTTTCGTTGACAGACGAGTCTTTGGACCATCATATTATATTCTTCGTTTAGTAATTTACAGCTTTAATTTTTTCGATATCAATATGGAAATTTTACAAGGTGAAAGCATGGATTTCTTGTTAACCGATCGATGAAATGTTATTAAGGATTAACTTGCTAGTCATTGAAACTGATACTGAATTGTACTTTTTGCTAAAAATTTTAATAATAGCAGTTTAAACAGAACAGTCTTGTCGTTATGAATCAAAACGTTTGATCTTTTCCCGCCCGGAACTGCATCTTCTTATTGAATCTTTTGCTTAATAACTGATTAACATTTGTTGGAGTGGGATTTTTCATATAGGGTTATAGTTGTCAGTTGTAACTGTCAGTTACCATCAATGACAATTAAGGGTATATCATTTCCTGAAATAAATTTGGATTATTTGAATCTAATTCACAATTAAAGAGTTTTGCAATGTCTGATTAGTACGGTTATTGAACCTACGCAATTAAACCTTGTTATGAATAATACGCCTTGTGTGATATGAATAATCCGCTATCCGCTCTGACTACAATCTAAACGCTGAAAAACAAATGTCATGTTGAGTTTTGAGGCCAATCACGTGTGTCGGTCAACTTTGTAGCGATATAATATATTTTTAGGGCCAGGGCAAGATAATCAAAATCATAAAATTCATCTATCACTTGGACATATTTAAAAGCAATGTGAAGGATTATGTTTTATCAATATTGCATTCACGTGAACGTCGAATAGTTTAGTTTATCAATTTGCTTTCCTTGGCATGCATTTTTTAAAAACACGACAATGCCCTAAGACCAAGGCTTGATACCATTATATCATTTTTACAACATTACAACAATGGCTTAGTTTAAAAAAGTGAAATGATTTGTGTATCGTATGCGTATGGAGTAACGGTTACGTATTTGATTTGTCAATTTAGGAATTCCTTACGACCCATTCAGGGTTGTTTAATTGTTGATAAATGCTTTTATTTAGTTCAGTAAGGACGTTAGCAAAATCACAATAAAGCCATCATAATGGAGTTTGTTAAAATGCGCTTGATATGTTGGGATTAAAGTGCTACCAATGCCAATAAGTATGTATGCATAAATTCAAAATGAATTTAAGATTTAACATAAAATTTTATTTCGCATTTCTAAAATTCTTCAAAGCATTTAAACTTTGACTGAATATAAGGATAACAATTTGTTAACAATATCGAAGATTTAACTTTTAGCATTAAGAATCTGTCTACAATTGAGCTTGCGATCCCCTCCAGGACATTTGTCCCATGGAGTATCCGGTCGAGCCATAAAATTCGGATGGAGCTCCAGGCGCAGGGGATCCTCCCTATAATGCATCATTTATTTTCTCGGTTATAATTTCCATAAAAGAATTTTAAAGTCTATTGAGTAAGCAAAATAAACGTTGATTTTACCTGAAGAAAATGATGCAGTTCCTCTTGAGTGTCGAAAATCATAACTGAAAATGGAGACCCTATAAAAAACGACAATTAAAGCGTAAAGTTAAACTAAACAAAGTAATTGTTATGTTAACATTTGGGTAAGTAAGTAGTCCAACCTGTTACGTGTTCTCCAGCCCAGCGAACTTCGACTCGATAGTCCCCAGGTTCTGTGGGGTCGAATTTGCATAGAATTGTCCTATCTTTCTGACTTTCACGTTGCATTTCAACTCGGAACGCTCCTAAAATCATCCGTTAGAAATGGTTTACATATACACTCTCTTTCGTAGATTATCTATAAAACTCATTATATAAAGAAGGCAGTATGTCTAATTACCTTTAGGTCCTCTAACACGAACCGTCAACTGTCCCGCACCAGCCCCTCTGGTATCGCAAATAAATCTCGACTGGAATGTCGCCAATACTCCATGTTCTATTCCAGGTCCATAAACTTTCACTTTCGAGGCATCGGGTAGACCGACAACCTTAAGATTGAATGGACTCCCTGGAACATGATCATTGGAGTATTTGATTCCCAACTGATGTTTACCAGGCTCTTGGGGTCGAATGTTTAAGGTGAATGTTCCATCGCTGTGATCGTAAAGTTCGCAATACGCTGTTTTTCTTGGTCCAACACACTGAGCTGTTAGCTCACCTGGCCCAGCACGGCGAGTATCGATAAAACTACGGATATCTTTGCCCACCGTTCCGACCCGTAAACCGTCTCCAGTACAGATTACTTTTGACGAATCTCCTATGGCCCCAACCTGAACGGTAACTGGACATCCAGGTGTAATTCTAAGAAAACAGTAGAAAACAGGATTACAAATGATGTTAAAATTCTACAGTTACTTCAATAATTTTGTGGATGTAACTTACTTTCCACCCCAGAATACGTTGAGTTCGTAGTTTCCAGGAAGTCTTGGAATGTATATTCCCTTATAAATACCACCTCCAATCGGCTGGACGGTCACTGGTACGTCGACATCTGAGTTATGTAAAGACACTTGGGCTGGACCAAGGCCAGCCTGCGAAGCATCGATTGTGAAATAGGCTTCTTCCCCACATCTCGCAGAAACAAGTCCTGCCCCACTCAAAATTACTGGTCCTTCGTAGTCCCTGATGAATAAAATTTAAATTGAAAATAACTCGGAAAGACTTCTACAATGGTATCATAACACTTCTCAAAAACTGCCTTACCCAACGGGAACCGATTGTACGGAAATCCTCTTCGGAGCCCCTTCTACGTCAAAATGACCCCATTTTAATGATAGCCTGTATTCTCCGGCTCTAGTTGGTGCCAGAATTAACTTGCTTCTACTGGCAACGTTTGCTTCAACTCTACAGAAATCTTCCAAATTGATGGAAGGGTCGGCTGTTCCAACCATCTCCATTCTAGCTTCCATTGTACCCGGTCCAGCATCCACGGTATTGAATGCTATTTTGCGTTCTTCCCCGACAACAAGCTGAATTACTTTGCCTGAAAAATAAAACTTGATCAAGAAACGAATTTATGACATTCCATATTTTATGATAAAGAACCTACCACTGCTCATATCGTCTCCACAATGTGCATCCCAGCCTCCAATGATTCGTAACTTTGAGCTATCAACAACTCTTGGATGGTACGGTGAGCCTGGAATGTCGATACCGGCCCAGGTGACTCTGACATCAAATACTCCAGTTTCTGTTGGAACGTAAGTTGCTTGGAAGTGTCCAGATTCCTTATCGGAAGTTGCTACTCGTTTGACTTCGCATCTCGCTACGGAGTCAGGTCCTTCAACGGAGATGTTTGGAATGCCTGGCAAGCCTGGTCCAAATATTTGGAAACTTGCGGGATGTCGAACTTGAGCGGAATGGAGTCCGGTACCTTCGGCCTTTGCAGCCCCAGCTTCTTCCGCTTGAATTACAATTGGGCAGCCTAAAAAAATGCGAGGTTTTAAAAAATAATGTAGTCAACCGATGTAAAAATGTCCTAACCCTATCGGATTCCTAATTTGATCTTACCTGGAACTGGTTCCCCACCATAATGAAGCATTACTTTATACTTTCCGGGACGTCTCGGAGTAAATCTCAGGACATTTTCTCCCAATCGATCATCGGTGAATGGGAAGAGAGGTTTCGGTAGACCTTCTGGTCCAGTCACATCGCTTTCTAGTAGTGCATTTCCGGCTTGTGTTAGGTCCACTATTCGAATTCAAGACTCGTTAAGTTAGATTGCTTTTTGAAGTTAATTGTAGTAAAATATGTATTCAAATTACATGGAAGAGTTATAGATTGTCCGACAGTCATTGCAGTTGGAATAGATCCGATTAGAACTTTCTGGGGATCGAAAACATGGCACATAAATGGGGACCCTTTGACCATTTTACTCCTGTGATATACGGCAATTTCATGGGATCCCGGAGAGTTCGGGGTAAATTCAGCTCTGAGATTTCCATCTCGTTGTTGATAACATCGAACCGGCACAGCCACGCCACCAGGACCGCTTACAACGACGTCAAAGTCTCGTCCTGACGATCCTATGAATTTAAGGACTGATGTTACAACAAATACAAAACCACAGCCGATTGGAGTTATCTTGTGAATTTTTTTTCAATCCAACCTTTTGTCAGAATGGTAAAACCAGCAGACCGAGTACTGCGAGCCAGATATAGGCCAGAGCCAGTAACCACCGTATCCTTAGCATGCATGCCTTCGTCCGAAAACATGACGTCAAAGGGGCAGCCCTTGGCATTGTACCCATTGATAAGGACATGCACTCTGTGGAGGAGTGGAAGTATTGGCTTGAAATGAATTGCAAAGAGCCCGTTTCCTAAATTTCTCGTAGAACATGGAACATCTCCAAGCCCAGCTTTCACTTGAACATTTACAGCATCCTCTGCATCCAAATCCAACCCTGACCTCGAAACGTCAACTACACAACATAGGATTATCCATCAATGTTAAAATGATAAAAAAAATCAGAAATATTTTTCTCATTGATTCTGCTTTTAAACAATTAATTAAGTACCTTGGAAGGAATAGTCTTGTCCCAATATTGCGACTTCACTCTTGTCTCGAACTCGAACTAAAAGTGGGTCGAAAACTCTAGCCCTAAGTGGTTGGTTAAGAATTAATGACTTGGAGCCTTCTGATACCGAAATCTCGTAAGTTCCAACCCGATCTGGGGTAAATTCGGCTCTCAAATACCCGGAAGGCAAAGTACGTGTTCGGACCTTGAGGGAACTACTACCATCCGGACCGATCACTGATACTTCCGGTGTCTCTGAACCCCGTTTCTCTAAATCGACAAAAGCCGTCGTGCCTGCAATAACAGCATCCAGTCCCGTCGAGATAATTCCTTGTTGCGTCATAGAGCTATCGCTGATGCTCTCAAGTTCCAAGCCTGAGACCCCATTAATCGTTGAGTATGATTCTTCGATGGCACATTCAAAGGGCGAACCCGGAACGTCAACGTCGTTGAAGGTTATGTTAACAAAATGAGTGGTAGCTTCCTGAGGAACGAATGTAACATCATAAAGACCCCGACTTCTGGCACTGACCTCTGCTCGTAACGATTGCTTTCCCGTTGTAACGACCAATTCCAGTGTCCCTTCTCCAGCGGTTGATGCGTCGACTGTGAAAGTTATTGGCTGCCCTATGTTTCCATCTTTTAATCCACCCACTCGGATTTGAGACACGTCGTAAACGTTGCAGTTGAAGGGGCTTCCGGCAATGGGTTCTCCATCTAAAGACACGGTTATTGCATGTGGACCTGAAAAATTAATATAGTTTCATCAGACATGCACTACTTACGAAGATTTATACACAAAAAAATATCATCAGATATTCGAAAATCATCAGGTTCCGTTGATAAAATAAAATGCGACATACCAACTTCAACAGGAGAAAATCCGGCTTGTACTTTATTCGGTAGCGAACCCGTTATGTTAATTGGTAAGTGTACTCCAGAAGGTGCGAGAACCATGACATTGCAGTTGGAAACATCGGCACCTGGGAATTAATTTAATTTCTTAAAAATGCCCGATAGCAAAGTAATAATTTCAAAAACTTAGCCTTCTTATTACCTTGTGGATCGATTGTCAAAGAAGCTGGTTGGTTTACTGCAGCGGCTTTCAGAGCCGCACCAGTTACTGACGCTTTCTCAGTGTCTGTGACTTTACACATAAATGGGGACCCTGGGACGGATTCTCCATTAAATCGAACGGATATAGTATGGGGGGCTGCTTCCTGGGGTCGGAAGTTCACTTTAAATTTTGCATTGCCCTCAGCTTGTACATAATTTGGAACATTTCGTCCCCCAACGGAAACAATGATTTCCAAATTTCCAGCCCCACCCCCTGACGCGTCAATTGAAAAGTAGACCGGCTTTCCCCGTATCCCCGGTGTAATGTCCGTGACTTTCACTTTACTTGCATCGTACGCTTTTACCATGAAAGGACTCCCTGGCACTATGACTCCGCCAACTAACACGTCCACGGTATGGTCTCCTAAAATCCCAATAAAAGACCAGTTTCAAAAGCAGTTTTTTGGCATAGGTTTTAGCCATTAGCTGTGTGAACCCTTACCAACATCGATTGGAACATATTCAACCAAGAATTTATTATCCGACGGGACTTGTATCGATGAATGCACGATATTCTTCGTTGGACCCATAATTTTAACCTCCGGTGTTCCTAATCTGCCTTCGGGTTCAATTGTAAACGTTGCCCTTCGGCCAACTGGTATTTTCTCTAGTCCATCTCCCTTCAAAATGACTTTGGAGGCATCAACAACTTCACATTTGAATGGGCTTCCTGTGTTAATCAGGATTATGCTAAGTTTCTAGTACAAATGGATCATTTAACTTAAAATAATCAAGTTTCAAGGAAATCCTTCAAACCTGGAACGTCTTCAGAGTTGAATCTTAATTCAATCATATGTGGCTTTGCTTCTTTCGGAGTGAATGAAATGGCATATGTGTGGCTCCCTTGAGCTTGAGCTGATGTTGGAACTTGACCTCCATTAACCGTTACTTCTAGGTTACCCGGTCCAGCCTTTGATGTCTCAACTAAGGAATTTTTCATTAATTTTATTATTATAAAGCAAGGTCGAGTACCGTTACAAGTTTCAATGTATTAATGATTACCTAGGAATGTGACAGGTTTCCCAACAAACCCCTTTTCCGTGTCTTTTACCCTGATAGCCGCAACATCGTATACTTTGCATGCGAATGGAGACCCTGAGATTAAAACCCGAAAATTATTGTAATTTTCTTAACATCCTAAGCCTAACTCATTCTTTAAAGCTGAGTTGTTCACCCACCTGGAACTGGAGTTCCTTTGAGAAGTACGGAAATTCGATGTTCTCCAGGAATTCGGGGGTTGAACTCCACGCCATAAGCATTCTTCGATTTTTCCAAAATTTGAGCAGGAACTAACGCACCTCCAGGTCCTGAAATTCATGTGTGGAAATGTCCAAAAATTGTCGTGTCAGCATATAACCGTGCGTAAATCGTAAACTTGTCATTAAAACTTGTCAGTGATCGATGTTATAAAACTGGGATAACTTGATGTTAAGTTGTCCTTGAATATTTACTAAATTGAGTTGGCATACTTAAAATTTGTGTCCATCTTCAATCTTAAAATCGGAGACCAATAAGGCTTAACATTTTGTAGACAAATCATCAATCGGAATTTAAATATTTTTATTTCATCTTAATCAGAATTAATTCAATTACAAATTATGTGAATCAGTTTTCTCGATGAACCAAATTTTTGGGCCATGCATTAGATGACAATATTCTAAAATAGTATTCATCATTATCATTTTAGAAGTACAACTATATCTACAGGCTACTTATTTTAAGTATTATACTGTTGGTTATTGCAATCATTTCGAATTTAAAAGAACCTGCTGAGTCTAATTCGTTATTTTTTTTATCCATCAGTCAGTTTGTTATTTGGCTTGCCGTTTTCGGTTTTAAAGAAGGGAAATCATGGCACATTTTAAAATGTTTATTTGGTTTATCAGCAAAGGAATATGGTTTACGCACGGTTATGGTTATTTATACAGGACTGTACAGTACGGTGGGTGAATTATTAAATGCGCTTTGAAATCTCAAAACATAGCCCTCCCCGATTATCCGACGAAGCTCGTGAAGCGAATAACACAGCAGTAAAAAGCAAGTTTGTTTAAACATGGATATCATTGAAAGAATTAACTCATGAATTTTTAAGTTGCATGCACAAGTAATAAAGAAAGCATTTAATTTAACAGATGCAAACATACAGAAAACCCTGAAATGTAAGCTAATTAAGTAACGAAGTTCTGTTGAAAAGGAAATGTAAAGCCCGTTTTTATAGACGTTTTGTTAAACATGTCTAATTAGCCATTTTTAATGTGTTACGTTGTCAAATCAAAAAAAATTTAAAGGATTTTTAGCAAGAGAATTTGGTGAAATAATTAACGTAACAAAACGACAGTTAAAAGCATTTAAAATTCAAAAATATGCAACACGCATACATATTCATTTCAATTCCATTCTAAAACCGAAACTACACATTAAATATACAGACAAAAATGCATCTACACGTTATTCTTAATGTAATGTAAGAACAACGATTAACCTCGTTTTAATTTTCATTTCATTGACATAAATACAAACTTTCCAACTATTATTCTTATACTATCCCTGACCTCCAAGACACTGGAATGCAAATGGCTTTATTTGATTTTTTTTAATTAAAGAACCATTGATGACTTAGTAAAAGTAATTGGGTGTTAAAATGGGTTAAGCGTGCATAAAATCCTTTGTGGTATAATTATGTTAGTATATTAAATGGCATGCTATTGACAGATTTGTTAAGAATAGGGGAAGAAGTATAAATTATACATCAAAATCAAATTAAAATTAGTATCGTCTATCTCTGTATTGGAAAGTCGTGGAAGAAGAAGAATGACGTCCTGTGAAACACAAAAAGATAATAGGCATGTAAATAAGAGGTTCAGTCAGAGAGCTTATGAAACTACGGAATTATTCTAATTTTTAACTCCAAATAGTCGAATCAATAAAACATCATTGATTAATGTTTTGATTTAAATAACTGGACGTAAATTAGTTTAAAGATTCAGAATAGTTTGCTAACACAAAAATCAATAAAACCTACTGACTCTACTGAAAAAAGTATGCATATAATATGGAGCTATTTTAGCACCCTTCCAACGGAAAAGTAATTCTTAGGCACTTTTTTCAGTAATGCCAGTAGTTAATGGGATACTAACTCGGATGTGACTTAAAAAATAAAACTGAAAAAATGAAATAGCACAGAATTGGAAGAAATGTATTTTAGAAAGTGACTTGGAATTTATCGAGCTATAGTTGCAAGTTTGCAAGGCGTGCTAATTTGCATACGAACATAATTTCGCGTGCTTCCGCTGTAGCTGGCTTATGCGAATTAAGGTCTGTATAACGGAAATGGTAGTCTTACCCTCAACTGAGACTTCGACATCGTCCAAGGCATTGTGAACATTATTGAGGGTGAAATGTGCAGATTTCCCAACAGGAGCTGCAGCGAGGCTGGCCCCACTGACAACAACCTGTCCGGGATCCGCAGAAACTGTCGCGACGAATGGCGATCCTATGATTTAAAGGGATTGGTTCCACGTGTATTTAGAACTTGTGCTAATTTTTTCATTTAGAATTAACCCATATAGTAAATATTTTAGCATTTTACTCACCTGGAACGGGTTCCTTATTGAAGGTAACCGTGACCGTATGGTCGACCGGTTCCAATGGCACAAAAGAAACGTTGAAACGTGCTCCTCCTATTTAAACCACAAATGACAAATGGTATTTAAATCATGACCAATTTGATTCACTTGGATCAAAATGTTTTCTACAGCAAATTCGAAACACACCTTGAGGATGAACCTGAGTAGGGACATTTCTGCCCCTCGCCCCAATAGTGATTTCGAGGTTGCCTTCTCCAGCTTGTGAGGCATCGACGGTAAATTGAATACTCCTTCCCAGAGCCCCTCTGGGTACTGGACTTACATAAACCCGTTTGGCGTCATATGCTTTGGAAGTGAACGGTGTTCCTATACATTTTAAAAGATCGTTTAGTAAGGGTTTCTGAAGAATTGTGTCCATTATTCACCGTACAAGATCGCTTTAATTATCACCTGGGGCTGGAACTCCGTTATGATGAACAGTAATGACATGTGGGCCAACTTCGATGGGCGTAAACTCCGCAGTGAATCCCGACCTCACCGATCCGGAAACTTTGACTGGCAAATCTCCACTAGGCCCTTTAACTGAGACGGCAAGTTCGGCAGAACTGGAACCATCAACCGCAATGTGGAATCGGGAAACTTGATGAACGGGGATAAGTTCAAGACCGGAAAGGGAAACGGCTACTTGTCTCGTGTCGGCCACTTGACAGATTATGGGACATCCTGGAATCGTCTCTCCATTAAATTTGATATCGATTGCATGGGGTTTGGCCTGTTCAGGGGTGAAGGATACGAGGCAACATCCACCTCCAAGAACGCGAACCTGATTTGGAAGCTCACCGTCGTTGATCGATATCTCTAACTGACCTTCGCCTGCATCTTTCGCGTCGACTATATTTGCAAAGATGAACGGTTCAAATTTTGCCTAATTATTGTTCGAAACATTCAAACTGCAGAGTTCAAGTATTACCTTTAAATTGCACTGTTTGACTCACAACCCCTGGGGTGACATCAAGCACCCGGATCAGGGATGAATTGTATACTTTTGCCACAGCCGATAACCTTCGTCCCGCAACTGTGATTTCTACAAAATGCGAGCCGACTTCGGAGGGAGTAAACTCCAAAACAAATTGACCACTGCCTTCTTCGAGTAATCTGTATGACAATGGCTTTCTCGTTGGGCCTGAAAAGTTCAATTTTGCATAATTACGGATATATTCGGGGGTGAAAAAGCAGGTTCAAATACAAATTGCAAATATAAACCCTTACTAAGAACACTGACATCCACAGCTTCTCGACTGAATCCAGGGGCATTGATTTCAAAGACGGCATTTTTACCGAACCGGACATGCTTGACAGAGTCCCCCCGAATCGTCATCAACTCCCCAGTCTCAGAGTGACGAGTCTCCATGACTGACTCACTCATTAACCCTTCTGACTTGTCAAACACGTCAACTCGCCATGGGCTTCCTAATAAATCATTTTTTCCGAAACGGTAAAATTACTCTCTTGAAGCCAGATTTATCAAAATAATTATAAGGAAAGTAATCGAGTTGATATATTCTTCTCTTTGATCTGAATATTAATTTAAGAAAGACGGAAATGCTAGAGCACCAAATCTACCGTTCTGACTGAATAAAATAAAAGTTATCTTCAATCCTTAATGTCCATGATGTTGGTAGTAGTACCAATTAATCGTTTAACATGAGCAAAGTACATACCTATTATATATGTATGCTGACCGTGGGACAGGTACAATTTCCCATGCATCATTCATTATCATTAGGAGGGAACAGGAATAAAAAAGAGTCTCTCTTCAAATAGTATTTTATTTCGTATCTAACCCTTTGATATGCATTTATGAATATGTTTTAGGATGCTACAATCTTACATTCGATTTACGTATATAGAGTTTATAGGATAAGGTAACGGTATTTCTGCTGATATTATAAATTTGAGCTCAAGCTTTCCTATCCATCTTCCTCCTCGGCCATTCTTCTGTTTGAAGTTCATTGGATTTTGAGAGGATGACCAATGGAATACAAAGCCTTACGTTGGCAATAATATATTACGCTCAAGAAACCAGTTTGTCAGTCCGTCCCTAAGTATATGTTACTAATGGCGAATTGCTAACAACAAGTAGACACTACTTACAACTTACCCTCTAAGGCTTTAACATAAATTGTTCAAAAACCACGTTAAATTTAGTATATTTTATGAAGTAAAACAGAAATAATTTGTCATTATGATTTAGATAATGATATGTTGCAGATCTGCTAATTATTTCCCAGCTATAGCCTGTAAAATGCATTAGTTATCCCTGATGGTGACGCGGTCAGTTGGGCATTTTAAAGAAATCTAGATTTTGATGAATCTACATTTTATTGGAGCATTCATAATCACAACTGAAGCTATGAAATATTGCTTTATTGTTCAGGAAAAATAACGAAAAACGAAAGCCAAAAATATTCGTGTTGAATTTTGGTTTGAAATTAGTAAAGATTAATAGGCTGAGATTCATTAAAGACTTTTATGATTCTTCGAATTTTTAAACCAAATACATGGCTAGCTTTCTCAGGTTTTGAGGTTAGGGTTTAAGGAAGACCTCAATTTGAATTGTTGAAAGATAGGAGAGTGCTATCTAATCGCTTCTCTTTTGCATTGAATAGGTTTGTGCGTGGCACGAAGAAGTTTGAACTAGCCTGAAACAATTGACTTTGAGTATACAATGCAATTAGACAAGAAATACCTAACTTTTCCTTTTGCATTTCAGCGGACAAAGTAGGTTGTACTCATAAGCAGTATCAACTTCTACTATTATCAATCTACCTACTTCTTATCTGTCCTATCAGCTTTAGCACAGAATAAAACATGGTTTGTTTGTGACACTACTGGTCACCCCCTCAAAAATGCCGTAGCTTTGCATATTACAATCCATATAAGTCTATCAATGTATGATTCATTTGAAATGCATAAAGTACACTTGAAATTCTTCGGGAATTGACCGATAAGAATTGCATTTTTTATTTTGTTTTTTATATTGCATTTTGTGTTGTACAAGTATTTACCGATACAAATCCTTGGTTTTGCTGACAACGCAAAAATAGGAATTTAAGAGAAAGTTGTGAATTTTTTAAAGGTTTAAAGATTTAGAAATTTTAATATTTTAAAAATGTAATAAAAATATCATTGCAAGCAGCCCATGTCAGAATCATTTTAATTTTAATATGTCAGTCTTATTGACTTATCTATTATTTAAATATTAGCACCTTCAAAGCCTTCAATTTAGGATTTAGGACTGTTCTAAATGAAAATCTGTGCATGTGTGGCTTTACGTTTTTAAAACATGAAGCATTTTAAAACAATGATAAATAATACTTGCTATTAGACATAATGAACCTTGAAATTGAAGGCTTCAAAGGAAATTTCATTAGCGTTGAATGAGGGTTTAAATTAATTTGATTGTAATGACTTGGTTTCCCAGAGGTTTAAAATGCATAAAACGACATTGTTTTCCTTAATACCTTTATCAACTTCTATCTTCTATTAAATTTTTACATTAGTAGCTCGTTTTCAGAGCAAAAGTCTAAGCAAATGTAAACTCAGAAAACCATGATACTAACTATTGCAGAATGCATTTAATTTAATTTAACCTTCCAGCCATTAAAACTTCTTAAAAATTCGAACAATTGCATATCTGGAACTATGTATTTCTACTTAAAGAATAAGGCTCATTCGGCGAATTAAAATCATGGAATAATCCCAAAACTTACTCACCACATAATTAAGAATTCCACAAAAATTTCTTTCACACAAAATTAGTTAACTATAACAAAGATTGAAGGATTCGCCGAAAAATCCAAAATGAGCTTAAACTAAACTACAAAACTGACAAATGTCACAACAAACTTTCCAATCACTTTTCCATGAAATTATTCTGGTTACTCCTCACTTTCAATCAATTACACATTCACTATTCTTGCTTAATTATAAATAAAATTAAGAACCAACACACACTCTTATTAGCTCTCGATAAATAATAGCACAAAAGTAACACTATTGATAATTATCCTGAAGCCAGTTATAATATTTCGGCATTCCGTCCTCGTCTAAAACCTAACTGCATGTTTCAGGAACCAGCAGAGAAGTACCGAGATTGTTCCTATACTAACAATATAGACACCTCATTGGGGTCAAGTTCCCACTACAGTTCTCAAAGGAATCCAACAACGTCTATCTAAAATACACCTCATCAGTCCATTATCACCACTACATCATCAAGAATCATATAAGAAAAATATCCTTGGGCACATAAACCCTTCCTTAAAACTCCTATCCTCTTAAACACAAGTCCAAAACCTTTGTAAGACTGAAAGCTATTCTAGTCAAATAGGTCCAAATAATTGAGTCACTTCACCTTAAGTTGGCCCTATTTTGACCGGATCCATTGGATTGTGGGCTGTAGCGTCCCTTAAAAGGGTTAGTTCTAAAATTGGACCTTTACTAAAGGGGTTTTAAGCCTTAAAAACGGCTTAACTGCAAAGGATTATTACGACGAACTATTTTTCCTGAGAAGGTAAATAAGTAAGTTCGTCGGTATGAAATAACCCGAAGGCAAATAGCTTAGAAAAAATCATACAATAGAAGAACAGGTAACATTATATAGAATCAACAGGTAGGCTGTAGTTGGGGGAGAATTCTGATTCCAAAGGGTTGTTATTCCCCGGTAAGAATTCCTACCTTACTTACTTACTACGAGCTGCTTTTTCATATCATCTTACTTAAATCTTAAGATCGAACAGGTAAACCATCATCATCATTCTCATCCTCATCCATGCATTATTCATAGGATGAATTCTCTTCGCCTTTTAAAGCCATCCGTTCTTTAAAAAAAATTGAACTTGGCCCAACTGTCTATGATATGATATTGTAGTTTGTATAGTAGAGTATGAGGGGAACAATGTTAAAAATCGTTGAATGGGAAATAGGAATGTTATTCCATCTTGAAAGGCCGGACTTGGAAGAAGATATCATCGAAAACCTTAAGCCCAAGCCAAAAAACACCTTGAAGCCGTCTACTACTCCTCCTAGACTTAACTTACAATACAAAATACAATGCAGTTGTAATTTGTATGAAAATATACCTTTGATATAAATCTTGGAAGGTGGGATGGTGGAATTTAAGCGAATAATTTAAGTTGGCTGATAAAGCTATGTATTTATTATTATGATTGAGAGAGATGAGTATATGTAGATGTAGGGCTATGAAGTATCGTTTTTAATGCCGAATTCCACCGTATTTTACGTACAAACATCTTAATTGTAATGTTTTTTCTTTATCTGTTACGAAAGGAGGAGGAAGAAAGAATTTTAAATCTGATGTACGATCTCTGGTTTCATTGTGGTGGATCTGTTATTGTTACCTCTAGAGAGAGGAATCTGTGTTGCATGTTGGAAGGATTAAAAATTAGATTCACACTTGAATGATTCACAGATTACTTTACTGTTCGCTGTTTAATAGCTCTTCACGATTCTGCTGATAGAAATGCATTTGATCTCGTACATAAATACGACTAACCTCCTTCGTTTTAACAGAAAAAAATTATGGCTTCAGACGTGTTAAATGTAATACAATAATAATATATGATTAATGCGTGTGCACACCTCGCACCTGAAGTCTATTTATGGAGATTATGACTTCCTCCTCAGACTCTTACTTAATTATTCCGACCTTTGAGTACTCCCTTTACCCGACAACAACTTTTAAGCTATATAGTTATTCATTATTCATGCAGTCCTACTGAAAATTGGTTGGTTGGTAGGTTAACTGTCGGTTAACCATGCAATTAATTGCAATTTTGAAAATTATATTGCATGCAGAAGGTTCTCACCCGGAACGTTGTGCCCATTAAATGTCATATCCACGGCATGCGGTCCGGTCTCGTGTGGAACAAAGACAGCCGAAAATCGGTGATCTCCCAATGCTTTCACCTGACTTGTCACTCGACCCCCGTCAACCAAGATTGCTAAATGCCCTGGCCCTGCACCTCGACCGTCAACTGCAATTACGAATAATGTTTGTCGTTAATTGGGCTTTATAAATATTATTTTCCACTCCCGGAGACATTACGGTTGATAAATTCATGTTAAATGGTGTTTGCATACTATCGATTTCAACGGGTCGACCCACATATCCATTGGGTACCCGGTTGACTTTTATGGCTTTCGGGTTAAAGACGGCAGCTCGGAAGGGTGAGCCATCAATAGGCCTTTGTCCAACGGTGACAGTAATCAAATGTTCTCCTGCTTCTACCGGGGTGTATTTGGCACTTACGGATGAGCCCGTCTCAGAAATGTGGGCGGGGATTCGACCACTTGGCCCTGAGAATTCATGGATGGAAAATGCCCGATTAATTAAATATGAGCGTTTAAATGGTCAATCAATTGCAAGAAAATGATGCAATTTTTTCTTTAATTTAGAACCCATAATCATTAATTTAAAAATAAAACCCAGAACGGGCTAATTGTACCTGAAACTTCCACATCTATACTGTCCAGCGGCGTCTGTCCAAACTCCGAATTAATGGTAACCACCGCAGATGAATGTATGAGGACAACTCCAAGCCCATCCCCGTCCACGACCAAATCCCCATGATGTCCATTCGTATTCCCATACCCCGACGAGCTATACTGCTGAGCCGACGTCTTTTCAAACTGCTCGTGGAGCGTCGAGCTTTTGGCACTTGATGAATTCATTAAGCTCTGATTATGGTGAAGTCTCGTAGATTCGGATAAGCCTTTGAGGGCAGAGGCCGAGGTCAGGTTGTCATTGGAACTGGAAATCCTCGTGGAGCGGAGTTTTGAGCTGAGGTCGGTATTAGAATATAAGCCACTACCACCGTATTTTAAACGGGAATGGACCGCATCCGTCGTGTCCCTCTCATCCTGGAACATTTCCTTCGAGCTCATGTCCAATGACTTGTACTTACTGGAACTACTGGCCGACCTACTTGCTGTCGTGGCATCGAAGGATGCGGAACCGCTTGATAGGTGTTTGCTGAAGGGACTGTTGCTACCGGCCCGACCTAGCCCGTAGTCGGTGTCGAAACTTCTGGTTTTACCATGGATCGGTGGAGTCCCCTCTTTGTGGCGGCGAGAGCGACTCGACCCAACTCGTAGACTAAATGGTGATCCTGAAATAATTAGTAAAACGTTTCATTAATTACCACAATATTGAGATAAGCCAAGTATCAAGTATCAATATCGATGACGGCGATCATTTACCTCGGATTTCACGGCCATTGAAGTAGACATGAACCCTGTGCTTGCCTCCATTAAGAACGGGTAATAGGATCCGTTTCACTCCATCCGCTATAAACTCGGTTTTATACGGTATTGATCTGTCAATTTTTGCAAAAGATACAATAACATAACAACCTTTGTTTTTCAATTCAGTCATGCGAGAGTCAACTATCGATAAGTTATTAACAAAGTAAGAAAAACAACCAATTAATTTAATGATGCATATAATAATATATTCTAAATCGGATTCAATCCTTATCATTCACGTGTCCAATCCTTATGTGTGGGCTTATTGACAGCGTCTTATTTTACTCGGAAACTATTGTATTGTTTGTTTGTTTGTTTGTTTTTATTCATACAAAGCTTCTCCAAAAGGAGCCGGTTACGCTTTGACGCATAAGTTCAAGTAATACAGTAATTGTAATTAGTGAGTAGAAATAGTAAGGTATTGAATATGACAATAGTCATGATTAAAGTACTTAATGTTATAGTATAATGAATATGCCATAATTTTTTATGACATATTTAGTATACCACTACTAAAATGACATATATTCGGGTAATTTTTTTCAATCCGGACATATTATACACCATTTTATCGAAAATTTTGCGTAGAATCCGAATCTGCAATAAAAACTAATTAATCATCGAGACGTTTTTGAGATAAACCCCGAAAACCGGGTAAAAATCGGATTTTTTCGGGTTTTTCTAATTTTTCGGTGCTTTAAGATTCTAGATGTAGAAAACAAGATACAAAATGTTATTTACGCCTTCATTACGAGTTTAAATCACTAACCAGATTTTCATTTCTCCGAAGCGTTGGTGAGATATGTGCCAAATACTAACCCAAAAACCGGTTAAAAATCAGTTTTGTACGAGTTTTCCTAATTTTAACGTATTTTACGTTGATTTTTTACATTCGATTGTTTCAATTTTCTTAATTATAGCCCCGTATACTGGGCAGTATAGCATTGAACGCCCCACTTTTCTGCCCCCGGCAGGGGCCCCGCCGGCAGGCGCCAAAATGTCAAAAAAAGCAGTTGATTCAGGTTAGGAAGATAGGGTTATGGTAGGGTTCCGAGCTATGCGAGGTAGGTAGGAGTAGGATATCGAGCTATGCGAGGTAGACAGGAGTAGGATACCGAGCTATGCGAGGTAGCTAGGGGTAGGATACCGAGCTATGCGAGGTAGATAGGGGTAGGATACCGAGCTATCCGAGGTAGATAGGGTTAGGATACTGAGCTATGCGAGGTAGGTAGGGGTAGGTAGAGGTAGAATACCGAGCTATGCGAGGTATGTAGGGGTAGGCAGAGGTAGAATACCGAGCTATGCGGGGTATGTCAGGATAGGTAGAGGTAGAATACCGAGCTATGCGAGGTATGTAGGGATAGGTAGAGGTAGGATACCGAGCTATGCGAGGTAGGCAGGGGTAGGTAGAGGTAGAATACCGAGGTATGTAGGGGTAGGTAGAGGTAGAATACCGAGCTATGCGAGGTATGTAGGGGTAGACAGAGGTAGGATACCGAGCTATGCGAGGTAGGCAGGGGTAGATATCTGAACTAATACACCAGATTGTATCGTTGCTGGGCCTCCAGCAAAACTAAATAGCCCCTGCCCAACGTTCTGTGGCCTCCCCACCAGTCTTGTTTATATGAAAATGATGTTTTAAAATTTGACGGTAGTGGCATTATAAAAAGTATCACAATGATTTTCCGTCAGCCTTACAGTTTAACAGTTGTATGTCACCTAACTAACTCCCTGTATTGAGTATTCTGCGTCAATCACGTTTTCACAAAAATAGACGAATAAAAAACAAGAGGAAACGTGATATCTGAACAATCGCCTACCTTCCTTCGTGCGTCACGTCGATATTGATATCCCCAAGACCACCTGTTCCTCGAGAATCACATATAAAAGCAAAGGGAAGACCGGGTAAAGCACCTTCTAGAGTATCCAACTGAAAAATGTTAAGGTCATGCTCTTAATTATTCGGACAGAGTTAATGAAATTGCAAGAATAAAGTTAAGTCATTCTAGACTCCGTACCACAACGCCGTTGGGGTCGTAAACGAAACAGGGAAATGGTGACCCCTGGATGTCCTTTCCCTTGTACATAACCGTAACTCTCCATTCTCCAGGCTCATCAGGCTTGAAGGTTGCAGCAAATCCACCAGTAACTTTATTGACTGTACAGGGCGTACTTCCTCCGGACGGAGAGAGTGCCACCACTTCCATAAATTCTAATTTGGCCCCCGCTGGACTAGTGTCTTGTGGATTGACTAAGACTTCCACGACAGATCCTACGGCACAGGGTGCCAGACCTGAGTAAGTGATTTCGGAGAGTCTGGGAAGCACTCGACATTTTAAGGGAGAACCTGCATCAGAGATATCCAGATTTAGTTACGCCAAAATATGTATGAAATTTCGGACATTAAAGTAATTAATTATGAAGTTGATGACATGAAAAAGGACACAGAAATTCCAGTACCTATGACGGGTTCTCCTTGGTATTTAACAACCACTTCATGGATCCCGATATCCGTTGCTGTAAACGTCCCCTTTCCATGTCCATCTGGAGTTACGTTGACACGACAATCTATCTTCCCTGAAGGACCTTTGACTTCTACTATTATTTCGGTATGATGGACTTCTTCTTCTAAGAGCTCTACGGTGAAGTTTACCTAAATTCGATTGTAAAAATCAGGATAGAAAATAAAAGTAAAAATACACTATGCATGTCAATTATTTAGGCTTACGGGATCATCTTTCCGGAAAATGTTTGTTTCCCATGTAACAGCTACTCTCTGACCCGGTGGTGGTCTAGCAGGTAACCATTGGTACTGGGAAATATAGGCCATAACGCCGAGGTGATCTACAGACGGATCTGCCATGTCTTTCGGTCGGAGGATTGAGGTCACTCCGAGTTTCTCTCCGCCCTTCATTCCTATATTTTAAAATATAAAAGCATAGAAGGTTTTCAAGACAATCAAATTACAAATTGAACGAACGTTTTACTTAAAATTGAATACTAACCCATAGAAATGTTGGACTCCCAGTGATCATGTTCCTTTGACATGTTATCCATACCTGGCACTGGCCCCCCAAGTGATCTTACTAGCTCGCATACAAGCTCTCCATTATTCCAGTCCGTCTATTTTTTAAGATTAGTTTATTTTGAAATGCATTAACCATGTAATAGAATTAGGTGTCGTTGTCACTAAAATATACCTTAACTCTTTTCTTGTCTAAATAGCTCGATTTTTCTCTTACAAAGTTGTAAAAAAGTATTAGCCCCCGGAATAAAGCTCACATTCAAATAATTTAAACGTATTTTTAGAAGCCACAATATCACAAAAAATATCAATAACTGGACTAACAAGGGAAGTATCTCAGCGTGTAATGCCATAAAATTTCATTGAAAAACAACTCTTTGACATTCGAAAACTCAACATTTTTTGAAGAGCTTGATCTATTATGAGCGTTTGATTTTATTTTCGTTAATTTGTAAACGTAATCAACATCAATTCGAGCAGCTAATGCTAATATTTTGATTTCTGAAAGGACTTGTAGATTTGACGATAAAAGTTTCAAGCAATTCCCTTATTATACAGTCTGAAAAATTTCGCTGTAAGATTCATTTTAACCTTAAAATGCCTGGTATCACAAACAATGCCATGCTAAAAGTAGCAATTACTGTAAAATACTTTTCATCTTCTTCCCAAAATAACTCCCCCATCTTGAAGAGAGAGTTTGAAAACAAATCCAGTACTTATTGCAAAAACGACATACATAAACTGTTACGAGCCTTACGACCTACCGTGAAATTTGAGATATGGCGTTCGGGCATTTGATTCCTAACCCAGTTGAGCGTGGTCTTATACCCCGGCCCGTTTTCCTTCATAAAATATGATAAATAAGTCATTCCGGAAAGTTCGTCGAGATGAGGTGAAGCCAAGTATTCGGGATCCAGAACTATTGGCACTCCAAGCTCTTTTTTAGCCAAATCCATGGCCACTCTGCAATTATTTTCCCCATCCCTCGGATTCACATTCTTCCAATCTGGAAACAATCCGGGTCGGCAGTAGTCAATTAGAGCCGAGAGGTTCTTCCCCGTCCTCCAATCCGTCGTCAGGTTATTTATGTCATTTTCAGGTAGTACGGATCGAAGCCAAGCTAGCATCAATTTCTTCGGTGGAAACTTGGACCTCCCGATCTGGTATCGGACAATTAGTGACCAGATGAGGCCCAGAATTAGTTTCAGGTTACCATTAACGATGTCCACGTTCCCTGTTCAAAGAAATTGGAGCAGAAGGTCGTCAGTCCCTTTCTCTTATTATGAATTTCCTCGAGTTTATTAGCCATCATATTTTATTTCAGGCCCTGTGTCATCATGTCAAAAAGTAACCGCATTATTGCACACACATGCTTCATTTGATGAAGATTACGCAAATTCTGTTTTTGGTCAACCGCCCACGCCTACGACAAACCTAGACCACCTTCCTAAGTATTCTACGAACATGCCTCCATGCATTGTATGGGAGATTACAGATACAGTGTACCACTCAGGTAATTATCAAAATATTATATTACCACACCTTCTTAACAAACAATACATTTGAAATAAACATGGCTATTATTCCAGCTCTCTATTCAGTTCCTTACAACGTTTCCTGTCTCATTTTAGTCCTATTTCCACGCGTTTCTCGTATTTAAATACATATGGTGTGGATACTAGGGTTTAAAATCTTAATTGTTTCATATTCCAA
Organism: Desoria tigrina; assembly: GCA_906901685.1. Lineage (NCBI taxonomy): Eukaryota > Metazoa > Arthropoda > Collembola > Entomobryomorpha > Isotomidae > Desoria > Desoria tigrina. Next base: position 811,788 of record CAJQTU010000010.1, on the reverse strand, counting down.
AGGGAACGATGAATGATGTCATTGAGAATTTTATAATTTCAAGTCATCAACGGGCAATGACATTTGCAGATTTTTCCCTAACTGAATCCGACTTGCTAAAAGAATTTACTTTGAAGTCACGTTTGTCGTCTGCCAAAGTGCCGAGCCTGTAGTGTGAAGACCTGTTTCTCATTAGCATATTTATCATTATTATATCCTCATCCATTCTTGAGCTACCTTTACTGTGTTTTATCTTCAACAGGCACATTAATGAATTCAAGGAATCCTGGTTTTTGCAAGTTTTTAGGAGGTTTTACAAAACCAATTGACCGCAAGTTTACGGATTTTTTTTAATAAAAAAAGTTCTATTATTCCCCGTAAATAAACACTTTTACAGGGTGGTCCTATTTATGATTCTACTATCAAAACAACATGAAATTGCTATTTTTTTTAAACGTAAAGAGCCCATCACGTAAGTACATTTCCCTGTCCAGATTGAATCATTTTCTGGTATCTCTGGATAAGTCACCACGGAAAACCATTAAAAAATGACACGCAGATCATCGCCGAGTCGGGAATTTTTCCGATAAGATTACTTGTAATGGTATCACATGAAACATAGCCTATAGCTATTCGACATAAATGCAGTCATGAAATTAACCGTTTTTATAAGCTACAAGTTGAAAAATTTGGGTAAAAGGCAAATAATATCTACCAATATTGACGAGTTTGACTCCATCAGAGGAAATGGCATCTAAAGCTCGAGTCACATTTTCCAGCATTTGGTGCTGGTTATTAGGTTTGTGAATTTTCCTCAGCGTTCGTTTCTGAAGGGCTTCGACGAGGGCAACGAGGCAGGTCCCATCGCAAAGGTCCGTACTGAGGTCCTCAACCGACAGGCCCAGCGGTCTCAAATGCTCATTCACCCAATTCCTAAAAGTATGGGCCTGTATTTCAATCCAGAGGTCTTCGTTCCCCTTAATCTGCATCCCTTTGGCCGCATGGCCCTCCGGACTTCTGGCCAAGAGGCCGACCTGAACCCAGGAAGCATTTTAAATTTTAAAAAATATACAGGATCTCCAATGTATCGAATTTCATTGTTTTTATTATTATTATTTTTGTTCCAATGTGGCCGAGCTAAGTATGTCAGTTTGCCATTTTACTGTCTCCCATCGGCAATGGGCTCTCCATATTTGGTAATGGACGTTTATGGAAACGTCCTATCTACTTCCTTGCCAATCCATGCTGCTTTTATTCAGCCTCATCAATACTTCTCTACTAACATAATAATATCATCCTCATTTATTTCACTCTCAATCTCAATAACCACCTCTGCTTCACTCTTTACAGGCCTAACTAATTGTAGGCTATGGTGTTGCCGTGGACTAAGGGATATTTTTTTTTTATTGAAGACAAGTCTTTGCTGACAAGTCTGGTAGAAATAGTATTTAACCAAAAAGTAATCCTTAAAATCTCCTTGACGTGTTTCCACCCTTATTAACATAACCAATTTAAAAGCATTCCAACTAGGGCTCACCGTCGAGATTCGATTCTCCTCAGAGTCCAACATTCCCAACCGATTCCCGTCAATAAGTAAACTTGTGTCTGAAACAGCCTTGAAACTTGATCCTTCGTATTCTCATGCAAATGATGAGTAACCTCATTTATTACACTATTAAATATTCCGAAGGTATTTCCTATATCCTACGGTTGAACCAAGTCCTAGGCACCAGTAAACCAAGGTTTCACATTTAAAATTAAAACATAATATAGATTGATTTATTTATCAAGTGTTCCAGGGACATATAAAGGCTCACTTGCACATGTTAATATCTACTACGATAACTACTGAACTACGGCTTCACTTAAATAAATATATGTATCTAAAGCACCAACAACAACCACCACGTTTTCTTTCATTATAAATAGGAATTTGTACTGTTTTTTAAGCAATCTTTCGATCCGTCCAATCTATTTTGCCCTTAACTTGAACTAGAGATAGGGCAGAGGTCAATTCTTAAGCTACTGCCGAGGTTAACAAGGGTTTCGATGACACATGGAGACGGAGAGAGAGAGGAATAAAAATACTCTTATATTTTGATTAATAATCTTCTACAACTACGTTCCTCTACAATTAAATACCCAATGTGCATATCTTTCCTATCTGTACTATGTATTTGTATGTACAGGCAATCAACAGGTAGGAGAGACGGCTCAGGTGAGACTGAAATGGGTATATGGGATAATTTTTAAAGAGGAGGTGGTGGTGGTTAGGTCACCTTAAGGTTTTTTCATTATAAATCTACATTTACTACAACTACTAGGTAAAACATCATAATATGGAATCCATGTGTAGTAGTTCCCTACATGCAGAAGGAATACATGAGAGAACCCCAACCCTTTCTGTCTATGATGTAACAATTCCATCCCTGAGATAACAATGCTCAACTTACTTTCGCTTACATCATCATCATCATCATCCTCATTACATTTAAAACCCTTGCAGACAGATATAACAATGTGTTGTAGATGAGTAGGGTCCATTTTTACTTTTTCATATCAGAGTATGTTTTTACAGAAAATATGAGCTATTATAAATTATAACTACGAAAGCTTCATTTTATTCTAATGCTACTCTTGCCAGTGATTAGGTGGTGTTTCGTGCATGGGAGTGAGTTGTCGTAAAATTAAACCGAAAAATTATTATTTTTTAAATTAAGAACAGAGAAGCCCTGTTCAAGGTTTGTCAATAATCACGCCCAATTTTGATCTGTGAACAAAAATAAAAAAATAGATTAGAGTCAAAACTAGTGGCGTTTCATTTTTGATTATTTATAGAAATACAAAACCGGACTAGGAATGGGTAAATTTATTGGCCTAGGAGATATTGCAAAGACTGATGGACGGACGCACGGTAGAATCGTACACATAAAGTGTTTCTAAAAACACTTTTTTGCAGTCGAATCTAACATCCACTACGAATGTATATGGGTATGGCTTACCATGTAGTGGTGGTGGTGGGGCTGCTGGTAGTTGGCAGTGTGGTTGAGTCTTATATCAAGAATTTATTCAAAATACGGTATGCAAGTAGTCGTGGATTTATTGTAGGTAGTGCAGTCTCATTTGTTGTATCATAAATATGATATAATAGTAAGCTTTTTTTCAAGACATTCGAAGTTTGCCTATACGGATGGATGAGGAATACTTAATAAGAATTCTCAATGCTGAGTCAACATCCTAAAATAATTCGAATTATAAATAAATAATATTTTCGTTAGCTTTATTTAGCCGTGCGTTTCGAGTTTTGTAGCCCGATCTGCCTGTCTAATAAGTCTAACCATTCCATACTAACGCCGCAAGGCCGGCACTTTCACTTTCATTCCTTATTTACCTTACTAATAATTATCTTAAATCAAGTATGACACCTGTGATGGCTTTGTCCCTTTATTATATGCCGTATGAATTGGGATTGTGAAGTCTACGACAGCTTTGAATTAGGTTGAAGAGAGGAAGTTAACCTTTTAATACCCCTTTTGAATAGAAACAAGTTAGTACAAGTGTAGATTTCCTTCATTAAATATTAAATGCACTACCGAGCAGATTGAAAAGTATAGGTTGGCCAAAACAATAATATTTTGTAAGCTCTAATCAAAATAGCCTTGAGAAATTAGCGGAAAGGATGTGAATTCTGCTTTTTATGGTAGTTATGTAGATATGTCTTGTATGATTCATGCTAGCTAAACGACTCCAAACACCAATGGAATTGGAGATGGCGGACGGACGCTAAAGAATTTGACACTTCTGACGTCATGGTTTCGATGGTAATTGTGGATTAGCTCATTCATCAAGAGCTAATTCCTGGATTTGCAAATGCGAATTCATAAAATAAATATCCGGCTCGGATACAAAAATGATAACTATTAGGAACCCTCGTATAGCATTCTTATAAAATTAAGAGCTCACAATCTCGTCTTTTATAAGCAGCAGGGGTTTAAAATACTGAAATGAAATGACTGACAAGACTCATTTAGTTGATGACACTTGGACAACTGTTGATGAAAACAACAACAGGTGCTTAACAATTTATTGCTGATAAGAATACCCTGTAATTTTTAAGAATTATAAAAAAGTTTGAAACTTGTCGAAAATGCCTTTAGAGAGCCCAGAAAGCTCACCGTAATATCTTCAGAACCGACTCCTCCGAAGTTAACTACCTTCCGTTCCGAATCCGACGCAATCGAGTCCAACAACGGCGATAACCCCGGAGACTTCTTCACTGGCCAAGATGATCTAAAAGAATTTCCTTCAGAACAAAGCATTGATTTATGCGACGGTTCCCTTGAGTTGACTCATGAATACGTTGAAGCATTCAACACAACAATAGGCAAAACTCCTAAAAATAACACCCTCGTTCGGAAAGGGATTGATGGTCATAACAAGTCGGCAATGTTTCCCGTGGAAAATGGGTCGCAAAACAGAGCAAAATCCAGAGAAAAATCCGAGATCCAGGAACTCGTATCACAAGCTTTTAATAAGGCCTTAGGACCAGGTAAAGCCAATCCTTCAGGTCGGGACAGGGGGAAATGGACGTCAGATAGACCTGGAAGCCCTCAGCAGCCCAAAAGAGACGCTTCAAACGGATCTCAAAATAGCAGGAACGGGTCTAGGTCCCGAAGTCGTAGCACATCGAAGAAAAAGCATTGCATCGAGTAATAAAGATTCGATATAATAAATTTTCCGATCTGAGATATTTTAATTATTTTCCCAAGCTTAATTACGGTTAAATTTTGACAGGGTTCAACAGAGAAAGAACATGGGATCGATAACAGAATACGAATCCCCTTATGCCTGTAACATTGTTGAACTGCCACAAAGTGACCAGTCCAGACCTAAGCTCAAGCAGAAAGTTTTCCTAACTAATCGGGAGCATAGCCTTCTTTCTGATCAAATCTCACGGAGGAAAAAAAGTAACGCTGCGATCAAAGGTAATGTTAATTTATCATTTATAAACTACGTGCCTAAAAAGGACAGATATTTTAATTCCTTACTGGGAATCTCATTAAAGATACCCATCACACGACAGAAGCGTCCCATACTCATAACTCTCATATCAGAAGTGGAAACACGAATCATGTGGACAATTACTCAATCTGCAGTTTCAGTAGCTCCGAATTTGATGATGAAGCTCATATGGACCTAATGACAGATCCAATCCCTCTCAAGTCATGGCCAACTTTTGACACCCTGCACAGCCGGTTTTTCCAGCCCAAAGATACTCAGACGCAGGACGGAATAGAGTTTAAAGAAGCTGGTTTCCAAGTCGATTCGAATTCTTCCTTGACCGGGGAACAAACACCCCTGCCGACCACATACGTTCTCTCCAGCCATTCGCAAACGGACATCAACGCTTTAGAATTTAAGTCGCTGGAGAAATTAGCAAGTAAACTTGAGCAGGGGGTTTTCAGCGCCTCGGAAGCCTGTACCGTTCTCATTCACACGATATTTAAAGAATCGGTTGGCAATGCTACGGCCGCGGAATCGGTACTGAGACTCCCCGAGTTTCAAAAGTTCCTTAATTCATCGAATGAGATTCAGGCCCTCGACAACGTGTCCACTCTGCTTCGCTCAACATGCCGGATCATTGATCAGTACATTGGAAGTGTCAAAGAGGTTGGGATCACCTTTCCAGATGACACTAGATTTTCGCAGAAGAGTAGCCGAATCCTCAGCCTCTCGTCTATTCGAAGTGTACATCCGCTTGTTAAACAGGAAAAGTACGACAGTATCCACAACCTGCATAATCTTCTAGCGTCCATTAAACTACGATTTTTTGCAAATATTGTTGGAACTACTTAATTTTGGTAATTATTAAAATTTAGATCGACCACAGAAGGTTGGAACAATATTTCTCCAGTCCCTTCAGAACATTTCGAACTCTCTTTATTCCAGAACCCCGAGACAGGGGACATTATTCAGACCCTCTCTTTCCAAGATCACATATTCCATACCCGATACGCTTCCTCAGAAGGCCCACAACAACAAATCCGGAACATCGCTTCCGCCACCCGCGAGAAAGTGGGGATAGCCTTCATGAACTCCGATAGATTAATGGACACGGTGATCCGATGCTCGTCATTTGCATCCACGAGGATTACAGTAGCAAAGTCTTTGCTCTCAAAGTGCTACAGAAACTTGATAACCATCGCTACAAAGTTTACCAAGCCGAAATACAACGTCAAAGCGGCTAGAAATGGGAATTTACCCCAACTGTCTGACCGACTTCAGAAACTCAATACTTTCGTCGGGGTTGTTTACCAACTAACCGCAGAGTTACACTCGGCCTGCAAGATGTTAGAGTCAGCGATTGGGAAGTCTATGAATATCCAACAATCCTTAAAATTCCCGAGGATTCCTGGATTTTCAAAGCCAAATAAGCGGAGTAGTCCCGACTGTAAAGTCCCGCTTGGGACCCAGCTCCCGATTCAAAATGCCATGCTGCAGTTAACCGAGGGGATCAAAGGGATCGATACGACCTATGACATGGCTCAGCTTTCAATCTCATCTCTCGAGGCTGGAATCAAGTCGAAACGAGAGTACAAACACCTTCTCCGGGACTATCTTGAGGGAATCAAGACCCTAGGGACTAGTAAAGACATTGACTTCGGATCTCTTCTCATGACACTACTTTGCAGCACGGAGATGATCAACTTTTACGAGGACGAGATCCCGTCGACGGATCCAGTCGTTAGGGCCGCCGTTGTAACCCTACTTGGGAAATTAGACTCAGGGACGAAGGATCTGATTACGGTCCTTAAGAGGATGGAAGCCGATTCCCACCTACTCGCTGTTCAGTCAATGGGACGCTTGAAGGAAGTTCGAGAAAGACAGGCCAAACTTGACGAATCTGAATCAGGAATTTGGACTTGTTTTAACTAAAAATTCCGGAATATAATTTCTGTTAAATTGCATACTGGTTGACAGTACAAATTACAGTTGAAGATGTCCAAAGTATAATTCCCCATGCTATTGTCCTAGAACAAAACAAGGAATAAAACAATGACATCAAACCCTGTAGCGCGTAGGCGTTTGATTATCCATATTAATATAAGTAGGATGCCAATTCCGACCCTTCCTCCTCTGCAATTTAATAGCGGAATAATAAGAATCATAACATTTCTTGATACCTAATTGGATTCACTAATCTAATACGTAAACAGGCTAAAATGGGTTGTAGTACGGAGGAAATTGCCATGTTTTTCTATGCGAAAGCGCTCATAAATTCTACCCTCCGTAAAGTACAGTAATGGAAATAACCCAAATTCGGTCTCGTTTATATATTGACACCGTGTAACTGTAGACTCTAGTAGATGAAGGGTATATTTGGATGAGGAATATGAGGATACTTTCATTTCCTCGGCGTAATTAGATCAATTCGAATCAATATAGAAGTACGTACGTACATCCGCCTATCTCCTCAATACATTCCCAGAATTCTATATCCAGCCTCAGGTAGACCAGACCCCGTACGTTTATGAAGATGTCAACGTAATATTTTCATAGGACGATATGCGATGGGAATTAATCAGAGCCAAAAACGGAAAGCATTTCCCTCAGATCCAGCAACACTTCCGAGAAGTCAGGTATGACTTGGGTTAGTTAGGGCGAGTAAGCTTTCTCCGTGCGCATTACCGACTTTCACCACAAGAAAGACACATCTTCCCTTCGTTTCTCTCTCACAACCGATATTATCAACGAGTTCCTCCGACTAAGTAAGCAGAATATAACGGGTTATACAAAAGATGAGAAAAACAAGAGACGTAGGTCGGAGGTCTGTTAGTCTTCTGATCGAATAGGGAAATCGGTCGGTTGAAAGATCGACCTAGTTTCATAAAACAGGACAAGAGACAAGTAGGAAGCAGGAAGTAAAATAAAAGTAGAAGAAATAGTCGTAAAGTAAGTTATTTTTGTCGGATTTTTCTGTGAAATGGAAAGGAGCATGAAGGAAAAGCGGTTTAAAATCCAGACCCGTAAACCATCAATTAAGATAACGGTTTCGGCGGATAGTCCGGACAGTTCTCACCTGTCTCCAAGTACTCCACCCCTCCCCAATCTGTCCAGCATCCGGAGGGTCGTGAGCTTTGGTAGTGGAGCTGAGGGGGAAGGAAGCGTTACGAGAGTTGTTGTGGATGATTCCGCAGTTGACTACTATCCGAATTGTACTGATTTCGGTATCAAGGATTTCCTTTGTTGTAAGGATGAGGTGAGTTTAAATGGTTTCAGAATACTTGCCTGTAATTAGTACCTTAAATTAAGATGGATTCTATGATATCATAAATAATATCAGCGTAGATGGTTCCTTATCAGTTAAATTTAGACCTTTGGCCATTCATTTCTAGAATTAACTCCAAATACAATTAATTACGTATTGTTAGACTACAAATTAACAGAGATGAGCCATGCCGTAGAAATAGTTTACAGATTCGCCAAGTATTAAATCAACGTAATTTGAATACGTTTAACACATCTGATGTCAATCCGATTTTTCGAGTTGAGTGAGATTAAGAGTTTACAATGATGAATAGTATTAAAAATTCTGCTAGTGGATACAGATTTTTAGAAAAAAAAACTGTATCCACTGAACTGAACGACATTTTGTGGTTATATTTGAACCAAATAAAATTTATTTAATATGGGTTATTCTTCAATGCTATCAAAATTTCATAAAATCTGAACTCCACAGGTAGACTTGGAACTGTCAAGTGACACAGATACGAGCTTTCTTGAGGCCACACCCCCTCACCGCTTCAGTGACTCCGAATTCGACGGTCAAATCGATATCATGTCAATCACACTGGATACTGCTTTGAACATGGGACCAAATAAAAACGAGAGCTTGGTTACCTCACAAACCATATCCAAAGACGACGCTTTCTCCATCGAGCTTAGCAACGGGGACGGTGGTGTTGGTGGTGATACCCACCTTGACGAAAATCTTAAGCCTACAAATGACTCATCCGGATGTCCGGAACTTGAGCAGAGGAAGGGAATTAACATGGAAAATAAGCCGAAACGGTTACCACCCCCAAGGCCCTTTAAAAGGCACATCTCGCTCCCTGCATCCATATTCATGTCCTACATTCTGGCAGAGCAGAACCGATCAGCAAAAGCTAAAGGTAGCATGGCCAACGTCAGGGGCTCAACTGAACCCAGTTGGATCGAGTACGACCCGATGACCAAGAATAATGACCGATTTGCGACGAGGAAATTGACGAAAATCGCAGGGAGTTATTCGTCGACGGAATCGACGGATGATCGGAATCCCGGAGACAGTTCCAAATGTTCAAATGCCAGTGAATCGTCGGGATACCTTAACTGCGGTTCCGATTCGGATAGTCGGAAGGTGAACATGTCGATAGACCCTCCCGATTCCGACAATGAAGATCAGGGGAAAGAGGCTTTCACGTCTGAGATTGAGAGAAAGTCCTTGGTACTGAGGTACATGCGACGGCTTGTCCGTCAGGATACTACGGGCAATTTCGCCCCTCCGGATTATTGTATTTAGTTTTTTTTAAGTTGTATTTGAGACACTGAAATCTTTTGAGTGTTATCGATTATATGAGATTGAGATATGAGGACGACAATTGACCTTTCCAAACCGAACTTATTGAGAATACTGAGATATTGAGATTTACCGACCCTGAGAATTATTTTGAAAGGAAGTAGTACAGTTAGGCAGAAAGTACGTGTATTTTGTCAGCTTAAAATTAAGAGGATATAATACCTAGGCTTTTATGAGATTAAATTTGTCTGAGCACAAAGAGTCTCTGTGAATTGTAAGATTGTAAGATAGCTCTGAACTGATAAGAAATTTTGTGACAATCCTGATCCCGACGCCGACCATAGACCATAATTCTTTTCGTAAACATCCCGTAAATCATGCAATACCCCTAAATAATTCCCCTCACATTAGTGGGTTTAAAATAATACTCCTATGGGGCACGTATTTCATGATTTAATTCAAGAACGGTTTAACCCGTCAGAGTAAATATATGTTTTTATGTAATTAATGTAACTTGGCCACGACTGTGTAGAATACATATAATATTTGCCATGTATTTGACATACAAATAGAGCATTTGGCTTCAATTACGATACAAATCTGAAATTACCGTTTACGGTAGTAAATTATAACTCTACGAATGCAAATGTGTCAAGCGATTTTTGTGAGTAACTTTGATATGAAATGGTTGTACTTGTAAGACTATTTAAGGAGTATGACATCTGGCTAGTAGTTAAAACATATACCTCTTATGCCAACGTGTAACATTCCCTTAAAATCATATGCGTTTTCAACACGGGTTCCTGAAATTGGCTTACGAGATGTTATATATAAATATCTATGTGATTCAATCTATAGAGCCAATACAATATAACTTAAAATTTAAAATATGTTTAACTTTCGATTGAAAGTGTTTATAATTCTAATGTTGTGTACATCGTTGTCCTACATATTGTAAATTATTGTATTGAAGAGACCTATATATTACAATAAAGTATTCTATATAAAGTTGTCTTGAATCTCAGTATTTTTGTCAAATTCCTATTGTAGTTTTGTAGTGGCATTAAAATTTCGATGACTACTCCAGAATCCACTTATGGATTGAATGTTGGATGGTTTAACAAGCTAGTTTAATATTATCTCGTGGAAGAACAAATGCATTATGAACTATGACACGTCCGCTGTAAATCTGAAAAAATTGTAGGAAACGAGAGTTTTCTAAAATACACGTTATCATCTATTTTAAAATTGCCTGCAAAGTTCGATGGAGATATTATCTTCTAATGAAGACCGACGGAAACGACATTCTGCTCTTTAAACTGATTTAAGATTTTAAAATAATTCATAGGTATAATCGATGTCGGTAGTCGTTAGTACTTTTATGAAACTGATATAGCACCATTGTTGGCTGATGCTAAAAATGACCGGTTTTATATGCGTTTGTTGGATGACTTAAGTGTAAAGGTAGAATTTTTTTTTAATTTTTGGGAAAAGCGATCTTTGCATTTTTAAAGCATGGGTGTTTGCAATTGGTATCAATAAAAACTTTAATAGGATATAATATATGTAATTGATTACAAACAGTTCGGTATATTATTGAAGTGAAATAGTCAATATGGATCTTTAAAACTAGGTATATATATACTAATTTAAACGTAATAATATATATCTATATATTTATATTATATTAATCAATGAATGACAGATTGACTTTGTCTATAATATGTAATAATTAATTAGTTAAATAATATTCGTCTATTAAACTTCCGTCCCGTCATCCCCTAATATGGCAGTACCAACGACTGGCTCTGGAGTTTTCTGCGGAGAAGCTGTTGAACTCTGGGGGTTCATGTCAAGTCCCCCGTTCGAATTCGCGTGTCCTTCTCTACTAATGGCATCTGCAGATTTCTTCATGGGCTTGGGAGGGGGTTTGGGTGGAACCTTTTTGCGATTGAGGGTACCATCGGCGGAGGATGGTTCAGTCTTCGAAGCAGCTGCAGCAGCTTGTTCATTTAATTTCCGGTTCCCGACCAACGGTTGTGGTCGTTTCGCTGACCGTTCGCCAAATTCGGGACGACTTCCTCCTTCGGGAGTTTCGGAGGGAGAGGTCAGGGGTTCCACCTCCTGAATCGGCGCGAAGAGGGTCAATGGCTGTCCAAATCCTCCGGGAGTTGGAGTTGATCGAAGAACCGAGTGCCTTCCTAACGTCCCCGTCATCCCCGTCGGGGTGTTATGATGGTATTGTTGAGGGCTTGGAACTCCCTCATCACAAATATTGTTCAAGGAGAGACGTGAGCTGCCATCGGCAGTTGTCCTCCTCCCCAAGTTATCATACTTGATAGGTCCCTTCACAATCGGAAGGCTGACCGTGGCAGCCGAGCCTGTTGGACTTGGACACGATGGACTGCCCGGATCCCTTGAATCCAAGGTGGAAGGTCCAGGTGACCAGCTGGGAACTCGCGGTCGTCGTGGCAAAGTTACGTAGCCCGGCCGACTTCCTGGGGGGATCATGGCGGGTTCATTGGGAGAGAACGGAGTCGTCCCGTATGGAGAAATAGGCCGACCCGACGAGTAAATGGAAGGTTGATGATAACTCATTCGGCTTGGGTTGACCAACATCGCGGGATCGAGTTGTTGGGGCGTGATAAGGTATCGTGTAGAATCGGGCTGAGTTGATCCCATCGACGGGGCTGGGGACTCCTGATATCTCGTGTGAGGAAGGTCAAGTAGGTCGGGGTACTCGGTTGAAGGATGGATCCCATGAGGTCCAATGAATAGGGCCGATTGTGGTCGTGGGGGTTGAAATGGCTGAGTCGATGAGGGCCTATGAATCGGCTCAATTTCAGTATTGTATGACAAGATGTCTGTGGATTTGCATCTTGCATCCGGCCCGACAAGGTATTTCTCCTTTAGGAGCAACATTTCATCGTCCTTATTTTCCGATCCGTCACTCCTCGATGTCGGTGTCAGGAGGAGTTGACGCTGCTGGGGCTGATCGTCTCGCCCGTCTTGTCCCTATAATATACACAGAAAGAACATTGAGTTAGTGAACAGTTCATTGTTGAAAATAGCCAAAGAGACAAGCATAGCAATAGAGTTATTCCGTATTTGCCCAATAACGAAAAAAAATCATGATCTGATCCTACAATTCAAAAATAATTTATCAAGTTCAATTTTTCATCGCTATTTAAGCCATCATTTTTAGTATATTGACTAGGCATAACTTTCCCTTCCGGTTCATGAAGATCCTATGATAAAAATAATTACAGTTTGGTAACTGCAATTTTGAATTTGACGAGATTTAGTAAATATTATCTCAAAGTTCTAGACTTCGGATAGTTAAATAGTATACATTTTTCAGGAAAACTATTCTCCAAAATCATATAAATATTGTAAAAACACGTGCGTTTATGACCTCAATGCCAATAATTAATCATGAAAGAGTTATTATTCCGCATATACTTAAATATGCTTCAATAAAAACTAATGCTCTTGAAACAATAAACTTAAAGTGTTTTCTCAAACTTTCATCAATCATGGAGAAATCAGTGAGTCAGTCATCACTTCAAGCGTATACCTTCTACAAAAGTTGATGCTCATTAAGGACTTTTATGATCGATCTCCAACCACCCGAGGGCCCCTCAAATCCCTCCTTTCCTCAAGTTATGCTGTTACGTGGCTGAGTTTTGATTCGGATTCTGACTACTGCTGGGGCCATTCGAAGAAACGGGGGAATAGTTACAGGACAGCGTTGCGTAACACTGCTGCTGGTCCCTTGGACGAGCCTGTTCGGGGAGCCTACCCCCCGGAGCAGTCCTCGGATAATTGCTTGGACAGAAGGAATGGACAGGGACAATCTGATTGTGGGGATTTAGGATAGTAGCATTGGATTGAGCACCATTCGAAACATGAGAGTCTGGGGACGTTGGGGTCCTACTTGCCATAACCACGAGATTATCACTTTCAAATCGAGTCGTCTCTATTTTTCCACTCGAGCTGGGAGACGGCATAGTATTCGTATACGAATTCGTCGTCTGTATCCCACTATTCCGAATATGGGACCCCGGTGGGGGGTATAAGGTACAAGGTGATGTCAAACAGGATTCTTCATACTGCATGGCAATGGCACTAGCACAACAAGGCATATCACTTCCTCTACAACCAGAACTCGGCCCAACAGGGGCATACTGAGGTGGGGGTGGCAGCAGCATATTGGACGAGTGGTCTTGTCCTTGACTCTTATCGGCATTATTATCACAGTCCGATGAAAGTCCGTTCGGTTGGTGTTGTTGCCCCCCTTCTTGTTGTTTCGAAACTATAAGAACCTCCGGGCTGTAAGGCTGCTGCTGTTGTTGATGGTGGTGATGGTGGGCTTGATGATGATGGTGGTGATGATGGTGAAGCGGAAGCTGGGAATAGAACCCAGATGAAGATGGATCCATCGATTCCATTACTCCAATTCGAGACTGAACTGAACCGGAAGAGGATTGTGGGTGCCGAAGGTCTATCATTTCGTAGAATGGTTGCTGCTGCTGAATTTGACCCGAATTAGAAGGGGACGCTTCACAATAGCTTGTTGAAGTCTGAGCGTCTCGATCCTCTCTTTGGAACGTACATCTAGCAGGTCGACGGAAAGTACCACCACCCAAGCCCATCATCCCGTCACTGGTCATGGTACTGCTATTACAATGCAATGGATTGATACGATATGTAAGCTCAACGTCGGCGGGGCAAGGGATCGTAACGGGCTTCCCATTCCGACTCGTCGTCAGGGTTTGTTGTGACGACTGTTGGGGACAGAAGTTGTGTTGTTGGGGCTGACTAGGGTTATTACAACAAGTACTACTACTACTATTCGAAACGGCATTGTTGGGAAGACAGCGTAGGTGAGGGGAAGGCTCGTGGCTATTGTTGGTGCCATTATTGATGGGAGGGAAGCGTGGGCTACTATTATTCGACGAGGACATGGGTTCTCGGAGTTTGGAAACCGCCGACCCATGTACATCCAGTTTGGAAGCTTCTGCCGTTGTAAGGTTCGGGCACTCGGTGTACCCCGCAACGGACCCATTCAGCTTTCCATCATTCTATGAAAAAATATGAAAGCCAATCACGGATATAGAAAAAACATCCTCAACTTTCTCCGAGCAAATTTCCTTGAGCATCATTGATGAAATAACTTTTTCCTTCTTCTTGAGAACCAAAGGTGAAGCAATAACAAAGCACTACGAACGAACCATTCAACACTTTCTCCCGTCATTCTTTCTTTAATAAATGATGATCATAAAATATATTGTGATAATATTCTTGCATTATATCTTCTGTCATATTCCTTTATGTGTTTTTTTTGAGAGATGACTGATTCACTTCCACCAGGAAACTTATGTTCATTATCAATATTTTGTTATGTTCTTTCTTTATTTCTCTCTGGTATGGAATGTAGGCTTTGAATAGTTGGAATCATTGAATTCCTCAGGAAACTGGTCTTTGGTCGGGGCTACAAGGCGGAAGGCTCTGTCACAAGCAGACTACTTCAATGCCAAGTGAGGTGCATGGCCAAAGTTTTCAGGTTATCAACAAAAGCATCGATTTCCGAGGGAAGGAGTGCGTGGGCGAGGGTAGGTCGGCCTAATGTTCCTAACTTTCTCTATTTTTTCGTCATTGTCATTTCTAGCTGAGCAAAATATCTGATGTATGGAATCGTAAACAAAATTAACTTTCCAGTTGCACACTAACCTCCCTCCCGAGAATTGTTCTAGCAAAAACGGTCTTAGCAAATGGGAAGAATTCAACGAAACTTATATAACTTTCTAAAACGGAATAATGTGCTCCGCGAGGGCTGAGCGTAAGGAATTGTGGAGCGATATTAAAATAATATTTTCCCCGAAACGGAACCGTCTTGTTGGAATTCATGCGTGAAGGGAAATGTTCAGTTCCAAATTAACATGCTGATCCTGTATTTACGTTCATGCTCAACCAACCAATAATTGCAAGAACCAGGAGAAAGTCCACGTCTGAGGGTGAAGCAGACTTACCTCCCGGACGGAAAACATAGCGTCTGTTACTATTATTATTATTATTATATTGCAAATGAAAATATAGATAAAATGAGCCTTTGGAGAAGAAGAAGTATAATATATGAAATTTCGCAAGAAAGTACAAAAGTAGTCAGCCGAATTAGACGAAGAATTTACCTTGAGATCTTGAGCTCTAGTGGTTTTGACACGCCTCCGTCTGGAACAGAAGCAGATGAGGGTGACCAGACTGGTGGCAAAGACGAGGAGAGCCAGAACACTAATCAGGATCCAAATCCATCCGGTGTCCCTGTAAGCCCCTCCACCAAGTCCTCCTAATCCATGTCCAACTCCAGCTCCAGAAGGCACGTCTTGGAAGTTGAGGGTGAGGTTCTTCTCGATGACCCCGCCACCATTGCTCCCAACGCAGTGATATTCCCCAGCGTCCTCCGGGTCAGTCTTCAGAATGGTCAGGTTGACCCATCGACCCCTGTAGTCGGCACTGATCCCGCTTTCCGGCTCCAAAATCTCGTCCCCGATATGAAGGAAGTAGGATTTCCCATAGGACCTCGAAGTATTTGTCAGTACCTGCCCGTCCCGTACCCACTTCAGTTCCGGAGGCGGATTTCCTATGAAAGGACAGAATGCGTTAGACAATCGGGGTGTATATGTGAATCTGAATTTATTTTTGATCAAGTTCCTCGATAAGTTACCAACCACCACCACCACCACTGGCGGCTCGGTCCGATGCTTGTTGACTTACCACGGACGAGACATTCTAAAGTGATATCATTCCCAATGTCAGTGTGGACGAGGAGGGCGTCGGTGGGCTTCCCATTAATCTGGACGCTGACAATCTCGGGGCGACAAGCGAAGTCTGCGGACATGAGTTGATCCCAGGGAAAGTTGGCTACGTGAGAAGGCTCAGCACATTTTGTGAGGTGCTGGAACAGATTCCTCGAAATCACCCAATCACGAAGGCTTTTAAGTCGGCAGTCGCATTTCCAAGGGTTCCCGGAGAGGGCCAAACTTTTTAATTTAATAAGAGGTCGGAGTAACTCCTCTGATAGGTACGTTAAATTGTTCCCCGATAACGATAACGTTTCCAGCACTGTCAGTTTATCGAAAGCCCTTTTGGGAAAGGACTTGAGTTGGCAGTCGCCGAGGTCCAGAAGTTTCAGATAAATGAGAGGGGGAAAGGAATGGCCAGTCAACTCCGTAAGTGGATTGTTTGATAATTTCAGCTCACGCAGTCGGACGTTCGACTCGAAAGTTTCCATTTCCAGAGACGACACTAGATTTCCACTGAGGTCAAGTTCTATCATCTAAACAAACAAACACATAACCGGTCTTGTTAGAATACGAATGACCCAATTCATTCCATGATTTTGTTTACAAACGATAACAATCTGCGAGGGAAAGTCATGAAATAAGTGGCCCTCGAAATCCATAAGTAATTCCCCACTATTTTCAGAAAACAACAAAAACTTTCTTCAATGAAATAAATGTAATACTGCATTACCGCAGTAATAATGCATAAAAAATATATTTGCAAGAAATTACCCCCGGACTAACTACCCCCCGTATAGAACGCTGCCTCTTTTGAAAGTAAAAAAAAAAAAAAATTTAAATAGACTATCTCTTCTGCCAGCTACCCCAACCCCCTTTTATACGTACTGTCAGAAATTCAGTAGTTGACATCTATTGTCTATGCAAAATCTAAACATTCAGCATTCTTTAGGCATCATGAAATACATGGTAAAATATCAAATCGAATGAACTTGCAATTGTCAAGTCGCTGAAGGCGTCCCGATGGATCTTCTCTATTTTACAGTTTGGCAGAAAGACCTTCTGCAGATTCACAAGTCCAACGGATTTGAAAGCATCGGGCTGAAGAACTTTTATATTCGTGCCACCCATCTCTAACACTTGCACTTCTGGACTGAGGCCAGATGGGATGTTCGTCCAGTGGGGAGTTCGACAGTCGGCTGTCTTTTTTCCAGATACCCAGGTACACTTACATCCGAAAGGACATTGTAATGTCCAGTCCTCCGAACCTCCCACAACCCACATCTCCCCGGCTAACACTATCAGGATGAAAACAATTTGGAACATTCCGACCCATTTCGCCTTTCTCGGTCTTTTTGTCCTCATCCTCGTTCGAAACCCGGGCTCCGTTAGATCAGAAGAATTGTTCATCATGTTCGAGGTTTCGGAACAGTTCTCGTGCCAAGTCTTTGAGTAGCACCCCATCTTTTTGTCCTGCTCAAGCCCTTTTTGGGAACGTTTCGATGACTTCTTATCGTCTTATTTTCATCATGGGTTCATCCATATTCAGGTGTGTTCACATCCTTCAAACCCATGTTCCTTAATTCTGTAGCCACGGGATTCTGTTGTATTTTGATAGAGTTTTAAAATGTCAGAGCTTAAAAATTTGTTCCATCTGATTCCCAAATCTTCGCAGTTATCTTTGTGGTTTTAGGACAAAAATCACTAGTCACATGAACTGCTGGCCGGCTTTCACATCGAGCCCTGAAATTACAATAAAAAAATGATTGTTAGTTAATTTTAATGGGTTTTATCCTAATTATCCAATGCTATTTTCCACATCCTGTCTTAATAAAATTGTACACTAGTGGCTTTGGATAGTTTTTTAACGCTTTATCCTGTAATCTTAGTTTAAAGAACAATTAATGCATTCGATGATATCCTCAAAACGGGACAGATTTGTTTAGTACACAAACGAGCGAGCAATAATAGTAGTACGGATCTTTAAATAAACAAAGTTTAGTTCGTTAGAGAATCTACAAACTATACGATTTATCATCCATTAACTTCCTTGATTTGATTGCCATTCCATTCCAAACTCCTCCCAAAAAGTCAATCTAAACATTTCCTTTCCGGAACCAACGGAATGGTATCCGATACCGTTAATCAACTTCCATTTCGTTGACTGAACAAAAATAATTCCCTAATTAAACCCGTCTCCCTCAGCCTCTGATTCCACCACCACCCCGACCCATCATTCATGAATGAACCAAACTAACTTTGCTTGACATCCTGACAAAAGTAAGTGACTTTCGTTGGACTGGTCTGGTGGAGAGAGGTAGAAAAAAATGACAGGTCGGGTGAAATCACAATCACACACACACACACCAAAATGATTAGCTTTTTTTATATCCGTCTATCTACAAAAAAAAAGTTTTTTCATCTCTCTTACTCAAAGTTATTTCGAAGTCCCTTCTAACCAGCATTCCAATCCAACATCAAACCCACCCTCTACGCCATACATGGCCATCTCTATCTATAACCCCATAAAGTATCCAACCGATCCGACATTCTGACATACAAACAGATAATTATTCCATAGAGGAGGAAATGGAGGAGTAATTTGTGCGAGCTGGAGCGATTCAATGTTCGCCAACTAAGACTAACTACTCTACTACTACCAACTAGTCACATTATCAACTTCCTGTCCGAGCTTACAATTTCATGAGATTAAATTACAGTAGTAGAATAGATTAGATTAGATTGAATTAGATTGGATGAAATGAAATTAGATTTTCTCTCTCTCTTTCTATCTCTTTGGACCGGGAATAAGGAAGAGGACTGAGGAGAATGACATCCTCGACGGTCCTTTGAAAGCAGAGACCACAGTGTCTATCACAATCACCCCGTAATGCCAATACTCGCTCTAGAGGTATATCGATGTATTTTATAGGTTCCTACGGATCCCTTAAGACCATATCGATAAGTTCCAAACTTCTTAAGAGAGAGAGAGAGCCTAGGTTCTATATCTAAGAACTTCCGAACCTTCTAATTCTTACTCACACATCTTAAGGGAAGATTAGAGACGAACAGAGCCTATAAGACAGACTACTCCAAATTTCTAAGCCACCACCACTACCACCACTACCACCCCCATCGTCATCGTCAGGATTCCCTTATCCGCTTCCCTGTCCATCCAAGACATATCGGCTCGCTTTCACTTCAACTTATAAGTTCCTTTAATCAATAACTACAATTTTCCTCTCCTGCTCCTGATCAAACTTTATATCTCTGTGCCGATAGTGGTGGTGGTGGTGGCAGTGGTAAGAAACCTTAAAAAGGACGACACGGGAGGGTTTGCTTGGCCCGAACTCCCAACTCTAAGGACAATTCCTTCTCTCTGAGAGGACAGGTCGGGTAACTTATTGCCGATTTCGGAACTTCTCACCGAATTCCAGGCCGAAATTCACCTTCTCGGCTCAATTCTAATCATATCATAACGGGATCTCATTTAGATGGAATCTCATTTCCTTTTCTTTTACTCCACATATTTTAGCGGAGGAGGGTGGTTGTAAGGTTTAATGGGTGTATAATATTATCTTGCGGTTATGGGCTCCTTCAATGGATATATATTTTAAGCCTCCTATCTCCCCTATATCCCAAAATGTGAAGAAGAAGAAACGAGTCTCATTCCAAAGCTCAGAGCATTTAAATCTCATTTGTCACCAATGAGTCATTATTCGTTAGAAGCTTTATTAATTCCCACTTTCTCTCTCCCCAAATCCTGGAATCTAGACATCCCGAACTTTCTCCGTCCTGAATCATGCCTCTCTCCAGAAAGATTTCATTTCTTTCCTATTGGATTTCCATAAACTTCCTTTGTCAGCAGTTTCTCATTCTGCCCTTCCATTCCGGTAATAAATAATACTACAATCTGATTATGATCTACTCTCTCGTACTATATGTAGTTATCAGAAAAGATATAGCACAATAATAATATTAATTTATTACAAGGGAACCTCCTCAGTCAGTTAGGTTTCTTCCTCCTTGCGATGGAGTAAACAGTTTTTTGTCGTCGAAACTTATTGAAGGACTATTATTGTCCTGATATGTTTCTATGCACCATGAATCATTCATAAGCTTGGAAAGTAAGCAGGGAAATATTGACAACAACACATCGGGGTAATAATGGCCTTAGAATGTCGGAGAAAGTAATTCAATTTGCATTCAAATGAAACTGTATTTTTTGAAGAAACCTTAGAAAGTTTATTAGGGCTTGAAATTTGAATGCTTTCCTTAGAGAGCCTCCTTTTGGCATTGATAATTTAGCATCTGGAGCCGTCCTTAATGATGTAAACTGTCAATAAAGGAATAAATAAAACAAGGGAAATAGTTCTCCTAGAACACGATTTCCCGAACGGATGGGCTGACAGAGATGGATCCCCATGAGATTTTTTCTCTCCCCCGCATTCCCTCCTAATGATTTGTGAAAAAGACTGAAGGGAGGAAATAACGGGTTGTCAGAACCCTTGGATTTCTTATTGTTTTTACGATATCTATCATTATATTCCAAAAACTACAGCGACTCTTAAGAGCCTAGGGAGAGAAAGTTGGACTTGTATAGTTGTATGTGTTTTTGCTATCTATACAATTTATACGGAGCATTATGCTCCTATTTGTTATTGGTATATGATGTGTGATGTGAAGAATGGGTAAGACAGAGGAGAGACAAGGGGATCTGATCATTTGTCACGAAAAAGACGAACCATCCGGGAGTTGTTCTTTCACATCTCTCCCATCAAAGACGAGAGGAAGAAGAAGAACCCGCATTTCGGAGCTTCTTTTTGTCTCCTCTTCCTCTAGCCTGTGATATTTTTGGGAGGAAGCCAGGACGCTCGTCCTTATACTTCATTTGGCAGAAATTCTGGAGAGGGTGACTTCCTTGCTTTCCTCATTCTTCTCGAATCTCGACACAAGAGCCAGGGCGGGTAATACTGCCTGGGACCACGCGGACGACGTTCCCTATATAATGTACTATAACTTCGTCCCTATCATCATCCGAAAGAGCCCATACTCCATACTTTGACATCAAACCTAACTCCTTCAGAGGACTAACTATAGAGAGTCACTTGAGGCAGGCTCAAGAGACAATCTGTATTATTAGCCCCGAAGTTTGGAGTTGGACCACTGCTCTGGAAGATTGGAACTTTTCGTTCCAGGACTTGGAAGGTATGAGTGATGACTTCCAACACCACCACCACCGGCTTATCTATGAACTTGGAGAGCTTCGCGATGTAATACTAATTGCTCATTAGCCCTTCCTGGTTACCACCACCACTACCACCCCAACTACTTCGGCTGAGGTAGTCACTTTCCATTTCTTCAATTCCGAATTTCAATGATCCAATTTTTCACGGGATCTCTCCTCTCTCTCTTTTTAATCAAGATTTTGCCTATTCCACCCGGAACCCAAATCCAACTTATCTCCGAGAAAGGGAACTAATCTGCCCCTTTCCTATTAATTATCCAGGCAAAGCAGCAACAGCGTCCTCAGATCAACTCCCCCTCTCCTCTACGAGGAACTAGGGAGACAAAACACCGAGACTAATTTCTCATGACCAGCCAAACCCCCGGAAGCTATCCTCTCCCAGTTCCATTCAAGTAGAGGAAACTTCATCTCTTCTCTCTCAACAAGAGACAAAGTACAAAAACTAACTTGTCATTATATGGAGAACAACAAGAGTCCTTGCAAAATAAATATATCTATATATAGCCTCCAAAGGGAGACTAAGGAGGATAATTAGAAGAGAGACGAGGAAGAAGGTCGGGTTGTCGGGTAGTAGTTGGGGATGGATGGGACGGAATGCAGTGTCAGCAACTAATTTAGTCTCTCTTCCATCTTGAATGAAAAGAATTAATTTCCCTTTCTCCATTTCACGTTATTCCTCTCTCTCTCTCTCTCCTCATCAGATAATTACTCTTGAAATTGTTGCCAACTTTCTCCGACTGCTTTCTACTCTACAAAAGCAGCCCAGTCTTAAAATATCCGGCACAACAACAGTTTACTTACAGTTTAGCCTCGATTGAAAGTATCGGAGAGGAGAGTAATGGAATGGCATGTAAAATTAACATTACGAAAGGCTGAAAGACGGAATTCGATCTGCGGATCCGATATAAGTACATTAAGGGAATGCTATAGGGAGGGAAAGTGAGACTTTCCCTGACTATCAAGTAAGTGTATTGTATGTACTAATAGCTCTATAACTTATGTACGGAAATATAATATATTTCCAACTTTCTCCGTTCCCTTTTGTATTTACGGGAATAACTTTCCCCTCAATCGCTTTACGTCTCTCATCTCCCAGCCTCTACAACTTATCCCGGACCTGGCACTAAAAGTCCCGTCCAAATCGGAGGCAGAAACTGAAAGTGTATTGAAAATAACCCCCAAGAATACATACATTACAATATATATAACCCCCGCCGTAACGATTTACTATTAGCTCCAAGAAGAGAGAGAGTTCCAGCTTTCCGAATCAACTAGCTTTAGGGGATCATTATCATTCTACAGAGAGCTGTGTCCTTTCATTGATGCACTTAATCAATCCCTGCACATAGTTGAGGCCGTAAAGTAGTTGAAGAAATACATAATAACCCTCCTCCCCGATTGCTTTCCCAACACTGATGTAGTTTTTAGACGGAGGAAAGTCAGTGGTGGTGGTGGCATGGTCGAGGGTCTTTTTAGCTCTAGTTGGTTAGTGGGCATCATCAACTTTGATATTCAAAACACATCACATCATCCAACTCTACCACATTCCGAGTTGGAATTTTTCGCTGTTTTTTTTAGAAATGAAAGTTCAGAGGAAGAGAACAGGAGAGATTTTTCCTGGGGAAAGTTAGCCGTCTGTGGTAGTTGGTGGTGGTGGTCGTGGTTCCTGAACGCTGGGAAATAAATGTTGGATCGACGGATCGATCTGTTCTCTAGGAATCCTATGTACTTAAGCCTGTTCTAGGTATGCTCTGGTTCGGGTGGAACTTGGAACGTAACTAAATGATCACATTATCCCTTGAGTTGAATATAATTTCCACGAGGACGTTGGCACCAAAAACCATCCGCAAACTTTGTACTGTTTGATGTTTGCTTAAAACTCAGAGACTCACACACATTTACAAAGGATAAAGTTCCAATCCCGGCTAGCCAACTTTAACTCTATACATATTAGCATCATGGGAAGGGGTGAAAAATTATATAGGTTGCTGGTGATAGACCGGATAGAGACAAAGTCGACATTAGGGATTATTAGGAAACCGGTTTATGCTAATGAATCCTCTCTCTCTCCCGAATCGATAAATGTGACAGATAATAATGATACTTACAAATTGCAATAGTTTCCCTTCCCCGATAATTCCCTACTTTAGTCCTTTATAAATGACACTCGGCCGCCCAAGAAAGGCCGTTAAGCATCGCATTACATACTTTCAGACTTTTAGTTATAACCTCGTTTATTCCGCTTTATGCCCGGTTCCTATAACCTCCCTACAGATCGTTTTATCGGGACAGGAAGTAGAATGGCTCTTAGTTTTCAACTCTCCAACGAAAGATTCAAAGATGTTCAAAAACTTTAAACCAGAGTCATTGCGGGATATGTAAGTAGCACTTCAATTAATCTTGAAGAAGAGTTTAAAACTCCCAAAAACCACTGTGACTAAATGTACATATAAATGAACTTCCTAGGGGAACTTACTATGCAAACTTTAATGTGTTATGGCTTCGATTTCCTCTCCTGAAGCCTGCTTTTAGCTAGATAGTTGACGTTTGGAATTTTGCAAGTTGTGATTTCCTAGAGAGACAAGCCCAACGGGAAAGCAACTACTGCAGAATTAATACCTCTCTCACTTACTTACGTCAGAGAGGAAACCGAATCTTTCAATCAGAAAAGAAATTAATAATGGTATAATTGTTGACAATCATAAGATTGAACGTGTGTATGAGTTCAGATATCTTGGACTAATCTTCGAACCAGGAATGAATTTTGGTAAACATTTTCTTTCAGTTCAGAATAAAGTGTCTAATCGTCTAAAATACTTACAGGGTATAAAAAGATACTTGTCCTCGAATGTTATGATTATTATGATGAATGCGTATGTTCATTCGATTATGGACTATGGAATTGATATTTGGGCGGTACATACGCCTAATACGCTAAGCCAAATTCAAGACAAAGTTGATCGATTTTTAGTTTGTTTTTACCTGCCCGTACTAATTAGAAGATCAAAACTAGGATATGATAAGGTTAAGAGAAATGTAAACATCTACGAGTTATGGAAAAAATGTAACTTCCTATCAATTTCGGAACGAATTGATTTCGTTATCTTAAAGAACATGTACAAAAAGTTTATACATAAAAAGATTAAGTTTACGGCTCACACGGCTTCAAAGCCAATGCCAATGGTTCCGGTAGACTCCTTCAGCAGTCAGACCTTCAAAAAATCGGTCTTATTTAAAGAATGTCAACTCTGGAACAGTCTTCCAAAATTAAGCTATGATAAATTTAAGGAAGCTGTGAGAGAATGGATAATTGCTAAGAGAAACAATGTATTTATTTAGTGATGTATACTGACCACAATTGGATATGTTTTTGACCTGTCTAACGTTATTATATTGATTATTGTTAAATCGGCCCCGTGTCACGGGTGGGAGACCAGAAAATGTAAATTATCTGAACCAATTTGACACGTTAATAAAGTTTTCAATTCAATTCAATTCAATTCAATCTGAAAGTTGTCTGTAAGTGATTTTAAGTGCTGGTCTGAGGGATGGAAGCCAAATGACTGCATATGGATATGTAAGTGTTGTAAGAGTTGTAACTAAATAAGATCCCCGGTGTTTTCCCTTGGGCTTTAGGATATGGTATACGAAGCTACTTGCATTTGGGTAGGTAAAAACTTGTGGATTTTGTAAGCTTATAGAAGCACACGTTAGTGCGGTATGACAAGATTTCCAAACCGTTCAAGTTGAACGAAAGTTAATGGTCTGTTAGTTTAAAGCGTTACAAATTTTGTTTGAATGGAATTGACATGAAGTTTACGTCTACTGGATTAATGGCAACTTGTCTAACTCCATTTGTGTCAACTACGAATTGGCTGTTAACCAATTTTTTTTCTGATGGAACAGGATTTTGCATAAGAGAAGGATTAAGTTCAGCGTGGACGGCAGACCAGACCAGTGCAATAATCAAGTCAACAGGTTCTTGAAAAGTGACCGAGGATTCTGACTTTGACTGACAAAGTACCGTAAGTTTAATTAAAGCTAATCAAGGTAACTTATGCTAATTTATGGAAATCATTTACCTTGTATTGAACCTATAATTACAACTATGATATTCTGCCCTGGCCTTAGTAACTAATTATCAGCATTTCCGCTAATTAAATTGCATATTAATTTAAACCCCTGGGGGAAAAACATCCTGGACTCAATAGAGACGAGTTATGCTTTCGTAGATCAACTACTAGTTTGGAAGATCCGACTTTTAAGATAATATGGTTGATTACATCCATTGAAATATGGAGGCACCTCATTACCAACTCATTCAACCAAAACTCCACCAAACACGGCACGTGTTTCGTAAAATTAAAGCCGAAGCCTCTCTAACGTTCAACCCTAAATCAGTTAATAGCCCAACTCCATCTTTTCAGGCTTCTTCGTAGAGCTGAGGAAAGTTTTAGTAAATCGACCCAAAAGGGTCTCAAAATGTGTACTACCTCTGTCTCTGTGAAACCTCAAAAGTTCACCTGGATCTTATCAGAGTAGCACACAATACTAAAGTAATAAGCACATTCTTTAGATCGTCAATTTCCCCGTCAAACGAACTTCGTCTCTTTTTAATATGAATATATGTATATGCTCAACGAACCCTATGCATGTGCCCTTGTGCTCCTCGGATTTCAATAAATCAAATTAATTTGTGTACACGGATGACTACGGACAGACGAGGACAGGGTACATGGTGACGATCTTGATTTCTGTCAGCTAACCTGCTTTTTAACTTTTGCCATTCGACATTTGAAATGGGAGCATTCATGAATTCATTAAAGTAACCTCCAGATCGCTAGATATAAATATGAGTAGATGAGTAGAAATGCAAACTTGGAATTTGGATGACAGTTATATTATGTGTGTTCTCTTTATAATGGTCTTGACAAGATTTACCGAAGTATAAATCCACAATCTATTCTAATTCCATATATTTCACCTTGTATCGTCAATCGTCACCGGTTGAAATATGTCTCTTGTATATTTTACCTTCAGCCTTCAATCCTAATATTCAACAAAGTCAGCACGGGCTTTGGGCTTGGCAGTAAGTGTCAATCATAATTTAGAATTCTTTGAACTTTGTGTACTTTGTAGACACACTCCTACTCAATCCAAATCGAATGGATAACTTTAATGTCAAGGAACTCGAGACAGGGAACCCGGCAAATCAATTAGAGGTACCAGATACACGGGGGTAAAGTAACCCTTTTGCCTTTCGGCTTTTGCCGGATACTGGAAAGGATATTAATATACGGAGAAAGTTATGTGCTAAATTGACACTTCCAAAATTGATTTGGAAGCTACCTTTTACTATTCGGTTCATGGGACAGGATTATCTACCCCAAATTGGATTTATTCATTATTTTTTAACAGGAAAATGCTGCGGGTTTCTGACAACAGGATTTCAACAATGGTTTATTTCTTGATGCCTCACATCAAGAGGTTTTAAAGTGGTTTTCAGAATTATGAATTTTTAGAATTATTTTGACAATTCTGAGTGAAAATTAGTTTAAATCAAAACTGTAAAAACAAGCACAATTTTACTATGATATACCCACTTCAGCACATGAATAAAAAACTGTGTCGTATTAAAAAGTTGTTTAATTAAAAGAACCAAGTTAAAACAGGCCCTAAACTTCTGAAAGAAATGCCTAAAACTATATGCCGAGCCATACCTCAATAATCTCGACGCTTCAAAGAATTTTCCTTAACTCCAGGCTCTCAATTAAATGGCTATCAGTTCATATTATAAAGCTATATTTTTCCTCAACTTTCCTATTTCGGGCTCTAAAAAAACAAAAGCACGGAACGGTGTTTGACTCCACAAACATTACCCAGAATCAGAATGCAGACAGGAAATAATATTGCGGGATCCGCCTTTGTTTGCTAATAATGTATCAATTTACAATTAATTAGGAGAGTCAAAATGAAAAGGGTTTTTAAATTAAGCTCCTCCTTATTGTTGTTCTACATCTACACGGAAAGTTGATCGTAACCAAATCTTCTATATATCCGG
This sequence comes from Desoria tigrina, assembly GCA_906901685.1. Taxonomy (NCBI): domain Eukaryota; kingdom Metazoa; phylum Arthropoda; class Collembola; order Entomobryomorpha; family Isotomidae; genus Desoria; species Desoria tigrina. The sequence continues at coordinate 784,141 of CAJQTU010000010.1, read as the reverse complement.
ATGCTTACTGCAGGAATAAATAAGCTCCATTAACTATAATTTAATGAAATCCTCCTTTCTATAAGCTAAGCCGTAACAGACTTATAGTCATAACTCCCAAGATCTCATCCGAACTTAATTACTTGGCGATAATTAACATGCTGTGTGTGCCTCTTCGCGTAAATCATAGACAAGTAGGCTTAAAAAATCCCCATCTTCTATATGCTATTTCAGGTGACTATATTAAAGAACAAAGTAAACACACGAGCCAGCCTGAAGTAGAGGCAACAGCTCTTGGAATTTATTAATTTATTATTAGACTCGGATTAAAATCCAAGTTGCTCTACTTGTAATAACCCAGTAAGGTAGAGGTATTAATTTTTCGGTAGGTGAAAATAATAAACCCACTGCACTCAAAATGATTAATTTTTCAGGACTGTGTCAATATAGGCTAAATTGGATGTTCCGAGTCCCCCGATGCTATCATCAAGCATTTTGGCATTTCCCTTATATTATTGCCTGAAGTCGAACATTGCAGTTTTAACTGAAATAAGATACCTTAAGCCCTTCTCCGAACCCTGATCGGCTTAGTTTGAGAGTGTTGTATGCAACGATTTCTAAATTATTTGTCTTAGCTTTCGTTCCTCAACTAAAAACTTGTTGATTCCGCTCTACAAAAAAGAATCCTAAACGAAGTTTCGAAACGGATGTCTTTTGGGTTGGAAGTCTCTAACTGACTGAACCTTGCAGAAATGTACATCAAAGACCTTTCACTAACAAACCATCCACATATCCTTAGCCACTCCTGTTTCAGTTCCTCTGCATTTCACTCCAAGTAACATTTTAAAGAGAGGCAGTAGTGCCTTAATCAAAGATTCATTACTTAAAGTACAGGTACAAAGAAAGGTGAAGATTTAGAGCTGCTGCTAGAAACTTTAGCTACTACCAGACAGTATAAATACTCCTCTCCAATAAATTCGTAATTAGTTCTTGTTCCTGGACATGGACAGATCCTGTTTTAATGTCTTAAGTTACAATCTTGCGGCTCTGCGGTAATAATTCCGCTCTGACCTAGCCCTCTCGTATAAAACAAAAACTATATAGCCACTCGACCTACCTATCAGCGATTACTTTATGTAATTTTAGAGCCGTCTCGTCTGGAGTCTGTACCGAATGGGCGAAGAATGCATAATGCATTACATCCGAAGAACGTAACTTTCTGTATAGCTTTTTTCTCAGGCCGGCAGAGCAGAGAACAATAATAATAATAATATTGTTATTATTACAGTTCTTTAGAAAGTCGGAAAGTAATCTGGATATATATTACCACATAGAAGGGGAGACGGTATCAGGTTACTGGAACTGGACTACAAATAGAGGAATAAAATATATCAAGTAAATGACACGTAGCAGTAGTGGTGGTTTTAGAGTCTGGAGAGCATGCATAAATTCTGCCGTGTCTGCGAGTCCAATTTGCTCTAGTTTCGCCGTTTCTATCCCTAATTTAGAACAGAACAACAAGAACTCTCCATGAAATACAATGCTAAGAGTCAACAGCTAATGAAACCTTTATCATTTTGCGTAGGAAGCGAGTTAGAAGAGATGTGATGAGATATTTGTGCCAGCAAACAACATCATCTCATTAATAGTTAAGTACTTATCCCAGCCTGTTGTCGAAGCCTATATCCCGTACCTTGTAATGGATTCTTTCTTTAGTTTATAGATATGCTTTTAAAGGTAAAGCTCATCATAAGATCGTGCCATGAACCTAAAATTTAAAGTTAGGAGGCTGATGCTAGTAGTGGATGAATAATGCCAAAAGCTTTAAAACCGTGATGTTGCAGATCTTCTCTATCCTCTTCAATTCAATAGAGAGAGAGTGAAAGCGTTCCACTCCCGAGGATCCGCCAAATTCCGCAAGATAAGAACGAGGACAACGAGGACGAGAGGCCCGTTTCGGGAGAGAATACCTGCCTTTCCGGCCAATTTTCCATCCCATCTACCCATCTCTCCTCCCTGACTATGATCTTATAAATATTGCAAAATGTCGTAAAATTACGGCCGTGGTGGAATTCTGTCCGAAATATGGTTTCACTTTTCCCTTACCAGCTTTCCCTTAGTCGAATTGCACTAGGAGCCGAAGTCAGCTCACAAAGGCTTTAAATCCATACACGTGTACCCTCCGACCAATCTCATAAATTCCATATTGAGAATATAAAAATTCTTTAAAAGAATTATTATGCCCTTTACTGCTCTCCTCTACTCTCTTTGCTATTGGTTTCGTCAGTAAAAGAGTTAGACGTACTGGCACTGGTACAGCTTATCATCCGTAACACATGCTCGTCGAAGTTTTTTCTGTTCTGTGTCAAAACTAATCCAAATTTATAGGACGTCAAGCACTTATAAAAAGGGATAGTTTTGAAGCCCTGCTCCTCTTGCTTCTTCTTCTGAAGACGAAAGTGTTGACAAGAGATTGAGAAGTAGAAGAGGACTGAGATAGGGACGAGATCTGCCATTTAAACCATTCAAAGGGTTATACATTCTCTCAAAGGATGTCTTTAAAAGATTCCTTCTCGAGCCGGGGAAAAAGTCTATTGCCTCTTTTATGAGAATTTAGCTGCATTAAATTGCCTACTTAGATGCTGGGCATGATATGATGGGCCGATAGTCAAAATTCTGGAAATCTAAAGCCGTCGCAATAATAAGGAATATATTTTTACACACAGAACACACGGGCTCCCTTTCTATCCCAACTTTTGAACGGTTGATGGAAATATGCAAAAGTGTATTAGATATAAAGGAAAAGTAAACTTTTAGTTAAAGGAGATTTGAACCGATTATCCCATAAATCTTCATTACAGTCTTGACTGAATGAGACGTTAACTAGAGTCACTAAATAGCTCGGGAGCTTTGCTTTCCTCTCTGCAAACTGCAAAGTGTCGAGAGTCGGGGTAAAAAGATGAGATTTTGTGGACTGGAAGTGTCGAGGGTATTTTTTTGAAACTTTTTTTCGGGATCCGGCGACAAAGTCTTTTTAAAGGCAAAACATAACACTTGTCAACCTGCTAGTAAATTACGAGACTCAATCCTTCCAAATCCTGTCTCATTAAACTTCACAGCTCATTCTGCATTCCTCCACGCTTGTCATTAAAAGTCGTGATACTATCGGCCTCTTTTCCGATATTATGTTAAACTCTGGCTGAGAGAAATGGGAAGAAACGAAGTAAGAACTTTGGATGCTGACTTTTTGTCATTAATACACGCTTCCCCAACGCAACGCCCTGACAGATACTTGAAAGATTCTGTAGTAAAAACTTAGGAGAGGGATGAGGAAACTTTTGTGGATTTAGTAATAGTAGTTAGCACTCTGTCCAAGGATGAGGAAGTTGGAAGTCATGGATTATGAAGGAACAAGTTTTTGTACCAATTCGATTAATCTACATCAGATCGTATCATGAGAGTCATAACTATTCATGTAGCAGGGATATAGGTCGTGGGGTTATTTCCACTTTAGGTTCCATTCATTCTGGGATTTACTTTTGAATGAATCAAATGAGAGATTTAGAGTTTCTGATAAAAATCCAATATTGTTCGATTAGATTTTGAAGTGTCGGTTTTGGATTTTAGAGAGATTGGACATATTCATATTTTGTATCCGATCATATCTTAGTGGAGCAGTTATAATGAAATGTCACACTAGCAGATTTCGATTAAATGCAACTAATGACATAAGCGAATTAAGCATATTTTCAGGAGTAAAATTATGGATGATGTCAGTTCGACACCGATCCTGCTGACGATTGTAGTTTCTCAATGCAAACTAAATCCCAAATCAGGTTTAAAAAGCTTCTCCTGACTGTCTTGAGCAAGAAGAAACTCAAAACTTGTGATATGGCAGAAACATTGACAGAGCTCTTCAAATAAGATACTGAGCCGTATCATATATCTGTTTGCCGTCTGTCAACTTAGAACTGAAACACTTCTTATTTTCTTTCTATATCTCATCTGTGCTCTACTTTAAAGTTAAGAAACGCACCGAGCCAGCAGTTCTTATCTTAAGACAGTAGGTTATGAAAAACAGTCCTTTTATTTACTAACTATTTTTATCGTATTTGCTTTTGAATGAAAATAAAAATCTAAAAACAAATTATATCAATTTTTTGAGTCGTATATGTACACGTTATGACGATTCATCCGTCAACATCACTATCATAAAGGTTCCGAAGGTTCTGTTGGTCTTCTATAAAATTAGACTTTGACTGAAGGTCAATAAATGAGTCACTTTATCGATTTATCTCTGTTTACAATCCGATTTAAAGTTTGGAAACCCTTGGAAAGACAAATTAATCCCTAAATACTAGTCGTGTTAAGCCAGTCTTCCTTGCTAAAATATTAACTGCTTTATGTCTTCCACCCGTCGATATAAAATGCAGCAACAGTTTTGAACGCAGTTCAACTGACTGGGTTCAAATTTTAAATGTCTTGTTATGATACCATTTATATGGGTAAACAGAGGCAAACCGTTTAAATTAAGCTTAGTAGTCGGTGAATCTAATAATATATATCAATTTTATTGAAAATTTCGATAGCAAAATAATAGCTTTCATGATTCATACGGGACTAAATGGAAGTCCGACTATAAATTCCTTTCAAAATCCTTCAGAGATTATTAAAAACGAGGAATTCGAAAATATTGTCTACCTACTGGCACAGTTCAGTCGGAAAACAAGCTTTTTTCTAACTTTATTTGACATTTTGACAGGGAGAGAGAGAGAGGAACAATATCGACGAGATTAAATTGTAGTCTCGTCGACTTTGTCCTAAACCGTCTCGGCATTCAACACCCATCACAGCCAATATTCAGACTTGATTTAACCTGATGCTCTAACCATGTAACGACACACTCATTAAATAATAAATGACATCCCAAGTCAAACTGTCAGGCCCTCAACCCTCCAACCTCCATTAACTTCAATTGTCTTGACTTTTAACCGATCGTTTTTGAAAGGTGAAACCATAAACCAGGGCAGACTGAAGAAGATGATTCTTCGAGCCACGTAGTCATCCACCGCAAAATGTCACACCGTATCATATCATAACTTCACATACCACCGCCCCGAATCGCATAAACAGTATTTGTCACCATGTTAAATATCCCCGATTTAAATTCCGAATAAATCCCTGTCGCTTACAAATTTGGCGAGAAATCATCTCATCTCAAACCTCCCCTTTTGGATTATAAATTGAAATATTTACAATTCTAACAAAAACGAAGTCCCTACATTAAAGAGGAGGATTTAGAGGATCAAAACTCCACTTGTTCATGGACAAGTTATATTTACGAACCCTTCCAGGCCCCATTGTAATTTGGATGGAAAAATTCCGTTTCCTGGGCGGAGCCGTGGCAATGTCCTATGGGGTTGATAGGAAACTGCCGGAAATTACCTCTTGAAGAACACACTTGAAATCCTGCTCAAGTACGTGTAGTAAAGAGCTGGAGAGAGAACATGATTTCCCAGTACAAAAGTCCTCCTCGGAATCAGGAATATGAAGATTGAGCCGAAAGTCGAATAAAGAGCCGATCTTTTTTGTAAACTGGAATTGAGTTAGTCTTCATAAAAGGAGGACTGGAAACATGATATAAAAACGGTTTTCCAAAACCCTTACGAAATCTATCAAGGTTTTGTACGTTTTCGAGCTATATCGAGTAATAGTGTGTACTTGAGCATCATCGTCAGGATGATGATGATGATCATCAGCATCATCGGGCCCTGTCTCTCTCCGACAGAACATGATTCCGTCAGCATCAGCAGATGAAGAAATTGCACAGGAGTTCTGTATCATTTCCTGAACAAGTGATTCCGGACTCTATTATTAACCTTTTTCTTATTATTTGGCCTTTGACTATTGGTTCCCGAAACAGTTTCGGAAATGTTTGAACGCACTCTTCATTCTTCCTGTTTTCTGCTTCTCCTCAATCCAAAATAACTCAGACTTTCCTCCCTCGCCTTGCACTTATCCTATTACCATTTACCATGCTACAACTCCAGAGTTTGTTTTAATCTGAAGCTTAGAGGTCGAAACACTCGAAACCTGCTACACGGACAAAAAGAGAGATCCATTTAAAGAAAACATGGGCTAGTACGTGTGGGAAAAGGTTCTGTGTTTTATTTTGTTTTGGACACTAAACACAGCAGAAATGAATTCCAACCTCATGACATGGACTTGGGATTCGAAATCTAAAGGAAATGATGTAAGCTAAATAGAGAGAATGTTGTTGGTTTCTCTAGAGTAGTAGAGTATATTATTTTTATTTATATATATTTACTTTTTTTTGTGACTGAATTGGTAACAAAGTTTATGTACCACTGAGCCCTTTTCCTAGATAAGGAAAAACAGAAACAGAGTTTTCAGAGGCCTGGCCAATGTTATGTTTCAAAATGCTCTGGGATGATGTTGTGTTATGTTATGCAACTAAACTGCCGCATTTTGTAGCATCAGCAAGAATATTAAGAACTCCGAGCTCTATTTTCCTCTCTCTCTACAGTTCTAAACTCTTAAAATCCGACAAGATCTCCACCAGAACAAGGGCGAAAAAAAATCCGGAGGAGGATATTATATGGAATTTAACAAGTCAAAGAAGTTAGCAAAAACTTAAGGTCTCGGGGAAAAAGGGGACAGATTATATACGAAATCATATATCTTTCAAGTCGAACCATAATGTTTTCTAAAACTGTTTTTGTTAGCTTTGGAGGAGAGTGGAAGTGGCAGTGGTGGTATCCGATATTTTTGGATAGTTTTCCTAACTACACTTCTTCTTCTTTTGGTATGAGATATTTCCTTTCATAGTTTCATAGGATCATGGGATAAGCACACACAGGATATTTAACTAAGCGTGTAATTGTTGAATTTGTAATACATCTATGGAACTACACCTATAGTTAAAGCGGTTGTAAAAGAACAAGTTCAGCATCTTCACAGTTCACGGGAACTCACTAAACTTGGCCCAACCAAGTAGTATGTAAAAGATAAGAAGTTTAAAAGGAAGGGCTATTGACTTTTGAAATGGATAAGAGATGCAAAACTAATATGAAAATAAATACTCCGCACACACACACATGCCTCGTTTGTAGTCTTCCTGTATAAAGAAACAAGACTCCGAGGACATGATGTAATATGACATAGGGACATTAAGATATTAAGGTAACCAAGTTTTAAAAGTCAGATCTCTCTCTAAAGACTCCCTTCATTTAAAGTTCCGAAAGTTTACCTTGTTTATCTCCATATCCCAGATATACACTGTATCTAGATCTACACACTCCTTACATAGGACGGACGAAGGAGAAGTACTTCTAAGAAGTTTTTTTTAGTTTTAGTTCAAGGAAGTGTATATAACGTCCTATTTCCGTAACTGAGCAATTTATGAGGCCCTAAACCAGCCGAAATTTGAACCTTTTGAAATACACAAGACAGCAATTTGGAGAGACGTAAAAGAAAGGAGAAATTTCCCATGAGGAATTCAAATCCTATATATATTCGGATGTAGAGAGAGAAGCTTTTTAAGTCCTCTGATGAAAGTAACAGTTTGTCATGGATAAAGTCAATATTGGGGAGTTGGAAACGGAGAGAGAGACTTGTCCATGAGGACATTTTTCTAGATTCTAGATCATCCTCCAACCCAATACGAATCTAGAGCTATTTTTCTTGCCGACAAACCAGGCATTTGGAGCTGTTACAAGCGTTTCTAGTTTCCAATCCGGCTCGGATATCTTGTTCCTTTGATGTGGAAGTAGGGGATTTTTATTGAAGGTTTCTAAATGGCCTGTTGAGAATTTTAGGACTTTTTAAGCTGAGTTGGGGGACTTGAAATTGTGTTTTAATTTGTTGCCTCGTCGTCTTCAATTATAAACATTGCAGTTCTAGCTAGACAATTGTCACTTCATTTTCTTTATGAGGAAGTAAAAGTAAAAGTCTATGTGGGCCGTAGTTTTTTTACGTTTAAAATTTCGACAACCTGAATTGAACTGAGATGTTTTTTTAAGTGTTAACTAATGTTGATCATCAGGGACATATTTTAGGTTCAAAATGTAATGTCAAATTGTCAATTGTCAAAAATTATGACTTTATACTAGTTTAATAAGCCATTTTTAGTAGAACAAAACCACTTGAAATTCAGGCTCAACTCCGTCGCTAACACATCGGGCCGCCAAAAACCCTCTGTTGCTAATGGACTGTGCAATGCAAAGAGTTAAAAGTAGAACTCCATGAAATGGACTTTCCTAGAGTCAATACAAATCTAGATATATAGGGACAAATGGGACAAATACAGAACAAAGTCACATTTCACTGATCATACGAAAATATATACATGCCCGCCCCTTGCTCTCCCGAAGCTAAACTATTCCTATCAACAACATCAACTATTAGTCTTAGTAGTTTAGTAGCAAAATGGATATAAGAGAAAAACCCAGGAGAGATGAAAAACGGACTGTTTTTTAACCTTCTCCGACTTGAACTAAAGTTACTTTAGCATTTTACTTACTGACTTAACTTACTCTCCCTGATATGATACGATACACAAACAGTTTGGATTGCATACACATACTTTTAGATATAATATGTAATATATTTTAATGCTTCCTCTCTTTTTCTTTGCTGGATTCCGCTTAAATAAATCCAACAAGAACACCCACCACCACCAGTTCCTGACTTTGAAAGCGAGTGAAAGTCTTTCCAGTTTGTGATCAAACTATCTTTTACTTTCCCTGCAAATTCGACCATATTTTTTGCAACAGAGCAGAGTCGAAATGGAACGGCTGAAAGGGTTATAATATGGCAAATGCTCACCGAATTCGCTTATTCCGAAAAGCTTATTTATACAGAGTGGAAGCTGCAGAAGGACTTCGCACAATTATTATGCATTCTGTCCATGTTCCTAACTCTAACTGCCAAATGGTAGTTGGAGATATTCGGCATTCGGGATATTTTACTTTTTTTACCCGAAAAATTCCACAGCATTTCCAAAGACAAACACACATACAAATAGACCACAGAGAGAGTTTGAATTATTATTTGCTTACTTACAATAATATATACTTTTTCATTTCCATATTCTAAACCAGAAGTCTCTCGATCTACTCCTATTTCCAAATTTGATAGTCTCATTTCTGATATTGCTATTTTGCTTTCCCCAAACTCAAATTCACACAGTCACCACCACCAGCTCCAGACAATTCCCATACTAATATTGCATTTTCACATCTGTTTACTTCATAACTCCTAACTGTATATGACACTATTTTATTTGCCAAAACTGAACCCAGTAGCAGAATAAGTAGTCGTTGTCCTCGTCGTCTCCGGCAGTATGCTGGTGAGTGTTCCACTATTCAACCTCCTTTCCTCTACGAATAATAGACTTTATTTGAAATTCCATTTGTCAAAGTGCAGCATTCCATGTCCACCAACCATGCCTCAAATTGAGAACTGGAAAAAGCAGTCCTATACACCAGCCTCGAAAGAGAAAGCTCTCAAACTTTCAAAGCTACAAATAGATTTAAATGTTGCAGAATATGCGGAAGGGGAGACAATAAAATAAGGCTCCTCAATTTAATGAAAGGGTTCCCTAATTCTGGCCCTATTAACGGATACAAGAGTTAGGAGCTGTATAATTCGCTGTTGGTTTTACTTGATGATGATGATGGGTGGTGGTGATGGATCCTGCCGAAATTCATGCTAATTGACTCTCCGGAGTTCTTGTTCTGTATCTGTACAAGCATTTAACAATAATTGACAGCCGATCCGTCCGATCCGTACCTATAGTTCTTGACGGAACAGGATTTCATTTCGAATTAATTGAAATTGACTGCTTTTTCGGGCTCAGTAAGCTTTTTCCATCACATTTCCGCCATTCTCTGCCGTCAACAAATCATGACGGAAGTTGGGAAGTCATCGCCAAACAAACCGTATACCAGCATCCTGCACTTAAAATGCAGTACGACGAGTTAATATGTCAGCCGCAAATTAAGGTTCCCTTTCGGTCGAGCTTGATAGGCTCTATGATCCTGACTCTAATAATATGATGCTCTTTTTTGGCCTGACACTGCACTGGCCTGCCACTGACTTCTTCTGCCAGACGCTGAAATGGCAATGGCAAACATCCGATCCCACTTATTTTGTTTTCGCTCAGAAAAACCCGAGTTTCTTGTCTTTTTTGGCTTAAAATACGTTCTATGCCGATACCGTCTCTTTTTCCTGTGATTCTGAACAGATATTGTTGTATATTTGGATTGGAATGTCAATATTTAAGGATTTGAGCATGGGGTATGAAGTTGCAGAAAAATAAATACAATTCAATTTTTCATGGCCAATTTGACGAAAGCTTATTTACAAAGCCCTGCTCTCGCTCTGTAAACATTGGGATTCAAAACAGTTTGATTCAAAAAGTGTGAGTTTCCCTTTTACAAGAACCACTTCTTCGTATTAACTTTCCCATTGTCTTTTGTCAACCTATGATTTGATTGTTCCAAAACCCCTGGTTCGAAAACAAATTTTGGGGTACCACAATAACATCAAGCAAGACGTAAAAACATCGACATATTACGCACTCTGTCATTATTACATCAAAGAAGGTAGGAAAAAATTCGGAAACAACTTTACCACACTACTGGGATGGATGACAACAGGTCTATTGTCAATGAAATATTCATCGCCAGTTGACCCTCAGCAATTCATTACTCCCGACTCTTTATGGATGCTTTTGAGCATTAATTATTTTGTTTTTAAAAGAAATTGATACCACACTCTCCTGTCAGCATTAGTAATCACATACATTCTCGATTACTCTATCCGACACTCCCAACTCCACTCTTGTAAATTGACACTTTATTTACGATACCATATACCTCCCTGTTGTCAATACAAAAACGCAGAGTACCTCATTCCTTCTCATAGAACTGGACACACAGGGGGGAAATATAACACTCACAGGAGTGTGAAACTAATGCATTTCATTAAAATATGCATATTACTCATCCTCTTGAGCATGGTCAAAGGATTCATATTCATATTCATATGGCAGTGGCAGAAAATGCAAAAAGAAACAGACTGGACTCTGCCTAAACTTGATCGAACTCTCCTCCTCAATTCTCATGACAGGGAGGGATTCTCAATTTCTCACGCTCATCTCATCACAAACTTTCATGATTTGACATGAGAGGAAAAACATGAAAGAATCCAATCTACCGTCCCTTCCCTCAAACTCCTGCAATTTACCGTCCAAACGATCTAAATCTGTAGGTAAAGAGAAAGAGAGACTAACGACAACAAAGAAAATGAACAACTAACCAACACATAAAATAAGGCATTAGTGGAAATGTCACCGTCGGGTAGGAGGACACATATTAATTCCAACATGAGGATCACATTTTCAACGATATTAACTTCGGAGGGGTGAGAGAAGATAATGGATAATCCTGATATTTCCACACAGGCAAATTCCAGCGGAGGATCAACCCCCTCGTCCTCATAAACTCGTAAAAATATACGACTGACCTTTTCTGTTAAATATCCCATCCTGTTTTTTCTCCGTAAAAATAAGAATAATGTAAAAAATCTAGTAGATTCTGGGGAAGGATTAATATAACCCTACCTTAATTACTCCCAAGATATCCATATACGCATTTCCCGTAAAAAAAAATCCAGTATTTTCAGAAGAAACGGTTCCTAAAACTCCAGTTTGATGCGGCTAATGTTTTTCATCCCAAGAAGACTTTAAAGAGAAACCACACAGCTTTTAAACAAATCCCTGTGTTTTGTCTCCAGAATCCAGACACAGGGAGAAAGAGAGATGCTTATTTTTTGCTTTGGTGTAAACCTCAGATCAGTAGGATCTAGACGGAGAATTAGTCAATACAACTGTCACAGAGGTCTAAGTCGATAGTTCGACATTCTAAGACTCTTTGAAGACAAAAAATCTGGGTTTTTTCGGTGGAACTGCTTTATTTCCTACTCCTTTTTTGGAACGGCACTTTGAGTCAGAATCCCTTAAACTATCCCTACATCTTTTAGGGAAATGGCTTTTTTAGCAAAAAGTTTCCAGGGATTTCAAGGAGTAGTTAACCTCTTAGATCCGAAGTACATCATCTTTATGACATGGTAATGTTATCAGGGTCATGAGTTAGCAATTTATAAATTTCCCATATGTACGTGTAGAAATGTTGGAGAGTGGATATAGATTTAGTTGGACTTGGATTTTATTCCCAATTTTTCCAGATTCACTTTCACTTTACGCCGAACATGGGACAAATATTATTATAGCTTAAGTTCTCAATCCCAAATATTGAATGAAAAAGTATGGGGTAATGATATTCTTTTTACTGTTTGTCTCTTCTTCTTCTCTACGTCTATTCGTAGGAAGAAGTAGTAGTAGTTTCAGAATTCAGAACATAAAAAACTTCAGCCCGAATCTCAATTTCCTCTAATAATCTTCCAACTTTTCCCTCTCGGACCCAGCTATTTTGAGGAACCAACTGCTGGAAAAATGAATTGACCCTTCGTCCTCGTCTTGGACAAAAACTTCCGCACTGATTCACAGGACGGAGAGTAATAGGGGAAAGATGATGTCGAGTCTCGAGATCTGTCGATGATGATGGTAATGATGATAATGATAATGATGATGATATGGACAAGAGAAAGTTTGAAACTTCCTTCCTTTAGAATGACTGGAACGTATTTAAGTTAATTGGTTTCCTACTGGCACAATTCCCAGAAACCCTAGTGTCCGGCCGAAAAACACAACTGTCCGAAATGTCTGGTAAGCCTGGACTCTGTGTCAGTCTCGAAAAACTGGAACGGGTAGAAAAGGTAGCTACTTTCCAGTTGGATTCCCAAACTCCCAAAGCCCGATAATAAAAGAAAAGAATAATATTGTCGTATTGCAGTCAAAACTCTGCATTTCTCGGTCCTGACGGGGAAACGGCCGTGGTCCTAGTGTCAGTGAAACTGGCTCTACTCTCTCAAGCTGATTTCCGTCCGTGCTCAGGGCAGAACGACTCGGGAGAAACTGAGACTCTGACTCAGAACGAAGTCGGGTTGGATTGGAGTTCCAACTTCTAAAATGTTGGGTCTGAGCTTCTGTATATTTCATGTATATTATACAGGGCCACTGCCACCACCACCACCACCAGCCGTTCCCTATATAGGATACGTAATAAAAAAGTCAGGAAACTTTCTCCCAAACCACTTTCTCGGGAACGGCGGAAAGTGAAAGTACCCGCGTGCCAGGGCTGGGTAAAGGGTACTATGCTACGGGAGGACAGTTAGGGTTTGTATGGAATTGTAGTGGATAAGGGCACTCTGTCCCAACGTATAGTACTTTCGATTTTGTACATTTACAGGAAAGATATCTAGTCGAATTTCGCCAGAAGCGAGAGAAGAAGCGAGTATCGAAGTTCAAATATTAGATTCCCTTACACTTTTAATATGCAGTTTGAAGTTGAAAGATTTTTCAGTTGTTCCTCGTCATAATAAGGCGAGGAGAATGGTTAATATTGAATATGCAATGTAAACATTTAGAAGTCAACACTCAACAGTTCCTGGCAGTCTAGTAAGTAAGTAGAAGCTAGAGTTCTTAAATTTTCCCATTAACAATCCTGAGCATGGCTTCGTTATGTTTTTTCGTCTCTGTTTGTATTCATCTGGAATGTTTCTCGAATACGTATCAGAAGATAATCGGATACTGCTCTTTTTGCATATTATTCCAAACATCAAAGAAACAGGGTAGGATGTAGAAAATGGGATTATATAACAACCTTAAGAACTCCCGAACCTCTCATACCCGAATTCCCTGGCCTGAGACGCTATAATGTGATAAATCATTATAGAATTTGAAAACAAACTGGCTGGGTTGCATTTTGCATAGCTAGTTTTGTTATAATATATACAAACACACTTGCACCTAAATATTAGAACCAGGAATTCAACATAACTTCCCTGAACTTGCATTTCCAGCTGTTTCAAAGTTTTTGACTGTTCAAAAGCAGGAAGGGCCAAGTGTCAAAAGCAAACCTTGTAATTTGTAAATTGTTCGAAATATGTGTAAACGTATGGTGAAAACGGTTGGATATTTTTACTCGCATCTACATTCTACATGATCCATGTCTCTGGTTATCGTTGTCAGTCAAAATTTTGATAAACCTGACAGGCATCATTAGATAGACAGATGCTTTGCGGGGGGATAACCTAGCCTAACCCTTCCCCTCCTTTTGAAACTACACTCACTTCCTTGTAGGGAAAGTAATATTATTATTATTAACTTATTTTCGGCCAAACCTTGCCATGATTAAATGGATGATATGAAACCCGTTGAAGGCTCCAAGGCCTTCTCCCCATGTTGTGTGTATCTTTTTTTATAACCTCTCCTAGTAGCTGTATTTACTAGCCGCACAATTCTAAGTAAATTAAGCCAGAGAGGATCGAAAGGTGAATGTGAGTAATGTAGCCGGGATTAGAAGATCCGACATGTGGAAATAGATGTACTTTGTAATTGCGTTTTTTTTCACCCTCTCCTCGTCTCTTTCACCAATAAAGTGATTAGTTCAACTCTATAATATTAGCTGTACTTTCCAAACATCCGTATTTGTACAATGACTAAAAACCGTTTTATTATTCCGGGGACGGGCATGTTCCATGTATTTACATCTGAGCTAATAATAAAATTAAACCCTCTTCCCGAAAAGTCCATAAAAGCTGGATGTTGAAGAGGTTGCATGAGTAATGGCGGTTTAACTCGTAGGAAATGGAGCTGGGCAGGGTCCCCCAAATATAAAAATTATTCAGATAGCTTCTATAACTCGGACTGTTATTGGACTGATAAGGGAAAAGATAGGTAACAAGGTGCTAATCGTGAGCCCACACCTGCATAAATAATACTGTGAAATTATATGAATTAAATTCACGGCTGCTGATGCTGTATCACCACCACCACATTTTGTTATTACCTAACATAGGATGAACTATATAAAATTACCTGGAAACACTCGTCTTCCATTTCATAATAACATCTACTTCCTTTTCCCTACTATGACACACAGGCTATCTGAGTCAGTAGGGTTCTTGGTGATGGTAATAATTTTATTTATAAAGTATATGGAAGTAAGTGGAAGAAGGGTCTTTTGAGCAGAAGTTCTAACTTACATACACCCATTCCATACTCCATTCATTATTTCGAAAATTGTAAAACTCTTCGAAAACTCGAAAGCCCTAAGGGCTCTCTCTGGCTTTATACGGTTTTTGCCGGTTATTCTTTTTTGGATGAAGGAGGAGGACCTGAGCTTACTAAGGAGGCTTTTGGACGTGGAAAAAATATAAAATAAACGAGCGAAACTAAAGCAAATATTTTCTTTCGTTTTTTAAATGGTAGTGGAAGTGGAGGAAGGATTGATGTTGATGGAACCAATTTTTTTTAAATAAAAAATGCTCAAGTATGAAATCTTTAGAGATAGGTATTTTTTTCCCTTCCCGTCGGTCTTAGTTTATTAGCTACTTGCTAGTACATAGTAAACGGGCTACCTATTTGCATAGTAAGTAGGTGCTGCGTTTTGTTATTCAAGTTATGAAGACAGACTAGTGCTGGTGTGTGTGTGTATTTAAGCTTTAAGAAGGAGGAATGTGGAATCTAATTAATGAAGTGCATATAGCATAGCGGAATTTGAGTACGTATTAAATTCGACGGGCTATAATATAAAGTCCAAAAACGTTGAGCGGTACTAATGGAGAAGTGACATGAGATTCTCCTGTTCCTGGCATAAATCCAGTAATTAAAAATAATAAGCTAAATGGACATGCTGGTTCGTATATTTTAAGTAACTTTGGGCTCCTATATCCATCCGGCCCTCCCACCACTACCAACTCTTTTTGAGGACATATAACATAAGCCATAAGTGCATAAGGAATGATATTCGATCCGTAACTTATTTACCTTTATTAATTGCCTTCAAGTTTCGAAAACAAAGTCCAATCCAATCATATTATCACACCAAGAAGAAGCGGTGAAATTCCAAAAACAAAAACAGGTATGGTGTAATATTGCGGTATTGGATGAACGTCTCGATAATTTATCAACCGTTTCACAACACTTTATTTATACTGTCCCTAACTCACAAAACAACAAATTTTCAACTCCACAAATAAATTAAATATTGAGCCCCGATTGGTTTACTTCAAGATTTAAGTTAAAAATTCCACAAAGCAGGTTTTCCGTATCCTTTAAAAATGTTTGCAACTTTAAAAGACTTTTCGAAACTTATGTTCATTAAATCGTAAAGTAAAAAAAAGAATCAAGTATTTCTTTAAAAAATACTTCACTTCGAGTAAAACTTCTGAAATCCTACCCTCCAAAAAATTCCAACACGAAGGGTTTAAGGGCTAATCCAACAGGGCAAGGGCAACCCTACTAATACTACTACTTTAACACCTCTATATCCTAGGACGAGGTTCACTACCAACGTCTGTTAAACTAAAACTACAAGAAACTACTACATTGCATTGCATTGCATTACCGACTCTATATCGGCATGGGTGCCCATTCGTAATTGTAAAGTAATTCTTTGAAAAGTAAGAATCCTCTCTTCCCTTACAACACATCCATAAAACCCACAAATCCACACTGAAAGTTGTACTAAATGAGAGGGCTTATAGGTTCTGAGTTCAGTTCGGTTACAATTTAACTTCTTTTTTTTTCTGGATAATATCTTTTTGAGAGCTATGTATTCAGTACATTCACAGGATTCACAACATTCAGAACATGTAGAAAATATACTTTTTTTGGGGGAAAAAAATGTGGTAGTGCTGATAATAATGATGATGGTGATGATGGCCGTATAGTATATAGTTAGTACTCTGTTATACAGACTGGTCAGACTAGATGATGTAGATGTTCTTAGAAAGGCCCATGGATTTCGACTAGAACTTGCTTTTAAAGAGGGTGAAGAAGCGTCTTTCTGGAGGCAGTCCCTCCTCACAATTCGTCTTATTCAGGCCCATACATTCAACACGTCACTTCCATATCCATGAAAGTCCAGAGGAGCTTCTCCAGACTTATCCAGCGCTATTGAAGAACATGTTCTGGATATAACAATATAGTTATACTTGAATCAAGAACCATTTAAAACAGGAGAAACAGAACCTTTCCTCGATTCTAGAATCTAAAGAAATGTAAGGATACCGATACGTGTGAATTCTACCTAGACCTCAAAAACCTCAATGGCACATCTTGGCCGTAAGGTTCCGATTTACAAGCTATAGAAATACCTTTTTCGCTCCCTGTCTACCTACCTATTTACGACGGGTTGCATTTATTTAGTATTTTAGGGTTCTGCTGGAGACCTGGCTTTTGGAACGATTCATTTCGTAAAGTATTTAGAAGGGGAACCATGCTATGTAAACTGTAACCAACGTCCCTCTAAAACCACTAGATAAATATGTAATTCGTATGTCTTTTATTGCTAACCCTAGCCGAGTAGTGCATCGTTGTAATAGGAGAGGTATAGGGAACATTCTTATTCTGAATTCTGCAGGTACAATTCTACACAGGTAAGGAAATAGTGTGTGTAGTTAGAGTGGATGGGACGAGAACCAATGAAACGGGCTTGTTGTTTCGTTCTTGTAACCACATTCAGAATTCATTGATATTAGATATCCAAACAAACCCAAGCTGGATTTAATGCTATAATATAACGTTGGAGATGGATCCTCCTCAAGGTTGACTGAGAGCCTGATCCGCTGATCTTCTGTTAAAGGCATAAAAATCTTGATATTATTACTACCATTCGATTCCCTAAAGCAAAAACAGCAGTAGTAGCAGCAGCAGCCTTCATTTCGTTTTATATTCTCAATACATGCAATAATATCCCATGAAATAATAATAATATGCAAGCCCCCATTCGCATTCGTTGATAAAGGAACGAAGAATAGCTCTCTGCCTTACTTTAAATAATAAAAAACAAGGAATAAAATTGTAGTTTTTGTAGCTCGACTTTAGTTTTTGATATAAAAAATCCATAATCCTCTCGGTAATAATAATATCAGTATGAATTCCCCGAAGGCAGTGCCGTTTGTATTTTGGGTGGCTCTTTGTATGCCAGTTCGGTCCTGAGATGTTTGTCCGTAGTGACCTACTGAAGTTTTATATAACTGATATTACATGCCGTCATCATTCTCTCTAGGACATGGACTTTCATGAGCTAAAAATATAAGGTTTTTTGTATTTTAAAGGAATGATGAAATCGTATGAGATCATAATTTACATTCTACATAGAACAAGACATGTAGTCGGCGGCTGAAGTATAGGAGTGATTGAAGAGATTATATATGTGCCTTTCTTGAAGGCTCTGAATATATTGCGAAATGAAAATTTAAGTTTAAACAAGTCCTTGGCTGTCTTCTACTCTTCAACAGTTCAACTCTAATTTATTTCGTTCAACTTGGGTATATTCCGCTGTTTTACACCTTTTTAAGCTGGCGACGTCCTGACATTTGATACCAGCCATAATGTGTTAAATTTAACTGAATTTTTCATAGGCCTCTCTAGTTTCAACTAGACATGCCTTCGTCTAGAAGTGCATTTACTTTATGGAGTTTCGAATTCAGAAAATACCGTCAAGGTATAAGTGCCCCTGATATAAGCACATTTGTGAGACCTATCATGATTTACAGACACAAAAATTCCAAGAAATATGCAAAATATTCCACCATCCATCTCAAATAACGAAAATTAATCGGCAAACTGGCTACCTATAAAATATGGCAAAATATTATGCATCCTCTGATTTGCACTGATGTCAAATCTACAGTCGGATGAATCAGGACAATCCTCAAGAGTAAACCAAGGAGAGGTTATGGTAATTCAAGACTCTCGCAAGCTTCTTCTTCAAGGAGGTTATCGGCGGAGTTTATCTGATCCTCGTTTAATTAACATCTAGTTCCAAACCTCACGTATACATAATACTTTTCAAATTCTATGCAACTCTCTTCTGCTCCTGCAACATCTACAATCTACATACAATTCATTTACCATGTGTGCATGCTTAAACTGTTTACATTATCATTAAACGCTATTGCATTGTAGGCATTTGAGTCAACATTGCAGTGCATCCATTACCATTATCGAATTATCATCTCTACGTCTCGTCTTTAACCAGTATTCGGTCGAATGGGAATGTGAATGCCTCAATGTTTATTATATTCCCCCTCTCACTCTCGAGATTCGGTTATCTTAGAAGAACATGGGAATCTAGAATACAGATTCTCACGTTCGCCTTTAAATCAGATTGCATTGAAGTGATGAATACAAAAGGTTTATTGTATTATTATTGTGCTTGTATTTGTAAGGGCTTTTTGTGGTGGTGGAGAATCGGTGATTATTCCGATGTTATCTATTTTGAAGCTTTAAATGACTCTTGAGAATAACTAACCTTAAATAACCCACTTCTTGGCAATTTTGGCTGGCTGTAATTTTGTATTTTAAAAACATTAGTCAGAAAATATTAGTCTAATGATTTTAACGGGATTCAAATATGAATGTGAAGCCAACTCAGGGACTGGAGATGAAATAGTTTGTAATGAGAAATGCTGCTGAATACTCTGTTTTCATCGAGGATAGTGGGTTGCATCGAAAATGAAGAAATTAAAGTAGTCTCAGTCCCAATTAAATCGGAACTGTCGGAATTTAATTGGATCTCAATTGTCCATCCCGTCCGAAGGATTCGGTAAATCCATAGTAAGGGTGGATGATCGAAGTAAACAAACTACCTAAATATTCGACGTGGGACTCGTCTCCCTAACGTGTCGGAAGTATAGCTTTTGGAATTCAGCATTGGTTGATTTAATTATTCTCGAATGAATATTTGTCAGGCTGAGTGAGTCCCGTTAATAAGTATAGCCATCAATGCGAAGGAACTCTACTGTAATTCAGAAGTGACAGTTTTATTATTTAAGATCGTTTCTCTGTGTATTTCCTACTAATACTACAGGAAAATGATTGGTATCGAATTAGAATTATTCTACTGAATTATTAAGCGTTATATGATGCTCCTTTTAGTAGCTAGGAACAATACATATTGATTATTTAGTGCTTAAAACACGTTCAAGACAGCATAGGACAATTAACATAGTAATATTCATACAATTGGATAATAGTAATATTCCACAAGTAACTTGGAAGTAGCAAAAACAATCCATTCATAAAGCGTCTAAAATTACAGTTAAATCTGCAATGTCATTAAAAAATCGATCTTGCTCGGAAATATTAATCGACTCATAATTTAACGGGATACTCGAATACTAGAAAATGATTTTAAACTAGGCAATAGTATGTGTAATTTTGTGAAGCATCCCACTAACTATTCTAAAGCCCTAGAAGTCTAAATAAAACTTAAAAATTGGCACACTCAATGAGTTTCAAAACTATTCATAGCACCTTATCTCCCATACAATTCTCGGCAATAATTGCAAACTAAAATCAAGGAGAAAGTCAGTTTTTTTGCCATAACTGTAATCGAAGTTGCAAATTAATATTATTAGCCATTGACAAACATTTTATTCACATTGTTGATGTCAACAGGATTCGTGGGTACTTTCTCCACTTTCTCTCCTTAAAGTACATATAAAAATGGGACGTGCCTTTCGCATGCAACGACTACCCATCCGTATCATCAACATATCAACATATCAACATTATCATACAACTATTTTACAAATAAATAGGAAATGCTCTCAATAAACTAAACTTCCTTCCCAAGCCAGGGTTCCTCAGAGAGGCAGAGAACCGGATCCCGAGCTGAAAGAGCTCGGGAACAATTGGTAACCTCAAAGGAGATCGAGATGAGATGAGCTTTTTGGGATCGGATATATATCGGATCGTGGTGTCGTCTTCGTCCCCGTCCCCGTCTTCCTCATTGTCATTCAGATTCAGGCTCCATTCTCCCTCCTCACAATAGCCGACTTTTCTTTTTCCCAATTTCGCATAAAATAGAAATCACAGAAACGTTAACAATTTCTTACTTTCTTTCCTACCACCACCACCGCCATCATCCTTCTTTATTCACCACCACATGCCATCACATCACATCCAAATCCAACATCAGAAGAAGAGTCAAGGCATTCAGGATTCGTTTGTCTCCTACGACGTTTTTTACCCTCTTCTTCCTTTCATAGACATTAGACATCTTATGAGAAACCCGCATCGTTAAATCTCATATCGGTGCAGGACGGATATACTAGGAGAAAGCGTCGAAATCCCATGAACTTGATCCGGTTGTCTCCAACCAGTCAAATAACTTTCTTATTTTCGTCTCTCAGCAGCCTTTTTGTTACTTATGTTACTAACTCGACCCTGTTGGGTCTATAAGATAGTCGGGCCAAAAACCCCTACTACTTACTACGCCATATCCTTTTACCAACACTTTCGTAGCCAAACATCAAAGCCAAGGGTTCAAGGAATCTCTCTCTTCTCTTCCCATTTCCGAACTTTAAAGTTTAGAGTTCAGGAACTGGAATTTAGAAGAAGAGTCAGGAATCTGCCTGACTTTACGTCTCCAGATCCTTGATTCTCAAGGAGGCGTGAAAATATCTATTTCCTCAAGATTTCCAAGAAACCGATCAGGCTCTTTCGAATCCCTGTGTTTCTGTCACATCCGTCTCTTTGTAATTTCCATTCATAGGTTCCCTGTGTGTGATTTCTATTTCCGTCTTCTTTTCACCCGCTGCTCTCCTATGAAGTACAATTGGATTCCTCGTATGAAATTATGACCTATCCTTCTCCAACTCGATTAGCATATCGAGGAAGAGAGGCTGGCTGGAAAGGAGATGCTTGAGTGGATTTAGACTTGAATTCTGAGGAAAACAACCGTATTTTTCTTTGTTCATCCGAGGTCGTGGTGAGAAGCTCTCCCGATAATGACTTTTTGACAAGTATTTTCCCGAGAATTCGAAATATTCATTTCAAAATCATCTAGTATGCATAAATAGGCACAATACACACCTTTGTTTTCGACTCCTGATTGTTTTAAATAGATAACTAACTGGGTAAGCCATACAGAGTGTCATTCATTGATTATAAGACTAGGTATTTAAATAGAACTGCCTATTCTCCACATCGCCACCCGAGGACCTGCTCCTGACTCCTGCTCTACAGAACAATCACATATCCTATCCTACATTTTGTGTTTGGAACATGACAAACGATATTATTCTGGAATGAGCCTAATGATTCTCTAGTACTTGTTATCAATAGTCGACATAAGTAGTAGGTAACGTGATGAAAATAGTGTACTTTGTGACTAATGAGATTATAAATCGATCGGGTAAATAGTTAGAAGGCATTTGTTATTTAGACATTTTCCGTCCTTTCTCTTTCTCTCTCCGCGAGTACTGTGTTTGCACAGTTTGTGTTGTAGTTATCACATTTTCGATTGTGTATAGTACTTACTATACATACACAAGGTCTCTGGGTGATTCAGAACTGGTAGGTCTTGTCGTGAGGTAAGTGAAGTTGCAGTAGTAATAATATCAACTATTCTAAACCATATATATATATTCATATTAAAATCATATACGAAACCCTAATGCCTTCCAAACGGCTCCCACTGTAATGTTCCTGGGAGGAAAAACTGTTTCTGAAAGCCGTGTGTTTTGGATTTGGATTAATGCATTTCCTACTACTCCAAAGCACAACTGAGAAGAGAACATGTACATAAACCGTATGGTATGTTTTAACATCGGGTGGGTGGGAGGATGTACTTAGTAGTTACGATCTGTGCTATGTAGCTTTCTCTTCTACAACTACAACTACTTGACAAAGTCAGGATGTTGAATTGCAACGAGTTTCGTTCCTCTGTTCCTGGGTATTATTTTCTACTATTAGAAAGTACAGAGATGGTAGTTGGTGGTGGTGGTAGAGTAGTACTGGAGGAGAGACATAATATACGCATTGTGCCAAATAATAAATATCTGTTCATTTGTTGTGTTTTTTGAGGTCGACCACGTCGTGTCAGGACTTAATGAATTGTTCCCGTGAGCCTAATCTACATAACCTACTAGGCACAGGAGACTTCTATAAATTATATTAGAGCACATTCTTTAGAAACAAGCCGGATATAATATGTACGTTGAGGTGGGTATTTATTTGATATTATATCCCTACAGTTTTACTTTCACTAACCAACCTAACCCCCACCACTCACACCGACGACCAGTATCAACGTATCAACGTATCAACATCAGCGAACCTTTTCCTTCCTTTCCGGATGGAACTCTCTCTCTCTCTCTCTCTCTCCTCGAGAAATGCTAACGAGACAGAGAGAGAAGTATAAATATGAAGATACATTATTGAAATTCGAATAAATTAGAGAAAGGTTCTCTATTCCCTGTCTACAATTTACAAATTCGCTCACAGTTCCTCTTGTTATCCCTCTCTCTATTTGTATTTATGTTCCGCTCTCCTCGGAACATGAATGTCTGGAGAAAGTACAGGGAGTGTGGAGGGTTATTCAACCATGTACCATTTTAATATTGATGTTACTGCTCAAATATAGGAGGCGGAATCACCAGCAGTTCTATCTGCAGGAAATACACCCGTAAAAAGACCATGGTCCTATATAACTACACAAGCTCCTTCTCCCAGGCTCATGAAGCCTTCGTCTTTAATCCCGAAATTGCTGATACAATTTATTTCCTATTCATTTTCGTCATTCCCTTAACCCCGTACGTGCAACCACGCAGATATCACTAGATTAAGTAAAAAGAGAAGGAAAAAACATATGGGGCTTGTAATTCGGTTCTAGTTTCTAGACGATCTCTCTGTTTTGCAAGTAGGAACGAGGATGAGGGCTTCGTTGTTGATAGGAGAGAGAGACAGTGTTTATTAACCGAAATTAACCTTCATCGGTCAGGACTACCAATTACAACTGTCGACTGGATACCTATACTTCCATTTAGGGCCAGCCAATTTTGGGATATGGTTGGCAGGTAGTAACCGCAACTCACTTAGCCGAGCTAAGCAATGTAATTTAATTGCTGTCGGACGAAGCCAGGTAGTTCATCCCCAGTTCCCCAGTTCTCTTATCGTTGGGGCACAGTAATACATGGAGAAAGCAGAGTGGGTCAGTGAAAGCATATTTTCATTTAAGGGCTCCGGGTCGTACGAGCCCCACAGACCTGTCATTTCGATATCAGGGAGGCTAAGAATTCTAAAGGAATTGGCTTATCTAGCAGCCACCTCCGTATGTATTATGCCGAGCCCAATCTCCTCTGCTATCTCTAATGAATGAATCTATGAGGCCATAGGGTTAGAGACGAGAAGATTGTATTAAAGAGCCTCTACAAAGCAGCTCTAAAATTATCCTTTGACTCCTACCAACCTACCAACCTCCTCTCCCAGCTCATATTTTACGAGCAAGAGAAAGTGGTGAAAGCAGTTCCGAAACTTTTGTTGCTTAGAAATTTGGAAATATTTTGGTGGAATGAAGGGAGATTTCAAAGAGAGAGAGAGAGTTCCGCAAAACCAACCGTATTATAATATTGAATAATGTGAAATAAAGACTGCCGTTGAGCTTGTAGTAGTAGGAGCCAGGATGCCCCTAGCTGAGATTGGAGATTGTGCTTTACTTTCCACACGAATGAACGGGAGCCCTGTATGACCGGGATAATAGCCGACTCCACCACCACCACCGGCCTGGTTTTGTGCCTGAACTTGTCAGAGTTAAAGAGTTGAAGTTAATATAAGTGAACCCCGTGAAGAAAGAGGATTTAAAATAAACTATTAGCGCATCTCCTAAGCCCTGTCTTCCCAACAACAATACTAACAACACACTGACTAATACAATGGGCCAAGTTTTGGCTCAATATTAATCTATTCCTCCGTCCATTATTACTAAACAACCTGCTGAGGCTTATGAAACTGTCGGTATAATAGGATGAGGAGGGAGAATCGTAACTGACTTGCTGCAGAGAGGAACTCTGCTTTTAACGGGGGAGATATATTATTGGATCTCTAGGAAGTTTAATTTAAATCTTCGTTTCTCTCGCAAGAATAAGGATTCGGGGCTCATAACTTGTGTAAATGACGGGATAAGATACGTATTCACTTAACTTCTACAATACCGTTTACGTAAATGACGGGTTTCAGGGCAAGGTTAATCCTAAGCCCTTTCCAGCCGCTTTCGACAATGGTAACGGGGTTTAGTGATATCCGGGTAGTTTACGTAATGGAGGTGGGCTTATTAATTTTGTATTAATAAAGTCGACAGACAGGCAGGGTGTGAGAGAGATGTAAGTTGGTTATTTATTTTTTGGGGTGTTCATTGGAGAAAGCAGTATGTTCCAATATGCACAAAAAACTACCGAAATCTGTCAATGTTCGAAAAATCAAACATACAAGGAAATGATCCAAGAAAGTTAAGGTCTTACGTATTAAACACAATCCGATTTCTCTAAAAAAAACAATGCAATTTCAACTAAATATTCGTTTCCTTTTGTCAGGAATTAATAATTCCTACAAGCCAAACCCAGTGAAAGTACCATGTCACTCACACACTCGTTACTTTTTAACGAATCCCAGCACTAACAAATTCCGTTCAATCAGTATAACTGCTAAAACCCCATACTCTCCTCCCTCTCACAATTCAATATGTATTAATAAGCTAATAATAACTATCACCTCCAAATGCACTACCGGGAACCTCCAATCAAATATTTAACCCGGTCACACATCACGAATAATCAACCACAGCTTCTCATACATATTCTTTCTCTTTTCTTCTAAAACACGACCCTTATTTCTCAGAAAACACTTGGCAAAAAGGGAGCCAACAAATCCCCTTTAAATAGCTATAAAAAGCACACCGTTAATCGATCCGTTGTCATCATTTGAACCCCATCCGAAGGCATTAACCTTTCACTTAATCTACAACACTCCGTCTCAACCACCACCGCCAAAGACTTTGAGTATCTCTCTCTTGAGGAACTTGGACCTGATCCAAGGAGAAGGATTCTTATAGATTCTTCCTGGGATTTCTTCCCTCAAAATCCGCTTCAGAAGATCCACAGAGAAGATGAGGGGCTTTGGAGACTTGGAACTGAACCGGTACACCGGTGGTAGTGCTGGTACTTGTGGCGGTTATGACAGCAGCAGTGTGGTGGTGGCAAGGACACACATAGATAGAGCAGAGAAAGCTCGGTGAAAGTATAAATAGGAACCTCTGCAGTAGCAGGCCGAAGCCATTTCTACAAATGAAAGTAACTATAATAATTTGCTTTAAACGAAAGGTAAGGAAGGGGTAGAAACAAAACGACACATTTTTCGAATGTGAATACACTTTATAAGTCGTTCAGAATATACATTTTCGGAGTCAGGGGGTGTGACCGCGTATTTCGAATTTGTATTTGGCTTAAACCCAAGCAAAGATAGGTATCAAATTCGAAAACGATTTTCAAAAAATTCAACCGTTCGGAAGTGAGAGCGTAAACGAACGGATGGACGGACAGACAGATAAGGTCTTCACATAAAGGGGTACCCCTTAATAAACTCAACGGGATCATCTTTCTTTATTTCACCTGGTTGGGAAATTGTACAAGATTTACGTGGCCACTTGGAACTTTAGAGAGAGAGTCAAGTCGGGCTGATAGGAGTTGGTTTTGGTCGGTTGGTTTGAATTGGAGGGCCACTTTCTCCAGCACACTACTAACATATATTCAAGCCATTCGGATGTAATATAATACAGAGAAAGGGAACATTTGATCCTTGTAATATATATAATAATAACATTATACATATACCCTCTTTTAGTAGCTAAAACACTCCTACTTTAAATAGTTTTAACGTACCACTTGGCTCCTGGTATTCTGAACTGAAACTTCAAGTTCTCTCTCTATCTAAAAACCTTGTCCTGAAGTGCTCCTTTTACTGCACACACACACATCCTTGGCAGAATAAGGGATGTCTAAAATTATTGCAGTATTTGACTAAGGTGGTGGTGGGAGTGGTGGAGATGGTGGTGGTCCTACTATATATTACAGAGAGTCTTATAGAAATGGGGTTGGCAGCCAAGAGGTCTCTTTGCATAAAATAAAGATCAATTTAAGAAAATGTGTTCCTCCAACTTCCATATAATCATTTTTCTAGTTGCTTTTTTCTCCCCATTTTCTATATAGTAAATTCAGCAGCCCTGGTCATACTGAAATACTGGGCTGGGGGATAGATGATAGCTGTCAACTTCGCACTCTCTTCTTCAAATCTTTTATTTCAAATTTTCAAAAAGGCTATCTTGACTCTAATGTAACGATCCTCAACATTTCCGCCAGCCCAGTTCGAAAAAAAATCGGAATTTAGCTATTTCCGAATTGTTTCTTCAGAACAGGTCTATCTGTAGCTATAGGCAGAGGCTGATTCGAAAGTAAAACGTAGAGCATACCCTCCTTGAAGAAGAGGGCATTAGTCGGGGTAATATCATAATGTATTTCCTCCGATTCGATTTTCTACTCGAAATAACGGGAGAAGAGGAGGAATATAAAAATAAGCTTGTCCTCACTCACATGTCTGTCAGAAAAGTTTGAATAAAACAAAGAGCTTCTTCTTCTCCTCTCTACCTTCCAAGCCTTCGAAGTTTAAGAATGACTGACAGTAAAAAATTGTCTCCAATGTTTTCCCCCATAGAGACTGAAGACAAGAGGAGCCGTTTCTCCAGTTTTTTCTTTGAATTAAGGTCAGAGTGACACACGGACTATTTTAGTTCCTGTCAAGAAAAATTGCGTAGGACAACATGCGACATGACTCCCTATACGTACATGCTTGTAGAAGTTATAAATTTCAATGTTATCCATCATGTCCGGAGGGCCATAATTTAATGGGAAGTCGATAATTAAACCTGGAACAAGAGACCCTTTCAAACCAATATTATAGAGTTGGACGAGTACATGGAAAAGTTGGACTGCGTAAAACGTATAATGACCATGAAATGAATCGACATGTTTCAGTGAAAGCTAAATATATTCCGCCAGCTTGTAGCGGAGTCAAATTCAATTAGCATAAAACCCAAAGTGTTTCCCAGTCCAAACTAGCCATAGTCTGCTGTTATGTGTCGTTTGTGTCACATGTCCCATCCATCACCTACACATTTTATGCTCTCTTTTTGTGACGATGAGATGACACTATATGACACCGGACGGTCCAGGCCGATCCCAATGGCGGAACTGCATTACATTACTCGTATCGTAAAGATACATTCATTATCCCTGCCTAATGGCTAATAAATATGATATTTTGCGAGGACATCGGTCTCTTTGTCGACACAGAGTAGATTTTTAGAACACAGGAGGAGGAGGGCCGTAATTATTCGATCGGGAACTACAAGGACACATTCCGCCATATGAATTGGACGGGAGAGAGGAAGTTTGAAGTGATATATATATTTTGTAGATATAAAGACAGACTAATTAATGTGCGTCGGGTGGGGTAATAAATCCAGGTTCCATAGGCATGAATAATGATGGGATGAAAATGGAGAATAGAGACTGGCAAAATAGTCGCTGTTGCTCTGTCCCGATGCTCTCGATTCTCAATGTTAGATCTCCAGCTCAGAAATATTCCACACTGTTCTTCTATTCCTAACTAATACGAGAGGGAGGACTAACGAGGAAAGAGTCAGGATTTCAACATTAGTGTTTCCCCCACTTGAGAGTAAATCCACTCTGTTTCCAGGAAATGCTTGACAATAATGGGAGTAGAACGGAAACATCGAGTGCCGACAGCTAATGATGATACTCTCTCCTCGCTCAGATCTGAACAAACGACAAGTGATATCAAAATCCATAGCCTGATCTGATGCTCTTTTCGAACTTGTTACAGGGGACCCGTTCGTAACGACTTGACCTCTACCACAAGATAAACCGCATACATTTGATTCCTCCTAATTCGGCGTAATTCACACTCGGTAGATTGGGGAGCCTCTACCAGAGACACTGATTGAGTGGATGTGCTCTTGCAGAATTGAGCTGGATATTTTTTTGATAGGTTGCAAAATTAATGGAATGGTTTTTATTTTTTATTAGATTCGCTTTCGGCTGAAATTGCAGTCGGTGGAATCCTTACTGCAGAAATAAATGTAATTATAATCCGACGACATTTACGATTACGATCCGACGTTCTCATCGGTACGAATGTGATAGCTTAAAGCTTGAAAAAAAAACTTGGTTCAACAACTTTCTCTGAAAAAATAACAGTTACATTTGTTGTGAAAGCTCTTCCTTCCTCCAGCATTTTAAAAATTAACCAACAAAACCCACGCACCTTGATAAACCTTCAAAAAGGCAAAAGCCTTCAATTATTTCCACCCCCGTCTGACGTTTGTCAAACCGAAAAAAAAATCCCTAAGAGATTTATGAGAGAGAAAGTTAAGGGTGAAAGCAGCAAAGGCTGTCCGATCCGCACTCCATAATATTTCCTCGCCTCCTATATCCCAAAAAGCCAAGGGATTCCGGGTTCAATCCATTTGCTTTTGGGAAAGCTGTCTAATGAGCTGTAACCTGGTAAGATAACAGGAAATCTGGTCGGGGGAATGTGACATCCCCTCTTACCCTATACATAAACCGCAGGACGAATCTCGACACGCTATTAATACCCCCGTCAACCCGTTCCCACTTGCTGCAAAAACTTTCGGCTGAAACACTGAATTTCTGAATTGTTCCAGCTCTCCGAGTTCCCTCTAATATTTATCCAATGTCAAGGATGTGATTCTTCAATGTTTTCCTAATCCACTCTGCCTCGTCCCCATATTTCCAAGTTCTTTGATGGGACGTAACGTAATATCGTAACATTGTTGTAAAAGGCAGTGATACGGAAAGGAAAGCTATCTGTCTCGGCAAGTAGATGTAAACTACTACTAAATCCAGCTCAATCCCTCATAAATATAAGTAAATGGCTTAGCCACATCAAACCAAAGCCCGTACTAGTAGCAGGAAAAACAGTATAAACGACATCGGAGGTAATATCTCGCCTTCTTTAAAAATAAAAGGGTGAATAACCCGCTTCTTCAATTCTATACACTAAAATGGAATCTCTCGTAAAGAATCTACTGGATTTCAGAATGAATGAAATCCAATAACCCGAATGACCATGTCATGTGTGTAAGAGACTATAAATACGGGCTCGCCCGGCTATCAACCATAATAATATATAAAATATTTTACGAGCATAAAAGCTTATTCAATTTAAGTCAGCATGAGATCGGAATCAGTCCTACGGATTGCATTTATCCACAATTTCCGCAAAATGAGATTAGGCTCCTGTCCGTTACCGACAAGCCCAACTACTTTCCCTTGAGCTATTTCCTATAAAAGAACCCTCTATAAAGCATGTGGGGATCTAGAAATGGAGGAAGTCAGTGGGCTGAATGAGGTAATTGTTTACTAATAAAACTAGGTATAAAAGGAATATTGCCGGATGAATGACCATTCTAAATTCTTTATCTATAGATATAGAGAGCCTGGTCTGAAGCCTGACTGAGGCCCAACCGACACAATACAAACTCCAAACCAAAATACAAATAATAAAAGCATCTCTTTTGTCCCTCAACCCGCCCCTAATATATATAGAGAACATCATCAAACCATTGTTCCGAAACCCTAATCTCTTTCCAATTTGGATGTTGTTCCCTTGCATTATTGACCAGGATCCGTAGGTATAATGATCCTGTTCCAAATCCCAGGCCGGCTCTCTCCGATTTACGAACTAAAAAGTAATAACTTTTTTCTGTACTGCCTGGCTATACAGACCCTATCTACACACAGTCTATGACTCAGCATCATCATCATCAGAAGGCAAGATGTATCAGGCCTTCATCTGTATTCCCTCCGCTCCTCATCCTTTTGTTTATTCTGTATCTCTCTCTCTCTCTCTAAAACTCAAAATAATTCGAAAGTGAAAGAAGGTTCCTTCTTGCAGAGGGAATGAATTTGATACATTTAGATGACTGATAGCTGAGAGAGATAGAGAGAGGTCCAAAAATTAATTTGATTTCACTCTCTCTGCTTGTCTTTGAGAGCCTCTTTCCCTTCTGTTTTGATTTTGAAAAACTGGAAAGGAACGGAGAAAGCAATGAATATATTGGACTGGGGGAACTTGAAAGACTGTGGTGGTGCTGGTGGTGGTCTGAGAATTTAAGTTCCTATCGTGGGTGGTGGTGGTGGTATTCTTTAGTAGATGATCCAGTAGCTACAAAACTGGACTACCACCATACCACCACCACGAACAACTTTTATCCGTCCAATAGATATCCTGCTTTCTCTGCTAACTTTCCATTCTCTTAAAAATATAGATAGAACGGGAATAATGGTGGGATTCTCAGGATAAATTTTCCAGTGGTTGAGTCCAGGGAGAGGATCATACGCGTACTGAGAATGCATTTGCACGGAAAAGAATGGTTTATGGTTTTATTCCATCCATACAACAGGGCACATACTCTTCTAATGAAATATTTCTCTCCGGATCCAAAAAAAGAGAACTATCTCAAGAAGGCTGTTCTTGTTCTGGACCCCTTTCTCCTCTCCAGCTAGGAAGAATAAGGGTCGTCCTTGGCTCTTAAATTTTGTCATAAAACTGTATAAAAAATGTTGACTATTTTATATCTCTACACCCAGACTGGGTCATTATTCCTACGACCTCCTGAGCCGACACTGATTCTGCGAAGATTTCGGAATCGCGTCGTAGTATGTAGTAGTAGAGTTGAGGGAGGGTGAAAGTTCGTCGTTTCGAGATAAGGAAAAGATTTGGAATCTGGACGGGAGTAGGGGAGACAGGAACTTTCTGACAGGTTTAAAATTCCAGAGCAGTCCTTTTGTTCTGGGTTTGATTTCATATTATTATTATATTTATATATGTACATTTATAGGTGTAGTTATATATTGTTCTGGTCTGCTCTACTTCCTTGTGGTCTGGGATTCTTGAGGCTATTATGAAGAACATTATTAAATCGTCGCAGCACTATATAACCATGACGTGGTTGTATTTAAGATTGCGGTGAACCCCGAATTAGATCCCCTTGGGTAATTTTTTTTTCGACATTGCATTGAAGATATGAGCTTACATATATTAATGGAACAACACTGATTGATTTTTGTTTGATATTTACATGATTTTTTCAACTACCTTTATTTTAGTTCTTTTTCTTTTAGGTTCGTTTAGGAAACCAATGACCTAAAAACTATAAAAGTAGCCAAGTCCTTCTGAATTACGAACAAAGATGAGGTTTTTAAATACAAACTATTTATTTCACTTGCTTCGAAAAGTATTTTCCTAATCCCCAACTAAGATTACATCTCAAGTAAAAAAAACTTTTTTTATCATAACCGGATGAGTGTTTATGCTCTTAATATCCTTCTCCTTTATCCATGAGCATTGCAGCACATGAATATTAAAGCTTCTCTACACCCAGGAACAACGATTCCTTCTGCCGAATGTAGCAGTAATAAAGGAGCAGCTGAAGATCAGATGAAATCTGAGATAGCAGGGGAAAATCAGGATAAAAGAAGCAATAATGCATGATCCAGATCCCTATCCAAATTCCCAAATCTTCATTCCTAAATATATATATAGGAATCCAAACATTCTCCAGCCTTACTTCCATAGCACATAGATTTTTACAATGTATATGTATAACCGATCTGATATCTCTAGAGAAGCAAGATCTCTAGATTCTATTTCCATTGTACAACCTTCAGTTGTCAGCCTATAGGGAGGCTTCTTTCTTCCGAAAATAAAAAAAAGAGAATAGACAAAGTTGCCGTATTCGTACGTTTCTCTCCTCCGTACGTACGATTCCGGAGAGGGAGAGAGAAAGTCTTTTGAAGTAACTAATTTCCAGACAACTTTGGCAAATCAATCCAAAATTCAAGCTCCAAGATTCACGAAATTCGTAGGAAATAAACAGATCGTTGGAAAGAAGACACGTACTTTGAACTTGATGGAGCAAAAAATCAAATCTCCCTTTTACGAAATAGCTTTTCCTCTGCATTAAGTTTCCCTTATACATTATACATCCCTCCCGAGCTACATCATAATGTATTTTATACAGATTCCTTATATAAATGCTTGCATAGTTGCAGGACTATGCACTATTACCTATTACATTACCTATCCACACACAGAGCCACCTACTTTTTTAACATATGAAGAATTTTGTAAAAGTAACAGAGAGAGAGAGGAGAAAGTAGCTTTCACCTTCTCATAGTATAGGTATGTTATCTCTACTCTTCTTATAGGATTTCCCATACAAAGGAAAATGCAATATAGATAAGTTTTATGTGTAAAAAAACTAAGGAGCCCAAGTTTCTATTTCTTTACACAAAGTTAAATCTGCTTTTGCCAAACTGTTGGATCCTGACTCCAAGGAGAGAGAGGGAGACATCAAGGCTCGAGGAGTTTCAGACAAAATCAAAATCCTCCGAGGAAGAAAGTTGATAAATGATGTACAAAGAAATCACGTACGGCCTTCTCCCATTCAATTCCCTCTGTACGGAAAACAATATATTATAATATTATTATATTCCCTTTCATCTACTTGATTCCTCCATTTCCATAAGAAGAATTTAGATTTACAGATCTGAAATTCGAGCATGTTGGGTGAGGGAGGAAGGTCTATTACAATTTACAATCTACAATCCTTTAAGTAGGCCATTGCCCTTTAATTATTTTTTTTTTCGGAGAATTTAGAGTCGGGAGGATCGTGACAGATCTATTGCTTCCCGGATTCTGTAGGTTAAGCGAGAGAGAGAAAGTTAAAAGGGTAAAAGTCATTACGTTTTTACGTTTCCTTGTCATTAATTTCATTTTTCACTTCTGGAGTGTGTAGGATTTAGACTTTTCTTTAATTTAGTATGTTTCAATTCGGGGTGGAATTTCGGGAATGTGATTTAAGTTTTAATTAATTTATATGCTCTCTCTTTATAATCTTAATTTTTATTTCTCTTGCTCCTATGAGGTTTTACATCACGATGTAGGGTTTAATTTGCACATGGGACAGGTGCGGTGTGCGCTTATGCAAGTTTTTAAAAAATTAAAATTAACAAATTTTTATCTGAAATGCAATATTTTGCTTGATAAATACCGGGATACGTTTCTAAGCATGTATTATTTAATTTTAGATATCGCTAGATTTGTTGACTTTTATAATGTGCTTCAAACTTTTGATAACCAATCGATTTTTAATTAACATTACATATCAAAGTAAAATTTTAGCCCCAGGCAGCAGAGAAGCAGAGCTATCTAAAAATAACTTTGTCAGCAAACCCCCTTACCGCCGGATTATCCAAGCTTATTAACCTTCATCTAACTCCCTGACTCAAACCCCAACTACCAGCAACATGTACAAATATTGAATTTAGAAGGTAATCAACCTTCGGATCTATTACATTCGGGTTAATCTATCCCGGAGAGATAATTCAACGGTTTCTCACAGCCAATCTACCCACATCTCTCTCAGCATGTTACATACATCTACATCCGAAAAACCATTAAAAGGACCAATCCGCACTCATGCAAAAAGATCCATTCTCCTATGCACAAGTGAGGATTCCCCAATATGGTGCACACATCCCCTCCCTATTTGAACAAGAAGGGAACATCGAACAGTCGGGTGTCTTACTCAAGTTTGGGGAAAGTGAAAGTTTGCTTAAAGTATTAGTTCTTCTTATACAACTCTATTAACTATTTCTCCCATTCAAGCGGCTTTCACAGGACCTTAGTTCTTGTATTAATATTATCATCATCTTCAATTATCATATATAAGATTAGAGATACAACAGGGCAGACAATTGTCTGCCGTTATGCTCCTTCCTGTAAAAACTTTCAACTTTCCAGATTCCAGACTTTAACAAGGATTCTTGGAATGTCGGATCCCAGCCTCCTCAAACATATTTGAAGTTCTTGGAAGAGAAGACGAGGACTGACGGACTTTGATGTACTTTAGTTAGCCAAGGGACAAAGTTTCTGAGCTCTTTAGTCTTTACATTCGCTAAATATATTTTAAAACTCGGTAAAAACAGCTTTCTCTCTCTCGGAATCTCTAAATATCCGCCCAACTTCCGCTGCATCCAACAGAAGTTAGGACTGGGAATAAGAAAGTAAGTGGAGGAAACAATGAAACAAAATCCAAATAAATCTTTGTGTAAATAAAGACACAAGGCAGAGTGGGAGAGAGAGTGAATTTCCACGTGGCTACGTGTGAAATTCCCTCTTCAGTTCATCTAGTTCCTTACAGAGAAAGTAATAGTTTTTTGGTTTCTTATGTAACTTTGTTAGTGTTTTCCTGTCTGCTTTCACCGATACCGAATACAGTTTTGCGTGAATTGGAAGTATTGAATTATTGAATCCAGTTGAGAGGAATGGCGGAATAAAGCGAAAACAAATGAGTAGGTTAGCAGAGAATGTTTTTCTTTGAAAAAAATATACCGAACTTTTCACGCAATTTTTGTAAACACTTTATGTAAACTTCTAGAAGAGCTAGACTTTTTCTTTAGTTACTACGTTTTTTGGCCTTGTTTTATTGTGTTTTGTGTGAATCAGGGAGATATTCCCACTTCCTACATCCTACACTTTCAAATGCACAAGGTTTGTGCAAATGCAGGAATGAAAAGATTGTCTATGTCTTGCTGGGATTGTGTTTGGTTCTATAGGTAATGTGCTGAAAGAGAAAGTCGTTAGTGCCTCTAGTACACTCTCCCTCCTGTGAGGAGCCAAGCCACTTTATGCAAATTGTTGATACGTCTCAAGGGTTTATTTGTCCGTGTTTAGGAGTTTAGTGAAATTGTGTGAGAGATCCGCCTCATCTGTACAACTCTATTTGCTTACGTGTCTATCTCTGTTCTGCTTTTTATATATAAATATAAAAATGATTATATTATTACTGCTTGAAGCTCAAAAGGATTCCAAACTTTACTCGGCCTTCGAGCTAGCTTTCTCCTGTCTCTAAAATATTCTTGGCTAGGTAGTTTCCAGCAGCAGTTTCCATTTCCAGACTAAATAAGAGACTTGAAGTTGAAGTTAGTTACAGAAAAAGAGAGTGGTCTCAATTCTTTTGCAGAATCCACTACAATTTTCGTTTTTCTTCTGAGATTCATATTCTATTATATAGTTCATGAGAATATAAAGTACTAGACTTGTCTGTTTGAAGAGAAAACTCTTTAGGATTTTAAAGATTTTTTTAAAAAGGTAGTCAAGAATTTCAGAAATATTTTTGTCTGTAATGATAATAACATGTTACATGTTTTATATATTTGATGTGAAATTGCAAGAAATGTGGGAAAGGAAGCTGAGAGATAAAAGCTTTTCATTTTCAGAGGGATGGGCTGGCAGGGAAAGGGGGATATGAAATGTCATGTGGAATGCTTTTTATTTGTAGAATTTAAATCATGTCAGACTCTTGAGAGTGTGTCACGGGAGAACTTTCGTTTGGGAGTTGGAGAGATACATTAGGATTTGCGGATGTGGGATGTAGAACAAGTTGCCTCGATTTGTGTGTACTTTAGACAGAGGAATAAGTGTGTTTTCGTATTGATCCATTCTCTATTTTAATGTATGTTTAAAAATGTATGGGTGAATCCATGGCTCTAGAAAACACTACAATCTAATCGTTGTTAAATGACTGACTAGACAAGGACAATTGCTTTTGAATGTTTCTTAATTCCGGGTGGGTTAAGGTCTATTTATATAAACAGGGAAGCTAAATTTTTAATTTTTTAATTCTTAGATTGGAGTGTTGGATTGGAGTAAGATTTTTTAGTGATTGTCGTTTTTTCTCAAAATTAAATATCAAAACGACAAGAAGAGCAATTTTTGAAAAAATTGACTTCTACATGATAGTCCTGTGGTAAGGAACTACGGGAATCAAATCATTTGCAAATCTTTTGACTTTTGACAACCCTCAAAAACAAGCTGGAAAAGGAGCAAGAACAAGCATGAATAACGAGCCTCCTTCCCCCAAACATAACCCTAGATCTGCGGAGATTGAAAGGGGAAAATGCTAAATGTTTCCATAATGAGTCTGTCATCATAGGAAAGAGCATCAGGATTTTAGCCCACATCATCAAGGACAAATGAACTTGGCAAGGGCTAAATGATGATGATGACATTTGGCCCTTCTTGTATGGAGCTCGGAGATAAGGCTCAATGATGGCTAATTTTTTACCTTAAACTTCCCAAACCTTCAGCAGATTCTCATTTTGCATCTCTCTAGAACCCAACCCAACCATTCCACTCCGCCATCATAATGATAAAACTATTATAGACCCTACATGCAATCCCTATAGAATCTGCCAGAAACTCCTACTCGAATACGAGGAATATACACGGTATTTAATATATTGTTGATTCTGAGCCCTTTTTTATTATCAAGTCTTTAACGAGCAAAAAAGAGAGGAAAAATTCCTTGCCCAAATATCCCTACACAATAACTCATGTAATCAAGGGAACTTTCCCTTACGTAAGGAGGCTATTACTATTATCGACGTCCTTCCAAGAAGACGAAATTTGCAAAGATGACAGGCAATTAGAGCTCAATTAAAATTTGCAAAACAATTTTCTCCTCCAAAAACTTTGCATCCGTTCCACTGCCTCCGAAAGCTTTTACTGACAATCAGAGACTCGGAATCAGGAATAAATAGACTCCTCCACTAAAATAATACGTCCTTAATCGTTATTACTTTCTGCACAAAGTAATCACACATTTATTATTATTATAATAATAATAACACCCACGGTATAAGGGCTATTATCCCTATCATCAATGAATGCGACTCTAGGTCTAGGGCCCTGGAATGGCTTGAGGATGAGAAATTGAGAAGTGAAAGACAATGGGAAATGGTAGACAAGTTGGAGAACAATTGACTCCTTTGTTCCACATAGAGACTTACTTTCTCTCACCACTTTCACCCAAAGCCTCAACCGTCCAAGTAAACATTTAGTAACAGCAGAGGATCCTATCTAAAAATATCCGTCGATGTGGCTAAACTCCACTTTGGCAAAAAATTGTAACTTGTTCTGAACTATATAATAGGAAATAGTTAAAAATTAAGTTATCGCTGAATTTTATCTCTAAAGTGTTCACGATCTTTTATGCGTTTCATTGCCGATAGTGATAGCAAAGTGTGTATTTATGGAATTATGGTATTATTAATGCGAGAAAATAATCTCTAAAATCGACAGAAATCTACTTGAAAAATACAATATTTTATGAAACGAAAAATACTAAACTTCTTTTACGTCGCACGTACCACATAAAATGTATTAAAAATCTAAAATTGTTTAACATTGTTTTGTGTCAACTAAAACCGATATATTCAAAATAAAAGTTTTGAACAATTATTTTAACGCTTGCTCGTTTCAAACCTCATGAGTAGGTCTCTAATTAAAGGGTTGTGGAATTACAATTGATTAGTTTTATAATTTAAATACCTGAAAACAGATCAAATTGTATTCCTTCATCTACATACATTTCCTTTAAAACCTTTTCACCAAACCAGCATATTCATTTGTGTCAAAAACAATTTGACCAAACTGACCCTTGTCATCACCACCATTCCTACCACCCTTATATCATTCCACCATACCGATACTACAACTGACTACCATACATTATACGTAACGAAAAAAAACAATATACCACCACTGCCAAGTACCTAAGTACCATACAATCTGCAAGTATGTACGGAGCAGAGTAATAGAAAAAGAGATAGGGGATAAGTAATAATAAGAGAAAGGTCTATTCTCTCGACTCTATCCGTACAATTCCAGACTTCCACGTAATAAAAAAATAACTCCTACGTCCTACACACTCCTTTCCCATAAGAACATAGAAGGTAATAAAAACGGATTTTTCCCATATTTTTCATCCTCACTTCCCCACGTTTCCTTTCACTCGTTTCCAAGATTTCTCAGCTATATTTATCTTTATATACACATTCATTTCGGTTTTTACAGGCATTTTGAATAGGAATAGTGGATCCCCCTCCAGACGGTGTTTCCTACGGATTCTTTTATAAGATCGTCGGAACAAGTGGAGTAGAGATACAGTTATAGTAAAAGCCCCGACGAGGAAATAGATCCTTACTTTTACTTTACGGAGCATTTATATACGAAAATTGAATAAAGTTAAGGCTCTATATATGCCTACTCATCGGATCCGGAAATAGGATATATTCCACTATTTATGTATAATTTAATAGATATTATATGGCATTTATATTGTAGGATAGAATAGTGCCGTCTTATTGTTTCCTCTCTCACTCTCTGTCACCAAAGAACAAAACTGGAAAAGTCTCTCTAAAACTAAAGACTCGAACGTGGTGTGGACCCGTCGCCTATTAAATTACTTTTTGAAAGGGCCAGCCACACCCCCTCAGGACATTGTTGTTTCTCAGATCTGTTATTAGTTACTGTCTGGAAAAGCTATTAAGAGTTTCCAGACTTGCTTCCTTTAAGAGATACAAAATAAATGGAACCAAGAACGGGATCATAGTTTACATTTTATATACACTGTCTCCTGACTGGAAAGAAATTTTAAAATGTTAATGTCTATTGTCATTGTGCTTTGCATAGGAGTTTGTAACTACTACAAGGACATGTGCGTATGACTGGAGTTGCTTTTGTTATGCAGATTATTGCAGATCCTCCCTGACTTGGACGGAGGAAAGGCTTCTACCCATACGACGACTGGGTAATTATTATTAAATGTAAGTCGTGCACTGGCAAATTAATTGGCTTGTTTAGTAGACTTGACTACATTAAGTAAACTCATTTGTATTCATAATTTTTTACAGGATTCAATTATACTGTCACGTTCCCCGCTTGTTATTCTGTTTTTTATTATTTTTCATCCAAACTCTTGTTTAGGAGGACGGAAAAATAATTTAAATGCGAGAAAGTGACTAATGATGCTTTTCGATGTTCCGGTAAACAATCACTCAGGATTGATTAGTATTATCATTTCATTGATGAGGAAAAACAAGAGTAATTTATCAATCCTTCTATCTGTTGACTACAATATGTACATTCTATCAAATTAGTTTCCGAAATTTGGGAAAAACAAACAAAAACAGGTCAATTCCTGCCAGATTAAAACCCTGTACATCCAAGGCAAGACAGTGGAAAAATAATCTTCTTGGATTTTCTCCAATCATCTCCCGATTAATTTCCCTTCCCCGACTTCATGTATCTAACTTAATTTGTTAATTTTGAAGTTTTGCTCAAGAGAATTAGATCCAGCCTTGCATATTCAAACGAGAGGAGAGCTAGGCTAGACTTCTTGAATAATCAACTCATTTTCCAAAAAAAAATCGGGTTAAACACTCTGCCAGACTCCTCTGCAAGTGCAGAGGAAGATGAAGGTGTCGGGGAGAAAGTCCAAATTTAGGAGACTAGGAACGAGGTACCTTGAATCGTAATTCGGCTATACTTGAATATACAACATAGATCCTCATATCCATATATACCTCTTGCTCCAACAACGTTAAAAGGTTTAAACATTAATGGGATAAATCCGACTTTTAATTTCAGGAATCTTGCCAACTTCATCTGAAAGTTTGAATTTCGGGAGATCCTAATTAGCCTCTCTTCTCTCCAGTTTCTGCTTAGTCAGCCAGTAGAACAGTTCTTCGTACGGGAGACGATGAGGAGAGAGAGGGAGGAACTAATAAGGGAGGAAGTATTTAGATTTGATAGCTTACCATCTAATATCTCTCTTCAACGTTCAACCTCTCTGCTTTCTCTTTTAAGAGAGAGAGATAGGCTCATATTTTATTAGCCGGAGCAATTACGGGCCTTAAACTGGAGGCTGGGACGGGAGGTCTGAAAAATGTGCATGTTCGTCATCTTCTCGGTTTTATAAGCTAAAATTCACGGGAGATAAGATCCCTCTCCCAGCCTTGGCTAGTTAATAATAAATTGTGTGATTGGGGACAGCGGGGAGGGCATTTTTGGGGTCTGAACCAAGAGGTACGGTCTTTTGTATTAATTTTAAAATGGGACATTTTGATCTTTGAATGATGTTAACCAATATTTTTTTTCAAAGCCAAATATGAGGTGGTTACAGATGAAAATATAATTTCTGTATATTTTTTTTTACAGTAATACATAATATTTGTGTGTTCCATTATGTAATCATTGGGTTCTAGTCCCCTTTCGTGAGATGGAAAAAAGAATTTTTATAATTCCATGATTATTAGCTAAATTTAACGTTATTGTGCATACGTTCTGGCAATATATTGCTCTGACCTTTCCATAGTACCTAACAAATCTCAAAAAAGTAAAAATTCCTTAAACTAAGCAAACGGTAGGTTGACTACAGTTCAAACAATTTTGAACAATTTCCTCGTAACATAATATGAAATATGGAAGTCAAAACTTTGAATATGGAATCCGTACGCTGAATGAGTGAATTTCCCCATCTCTCTATCCCCTAATCCTATTTTATTACATCCGTAAGAAAGGCACAAAAACGTAACTCCCTGAAGACCTTCAATTCAAACTAAAGGTTACTCTACGATTCCACCATATTGTACTTCCTCTCGAATAACAAGAGACCAAGGAAGTACAAAACCCTAGATTCCCAACTATCCAGACATACTACTACAACTACTACTGCTCTTACTTGTCCGCCTGTCTGTTTTGTAGCTATTTTTTACAGGGTAAAAAGGACCATGGATTGAGAAACTGCGGACAGAGAGAAAGTTGTAGGATTTACAGTTCCACCTAACCTAAAATTAGTCTTTGACAGGTGGATTGAATCGGATATATTAGAGCTGCTAGTAGCCTCACTACTAGAGGAGTAGATTTCTACAAGACCAAAAGCTTTATCCATTTCTCTCCTTCTGTTCAACATACAACCGCCTTCGTTTCCATTCCCGTTCTTAGAACAGGCTCCTACATATATGCAGAAGGTCTAGCCAAAACTTTCATCTGGATAAGGTAAAAATTTATTATGTGAGTTACATCCCAGAGAATCAAAGAGTCCACATCCACACACCAAAAAAAACCAGCCAACTTTACATTCAAAATCCACATCCTATTTTTTACCGTGAGGGAAAGCACTAGGAACTCTACCTTTCCCCAACTGAAACTTCCAACTTGTTCATGTTCGAGAGAGAGAGAGAAATCTCTAGGAATTTGAACTTTAGACTATCACATCAAACACAAGTCCACAACCACATATAGTATATGCCACTCGAGAAGGGCCCAACTTTTTTGTTACAAATTCTCTACAGACTTAGTAGAGTTTGCCGGTGCTATTTAAGGATATACATGCCTATATGTCAGTCTGTGCGTAGTAAAGTAGTGACAATCTGAGATTTGTCAGTGTTACTTTTTCAGTACAAAAGGGAAGTGTTAGTTTGGTTTACAGTTACACACTTACCCCGTCTATTTGTAGAGTGAATGAAGGGATTAAGTGTGACCAGGACCTAGCCGCCACATGTTTTCACCAAGGGAAAGTACGGTTTTAAGCCTTAGAATAGGAGAGAGGTGATAGTCAACCTCATCAATCTTGGACTCAGAGAGATGACCTCTACATTTATTTCCACTCTGACCTCTCCTCTATACAGAGAGAGAGAGGACTGTTTGATCCTAGACGACAGGTCCAACGACTCGACATTCCTCTCTATTACACCGAGGGCTTTGAAATCCAAATAAAACCACAAACCAAACCACAGTGTGTCTGAATTATGCGAACCCAAGACCTATAACCTCAACACCACAACCAGATTCATTGATGTTGGC
Source organism: Desoria tigrina (assembly GCA_906901685.1). Classification (NCBI taxonomy): domain Eukaryota; kingdom Metazoa; phylum Arthropoda; class Collembola; order Entomobryomorpha; family Isotomidae; genus Desoria; species Desoria tigrina. Next base: position 741,351 of record CAJQTU010000010.1, on the reverse strand, counting down.
ATCGACTTCCTTGAAGACTGATTAGTTCTCCATTTACTACACGAATCCTTCTGCTTCAGTTCTAAGAATAACAGGGGACTTTCTCTTTTCAGATCGAATCGGAATTGAAATACGAGAGAGAAGCTATTGGGCGGAACGGGGGTCTCTTATGGCTCTTGTAATTAACAAGCCCGCTGAGAAACCATTCCTTTTGTCGAGGTGGTTTGCTATAATAGCCTTGGAAAGTCATGGCTTTATATGCAGGCTTTGAAATAATTTCGAAAATCGGAATTATGTATTGGCTTGAAGGGGAGAATGAAATTTTACTCAAGGATGCGGCCTGGAATAGGTCGATAAGTTGGGTTAGTTGAGAGAGCGGCTATGAAATCTGGGACAGGTACTCAAGGAGAGTGACATAATCAAATTAGTCCTTCGACAAGGAAAAAATAGAACAACTGTTCCTTCGAATCCATGTCAATTCATTTACGTCTCCTTTGGTACTGGAGTAATAAGAAATGTATATTTTTAGGTCTAAAGTAGCTGGTTAAAGGGGAACAGGAGACGCTAGTGCAGAGAAAATAAAATACAAGATATTTCAATCACGTTAAACAAATATATCATGAAGCCAGGGAGAGAGTTGGAGAAAGTAACTCCTCCAGATTCGGATATACACATCAGTCCGAATGATAAATTCGCAAGAACAGGCAATCCAAGTAAGTCCACAAATGCTTGAGGTTTTTTGTGCAAAATACACAATCCCTTTCCAGAACAGAGAATGTAAACCAGAGCAAGAGGACAGCTAATCCATATCCCGGAGTAGGAGATATAATATAGAAAAACATATTTTATCACGTTCGCAATATAATAAAAGTAGGTAGTGTCATTATTAAGCTTTATGGGCCGAGTTATACTCGAGTGATAATAATAAAAATATAATAATAATATGGATGAGAGTTAAGTGATGATATTATTTACCGTAAATCATGGCTTAATGTATTACCGAGGACTCGGGAGACATGTACTGAAAGCTCCAAGAAGAGATCATCTGGGAAATGAACACTTATTGGAATATTATTGGGAAAATATGAGCCATGCCTGGATTTATGTGCCCTCATAAAAATGATGAGTGTCTTCTCCCCTGTGTGTGTCTGCTACTGGGTATCACATGAACACATATGGATATATGCGATCATCATGCATCTTCGGAGAAAGTACGGTAAAAAGATAGGATATATGGCACCGGCGGCAGTTGGTGCTAAATTGAAGGTGCAGTAAGAACCAAGGCTCCTGATACTTTAACAGATTTAACACTAACCCATTTCTCACGGAAGAATTTCCAGTTTGTACACAAGGATGAGAAATGGGGATAGACACCTTGGGCTGAAGTCCCAACTGCCTAAACTACTACTACCCGCTCACCACCGTTTTTTAACCTAATGCCTCGTTTTAGAGATTTACATTTCGGCTATTACTCCGAAGTGGAACACATTCGATTGGAAATCCCTGTCTAGATTTTGCATAAAAAATGCGTGAAATCTCAGAAAAATTACAAATCCAATAAGCCGGATTTAGTAGCGTAAATGAGATATGTTTGGAAAGATTGGAAATTGCGGACGGGTGGATGCCCAGAGCATCTACATAAAGTGCCTGTACTCTAGTTTAAAATAATTACTTTCGATTTATAAGCACGAATCGTCATTTTTAGACTGTACAGGGAGGTAAACAGTAAACATCATTTGACAAGCTATTGTAACTACTTACAATTTCCAGCAGATAATAAGCACCTCCAATCTGTTTTTATTATTGTTACATGTCCAACTGGAATCGTGTAATGCTCCTTTGATTGTTGTAAACCCAATTAAATTGAATCTCCGACTGGCAAGAATACTCTGCTCCTCCTGATCCGATTATCAAAGGATCCTTTTTTGCGGCAGTCAGGACGACAAAGAATTAGAGGGAAGATGTTTCAGCTTAGACGGAAATCGTAAGGAAATTGCGGATAGTGCTCTTATCCAACTAACGTTTCTTTTATCATCATCCATATCACATACACAAGATGTGTATCACGGATCGTCGATCCCATTCCCTAACTACAAAATGGCACAATCTGATTAGCTGACATGTAATCCAACTTGAGGCAGAGATGCTTCCAAAGGTTCTCCGAACCTAATGAAAGGCAATGTTGACAGTCAACAAGAGCCAAAACCCAAAACTGATTCGTATCTCGAAAAACTGCAATAAAGGCAAGGCAAAGAATTAAACGAAATCTGGTAATTCCAGCAACTGAGCCCCACTTCTGGGTAAGTAAACCCCGATATTACATTCAGCCAAATATCATACACCACCAACTGAATTCAATGGAAAAAGGGACAAATGGTAATCCGCAATGTTCCAAGCCCAATTTTTAAGACCAATTGCATTTCCCAGTTCATCTGATTCCCTAGAATCGTTGACAATCCACAATCCGACATAATCTTTTGGTAAAGAAAGGGAGCAGAAAAGAGCCTTATAACCTGACAAGTCGTCAATGTTAAATCGTGCAGATGTTTGGAACATTGAATGTTCTGGCACATTTGTGTGTTTTTGGTTCAATTCCTTCTCCCCTGGTGTTGGTTGTGGTGGTCTCGGTTATTGGTTTGTATTATTATCAACACCTCAGAACCATCACATTCCCATACATCCTACATCCAGGCCGGGAGTAGAGCACGGAGATTTAATCGACTGTAACTTTGACTACAGTCTGTCAATGACCTCGTCGATGTCGACGTCGACGGTAATGTCGAATATCCCTTTTGTAACAGAACCAGCGGTTCCTCTGACGTATTAGAGCAACCGAATGTAATAGACGAAGACGATGAGGCAGACAGTCTTAATGTCCTATGAAATGGAGCCTGGTGAGAAAAATAGCACGACCTTTCCATCTAGTCTACCATCATCATCTACGGCTTCGCTCCCTGCTCTTTTAAGACCGTTTCTTTGATAAACCCGGTGAGTTCGCGTGGAAGTAACAAGATAAACTACGTCTCTCTCCTTACTTTCCCTCTCCTGTCCTACATTCAACATTCAGCATTCAGCATTACAAATTCCCTAGCTTTTGAGCAACGATCCGGCGATAGTTTCCTCGAAATCTGGAGGAAAAACCCAGCAGCCTTTGGTCCTCTCCTCGGGTGTTAATGTTAATAGGAGAAATTTCAGATGATATTATTAGATTAACTGAATGATGACTCCGGAATGAGGATGATGGGGAAAGTATGTACATGGAGGGATCAGAGAAAGTTCAACTCTCTCCTCCATTCCAGTCATAATGGCAGTGGGTGGTCCATTGGTTCCTACTGATTCTTCCTATAATAAATATGCTACATTATTGCATAAGTACGTAAGTGTAAGAAGGAAATTGAAGTCCTGAAGCAATGTGCAAAAATTTTTTTTAAAAAAGATTGTAATTTTTAAAGAGAGAGGAACGAGAGGAAATGAGATCTCTTTATTTTCATTTCTTTTTCTCAGTTTCATTTCATTTATATTCTTGAATATTATTATTTCAAGGGAAAGTTTCGGCTTCCTTACAGAGGATAATAATAGAGAGATATTACGACAGACTCTATATATAGAGATTCGGAGGCAGCAGAGAGTTGCTACCCTTTTTCTAGGGCCGAAACAGTTGAACAGTTGAACTCTCTCCTTATGTTTTGATTGAAATCTTACGACTGTGTTGAGATTTGGTGAAATTTCTCCTCAGGGAATCAGCGAGACTCTCTTCTAAATGTACATAGACTTTAGGAGAACAGACGCGGATATAGTCTTATGGCAGAAGAAATACAAATTCATTCCTGCCCGAAGAAAATTGAAGTTCCAGAGAAGCCCGAAATTCCGGAACATGATACAGAGAGCCCATTTCGTTTCAATAAAATCCAGTTATATTTAAAATTCGGAGAAGACATGAGGCAGTTAGTAGTTCTCCCTTGTAGTTTGCAGCGAGAGGATGTCGGGGATTGTATATAATTATAATAAAGGATGAAATTCATGAATCGTAAAATTTTTACTTTCATTTCCTCCAACTTTCTCCGTCCAAGGCTAATAGCTCAAGGTGAGTTTTCATTAGCTTTTATTATTATATATCTCGTCTCGGAGTTAGTTGGTCCTTCGTCCTCTGACCTTCTCCTGTTTGTTGTTTAGGCAGTCGTCCTCGTCTTCGTCTTTCAGTCCCCCGACAGGATATTATTATGCAAGTCTATATATGGACATGATGTAAATATATTTACAAGCTTGATTCCGATGTCCCCTGTGCCTGGGACTGAACTGGAAGGCTGAGTAAATAGTGTTCCAGCATGAGAGACTCGACAGTTTTCTGAACAGGTATAGGATCTACTGCATACTACCACTGCGACTTTGGAGATATTATATTGAAAAAGTAGTGGTGGCAGGGAATGACGCACGGAAAAGAGCTGTACCAAGAGAGGAATTTTGCCAGAAGCTTTTGGTGTTAGGTTTTACTAGCTGAAGGACTTTCACTTCAGTTCAGTGTAACCCTAAAAACCTATCTACATATTAGATTCCATTCTTCCTGAGAGAGAGAGAGAGATGTCCGTAACATTGAGCTGTAGGTATTATTATTATACATCCTTTGCATTTAATAGCTCCTTAATTCATATTAAGAAGATAGAAGGTAACTCCAAATTTCCAAAATGAAATGAAATTGTGCCCATAAAAAGGAGTCGTTTGCTGTTCCTCCTTCATTCATCCCTTGTAATAAAAAGCTCTCTCTGCAGAGTCTACAAGTCCAACACTTTCTCCTCACTGCATTCCTCCTCTATGACTTTTGAGCCCTGAGAGAGAGAGACTTTCACATTTCACATTTCACTACAAGCAAAACAGTAACTAACTGACATAACAGGGTATACAGCATTACTTTTTAAGGAATTTATAAGTGAATTCAAAGTTGCCTATGTGTATTTATAAGGCGTTTTCTCCTCTGCAAAGATATTTTAGCTGGTAATAGGAGTACCTTAGGTAGAGGGCTAGGAGAATGTAATTTATCTGAAGCAACAATGCATTATTACGTATTCCTTGTGGTCTCATTGTGAAAGGATCATTTCCCCCAGGCTGTATATTTATATCCCTAAAAGTAGGTAAGTTTCAACAATGCACAGCCAATGACCCAAATCAGTTCCGTTCTTGACGTAATAATAGAGATGAAGAGGAGGGTGGAACCCGTGGAATTTATTTTTACAAGTCCACATAGCCCCTTCCCTTTTACACACCTTTTAAGTCCTGGAAGAGGAGAGGATTATTGCAATGCTGAATGTTTATGTAAACCCTGGAATGCTAAAGAACGGCCTAGGGAATTCCAGGATTGAAACGGGACTTATTCGTACTAGCTCGAGGTGTATTTATAAAAGAAGTTTTCAGAGGAGGATTCTGTCTAGGAAAGGGATTAAATGGCAATATATTAGCTTCGAATTCAATGGTTTGAATTCTACTACACGGAGGTAATAAAATCTAAGATTATATCGGGTGCTTAATAACCTCTACTCCCCTATATATGATTATAATACAGGCGACTGCTCCTTAATCGGTTTTTTATTTGACCTCAATAGTCAAATTTTTAAGGGAAGGTTGAGAAAGAGGTTGACTACAAAAGGCTAATGCCGTGGATTTTTTTAGTTTCATTTTGAAAGTCGGAATCCTAAGCCGGAGATCAGGCTCTAATCACCATTCCCTTGAATTGAGCATGAATGACTGAGGGGAAAGAGGTAAAAATGAATGATGCTTTATTAAAAATAAATGTTGCACTTCAACCTTCAGATAAGATCCCTTTCACTTTTGGAATCCTCGGAAAATTAAAACATTTCTATTCAACTGCACCCTTCTTTGTCAAGAGGGCTATTCAGAATATTCAGATATTCACATTCTGCTCAAGTGTCCTGAGCTCTGGAAAACGTCAACCGTGATACAATAATTCTATCAAACGGAGGAGGAGGCATCAACAGTCGTCAACTTAAAAGGTAAATAGTGAATGGCAAACACTTAAGTCCAATACTTTCCCCCCTGTACTGTACAAAGGGAAAGTAAAAGTTAGAGCGAATAAAAGCCGATCAACTAACAAAGTTGGTAGTGTTTTTTAGTCTTGAATATGTTAATTCTTGTTTTAATAATGAGTTGTTTTTTCCATTTCAGTTTTCATTTCACCAATGCTAAGGTTTACCGTCATTTTTTAACAGATTAGAAATCTGCATGGCTCATTGCTGACCGATTTTTAAACAGGCGAGGCAACAGATTATAAAGACGGATTTTATCTACATTTTTGATACCACCTTTATGATTTTTAGTAATGGCATATGACAGTCTGGAAACACCTAGATATTAAATATTACCCTAAAGCTTAGAGCTGTATCCGGTACCAACCCCTTGAAATACAGATCCCCTAGCAAAATGTGGTTCAAATCATATCTTAAAATTATCTAAAAACAACCTATTTGAAAACAACAAAAAGAAGCCGGTTTATCTAAACGGACTATAAAATTAATTAAGTTTAACTTTTACAAGACATCTTTAAGTTTGACTTTTTACAAAATACTTACAACTTTACAAAATTCCATCAAAAATCACACAAATTACTTTTACATCAAAAAACGAAAATAATATATTTTGAGTTTAAACTATTGTGAAACTATCCAAGTGGCTTGACCTTATTCTCCATCCCGATTACGACTACCTATAGTCTATATGCTTATTAGCAATGTGACTAAAAGGGCTGTCTTCAAACCCCGGCAAACTAATAACTAAAAAACACTGCCCGATTCAAGAGAGGGGGACAGAAAATTAGGAGAGAGGGGACTTAAGAATTATAAGTCGAGCCGAAATATTGCAGGAATATAAAAGTGACACCCGGGTGTAATGAATAAAGCAGGCGGGTCTGGTAATAAGTCCTTATTCCTTATGGCAAGTTTTTAATTAGAGGGGAAGGAAGCCTTCGTATAAAATATAAGTAGTAATGTTGTATTAACGGGTCTGCACACACATACAAATTCAGGAGGGCTCCGTATAAGTATTTCAAAGTTGAGCCCACAGCAGAGAAAATTACCGACCTGTGTGTCTTTCACATCGACTCGTCCATTAGGAATTTAGAATTCGGGAGGAACTGAAATATAGGTTTCCCATAAAGTTCCGTACCTAATTTGCCACAGTCAAAAGTATTACTTTAGGGTGTAGATCTCATTTTCGTTCCGTTCTATCTAGCTTAGAACGCAAACGGGTGTAACGTTGCAAATCTACCTTCCTAACCACCTATCTACCTGGTAGCTGGAGCAACAGCGGTTCAAATTACCCAAGAGAGATTAGACCACCACCATCATCATCATGAAATAGGAGAGATATGTTGTTGGATAGGATATCTCTTGTGAAATTATAATTACTAATTAGTCCCTTTTGTCTTTAATAATTAATGCCAGCATTTTATCCTTTCATCAAATTTGTCCACCGCACCTTGTACCAAGGACTTATACGTCATTATCACATGCTTACGCAATTCCGGCCCGGCTTGTCATTATCATACCTGAAACGAATGGGGAACCCCAAGTTCCTCGTAACAACCAAGTAGACCTAGTGGTTGGTGTCTGATGGTTTCAGCAGACTTTGAACATTATAGAACCGAGTATTTTGGCCAAACTCCGGCGGTTTTCGTATAAAAAATAGCAAAGTTTCAAAGGTCTTCATTTTATTTCATTTGGACATGAGAGGAGGAGAGTCTGAACTCTCAGAGTCTTTTACTTGTGGAGCCTGCTTGTCCTATTTTTCCTGTTTTTTTCAAAAGTTCTTTTGCTGTTGATACTTAAGTTAGTACGGATTCGGCTGAGAACAACATTCATTCCCAACTGGTTTCAGTTCTGTTCCCCTTCTATTATAAACTGAAAGGATCTGAAAGATTCAAACTAATTCAATTTCCTTTCATTTCATTCCCTTCGTGGTGAAAGTAGCAGAGGATTCGTAAATAAATGTTCAACTCTTCCATAATATTGGTCTGCCATGTTGGGCAGGGAAGTTAACCAAACACTAGTGGTACGTCCGGACCAGGATTTTTTTTAGATGTGCATTCCTTGCTTTCAAGCAACTCGTATACATTTTACGCTTTAATTTAGTAGGTTATAGGGTTATAGGGCTGTAGTTTCGAAATTGATACACACACAGTTATCAGGAAATAAGAGCAAAACACGTAGGGAAGTTGTGTGAATCCTGGATGAGGTAGACATTCACACGGGGTGTTTGCAGCATATTCCAGTTCTGGGAATTATGTTGCCGATTATGAAGACGTGATACTAATAAATTTTGATCTTAAAAACAGATTTTATTTATCAAACAACGATTAATTTTTTAAAGGAGGTGGAACCCATGATGTAACAATGCATCAAATAAAATAGCAGATTCCTTCATTTTTTAATTCCTGTCTTTACAGCATGCAGCAGAAGCGTACTTTCGTTCCAATAACGCATTGCAAATATTCAAACCTATTTTACACAACCTAAGAAAATTGTACTTTTCACAATTTTAGATCATACCGTCTCTTCCCCGACATTAAACCAAGAAAACTATTTTTACAAACTTTTTGTCACAATTGTTACGAGGTATTTCCGGTGACAAAATCAAGAGCAACCTACTTCCCTGACCTCTCACCCCGTACAAACAACAAAAAATCCCAACATCTGTCCCAAAACAAGAGCAGAGAAACGGTAGGAATTCCAAGATTGAACTCTCAACCCGGACAACTACAAACTACCCACATTCTCCAACAAGGAAGCAGATAGAGATAAACAAGTTTCGTTCTTCAAGAACTCTCGAAGCTCCAGGCATTTTGTTTTTCTTAAAAAAAACGTGGAGAAAGTAAAATAGCAAATGAAATGAGGCTCCTTTCTCTCTCGTCCTCTTATCAACTCATTGTTTCCTTTCTCCAGTACGGATTCATTTCATTGTTTATGCATGCAGGAGAGGTTTAGAGGGAAGGAAACAGAACCAACAAGGCCCTATAAAACTATCCCTTCTCCACGAACACTGTAATTGAGTAATAGAAGAGCTAGAGACCGTGAAGTTGAGGCTACTATCAAATTGTTTCCATCTCTCTCCTCCTCTGAATTTGGATCTTCTTGTGGATTCTATTAGTTCTCCTAGCTCCTCGGCTACAATTTCATTTGACTTCTTTAGAGCTTGAATTTATTTATTATTTTGAGTTTTTTTAGCAAGAGATTCCTTGGTTCCCTTGAACTCGGGAGCGGACAAGCTCTCGAGTTTCAAGCAGAGTCAAGGAAATTATATTAATTCCTCTGTTACCTCCATTTGATGCCCGATAAGCTCCACAGAATGGCTAGCAGTTTCTTTGAACATTTATTCCGTGGGTTGTTTTGATACCTGTTAGCACGCAGTTTTGGTAGCCGGTGGACTGGACTGGACTGCAGAGTAGTATGACCCCTGACTGCGTATTAAGCCTTGTTTACGTGCGAATGGTTCAAGGTGTGTTATACAATCCGACTTTGAACTGTCGAATCGTACTTTCTCTCTTCAGTTTTCTACTACAGTTCTTGAGATGACGTGCTTTCACTTCATTTCACGTTCTGAGATAAGGGTCCAGTTCCCAAAACATTCAGGTGATGAAAGATTGTTTCGATAGCCTTTGTTATTATTGTTACCTTTGGTCTCTCTTGGTCATAACACATGTCACTTACATGCTTCAGCCCTACGCAGTTTCACTACAACAAAATACAAATGTTCACATCACCTTTACAGCCTGTGGCTGTATCATCGTGTACTTCCTCCTCAGTGTACGAATACGACCTCCGATTACTGATGAAATATTCAAATCCGCCTTTTGAATAATGAATTTCCAACTAAGGCTATTACGCCTCCTGCTTCCCATACCTCTGCGTTTCCAGTGTTTTTTATTAACACTCCTAAATCCTTGTGTATCAGGCAGTTCATCATTTTTGAACTGTTGTTCTAGAAGACTGATTTACGAGGAATGCAAAAAATGCTCCAATTTTCCAACTCGATCTGAATCTAGATGAGTGAGCCCCTGTAGGGAGAAAGTAAATTAGGGATGCAATTACGTTCCCTTTTCCCTTAATCTCACATGCGTTATGGCTGCCTTTCAAGTACTTGCAATTTGAAACATGCACTACGAAATAAGAAATGGGAGTATGAGGAATTAAGGTCGTGGATGCATAGGAAATGTATCAAATCGTGTGGATAATGTCTGTTGGAGCTGTCATTTCCGTCCCGGTAGCAAAAAGAGAAAGTGAGATTGAATTTATAATGAGTTATAGACTACAACTCGGCAGAAGGTAATTATTTCTCGTAATTTCCCGTTCTTGTGGATTTAACAACTTGTCTGGACAAATTGACTTCCCTTGTTGGGCTTATTACACTTCTTGCATCTCATATATGACATAGTATAATAACAGGAATATTACATGTGTGTCTCATCTCCTTTTCTAGGCCACACACATTAGAGCAAGCCCAACCAAAACTAATCCCATCTGCAGTAGTCCATAACCGTAAACCTGCAATAAACTGTATACTGAGAAACGGAAGTAATTATAGAACATTTATATCCCAAGACCTAGTTAATAATCTCTCGATCATTGTTGTAGATGAAAAAAAAACTAGAAAAAAATTCCACATAATACGGTCCCCGAATACATGTTGGCTTAACGAGGTGGAAACCCAATAAAGACTCCGGCTTCCTATAATACCTCCTCTTACATGATTAGCAGAGTTCCAATTCCTGAGTAATTATGTGTGTTTTTAGGGCCTAGATTAGGCGGCTGGGTGTAGTTGGTTTGTTTGCACAAAGCATGTGTGTCGAGTTCCCTATATTAAAAACGGTAGGCCTTATAGTAAAGCTTGGATATTATTTGTGTTGCTAATTCGGCACAGGAACTCGTGCTGTACAAGGTGCATTGTCCCTATCATACAGGCTCAGACTAAAGGTACGTAGAAGTCATATCCATAAATTTTGGAAACATTTCGATGGTAGTTAAGAAGAGAGTGAAATTAATAGTCATTTTGGGTCGTATTCATTTGTATATTAGTGGTTGCTTATTAGTAAACTAAAAAGCTAACTTGGAAACACTCCTCTGTATATATGGCCTTATTGTCTGGAGGTCTTCTTGGGTCTGTAGTTTAAAAGGTTCTTGGCCAAATCCCTGTTTTACCACCACCAAACAACTTTCTCTATTAGCAGTAACGACTTCTCCCTTTCTCCTGCCCTTATTATTCCCGATCTCCCGAGTTCAGTGTGTTATATATGGGTTATTATGTAAGTGTAAGTGTGTTGTAGCTGTTGTACTTTGTTTTGTTATGTGTACTGTGCCTTGGTTCCGATGGCTAGGATATGTAAAATGTACAAATGTATTTAGAAATTAGAATATATACAGATTCTAACTTCCTCCTAATGTAATGTTATGTATTGCAGTTGTAGTTATGTTGTGTCCAAGATTGTAGAACCAAGTGGGAAATAAATTCCCATTTCCTTCGCCATGCTTCGTTGACGCTCCAAACTGTGAAAGTACTTTTCCTTGGATTTGAAGAATAAAATTCGAGCTACAGTTGGAAGAGCCTGTTCCATTGTATGCATTTGTAGCTACAAAACCACTACTACGGGTTCTACATCCCAATAAGAGTCCTTACAGCCTAGAACAGAGCACAAGATTTTAAAAATTTAATAGAAAACCCATGCGGGTTCCAAACAATTTGCAGTCGAGAGTAAAAAACTGCAAATTCTCATTGCAGAAACGGAATTGCAAGAAGCGATAAAACAATGCTTTTATAAACTTTTAATCCTGCACCACATTCGAATTTGACGTTCGTTAGAACGGAATTTCTCTCAAAGTTTTGAAACCCGGCCATTCTGGTCGTATATGGAGTAATTGTAAAGGAGTTATTGCGTTTTGTCCCGCAACGAAATGGGAGCATTTCGGACGGTTGGGCCCGGGTCGCTATTGGCCAACTTCATTAAGAGGTTACATTATGCAAAACCTACAACTTCCAAAAGGTCACCCAAGGGAATTGAGTGTCAAATAGTTGAGGAATATTTCCTCTCTCAAGTGTACTAATATTTGTGTGTACCAAAGCTCACTAGCAAATTAATTGAGTTTGCTCTCCTTCCAGTTCCCTAACATGGCTCGTTGGCACGGAACACCGTTTATATACCGAAATATGCCGAAACTGGGATTATTAGAACCATGATTCGTGTTAGGGAATGTAATGAAGGGTATACGGCTTAATAATCCTTGATAATCTCTAATGCTTAATACTAAATGCAATGTAAAATGTAACAATGCTCAGGAACCGTATGCTGCTACTCTCTTGCTAAATTCGGAGCCCTTCTTCTCTCCAGCAGAGTTATGCATTTGCGATTTTGTTTGTTTCCTTTCCAAATTCCTGGAGAGAGAAAGCAAGTCTCTCCAGTCTAAATTGTGGCATTAGCCTTGGCTTTGGCACATCTTATATACAAGAAAAGGGCACTGGAAAATATTCAAAATAGCAACCCAACCAAAGGAGCTCGTAAATGTATTTGTAATTTTGCATTTCCACCACTCCTACTCCTACTACATTATCCCGTCCTTCATGCACAGTTAAGCAAGGCATGTAATCTCATTTGAATTAAGAAAGCTTTTTATCATCCGGAAGAATATGGCAGAAAACAAGGATATAGCAGCCCAAATAGGATTGACTCGCTTATTGTTTCCCATGTAATATTCCGTACATCATAATATTACACAAATGTAAAGACACATAAGAACAAGAACCGAAAACTTCGCAAGATATAGCAAAAGAACCCACTACCCGAGGGGGTCCCCCACTGGACAAACTAAGTATGGACATTTATAATCATCATAATAATACGAACTTTTTGGCTTCCCTACATAGTTAAAGACTAGCAATCCTTCATATTCCTATCAAGCTCAACAACCCATTGTATTCTACTACACCTCTATAACTTTTACAACTGGAGGAATAACGGGAAAAGGCCTTCCCTCCCTCGTCCCAAAAACAAACGGGATCTTCAAAATAATAGATAGAAGATGTACAAAACTGTTGATAATATATCTATTCATGTATTACTCGACTGTACAGAAATTGGCTGAAATTGCTGGAATCCTAGGATCCAAAGAAGTGGAAAAAATATAAAAAAGCCATTTTTTGGCACAGACCCAGTGAAAGTTGTCCCTTCGAAATAGGAGAAAAATATTTACAGTACTTATACAGGACTCTGTTTGTGTGTTCGTCCACCAGCTTTCTCCTCTCATGCCTTATTTTACCTTATACATAAAAAATTTCCACAAGTGTCTATATGTCTCCAACCATCCACAATCTCAATGCAATAAAATCGAGAAGAAGAAGGGACAGAGTCCTTTCTCGGGCCAGCCTTGAAATCCTTAAAAATTGTTCTACCGTAAGGATCCCATACTTTTGTCATTGGCCATATAATAACAATACAAAGGCCTACATGTAGGGATGCCAGAGTCAAGGAACAAACGACTGGAGGAGCCTTGGAAGGATCAACATCAGCAATATTCAGTATCAGCGTTTACTTTCTCCAGATATTATATAGCCCCTCCACTCTGTGTAAAACATTACTCGCAATAGCTACCACAGTATTATTATCACACTAGGAAAGTTAGTACAGTAAAATATCTCAAGGACTCCAGCCAACCATGGGCTGAATTGTTGAACCAAGCTAAACTCCAGGTTCCAGTCACTGCAAAGCCAACTCAAGTATGCAGATATTTTTCACAGGGCTTATGTTTCATTCCTCAGTTGTAAAACTAAAGTCCTCCTCTTTCCCTGGATATAGACACGTTCTTACAAAAAGGTACATTTCTCCCTGGAAATATTTGTGCACACTGCACACAAGCTTTTAGAATTGCGAACCTAAAACCAGAGAGGTATAAACGGACTTGACGGACCGACGGGCTGTTTGAACTGATATGAAACCACTGAGGAAGAAAATCCTATGAGAAATGGAGAAAGTAGACTTTATTGGCCTATTCATGCAAATTCCTCTCTCTCCTGCTTTCTACGCTTTTTCTCCAATAGAATCTTCATCTTTTTGATGATAGAAACAATAACTTCATATAAAATTCCCTACTATTTTATATACTTCCGGCAGCAGGGGCCTTAACTTTCTCTAGCCGACCTCCTGTTCCTGAATTACAATGAGCTCTGATTGCTCCAAGAATGCATCCGCGATTACTCTAAATTCTCTACATCCTTCCCTGCATTTTTTACTCCATCAAAATTAATATCATAAAGCGGAGAAACAGAGAGAGAAGTTGCATTCTTCGTAGAGAGGGTTTGATTTGGCGAAAGTAATCAAGAGCACCTGGCTGCATACACTTCAAGTTCGGACTTCTGTCGCAGTATTTCTTCTACCTCGAGGCTTTAGATCTATAGAGTGGTCTGGACCCTGGAGAGAAGTCCGTTGGTCTGGGACCCTGTTCCAGGACTCTGGACTAAATCAAATGGATAATCCTTATAGGAACTTTGGGTTAATATAAAATGTATAGGAGGACGTTGTTTATTTGGCTTAGCCAGAGCTGGTGGCCTGGCCTGGCGGTAGGGTGGAATGGAGTTGGATGTGCATAGAGGCACACCTATTTCAAGTACGTTGTAAATGGGCAGATTCAACATAAAGAAAGAACCGAACCGGCAGAAGAGGGATTACAGGGTCCACCGAAGTCCGTGAATGTTGTTGATGGATCGGATTATATGGGCTCCTGTGGTTGACACTTCTCCGACCTCTCTTAGTCCCTTTTTCCACGGCTTCCCCGTTTCTGAACAGAATAGACGGGCCTTTAGATTTGTAAGTAAAATATACGCTCCCATTGATACTCCTCCCTAGCAGCTCTAGAATCTCGGTGGAATTGTAATTGTAAATATATTTTAGAAATCGATCACAGGGTCTAGAACCACCTTAAGCTGACCTTGTACTTTCTACTTTCCCCATTACATATTGACCAAAGGGTTTAGAGTTGTGTAAGTAGTTGGAAATGCATGAGATTTTTTGGACTTTCACCGTCCCCCAGCGGGATAAGGCTCGTGTGTCTTGGATTTGTTTTTGAAGTTTGGATATTATGATTTCTCTTACGAAACAATTTCCGACCTTTTCTCCCCTAGCTCAGGAATTCAGCACTTTAACCCCAATCCCTGCTGCTAGGGAAAGGGGAAACCCATTCTGCTAATTGTATTATGATCCCCGTTCATACGGAGAAAGCGGATCAGGATAAGGTATTTTCTACCACTACCACCACCACCATCAGGAAGAATGGATAAAATATATGGAGCACAGTCCACTTCACACTGGACTTTAGCTCGACGGTTTGTTCTTAAGCTCGGAAGGCGTCCACTTCGACTTCTTGTCTCTCTCTCTGCAAGTCTAGCAGAAGGAAAGTGATTGATGGCCTTAGGTTACCCCGCCGCATATAAAGTGACACAACAAGTATGACCATTCCCAATTCCAATTCCTCTATTCTCCCCAAAGTTCCAACACAAAACCCTACATGTGGTCAGTTGTTTTTTCTGCTCTGTGTGTGACTAGCCTAGGTTGGCTACATATCACCAGAACATAGTTATTTCCCCTGTCCCTTGTTTCTCTAATGTAATGGATTGATTCGGATCAGACAATTTGTCCACCTCCAATTTCCCTTCAGGACATTCACAACGTCTCAAATTGAAAGGTGAATGGGGCTCCTATAACTTTGAGCGTATAATAAATTCATACCCACCTACCACCTACTACCTACTACCTACCTCAGAATTTCCTGAGCACATTCAGTTGGGCCTATATTACTTTGTCGACAGGGCCCATGTTTGACCCAAGATAAATTCAAGCGATTTGGCTTGATAGACATTTCTGCTTTCTTTCGACCTGTTTTTTTGCTCTCTCTTCTGGTCGTAGTAATGGAAGAGACAGGTTGGGATTGCGTTATCCTACCGTGTCTCTCCTCTATTCTATTGAATTGACTGCTACTACGGCCATTGTGACATCGGGTTCAATGGTTCTTTCCTCTCCGTAAAAGTAAAAGGAAGGGATCTGTCTATATAGAGTGAGAAGGGACAAAGCACTCAAGTGATTCTTTGGGGATTCCTGTGGTACAAGGTGGGCTAATTTGGAAAAGTGGACAAGCTTTACATTTTCCCATGAAGGGGACCCAAAAGATCCTCTCGTCTGTAACGTTTTGGCAGGAAGCCACTTATCTCTCGCAGAGATAGGGACTACTAAGCTTAACTAACTAACTATAAGGGACATATGGAATCATATAAGGGACAATGATGGGGGTAAGGATGTATTTCAACGTATTTTCCGAGTCTGATCTGGCATTGCATAAGATGTAGCTACAGTTTTGTTAGAAGAGATTTAGGTACAGAATAAAAGCCTCTGCCGAAACAACACATATGTTGAGAAGGGGTCCCTTGGAGAGGAGAAAGTTATATTTATCCACAGAGATCCACGACAATGGAAGATGAGGATGCATGACCTCTAAAAATTACGTATCCTACAATGAGGTGGTGGTGGTGATGGTAAGGGCTGGTCCTGGAGTGTTTTCCAGCCGAGGGATAGAATAACAGAATAACCGAAGTGGCACATTTCCTCTGGACTCTCACAACTCATCATTAAATGAATACTCAGGAGACAGTTTGCAGATTAGATTCACCAAGAGCAAAAACAGAGAGAGAGAGAGTATCAAGCTGGACTATCTCCAGTTATCGTGGCTATTCATCCCCGCTTTTTTGGCAATGCTTATGTATAGGGGCTTAACTAATCCGTGGGACAAAGTTAGCTACCGTAGTACAGAGTCTACTACTTTATGGATAGGAGTAGAAAGTAGAAACCCATTCATTTTCCATCTGTATTGTTGTTTATATACAAACATATACGCAGTATATGGACGAAGCTTTGGTCCCTTAATTTTAATTTAGGGAAATCCGTGAATGTCAAGGTGTTTCAGTGCGAAAAGAAGGTAAAGGGCTTTAAATTTACGGACTCCCTTGGAATATTCTATATTCACAATTTACAATTAAACTGTCAGTTCCTGTATTAGGCATGACCAGGCTTCCCTTGGCCAGCGCCACAAGGGCTGGACTTTTAAGGCAAATGCAATGTAATGTGGCTATAAGGTTTGCTCACTTCATTCACCTCGTGGCAAAAAATTTGTATATATTTTAACATTTTTATAAAATCAAAACCCAATACAACTGATATTCCGACCAAAATGGTAAATCATCTAGATCATTACAACCAAATTATTTTAAATCAAATTATAAAACATGGCGTGAATAATAAAGATAAAAATACTCGATACATGAAATATTAATTTTGAACTAGAAACTCCATTCTAATCCTTACAAAATTTTTAATAAATTCTCAGATCCGAATATATTTCCAAGAAGAATATTACGGGAATTAAGAGAAGCGGCTATGGAAGATCCTCATAATTTAATGCTTATAAACCCTTCTCCAAAAGCCATCTCTCCTCTCCTCCCAGCTTAGCTATTAATAACTTGCACAGCCACCCAAAGGCGGGGGATAACTTTTAATCAGTCATGTGAATGTGAATAATACCAGCCCCGATCCCTGACCCCGAATAGGACAAAAAACCCAGAGGGGAAAGTCACAGACGGAGAAAGCATTACATAACCAAAGGATGTCTCGAGATAGGTACTTCGTCCCTAGGTGTTTTCCATATCAATTTCCCGTCCCGGAAAAATTCTAGCTCTTACTGACTTGTTCCTGGAAAAATCTTGAGGTTTCTCTTATGGATCCCTCAAAAAAGAAATGCTTTCACTTAAAACTTCTCATACTGGGAACTGTCTTTATATGTGTATACTGCTTAAGTTTTAAGTTAAAAAGTCTGAGTTTAAAAATACCCTATTTCTAGATGTGAGTATCTAGTCCTGGGAATAAAAAAAAACTAAAAAAACTACACATATACACACCTAGGTGACTGTGGATGGCTGTTGAGAGTTGATGGGGATTTAGGTGAGACTACTTGGTCCATCCATTCTTTACTTACAGAGAGAACTGCCTTGTCTCGTTTGACTCTCCTGGATTACCTTCGGCTCAACTCTCGACAAAATCTCTCCTTTTACAGATTTTTTTTCGTCTTATACTTTCACATGCCTTTCCCTTAGTTTTTTTGCTTCCCGAAAAAATCTTCGGTCTGCCCTACTTCATCTTATTCCTCTTTTAATTTCACTTCCTGACAGGCCCTCCTCCCCTCCCACTAAATTACGCAAAAAGGAATTGAATGAAACATTAAGACTCTTAGCTCTGGAAGAGGAGGCGTGTGCTTTTAATAGGTTAGTAATAGTTAGTCATGGAAGTAAGAGAGTAGGGGCAGCAGAGTGGCTACTTGAATGTAATCACTTAAAATGTCCAAAACTCCGTATTATCAGCCTGCTCTTGAACAGGGGATTGGGTTCAAGGGTTTTTGAGATTTACAATTCTTCTATTTTTAGAATTTTTTCGTGTGTGGTTTCCTTTATACTGACAATCAGATGAGGAGGAACTGGATATACAGGGTTTAAGATTCATGGTTTGCGTGTTCATGCAACGAGGCCTTGTCAGTTCGTACATTTAGATAGGGCATTTAATGTGTCTTTGATTGATTGGATAGGTATCACAGCAACTTTAAAAAAAAAGTCACCTGAAGTGTGCTATTTTTAGATATTGAATGGAATTAAATGTTGTATAAGTAAGTTAGTTAATTAGGGAATTAATTCTTTGAATGCCAATAATGATTAAGGGCAGGAGGAATATTTAGATATTTCCAAGCTGGCGCATTTACAGACAGCACTTGCCATTGTCAGTTAGACAGTTAATCACATCTGACATTTAATCCAATAAAAGATTCCGAGAAGAATTAGTCGTTCCTCTGAGCGACACGGTTATCATTTATAAGTACTTCTTTGACTGGTAATCGGGCTTCGTTTTTTGAAGCTATTTAGCGAAGCGATGTACAATTGGAATTTTTAGTAGGAATTGTAAGCACGGAATTGATATGCTATTTTTAAATTTCTAGTCATTAGTAATAATGAGCAAGTTAGTTAGTGTGTTAATTAATCCTTTTTGGAAACCGATAATGGCAAAGGGTAAGAGTTATGTATTTTTAGAATTGCTTTCACAAATTCTGAAGTCACAGTTTCGTGCGTAATCTGGTGCATTTACACAAAGCACCTGCCATTTCCATTGAATTTGTAATTCCATCAAGTATTCAATCCTATCAAAATTAGTCGTACCTTTGATGCGACACGGTTACCATTTATAAGTATTTCTTTGATTCGTAATCGAGCTTCGTTTTTGGAAGCTATTTAGTGATGTACAATTGTAATTTTCAGTAGGAATTGTAAGCTGGAATTTATATGCTATTTTGAAATTTCTAATCGAACTATGGAATTACAAATGACGAGAACGTTAGTCTGTTAATTGCTCCTTTTAGGAAGCCGGTAATGGTAAAGGGTTAAATTTATTTTTAGAATTGATTTTAATAATTCCGAAGTCACAATTTCGTGCTTAATCTTCTGCATTAACACGGGCAAATCATTTCCATTTTCCATTGAATTTGTAATTCCAGCAAGCATTCAATCCTATTAGATAGAGGTCGAAAGGACATTTAGGTTTCCTTTCCGAGCTAAACTGTTAGTAAAAGGTATTTTCCGAGAGCTATCTTAAAAACAATAACTATAACATACATACAATATAATGCATCTCGACATTTTATTTAATACACTTTTAATGACCCTTGATTATGTCTAGGCCAATTTACAATATAACGCAGAATTTAATTTTAAATTCATACTAGCAGATCGAAACATCGTGTTTTCATTATTTCGGGTATTCATTCAAGTAGATAAGTTTCATTAGAGACTGCATAGGAATACTTGAACTATATCGACCAATTGCGCTTTGGTTATTAATTGCTTGACTTTAAATACTATTCCATGTAAAATATAACATTTTTATCTGCTTATTTTAGTATGTTATGTGATTATGTGAACCTGCCTACGTGAAAAGTCCCAAATTGTAATCCACTATAGACAGCCTCTGGTGTCAAACAAAATCATACAAATCTACTGCATTGTTTTGATAAGTAATCCATCTCAGTTTCCGTGTTATCCTTGCAGATTTGACCCGACCTTCAAACTTTCCATCTTAAACTTTTGATGAATCAGAAAGTTCCAAGCAATCCTCATTTCAAGTGTAGGACAGTTTAGAGTGTTATACAGCATGAGAAGATTATTTGAAAAAAAATGAACGAGATGCACCTCACGACTTTCACCAACCTTTCACCCAAGCCTCACACAAAGGGATTACAACTAATCTTAAGCACGTGGGATTTCATTCCAATTTTTATTCTTACATTGCTCACATTATTCGAGTTTAAGTTTTTCTTAGCCTTTTGTCAGTCACTTTCAAATCTTATGTTTCCAGAATACCCCAAAACAAACTCGAGTAAACTAATCCACCAGGTAACGTTAACTTCACCAACATTTCTTATACTTGACAATTCGGGATGTATTTAAGCCTTTTTTAGCTTGAGAATGTTAAAGTGTTTGGGCAAATAAAAAAATCTACTTATTGAAAGAAAATAACAATATTCTAGATTAAGATTCGTCAATCGGATTACAAGAAGATTTGTAAATTCATTTCCGAACTCCATAAAATAACCTATTCCCATTTTATGATCATTTTATTCGAAACTGAAATTAATGGGACTCCGGTTTTTGATCCTCATAATCTCTAGAATACTTGTCTATCGATGTAAGAAAAGAAGACAGGGAGGCAAAATAGGGATTGTAATGTCTCGTAATAATAATCATTCATTTTCCTATAGCTCTGCATCCCTGTACCTTTTCACTTTCAGTACATCTGCCTCAGCTTTCGAAAATTCGAATTTCCAGACTCATCTCTAAAACTAACTAAATCGAGCTAAAGAAGAGAGATAGAGCAGCAAAAAAAAACTAGAGGAAATAATAAATTGTATACGAAGAAGACGAGGAGAGTAAATTTATTATTCATAGAGTAAGAGAACGTTCCAAGGAATGAATCATCCATTTCAGTTTCAATCTCAGCCCAACCAACAACCTCTCCGCCTTTTCGCTAAACTACTTCTTCCTTCTACTTGCCAATTCATTATTTAAACGGAACATAGTTACCATCAACCAGATTTACCTCTTCGTACCAAATAAGAGGAGAAGTAGTCCAAAATCCATGTATGTTTTGCATTTTTTAAGGGAAATTCTGTAATTTTCCAATCTCTAAATACCATTGTTGTACTTTCTCCATCCAAAACTAATTTCCGCTAAAAAATCACAAATTTACAGTAATTTCATGCCCGATAATACATTGCTTTTCGATTACATTCAGCAGCCAAAACCTTCACTTTTATAATCCAATCCGATCCGTTCTAGAATTCAGAAAGCCATTTCCATCCCTGACACCGTCTCCTACATTACAATGACTTCAAGAAGAGCCGTGAAATCATGTATCTTATTTCCCGTTTTTACATCATGTAAAACGTACTTAAATTGTAAATGATTGTGACAACAAGTTCACGATTTCCCGTAAAAACCTCAGTAATAAAATTCCGTCTCGCGTACTTTACATTTTACTTTTACAGGTAGCGCCTGTTCCATTTACATGGGTCTAAATATTTGATGATCTACTTCAGGGCGGAGGAGGTAGGGAAATGCAATATGATGCAGGGAAAGGTACGATTTACCTGTCTCCAGGGTGGAGGGGGCTGTACTAAAACCCCAAACAATAATAATATTCTAATGAACTTAGGAAAGTGGAATTCCGCAAAAATACATATGTGGAAGTAGTCAAATGACTAGTGACACAGAAAATTTATAATTTAGAGTGCATTAAGGCCGACCGGGGGGATCCATCCTCGGATACACATGATACATATTCCAACGTCATTAGAACACCCTACACGTTAGAGCACAAATGAACAACGGACATTAATAATACAGCTATGCAAAAATTGCGAATTCTTCCCCTTCTTTCTCCGCTTTCACTTTGTTGCGTGATGTAATTCGAGTTAGTCTAACCCAAATTCCACAGTCCCCCTCACGATTCACATCAACAAATGCCATGTTTTAACCACCCTGGGACAAGTCTCTCCTCGGAGACTGTGGAACACACTTATCTACTCCGTAGCATCAACGAAAAAATTGAAAAAAAAATTCTCGAAATTTCGAACTTTAAAAGTACCACACCCTTGCGGCAGGTAAAAAACTGAAAAGTTTTTAAAATGCACAAAGTCCTCAGGCTATTTCCTGCCACATTATGTCCCAACAACCAAAGTACAAATACTAAACATAGCCGTCAGATTTGAAAGTTAGTCGAGCCGGATATAATGGTACAATGCTAATAATATATGCAATGCATGCGAATGTTGAATGTGTGAAATTTGAATGCGGGATGAGAAATAGTTGAAGAAAGCTTTTGGTGGTGTTTTGTACGTGAGTTGTAACTGTAACATAGGATTTTTTCCTGTGGAAAGGGTTAAGGAATTCCCAAGACTAACTACGAATTCATGGAAGAATAAAAATTTCAGAGACTTGAGCCTCACATTTGACATCTCATATTCTAGGAGAGAATTGCAAGGGTGGAATAACGGAGCAATTCATGTCAGGAGAACGGAGGAAGATGGGATGAAATGAAAATGAAGTTGAGGGACATGGACACACGATCCCTGAAATAACACGGATTATATGAACATGCATTCTGTACAATCTCAATCTCACCTGATCCTCTCTAATATAATGATGTCAAAACAACAAAACAACAATGCCTAAAGTTAGGGCCCTACTTATTTTACGGACTTACTTTCGTTGAAGTTGAAATTGTCTGGAAATGAGGTCATGACACTACTGACCCTCACCCGATACGCTGTAATTTTTATATTTATTTTTGTTTTCTGATGAAAATTTTTGAAAATCAGTGAATGTTCTTGGAATTTACACGTCAAGCCCAGCCTTTTTGTTTCTTGGAACATTGGAATTCTGAATTCTTAAAAATGGAATGCTAAAGCCGAGCGTAAACTTAGTTACAACCTAGCCAAACTTGAGCACTCCTCAAGGAATCTTTGACGTCAATGATTGTAGACGTTTAGAGAAGAGAAACTTTTGTTTGAGACTTTCTTTTGACGGAAAGCAGAAGCAGAGGTAGAAATTGATAAATATATGATGCTCTGCTATGCGCTTTTATATCTGACAAATATCTGTTTAAAGTTCATCTCTGAATTTCTGAGCCTGTGGAGTTCCAAAGGGATTTCACATGAACTATGAAACATGAGTTTAGAGGAGTGACCTTCAAAGTTCAAATCCTTGGCAGAAGTGGTCAATATGCAAAACGTTAATTCTTAAAATATACATATAATGTACTCTCTCTCTCATAAAAATGAACAGGAAAAGAGGCAAAACCGTAACTTTCCTAACTTTCCTCGTAAAATATATACAAAATTAAAAATCCCAAGGTTCATTTGCAAACAGGTTGTTAAAAAATCTTGTTTGTCTCTACTTATCCAACATAGTATGCTCAAGAAAGCTTGCTATGCTTTACAACTCAGTAAATTACTTAACCTTCTCTTAGCTTAATTAAGGCCCTTCACATCCTTAAAATTTAATTTGTTAAAAAAGTCCCCTGTTTACAATTCCTACTCATCTATTCATCAAAGTTCATCAACAAACTCCGTCCCTTCCCATATTATTATCATTATTTACATACTCGAATAATATACAAGAACATGGAAAGTGTACACACTCAAAACAAAACCAAACAAACTACTAAACAATACTCCCAAGTGCCACGCATAAAATATCTCTTGTCCCCCCAAGGTCTAAATTGCCCCCCCCTACTTCTCCAAATTCCTTATCCTCGCCTTCCTCAACCATTTCCCAGCTCTGAATCTATTTCAAACTTTAAGAAAAAACTTAGACACAACCAACACCAAGGCTCCTGTAGCGTATCTACAGGTCAGCAACTAATTATGATGTATATGTGGACTGTAAAACATATGTGTGAAAGTGGATTGGATGAACTCTAAACTTTAAATCCCTATTTTCTCAATTTCACTAATTAACCCAATATGGTTAACCAAGATGACCTCCCAGATACCTATGTATTCGGTGAAATGAGTAGACTAGGCGATTACGGAATTCCTAATTAAAGACAATATTTAATTACTGAAAGTTCCCAATAATCCCCGAATTATTCCCGTTACAAATAATATTAAATTGGAACATCTACAGAAAATGCTCTGAGTTCCATGAACTCTGGTAGAAGACAAAAATTCTAGAATTCTATTTCTAGACACATAAAAACTTCTAGACAAGAAAGACTTTTTCCCTGTACATCGATTCTCTAAGTTTTCTTTATCTTAGTCCCGGTCAAGCCCAGTGACTTTACAAATTCCATATAACTTGAACTTACATACTATCTTAAACATATACTTCATTTCACATATAATATAACATTACAAACTTATAATGTTTCCATCTTCGGTTGCAACTTAACTAGTTTACATATCAGCCTAATCTTAATCTTAATACTAATTATCATGCATTTCATATTCATGCTTCATGACAGGTACGGCACAACTTACTCCCAAACTCAATTCGTAATCCTCTCCCTTTCCCTGCCCATAGCATTTCCTAGTATTACAAATAATGCAACCCTACCTAAATAACATTGAGATTTACTAATTATTCATCTACAAGGTTCACGGTTTTTAATTAACTAACCTAACATCATGGATTTATTAATCAATGACATACCTTAGATATGAATGCAAAAAACTACTCATTTTAGCTTTAGATCACTACTAGTCTATATTTTACATATATATAAACCTATACTTAACTATACAAAACTGCAACTTCAATTTCTACTTCTTAGCTCTTCCCACGGATGAATTCACTTGATTTAGTTTCACAAGTGACTAACAGCTATGGCAGCGTTACGCTGAAACATCAGCGTCAAAATCTACCCGATGGAAAAGATAAGAATTGAAGATAAAATTCAAAAAATATGCAATCCTAACATTTAGGTACACTTTTTCATACGAGTTATTTCTCTTCTATATTTTGCTCTGTGTTGCTCGCGGACAGCTCCTGTAAACAAAATCAGAACAGCCATCCCCATTTCCTTATTAAACCGCCATTCAACTCCAAGCCTAAATCTCCACAAAACTCCAAAGGTCCCAAGGACATTCGTTCTTCCGTCCCCAGAAATTTCCAACCTAAATACGATCATCCAACAACTTAAGCGGATTTATTTACCCCTTGTCATCGAAAGGGAACTCAAATCCTTTCCCAATTCCTAAGGTCCACTTAGCTCAAAATTCATAGCAAACAAGTCGGGGGGACAATCGAGAGGAGTTCTTAACCCAAGAGTAGGTCCAAGCTGTCCGGCAAACTCCAGCTCAAGTCAACTCATTTTTCCTTAAAGAAGAAGGGAATAAGGAAATCCACTTCTGTCAAAAAATAGGTCCTTTCGGAACTGGAGTGGATCACCCACTATCCATATGTAGGGATAAAAGTGGTGAAAGTGTGCCTTTGAAATACATTTTCTCCTCAACTGGAGACTCACTCTCTATCTATATAAAGTTGAGTGGCAATCAGGATTTTTTTTAGCTACTTTCTTCGTCTTCAAAGATAATATCTGCTGGGTTTTCGGCGGAGCTCTGGTTCGTTGGAAGAAGTACTTCAGGTTCGATTATTGAAGTAAAGGACACTCCATTACAGGAAAGAGAGTGACTCGCATTCACATCGCTCCTAATAGACAGCAGCGGGGAGTTAGTAAAAATGTCGAATGTCCTCCGGAATGTCCTCCACTTTTTCCACCGAGTCGAGAGATGCTCTTTCATATTACGGACTTTCAAGCTGAGCATTACACGGATTACAGATTATATATTATATTTATTATATTATATATATGTATTTATATACCCCGCAGACATTCCTACACATATACGGAGAGCTATCATGTTTTTCTAACTGAAGTTTATACAGATATATGGACATAAATTGAGATATTTATGACATATATCAGAGGAGTCTACGGAAGTCCGCCGCCGTCACAATGTCCCATCCCCCTCTCTGCCTCTTCCTCAGGGGGAGATGAACAAGGCGGAGATGTCATGTTCGGGAATAAAAAGGTTCTCCATGTACCAGTAACCATTCAATGTTCAATGAGTCCAGTAATAAAGAAATATTAGGAGCTTTTTCCTGGAAGCCGTAGACCGAAACCCTGTTTAAAATCCTTCTCGCGGATGGATTGGAATTTGGAAACTTCTCGAAAATTTAGGAACCGAGGCTCGGTTTCTAATAATCCAAGTGCCTTTAAAAGAGTGTCAAAACATTTTTTCCCTAAAAAATAGCAAATTGACAAGCAGAGGGACTGTAGAGTTACCTCCAGATAGAGATTGAAGAGAGAAAGAATCATTAAGTTCCGTTACGGGGCTAACGGACACTTTCTCCGTATTTCATAGGGACTGTGTGACACTGACAGAAGCCCTTATAGACTCCGTAACGTATGACCTATAGATCCTGTAGATAGAGAATGATGATCGAGTGCATCCACTACTCCTACAGCTACTACATATTGTGTAATGTGCAATGCTCAGCCTGAAATTTATAATGTATAACATATCTTTTGATATAGGGAGGAAGATTGATAATAGACACTTACTTCATCCCATATGAACCTGTTTGTGTAGTACTTTTGCTATATGGGGATGAAGCAGAGATAATTTGTGAGAAGGAAGGCCACCGACGGAGTCCACTATCTATTTCCGCTTCCAAAATCCGACAGACTGACTGCCTATACGGACCGGCCTTGGTTATGTTAGGTTCCTCTTCTGTTGCCATTTGTTACGGAAGATCCAACCTACCACTCATCTCCTTCCGACTTTCTCTCTTTCCCAGTCATATTCTCATTTATTTTCAAGTAAGTTACATAATATTTCGTTACAAAAGTTAACTAACTCTTTTCTACGATGTAGACGAAAAAACAGGAGGGAGGAGTAGGTACAACGAGGATTTAGAATCCTGTTAAAGTACTAGAAAACTCCAGGGATTTCGCGTCCTAATTTAATATATTAGGAAATTAGGATGGGATCTGGAAGCTGGATGGACCGGAATTTAAATTATGTTTTAAGTGAATTTGGGATCCGATTTAAGAAGACGGAAAAAATCATCCTTCTGTTTTTTTAGCAGAGTTGACATTTCAGGGATGGTTTTGACCTGTGGAATGGAAGTAAAGTGTGTAGGTGTAAGTTTGACTTGATCGGATGGTAAAATAAGCAACGAACCACAAAAAACTCCGCTTTCACCGACTTTCTCCGTTAACATAATAAATTATTTGTCCAGTTCCAAATCCAGTCGGTTAAGCTCAATTAATTCTCCTTAAAGGAACGACATTTGACTAAGAATCTACATCGATATCTGTCACACAGTCCCGAAAAAAATAAATATCCAAAAACTATATGGAATTGGCAAGGCCCTCATTATTATAATACCCTGCATTAAATCACTCATAAATGCAGCGTAGTAAAACTAAATTACAGACCTCGACATGCCTCTATAACAAATGCCTCAATAATGTAATTCCAATGATCAAAGGAGCCCTTCCCAAATCCCCTCCTTTCGGCTATCCTCAACAACTTATTTGTTTAGGTTTAATACCCAAACTACCGTAAAAATGTGAATATTTATAGGGACATTTTTATAACATCCTTTTCGCTCTGACAGGTTTCCTCTCCTCTATATCAGAAATGTAACTAAAGCAATTCACCAGCCTCTCTCTTCAGTACAAACCAAGGCTGGAGGGGAATCCAATCCAATCCTCCACCAGTTTGAGCAAATGCAATTGAGATTATTATTGTACCAAATAGAAAGGAGAATGACTTGATCCAAGAAACTCAATAAAATGAGAATGGGATAATATTTGGTTTGGTAAACGCGTGTCTCTCCCCTTACTTCTTCTAGAGAAGCAGCTTCTTCTGCTTCCTATTTTGAATCCTAAGGCATTCTACTCTACCTCATTCCTTAAAAAGTACTCCTCTGACTGAAACAACATCATGGGGCCTCCTTATGCGTACAGTATAAATAGAAGTAGGACAGAGGGAACTGTTCCGTAACTACACTTCCACTCCACCACTAGGGAAAGCAAAAGTGCTTTCACCAACCTGCCTAAAAATCCCTTGTGTAGACGAAACTACACATATGCAGCATAGTTTCCACTCCCATCCTCTAAGCATTGTCAATTCCCGTTTTTTTCCTGAAGGAAACTGTGCCAGGAAAAAACACATTTCCTTACAGATTCCTCCCGAAATTCCAATTCCGACGAGAAGAAACGGCCAAGGATGATGATGACGCTCTGGCTGGAAAGAAAGAAGAAGTTCGAAGCCTGCCATATTCCGTCTGCCATCCGAACCAAACCAACCTGCCAAGCCAAGTAGACTTGGGCCAAGACTAAAAGTGTCAGAAGGAGAGAGTTTGGTTCCTCCGAAATATTTATTCCACTAGCGTCCAAATCAAAGACGACAAAAGTTTTATTTTGCAAAATGGATATGATACATGCTAGCCAATATTTCATACTTCACTTTCTCTCCTCTTCTCTGCAACTTGTAAGTCGGATAACACGTTCATTCATCCCTGATATATCCAATATCCTTCTCGATCCAAATTCCAAGTCTAAATCTAAATCCAACCATTCCGCTCACAACTACAAACCCAACCGGGTCTGTCTCCTCCTTTCTCCAACTCGAAGAAAGTTTGAAATCTCACGTTAGCAGGTTTGTATATCTGAGGTTAAACGTTGCGAGGAGAGGAGGAGACAGGTCCAGTCATGCATCAAGATCCCGAGATCCCAAACTAGTTTCCTGTCTGACGGGACCAATTTCTTTTACCTGAATTATTTTCATGCGTAAGGATTTGTGGAAATGAAAATACCTACGTTTTTTCGGAGCAAAACGCAAATATTTCTTGGGAGAAGTTTTGGAAATGGAAGTAAAGCGAGTTAAGCCCTCATTTCTTCACGAATGAAATGCTGGAATGGAATTGGGAGGTGAGATAATATTTAAACAAATTATTACTACTTCCCCTCCGACCACCATACCACCGAAATGCCCCTTGTTTTTCGAGTCAGAGTACTAAACAAGGAACCCTTTGGTGGATCGGGCTGGGACTATTTTTGCACACGTATTATGAAATATGTGTTTAATGAAACAAAAACACGGAATAAGGTCCAAGGCTCTGGGGGAATGAGCCGTGACTGGAATTAAACCGTTTGAAAGGCCTTCTACTTCCCTTTTCCAATTCAGAGATCGAGTTCGAGAATCCATCGAATCTGGATTCTAGAATCTAGGCTCGTTAACACACTCTCTGCGGAGCGGAGTGTAAAGAAGACATGTTCATGTTCCAAACCTACTATTGGCCTGCCATTGGTTTTGGTGTGGGAAATAGTCCTTGTTTTACTGCACTATATATAATATATAGGTTACAAAACAGAAATCGAGGGACAGGAACAGGAGAAAAAGAAAGTCAGTGAAATCGGAGCCAAAAATTCTGCTTCCTAAGCATTGTCCATTTCTACTTTGTACTCGGTGTAGCGGTAGTGGTAGTAATTCTGATGCTAGAGTTTGTAACACAGAGGGACGCTCGTTTTTTACTCGGCCAGAATTTGACAAGAATTAGGTCATTGAGACCATTTTGATTTGAAACTTTATCCCCTTTTCGCCACAGTCTCTGGTTCAAATGTGCAAGGCTTGACAATTTGCCCCACAATTTATACAGTGTACAGGGTCAGAGCTGAAGAAATACAATTCGACAAATAACACTTCCGTCTCTACTAGACTTGCACACGATATTATTATTATTTAATGTCCCCTGCTTTCTCTTTCTGTACCCTTTGTTTAGGACTTTCCCTTTGTCTAGTGTGAATGCGGTTGACTGTAATGTAATTTAATAGCTTTCTCTCTGTATAGGAAAATTTAAGGTTTTAGAAAAACAAGTGTCCCTTTACTTAAGAATGTATTTTGTATGGAGAGTATATTTTATAACCTGTATGTATCTACGGTATATGTGCATATTTAAATGTGACTAAGCTATTTAGCTAGGTCCTTACATTTAAGTATCGAAGATGCTTTATGGAAGCCTACCTGCTGTGTCCGTCTGTCCCTGGGTTAACTTTAGAATGGTTAAGGACGTTAAACTAGCTTATAGATTTAAAAATCCGACAGTTCGGAAATCAGCTTTGCTCGTTTCTCTACCGAAAACCCGACGTATATAGTTTTCAATTTTTTGAACTTGAAAGACATAGGTCGCCATTTATCGATTTTGAAACGGTTCAAAATTATCATCGATCCTTAGATACAGTCAACAGTGGTTCAAATTAGTAGGGATTTATTATAGGGTTATAATACAAGAGTGTTGTGTATAATATAAACTTTCTTTCTTAGGCCACTTGAGGTTGACCAGCTGTAAAATGAGGGCATAAATTATAATAATAAAATGCAAATGAGGTAGAGCGGGTTCCATAATGGGTCCTGGTTATTACATTTTATGACCATAACGTCTGGGTCACTCTTCCATATTCATTCAGTCACTTTGGCACGGCCCATGTATTTCATATTATGGCACCAAGTCTTAAGTCCTAACTATTAAGCCTCTTCTCTTCTGAATAATAGTTTGAATGTTCTGCTGGGATCCGAACTGTTAAGACGCTTGCTTTCCCCATTCCTCCAGTAACCGGTTTCTATTTAAGGAGGTGAGAGTTCGAAATCTCAAGTAGCCTTTTCCTCCGCCATTAATGTAGAGTGAAACGATAAAACGGAACGTAAAACCTTCCGAGTTGGTCATACTTACAAGTTACAGCTCAGTCCCTTTTCCTAACAACTTCGTTATCGAAAATGCGTGAAATGCACGATCCAATTAACTTCTCAAGGAGATCCCCTGTTTACTATGTATTTAAATAAAATATAAACATATTTTCTTCCCTATCTCCCGGAATTACAGGATGTTTTTCATCCCGAAGAACTCCAAACACACAAGATCAAATTCCAAGTTGAGCAACCGGAAGTGGGATAAACAAGTAGCCTTACTTAATGAATCATAAATGCGCATTTTAAAGAACTTACACCAGGTCCCTTATGCGTTTCGGAATACTTATCGTCGTCAAACTTCAAGTTCTCAGAGCCGGGGGGATTTCTAGATTTCTTCTGACTCTATTTTTAGATTCTCCTTCAACTTTATCACGTAGGAGAAAGTGGAAAGTTGTGCAAGTGTGGGAAATAAATAGTGAGAAAAAAACGCCCGTAGTAACCCTCAATCTCATGGCTTCCTTGGACTAAACTACTTAACCGTAACAGCACTAGCTTTCTCCTTGGGAGTTATGAAGTATCCGACGATACGGCCAACATATTATTTCATACATGAAACATATTCTCATTACTTTTACATAGAATGTGTAGCGGTGGTGGTGGTCCGAACGATAGTAGTTGCAGCAGCAGCAGCGGTGTGGAAATTTGAAAATTTGGTGGCTGAAATAAATATCCTCCCCGAGATAAGAGTGATGGCATGAATGAATATGAGTGTATGGAATAAATAATATGCAGATGATGATGATGATGATGACGCTGTTGATACGAAACCTCGCTCTCATGTGAGTAGATGTATCTACATGAAATGCAGAGGGCATGATAAAAGCGGTAATGTCCTCAGTCCTTGTTTCCAGCACTGTGATGTGACTGTACACACTCCAAAGTGCCATTTATCATGATCAACCTCCTACATCTTGAAGAGATGATACACACACAGCCAAGGCTCTGTCTCTCTCCGAAACTCAAGTATAAGAACACTACACACAGACACAAAATCCTTAAGGAAGAAGAAGGGACGTTCAGAATCTTGAAATTTTGAAACATATATAATATATAGTAGAGGCCTATAAGAGAAGGTAATGTTGTCGAGAGTGTATTGCCGAAATGTACAACATACGATGACACTTTCCATCCCAAATGAGATCCTTGGGAAGCAACCCAGGAGTTCCTCTAGATTTCACCCAATCTAGCCTCCTTCCCTCCGCAACGTGTATGAATTTAGGTTCAAGCTTTTGCCCATATATAATATCGAGTTATGAAATTTTGCCTACCCGAAAGGATTTCCTCCAGAAAGCAGTAGCATCCCAGGCCCTATGGAACCAGTAAATACAATTTTGAATAAATAAAACAATATCATAGCGGCACTACGCTCCTTGCATTACAAACTATAAAGTAATCGATATTCAGAGAAAAGATGAGTTTGAAGAGAGGAATACCGCTATATTGCTCAGGACTTTCTCCACGTTATTTCATAACCGAGATGAAGGGGTCATATACATGAATTCATGTACATGTAGCTGCAAAAGAAGGAAAAAAAAACACTACCAAAAAGTGTTATGAAACTGAAGTGAACGTGATGTGTAGTCTCTTATCCCCTTCCTTACATAATACGAACCCTGGGATGTATAATAATATAATAGCCTGGCTTTGAAATTTCAAAACCTACCCTGGATGGAGATTCCACTGCCTGTGCCGCCTGATACCGGGCCGGCTATGAATGTAAAAATATGGCCCAAAATGCTCACTTTCTCTTTATTGCTAAGAACCCTCGTATCCCGTCAGTCTTCTCCTGGTACGTCTAGAAGGTATCTATTTCTATTAGCCTTTTTCTTCTTAAAGCGGCCGATCATGAAATTTTTCGGGGTGAACTCAGTCAGTGTGTCCCGCATCGATATTTCCTTTACAGCCACGTCCCTATCTGAATACACTCTGTCTGCGACGGGAGAAAGTTAGTCTGAATCGATGAGTAGTTGATGTTGGTCCAATCCTATCCTCCCTGGTCCTTCCAAGTCTTAAAAAGAAGCTTGGCCCGGTTTCCTTGAAGTAGTAGGAGTAGTAGTTGATGTCATCCGAAAAACATGTCATGTCTGTTCCATATTCAGCCTTAATATCGGATTCATGTATATCATTACTCCGACCAAATGTCTCACTTCTACCCGGACATAAAGGGGCTGAGGGAATGGGGCCAAGTGATTTCGGATCTTAATATACAGAGTGGAGGAGGCTGCCGTATGATAAATATCCCTAGGCCCTTCCAACGTTCCAGCCCACACTCCAGATATTAAACTCATATTTCCAGTCCCTTGTAAGGGACTACGGCCCTGCTCGCATTCACATCTGTCTTCAGCCTCATTTACATATAGGGGAATCTATTCGGCCGAGTCAATATTATGCAATCCTCCTCTCCTTTCTTTTATAGGAGGAAGATGATGGTATTCAACAATTGAACCAGCAGCTTGCTTCAACTACTCCGGCACAAGGGAAAGTCCAAGAGTCTACAGAAAAGGACCACATCCCCCTCTGCACTGTCTTATGAAATGTACCCTGTTTTTTCGTGTTCGGGAACATATAAAAGCTCTTGCTAGTTCCGTATGCATGGCTCTGTTCCATTTAATGCAAAAGTCTCCCTCTTGTCCCATGTTTTTTAGGAATAAACTTCCTTCTGATCTTTCGACTCAAAATCCTTTACTTTTGTACATGTAAGAGCCGACCTTTCTCTCACAAAGGAACTTACCCCAACAACCCAAGTCTAACAGTCTAACCAAACCAGCATAAGAGGAGTGGATATTTTACATTTCTCTCCTCGCTTTTACTGATATAATGTAACATTCTGCCATAAAAGTTCTCTTTAGAAATAATCCTTTTTTGCAACTTTCACCATCGGTCCTAGCTCTGTACAACAGCCAGAGACAACTACGTATAATGTTAATGGCAAAGCCTCTGTCGACTCAATTGTATCAAATGTCAGATGTTCCCATTTCAAAGGACTCTCGCCCACTGTCCAGTACTCTCCGATTCTGCATACTCTATCTCTCTATCCGATACTTCTGGTGGTGGTGGTCATGGATGTGAGTTGTAGAGAGATCATGAGATTGTTGGGAGTTTGGACGTTTGGGATTGCCTAGCGAGGAAGGGTTTTTAGATTTCGATTTCAGACTTGAATTTTGATTCAGAATGTGGAGCATTTGATACCGCAAACCAGGAGCATGGAGATTATGCCGTTCCGTAAAGGAAAAGTCTGTAGATAAAGTAGTTTAGTGACATGAGAACCTTTGTAGAGGGACTGAATAAAAGGGGTGGTGGCCAAGGATGACCCTAGAACATAACTAAAATAAGAGGAAGGATGTGGAGGACTCCTGAATGCTCCTGACAGGATGAATAGGCCGAGGCAGGAGGACACAATGCGGGGTTTAATTAATAGATTGCCCCTCTGATACTTTATTTCGGGTCTGTAACCCGCTAGGGTTGGTTTCGGTATTATTTGTTGCTGAATGCTGGGGTTTTGTCCCATTATGATCTCCTGCTATTAGTATTATATAACAAACTAACTAACTAACTATAAAATGCATACGAATATTGGGATATATCTTATATACTTCAAAATTTCCACATCCTCTACTCTACTCATTTCTCAACTTCAATGACCCACTTCTCCATACAAATATCACTAAATAAGTATAGTACAATAACAGGCACTGTCATCATCTCCATTATAAACACACTAACAGTTCTATATAAAATATACTTATACAAGGGCTCAACTGGTTGTCTCGCCCTCTTCCTTCCTTGAATTCCTTGACAATACAACCGAACCAGTCTGTACGGTTACGTCATAGTCCTCCTCGTCCTTTATCGTTTATGTCAACTTTGTCTCATCCATAGCGAGCGACTATATCCCGCTATTACATCTCCTAAGGAGAAAGTTTACTCCCAAGAGTAATACAGGAGTAAGTAGTAGTATAGGAGTGGTGAAAGTTTTAATGTGGAAAAATTGAGTGAAAGTATATGGAGTAAAACACAATAAATCCCGTTATTATTATTAGCACTAAGGAATGAAGGAGTCATCTCATCATATTCCGCTCTTCTCGCTAGTGCAAAGAAAAAGTATAATAACTATTACGGGATTTATTAGACTATTAGCCTCTATTATGTTATACTTACGAAATATTATAAGTTATAAATAACTGCTGGAGAAGATATCCCGAGCCCCGTTTCGCAAACAATTCCTACTGTCCTCTTCATAGGATTAGACGGCCTTTTCGTCTCGGTCTGGGTAAACAATTTCGTAAAACGGTCGTAACTGCGGTGGTAAACTGTAGTTTTTCCGGATATCATGTACAAGTAGTTCCATTTCCTCATTGTCCATATATAGTTTTATCTCATGCGTACGTTCTTCTTATCCCGTGTTCCAGATCAAGTGCCCTGTTTATCACTTCCTACTATTATTCCTTACAGAATTCGCTCTCAAACTCTCAATACTTAATAATATTCCATCCATTATAGATCCATCTCCGCCTCAGATTCCTACCCTACAAACACAATAACATGACTCGGAACAATGAGCAGTTAGGGTTCTATCGCTTTTATCATCGAATCGGGCAATAAATGGGAGTCGAGTAGTGTGGAATTCCACGAAGTGATCTGTCTTTCATTGCCACTGCCACAACTACTACGTCTACTCGGCTGAAGTTTCTATACAAGTCGAACTCCAACTATTTTACTTTTACTTTATTTCATGGATTGACTATAGCCCCCACAAGAAGAAGAAGAATGGGGTATAACCTCGGGGTATAACTCTACTCTATGAAGCGAATTCCACCTTCCCAAAACCGTGTGTAACACATTCGACATTAGATATAAAATATAAAGTATCTTATGGATTCTCGCTGTAGCAGGTAGTACAAAACAAAGGGATCCGATACCCAAGAAGAGACGGAGTGAATCTATACAACCTCGTCCCAGATTTATTTGTTTACCACTCCATCAATTAATCTTGTTCATTGAAGCAGGAGTCAGTCCCCAGCAAACAAAAGGTCGAGAATTACACGGTATATCATTTATCATTCAACAACTCTTATTATAAAGGATTAGCATGATAATTAGTCGAACAAGAGAAGATAAACCCCCACCGTGACCTAGTCTACTTCCTCAGAACTTAAAACTTGGGTCCTTAGCCCAACCACCTTTCTAAATCTTGTATAGAATCGGGAGGAGCTGGAAGGCATTCTTGCCAAACAAACTCAAAGAAGAGCCCAACTTTCTCCCGGATTAGTAGCCCTGTTGTATATCCAAAAGCTGTTAATGAATTACTCCGAGGTGGAAGGGAAAGTTGAGATTCTGAAAATTGAAATCCTTAAGAAATGAAGTTCCAGCAGACTGTGATCATCATCATCATCATCCCACTATTATTATTACTATTATAATAATAACATCATTTCACTTCTCAGCCTCACTTATTCTCGGATCTGAAACTGAAATCTATGGGACTTAAAGAAGGCCGGAACGGTGGAACTTTGACTCTTCAAGTCCTTTCAAATTCTGACTCTGTTCAAGAAGTTGTTGTAAATATTTTCCTTCTTCATATAGAGTAGTTATTACGGGCTGAGATATGTATACTTCCTGATCTGCAGAGAAAGTAGGCCCTGTTCCCAAGAAGAAGTAGGCTACTAGTTTAGTACGTACCTACTGGTGAAGTAGTTTTTCCTGTAGCTTGTTGTAGCTTGTAGCATGTACTATATTTTGTGTATTCAGTTTATACTACAGCGATATAACCTACGCCATTAACTCTAGTTCAGTTTTGAAGATGAAGGAGGAAGAGGAGGCGGTGGCTTCTTTAGTACTTTCACTTCCCGTCTCTTAAGGGTGTGTTGGCTGGGCCTGGATCTGAGAGCCGTTCCTTCTTAAAGGTAGTTTATGTCTTCTGTCTCTTATATTTAAGTAGTTGAAGGAAGGTAGTTCTTGATAAGAAATATCTGCATTAGTGCGGTAGCAACGTAAGTAGTCTCCTGCATCTCAGATTCGGCTCGAAGAATGGTGTAGTGTGGACACGTTGAGTGAGCCGTAAGTTGGTGGTGGTGGTGGTTGTTCGGGTTGGCGAAGGTGGATAGAGAATTGTTGAGCTTTGTTGTTGAAAAGGGTGAAAGTTAAAGTGGTTGAGAATTGCTTAGGGCGGAGACTGGCTCCCGTTTTCGCTTTCTACAAAACTTTATCCGCTTTCTTTTCTCACTCTAACCGAATCTCATTTCGTTATGTGAATCTTTCGTTTTCGAGGAAGTGTGGGGAGAAGAGAAGCAAGTAGTTTAGCTGAGAAGAAGGAGTAGCTTCGGGAATCTGCCTAACCAAAACTTACGGTTTAACCTGCAGAATCTACAGACACCCAGAGACATAACTTCTTTTATATATGCTTCATATGTAGAGAGAGGAGAGATAGAAACGCTTCCTCAAAATCATCCTCATTCACCATTAACCTAGGCACATCTGCTCTTCCGGACTATCCGGACAAGGGGTGGATGTATAATGCAAATGCAAGCATGTGGATATGCGGCCCGTATATTTATAATAATATATGTTCGGACTGTTGTAGAGCGAAGACGAGTTTGAATTGAAAATATCCTTGTCAAAAAACTACCTTGTATTAAATAAATCGAATACGAATATGCCAATAATAATGAGGACACCTTGGTCAACCGACATTGTTGTCGCAGGAGTTTTATGCCCTGATACCTCAGTCACTACCACTGCCGTCGTTTCTCATATTTAATTTTCTAATTTTTAGAGCTAATCGACCGGTTAAAGACACAATCATCAACAACTTAAGATATCTCGCTAACTTCCCTTCATCCCAGAGAAATTTTTCACTTACAAGGGAACATTCCCAACTGTACCACCCCGATATTTTTTAAACCGGTCTCATTCGACAGAGGAACTAAAATAATGAAACTTTAATATAGGAACTATGGGTGCATAAAATATATTTGACCTAGTAAAGTAGGTCGGAAAGTTCGAGACCTGACGCTGTTTGAGGGATTCCTATGGTAAATCCCCGTTTAGATTTTGCGAAAAGGCTGGATCAGCGCAATACTAATTTGGAGGGTCCTCCAATGTTAACTCCCTATCTCCAACGCGACTTTCCAGGGAAAAGAGGTGAAAAGGGGA
Source organism: Desoria tigrina (assembly GCA_906901685.1). Classification (NCBI taxonomy): domain Eukaryota; kingdom Metazoa; phylum Arthropoda; class Collembola; order Entomobryomorpha; family Isotomidae; genus Desoria; species Desoria tigrina. The sequence continues at coordinate 703,276 of CAJQTU010000010.1, read as the reverse complement.
AAACTCGACTTTCTCCTCTTTCTCCCCTTGTCGCCCACGCTAGTTTTTCACTTGAAACTCGCGGTCCTTGACATTCCCACCCAGTTTACTAGGTCAAATATATTTTATGCACCCATAGTTCCTATATTAAAGTTTCATTATTTTAATTCCTCTTTCGAATGAGACCGGTTTGAAAAATATCGGGGTGGTACAGTTGGGAATGTTCCCTTGTTAGAAATACTTCCGGTAACATTTTCATCAGAAAAAAACGAAACCACTACTTTCCCTGATACCTACTACAGCGGTTTTAGTATTAGCTCCTATGCATTATAGTCTAGGTATATGGAACATCATTGACGAAAGTATTGCATAGTTGATGGTGGTAGCTCAGCCGATCTGTAGGCCATTAGCCTCCTCCTCCCCTCCGCCAGTTCTTTCGACTTTTTCTTCTTCCTCGTCTCCAGGAAAATATTATTACTTCAGAGCCCTTGCTCTCTGTAAAAAGAGAAATCTCTCAAGCTCTCCTAGAAGAGCCAACAGAGTCGAATTGTCTCTCCTGATTGCCCATTCCGATCCAAGGAAATGGCCAACATCTTAATATTACGCTTTGTACAACAACAAGAGAGGACGGAGACGTTGAGTTTGAAATGTTCGAATTCTCCGACCTACAAGCCCTACCAGTTTCCCTTACCACCACCACTTCTACTACTACTAAAATACTAAAACTCTTGGCCAAACTATCATGAATGCGGTCCAAAATACTTGAAGATTTCAAGTCTCTGCTGCTAGAAGAGTAGGCCAAACGCCAGGAGATATAATAATACGTTCAGGAGTGAGGGCTCACTTTCACATCCTCTGCCAGCAGTTCCCTTATCCAACTCCCTGTTCCTTTCAATTCAATTTAAAGGATATAAATGGAACTGGATAGAAAAATACAGGCCGAGAGAGAAGGAGAGAAAGTAAGTAAGTGCCGTCATAATGCCAGAGTATATATAAACAATGGGATTATGTAGTCCCTATTAGTATCGGAACGGAGCTATTCTTGCTATAAAATAGTACGTAGTTACATGACAGGACGACTATTGCCATTTTGCAATCGGGAAGCAGAAGAAGGGGATGGGGAATTCAAAAAGCAATTAAGTCCAATTCCCATATTGTCAGTTGCCAGTTTCCCCAGCTCAATTCACAAAGGCCCTAGCCGCTCCGATCTGGAGTCCCTTTGCAAAAGAGTATCGGGTTTAAGTAAACCGATTCCTCCAGGAATTTCCTAACACGGACAGACTAAGAGACTATCGATTTCTAATGTTAGAACTAATTTATTGCAAAGCCCATTTCCTCTCCATCCTCCACAATCCAAAGCGTCTGGTAGTAGAGAGTAGAGATGCTCCTATTTGCCATTAGCGATTATTAGAATCTATAGATACGATAACGGCAGGCGGTTTCTTTCTCCTCCTGCTTTCTACGGCTAGTGTGATTCATATAATCGGAGGGCTTAATAGACCCAAAAGTCCTTCGCAAAGGTACATGCTGGAATTTAAAAAAAATTAGAACACCGGAAAGATGATGATGATGTCGTTGGCTGGGGCTGGTTCTACTATCCAGGACCCAACTTTCTCCTACATCTCATAATGTTATAATAATATATTTCCCGGAAATGCTCAAAATACCTGTGTGTTTTTCAGGAGTAGCATATGGATCGGAAATAAAAGTTGGAAAAATCGTAAAAATCCTCCCCGTAGTCCATTAATAAAGGTCGTGTGGACCCTGTGTGTGTGTGTGGAACAAGACGGATGGGATTTTTATCTAGCCGGCGGTGGCTGGCTCGATGGCGTTCTTTTATTCTTATAGATATCGAGCTAATTGAAACCACCCGAAGTCTTGTGTAGTTTTATAATGATATAAGAATGCGGGTTTTTTCTCGTAAGAAGTCGCCGTCGAAGAGTTAGTAAGCTATAGGTTCGAAGGTAACTTCCGATGACCCAAATATCGAGAGAGGAATACCCAAGCCATCGATTGCTTATCCCTCTTCCAGGATAGAAGTACAAATGTACTAAAGTGAAATCTTCCGACAATTCAACGATTCCATTTCAAAGGAAAGAAATCTCTGCCGGATCGTGTAATGTACGATGTTTTTAGTTCATCTAGAGATCTAGAGCCGAGAGGCTTTGGACACATCCTGTCCACCAGCTGCCACTTTCTCACAGATCAGCTCACATAGATCTTGAAAGGATTTCTGCGAAAAAGCTGGACCTGAATCACAACGAGTCCCACACACCGATGCCTCTCTTTCCAATAATCCCAATACGAAGCTGCTAGCACCGATCTTGAATGTACATTGTACAGTGTACATGTAGGCTAAGAGCCCGATCCCATTGTATCATCAACTCATCTCTAGGTACAAGACGAAATGGCACACAAACTTACTATGAATAGCGTCAGTCTGGTGCTTGCTGATGCTGATGTTCTTCTATTATGTCAATCCTTTTACATTGTCCTCGGGAGGAGGTTCATGTGTCGTAATTGCTACGGGATGGCTAGGAATCTGCAGTAACAGCAGTATCATTAATATATAATGCTACTCTGCTACTCGACTAATAGTATAGGGGATAATCGGAGCCAACTCATCAATGATCAGAAATGTGAAGTAGAACAGACAGTTCCGTTCGGTAATTAGTGAAATTGTGAAATTCAGACGAGGCATTAGGAGCATTAGGGAACCGATTCCGATCCGGACTCCTGATTGCTGATGAGGCAGATTGAATTGAATTTGTCTGCAAAATGTTACACACAATCTAGCTAAAAAGTATTTAATCCCCGTCATTCCACTCCTAAATTGTCGAAAGTCGAAACAGTAGTAGGGGTAATAACACTCTGAGAGTGTAAGTTATTTATTTACAAGCAAGACAAGGCTTTAAACGTCGGTCTTGTTGGATTTCGGATTCATTCATTAGAGAGAGAGAGAGAAAGTCATTCAATTCAATCTCCTCTTACTTTCTCCAACTATTTTACAGAGGTATAGAGCTAGAACTCTCAGTTTGGATCCAATGATGGAAACGAATTAACTGAGGAATCAAATTCCGGACAATTACATTTTACGAACTATTTCATCCCATCACATCCATCTCAGCCGCCTAAATACGGGCGAGTAAAAGGCGGATGCAGATTGTTTGGAATCATCAAGACAGAGCCGGGAAAGGCGGATGATAAGTATCCCGAGTAATTGAAGAGAGATGAGGGAGTTTTTGGCTAATTGGATTGAACAAGAAGAATAAATTAATGCAAATGTGAGATACAATTAGTGACAACTGTGGCAGGGATACTATTAATCTCACACTCCCAACAACCAAGCCACCACCACCATACCACCATCGCCACTTCCCCTCTTATTGTTACCCGCACTGACTACTTACTACTGCTGCGGCCATGTCTTAGCAATTATGACTCTCAGGCTGACGACTACTTATTTCGGATACCACTACCACCACTTTTGCTTCTACTAACTACTACTAACTCAAAACGTGTAACTACGATTACCCCAAGTCCAAATCTGTTTAGCCCCCTTTCTCGGGATAGCAAAAAAATGCCGTGGTGTCCGCCGAGTCCTGTGGTATGGTGTCTAGAATATAGGAAACCAACACGGAACTTCCTCCAAGGCATAAGGGCCCATCTGCGTCCAAAAACATCCAAAAACAACATCCTTATTATAAAGCTACGAAGGTACCTACGTACTTACACGTCCAGAGATATATAGCTTTTATTCCGAAGCTAAAGTCTTAAACCTTCCCCATTCGATGCTGTATTTAGGCTCGTGTTCGGCAGTAATAGGTAAATATATAAGAGCACAGAAGAACCGACTTTCTCCATTATTTTTTGACAGACTCTCCAAACCCATTTCGGTTCACTTACTTCTTCTTCCATACTACTACACTTTCCCATGTGTCGTCCTTTCTCTATCTAACCCAACTCTTGTTGTAAGACCGTATATAAAGCTCTCTCAATATTTTTTTCCGTCGAAAAAAAACCGAAGCTACTACGACTTCTACTACTACTACTACTACCAAGCAAGCTCATAAACTAATGGCGACAGATTGGATGAAATGAGCCTTTTCTGGAATGAATAAACTCTGCCATCCTCACAGTTCTAGGGAAAGAAGTTCTTCAAAGAGAAAGTCATGCATCATGAAGCCATAATAATATTTGCAAAGGGGTCCCCCTCTCTCTCCATATTTACCATTATAGCCCATGATCTTGCAGAAGGTCCTATAGTACACCCGATTTCAGTGCAAAAAAAACGTCCACCAAACTAGAAGAACCCTTACCTAAAAACCAGTTGGTATTGATAGTCCTAGAGCTATCATATTTATTCGTTCAGGGATATTTCAATCCCTAGTCCCCCAGTTTGGAAATGATATTTGTTAGAGAGTAACTAACTAATCGCTACAGTCCAGGCTAGTAGTAGTCTAGCCCGCTTTTGGTTTGCCTTTCCCATTACTTTCCGTTTCGAAATTGTTCAGATAGACCGAGCTTTTACGGACTTTTACATACATATTATATGAGCTGCTATGACTCTGTATGTGTGTATTTGTGGACAGGTTAAATGGATGAAGAATGACGATCCGCTAGCGTCAAAAACGTAACTTTGAGCAGAAGTTGTGAAAGATATGTTGTCACTTGGAAATACTTGGTGATGATGGATCGACTCTAGTCAAATCCCTCTCACTACTTTCTCTCCAGTAATAACCCTCCATACCCAACAACTACCAGTGTACAAACACATTCAACAGTCTACCAATTTCGCTGGAGAAACTAAAAGAGGTCTAGAACGTGTAATAACAGGGCATTGTGTTATGCCAGCTTAAGATATTATATCAAAAGTCTGTCTACTTTCCACTCATTTACGGACAGCTTAATGGATGGGATAGCTTTCGTACACACACACAAGTACGAAGTTACGATTCTAATTCTGCATGGGAATCGGCGTCGAAGAGGGCTGATTCTTATTCTTAGACCAACAACTTTGTACTTTCTCCTCTCTCTTCGTCTGCATGCAAGTGTCACACTTTGTCATATTTAATGTCCAAAGTCGACACTCTACCCGATGGAAACTAATATGATATAAAACAAGGACAAGCAACAGTACCACAACTCTCTCTATATTTCTCAACATTTCTTTAGCGAAAAGTGTCCAAGTAATTTACAATGAATGCGGTGGTTTTTGCGGTCGATGATGGCGGGGTATGAAATACGACCTCGCGAGATGACTCACTTCCACGACCTTTTTCAGGGGAAGAACTAGAAGGTGTCCATCCAATTAGCAGCGGATCTTTACGAGGTCAGCCATAATGTTTGGACACATACGAGGAAATCCATAAATCTGTGAAGGTGTATTGACCACACAAGCTCAACCACACACACACAAAAAACACACATAAACATCGCTAGAGAGACGCTGAGTAAGTTTGTCCTCTACATTAGGAAAAAAGGTAGTAAAAGCTCTATAAGCTGGGGAAGAATGAGAGAGAGTTGCTTTTCTTGTGATTGGGTTTTATGACCCTTGGGTCATGATGACGATCCGATCTATCCCTATCTAATATATAATATAACGGAATAAAAGCAAATAACTTTCTCCTACTTCGCCAGCAGTTCAGTACAGAGGAGGAAGCATTAGGAGGACAGAAACCAATTACTCTCTAAATAGACGTCATAAGCCGAGCTGAGTCCGGACTAAAAGACACTGATCATGATTGCCATGTCACACTGCTCCTACTCTAGCCTTGTCTCCTGTATCATCATCCTCTGTTTGTCCTCATTGCCATACGTATCAAATTATACGTCCTCCTCCTCCCTCCGTACGGGATTTTTGATGGTGTCCTAATGCCAAAGTCGGACTTTCCCCGGCTCCCTTGAGACCTTTAGGACTCGACTGGTGCAAGTCTTGGAAGTTCTCCGGGAGTATTCAATCCGAAAAATAAACAGAAAAAAATAGAAACAGCCAGAGAAAAATAGCAAACTCCCTTGACTTACATTTCCCGTTCTGACATGTCAAAAAAAAAGTTTTGTAACAGTTTCGGGCTTTCAGGATTTTTATTAGAACATCGGAATGGGGAATGCCTGCCTATTTCCCGTCTCCTTCTCTGCTCCCTGTCAGAAACATTCAGCTTTGGAATTTGAGGGGGTCAGGTCATGGCCTTGTGGCCTGTCAGCTTATGCACAACTGGAATTCGGATATTTCAAAGTCCCCTGTCTGACCACAAGTCTGGAGAGATGTTGAGTAAGTGTCAAAAAACGGGGAAAGTGTTACGCAAACTGGAACGTAAGGGATTGGAATTGAAGTATGTCCTACGATCTCGAGATAAGGGGGATGACAATTATTTTAACTGTTGATTGTCAATAAAAGGCAATAAAAAATCTACCCCAACCAACGGCATATACTATTTATGAGATATTGAAATATTCGGCCTGTTCCATAAAGAAGAAGAAATAAAAGACCCGTCTTTCGTAACACGAGCTTATGGACGTTTCCAATGTACTCTCAGCAAATACACAGAGGCTTTGATACTCTTATCTTGATGTGACATTATATTTATATGCAATCCTTTTGATCCTAAATAAATCACTGACGTTTTTCCCTCTTTAAATAATAGAGTCACAATATCACGATAATAAAGCCCTATTTATTTGACTCACTCTCCAAACTCTCTCTACAAAATATGCAACTCTGATTCATTCAAATCGACTATTGACTCTTCTCCGTATCTATTTACAGTCTTATTTATCCGTATTAAACTCCCTCAGTCAGTGTGGATTTTGATACATGTACTAAAAATAGTAAATATAATGCAAAAGTCGAGAGTCAAGAGTCAACAGAACAAGGAGAGATGTTCGGAATCGGATGGGAAGTTGGTGATATCTTTATAGGGATCTTCTTCGTTCTTCGTCGAAATTCTTGAATTCTTCAGCCTCTTCTTCTTGGATCCGAATGAGATAGAGAAGCTTCGAAGGAAAATACAAGCCGTCAGCTAGCCTTCTACTACTACCTACTTGACTAGAACACAAATTCAATTTTGAAACTCTCATGGCTCTGAAAGATTTATGGAAGGTATTTTCTCTATTTGTGTCAACTTGGGCGTATGCAAAAAGGCTTTATTTTCATACTCGGCCTTTTCATGTTTATATCCATAGTTTATAGTAATGGTATTATGTACTAAATTCCTCTCCAAAAAAATCTCATCTTAGAGCAGAGCTATATATTTCCATATAGGTAGAAATAAGAATTATCCTCATGTCCCATCTTTCATATCTCTCTCCTGCATCCATAATAGTTCATAGTTTCATTTTATCCATGTTCCATGTTCAATGTCCAATCCTTCCGTGACATCAGGGCAAACGTATCAGAAATTTAGATAGAAGTACGAGATTCTACGACTACTAATACGTACATATAGCTAGCCGATGAAGTTGGTATTTTAATAGTAGTAGCAGTACTACAGCACCGTGTGATGATGAGAGATAAAAAAAATCCCATTCCAACTGGATTTGCATAGCGAAAGTCATCCAAAGTGCTTTCAGTAATACGAGCTACTACAACTACTTTCTCCGATATGGATATTCACATCTAATATCTCCTAACTATGTCCATGTACCCAAAATACTGTACGAACGCAGATGAGTCAAGATATATTTAGAGATTCTAGGTAGTAATCTTGATGCCCAATATGTTCCGCTTTTCCTGCCGCTTTCTCTCAGCTTTTTTTTTCTCACAAAAAAGTTATGAACTATGAGCTATAGATGAAATATCCATGAAATAATATATGCACGAGAAAAAACTTATCTCCAGCAAACACGATGAGACTCGAGGCGAACTTATCTTTGGCCCGGCTCATCCTTCATTCCTCATTTATTTGCCAAGTGGGAGTCTCCGTCATATTCCATATTGCATGCTAACAACCTATTTATTCCTCTCGTGCAAAAATTCCCTCTCCCTATAGCTAAGCACGAATTACCAAGGCAGGACTCTAAATATTTTCTAGAACGAATCTAGAGAATCCAATTCTCAAAATAAAAAATAAGAAATAAACCAAGGCTTTCCTATAGGAAAAACACTTACAGACACACATACTCCCATGCTATCAAACCATCAAGGCTATCAACTACTCTCCGAAGATTCGAGACGACTACAAATTATGTATGTACTAATAGTAATAGGAATTGTAGTAATCCTCTAATATGAGGATGCAATGGCAGAACCAAGGAGCACCAGCTGCTAGCGAGGAATTTCCATTTCGTGCCTTAGATTTCGAAATCGTGAAAGAAGTCTAGTAATCATTACCATTCCATGAAATTATATTATAGTAGTCACTATGTCAGAGTCCTTCGTATATCGTCTCGTATATTTTTATTTTAGAACGTGTAGTTAGTGTGTATGTGTGTGGTGTGCTGGACGAGTAGATGTATTTGAGCATCATCATCCTATCGTCTTTCCCTCTCCTACTTTCCCTTTCGTTATCGGGCTCAATTGGTCCCAATAAGATAGGGGTTAGAAATGAGAAAGAATTCACAGCTAAGTACGGGAGGGATTTGCACTCATTAGATTCGATCTCTCGTCATGGTCTGAATTCATCATAACGAATCTACGACAATAGCATCGAAAATTATATCCAAATGCATATTAAAGGAAGGATGAAGCACACCCGAAACTGATTAAGATACTGTTTTAACAGTTTAAAAACCTCAGAATTATTCATAACTAAGTTAAAAGCATACTAAAAAACAGCGAATAATTGAAGAAACAAAATTAAATCTAACTCTTGTCAGTAACTTTACTATTCAATTTTATGTATTTAATGCCTGCACATGGCTGGATGTAGTTTTACACAACCTACAACAACTAAATAAAAATAATATAACAACACAAATAAAAGGTAGGGGTGAACACACTCACAGAGCTCGCATTTTGGCAGCCGAATTGGGTTTTAGCTTTTTTAGTTATAAATGTTATAATCATAAGTTCTGAGTCGTAAGTTCAAAACACAAACTAAAACATCAATTTCAAAAACTAATTGCACAAAACAATAATAAAAAAGGTCAAAAATACAACTATAAAATAGACTTAATCGCAATTATAAAAAAGCTACCTGCATTAGTATTGTATCAATCTACGAAAAGGTAACTTCGAAATTCGAAAGCCTTTTCAAAAAAGGCCTCCACCGTTCGAAAACCATAAAGAGATAGACAGACAGACAAACTGTTTCCATGAATGTCTTTCAACCAAAATTCTCTGTATCTATGTATATTCCACCCCCCTTATCATCTCATATGAAGAAAGAACTCATTTTCGTAACGTCCTCGTAAAACCGAATTTCTACTCTCACTACTTCTCCTATTCCTTTTACATTGGTTTTTCCCAGGCTCCTCTGATTCCCATATTGCTAATCTTCCGAGAGAGAGAGCAAAAAAATGACTACGACTGCAACTGGCAGAAGCTGGAGAAAGTAGGCTATATTATATTAAATGGGTGGTTCTTCTCTCTTAGACTTTGGATGGTCAAGATTAAATTGCATTGCATTATAGAGATAAATTAGAATTGTAACTCATGTTTTTTAGATGGACAGTAAGTACTGAAAGTTATTGCGCAGAGAAAGACAGACTTCTTCATACCTAATGTTCATCCTTTAATAATAGTGAACCCAACCTCCTTTCTTTTAAAATACCGAAACACCAAACAAGTTGCCCTCTCTTATTGCCCAACATTTATATCGGCACCCCAACAGGGTCACAGCATCAGCCACCGTATCAAATCCCCACACAAGACCAGGACAGAGTCGAAGTTATTCCGAACAAGAGAGACAGCCCCAGGAGGGGAGACCTATTGAAGGGGAAGCAGATGTCATTCTTGTCAATTTGTACACTTAGATTACTCTTATCTTATCTCAACTCTCATTTCTTTCTCTCCAAATGACTTTTTTACTTCCATTCCACACCAACTTACAATATACTTACATACCGATCCCAAACTACTACAAACAAGTTCAGAGACAAAGACCCACCCTTTCAGACGACAATTACACCAATATATAAGCAGAAAAGCGGCGAGACAACCTTCCTTTAGTAGACTTCCGTAACTATTATTCCGTAACAAAACTGTATCATAAAATAGGCCCGAGAAATAAGGGAAAGGCAGAGAAACGACAGGCAGCCTTATCGATTAACCTCCCATTCAACAAAGTCCCTTGCTCCTTTTATTATTACTATTATTACTATTATTCGAAAAGATAGGAGATATGGGAGAGTATTTGATACGTCGATCAGTTGAAAGGTCCCAGAGAGCTAGAGAGAGTCGAGGCTTGACGGGAGTGACAAGCACCAGGGGATGAGTCAAGTTGAATTGAACTCTGGTCCCTCGACTGATAATAAAGTGACCTGCTTCTCTATCTTGACTGACACTCCTAGATAAATAACGGGTCTGACATCTCAATTCTCAATCCTTAAGGATATGCCTATCCTTATACACTGCTATGTAATTCGAGGTTTACGAGATAAGGAGCAGTTGATTAAGCTGGAACCTGTTTAATTCTACCGTCCTTTTCTTACTGACAATTAATGAGCTATCTAGGGTGACCACCGACACCGACCGATTGTTTGGTTGACCGGAGCGTTGAATCAGTTCTTCAACATGCGGGATGTTATCATTCCAGAAGGCTACCGTTGTTGATTGCATAGAAGTCTGTTCGTCAACAACCGATTCTCTCCTGGGATAAAGATAGATGCATCGTTCAATCAAGTACCAAAAAACAACTTCCTTGATATCGATATCCAAATGCAGGAATTAGTTTTTTTTCTAAGCAAAAGCCTCTTACTAAATCGTTCACTGTCTTTGTCTGGGATTACTGAACAAAGATTTTATCCATAGATTTAATACCGAGCTTGAATAACATTGTCTGTTTTCATCATCGTGTAAGTTGGATATGGACCAAGACGGGCAAGCTAAATCGTAACCAGTCACAATTAATCCTGAAATCTTTCTCCTTATGGTATTATTATTGAAACTGGCTAGACATCCATGTAGACAGTAGAATGTACAAAAACACAACAACAAAAGCATTAACTCAAGTATTTTATCAAGCCTCGTAGTAATAAAGGATTATATTTTTCGGATAAAAAAATCCCTAATAATAAGCTCACGAAATAATAAAGGCATAAAAAGGATCCTGCACACGAGCCCAGGAAAAATCCGTTAAATATTAAAGGGACACCCACATCAATCGGCATTTACCATCAAGCTCCACGCACTTTAGAAGACGAAACTTAAGCGGAGGCGTTCATCATCCTCCCACCTTAACATAATGAATACGGGAAATGAGAGTGAAATTGATAAATTGAAACCAACTGATTTTGATAACAGCAATTTATCATTTCAATATGCAATCCATTTACCTACACCATTACCTAAAAGCTACATGCACACATCAGTCCCCAACTTCAAAACCCGTACTTCCCCAATCTCATCTACGCACTTCTGTTCATCCCGGTTTTTTTTTTTACTTTTGTGTATTTTTTTGGAAAAAAAGAAACTGTTTATCCAAAGCCAGGGCTTCTTACAGTCTAGACCAGGAAATCGAATCCGCAGAAGGGGTTCTTCTACATTTCTGCCTATTTCCGATTACTTTCCAGCTCAACAAAGCCCCCATACTAACTACACAGACAGAGTAGAAAGTCCCGAATTTTCGGACCCAAACTACAACTGCTACCGAATCAATGTACTGTACTTTATACCACCACCACCACCTCCTCATATGTGCATGTTGATCCTCAATGTCCAAAAGTCCGAATCGTCTAGAGAGCCTAGACTAGAGACCAGAGAAAGTCCTTTGTTACAAGAGCAAGTGGCACTGAGGCTGAGAAGGAAAGTTTACCTTGAGATTGGATTGCGTGTCTCACGATACCTCACGTATCAAAAAGATTTCATTTCGTTTATGATTTCTCGTGTGGATATCAACATCCAGTTCCCCCTTCTTCGTCTTCTATCTCGTTCCCTTCCTACAACCAATTTATACTTGAGACGGGGACGAGAACGAGGACGACGAGATCGGAGAAAGAAACGGATATACGCGTTTATAGCTGCAGAGAAGTAGCTGAAGTTGTTTAATGCATATCTAACTCTAACTCGAAGGCAGAGGAAAGTAGAACATTTATAAGAACCCAAACCAAGTTTGGTTTGGATAGAGATAGCCTCCTCCGGAGGAGTAGTAATAATAATATTGTATTGTAGTTTGAGATTGTAGCAACCTCCGTGTTATAGAGGTGCTATTCACAAATTCTCACTTTCTCCAGCAAGAAGAGAGGTTTCAGTCTACGAGAGACCAGGAAGTGAACTTGCAGCAGGTGATTTGACAAGGGAATATAATGAGCCGAGTGCATGATTCATAATTTATCGAGGGCAAAGTTCTCTCTAATCTTCACAAATAATCGTAATTTAATTCCTATAAGACATGGGGATAATGTCATATACACGAGTTAGACAAGTTAACTATGCACGTGATCGAGTAGGAGAGAGTTATAATATTATATTCTTGTATTGTACGGTTAAGGATTTAGATTCTTTAGATTAAATTATTCTTTCCTAGTTCCACCAGCTCAGGGTTCAGATTTCAGATTCTTAAGATGAAGAAAAAACACAATCTCATGCGATGGAAAATACAATTCCATTATCCCAATCCCAATAACTTTCTCCTTCAAAGGATACGAGAGAAATGAGGAATAAGAAATGTGTTCTTTTATGATTTCTTGTTCTTATTTCTCATAAGGCTCAACAATTCAGCAGTGTTCTCATCTGCGTGTGTATGGAAAAGAGTATCCTAAAGTCCCGAAAACTCGACGTGATTAAAGGGGGAAATGTTGTGAAGTACACGATGATTTATACCGCGTTTACAATTAGGGAGCCTTTGGTATTTTACATTTCCCTTCTCGTCCTCGTCCCCGGCTCTCGACCCCGCTGTCGTCGTTCTTATTTCTTGTCAGTCATCCCCATTAAACTGTAATTAAATCCATTTAATTAAAACCTTCCGAGTTTGGATGATGGAGTAGTAAGTAGTGTTAAATTATATGGCGAGAGGGTTGGAAAGAAATGCAACTTTCCCTGACGGAACGGGGCGTGTGTGTGTGCGAGTTGTTGTGTATGCACAGCAGATTCTTGAGAGGAGTTAATAGTCTCCACGACGGTCTACAATTTACAATTTACACTCTGCTGTGAGATGGAATGCTCAAGAACTCAAGAACAATCCCACTGTTTGTACGCTGTTTTTTATTTCGGATTCGTATTCAGGGAGTTTCCATGTGCATTTCTTCTGCATTTGCATGAGGAAATGAGTAGTCTTTGGAATGATGAAATCACAAAATGACAGACATCCTTCCTCTTTAGCCCCCCTCCATGTAGTAGTAAATAAGTTTAGAAAAAATACACTAATATATTATATGCTACATAAACAGCATCCTTCTTCGTTGGCTATGAGGAATTTAATACGATATACACTTACAAGGGCAAGACACGAACGGTCCGACCGACAAACTAAGGAGAAGTTACACCCTCTTTCCCTCTCTCCGAGAGGGGAAGAAAGCTTATAGAAATGCAAATGATCTTTAGGAATAACAAAGGATGCACACATGGAGAAAGCAAAAGCCCATGAGAGTACTGGCCAACCTGAAATAGGGATGCTCCGAATCCTAGTTCTACCGGGCCGTATAACAGTTAACAGTTTAATTGACAAATTAAACCGTGAATTCGGCTCGCCGTGTAATTTCTTCTCTACGAGTGTGTGGAAGCTTGTGTATAATGCCGTGTGTTTAGAAGAAGAATACACTGAATTTTTTTATTTTACTAAAGATGCCTTGCTCTTATCTTTGAGTTTTATCCAAGAAACCGGTACACCAGAAAAGTCATGAAAGCTTAAAAAATATTGCAAAACATGAATACAGCGGAAATTTACACTATCGCCAATTTTCGAAATTTTAAACCTTGAAGTCCTTCAGAATTTATCCCTTACAAAAAGTACTTTTATTTTTCAAAATCATGTGTCATTTTCATTGAAAGTTGGGAGATTGGGGAGACGAATTTGGATTTGGTCCCGTCTCCTTTGCTACGTCTCTGCACAATTCAAAAGGGCAAAGGGATGAAGTATTTCTCTGAATGTGTGTTGAAATTCGTTGAGCCAAGAAGGAGACTACAAACTACAACTAGACGGGGAGTAAAGTACCAATTTGTATGAACTGTTAGGTGAGCTGAATTCAAAATGAGATAAAATTTGTTTGGGATGCATTTTAGTTGGAAGACGTGTTCGGTTTGTCGAGATACAGAATTTAGAGGACGGGAAAGAGGGGACCGGTTTCCTACCCACCGACACCGACACAACGACTATCTTTTAAAACTACGGCTCCGCGAGGTGTTCTTCTTAAGTAAATCTACTCCAAGACTTCTACACTCCTCTTTCTGGATGGAGGATGCGAATCTTTGTATAATATATCTTCAAAAACATATAGATGAAAAAAACACCCAAATGGAAAGGCATATACATACTACATACAAGATCAAGTATAGAGGACATAATGCATTGCATTGTACTCCTTTTGGAGAGAGAGCCGAGTATTTGAAGATGTTGTTCCATTCCGGAAGGAAATGGGGATGCCTAAACCACCAGAACATTTCACTCCTCTATCGTCTCTCTATAATTCTACAGATTCTTGAATCCAGAATCCATTCCACTGTGTCTAGCCTAGTCTGGCTCTACTAATATTTTGGCAAACAGATAGTTTAAGGAGTACGTACTCAGGAGGAATGGACGATTTCCCTCCTATTTCTACAAGAGATCCTTGCGAAATGAAACCTTTTTATTCTTCCTAAAGATCAATACCTATAAGTACAAATAGGACGATCATATAAACAACAAGTATGCCACAAGAAGAACCAAAAACTACAAATGCATTTAAGCCACCACCACCAACTACCACCACTGCCACTTTCTCCAAGTGTATAGCCGGTGTTGTAGTAGTAGTAGTTTAGACAAACTCGCAATTTCGATTAGAACTTTCTCTTTCATTTATATATGATACGGAAAAAAGTACAAATATTGTGTAAGAAACTCCTTATATGTTCCTATTTTCTTAGGGCTTCCTTTCTATACGACACAAGCCTGTAAGAGCAAACTTTTTCTTGTGGTAAATTGTAAACATATAGGATTTTCTATGTTATTTATATACATTCCATGACTTAAGCATTTATATTGGTATTATGTTCTTGAGGGGGTATTGTATTATATTATTTATATTGTGTGTTTACCCTCCCCCCATGCCGGTTTTTCAGTTATCTGTAACAATCACACGCAACAGTCACTTTCACGGAATGAACAAGAAGCTCAAGAAACTCCCTCAATTCCGGGGACTCGTTATGTTGTAGAAAAAACGGTCTGTACTTTCACCTCCTGTCTCCCGGCTTTCATATATTTGATCGAAATAAGAACTTGATTAACAATACTCACGTCTATCCCACAAAAAAATTCCCAGACTTCAGACATATTATCGTTATAAAAATAAAAATGAATATATTTATACATTGATATATCATACAACACCCAATGCGAAATCCTATACATCAAACAATCCCAACTTTTGAGGATTCTATTTCTATTCAACCGTGTAGTAATGCTCTAAATCCTATTTACCTCTTATGACACGTAATCACCATTCCCAGGCTAAACGGCTAAACGTCAGTCCCCCTCCCCTTCTAGTCTCAAAGGAAATTGGGATATGATCTTCAATTCCCAAAGACCTAATATATATAAAATATATTCCACTCAACATTTGACATTACAATAACTACAACCGTATCCATTCAAAAGAACACATCTCGCCCTTGGATGTTATGTCATGTACAGGGAATTGAACTTTCCCTTTAAAGCCTCAGAAAAAAAACTTAGGAACTTTCGCCTAATAGACTAACCTATTCAGTCACCTCAATAATAGTCTCTTCAGCTCCGGCTAAATAGATACTTCTACCCGTATTCCTTTGAAGTCTAGGGATATTTATTATCAAAGCGACCTGGCTCATGCAAACCACCAAAGTTGTGATAAATAGGACCGAGAGGATCAAACGACAAGGGCCCTAACAAAGTACCGAAATAAATGGATCAGCCGTATGTGATCAACTCATGTTTCTTTGAAATATCCAATTCAACTGATAATGGTTTTGGGATTTATCCCCTATAATTATTATTTATTAAATCCACAGTAATGCAATATTTTCCACAAAACATCATAAAGATGAGTAATACAGGCTCCCATTCTCTGAATTATGGATCGGATGACGACGGCCTTTGGCCTTTGACATCTAGGTGATATGAGTTAAAAGTCCTGAACAGATCCAAGAGTTCTAGATCCCAACCCGATAAATATTCTAGGAAATGTATCACATTGTTGAACGGGGAAAGAAGAGTGTTTGCATCCAAGTGAAAGCTTAAGTATGAAATCCGAGCTTAACCTCCAGCAGAAGAGAGTTCCGTCCTGTTATTATATGGCATTCTATTACATCATAGGCCCTATCATCACCATCAAACTCATCATCACTTTCATATTACGACCAGATTTGGTGTCAACTGGGAGCCAGTCCCTCATAAATAAATATGAATATCGCCGTCCTCTAACTCTTTCCTTTGGTATTTGCGGCGAGTGTCAAATATTCTAATATTTTACCAACTTTTCCCTACGAAACTTACAATCAGAACACATCAAGATTGACAATATATATATCATCCCATCGTCAACGTATGTCATCCACTCGACTTCTTCGGAAACTAAATGAAGTTTCAGAAACTCTCAGTTTCCCCGTCAAGGAGCTAGGTAAATTCGTTTACTTAAAATGATAAAAGTAGACGCGACAAAGCCAACAACAATCCCAAGCACAGGAGAAATCAAGAATTTTGAAGTAATATTATAAGAGACGAGCAGGTAGAGATATGTTAAACTTGTGTACGAAAACAGGCTG
Organism: Desoria tigrina; assembly: GCA_906901685.1. Classification (NCBI taxonomy): domain Eukaryota; kingdom Metazoa; phylum Arthropoda; class Collembola; order Entomobryomorpha; family Isotomidae; genus Desoria; species Desoria tigrina. The sequence goes on along the minus strand of CAJQTU010000010.1, from coordinate 686,268 downwards.
ACACTAACTAATTCCTGGAGTCAGAAAACAGGTCATGTCTCATTTATCCTTCTCACACAACAGGGAACTGGAGATTAGGGAAACTAACTCCATGTGGGCTCTCAAATTGATTTTTTTTTTCGGAGCAGTTTCCATTTTATAAAATCATATCGATTGAACCATCCTGCATCAACCATTCTGCATATGGGTATATAGATCAGAGATGAAATGTATATACGACGATGAGTACAACGATGAACGAGCCGACGATAACTGACATATATATCCCTTAGCAGAGTAACCGGCACAATGGGCCCGTTATTCATGCAAAATGCAAATGACGAAATTCCTCTATTTTCCTTCGAGATAACTTCAGTCCATTGGAGCTACGAATTTCGAGCTCATCACGGAAATGCACATTCACATTCGCCAATCTTCAGACAACGGGAAAAACATCCTACTAACATTGTTACGTCAAGGAATATTCAGAATTTGAAGTACAGTTTATTACAGATATTGAGGGAGCTAAAGGATCGCTACCTCGGGAATATCCCGTTTTTTATTATCCCGTCTGCTATTGGTAGAATAAAATTGGTTGTGCTAGTTGTGAAAGTAGAGCCCGTCATATCGGCGGATCGCTGTAATAATAATATTTAGGACGGGAGCTATGTATAATCCTGTAATGTAGTAAAAAAAAATATACAAACACACTGGGAGCAGATAAGAACAACCCAAATATTCTTTTTTACTGGGAAGGAGTATAAAAAGCTAGATTAGTTTTCTGACTTCTTTTGAATGTGATACAGCTCAATTTTGCGAAGCCGGTGGTGGTGATGGCCGATATTGTATAGCAGTTTGATGTCCTGGATGAAACTAACATACAAAAAGACTATGCTAAATATTCTTGCAAATAACCAAGAAGCATATATAGGTGAAAGCATAATACATTTTTATCAGTTTAACGAATTGGATATGTAGCGTCCCTTAACCGAAAGTAAGTATGTCAAAAAAAATCGTAAATGCCATTAGGTTGTGAACTCCCTCCCTATTCCTATAATTTTAATAATATATTTTAAAATATAATCATTCTAAAACATAAACTGCTTAACTTGATAAATTACGTTTTTCAGTGTCACAAAAATATAAGAGTAGAACAACTGCAAGAAGTTTTCTAGTAATTCATTAAAAGCGATTTAACTAACTTTCGGATGATTGTAATCGAATGATGATTACAGTTATTATTTCAGAACCATTCCAACTCTGCATTGCCATTTTTCTTACTTGATAACAATTTCCTTTCATTTTCACATCAAATCATTCACCGTGATTTCCCGATTACTTTGAATAACCCTTACTTATATTGACCGATTCAGCTCCCCCTCATTTCCTGTGATAAGATTAATATCCTTTTGAATCCGCTCTTTCTGTAGCGAAATCTGAAGCATACATTGTTGGTTAATTATAGTTTCAAATATCAGACTATACAACAATATTCACATTTTTCTTGTGGTTTCTGTGGTTGATTTAATTGTGTAGTGTGAAGGCAGTCAGGGTACAGAATGTGGATTATTCCAAGGAAAACCATACATCAAATCCATACAACCTAACCAAACCAACCTGAAAACCCACAGAACAACTTTCTCCTCTCATACTTATTGTATGTCTACCGACATACATGATACATATCTACAAAACAAAGAGGAATAAGCATTTTACTCCACTTTCACCTCTTTTGGGCAATGAAGCCATTATCTCACATATATGTCTCATGTAATACCCCATTTTCACATTACGGGATGTGTACACAAGACGGTTATTCCCTTAGGAAATAATATCTTAAGAATTAAGAGGGAAAGCTCGCCTACTATATTTCTCCAAGATTTCCCCATATATTCCATCCATCTCCTAAAGCTGCCTATTCATGATAATAATATATAATATAAATTATATACTATACATGAGTACAGCACATATTCCACTCCTCTCTCTCATGTGAAATTACGGAATCCATCTTCTAATGCCATCTCATATACTAAACCATTACACATGCTACATACACAAACACAGGCACAAATACACAAGATTACAAAAGAAGACATAACAGAGAACAAAATCATATAACATTTCCTTGAGTGCTAAATCTCTTTTTTCCTTTCTCCGTATATACTCTCTCCATTGTTTATACATTATTCTGGCCACAAAAAAATAAGTTTGGATACTTTCCCTTACATCTTTCTCAGGCCCTATAGAAGATGGATAGATATGCACACTTACATCTTTCTCAGGCCCTATAGAAGATGGATAGATATGCACAATGTGCCGCTTTTTGTAATAATATTATGAGCTCCAGCTGAGGATGATAGACTAGGATTATACAGAGATTAGGCTAGACAGCTGCTGCTTCCAACGTTCCAACATGATCCTGGATCTAGGATATAGATTCTATTCAAGATAGTTAAGATCTCTATCTATCTTTAGATATTACTTTTTCTGCTACTTTTTTGAGGTTTTGAGCTTATCCCTCACTTTTGATAGTTATTACAGAATGGTAGAATTAAAGGGAAATACTTTTAACTCCAATCTAAACTAGAAGGTCTAGAGCCTAGGGATCCGTTTAGAGATCCCTATCCCTTTGTAGAAACGTATCATGTCAGAACAAGTATAACGGATCATATCAGAGAGAACCCGGATTTGCATCTTAATCTCCGCGCGGAACCGAAAGTTAGTCATAGCTATAAAAGACCCTATCTCTACAATTTAATGAATTTCTACGGCTCTCTCTCTCTCCATCTTCAACCACTATTTATCTGATTCCTCCTGCCCCGTTTAATTTCATAAACCACGAAGGCGGAGTCATTTTTAGGCCGAAAATGAGCTGATTGTTACCAAAAACTTTGGAGAAAGGTTCTAAACTTAGAACCTCAAACTTTCTCTCCTTCCAATCTGTGTTTTTGCACGGAAAAGTTTGGACTCACCATACTTTGTTATTCCCAACCTAGCCACCACCACCACCACCACCCGTACCAACCACTACCAAGGAACAATCTTAGATATAGTTGTCTCTCTCTATCTAGACACAATTTAACAGAGTAGAACGAGGAAGTTGAGTGAAAGTCAGAGTCACGAGGGCCCTCATATAATATTTTGAAGCTGCTGTTACTTACCCTTTAGCTCAAACTCTAAAGCCAAGCGCTACAACAAAAACGCAATGTATAAGGCACAACGGCCACATCTCAGCCTTGACTTGTTCCTCGGTTTGGAGAAAGTTACGCTCAGAGTCCTCAGTGGCCTGGTCGCCTCGTTTCCCCTCTTCGTCCCTAGTTAAAAGGACCTTCGAGAGAGATCCTGAATTGAATGCCAAATACTTTACAGGCCCTTACTTGTCTTTGTTTCGCCCCTCTCCTTTGTTGACTGAGTCCCTTCTATAGAGGCTCTAAGGTCGGCCGTTTTGGAGGCTAAAACATATGGCCACCACCACTACTACCACCGTACAATAATAATCCCGGCCCTTCACGGACCAGAGTTATAAGTTGTAAATTGTAGGCCGTATAATAGGCAGGGCTCTCTCTTCTCCGTGTAAGATTGTAAGAAGATTCAATTAAATATACCATAGCCACCGATAGGAGAGGAACTATGTTCTTCTGCAGAGAAAGTAAAGTGAAAGTAAAAGCTTAAAGGGAGGAACACTAATAGCTCTCTCTTTCTCTGGTTTGGGAAAATGTGGCCCTGGAAAAAGTTACCTAGGAGCTATGCCTCTGTAGGCCGACCCATGAGGGTCTCCCAATTCTCTGAGTAGGACAAATTAGTTTGAATTCCATTATCAATTCATTCCCCATCCACATCTCTTAAGACCTAAAACACATCTTGTTCATCTAATAGTGCAAGAGAGAGAGAATCAAGAACGATGTTATACATTCATTTCCGTCTCCACACAATTTCTTCATTTCCTCTACATACATTTTAGGCATGGGGATACCTCCTCTCTCCTTAAGATACGAGCTCTAGATTTCAGATTCCAAAGAAAGGAGAAAGTAGAGGAAATGAAATTATTCTATGAAGAAATGTAGAATTCGTAGAATCAAGAATCCAGCAGAACTCTCTCTCTCTCTTTGTGTTCAGAGAGAAGGTTATAAGGCTATAGGATTCTCACATTCTCTGTTCATGAACAAAATGCAACAAGATTTAATCTCGTTGTTGAAGGAAGTAATATCTCTGGGAACTAGATCCGCGTCTGCTGTAAAGGGTTCAGCTCGACTATCGAAATAATTTCGAATCTTGAATAATATAGGTCCCTAGATCTCTCTTCATTTCTCTGGCTACAGTTGGGTAAAATAAGGTAATCTAATGGGATGGCGGAATTCAATGTTTTTAATGTCGGGTTCCAACTTGGATATAAATTGGATCCTATAATACCTTTCACTTTTACTTTCGAAACGGATCGACTTTCTCTTATGATTTCCCAGGAAGTGAAAGCACAAATACTTTGGTCGAGATAATATAATGTTATTTTATATACGCTAGAAGTTTGGATAACAATAGGAGAAAAGGTCTTCTTCTTGGTTCATCTTTTGGGATAGTGGAACAGAAGGAATCAAGGGAAGAGTACTGTTTTGGGACTACTTGGCATGAGACATGCTGGCTGCCGTGTGCCATGCTATCGTAATAATGTATAGAATGTCCCTACGTTTGGGCCCTAAGAAGATTGTAGATTCTGATGGAAAGTAGAGTCAGAATGCAGAGCCAGAGCCCTACCTTTGGTCCACAGAGAGATGAAGAACAATACCAATTTGAATTCAACTTTTAGTAAAGTAAACTATTTCCCTTCGGCTGGAATTGTGGAGTGAATATAGACAGAACACAGAAGTGAGGTACAAAAGAAGAACTTAAAACTTGGGCTGGTTATTAAGCCGAATTCTGTGAATCGGGAATTGAGAATTCATAAATATGCCAGGAATAATATTTATTATTAATAATTTTCCAAAGTGTTTGCAATCACTTTTGGGAACGGCTTCAATTTTTCAATGAGCTTTATATAGACATGTAGAATGAAATATTCAGTGGCTCTTTTGCTTTTTCAATAATTTAATGGAATTTAATTCTGTTCCCTTGATCTATGATAGCTCTAGTTTTTGTAAGAGCGGTTTAAAAGCGGAAGAAGGCTATGTAAGTAGATGGATATGGTTTTATTAGAGCTAATTTAAGGGCTTTTGTGCGTGTAATGACGAGTTTGCAAAGGGAAAGTTTGCTAATTTGCCATTGGTTTATTGGGGACTTTGTTCACAAACTTTAGCTTCAGCAAATGGAATATATATAGAAATTTCTGAAACCAAATTCATGACATATATATATGGATGGTAAATGGTAATCCTGTAAATTGTATAGGAATTGGATGGAAAATTGTGGTAAAAACAGACCTTAATTAACCGTTTTTTTAAATAATTATCTATACCACATATATATTTAGAATCTGTAAAGACAGATTTTAAAGAAATAAATAAAAATATAATGATATATTAACTCCCCTGGGGATCCTACTCCATAATTTAGGGTATAATTTTTATAATAATAGTCAGAGTTTTTCAAAAATATTAAATCGCTTTGTTTTTACAATTCATTAAACCTTCTAGCAAATGTGAAAGGCGAAATCAAATTACGCAACAATAAGGGAACTTTCTTAATTTACAATTGTTGTACAGACGTCTTTGATTCAAGTAGTGGAAATCAAGAACATGGAACTTATACAAGTTCTACAAACATTTTAAACCTAAAAAAAACACGAAAATGTGTACTTTAATTGCCCAGTTTAGTTTTAGCCCAGTCAATTGGGCTTATATCATCGCGCAGGCCGTGTGTCCTCCTAATCCTTGTGCACGCATTATCTTTGGATGGAACCACACTAAAATTCTGAAATTTTGGACAAATTTGCAACCTACCTTGTAGATGAAACCGAAACAAAGTCAACTATGATATTCCACCCGTTCAAAAGTTATAACCCAAAAACCCCTTCGGGTCTATGGTAACTAGATGGTTTTTGTCCCCCAAAAATGATTTACATTGTATTCTTATGGGGACAACGTATAATTTTTGAGATTTTCAACCTCCATAAAAATATAGTTTGCACAGTCGGATTCCGATGCAACTTCACACATGCATTTATTAGGTCATAATGATTAACCTGTAAAAGTTTCATATAGGCGTATATTTAAAAAATGACCCTTTCTGGTCATTCTACCCAAACCACTTTTCCAATGTATTCTTATGGGGACAACGTATAATTCTTGAGATTTTTAACCTCCATGAAAATATAGTTTGCACACTCGGATGCCCATGCAATTTCACACATACATTCATTAGGTCATAATGATCAACCTGTAAACGTTTCATATAAGCGTATATTTCAAAAATGACCCTTTCGGATCAATCTACCTGAACTACTTTTCCAATGTATTCTTATGGGGAGAACGTATAATTTTGCCTTGCTGGAAAAGTTGAAGCTTTACTTTGTATTGACTGGGCTTTATTGGCTGCTTAGAGTAGGTTTTAGCCCAGTCAATTGGGCTTATATCATCGCGCAGGCCGTGTGTCCTCCTAATCCTTGTGCACGCATTATCTTTGGATGGAACCACACTAAAATTCTGAAATTTTGCACAAATTTGCAACCCACCTTGTAGATGAAACCGAAACAAAGTCAACTATGATATTCTACCCGTTCAAAAGTTATAACCCAAAAACCCCTTCGGGTCTATGGTAACTAGATGGTTTTTGTCCCCCAAAAATGATTTACATTGTATTCTTATGGGGACAACATACAATTTTTGAAATTTTCAACTTCCATAAAAATATAGTTGGCACACTCGGATTCCGATGCAACTTCACACATTCATTTATTAGGTCATAATGATTAACCTGTAAAAGTTTCATATATGCGTATATTTCAAAAATGACCCTTTCTGGTCATTCTACCCAAACCTTTGTATTGACTGGGCTTTTTTGGCTGCTTAGAGTAGGTTTTTTTTAATGTGGAGAACCCGACTTTCTCCGGATGTGAATTTTAGTTGCCTTATTTTGAGAATTTAAAGGAAAAACTTGGGAAGAGTGAGAACTTGAGCATAGAAGGGCTCGAGTTTAAATGGTTTCCGCTCCTCTACCACAATGGATAGATTGAAACACATCAGGTTAAGATTATAAGCCGTCATCCTTATTTCCAAATCTACTCTGTTCATGTTATTCTATCGTCATTGACGTACAATAAATGTGTTGCAATTGCAAGGAGCTAATTGGAGTTTGATCTTTATATCTCTGTAGCTGTACTACATGTATAACTGTCAGTCACAATCCCAATAAAACTGCAGTTGAGGTGGTGAGTCATGTTTCCAAATTCACAATTACAAAATAATAACACGTTGTATAGTTGTATTGTGTATTGTCAATGCTCAAAATCTATAGTTTTTTAGTTCCTTTTGGCGTTCGGAGCTGTTCTGATTAATCTGATTTCAGATTATATTTTATATTTCTGTTTCAGTTTCAGTGTATTGACTTCTTGACTGTTCGACTTCTCGAGTACAACGTAAAATAAAGACAAGAAACGGCCAACATTAATGATGAGTCTTCAATGGGGTCTTGTGGCTGGTTTCCTCTATTTCGAAATCGCCGTCATGCTTCTTCTGCTTCTCCCTTGGATCTCCCCTCAGCGGTAAGACACATCCAACATCACAGTCGTCCACAGTCCTTTATCATCTTATCACTACGATTTCTAGATTTTTTCCATTACATTTTTGAATCCAAACATCATTTAATATGCTTTCAGTTGGTTGAAGATATTCCGGTCTCGAATCCTACACAGTTTGGGAGCTCAGACGCAGCTGTATTTCTACGGACTGTTTGGATTATTATGCCTTCTGTTTCTGGGTAAGTGTCTCGTGTCACTCGTGTGTTTGAATCTCAAATCCCAATTTAATAATAATATGTTTAACAGTACAACCTGTAAGTGTAGGTGTTGTGTTCATTATAATATTAGAAACTATTTAAGATAATAATGTTGATTAAATACAGATGCAATTAGAGAGATGAGGAAGTACTCAAATGAAGACTATGACCTTAACATCAATCCCAAGGCGGAAATGCAGGCACATATGAAGCTTTTCCGGGCACAAAGGAACTTCTATATTTCTGGATTCGCTCTTTTGTTTTCATTGTAAGTGTCGTCTAGTTCAAAATTCCAAGTTTCCTGATGCATTAATCCGATATAATATTATGTGGTTTATATACAGGATCATCCGACGCATTGTCAACTTGATTTCTATCCAAGCTACTCTTTTGGCTCAGAAAGAGGCTGCTATGAGTCAAGCGACTTCAGCATCTGACGCGGCCAGGAGACTCATGGCTCAGCAGGATGGAAAGAAGGAATCCAATGACAAATCTGACAAAGAAAATAATGCCAAGGTTGCTCGTCTCGAAACTGATGTCAATACTCTGAAAGAGGGTAAGAACCGGTGACCTATTGCCTATAGTCAATAGTCACTGCTTTGAGTTTTAAATTATGTGATACTGAATTAATTTGAGTTCTAATATTATATTACCTTCCTTCTCCATAATAGAAATTTCTTCATTAAAGAAGGACAGAGACGCAATCAAATCTCAAGCGGATAGTGTTTCAAGAGAGTACGACAGACTTATGACTGAACATGAAAAATTGCAGAAAAAAGTTGCTACCAGTAGCGGTGGAGACAAGAAGGATGACTAAGTTCTTTGTCAAAATTAATACCTCCAGGTCGAGCTATCTTACTAATCTTATTTAATTAAGTTTACTATGTAATTAAAATTAAACTATTAGCCTACGTTTCAATTCCTTAAAATTATGCTTTAGTTGTATCAATTACATTCTTCTGGAGTAGAAACCAAGTCTGACATCAAGATTTTATTGTGAAATTCAATATGCAATATGGATTATGCACAACAAATACACGTGACTTCAAATGATCCATTACATTTACAAGATTGGATTCAAGTGGACCTATTGTAGGGAATCGTTTAAAGCAAAATTATACTGTTTGGTTATTCTCGTTACTAAAAATCTAAAACTGTAAACTTAACGTCTTCAAAATAAAAATATCACAGATTTAAAATACCTAAAAAAGCAGTAAGTTCACGATATCCAACTACACTACTGTACATTATTGGCGTTTGCATATTAGTGATACTCGCAGTGAAGATGGAATGTCTTCATAACCGGAATGAATTACAAATAGTTTACCTTAAAATAAATTAAAGTAGAATATAAAACTATGGACTAATGATTAGGTTCTTCTTCATTTGTGGTTGTGCCGTTAGTATCCGCTAAATTTATGACGCTTGCGTCTGCCGTGACGGTAGCTTCATACTCTTCTATGCCATTGGATTCCGGTTTTGACTCGTCTTTTAAAGGGACTGGAAGAGGTGTATTAGAATTCTGAGCGTCCACTCTATGTTGATCCATCCACTCTTTTCGGTACGGTCCAATAGGCACGACAAAAACGGATATGTCGTCAATTGTAGCAGCTAAATAAGATGTATTAAAAGTGTTAAAAAACACGCAGGTTTCTCAGCATCAAAATCCAAAACTTACGACAAAGAAAATATAATTAGATACTTATTCACATGCTTACATTTACCTGAGCCATCGTTCATCTTCCAATTTCTATCGTTGAACTTTCCTCTTGCATGCATTACCAGATCTTGAGCTGCAGAAACGTACCGATACTTGTGACGACTCTTTTCCGTGGGAGGAAATTGATCAAGTGTAGAGAAGACTATTTTCGAGGCAGTTCCATTAGCTGTAACGTCCCAAAGGCCATCCGTCCCCATTACAATAACAGAGTCTTCGTCTAAATTGTCTGTCAAGTCCAAGATTTTGACCTACACCCACCAAACATAAATGAACTAACACATGCATACTCATATTTTTATATGTGACCTTAATTCAATTTACTTCGGGCTGGCATGTAAGAAATGGCTTTATTCTCGTGTTGGAGCTATGAGCAGTAAGTTCATGATCTGGAAAACAAAATAAAAAAAGTTAAAAAAGGGAATATTCCAAATCCATCGTCTAGAGTACTAGATTTTGATAAAACAAACCTCCAAATCCTCTTGTCACTCCAATGGTTGCCAATACACGACTCTGTAAATTTAAAAAAAAAATTACGATTGTAAAATTTGATTTGGAAGGTAATTCTAGGTGATTTAAACCAAACAACTTACCCGTTTTCCATGGCCAAAAACGACGGGAAATTTTAAATCGTCTATGCTACAAGTTTTGTACGTCCATCCCTGCATTTGCAAAGTTAAAAAGCAAATTAAAACAATGTCAAATAGTTTATGGGAACAAGTGCCAAACAAGTGCGGATCAAAAAATGTATACTGATCCTACCGTCATATGACCTGACCTATATAAGATATTAGTCCCTAAATCTTTTTTAGTTGGACGGCGTAGGTACTCATTAGCTGTAAAATCCGACCCCAGTAACTCTGGACGTTGGGCCGCCTAAATGATGAGCATTAACTTGTTAAATATTCAAATACAAATACAAATGAATCCATATAAGATTGTTCTATTATTTTAATATAACTTACAAGAAGCCGAACACGGGTTCTTTCTGATTCTGGAGTGAAATCTTGAGACAAAGGCACAGGTTCAGAATTCCTCATGCAATAAATGGCCCTTGAATCACCAGCGTTTGCAGTATAAACTTTTCCCAAAATGAACAGACAAATCACAGCAGTACAACCGCCATTGACTCCATTATATTTCAAATTATCTTCTCGAATACTTTCATCCATCTCATGAAAAGCAGCCTCCAATGCTCCAACAATTAACGAGTCTTTTGTAACACTCATTTGTGGAAACCAAAACACACCTTTGGGTTTCGCTTTTCCATTTACTCCAACAGATTCACAGAAGGGTCCATCATGAATCAAATGTTCACCAATTTGTTGAAGTTTTTCCTACGACAATATTTGTAGTGAATTTTAGTTTATGCGGCTTTTTAAATTTAATCAAATGCCACAGAAATACTGCTAGCCTGATGGCTTTTAAATAATTTTTAACGCTTCGTTGAAAACTTACGTGTAAAATTACATGGAGTCTTGAAGCAGCAGCTACAGCAGCCCCTGCCCCTGCATGTCCATCGAATAATCCAAAAAAGCAGTATGGAATTTGAAATTCTTTAATTGAGGGTCCAGGATCTGCCGGTCTCGGTCCTTCAACGGTGTCACCATTCCTATCAACTGGTGAACTGACTTTAATCTCTTCTCGAATCTCAACTCTAATAGATGACAAGTGAACTCGAGCTTGATCTTCATTTAGCTTGGATTTTCCAGAGTTAATGGTCCTTAAAAATCAAAACAACATTATATTTTATTTTAAGCTAATTATCCTTCTATGTCAAGTAATAAATTACTAATTAAATGGTTTACATACTCAGCATAACCAGATTCCCACGGTAGGAAAGATAGGTCGCGAGGGACAATAATAGGTCGGACAGCATGATCAGCAGAAACAACAATCTCATCAGCACTGACTAACTGAATGAAGTGAGGTCGACTGTATTCATATTTGACAAGCCGCATTTCTTCGTTATGGTCCTGACCCTGGCTACCATGACGGCTGTTCCGTCGACCTGAACTCCCCCCAGAACTGCTCCCCCCGGAGTATCCATTTTCCTCTCCACCAGATCTGGAGTTACTCCCACCCAGTCCTACAACTGAGGCATCTAATCCTGTATTGCTTACTGCATTTAGAATGGCGCTTTTGAAACGGTTCATCATTTTGACTGAGTGTGGACCCCGAATCTCAAATCTCTAAAATCAAAATCAATCACTGTTGACTGTTGACTTTTATCCTGTCTCCCTGCAATACTTCACCTGCCAATTGCAATAAAAACTATACAATTACACATACATAACCACAGATTCCACCAAATAGAAATTTGTTGACATCACAAATTAAAACTACTTACTTTGTTGTTTTGTTTGTACTTTTATTTGCTTTTGCACTTCTTGTGTCTTTTGTCTTTCGCAGACCTCACTCAAGTTGAGTCAAGCAAGACACAAGACCCACGCACGTCGTCACAAACGAGGTCAGCGGTATATAATGTTATGAGCCAGAGCCTCAGTTAGACTAGACTCCACAAGAGCCAAATCAATCAGCTATCAGCTTCTGTCAACACAATAATTCGAGGCTGCATGCTGCATCGCTGCATCCTTTGTCCTTAAATATTAAAAACTGATATTCAATATTACTGACCTCCACCTCAATCAAAGGCTAAGGCAGAAAATTGACGACAAATTAATTTTGAATTTGTTTATATCATATATAGAATCATGTGACATCATTATTATGGATATTATATCAAGATTACATTTTCAATTCAATATTCAATAACAACATAACTACAAACTAATAATAATAATAAATAATAACACTGACAAAGACAAAAGACAATATACAATGTATATGACATACGTAATTATAATTATATGCAGTCAGCAGTATGAATTATATTATTTCATATTTGAACCAGATTCTGATTCTGTATCTGTGTGATCTGTTGTCTGTATCTCTGTATATGTATTCTGTAAATCTAATTACAAATTATAAAGATTAAATATTAAAGAGCCAGATAGTTAGTGGAAAGGTCCCGTCTGTGCACCTGCCAAAAATTAATTATATTAATAATTATTTAGGTCTGTCAATCTATTACAAATTTAAATTCATGTGGCCGTCACAAAGCGGGAATTTTAAAGGAATCATTTTCATGTGATTCTGTGAAACACGTTATTTGTTGTTCAAAAAATAAAATTATTCTATCTTCCTTTTCACTTTTTAGTGAATAATAGTGAAGTTAAAAAAACATAAACTTGGGTTCGAAGCAGTATAGTAGACGGTCCTCCGGCTGAAGTTCTATTTTTAAAACCAACATGGTAAGCAGGATTTCTGGATGATTTGCACGTTGATTATATTATGTATTATGTGTGATGGATGATGGATGCTGATTTGCTGATGATGAAATTTCAGCCAGTTAAAAGTTAAAATATAGTCTAAGTCTAAGTCTAAAGTCTAAACTAAACTTTATGTCTTAAATAGACTATATTATTAGAGCATATTATTAGAGTATTAGAGCTACAGGCAGACTTGACAGACTAGTTTTTAGGCCTCAAGGTGCAAGGGTTTTAAATGTAAGGCAGAAAAACAGACAAGCATGCATGCAAAAATGCAAAAGAAGGTTAAACAGAGCAGAAACCATTGATCTTTATGAATCCTCTGTGACTATAGTCTGGGCAAGAATAGTTGGCACTCATTTTGCATGTTTAATTTTAATCGCGCTTAGTTACCAATTTTTTAAATAAGACGCTATGGACCGTTCGTAGATTACTTTATTTAGGAATGATTGATGTGATTTAAAATTTTATTCCCTGCCCCTACCATACCTCTTTTAGAAATAAAATATTCGAAATTGTTAAGTATTAAACTATTAATACTGAAAAATTTGCAAACTTCTTTATGAACGGTTCGTTTGCATATTTTTAATGTTCTTCCTTAGTTACTGTAAAATTTTAAAATTTGCAAAATGAGTGCCAACTATTCTTGCCCAGACTATAACAATAAGAAACCATGGTCAGCACTCCTCAAGAGCAAGACACGATACGAGGAAGCGAGAGGAGAGGGAATGACGATAAGAGCAAAAACCCCTTCCATACTTCCATCCCTCTTATCCAAATCTTTTTGTTCCGTCCAATCCGAGCCGAAAGCCTCCTCTAAAACCCCATCGCAGTTGATAAGAGGGTCCGGCCTCAGGCAGAGGTTTTTCTCGCAAACGCTAACCACTAACTGTCTTGGAAGAGGGTGAAGGAAAGGGTTTCTCCTTTCCTCAATTCCTATCCTTTTTTCTTACAAGTCCAACTTCAACCCAGCAAGGCAATAATGCTTCCTAGTCAGAGGGTCTCAGGGTTCGTCAGTGGTATTTCCCACTCCTAGTAGTCCTAGTGTTAATTAAATCGTTCCTTTCGTGCAAATTGATATCAAATACCATTCTACTTGATTATGACTTTTTTGATTAATGATTAATTAATTATAATGTTACAGTCGAGCTCGCTGGTTGCAGCGGGACTAGGACTTGCGGCGGTGGGATTTGCAGGTCGGTATATCCTCCGAAGGGCCCCTAATATGGCTGAAAAGATGGCCGAAGCCGTCAAGACCCTTCCCAATTTGGAAGAAGCACTTTCAACCAGTAAATACTATAAGGGTGGTTTTGAACCCAAGATGAATAGAAGGGAAGCGGCTCTGATCCTCGGAATTTCACCTGCTGCAACGAAAGCAAGAATTAAGGTACTGCACTGAGTTTGTTTAAAACTTACTGTATTATGTAAGGAGAAAGTTAACTAATTGATGACTCACTTATTACAGGAGGCGCATAAAAGGATTATCACCTTAAATCATCCCGATCGAGGAGGATCACCGTATATTGCATCCAAGATCAATGAAGCCAAGGACCTGCTTGACAAATCTGCTGCGTCTTCATCCGGTGCCAAACGGTCTGGTTCCGGAATGGGAGGGATGTAAAAGTTATAAGGAGCCGAGCACTATATATATACTATATTAGATTATTAGGTACTAAATATTTGCTTTCTAATTCTTGTCGATGGAAAGCTAATGATAAACGAGTCACTTAAGATAAGTAACGAATAACGTAGGGTTTTTGTAGATGACGTATCAAATAAGAAACGAAATCCTTGAATTTCGACAACATTTAATTAAGTTTTTATAGTTTATTTGGCTGATTTATAAACTTACAAGGTCAGTGAATGGCTACGACTACGACAATCTCTCAAAACTTCCAAAGTTACAAATGTTACTTATATAAATACATACACTTAATTAGGTATATATGTAGATTTACATTCTTGATTCTATAAACAAGCTAAAACTATCAATCAGTAGGAGTGACTACATTTCCATTTCGCGACAAAATCAGTCGAAACACCCGTCCGTACCCAGGCTAAACCTATACAGGGACTGGGCTTGGGCGATAATTCTTCACAATCTGAACCAAAATTCCGATGTTAGCACAGAAGAAAGCAATTGACTCGAGCCAAACATACATGAATGCATTGCGGCCCTCAAACTCCAAGAAATACGCTGGCAGAAGCCAAGCGATTTGAGCAAAATACCAAACAAACAACAGGATGGTTCCATTTGACGCTTTCATCTGCAATTTCGGAGCTAAAACAGGAAGTAGGCTCAAATACCATAGGAAGTATTGGGAAGTACATACTTTGTTAAAGGCTACAAAACAATACGTTTGAATGAAGACAGTGAAACATAAATCCCCTGGAGATCGGAAAAGAACCGCTACAGCGATCAGAAGAATCGCTTGCGGCGAAAATGTTATGATGTTGACAATCAATCCAAAAAATCCGGTCGTGTTCCAATTTAAGTACAGCATATAAAAATACAATGAGAAATTGTGCCGAATGTCCTTCCTTGTAAGATGATAGAAGTACGACTCTTGAAGATACTCGTCCCCATAAAACCAGTAGCACAAAAGTGTTGGGATGAAAAATCCAAGAATGGAACCTACTACAAGTTTAACTCTGGAAGTTGACAGCGTAAAAAGATTTTTCCAAAACGATTCCTTTCCATCCCCTCCCGAAGGTGTACAGAGATACAAGGGAAGACAATATGCTACCGGATACAGCTTGAAATGGACAGCAAATCCGTAAAGGATTCCCGAAATTAGTGTTGCATTTTGCTTGCTCAAGTACAAGACGGACAGGACCAAGGAAATGATTATTGATTCCGAACTCCCTCGACTGCAGATGACAATTGGCAAGGGGTTGTAGATCCAGAGAAACGTGCATTTCTTACTCAGAGGTTTGTTACCACCACTTTCGCTCCAAGTCAGACAGTAGATAAGGTATGAGGTTAGTATGTCGAATAAGCTGAATAGGATCTTTCCGTAGGATGCAAAGACTGTTAGATTTGGCGTTAGCATCCATGCGAGCAATGGAGTGTAGCGGTAGGTTTCCCGTCGGTACGGCGAGTCCCCGTTTATGATGTAGGACGCTCCATCGTTAAACACGGAATAATCGATATCAGTGTACTTTAGAACGTTAGTAGAGTCATGAAACACTCCGTATGCTGTTGCTAAGAGTCTGATTAGAAGTCCAGCGGCTAAATGGGGGAAGATTCCGCCTTCGGATGCCATGTTTTTTGTTTTACAGTCAAACCCAATTTATCCGATCTGACTACAGGAATATGACTACTTTAACTTTAAATATTTTAGGCTACGCATGTACTCAATTACACACCAACTTCAGATTCGAATTGACTTCTTTTTTGCCGAAGCTGCCAAGCAGTTTTTGAACAGTTGGAACTCCTTATCACACTGCAGCATCTTTGGGTCATCAGTCCTGGTCACACACTTCGCATAGACTACACCTTCTTTAGAACACTCAGCTAAAAGCTTGGGAAATTCTTTCAGCCTGCCTTTTGCTTTTTTCACAGCTTCCATTCCTTTCTTATCCGTCGATTATTGTTTATAACTTTCCAAATCTGAAGTTCTATCAGTTTTAAAGTCTTAATTCAATTATACTTTAATTTTAATATTAATATTACTATTTTGATGCCGCTGCAGCAGCTGCCGCTTTTTTCGCCAACTTTAATTGTTCCTTTTCTTCTCTCTCTAGTTTCTCTTGCTCAAACTTTTCACGCCACATGTCTATAACTCGCTTCCCACGAGCGCGTTCACTTGGCCACCAGTCATCTTTGTCTTTGATATCTTCAGGCCTGTAGATTCAATAATCAACAAATAAAATCATAAATCTTTGAGTCTGAACAGTCTTCAGTCCAGAATGAAGTATGATCATTACTTGATAAAAAAAATATTGTAGAGTTGTCCACTAAATGGTAAAATTGCGAAGAAAATGGCCCCACCTAAGATGGTGAATCGGGGGTACTTTTTGTAAAAAGGAAGTCGAGCCAAGTAATGTGGACGACCCTTTCTATCTCTCAGTGACCCTGGATTTGGATTAAGGTGAGGATTAATTTTAGTGCTCATTCCTGAAAAACAAAATCCATCTTTTATAAATTCCACCGATCATTACAAACAAACGGCACATTAAAAATAATAATTCGTCCAAATTACGTGAAACACGATGGTAAAGAGAATTCTACTTTTTGATTGAAGCTTCTCGCTTTTGTATCCTCTTACTAACATTGAATTTGAAGCCGTCACACGAACTAAAGTTCTTGTCCATATTTTTCTCACAACAGTCCAACATGACCTCTATAACCTTTTCACATGCGTCTTGATTATAATTATTCTCTACATAAATTAACCCAAAATAAAAAAATTTGTATTTCATATTTAGGGATGGAAAATTGAATGCGAAAAGGAGTTAATTTGGAAAGTCGTGTAATAGCGAACTTTCATCCAACTTTCTCCACTTACTGTGTAAACAATCCTGAATTGCACAGGCAAAAGCCTGACATTCGTCGTTCGATACTTTCCCCATTCATAAGCCAATGGGCCTAAACTCAAAACTGTAAAATGACAATATTTAATCATTTTTAAACTACCTACTTCAGCTTTTTAAAACATTGATTTTCGATAGTCCACATACAGTCAGTAAAATATAAAATGCAATCAATAATGCGTAACGCGTGATGTGTGAAATTCAAAAATTGAAGATCAGCCATGACACATGACCTCATGGATGACCTGACCCTGACCGTCAGGCTGTTAGGCCGTGTGCCGTGTCACGTCAGTACATGATGTGACGATAGATAAGGCAAAATTAAACTACAAGAAAACATTACAAAGAAACTTACCAGTCGAGGAATTAAATCCGGTAGACTTGCTATCCGGAGAAAGTTAGAGGGACCAAACCAGAGATCGATTCCAGATTCGGCGTCGCCTTGAATCTCGTGGACTCGTCGACAGATTAAGGAGGCTGTAGGATTTTTTTTTACATCTAGTTCAGTGCAGTTCTGTTGGATTCCCCGAATTTCGGATATTTCCAAATAAGATTCGATTCCGGCATACACGACTACACGAGCAACGAGGTACGACGAGTTTCCAAACTCCAAACCTTCCTTTCTCCGACTACGATGGCAATGTGATCTCTCCACCTCTGAGTCTCTGAGTATGTGATTTCTGTTATTCTGTTCTTTGAGATTCACAATGCCCCATCTGCTTCTCCGTGGAATTCGGTTCGGCTGGCTAGGCTCAGTTGCTGCTGCTGCTGACAGCTATATGCACAGCGGCGCAGGTTTCCTCTCCAAAAACTCCAAGCCAAAAATGAGATAAATGCATATAGAATATAGCAGAAGGGATAGTTTGTTTTTAGGCCTCTTTTTAGCAGAAATCAGAATCGAGGCCACAGCACAGCAGAGTGGAACAGAGAACAACAATTATATCTCCCAAAAAATTACATTATTTCATAATAATTTAATTAGCAAATAACTGAAAAGAAAACAAATCATTCTTTCACTTTTGGGCTAGTTCTTCAACAAGCTGGCTATAAATACTCAGGTAGATTTTTGTCGCTATTTTTGGCGTCAATTTGGCGTTCGGTCGGATGAAAATCCGCTGAAGCCAGCGGAATATCGCTATATTATTATTATTGTTTCATTTCAAGGCGGGAGAAAGCACACTTTTCCTATAAGCTTTTATCACGATCACTGGATAATCGTGGAGTCCTCCAGGTCCAGCCGTGGTGAAGGCTCGTCGGGAAAGCCTGTTGGAGTTCTACCTCACTTTCTCAATCCCTTCCTCTGTCTGGAGAAATTATTGGACGACGAGG
Source organism: Desoria tigrina (assembly GCA_906901685.1). Classification (NCBI taxonomy): domain Eukaryota; kingdom Metazoa; phylum Arthropoda; class Collembola; order Entomobryomorpha; family Isotomidae; genus Desoria; species Desoria tigrina. The sequence goes on along the minus strand of CAJQTU010000010.1, from coordinate 667,449 downwards.
ATATTATTTCCGGGCCGAAACTTTCGAAAGTTAAGGAAGAACAAGAAGTTGCTTTTGTAAAACAAGAGAATCAGAAGCAAAACATTGAGCTGATTAAACGACTTGGCGAGAAGTATATAACGAACACCAAGATGAGTCGATTCCAGGATGATTGGATGGAAGACGAGGTTTTAAAAGGTATGCAAAAAGTAGTACACTTTAACTATAAAATCTCCAGTTAAAACTGCCTGGTTGACTCATTTTTTTTATTTTTGATGTATAGATTGGCTTGTAAAAGTATCAAACGATGAATCCCGAGCTTATTGTAGATTCTGTGCCATTGTGCTCAGAGCACATAAAAGTAAGTTTTAAAAAATACAGAAGAATAAATTACGGACAGTCATGTATTTACTATAAATTTATATTTCTAACATTTACATAGCCGACCTGACTACCCACAGCGTCTGTCAAAAGCATATAGCTAATGCAAAGGAGGCCATAGAATCTGGAGCCCCAGCTGCACCCATCAGTGTTCAGATAGTATGCAATGACAATGACAATGATGATGATCCGAATGAAAGTGGAAACGAAGTTGAGCAGAAACCCATTGTAGCAAAACGAAAGCGCCCCTCCAGGACTACCAGCCCTTCTAAAAAGAAACCAACATCATCATATCGCAAAAAATACCGAATTGAATGGGAAGAAGACCCTGAACTTGCAGGTTAATAATATAAGTGATGATCAAATATCTTGAAATTGTTTTAAAAGTTGTAAGAATCTTGATGCATGATGGTGGAGAGTTGCAACTTTCCTCTGAGCGGTGTGTGACTGTGATAGTAAAATACTAAAAATGTGTCTTTGGAATTATAGATTGGTTGACGCCGTTTCCAAAAGACGAAGCGAAAGCATTTTGTAAGCGCTGTGGCGTTTTACTGCGAGCTCACAAGGTAATCAAGCCAATAAGCTAAACCTATTACGGATTATTACTTTACTCCGTCTAGTATTTTTCAAATTCTAAGTACATAATACTGCAGTGCTTAAAACAATTAATCAATTTTATCTTTGATACAGCACGATTTACTGCTACATAGTCGATCCGTTAGACACAAGAATAGCATCGGAACCGATGTAACTGTGACCGACCTTGAAGAGAGACTGGGAGATTCTATTAATGGAAGCTATGCTAACAATAGCACTAATTCCAAGAGAGGAAAGAATGAGACAATATCTGATGACGGAATGGATGCGGATGACCCTATTGGAAATATGATGGGATTCGACGATACTAATGACTCCAATGACGATATTGTGGACACAAGACCACCGTCTGTTACTGCAAAACGTTCCAGTCCTATCAAAGAAAAGCCTAAGCCTTATTCGTCGAAGAAAAGGGGCAGAATAATCGCTGCAGATGTGGTTGCTGCTATTGAAAACAATGAATTTACAGGTTATGAACTTTTGCAATTAGTTAAGGTATGCGTTCCTAGACTTTAATTTTAATACGTACATGAAGGAACGTAAAATTAGAATCTATGGAACAGTTTTAATACATCTCCTGCTGAACGGGATATTAATTGAAAATAAGAATTTTATGTAGGTATATACTTACGATTACTTGTATCTTATCTTCATTAAGTAGGTAAATTAGACGAAATATGATTATGAAAAAACACAACACTCAACAGCGAGTCTGTTCTGTTAAAGGTTTGTTAATATAATGGATAAACTGAATTATGATCTATGATGTTTTGTAATTATAATTGAACCACCATAATACTAAATTAAGTTTTTGTTTACAACAGTTCATCTATTCTCTGAGATTTTTCTCATGTCTTGTCAAGTTTTTAAGGGTTCGACAATTATTTACTTTCCGTTTGTTGTTAGTCGTCCTAGTTTAGTTTAATAAATTTGTTGGTTTTTAACAGTATTTGTTTTTACGCCTACAAATCGAATCTTTCATAGTTCAATTTTCTTAAACAAATACATAAATAGCATGCCCTTTAACGTTGGATGGTTATAATAAGAGTTAAAGTTTGAGTACACCCTAAATCAATAATTTAATAAGATTAAATTTACAATGGATGAATACGTTCAAAAACTTCCATTTAGTCAACTGCAACAACAAATTGCATAAGTTTTCCATTTATTAAAGGCACGTGCTCATTTAATTAGTCATTTAGTAGATTACCTTAAAAATGCTTAGACATAGCTTATGTACAATTATTTCTTTAAAATATTCGAAATGTAGATTTTTTTGCAGACTTCACATTATATTTATGCGTATTTTAAAACAGGACATACAATCTCAAAAAAATACCAACTTTTAATACACAAGAGAAACACGAGCTCTCAACAGAAATAAAAACAAGCATTTATTTCATCTCTTCCTTTCGTCTACGGTTATCTCGCATCGGTTTCCTCGGCTTTGGTTTCATTGGTTTATGCATTGGTCGGCGACCCGGTCGACCTCCCATCCCCATAGGGTCCCTGGGATCTCTGCCTCTTGACCTATCGTTTGGTTTTTTTGGCTTCGGATTTGTGTCGAATTCGCAGATGAAAGGCAGTTCTCGTAGACACATCGTAGGGGTTAAGGCTCTGGTAGATGAACTTAACGAAGGGCACATTTCCTGCTTTCCACCACCCCTAAAACATAATAATCCAGGCAGAGCTCGATCAATAATTTTAAGTGATCGATATTTACCATTTTTAATATCGGTCGTCGGTCGCGGCCAACATTGCAAAAAAAATGTAAATACATATACATATTCTTACATCATCATGGCATTCATTCCGCCCAATGCCTCGGGATTGATGCCAGCAGGATGATCTTTCATCTTCCAAGCGTGCTTTTTCCATTCCTTATTGTTTGCACCGATCCACATCTCATCAGAAACTTGCCGAGCCTTCATGAGCAAAACTTGAAGTCTCCTCATTTCTTCGACATTTTCCGCTATTTTATTTGGAATAACAATGACATTATAAGTTAAAAGCAATTTTTTTATATAAAAAATGCAATTTACTTTAATCTATATGTCATGGTTCGTTGATTTGTGTATTTCCGTTTTAATAAACCAATGCAATGGGTTCAAAATACCTACACGCATACAGATATTTCTTGAATTCGTCAAATATCGATGCATAAGTTTAGCATTTAAAACGGCGTATTTGCAATAATATTTGAAATGTCTTATGAATCATAACGATTTTAATTTACATACTTTGAGCAAGTTTCCCGTCATGTTTTTTACAATATGCCTTCGCCTTCTTGAAATTGAAGCGTTTTTTCTCATAAAGTTTGAACTTCTTATTTCCCAAAACCAGTTCGTTGGCAGATTCGGCTTCTTTCTCTTTTTCTTCTTTCTTTCGTTGAATTTCCATCATCCTGTCATGGTCTTCCCATGTATGATCCTCCTCATTTATCGCCTACCGTCATTGATTTTCCAAAATAATGATTGATATCTTTATCAAACTCATGGTGCACAAATTTCGGGTGTGAGGAACCGTAAACCTTTGCGTAAGGTTTCCCTAAATAACTCCCGAACCATGGGTGCCATCGTGCTTAAAAACCTGTTACAAACATTAAAGTGCGACGGTGCATTTAAGAACAATCAATGGTACAACTCTAAAAATACATCAAAACAATACAAAAAAGTAAAACGTCTAAATGTGTCCTTTAATTTAAAAAAATGTCTGAATCAATTCAATCAGCAGTCAATGAAAAAGCTGCAGAGAAACAAAGCTCATAAACGTTTCCTATTCCTCTGCTGAGGATTTTAATTTTAAATAGCAACCCTCCTGGGGACTTATTTAAAGAATAAAACCAGTAAAGTGTAAAAACATATCCATCAACATATAAAAACGAAATGTCAAAATATATATTAAAGTAGTCGTGTAAATTCATGCTCCTGGGGCATTGTGAGATTTAGGTGAAAGCAGGTGAAAGTACACTCCGTATAGAGCCTGTAGCTCTGATGTGCATTATCCGTGACTCCTCTTTCTGATTGATGATGTTCGTGATATCGTGATCATACTTATTTACCATTAAATAAATTTATTGTGATTGAACATGCCGTGCTAAACTCCCGTTTTATTGCTACATTTTTCGCACAAACAGATTGAAATGTGTTTTCTCCCTTGCGATTTGCAACTTGTATTATTTGAGATTGATGAAAATACCTCGCTATCGTCAATCACAGTAGTATTATCCTCCACAGGGGCAAAGACGTAGTAGATGAGGACACAAATCAAGAAGAGGATAATCACGGATGGACGGGTTATGAATCTCCCTGAATCTTGTATCCCCATATTTTTAGATGATGATGATGATGTCTGCTGATGGGTTGGTAATTTCATGGAAATCTCAAAATTAAAAAATAAATATCAAAGGGAAATGCTTAATTAAAATTATACATTTTTTCGAATTACAACCCAAGAACAGTAGCAGAGGGAATAAACAATATTTTCTAGGTATTTTTTTCGTCTACCTTCTTGGGTGAGGCAAAAGACTGTATTGTCTACGTATTTTTTTAAATGAAACTAGGACAAGTAGATTCAAGTTCCTTTGTCCTTCGATTTGGAGTTGTCTATCATACTCTTAAGATAAGGGGGAATTCATGTTCCAGAAACTTTTATTGTAATTGTAGGCCAGCGATTCCTTAAGCTAGATTGGACGGTTTGGACTATATAGGTGGACGTGAAAAAAGACAAGGATCATTTAATATTCAGCAAGAGAGGATTGGCATGCGATGAAAAATAATGACAGGTGTGTTTTGACATGTTGTGTAAAATATAATTGCGGGGATGGTAAGAGTTGTATTATCCATGATATGATGTGTGTCCTTGTAGAATAGAAAGTAGTTGATGTAGTCGATAGCTAAGACGATGGTTGGTTAAGCACCGAATCGGATTATGTATTTAATGGGGATTTCTATACAAACACTTCTCGGTTTTAATGGAATAGCCAATCAGGTTATCCTCTGGCTCGAAATACAGACGACAAAAATCAATAAATAACCAAGTTTCTTCTAATAGGAGAGAATAAGTTAGCAATGGATTTTTGACAAAGAATGTCCAATTGAATTTGGACTATCGACCGCTTTTAAACCGACTATATTTAGTGTCGATTCAAAGCATCGTTTGACACGATATCTTGAGACAACATTTCTCAGACGATCTCTCAAATGGCAGTGGTTATACCTTGACTCTCAATCATAATATCGATAACAAGCTTAGCCAGTATTAAGTATAAGACAAATAACTCAAAGTAATTAAAAAATTTCATAGTTTTCAAGATGAAATTACATGAAGAAGTACTTGGCCTCTGTTTCGAATCAAAGTTACAAGAAACCAAATATCGGTTTTGATAATATTTGAAGACTTTCACTTGGAGTAAATATGCAGCATACCGTCAAAAGGCAGTTGTAATTTGAAAATTGTTTCTAGAAGAATAATAATATGAATATATTTCAGGTCGAATTTTAATGGAAATTAATTAACAACTAGTTCTAGGAACATTAAAGAACAACTCATTGTCTTATTGTACAAGATGATTCATGCTTTGTTTTGGATATTATTTGGCTTTTTTAGTCCGTAATTATATTAATTTGGAATAAACATTCGTTTAAAATGGCAAACCCAAGTGTTTAATGTAAAAATGAAAAACAAATGAAGACAAAAATATTATCGACGAATCCTGTTTATAACATGACAATATCCAACTGATACTCTGCCCTATTCAGCAAAATTGCATACCAACAAATGTAATTAAGCGTACTAATGTGTTTAATGACCCGATTTTAAATCACATGCGATTAAAATAAACGATAAACAGGATAATTAATTGAAATCTTGTTCTTGTCAGAATTTTCCAAGAGTCATAATATTATATGAATCAAATGTCTTCCTATTCCTATTCATGTCAAAATATTCAATGAATCCGAGACAACAAAGCTTTTGATGTTGATGACTAGGCTCAAGACTGAATCAACAACTCAGGCTGGATTACACTGATTTCCTTTGAACTTTGATTATCCCTAGCCTTAGCGCTATTTTCCTAATAAATTAAATTCATTTGAGCCACACTTATCTATTTTCCAATGTATGGTTTTAAATTCCGGAACATTAAGAGATTCTTTATCTCGTATCTGTGAAATCCTTTATATTACTGGCATAATTTATTACTAAATTATTTCAACCTGATTTTTTTCGTATGAAATGGCACAACAATGAACTAGCCTTTTCAAATCAATTACTTTAAACAAAAAAATTACAAGGCGAATTAAAATAAATAATCATAAATGCCGAACGAAATAATTCGGAAACGATGAATTTTTTCGAATAAAGACGCTAGATGTTATTTGATCCCTTTGAAACTATATTTCATGCATCAATATGAATATTTTACATGTCATGTCGATAAAGCCAATGCTGAAAGGCTACGTTTGAAAGGTCAACTATTCGATAACATTCGGCATAAATAGCCTAAATATTTAAACTCTTGACGTCGTTTACGAGCCTTAAATTGGTAACAAAGATTATTATTCTTTGCACATGGTGATTAGTGAATTGTAAACAAAACCATAAAACAACAGCCGAGGTATGGAATTCATCAAATTTTTATTCCAGTCCCAGAATAAAGACTTCTAAAATGAAACCCGAGATCTCAAAAAAGACACGTAGGACTAGGAAATAGCCTGCAAGGTTGTTTTTGTTTTATTATTCTCACGAGGAAGAACAAACATTAAATTCGAGACCACGATTAGATGACTCTCTCCTTTGAAAATGCAAGAATATTTTGCGACTGTGACGACAATCGTTTGGGTTATGCGATATGGAAAATGCTAACGTCAGGATTTAAGGGAATTGGAGACAAGCGTTAAAAGTCATTATGATATGCTTGTTACTTAATTGCTTCCACATTTTCGGCCTCCAGAAGCTTTCCACAGCATTTGAACCGTTTATATTTTAACCGAACTTTGGACTTGGGCACTTCAACCCTTCAACAGGTTTGAATGCACAAGTTTACTTTACCATTTCCAGCTTGACAAGGCTTTAAAGATAAATGTGCAATGTAATGTGTTGTGTACATTATCAGCACTTTGCACTTCGTGACAAAATAAGCCCAATATTCTGACAAACTCCAAAGCAATCCCTTTGCAAACTTGCACATTAATAAATCCCTATAATACCTCAGCTCGATTTGGATACTTCATAACATCCTGGACGCTTTTAATTGTAAGTGCAAAAACAACCTTATCATCCGCCGTATTGATTTTCGGAACAATAATAAACCCAAGGCTAATATCCAAGAGAGAAAAGAACATAAATCTCTACTCACATAAACTTTTACATAAGAGATATCTCAATTCAAGTGTCTTTAGAATTAGAAAAGCATTATCATGGATGCACACCATCAGACAGACTTCTAGAGCAATAACAATATGTTTACGAACCTAACGTACAAAAAAAAACATAAAAAACAGATTAAAGATCCCGAATAGCCAAGATCCCAGAAAGGATCCCAGATGTGACTGGGTGCATGGCATCCCATTATATTAGACAACTTAATCAGAACTTCCATGGTCAACTCCTTTCTGTCTATTATCTAAGGCTTATTTCTACACATGGCAAAGCTACCCGGGTATTCTGTTGTTGTAAATAATTCCCGAAATTGAAATACGCCGTGGTCACAAACTCGCAACGAGTTACAGTTTATACGACAGAGTTATTATCATTGCAATTACATTCCATTTCCCTAAGGGTGATCATCCTCGTCAATCCTCATGTTTTCCAATTCTTATTCGTCCTCAGAGCATTGTCCATGAACTCTATAGAGCGCCTTATATACCGTATTTTTCTGTTATCTCCAAACAAGGGTTCTATTTTTTAAACCCTCGAAACGAGTGGATCTTTTTAATTGAATCGGAATGGTCATCAGATACTTGTAAAAAAGCTTGAAATTCAACAATTATTTGACAAGATCTTTGATGTTATCATTAAAATATTTTTAGATTATTTTTACTGTTTTGAATTATAGTCTCTCATTTCAGAGATTTTTATCGATTCTAAATATTCCAATCAAGGCATCAATTAATATCTCATTTTAATTAACGATCGATGTACAATTATTATTGAGTTTTGGGGGATATTTATTTCGGGGGTGCATCTATTCAAAGATTTACGGTGTTATTATGAGGTCTCCGTTGATGGGACATGGAACTTGGGACTCTTAAAAAAAGCTTGCCATACCGCTACCATATACAATCGTACGAGATTTGACCTTCGAAGGACATTCTCCTATCCCCTAGTCCTATATTCAAAAGCGACCGTACATTATCCTCCGTAACCAAAATATTTATGTACAAGGAAGAGCGTGGGTAGTAAGTAAGGCTTGCTTTAAAAGCTCATCCTAATAGAGTGGCATGAGGTGATGGTGATGGGAAGTTAATAGCTTCCAGAACAGTCAGTCTTCTATTCAGATTCTAGACTCTAGACTTCGTCCTTTCCACCAACTCAGAAATCCTTTAGAAGAGATAAGGATTATTATACAATTTTGACGCTTGAGAATAAGCGTCGTAAAACGTAGCTTCACACTCTCTGGAAACCCCCTCGGGTTATAATCCCGTTGACTTTGGTTATGAAAACTGCTCGTTTTGTATACTTTACGGTATGAGCATGCAATTTGCCTAAAATTACACATCTAATTAAATGAGACAGTGATTCCAACTGTATTCCCATCCTGAATAGAACAAAATGTATAGTATATGGATGTGGAATCCTCCGTAGCGTTTTTTTTTACAATTTATGAACAAAGACAAAGCAGCCTTGCATGCTTTCGCATCATATGTTATTAGAAAAACGGCTGTAGCCAAATCTAGAGTAAAATCACAGACGTTACATTTAGCCTAGCTAGAAACGGTTCAGCTTTCCTCATCATGGGGGTAAGTAGCATTGTAGCAAAAAGCACAATCGTACAATCCAGAAATGTCTCGGTTGAGATCTTTCGGTCCGACTTTGTTGGGTGAATTTTGCGAATGCGCTGCTGCTGAATTTCCCTTACCTTCCCCCCTCTGATGATGATGATGCCGATATTTTTCCTACAATAATACCCGAGATGCCCGAGATATATCTATGTGTTTTAGCCATTTTAGCACGACAACACCTTTCCCTGGTTGGGAAAACTGGTATGCCTGGTATTGGTATATGGTACTGGGTTAACATGATTCGGGACATTCGGGACTTCCCCAGCTGTAGTACTACTCCTGCATTTGGCATAGTCCTCTTCGTCCTGAGTAGTTTCTTAACTAAGGATGGAGTCAACGTTATTGGTTCAACGACGAGGAGGTTTCATGGGCTTATTTGTAAGGATAAGCAGGAGAGATTGCATAATCAGTTCTGTATCCAACTCTGACGGATCGGATCCACAAGGACAACGATACAAGAGAAGATGAAGCATTAAGAAGAAGAAGTTGAGTCTCTCACACAAAGGATAGACATTTTTTAAAACAGTTAGTGTAATACATGTCGTCTCTACTAGTAAGTAGTAGAAGACGCTCTTCCAAACTCATCGATAACTTTAGTCAATCCAAGTCGGGTTACTCCAGTTCTTCCATCACGGAAGAAGACGCTTCCTCTACTGCAATTGATCTCTCCAGGAGGATCGGTTGTCAGGAATTAAGTTCATTTTTAGTCATATTATTTCTATACTTTCCTGGAGGGGAAGTAATCAGAGGTGGATACTGTCGCAGTACCAGCACCTATAACTAAACTGCCTTTCAAAAGTGCATGCATATTCTTAATTCCTACTGCGTTTACGGTTTCGAATGGGAGTTACGAGTTCCGTTTCGTTGGAGTTATTAATGGTAAGTGTAAAATGAGTCCTGACATTTCAGAAATTCTTAAAAAAATCCATCAATATTTGTGGCTTATAAGCCCGTGGAATTATCAATAGTCATTTCCTCTCCATCCATCCGCCATGGCTTCCTAAGTAACTTAATTTTAGCAACTGATTAATCTGGAAATGAGTTTTCTGAGCCTAATTTGTTACGGGGGCAATATGGCATTTATTAAGGTTATAGCTCTTTTACTGGCACACAGAGTATATGTAATCGAATTTGTATGCAAAATGCAAATGGATTATTTATATTGGCAATCATTGGCTTTGACAAGCTATTTAGCAAAGGATGTTTTTTCTCGTCCTAACATTTCTCGGGGTTTTTCTGTTCATCATCACCATCTCCGCAATGTTTTCATGTTCTCTCTGGAAATAGTTTGAAGTAGATTATGTTTATTCGAACTTGCTAACAAATACGCCTTATCTTATAGCGAAAAGCCATAAACAGGGGTGACTGTTTTCCTCTCGTCTAATAATAATATTGCATCAGATAGAAGATAGAACTACCAATATATCGATTCCTATTTTGAAGTTATAGTTAGTTTGCATGTTAGTTAAAGTTAGTTCGGAATCGGAAACATTCGAATAATATATAAGTAAGCAAGTAGATGTTCCGCTATAAGAGAACCGCTCATATTTGCTGAATAGATAATCGTTCTTAGGGACGTCTTTGGCTGACGTCAGTAGTGGTAGAGGTGCCTAAAGTATTCTATAAATCAGTTCGTAGGAGAAATGCCCGGATACATGTGGTCCCTATAGACCATGCATATATCAACTTTCGGCTATAATATAGACATGTTAGGTAATGTAGGAATTTCGGAATTCGGGTTCGTTTGGGCTAGCCTTTTTCGTGTTGGGGAACATAAATTTGTCCTTTGTAACATTCAATACTAATGTATATTATATCCGAAAAAGTGTTACCACAAAAGCTTCTACTTTCATCTTCATTGCATCAAACCAAACAGAGCTGGGATTTTAGGAAGAAACACGGAGGTTTCGTCCGTTTCGTTTAGGGAATCAATCGATAATTGTATTTTCTTGAAAGAGAGAGTTCTTTGCCTTCATTTCCGTGTCGGTCAGCTATGGCTGCTGTATTTTTTCGCAAGCTATGAAAGTTTAGAGTTAATCACCGAAGATTAAATAGAGGTTCGGGGTGACTTGGACTTTTAATTTTAATGGAGAAATGCATTACGAGTTTTTTAATTGTTAGGATTCAATGGAATTTTAAAGGGCTTAGAATCTTCGAAAATTAAATTCGAGAACAGAACAGACTCGTCTGTTACATCAGACGATGCAAAAAGTCTAATAAAGCTACATCTTCCATCAGACTCGACGACATCGTCATAATAATATATTTGTAAGCTATTTTCCTGTTCATTGAACTGTAGAGATCGTATTATGGACAAATCCACTTTCCTTGCAGTGTAAGTAAAGTAGTGTTGTACTTGCGTACATCTTGTAAATGGTAATGTAATTTAAGTGTAATGTATCAGAACTATCGGGGGCCTATAAATATGTATGTGGATACTAGGCCCTACTTCCTTTTGGAGAGGTTGAACTGAGTTGTCAAGTAGATGACAGTTGACAGTATGGGGTTAAAGTTTAGTGTTAAATCGTCTATTCATAATTTTTATTTTGCCATCTTTATGATGCTATTTCTGCTGTAAAAACTCTCATCTCGGCTCACACGTTTAGTGAGTGACTTCTATTTTAAATGCCTGAAAGGATAATGTTAATAGCATATTAGTAATTTTTCACAATTTTTTTTTGTATTGGAGCAGTTCATCTGAAGCTTAACTGTTTTAACAACAGATAACAGTTTTTCTTTCACATTCTATGAGAAGCGAATCTATCGTATGGCATTATGGCAATCGACAGCCTACATAGTCTGAAAATATCAGAATTTTGTGCATTTCGAGGATAAAATATGTATGGATGATTACAACGGTTGTAATACAAGCAAAAAATGAACCAAATGTTCCGATTTTCTGAAACATAAATCTGTAAGATTTATTTTACACTTTGAAAGAGAAACCGTCCTCTTGGCAGTTTTGTTTTGAAAGATCGAATGGGGTATGTTCTGCTAGGAAAGCAATGTAGTATGTAAAATGGATCGATAGGTCGGGAGTGAGGACGGATGTGGGTGAGTTACGAAAGGATTGCAATTTAGCGAATTCTCTCATTCCGTATATTTGTCGCAGTTGTTATTAGGTCACAAAAATGACCTCATTAAACCCCTGATAAATCTGTCTGGCAGACCTGTTTGATTATCAACAGTTCTGACTGTGTACAGGGTGTTCCAAAAATACAGAAACGCAAAATAAGTTTTTGATTGGGATTGGAATGGTATACCAAGATTTCTTAAAAAAACCAACGTTCTTTTGAGGATATTAAACCCGAATTAAAATTAGAGTTTTGGAGATAATTTAAGAGATACGGGTCTTGTTAGATATTCTAAGGGTAATCAATCGTGGACTATTTTTGGACACCCTTTAAGAGTTTTTAAGTCCCAACCCTCTTGACCCATCTTAACTCACGGTAGACTGCCTTTATAGCCTCCTGCTCAGCTAAGAACATAAAAAATAAGGCCACAAAAAGAGGAAGTCAGTCGTGATGATAGAAAGAAACCCTTTGCTATTATTAGCACTAATAGCACTTGCACAATTTGCAATCCAATGCAGTTCGACTCATACATCCACATATTATAAGGGCATGATCATCATATAGAGTCAGTAAAGCTGCACTTGTTCGATTGAGTAGCTTCTCTGACAATCTCTGATGTAAAATTCCCTTGGCTGCTACATAACCTATCTGGTTCACTAACACTTAAAAAAATGCATCCATACATTTTGGATCATGACTTCCTTATCTGAAAATGCTTGAGCCTTCACTTCACAGCTATTTGTGTTCATTAAAAATCCCGACACGTACGGAATCTGTAATCACGGCTTTAGAACATCATCCTCCGGACACAAGAAGATATCATTCATCAACTATCAAATCCATCATTCATTTATTCTTGACATTAAATACTTGTAATATTCGCAATATTCAATGTGAAATATAATGCAAGTCGAAATTTCATAGCATTTAAGGCTTGTACTTAAATTTTTGTTAGTTCCTAAACATCGATCGTTTGTATGAAATATGATATGATATTTAATGTAAGTAAACTCGTCTTTACCAAATCAAAGTGACAAAAAATGATGTAACGATCAAATTAAAACCAGAAGAAACCCAAGCCCAGTTCTTATCAAAATGTTTTTTTTTTCTATCAAATAATTGACGTTATTGACTCAAGTAATTATTACAAATTTCAAATTATGATAAAAGGTGTATGACCTTTGATGACGGACGTCGGCGAGTCGTAATCGGAATGAGACATTGATGCATGATAAAGAGTAGTAACATAGTGATACAATTAATTTAATCATTTATTGTTGGTCAATCTGTCTCCTCCAGCCTCTAGGAATCGATCGACAAATGTACCCAAATATGTCAATGGTACGGTCTTTTCAAAAAACCCTTATCTTGTTTGTTAACATCAAAATGTTTAATTTAAATTGATGAAATTGTAATTCATCCTCCTCAGATTTCATGATCATTTTTCCATGTTTAATGTTTGCCTAATATTCAATATTTGCATTCGGTGTCAACGAAAAATTAAGTCAAGAAGGCAAACAGAAAGACGTCAATAAAATGTGTTACTTTTAAAGATAATTACTTAAGTAATCAATAAAAGTTTAACGATCTTTTTGATAAAACTCGAATCTGTTTTTATTGATCTCTTTCTATTTATTCCTTACAATTTACTCTTCAGAGCAATCAAATTGGCTTTCACACGACACGTGTAAGGTGTAAGTTTGTCCATTTTATATCTAAAAATAATAATAAAAGTGTTTATTATGCTTTTATTTTACTCGCCTTGTAGGATTCATATTTGCATAGGCTTGAGTTAAACACATATTTATTATTATTGAATGTAATGTAAGAATTTGCTCAGATTTCGATTGTTTGTTCGTTCTCTGATTGAATTTATCTATCACCACTGCATTCGCGTCGCATAAAAATACTAAACTGTTGGGTTTAATCATTGAATGTATTAAAACTAAACTGTATTATTGACACTGGGTTTCGTTAATGGAAAATGGAAAAGCTTGTATATGAATTCAATTGTCCATTGTCCAAAAGTACCGAACTGTCTCATCCTTTCCCTGTAATATTAACTCCTACCACTTGTGATAATATTGAGTCATTTTTTACAATTTTTGGCTTCTGACTCTTCAGTTATTATATTAATCGTATTCATGATATCCTGAAGTCGGTGGGTGACAAATAGATGCAATCTAAGCATTCCAAGCTCGTCGAGCGTCTCGAAAGGTCGGGTGGTGGAGTTTCGAGGCTTCCTTGTTGGTTTATTTAGTGAAGTCGTAAATATCTAAGGTAATCGAAACCTTTCGTTAATTTAAATATAAAATTGCGTTCTTCTAGGCAGGATCTTATTGGGAACTGGAAAGCTTACAAGGTGACATTTTATTGCAAAACCGTTCCCATTTTATTGATTCGTAAAAATATATGTGGACTCCGAACTCTGAATAAGTTAGCTTGTTGACCACAAACAGGTACCCAACTACCAACAATAAATAGCAGAGAATAATAGGGAAAAGTCCTTAATGTTAACGGAGCTGTTTCAAGTCGTAATTGCGATGGGGCTTTATTTAATGGAATGGGAAATCTAAATGTTTTAAACCTAAATGGTAACAGAACAATATTGGCGAGCAATTTGATACGTTTTCTAGAAAGGTTTTTATATCCATCTTTTTGTTGTTAGTGTTTTTTAAAGGATTCGCCGGTTAGAGCTTTTATATGCAGATGAAAGTATGAAAGTGATAATAAAATCAATCTGCGTTCTCCAGAATATGGAGAAAGCAGATGGATTTAAATTAAAAAGGTTGCTATGCGGTCTTTACACAAAAATAGTTGGTTATAAATGCCTGAATAACATATAAAAATGACTTTGAGGTATATAAGAATATTTTAATAGAGTTAGAAAATAGGAAACATGTGAATCGGCCAGGATTTTCTGTAACTCAAAATTTCCAGTTTCAAAATTTCTCTTATTTACGTAAGCAGATTTATAAACGAGTCAAAATTATGTACATAAAATGGTTATGATATGAATTATGAATATGACCAACGGTTCATGTCTGGTTAAACTGTATAGCTATTGGGCTAACGATAAAATTAGCTAGTCCAGGAACATTAAATAGAGGTTATCTCTAACCGTTTTAAAAACATCAGTTATTTTTTCTAATTGTTTAATCTTAAAAATTCGGTCGAGTCGTTCCTAATCTTTATATCTTTCAAAAATAAATTACCCGAACTTCACTCGTTAGTGGCACTTAAGCAATGTGGTTTCCAAATTTCCAATATACAACCTGCTTACAGTTCAGTAACGTGCTTTATACGGAACAATTAAATTATCTCAATTTGATAATCTCATGAATTATAAATTCCGTTAAATTAACGAATGATTCATTTGGGATAAGTCACAGGCACGCGAATATCTGAAAATTATGGTTTGGAAAAGTGATTTTATATGATCTTTTAATAACGATTTAAATTAACATCCAAGTTTGTAGAATTTTTTAAGAGAGTTAAAAAAATGACTTGCTCCTATCAATTTTATTGACCAATTGCCATACATTCATACATATGAAGTTTAAAGAATAAATTTAATAATAGCCTTAAGGCCTTAATGATCAAGTATGGGTTCAGAATATTTTAAAATCGTATCGACCGGTTGTTAATGACAGGTCCTTAGGCGTAATAGTGTTTAAAAACAGTCTAATTAACTGTTAAAGACAGATACTACTTCCATTAAAGCTGAACTAGTTTAGCCCAGCGATTTTCTAAGTCGATAAAGTTGTGGACGAAGAGATTTGTGGATCTATGCCATGACATGTCATATGGATTAAATTAATGGTTCGTTTTGGTCAGAAGTTGGCTTATAGCCGGTGGTAGCCAAAATTAATCGAAACTTCAGACTCAAGTTTTCTCTTAAACATAAACCACTTAAGCAAGCTAATCAATAACCAAGCCACTTGACAAAACAGTGCATTCTCCACACCACACCTCCTGTAAACACACTGCAGTCGACAGTAACTCGTAACTAATTCATAAGGTTTCTCAACATCTCTGAAACTGACATGAGGTTCACCCGTTCACCTGAATTACTCAGTCAGATCATGTAGTGTAGGCGTGCAGAATAAAGCACAGGGGGCTATGAAACAATGAAAGCTGAAATTCAGCTATTTAAATAAATCATTGCATCTCTGCCCAGACATCTCATCATCGCATATACTCGTCTTAAAAGAATGATTGATTGATATGACTCTACTTACTGTTCATGCTACGTCGGTTCCTATTCGAGCATCGAACTGTAGTTATAATTAATGCATAATCTTCTTTTCTGCAACGTTCATACATAATTTAATTGATATTTACGGTCTCAGTGGAAGTACGATAAAAATGATGATAATATGTAGTTCAAAGTTGAGGATGAATATGGAATTAATTATTTTTAATGGTAAAATCTACAAGTCCTTTCTCTCTTTGTCTTCTAGAGCTAATCTTAATCGACAAGCTAGGAGGATCAGACGTGCAAGACTCGGGTGCAGAATCATATCGATATCGATATATCGATGAAATCTTCCTCCTTTCTTCAGGCTGGCCTAAATTGAAGATGGATTTTAACTCTACTTCGACACACAGACATTATTAATAACTGCAGATTTTTTTGTACATATAAAACCTACGGACAGAGTCAGTATTTCTCGTTTTCTGACATTGACATAAACGGATCGACAATCGACACTGACAATTTCCTTGACAAATCGACGCTATCGTTAGCAGACTGGCTTTACTACTTCCTGAACAGTCTCTGTTCCTTTACCAAATTGTTCCAAGACGGAGGAGGATCAGAGTGCCCCCTTTCTCGGTCAGGACCCCAGAAGGGACTGAATTGTCATCATCATGATTGTTGAGAGTGAGAACCGATCGGGGAAGAAGAAAAATGTTCCGAAACCACCGGATGGGGGTAAGAAAGACGTTCGAAACTTACTAATTGATACATCATGATTTTCATCAAAAACGGACAACCTGCATGGACATTTCGGGAATTTATATAGGATGGGGATGGTGGGTCGTTGCAGCCTCCTTCATGATCCACGTTGTAGGCAAGTACTCCTTCTTTACTTATCAACGTACCGGAAATGCTGAAATAAAGGGGAGTTCCTTTTTAAACTTCGAATTTGATGCGGTTTTAACGTTGTAGGGGTGAGGATTTATTTTAGGGGAGGGATTTATTTCAGTATCTACGGTGGGTTTAAAGATTTAATATCAGAGTCTTATCGAGATGTTTATTATGACAACGGTGGGATGTACAGCGGATGGAGTGGCGTATACATTTGGACTATTCTTTGTTGAGATCGCGAAAGACTTGAATGAAACCAAGAGTGCTACATCTTGGATTGCGTCTATCATGGCTGGAATGACTTATGGCGTGGGTAAGGAAATCATTACAACGAAATTGTAATTATGGATTTTAAGGCCTCATGGGTAGTATTTCCGAAGGGGTAGGCACTTAATTAGATGTGAGTTTATGCTCATGTTTATGTAGCTTTCCCGTAACGTTCCAACTCCAGAATCAAGTCGTCATTGTATTGTCCCAACCCAACATTCTCTTAAAAACTTTACAGAACAGGTTTTTCAAATCCCAATTTGTAAGAAGATTGAGATACTTTTCCTCTTTCAAAGATCCAATCTGGTAAATACAGTCAAAATGACTGAAAATCATAGTTTAACCCTTTTGGAAACCTCCAAAGAAGTTGGGACATATTCCAATTTCTCGTGAAGTTTCCGAAGAAAACTTAAACCAATTTCCATATTTTTTTATCTGAGAATAGTTATTAATTCATGTAATAATTCGCATTTTCAAGGACCCTTGGCTGGAGCCGTGGTAAATAAATTCGGATGTCGAGCAGTTTCAATAGCTGGGAGCTTCATCGCTTCATTCGGCTTCGCGATAAGTTACTTCGCCCAAAGTGTTACCTTCCTCTACTTCTCCGTTGGCATCGTCGGAGGTAAAATAAGACTTGCACATGAATCGCGATAATTATTATTATCATCCTGACTCTGTTATGTTGGCATATGCATTTCCATTTATAAAATAATATTTGCCAATAGTCTGGAAGAGATAGAGCCGATATGACGGGATAATTAGTCACTGGCGTATGAAATGTCATTCAAGTCATTAAATATGACCTCTAAATTTATATTTATCTAGGTCTAGGACTTGGCCTCATCTACTTACCAGCCATCGTTTGCGTTACTTGTTACTTCGAGAAGAAGCGTGCGTTTGCAACTGGGATTGCGGTATGTATTTTTAATTTTTATGCTGTTATAACACCGTTCCTTCCTAAAGCTTCTGTACTTCATCACAAAGTAAAAATAATTTGTCCTGATTACACACTCCCAAATGATACAAAAAAAAATGAAAATATATCATCTATCATCGTATGTGTATGCAAATTCTGATGCCAAAAAATTTGCCTGATATCTATGGACAGGTGTGCGGTTCCGGATTTGGAACATTTCTACTCGCCCCACTTATGGAATGGCTGGTGGGTTATCGTAAACATAATTTATTAATATTTTACCCATGTTTTAATTTCCCCTGTTGAACATGGATTCTAATCTGATTACATTTCCAAATTAATAGATAAGGACTTACGGCTGGAGGGAGTCATTTGTCTTTACGGGAGGAATCATTTTGTTCTGCTTCATATTCAGTTGCTTCTTCAGACCCCTGGAGGAAACGGGAGATGACATAATCATACCCGAGATTTTGGAACCCACCGATGAACAATGTACGAACGATTTGCTAGAAATACTTTCAGGCTTGTTATTATTGTGGACAAATATGTCGGAAAAATCCTATATTGAGTTCAGCTTCAGGGTGACATTTTTAGTACTAAGGAATTTTTCATCATTCTTTACCCTATAGCACTCCGCTTTCTGTTAGAATTGAGTTATCTGTAAGTGGGGTAAAAATAGAATGAAAAACTTCAAGGACTAAAAGGTCATGCTCGATATCAAGCTTTAAAGTTTATGATTGCTAACATATTTAAAATAAATGGCACACAGGCGAAGATGACATGACCGTCACGAAACCGTTGATGACAAATGGGAATGCTGGCACTCCGTTGAAATCAAACACCCTGAATCTGGTTAGGAAATGTCCTTATGATACCCTTGAAATGATAAAAATGATACTCTATATTTTTAGATGAATTCAAACTATACTAAGAATGTGACATTTGATTTGAATAAATAGATGATCAGCGACACCCTGACCATGTCATGCAGTCAACCGGCCCTTCGACTTACGACCGACAGTACGGACTCCCTTCCTCGGGGAGATCGCCTGACTTCCAAACGACACTCATTGAAAATGCTTCCGTTCGGAAGTGGTCCCCTCGGACCGAGGGTCACGAATCAAGGGACTCCTCATGCCGGAGTCATTCTTCAACGAAAAGACATCTTCTATTCCGGAAGTCTGATGAAGATACCAACAGAACTGATTTCTTCACAAGCTCAATTGGATACTCTCGACGATGTTCAGGACGCACCTGCCAAGAACGCTTCATCAGAATTTATTAAAGTTTTCAAAACCATGATGGACCTATCAATCCTCAAGGACCCCATCTTCCTCTTCTTTGCTTTCTCAAACTTTTTTACCAGCATCGGGTACAACGTCCCGTACATTTATATTGTCGTAAGTTAAAAACCTTATGAAAGCGATATCTTTTTCATCGTGAATATACATATTTTTTAAATGTTCCGTTGAACTATAGGACAAAGCTGCAGGGGAATTAGATGCTCCCAAAAATTCTCCACAGGTAAGCAAATATTTATAAAGCTTTCGATATGGAATGGGTTACGCTCAAATTGAATCAATTTGGGATTTGTTTGGTTATCAGGCGGCAGGCTTTCTCCTCTCTATCATTGGTATTTCAAATACCTTGAGTCGTGTCGTGCTTGGTTATCTGAGTGATAAGCCTTGGGTAAACAGACTGTATTTGTACAACAGTGCACTATTTGTTTGTGGGATCGGTAAGGATAGAATATTTATGTTATTTTATTAAAAACTATAGATAAATGTATGGCTTCTGTACGGAAGTGATTTTTGTGAGGCTTTCGAATGCCAAATAGTGTAATTTGTTTATTTGCATATTATTCCAGCCACGGGAATATGTTCCCACACGGACAACATACATTTGCTCCAGATTTACGCTGCAACCTTTGGCTCAACGGTGGGGGTGTATGTTAGTCTTACGTCTGTGATTTTGGTCGACCTACTTGGATTAGAAAAACTTACGAACGCTTTTGGCCTGCTTCTATTATTTCAAGGAATTGCAACTGTTATTGGACCACCAATCGTCGGTAAGCCCTATATATAAACTATCATCCATGAATTTGACCAAATCATTCATTTGGTGAAACTTACTGAAATACACTGATAATCTTTATAGGAAAACTCTTTGACGAATTTGGCGATTACCGATATGGATTCTGGTTAGCTGGAGGAATGATAGCCCTGAGCGGTCTCATGCTATTCTTAATTCCGCTTTTAACAAAACATACAACCGCTTCTCATAAGCAGTCTGAGTGTGAAAACGGTGGGACCAACCACGAACACATTGTTATTCATTGTCCAAGTGAGAATGGGAAAAAAGTTTCGAATAACAATTTAAGTAAAATCTAGAGAAATTAATCAGAGAGATTACCACTAAATCGCGCATTGCACGGCACAGTATAGGTTAGTCTTCAAGCGAAATGAAAAAATACAACTCTGCCATACATAGTCTCATAAATCTAAATCCAGAAGAAATGACTTCGCTATATTGTTAAACTGTTTGGACTGTAAAGTTTAGAAGTAGATGTAATTGGCGTTATTACGGTATTTATAATTTCATCATTTTTTATTTAAAATAAATATCATAACATAGAATTTGATAGACTTTCCATTACTTCTGAATAGGTTGTAGGTAGGAAATGTATGAATTTTAGTTTTATGATTTGTAACGTGAATGAACTAATACTTAAAAGAATATTTATATATTTAAATTGACTACCTAATTAATGACGCTGACACTTTGTTATCGTAGTTCTTCAATTTTCTACGCTTTTTTGTGAAAAGGAACTGGGTGTTTTTCTACGTAAGTTCCGGAAACAAGTTTATTTGTAAGCATTTATATTCTGTGTACAGAATAAGCCGGACCGTCGCGATGGTCAAAAGTAAATAAACGCAACGTATTATATGAAAACAATGAATATCTGAGTAAAATTTTATGAATATACTTATATTGCATACTGCACGTCAACTGATTGCACTGACGTGATTCGGTTCAAATATCAAATAAGTTTCAAGTTAAAACAAAGTCTAAAACTAAATGGGTACTATGTAACTTGTAGCTACCTATATTGAGAGGTTGGATATAAACATTGGAAGTATCCCACATAAAAACGACAACAATTAAGCTAACACAGTAGCTTCTTTCTCAGGCTTGAATAAAGCAATGCTTAGCTTGTACAATTCTGCGGATTCCATTTCTGGGGGTGGCACGTTCGAAGAAGATTGATGATTGAGGTCCATCGATAAAATAGTTTTCTGAGACAACCCCAAGAAATACCGTCTGAAATAAATACAACGAGCTCTAGAAAAACTACTCCACAAAATTAAAATTGTAAAATAATTTTTAGATTTCAAATTCATTAACCTTACCTAACGGCCATATCCCTTCTCGCAGAAAGGGCTCTTGAATTGGGACCTAATCCGATTTTATCTAGAATATCCACGCATTTACGAGATGACGCAAAGTTCGGATCTTTCGTTTCTTGTGCTTCCTGATTAGTAGGTTCTAGTTCACCATCACCTTTCATAATACGATGGAATAAAGTTTCGCCCACAAGATCCTTCGATACACCGACACGGGATAACCAGCTTAGTGGGTTCCACCTTTTCCGAACTTTTGGGAAGGCAGAGTCTGCAACTGCAACTTGTGACTCTCGCTTCTTTTCCTGACAAACTAAACTTGCCCAGTCAATACCTAATGCGTCCACTATGTGTACTTTATTTTCTACTTCGCCCAACTCATCTTCAGAAATTTCTTCAAAGTCCATGGTCTCGAGGATGTCATCATCTGTCTGACTCTGACTCGGCAAACTACGTACATTAACTTCAGGCGCATATACCGGTCTAAAATCAGAACTGCGGTCTTGGCTTGTAACCGATGGGGCCTTTTCCTGTGGCGCTGACTTAATAGCAATGTCTCGAACAGGAATATTTTCTTCTGTTTCTTGTTTTTGAATATTTTCAGCCTCTAATACACTGGAAATAGGATTTTCACTGACAACAGCCGAGTCGAGGACAGGATTTTCGGGTGCCACAAAGCCGTCGTCGTCATCACTAACATCACTTAGTATTTCCGCTTCTACAATGATATCAGGCAGCTCCTTAGTTTCTACAGCTGGATCTTTCTCTTCCCAGTTCTCCTCAGCAATGATTGGAGCCGGTTTTCCTGTGATAATTGCTGGTGGTGCTCGTTCTACATCCATTTCCGTTACAGGACGTTGTACTGTTTTAACAGTTTCATCCACCCATTTATCAACATAACCAGATTTTTTCATTTGCTCGTATCTTTCCGCAAGTGCTTCTTTTGATTTTGGGATAAGGGGAATATGCCTTGGTTCTTCTCCAATTCTACCACCACCTCCTCGACCTCCAAATCTTAAAGACATAAAATACCCATCTGCTTAGCCAATTCATAGTTCTTAGAGTAAATCTAAATGGTATGTTCATAATAACCACATAGACCTGAGTAATTTACCTTGGACTTGGTCGGTCTTTATCTATATTATTCTGATGCTGAGGTCTAAATCCTCCGCCTCGTCCACGATTAGAATCTGATGGAACAAATGGTCTTGGCCGCCTTTGAAAGTCGGCTGGAGGATCTCTTTCTCTCTCTGCTCTACCGTCCATAGGATTTCTTGATGGAGCAACTCGCTCTCTTGGCTGATTTACTTCACGTCGGAAATCTAACAAATGAGAATGATTTAGGAGTACATTTTAAGGTCATTAAATCAAAATTAAAGTCTTAAAGTGCAGTTATTTTCAGTACAAATAAAAATACGTACCTGGTTCTCTATAACGATCAAACTCTCTTGGTTTCATACCTGGATTATTAAAACCAGGCGCCCTAACCATTGTATTCAAGGTAGGATTTCGTTTGTCAACTTCATTCCTAAACTCAGGTCTTCGTTGTTCATCTACTCTTGGTCGTCGCATTGGAGAATGGGTGGAACTACGATACAACGTTTTAAAATACATATTATTCACTAAACTTGAATTGGAAACTTTATTATCGTGTCAATTAGGTTCAGTTAAACTCCTAGCAGGATTTAATAACCTCTCAATTAACTCAATTAAGTTGATGCATCTTCTTACCGAAGAGGCTCCTTCTGAAAACCAGGACTTCGACGTTTTGGAACCTCGTGCATTTGAGGCGGTGCTCGTCTTGGTAAATGTGAAACGTTGTCAGCTTGTCGATATTTGTCCGACGGCGGAGGGGACAAAAGTCTTCTTCGTTTCACATCATCTGGGATGAACGGCTCCTGCGGAACAGAGCGCTTCTTAGGCGTATGTCTTCCATCCTCAATACCCCGTTCAAAAATTTTTCTTTTTAAAGGTAAGTCGTCCTTTCTACCGCCTGAATTTTTTGGGTGGTACTGTTCTTTCATGCCGGAAGGCGAGCGAGCATTTAGCTTTTCTCTAAGATCAATGGCACTCCTATGTTCTCTTTCTGAGCTGCTGCTTCTTGATGTTGATAAAGGCTTTGAAAGTGGAATTGCTTTTTCAGGTTTGCTTTTCTTCTTTTTTATTTTTGGTTTTTCCGTTTTAAGCTTTATACTTGGAACAGAACTGTCAGAGGATGAACTGTTATTGGAGCTCGACGAGGTTGAAGTAGAAGTTGACCTGCTGCTACTATTGCTACTAGAATCTGCATCCGAAGATTCAGCAGTACTAGCAGATGACGATCGACCTTTTTTCTTCTTTTTATCTGATCCCTTTTTGCCTCCTACCGAACTTCGTTTCTTCTCCTTTTTTCCAGAATGTTTCGACTCGTCTTTTAAAACAGGTTTCTGCTTAAGCTCTTTCATTCCCTTTTTTACTCCATGTCGACTTCCTGAGGGGGCTGCAGAACTGCTTGAATCTTTCATTTTCGATGTTTTTGAGTGGTGAAAGCCTGAAGAATCTTCGAACTTTCTATGTGAAGCAATTTTGGCTGGGGCGGGCGAGTAGCTGCCACTACGACTTCGCCGATTACTACTCTCTGGACCACGGGATTTCGATTCCTTTCCCGTTCCATGATGACGAGCAGATTTCTATATGAATGATGAAGAAACGTTTAATGAATACTGTAAATAGTGACAGATGAATTGCTTTTTTCGAGACAAGACAATTTGTTATTCCATTTATTTTACTTACCCCAGCAGGGTCCTGTCTTCTTTGTGATCCTCCATAACTATCGGCAGATTGATTGTAGGATGAAGAGTTTAGGTTTTCCCGACTTGAAAATTAAAATCATAACAGTTTTTACCTTAACTATTTCATTAAATTAAAATGTTTCACGCTTCCATCATGCAATAAATGTAGTCACTTGATTGCAAGCAATTAAAAATTCTTGTAATTGTGCATCGCTGGAAGTTACATACCTGCGGACACCCAAGCGTTCAAAAACGCTTGGACGCTTATCATCGCTTCCTTTATCCGGTGCCGGAGCCCTCCGACCGCCAGACTTTCCGAAACTCTTGGACATCTTTGCTTATACTTTGCTCGAATGTTGAATGTGCAATATATATGCAATGCCAGCGATGATAAATTGTTATTGTTATATTAGAAAATTAGAATGAATATTTTAACCTGACCAATTGACCAGATTGAATAACATTGACATTGCTATTCTTTTAAATTGAAAATAAAATAAAATAAATTCCGATGCCCATGTCACATCCACATGTATGTGCCAAGTGCCATGCCCGAAACCGAATAGTAGCCCGAATAATTTGATAATCTTTGGTCTTTTCTTCGTGTGCTATTTTTTGTACATCGTAATCATCGTATATCGTACGTCGTATCGTCGGTATCGTAACTAGAAGAAGGAAGTAAGGAACAAAGTCAAAAGTGGACACTCGGGCTCGACCGCAGCGTAAGCGTAGCCGGTAGCCTTAGTAGACTAGTAAGCGTAGGTGTCAGTGTGCAGTGCACAGTCAGTGAGTGGTGCAGTTTTGAGTCTGCACTTTTGCAGTAATTAATTGCACTGCAGTTGCAGAGAACTTATAACATTCAATAATTCAACATCGAGTAAGCATCTAAGCATTGAGTTGAGGCTTGAATTGTATTGTAATATTGGCCTAAAAAATCCGGCCTTTTTAAACATTCTGGATTAAGCACGTTTTGTTCTCAGCTCAGAAAGAAACAGAGCAGAAAATTCTATTTGCCATTCATCCCCATTCACCATTCCACATTCGTTTCGTCATTTGTCGTTTGTCAAGGAAGGTTTCAAGAGAGACATCGTTTTTTAATTGGACTATGGACTAAGCCTGTAAAGGATTCAAAATGAAGGTGGAGCATTTAGTGGTGGACACCAACGCGTTTGTGAAGAATGTACCTTTGCACGTAAGCTAAATATGAAATATGAAATATGAAATAATGTTTTCCATTTGCCATTTTCAATTTTCAGCAGTTTTTGTAATTGTTAAATATCAATGCAATGTGAAATACTTCATTATTTGTTATTGCAAAATTCATGCAAATGAATTGATTTTTGCTCTTTCCTCAATCTTTCTTTATTTAAACTCTAAAGGAACTTGGCGAAAATATCTATACAACACGTGACGTCATTGCCGAAATTAAAGACAGCGCAACAAAGCAGCGCGTTCAAGTACTTCCGTACGAAGTCCAATACAAAGAACCTCTTAGTGAATATGTTCAATTGGGTAAGCAATTAATACAAGAATATGAAAGATAACAGTATATAGATACCCAATAGATAGGGTACATGTGATATTTGAAATTGGATATTATTTATGTCGCATTTTTCAGTTACGAAACTTTCAAAGGCCACTGGCGATTACACATCTCTATCAGCCGTGGATATTCAACTAATTGCGGTTGCTTACCAGCTCACGAAGGAAAAGCTAGGCCCCGATGCCAGCGCAAAGCTTCTTAAAACCGAATTAGATGCAGATTCTCTTAAAAGAATAACTGTTATGGGATGTAAGGCAGGAACAGGAACTAATCCTTCCAATGACCAGGTCTGTGTGAAAGAAGCAAGCCAAGATGTTGATACTAAGGCACAAAAGGAAGAAAATTATACAGGGACCGTGGATACGTTGCCAGAAGAACTTGTTGAAGGCTCCGAGTCATCCGACGAAGACGGGTCATCTGTGGATGAAGAGGAAGATGACGATGAAGAAGGGTGGATTACTCCCTCAAATTATAAGCAAAAAATTAAGGAATTAAACGCTAGTGATGGAACGCTGGAAGAAATTGACGAGAGCACTCCCGTAGCCTGTTTGACCAATGATTTCTCAATGCAGGTTTGAAAAATTATATCTTTGCAATCAAATCTTGTCGAAAAATACCGACCAAAATTAATGTCATTGTTCATTATTAGGTATGTAAATGAATACATTTGTTTCCATTTTAAATATTTAGAATTTGATGCTTCACATCGGTATCAAAGTCTTGTCTTCCAATGGAATGCTAATCAGAGAGCTGAGAACGTATATTCTCAGGTGCTATACATGCTTCCAGACTACAAGCAAAATGGAAAAACTGTTTTGTCCAAAATGTGGAAATAAGACCCTCAAGAGAGTTTCGGTGACCGTTAATCCTGACGGAACGCTTGTAATACATTTATCGCGGAGAGTGAATCTGACAGGACGCGGTAAAAAGTACCCACTTCCTATGCCTAGGGGAGGAAAACATGCGAACAATCCTATTCTTGCTGAAGATCAACCCATTCCCCAACAAAGAGCCTCTAAGGCCGCCCTTAGACGAAATAATCCATTGGATTTTGAATTCGTAGCTGGTAAGACCTTAACCAAGGCCCTAAATCTATAGCGACGAAATACTTCACGAGGTTGGCTCATGGGTCACTTGCCTTTACCGTTTTCTCCTCAATTTTTGGGGACTGGAGATTTCGAAATGCATTAAAAACGCCTATTTTAAGACATACGGAATTCCCTATACATAACATAACAATGTTAAAGTCTGGGAGATGAGTGTGAGAGAGAGGAGCGGACGGAATTCTCTAAACTTGCAATGTTAAAGTCTGGGAGATTAATGTGAGAGAGGAACGTTGCAAGTATAGGGAATTCCGTCTGCTCCTCTCTCTCACACTCATCTCCCAGACTTTAACATTGCAAGTATAGGGATTCCGTCTGCTCCTAGCTCTCACATTCATCTCCCAGACTCTAACATCGGAAGTATAGGGAATTCCGTTTGATCCTCTCTCTCACACTCATCTCCCAGACTTTAACATTGCAAGTATAGGGAATTCCGTCTGCTCCTAGCTCTCACATTCATCTCCCAGACTCTAACATCGGAAGTATAGGGAATTCCGTTTGATCCTCTCTCTCACACTCATCTCCCAGACTTTAACATTGCAAGTATAGGGATTCCGTCTGCTCCTAGCTCTCACATTCATCTCCCAGACTCTAACATCGGAAGTATAGGGAATTCCGTTTGATCCTCTCTCTCACACTCATCTCCCAGACTTTAACATTGCAAGTATAGGGAATTCCGTCTGCTCCTAGCTCTCACATTCATCTCCCAGACTCTAACATCGGAAGTATAGGGAATTCCGTTTGATCCTCTCTCTCACACTCATCTCCCAGACGTTAACATTGCAAGTATAGGGAATTCCGTCTGCTCCTAGCTCTCACATTCATCTCCCAGACTCTAACATCGGAAGTATAGGGAATTCCGTTTGATCCTCTCTCTCACACTCATCTCCCAGACTTTAACATTGCAAGTATAGGGAATTCCGTCTGCTCCTAGCTCTCACACTCATCTCCCAGACTTTAACATTGCAAGTATAGGGATTCCGTCTGCTCCTAGCTCTCACATTCATCTCCCAGACTCTAACATCGGAAGTATAGGGAATTCCGTTTGATCCTCTCTCTCACACTCATCTCCCAGACTTTAACATTGCAAGTATAGGGAATTCCGTCTGCTCCTAGCTCTCACATTCATCTCCCAGACTCTAACATCGGAAGTATAGGGAATTCCGTTTGATCCTCTCTCTCACACTCATCTCCCAGACTTTAACATTGCAAGTATAGGGAATTCCGTCTGCTCCTAGCTCTCACATTCATCTCCCAGACTCTAACATCGGAAGTATAGGGAATTCCGTTTGATCCTCTCTCTCACACTCATCTCCCAGACTTTAACATTGCAAGTATAGGGAATTCCGTCTGCTCCTCTCTCTCACACTCATCTCCCAGACTTAAGTATAGGGAATTCCGTCTGTTCCTCTCTCTCACACTCATCTCCCAGACTTAAGTATAGGGAATTCCGTCTGTTCCTCTCTCTCACAAACATCTCCCAGACTTTAATGTTGGAAGTATAGAGCGTTTTTAATTCATTTCAAAATCTCCAGTCGTCCATTCTCCAAACAATTGAGGAGAAAACGGTAAACGGGTAAAGGCAAGTGACCCAACCTCGTGAAGTATTTCGTCGCTGTTATAGATTTAGGGCATTGATCTTAACAAATCAAAGACCACCACAACCTTTCAATATTAAATTATGATTTTAAATCAACTTCTATTTTATGATCTAGGTGCTTCACCGTTTGTGACTAAAGATGTTTATTCCCGAGCAGCCATGCTAGGAATAAACTATGGAGGCAAGAACTATTGGGAGAAGAAAAATCCAAACGAGGCTAAAAAGACAACTAGCAAGAAAAAGAATCGCGTTTAATTCATTGGATTAAGTATCATAGGTATTACCAGATGTATGAACGGATTTGAAAATAAATAGGTTAGGTACTCACAATTTATTACAATTACATTTTAATTTTCCATACAATGAAATATTATTTTTTCACACTCATAGTGGGCATTTGTTGTACTACCACTGCACTGTAAGTCTTAATTAAATGAATTAATTAAGGGAGTTTGTATCTGCTTGTGGGGGGAGGATGGGGGGGGGGGTCAACATTGTTTTAAATAATTTTATTGTTTGTAAACATTAGACATGGAAAATGTTCCATATCTAAGTAAACATTTGTTTTAAAGTTCATGTTTTCATTAATGACGGATACACGGATATTGATCATCCAATTAGAGAAAATTTCGGCTCCGAATAACTTTTATTACGATTCACAAAACTCGTCGATGTGCAAAGTATAATTGCATATATTATACAGGTTTAGTTGGGTTCGTTGCATGCACATTTTATTAGATTTCAGTTGGTGGTTCAGTCTAATAAACATTAAGTCCTGATAATTGTTTGGATTGATTGACATTGACTTAAAATTAACTATGACTTTTAGACAGCCAGTCATCTCATAGAAATGGTGAATCGACGAAACTCACGAAACTCATCGACGTTGGATGGAAATTTGGAAATTTATGGGTATCCGAGGAGCCAGGAGCCATCAATTTGTGTATCACTCTGCCCCAAATATGAACATTTCCATTATGTGCAGAACTGGAGGGTATTTCCGAATGAGAGTTTTTCCAGACTCTAAGCGCTTCCCGAAGAAATCAACCTGTCACTAACTACAAACTAACGAAACACACACGGGAAACGGGATCTTCATCTTCACAGAATTCACAACTCTCTCAGCGGCACATCTACAAAATCTTCGTCAAATTAATCAAAATAAGCGTTTTCAAAACCTTTGAAGATTGGTTGGACAAGGTCAGTTCATAATTCGAGATCAGAAGCAAAGACTTTTTTTGGGCATTTTGCATATTGTATTGTGTGTTGTGTGTGTATTGGGTGAGCCGTACATTTCACTTCACATGGATTTTGCATTTTCCTACTGTGTACTGACTGTCTGTGTGTAGTGTACGTGTACTGCATACTGTAGGAGGCGGAGCGGATGGTAATGTTAATTAATTAATTAATTAGAGAATTGGGTTTGGAACCACACAGCCAGGCAGGAGGAACTGTAATTTGTAATGAATTGATACGATATTGCATATTGCAGCAAGAGCAAGGTTGTTTTTGGGAACAAAATCTCTGTGAATCTAGACTAGCTAAAATTGCATTACACATAGCTAGCACATAGCAGGTCAAAATTTGACCTTGAAAGTTTTTTTGTTTTTGCTTTTACCCTTGTACCCAAGTGAAGTGAGAGTTTCTCTCATCGCACACGTCTGATCGATCTGAATATCTGATCAACTGGTGCTGGTGATGGAGAGAACATAAGAAAAAGCAATATTGAATATATATATACAATAATACAATTGAATAAGAACTAGACGAGTGAAAGCTCGTTCGTATTCGTAATATAGTAATATCTACCTACTTTGTTTTTGTGTAAAGTTCTGAATACGGACGTAAAACTGAAATACCCCACTATTACACTTATGACTTTAATCAATTAATTAAAGTTAAAATATTAAACGATACCGCACTGTCCCACACGGATTGAAATGGCGAATCGGTTGAAAAGTTGTAATTCCTTTAGTTAGCTGTGAACTGTATTGAAATTCAACTCTTCAAACTTTGATCCTGTTCTGCCAGAAAGTCTGAACTTGTGACTTGGGTTTTAAAGAGTGCTGTTGGATTCTAGTTCTGTAGGGCTGGGGACTGGGAGTTGTATAAGAGACGAGACAGATAGCCTAGTCGTGGACGATTACTATCTATCATTGATGCTACGTTTTGAGTTTGCCTGGATGACCCATTTAAGAGATAGAACCTAAGACCATGACCCGATGATGTGAAGATTGAAAACAATTACATACTTTTTAGTTAGTTGTTTTCATTTATCTAATGTCTTGGAATCAAATCTGATCTGATCTAAAAATTCCAAATCAATCGGTCAATTTATCAGTTCCCAGTTTAATTGCAGTTAGCGTATACTTTGTATCTACTATCACTATCTAATCTGACATGTCTGTCTGAAATGTGATACTATTTAAATGAATCAGAAAGACATTCCACGTTATGAACTTCAAAATTTAAAACAACTCACGGCTGTTTTTGCTACGTTGAGAAAGGATTGTGTGCAATACTATGAATAATGTGAGAGGTGAGACAATCATGATGGCATCAGCCACCCCAATAAACACCGGAATGAACCTTGGAGGGGGAATGGTACCCCCCGGCCGGGGTCACAGTCATGCTAGTCATGTACCATCCCCTGGGATCGCTGGTCACTCCTCAGGGATGCCTGGTCATGGTCAAGGAGCAACTGTCTTAGGAATGCAAATGCAGTCGATGAGTAGCAGCGGCAGTGTTTTTCACCAGGGGGCAAGCTCCAGTCTTGGAAGTAACATCCCTGGAAGCAGTAGCACGATTGCATTAAATCATGGTGGCGGTATGGCACTTCCTCCAACACCTTTAACCTCTGGTACTGGAGCGGCTGCTGCTGATCCTGTGCCAATGGAAGAGGATGACGATACCACTGCGTTGACTCCTCAGGAGCTGAAAGTTTTATCCGAATTAGACAGGTACAGGCCGTACTGGCTCTTGAGTCGTCTATATATGACAATATTGACAATTATGACTTTTTATGTTCCATGTTATTGGATTTTTTAATTTCTCTGTGTATAATTAGAAATATGGGGGCAACCGGGGGTAAGGTTTTAGAAAGAATTTTGTTCAGGATTGATTTTAAAAAGGAAGGAATTTAACATTCCAAATTTGTTTTTTTATGTTCACAGCCAGCAATATGGGTTTCTAAAGCTGAATCTACCGGAAAATGCCAAAATGAAAGCCTTAGTGGTGAAGGTAAAAATTCCTCTTGCAACAATCTTAATCAAAACTTTTATTGTCAATCTTTGTGTCACATGCCTTTTACTATTTCAGGAATCTATAAAACAATTGTTCTTGTTAAAGAACTAATTTGTTGTTTCATAAACAGGTTATTTATTTAGTTTATTTTATAACATATTTTTAGGTAATCAATCAGATAGAGAAAATGCTAATAGAAGCCCAAAAACAAAAGGAACGAAGCCCCTCTCCAGACGCTGCATTTCAAGTTGCCACTGTCGAAAAGAAAATCAATATTGAACCAAAGACATACTGCAAACTTGGTCACTTCCATCTGCTCCTTGAAGATTATCCAAAAGGTATTTAAATTTTCGATTTTTCTAAAGCCTCTCTGACGGAGAATTAGCAACTAACTACACAGTACTCTTCTCTCTTATTCTTCATCTTTACTTCATTTATATTAAATATTTCATATACTTAGTATAATTTTAATGATGTGAAATGTTTTATTTAAAGCGGTTTCAGCTTATCAGAAATTTTTCGCCCAATCACGAGATGATTATTGGAAAGATTCTCCTTTCTTGTACGGTTTGGGACTGTGCTACTTCCACTTCAACTCTTTTCAGTGGTGAGTTTATGAAAAACATTAATTATATTAAATCGCTCTAAGATTTATATTTAAAGCTACAAATACTTCAACGCTGATTTAATACGAAGTACTGGGTGAAATGCGAAGTCATTTGTTAATGGAGTTTCTTTATAGTTATAGTTTCCTTAATATCCTGGTATAGAATTCGAATAGTATTAATGAAGGACCAAAAAATGTCAAATAGGAATATCTTATTGACTGAAATGAACTTATATTTCATCGTTGCCCTTGATCTTGATCTTATAAGGTCATGGCAATTTATCGTGGTTTTGTGTGTAGTAGTACTAAACTAAATCTGTAAACATATAGTCATTGAATTTTCTTGAATGAGTGAGTTGAATAACCAAGCATGCTTCGGATTATTTGGGCAGGATACCGGTTTTCATGAGCAGGGACAAACAAAAGGAACATGAGTGTAAAGGATGTAAATATCAGATGGCATCGCACATGGTCCATTCGGATCGGAGTTTTGAGATCCAATGGTTATGCTTCTTTGGCAAAGAAAGTATCATACTTTTCTTTTAGTGTTTTAGTTTCAGCTTTTCGTTTTTTTTCTGATTCATCTGATCGTGGCTTTTTAATCGTAAATCGTCAGAAAATGGAATGAATTCACAATTCACGCTTGAATTTTGAATCTGTCCTACTAGGCAGTGCTAGGGTAGCCCTGGAGCTGGGGTAATTATTTGATATTGAAAACAAATGGAAGCGTGTGACAAGAATTGGATAATATAATTCATTGCAGTAGTCAAATATTTCGGATTCATTGTAGCTGATATGGAAGATTAGGGATGTGATCAAATATATAATGCAAGGGTGAGGGGAGATGTAATGGAGAAAATAGGATTTTTATGATCTTGGATTTGGTTTGGATATATAGAATTCGTAGTCTAGAAAAGGACAGACGGATGAGTTTATCGTGTGAGCCAGCTGTTTTCCCATGGTGGCTTCTTTTCTACTGCACTTTCGTCAGCTTCGAGCTTTTCGGTCTTTTTAGTAAATGGTCCTTTACGAGGACCAAACCCTGGATCGCCTGGATGGTCATATTGGTTGAAGACAATAGAAGAGGTTCTAACATGAACATCATGGGTGATGGGATAGGGTGCCCTTCTTTCGAATTTATGTATTTGCAGACCAGACGGATCTGCGTGAGAAGGATCACGTAGACCAGTTTGATTTTCGGTTCATCGGACGGACCGAGATACGGATTGTAAAGCCTTTGTCTTCCTATGCGGACTATAATTTAATTTCATGGTGTACTGGTGTACACATCTATCTCCTATCTCTACGATAAAGTCAAACAGTTCTTTCTTGTCTGCTAATTTTCTGTAGGGAAAGACTCTACAGGAGGCTGGTGGAGAAAGAAGTCCAGATTGTTTGCAGATGCATTTTAAAGTTCTCAATGCTGTTAATTGTCCCATTCCTTTCGTCATTGAATTTCGTACACATTGAAATTGAATAAGTGTATATAAGTCGTTATTCGGGACGGAGGATGTTGAGGCTAGTAGGCAAGGTTAATCATGATTAGAGCGGATATTAGATTGAGGAATGAGGGAAGGGTTGAGTCGAATGTTGGGATATAGTTGAAAAAGAAAGAAAATTATATGCGTTATGTGGATTATAATAAGCCCCTTTTTAGCTTGGTTGTGGCACATTTGCCTTCCTTTCCTCTATAAATGGCTAGGTTGGATTTGGATTCTTCCGAAGCTATTGGAGCCATTGGAGGATGGTTAGGGCTCCCATAATAGTTGTTTGCTATTCGGTAACTGAGGCTCCTCTATCATCGTCGTCCTCGTATTCCTCATCCATCCGTTTGTCCGCCAGCGAGCCAAGTTTTTCCCCTCTTTTGATATTCACTATATACAGATTGTAAACCACTTCGATAGTCCTCTGTTACTGGGAATGCAATGGCAATTCCTCTTCTTCTGCCACTGCTATTCTAGAGCCTGCTTGTATGCCATGATAACATATAAAGGCAAGCGATGCACGGAGGATAAGGAACTTAAGAATCCTCCGAGGTTGGTTTTGGTGTTGGATGAAGTCTGCTGAAGTTGGAACGGAAAAGTGGATTTGATTATGCGCCAGCAGCGTATGGCATGTGTGTGTATTAAATGTGTATGCATTCTCTCTTCTCTTATGGCCCATCCGTCGCTGCTTCGGAGAGGAAAATCTATCCTGAGGGATCAGTGGACAGAATGAAATAGAAAAAAAAACTTGCTCTTCAGTTATGTTTCAATGGTAAAAGATCGAAGTAAGCACAAGCAGTTGTATCTTTCAGTCTCTGTCCCTATTAAATTTCAGTATAAACAAGTAACTATACAACAGCAGTGCTTTTCTAGCTCAAAAGGATTACTTAATACTTTATATATCCATAACATTGTTGTCTCTCCTGCATTTTGTGCCTTTTTCTGTTGCTCCTGACTGCTGTTGCTGCTTCTACTCTTGGGGGCAATACTCCGACCGACCCATCATCTAAAAAAAATCAACTACCTTCACTATCCTCATCTTCATACGAGAAGAGATCGAGAGAGAAGAGTCATCACACGAGCCCAGTTGTTGAACCGCTATTCGTGTTCCTCTTCGTAGAAGAGTTGAAGCTCTTCACGCATTTTTAACCTCCTGTATTTATATTTGTTATATCTAAAGGAGTAGAATAGTGTACGGGGCTAATCTCATCTGAATCCTAATTTGTGGGACTTTGTATTCTTTGAGGATTGTTTCAGAAGAAAAGTTTTAAGTTCGGATTCAGAAATTAACCTGCCTTCCCGTTTGTTACCCGTTGTGCGGGTACTGTGATACTGTGTATCAAATATCGAATTATTGGAATTGGAAAGACCTTCTGCAAAAATCAAAATATTCCGGAAGATATTTATTCTGCATTTGCTATATCAATTGGAGGATTAACCTCTTGGGGTAGGAAAAGTGCAGGTGGTGAAACTGCAACCGGAAGTGAGTTTAATGGATGGTTTATTCGTAGGCACCTAACTTGCTCGGCTGGTATATGCGTTTTCTTTTAGAGATTGCATGTAGATAATATCTGACATTCTGAGGAAACAGTTAGGTTAGATTCATCTGCTGCTTCTTCGTATGTGTTTACTATTGTAATCACCATTTCCACTAAACTTAGAGAGGATAAAAGTTGTTTCAAGGAATTTAAAAATTATTCATTCCGTCGAAGAAACTCATCGAAATACATGGGAATGACAAAGGAGTCAAGAAAGTGAGTTCGCTTGTGCCGAGTGGATTTTTAAGTTAGAAAGGGAAGGCAGGTGTGGAAGGAACCCTAAAAGAGAACAACCGGGATCGATCTGTGTTCGGCTGGGCTTCTGCGTATCCGCATACACTCATCTTTAACAAAACTACGAGCACCGAAACAGCAGGAGCAGGGAATAACCTCTGGAGCTGGAGCTATACCACCGAGCCTCCTATATAAGTCCATAGACTGGATACAAAGGAAACGGATGCGAGTGATGCGTTCATATTTATATGTCAAAAATCAGTCCTCCCGAGTCCCGAAGTCTGAAGTCCTTACCATTCCTCGTGGATTCTCTTAACCCTTTCTGCCTGTCAACGAACTTGGATGTATATCTAAGCTCGCATTGTTGTTACCTCTTTTCAATATTTCAATACTGTTGGTTTCAAATATTTGGAATTCCTTGTTGGAGCCTAAAATGAGAGCCTTTTAAATTGAACGTGGTTTTGAGGTTTACTTTACGACACAACGTTATGATCGCTTTGGCTGAGCTGTGAACAGATCGAATGGTTTGATACCAGCGTTCGTGGATGCGATTGGTTTGGGAAAATGCGAGATTGAAAGCCTTCTTTGGAAGTAGGAACATTGACAGATCCAGATCGGGAAATAAATAAGACTTTCGTGCCATTAGAGCTTAAGAGAATTCGTTGTTTGATACCACTTTTATGTGTTCCATATCTAATTTATGTTCAAGTTTTATAACGGGTATCAATTCCATTGCGAATTTACAAGGAAAATTAAATGTGTTGATTAGTTCTTAAAGAATCTCTTCCTAGTCGGACGAAGAGACGAATTAAGCTGAACTCCTTCTCCGATGTAATAAGCTATTAACTTCCACCAGGCCACGTGTGTTCATTACGACAAACCGATTTATACGTCATAAATCTCCTGCTCATCAATTTACTTATCACTCAACTCGTCCTGTTTGACTCGCTTCTCTGGCGTATCCTGAATTGATTAGTATTCATTTGGCGTTCTGCGAGATAAGCGAGAGTGTCTGTGTCTCCGTGCCTTTACTTTGTACTGCAGTTTTATACCTTGTACAAAACCGTGTGTTCTCCTGTTATCAAGATTTTTGAGGTGGTAAGGGTGCGTGATACGATCTTATCCTTGCTTGCTTGAAGTCAAAAATTATTAATTCGTAAATTATAGAACTTTTCTCGGTTCGCGATGTTTTAAAATTGACTAACAGGAGGTTTAACTATAATAATATTTTATTTAATGGTGTATGGTGAATTTATTTATTTTCCCATCATATTATCAGTTTGTAAACTGAATATGTGCTCTGATTCTCTTATCGATTATCGGTTGAATATTGAAAAATTTGACATACCTAGATAAATGAAGACCAGTCTTATCTTATATATAGTGTAAAAATAATTTCGTTGATGGTATGGTAGGATACATCGTCAATTTTCTACTTTAACATTTTTAATTCATATTTTTTGGGTCGTACATATATTTAAAGGTCTTTTGTTAGTGGCGTCAAGCGAAATTCTAAACCATTCCAATTTACTATATTATAATTAGGAAATGTGATACTTGACAAAAATTAGCGAAAATCCACCAGCGTTTCCTATTCAATCTTTAAGCCCAAAAAAAGGATCTGGATATTTCATTCCATTTATTTCTAAGATCATTATTTTATTTAGTTTTTTTACCAAATGTATGGTATTGAACTCCTAATACGCATATTCACACTTACAGAAGATCATATTTTTATTCCAAACATTTAAATTAATAAATCATTAAATGATTCATTATTCATTCCAGGAAATGATCTCATATTCCATTTTATTTATGCTCGGTATTAATGAATATTCATTGGAATTTATGTGGACAGAGATTTGATGGTTTCTAACATTCTTTTCTAACATAACGGGGCTCGTCGAAATGTTTATCATTTCATGACACAGTTGATTTGCTGGGTATACATTGTATACAATTCGATTCGATGTCGATTCGATAGTCTCGTTAGGAGGTCAATTTCTGATCCTTAATAATAATGATCCAAGTGTCTGCTTCCTATTAAAGCCATTTCGGCCTTGGATAATATAATACTGTACTGTAAAACTGATAATGAGTTATAACTCTGGAGTGTTGAGTTATCACTTATCATTATCACCAATATCACCCTGTGAACCCGGTGATAAGCATGCTTAAAAATGGTATGTATTTTTAATGCTGAGGTTTTTGTAATGACAATACATCGATTCATATCATCAGGTAGCTGAAGTGTTATAAAAAGCAGGACAAGTGGTTCTCATTTTTTTAAATCCCTATCTATATAGCTATTGTTATGACTCAGTTCGCGTAGAACTAGTAACTAGTGTTATGGATGACTGTGTTGTGGGAACTCATCATCATTGTTTCGAGGAAGAGAGTGCAATGTACGCACGCATATTATATATCTCTTTGCTTTTAAATGATTATGTTTTCTATATTTTATATCCCGTAGTTAGCTAAAGCGTACATGACTGATGACTTTCGTAGTGTTACGGGGTTGAATATCGTGAATTTTGATGAGCTGGTTGTTTTTTCCTGTCATCTGAATGGAGTATAAAAGCAGATGAGAAGGACGGGGGCTGGGAGCGTCGGCGAGAAATGGGAACTAGAGGGATATTGCACGAATTGCGAATCATGTTGTTAAAATGAAATGAGGTTATTGATTGTATGACACACTCTGCCCGTGTAGTGTAGTTAGTTGTTGGAAAGCTTGCCATATTTTGATGTGCAGATTAGTTTTGTGCGTGTGGAAGTGCGTGAAGTAACGCTGCCGCTGCGTCCCATATACCTCGTATTTCGTGTACTCATACTATGCATTTATGCATATATATACAGTACAGCAGTACAGGATTTAATGACCATTTGTCACTGATGGGGGTTGGTGCCTTGGATTAGATTGTAGAATGAGTTGTTATGAGTTGTGGATCTTATATTGTTATTACAGTCATTATGAATTGAAGAATGTAGATTGGAACTGTAGAAAAATATTTTAATGAGTTTGTGTCTCTAATGTTTGGGTAAGAAGGTTATGGACAAGGACGAAATATTTGGAATAATGTAGGATAGTGTCTTCCTTAATGGAATTGTCGTTGAATGAGGCCTGTTGATGAGCAACGCTTCAACTTGGAATTTTGTTTTGACTATACAAAGGATTCTATCTATGGATTATGGTGGATCTGAATGGTTAAGAATGCATAGTTGTAACTAACCCTCTTCATTCATATAAGGGGAATAATGGGTCTATATAAAAGATGAACCTTTTTCTAGTAACTGGAGAGTGACAATCTAGTAATTTACGATTACTGCATCTGCATCATCCTGTATTTGCTGATGGTGCTGATTTGCCTAAAATGTTGGTAATATTGCAGGATGGGAAAGTGTCATGTTCAGTAGAATCGTAAATTGGTTATTGACCGATGGTGAATACCTACAAGTATATAGGAATAATTTAGGGATACTCAGGAATACTGATTTTAAAGGTTATACCTAATTTAAACTGTTATCCCCAGAATTCGGCGTATAATATACTTAAATGGAGCGGAACTTGGTGGTCAGAAATTGCTATTTATCTTGTCTCATCGGTATATTACCCTTACCCATAGTCTATCGGGCAACGAATTACAATCAAGGAAAAAAGTTTGAGGTTTATGATGGGGAATTTTGGGAAATTAGCTATAAAATTTCATGGTTTTACAACATTACAATGCGAAGGCAAAAGTACAATATTTATGAAGATGTTGAATTGTCATTTTTGACTGATGATGACTGACAGATCGTATTTTAAGATCCCGTTCGTTAAAGCAGGTTCTTTGGGGGTTCTCGGGGC
Source organism: Desoria tigrina (assembly GCA_906901685.1). Taxonomy (NCBI): domain Eukaryota; kingdom Metazoa; phylum Arthropoda; class Collembola; order Entomobryomorpha; family Isotomidae; genus Desoria; species Desoria tigrina. The sequence goes on along the minus strand of CAJQTU010000010.1, from coordinate 627,769 downwards.
CTGAAATGTTTAAATATTATATTGCTGTCACATATAAAAATAAATGACGAAAACGTACAGATATTCAGGTTTCCGACCCTTTAGCTGGCAATATGTTTAAGTGCCTAAAGAGAGGTACGGGGGCCGGGTAGACTTTTCAGAAAGCATAAGGGACAGTTAGTAAATGGTTCATTTTTGTGTTTCCTTTTTCTATTGTAGTTTTTCCAAAACAGGATTTTTCCGCCTTCATCAGAAAATTGACACTGGTCAGTTAAACGATTCTTCTTAAAGTTTCAAAGTTGAGTATCGTATTGATGGTTGACAGACCTTTATATTCGTATTATTAACAAAGTAGAGAAAATAGAAATTATATTGGTACACAATTCAAGCTGTATTCTTCATTTTAATGATTGTCGTATCCTTTTGAGCCTGCATAGTTCATGCTTCATTTGGTAACTGGAAGCTGAGGTACGAAGAGTTTATCGGATTTCTTTCCTGTTTCGGATCTTATCATCATAACTTGTAGTTGTAACGTTGTAAGTGATATTCAGAATTTCAGAAGTTGCTCTTTGGACCGTCTCTCGGTTTAAACAGTGCCAAGTCGCAATCTCATAGTAATAACGTTTTTTGATACCATCGTTCTTAAATTTTAATTGGTATGTGATTTTAACAGATTAATTTAGGAAAAAGATATTTAAGAAGTCGATAGGGCAGCGATTGTGTTCATTACATCGTTGATTTGTTGTGGTTACATTTCGTCTTTTAAGAAAACAAAAAAGGACGTCTAAGAAAAGAGGACCGTCGACAAATAGGCTTTGACTTGTTTTCGTTCAATATAATCAATTAGCATTTTGATGAGATATAAGATCTATTCAATTTAAATTCTTAAGGAAAATAAGGAAGTCGGCAAAATGACAGTTTCTAATAAAACGATTAAATACATTTAAATAAATTTTTTCGATTGGTTGTACTGGTTGTAGATTGCTTAGATGTTGGACGAATGTATTATGTTATCGATTTAATCGAAACAACATTGCTGACAGTTCCATCCTGTAAAGAAAAAAGTAAGGTTCGTTGGAACTTAAAAAGGAACCCGAACCTCTTTCTTAGGAAAGTTGTCTAAGTACACTTGATGGATGTCAGTTTTTTCATCTACCCCAGCCTAGACCTTTATAAAGGGCTCAAAGTTGAACAGTAGTTTGTATTTGTTGTTTAGGGATTTAAGAGGTGCAAATTGCAGTCCAGCAAGGGTTTCCTGCGCGTGATTCTAAGGTATAAGGAAGAAAGACTAGAAATACCTTTTTGTTGTGTAAGGGATGCTGAAAGCCTTATCCGGAACAGAACAACCTATAATAACCATGCAGGACGTCTCACGTCTAGTTGTTTTACAATAGGTTGTCCAGCTCATAAGAATTTTACTATAATAATGTACATAGTAAACTCTAAAGGGAATATGAGAGAGGTAGAAAAATAAGGTTGAGTTGAATCGGAGGGCACTTAAGGCTGAAAAAACTGGTTCAAGGGTACCTTTAGGTATGGGGATATGAGGAACCTTTTTTATAAGGAAATGAAACTTATCTGTGCTTGGAACCTAAGAAAAGGATCGAATCCATTTATTATCAGAGTTCGGTTCGTGTTGACCAAAGTAGACTTTTTAGGTAATTTAGTAGATTTCTGCTTGGCATGTAGAAAATAGAAGTAATACAAGAAAAAGGCTGAACGAGGATTATAAATATCTATCTATATAGTGATTCGGACGAGTATTGACTATTCTACTGACAATTGATACCATTGAATGTATTTATGAATAGTTCATCTTTTAAAATTGTTTATGGCACAAACGGAGAGGATTTCAGTCGAGTTGTGCTTGCATGCATTCAGGTTCTTATTTATAAATCTTTGGGTTGGGAAGTTGGGACTTGGGACGTTGGGACTGATTCGACTGACAACATTATGAAATAATGTGCATGTAGAACAAAGTTTATCACCTCGGTCGGTCGCCGGCTTTTTTAATACTGGTCGCGTTCAGTCACAGTTTTGAGTTTATTAACGTTTCTAAGCACAGCACTAGGCTTTTTGAGTTTTGTGGGTAAGTTGTAAACTAATTCAGTGAACTGTGCATTATGGAACGGAATTAGCAAACGGATGTGAGATTTGGCGAGGTTGAATAGTATGGTATTTTTCGCGTAATAGTTGCTGTTGGTTTGGTGGTTGTGTTGTATGAGTAAACATCGTTGATTGCGTAAAGATACTAACAGTGAACAGGAAGAAAGATTCTTAAAATTAAAATCTGTCAGTCAATCAATAACCACTCATTCGTCATTTCATGTTGTTAGATTCTTATATGAAATTTAGATTTGTCATTTACGTGTTGAATTATAAATTATTCATAAAGCTTTGGTATCATTCCACATTTCAAAGTATAAGTAATAATTGATTTTGTTTTTGTTCTTTTCAGGTCTATAAAAGCGTTTCAACAACTTTTGTACCTCGATCCTGGCTTCATACGAACAAACGAAGTGCATTTGCGATTAGGATTTATTTATAAGATTGATGGAGACCTTCTGGGATCTTTAAAACATTTTCGACTTGCCTTAGCTGATCAATCTCCTTGTTCTTCATCGCCATTTGAAATACGATTTCACATTGCTCACCTTCATGAAATACATGATAAACCAAAACTAGCCAAAGGATTGTATGAACAGCTTTTAAAAGAGAAGGACGTACCATCACATATTCGGGCTGATGTGTACCGTCAATTAGGTAAAATCAAATTATTATAAAATTAAATTATACTGTTTGCAGTTTGATAAATTAGTACTGAAAAAATCTAAAACTATATAATTTCGTAATGTCTAATAATGTTCATGTAATTAAATTCAATAAATCGATAGGATGGATGCACCACACTGTTGAAACACTTGGTGAAAAACCACAAAGAGAACCTGTTGCAATACACTGCCTTCAAAAAGCTCTAGAATCCGATCCTCGTTCCGGCCAATCACTATATCTTCTGGGACGCTGTTTTGCATCAATTGGAAAAGTTCACGACGCGTTTTTGGCTTACCGGAATTCTGTTGATAAGTCAGAAGGAAACGCGGACACTTGGTGCTCAATCGGGTAAGACTTACAATTTAAGATCTGTAGACATTGAAAATTGAAAATTGAAACCCAAATTAAATTAGTCCACATGATATTAATTTTAACTTTATTAATGTGTCGCTTGATTGTCTTCTCAGGGTTTTATATCAACAGCAGAATCAACCGTTGGACGCACTTCAAGCTTACATTTGTGCTGTTCAGTTGGACAAGTTCCACGTTTCGGCCTGGACAAACTTGGGAATTTTGTATGAATCAGTCAGTCAGCCACGAGATGCTCTTGCGTGTTACGTAAATGCAAGTCGAGGTCATAAAACAAAAAATTGTAGTAAAGCGATGAATCCAAGCTTAACACAGAGAATTCAATTCATTCAAGGACGCTTAGCAAACGCTCCTTCTTCTACGTAAGAATACACTGATTAGTTAATTATTGTTTTGAACTTAATACTAGAATTTAGAACCAAAACAATTCTGATTTTGTAATGTACTGATACTAAACTAAAACTGCATATGTAGGATCAGTAATAAACCCCGTCACTTGCCAGTCATCGAAGAGGCTTGGAATCTTCCTATTTCGGCTGAGATGACAGCAAGGCAGCAGCAGCAGCAACAGACGCAAAGGCAAACAATGATTGCTCAACAACAGAAAGCAAATGGAGCCAGTCAACAGCCCAATAACACTATGCAACAACCTGAAGTTCCCACAAAGAGGTTCAAGGTAAGGCTGACGGTTCCGAGTTTATTTGCCATGAAAATTACAAAACAAATTAACTTATTTCTATCAAAGCCGCAAATGATTTACCGATTTAATTTTCATAAGATGGAAGATCAACATGGAGGAAATTTTCAACACCCTCAACGAGAAGTTCCACCTCCTAGCCTTACTACTGCCCAGTTAACTGCTTTAAATGCTCTCCAAAACCATTCAATACATTGTCAGTTGAATCCAGCTCAACAACAAATGTTAACCCAGCTCCAGAATCAATATAGGTAGGTCAGAATTCTCTAGAATATTAGCTTATGTAAAGATTGTAACTGAATTTATTCGATATGTATATGACATTAAAATATTTTAAAACATTAAATGTTCAACAGGCTTTTTCAACAACATCAGCAATTACAAAATCAGCAGCAACAATTAGGAAGTTCGTCCTCAGTTTCCAATTCTCAAAGACCCAGCCAATTTAGCATTCCACAACCTGTTCAGCCTGACATAACTCAAGGGCCCGGAATTCAAAATCAAACTAGTAGCTTAGAAGATTCCGGTCGTCAAAATAACTTGGCTCAATCTGCAATCAACAGTGAGTCTCTGGACGAAGGTGGAAGATCTTGCACACCACGAAGTACAGGAGCATTAAGTGGGAGTCCTCCATTTTCTCCAAATGTTAGTGATCAAGAATTGCAAGCGTGGCTGAATCAGAAAGACTTGGGGGATGATCTGCTCAGAGGCTGCAATGTAGATTTTGATGACATCGACCTTATGGACGACGAAGACATCTCCGGTTCAAACAGTTACAGCTTGCAAAGCAATAACAATAACACAGACGAGAAAGGAGACACAATTCGCATTCGTACTCTCAGCAGTGGAAATCCAGCATCATCAGATTTGCAACAAAATGGAAGGTTTTCAGTGTCAGACAGGGGAAGCCCTGTTGAACCAGAGAATAGGGAATTCCACATTGGCTTAACTTCCAAAGAACTTTTGAAGAGGTGTAAAGGCCTTGGACTTAACGGCGTCACAAACGCAAGTATACTTCAAGAAAATTCGCCACCTCCTGCACCCCCTGAGCCACCAAAGGTAAAAATACTGTTATTTTGTACGACTCATCAGTCGTGTAAAAGCTAGCTTGCCAACCACAGGTCGTTTAAATATTTCTTATTGTATTGCAGATGAAGCTTAGTGAAGATCTCCTATATCCTCAAACGCCTAGTGTGTTCCTAGAATACAAGAGGGACGCGTTCAGTCCCGAATTACAACAGTTCTGCTTACACAACCCTATTGCCGTTGTCAGAGGGATAGCTGCAGCTCTGAAACTTGATCTCGGCCTCTTTTCAACCAAAACTTTGGTAGAGGCAAACCCCGAACATGCAGTCGAAGTACGTACGCAGTATCTGCAAAACTCGGATGAAAATATCGATACAAATGGGCGTAAAGTATGGAATTGTTACTCTCATCGGTCTCAAACAACCATTGCAAAATATGCCAATTATCAAGCATCGAGTTTTCAAGAATCAGTCAAGGTAAACAATGTAAACATTAAACATGTTGGAAATTTGTAGTTAAAACGTAATTGTAAGGCCGGCTGCAAGTCAATAAGTGCATTTTGTAATAAAATTTTTCTTAAACAGGAGGAAAATGAAAAGGCTCAAGGGATCCCTCGAGAGTCGGATTCGGATTCAAAAGATTCGTTGGGAAATATTAAGAAAAAGAAAGCGAAAGCAATTAAGTTTGGCACAAACGTTGATTTGTCTGACGACAAGAAGTGGAAAGACCAGTTGCAGGAACTTCAGAAGTTACCGGCATTTGCAAGAGTGGTTTCGGCTGGAAACATGCTGTCCCATGTTGGTCACGTTATTTTGGGAATGAATACCGTCCAATTATACATGAAAGTCCCAGGTAGCAGGACCCCAGGTCATCAAGAGAATAACAATTTTTGCTCGATCAACATCAACATTGGACCAGGGGACTGTGAATGGTTTGCAGTTCCAGACGCCTATTGGGGAGCAATTCAAGCTCTTTGCGAACACAACGATATCAATTACCTCCACGGTTCCTGGTGGCCCAATCTCGACGACTGTTCGAAAGCTGGTGTTCCTGTTTATCGGTTCATTCAGAAACCAGGAGATTTAGTATGGGTGAACAGTGGATGTGTTCATTGGGTTCAGGCGAATGGCTGGTGTAATAATATCGCATGGAATGTTGGACCTCTAACGGATCGTCAATTCCAACTTGGCATAGAACGCTACGAGTGGAATAAGCTTCAAGGGTTCAAGAGTATTGTACCAATGATTCATCTCTCATGGAATCTTGCTCGGAACATACGTGTATCGGATAAGAAATTGTTCGAGCTTGTCAAGTATGATTATATTAGTATTTTGTATCCTAATTTGGTTCCACGTTTCCGATTTGCCACTGTATATTTCATAATTGATTTTATCTTTGTAGGGGTTGTCTGATGAGAACTTTGATTCAGTGTTTCAAGCTGATGGAATATGTGACATCAAAAGGAGTTGAAATTCGCTTTCATGGACGTTCAAAAAACGAAGCTTCTCACTATTGCGGCCAATGCGAGGTAATTAATTTGATTTAGTAGTATTTAAATCATTTCTGATTTCTCAAATTAATTTTTTTTAACGTCAATCTTTGGTGTAGTTGGAAGTGTTCAATGTACTCTTCATAAAAGAGCAAGAAAAGCGTCATGTTGTGCATTGTGTCGATTGTGCTCGAAAATCAAACTTTGATTTACAAGGATTTGTCTGTTTGGAGGAGTATCGATTAGAAGACTTAATGTCGACATACGACAACTTCGTCCTTCATAAGGTATAGAAAATGGCAATTATGAATTAACATTAATGTAAAGGAGATATTTATAAATTATATTGGGGATTGTAATTGATTTTTTCAGCTTCCTAATGTTCCCATGCTTCCACCCGCAAATCCGGTATCCTCTGCCACCCCTGCTCGACTTGGAGACTCATCTTCAACTATAACCTTGTCCACCTCCACAGCTACCAGTGTATCATCGTGACCAGTGTAGTTAGCTTAAACTGGATTAATATTTAAGTCTTAGCATTAAAAGTTTAAACCCTTTCAATCAACAACGCTGATTTTTTATATTCGAGTTATAGCTAGTTACAACTTGCAAGTAAGGACGAAAGTGTCTTTATCATAAGTATTTCCTCGTTGTCTGGATTTCCTACTTACGTAGAAACAGGCAGCCTGTTAATATATGATCAAAGTCTAATTTTCTCAAATCGATAAAATAATAAAACGAGCACTGCCAATCGTTGTGATATACAATACAAATCCTATTGTGCTATGCAGTTTGTACTTGTAGTTAATATGCAATGCTAATTATAAGAGAATAGTATAATGTAATGAATTAATATACATACCTACATTAAAATTAATGTCGTCCGTAAAACTATTTCTACATTTGAAATTTGATAATTTGATCTCATCAGCGACCGTTCAGGTTCGGTTTACAGGATGTCGAATAATTATTGTTTATTACCTATGTAATTGTTTAAAGCTATGACAAGAGGGCTGATAGAACGTTTCAAACGAATGAAAGGTTTAATTTTATGTAGTCCTTTCCTATCTCTTACTTACAACATTGTTAAGTAATGAAAACGTGAGAGGGGAATACTAGTAATGTTAAACCGGTTAGTTCTCTGATGTACTTCATCGTATAAAGGGAAAACAATAATTCTGGATTGAAAATGAACAAGCGCAATGGTTCGAGGAAATATTGTCGAAAGGTCGAGGAATAGGAAAGGAATGTGAAATCAGGGTAGTGTTTTGAATCCAAATAATCTCAAAATATTAATGTTTCCTGTATAGCTAAACTTAAAGTGTAATTGATGCTTTTAAATTGTATATTAACAGGTAAAACAGGTACAGAAAAACTTTAAGTCAGAATTAGTCTTTCGTGTGAGAGTTTGTTATTAATATGTTGTATCGTTCTTCGGTTAAATTTATAATGTCATTGTACGGTGTAATTTTTGCTGTGTATATGAATATGACTATGGAAAATCTAGAACGTTTCTGGCGTTCTAAATAATAAATAAACTAAATTCCGACACAGATGTATACAGGTATACAAATTAATGTTTTTTAGCGATCCATAAGAATTTAATTTCACAAGAGTTGTATCTTCAGTTGGATGCTCAAAGTCACAGCAGGTCTCTTTTAGTAAATAAGTATATGTAAATGCGAAAATTAAAATTTAGTTCTGTACAGCACGAGCAAGAGATACCAAATCTTCTATGTGGACTTAATTAAGCGACATAGTTATACTGTTTGGGATTTTCTTTATCTCGGGCCATGTAGTCTCTGTCAATCAGGCTCTCGATTCTCTTTTTTAGGTCAACGGGCTGTAAACAGATACAATACAACGTTTAATTGGAGAACGACTTCAATATCTGCAGGACATCTAAATAACCAAACTTACCGTCACAGGGAACTTTAGCTGGTTGTATAACTCAGAAACAAGCAACTGATGACTTAAGGTTTTTCGCATCTTCATAATTCGAACAATAGCTGCGTCTATTTGATACTGCCTATCCTGGAAAACCCGTTCCTCAGTAGCCTTTTGTTCCTCATTCTACAAAAAAGGCCAATCTTCAGAAAACGCCAACACGTTTATATTCTGAGATAATACTATATAGGATGATAATTACCGTTTCTTTCATTTGAATCTGATTAATTTTGACTCGGAACAATTTGTTAGCAAACTCTCCATTAAATTCAAATTTGTCATCATCTCCTACATCTTTGCCCTTCGGTGTTTTGTGCAAGACTCGAGCCTTTCCACAGGCTAACGACTGAAGCGTTCGCTTCAACTCACCGTCCTGGAATACGAATGCATATATAAATTGACGATCAAGGCAGACGTAGTTGTGCTATTATGGAATTTCTTAAAAGAGAGCAAAATTTAATTACCTCGATGTTGGTGGCTGTTTTAACTTCTTCAAATGACATTTCCTCAGCGTCATTAAATAGGAGTAACACAATTCCTTGGAAGAGTGACACTTGGAGTTCCTTTTTTCCTTGCTAGAACGACAATGAACAATGTTTATTTATTCTCTACAGATTGCATATTCTGGAGACAGTTAGACATCCAAAAAAATTAAATTTTACATTGTCAAAAGTAGCTCTAAGCATACAATGACCTAGAGTTGGTTGCCACTGTAATTTTCTTCCACTGTGCTTTCCCAAATAAAACTTATTGAAAATCTCCTGATACTGGACCATTTCCTTTGGTAAATTAACTTCTACTAATGGATAGGTTGGCCAGTAGCCCATCGTCAGTATATTTACGGTTAGGTCAATGCCACTTTCAAAATTCGTCTTAAGATTTGCCATATGCTGCAAAAAACAAAGACAATTAAATTAGTGAACAAGTTTCATTGCGCCATGACGCATGAGTCGATATGTTTTTTACTAACTTGTTTAAATGCGACATTTATATCTCGGGAAAGTTCCATGTCTTTGAACATCCCTTCTAATTTTGAGGTAAAAGCTCCACCACATTCCTGTTTCAACTTTGAAAGCATACTCTTCTCTGCGTCTACACTCGCTGACTTGCCCACAAGCAGACGCTTCGCTAGATCCTTTTTGTAGAACGCTTCAAACACATCTTTCCCATGAATAAATCGAAAGATAACCATAATTTTATCCAAAAGCCTTTCCAATTCTTCTTCGGTTGCTTCTTTGTTCCCAGCCCGTAATTTTGAGTCCACAAATTTCGCTAAGTATGTAAATATATAGGTATATATATAAAATAAGATTAAGAATTCGTCTGCTATAGGACAAGTAACTTTACATTATATTTTCTTACCAATCAATTCAGCTGGCTTGTTGGGTCGTTGATTGATGAAATGTTCAAACGCTTCCTTCACACTATTCACAAATTTTTCATTCCTAGTAAAACAGTTAATGACAATGTAGTCCATTTTATCTTTGAAATCAAGTAGATCTTGAACCATCGATTTATCCTTCTCTGGGTCGATTACAATCGTTCTACCCTTTTTCTATAAATATAAAGCATTTGATTAAATACTGATATTAACAATTTGAATAAAAAATCTAATACCTATACATACCTTAATAAAAGAATTGAAATGAGAACATAACTCAACGAGCCCATTTTTTACGCGATTAAATAAGGTGTACATCAACGTTAGATCTTGAACTCTATTGTTATCCAGAAGACTTTCCAACCCTTTACCAAGCATACTACCAAGATGATCGGAAATCAACTGACGCTCCACAGTGTGAACCAGGGCCCACCTTATTAAAACGTAATTTAGATTAAATTTCTAATTGGAACTTAAATTAAATCAGTTCTGATCTGATGTTCTAAAGAATCGGTTGCAAACAATTCTTACCTAGTTCCGATGTCCAGGTAATGAAGGACTCTCTCGTTTTCTTCTACAAGCCTTTTGTCAACATGAGTCAGGTACTCAGGCACTTCCAGTTCTTGCATCAGTCTTCTGCCCTCTGCTATATATAAGGTATCGGTAGCTTGTAAAAACCTTGATCAAATACACAAGAACAAACAATTTAATGAATGGTTATTTTTAGAATACGTATTATATTTTTACGTATTCGTAAAATTAGGCGTTTCAAGTGGTTGTCTTACCGATGCTCAAATACATCTTGATATATTTGCAGGTCAGACAGCATTCGAAGAAGCGACTTGAGCAACGACCGGTCCACGACATCCCCTTGCCTTTCGCTCTCTATTAACATAAGAAGTCCATCCACCGTCCTCGTCTGTGCCAGTTGTTGTCCGATAACATGTTTCCGGAACAACTCAAGTCCCATATCCCTGTAACAAAAACAGAAAAGCGTCCCATTTATAAGTTAGCCAACTTTCCTTTCCGTAGAAATGTTGGAAAAACTCTATCCAACGTTCATCGTCGTATCGTTGTAATATTACCATATGGATGGAACGGCTGGGGTTTGAAGAACATATCTTCGATCTAAGTACAGGAAAATACTTCTAATCATTATCATTTGACGGCAATGCGCTTGCCAACATCCTTCCATTTCTTTGAGGAAAATTTTCCTATCCTGTATTCCACGGATGTATGGTTCCACGTTGTCTCTTACGTGCATTTCGATTACATCTAGAAGGTATGCAAAGATGTTTCGTCAGTAACTTCGTTCAGCATTTCATTTCCATTATTAATAAAAGATAACCAACCTTTTAAACTGTCGTAAAGCTGAGGGGCCATTTTATAACTACACATATTTTCTACAGCCTGGTATAGTTCTTCTAGGCAGTAGCTGATTCGGGTCGATGTCTGGATAGCGATCACAGCTTCGCTTAACTTCTTCCACGTTTCCGTTTGATAGTCGTCAGATAATTTGGCTTTTTCTGTGAATTTATAAGAAAGTATACATTGTACATTTCATTTCACAACCACCATGTGCAATCGTAAATGGCAAAGACAATTTTCTTCAACCGTCCAGTCCAACCTACCTCTAAAGTTCTTAATGACCAGCTTTTTGGTTCCACCCTTAACGACCAGTGCAGCAGTCGGAGTCCTGTTGATTCCATTGCTGTTCGGGGAATTGGTTATAACGGAGAAATTTGGTCTTTTAACCGCTTCTGGAGAATCCTCCATCATCGATGCCATTTCTCCGTTACGCTTTTTTCCAGCAATTTTGACTGCCTCCGTTGTGTTCTTAACCTCCAAGGACAAAGGGCGTAGGGTAGTTTCCTAAGACAATCCTAACTAAAGTGGTTGAACTTGATGATGCAGCGTGTGACCACTGTCAAATGTCAAATGTGCGATGATGTGTTATCAATCAATGCAGAAATGCACATATATATACACAATCAATGTGCAATCTAATTGTAATGAATTAATTGTCGTCGTTTTACAATGAAATATTAGGATTTTTCAGGATTTCGATTTCAGATTCATGATTTCTCAGCGATTTTTAAATGTTATTAATGTTATTATTACATTCCATAACTGACACTCTCCAAGCTCCAACCAATACTCAAATCTCCAATGAAAAACTGTGAACTGGAATTACTGAAAATCCCCTAAAATTAGCCTAGCAAAATAAAAAATCAGAAATAACTATGATCACCGTATACAGAATAGTTCCGGAGATTCCGGGTTGGAATTTACTTTGATATTATCAAATATTGAATAGCGAATAAATAACAATTTGATCGAATACGAATCGAGCTAGGAAATTTAATATAAAGTCTTTTCGTCCTAAAACTCAATCTCATTCATATGAGATTGATCATTCTCATCCAAATTCAACCTCCACCAAAACCAAATGCGAAAACACAAGCCTCACTATAAAGTATAAAGCAATGCCAATGCAATTGCAATGCTCTAATGCAATGGTAAGCTAAGCCCTCACATTGAACACTACATATTGTGCCCATCTGCGACAAATGCAGCATCTCTTTCCTTTCCCAAGGAACTCTATCCTGCACGTTAGCCCAGTCAGATGTCTTCGCATTTTGAGGCCCTCACGACCAGGGACGGTAACCGACTTTTACCGTTCCCTTGACCCGAGGGGGCTTTTTGTCCATGTTTCCGTTGACCCTTGGACTTGACCTTTGACCCCAGTACCTTTGTATTTCTAAATTAAAGGGGTAGGGTCGAAAAAATCGCTCCCCCATGCCAATTATGTCGGTTTTTTACGCGAATGGCGTATACTTAATACTTACGGCTTACGACTTACGGTTTACGGTACAGTATTATTGGTGTGGGTCGTTCACTACCTACTACATGATGAGATGGAATTACATATAGAGTTAGATAGAGATACAGAATTTGCCTGACTCATATAAAGGAAATAGTAGAAACGAGAGAACTGTCTGCTCCTTTCCTTACTTGCTTACCTGTCATTTACAGATTTTACACGTCTGCTGGTTTGCTCTTCCCCATTTCACATCATTTCGCTTAAATTCGAGGATTAATTAGTCATTAAAGGCGAAACCCGTTAGTTTACCTTCTGTGTTTGTAATTGAAGGAAGGGATGGGACTCTAGTTGTTTAAATTACAGAGTACGATTTTCTAGATATTCAATATATATTCAGTATTTAAGTTTTATTTCGCTCGCACGGTCAGCCAGCGGTTCTTTATTTCTGTGTTCTGATCTGAGTCCTGTCCTGGGCCGGGTGTTTGTATTTTCAACTTTTGAATAGGAAATCATAACACATATAAGAGAGTGAAAGGCAGCGTTACAACAGCAGGACACAGGGTTTCGTATTTGTCGGTGAAAGTCTATACTGTGTACTGTATACGAAGAGCGGAGGGTTGGCAGGAAGCAGGCAAGATGTCAACGTCTGGAGACTTCGGGAACCCTCTAAGGAAGTTCAAATTAGTCTTCCTGGGGGAACAGAGTGGTAAGGTCATGATGTCATGAAGCGTCAACGTCTTAAAATCTTTCCTTCGAGTTCTTGTGGTTGTAATTGTAAATACTTATGACTTATCATGAACTGCAAACTATTCACTATTGGTTTATTTCAGTCGGAAAAACTTCCCTTATAACCAGATTCATGTATGACAGCTTCGACAATACGTACCAAGTAAGATTACAGATTACCATATACAGAGAACAGATATATTGCATATTGTATATAGATACACAAATCATGTACTGTGACATATTGTGTGCTTTAGAATAACTAATCCAACAATAGATAAAATAATGAATATTTGTTCTTTACAGGCAACAATAGGGATAGACTTTTTATCCAAAACAATGTATCTAGAAGACCGAACAGTGAGGCTTCAGTTATGGGACACGGCAGGACAAGAAAGATTCAGAAGTCTGATCCCTTCATATATACGAGACTCCACAGTTGCAGTTGTTGTCTATGATATCACAAGTTCGTTAATAGCATCGTTATTGATAATTATGGATACATATGGAAGGGTTGGGTTGGGTCTTCGAAGGTAATAATGGTCTAACTAATGTCGATCTTGTCGATTCTTTGCAGATGCGAATTCATTCCACCAGACTTCCAAATGGATCGATGATGTAAGAACGGAAAGAGGAAGCGATGTGATAATCATGCTTGTTGGAAACAAGACAGATTTATCTGATAAAAGACAGGTAATCCAGTAAAGGAACCTTCTTCAAGAATGCTTTACTTGAAGGCGTGAAGAAATTTCATCGATGTAGATAATTATTGAATATTTTATTTTATAGGTTTCGACTGAAGAAGGAGAACGAAAAGCCAAAGAACTGAATGTCATGTTTATTGAAACCAGTGCTAAAGCCGGTTACAACGTTAAGCAGGTTAGTATGAAAGATATGCTTCATTGATAAAGTAAATTGTAAATACCGGGCAGGTCGCAGGTATAAGTAATTATCTATTAATTAAATGTGAAAAGTTTGAAAAGTTTAGAGAGAAACAATGTGTTTTATATCTTAGTTATTCCGTCGAGTCGCAGCAGCTTTACCAGGGATGGACTCCTCTGAAAACAAGCCAAATGAAGGCGAAAGTAAGCATTTTAATTCTGAATGTATTTACTATTTACTGCTGTCTGAATTATTCATCAAATCAACCTGTAGTACTAACACACTTCCTCTTAAATCCAAAGTTTGGATCTATCGCTTAACTGTTTTTGCTGTTCTTTGGCATATACATTCAGTATCAAATATATTATGTGAAGTCAGAGTATGGATTTAGCACATCGCATCATATTAATTGCATGATTTTCTATATATATCCATCGTCCGTTTGTTTGGAATTATGATTTCATCGTTTCATGGTACATGCTTTTTAAGTACCAATTATAAATTTTAATGACTTTCCCGATGTGAATATTTTCATTTTAAATATTGTTCTGAATATTCGAATAGTTTAATAGGGATAGGGAAGGCATTTATATTGCACGTAATTGTGGAAACGGAAACATTTTTATTTCAGTTATTTTAATTTACGCATTCTGAGAGTGGATTTTGCTTTTTTCTATTGATTCAGTGACAGAAGTGATTTTGAAGGATACGCCCAATGAGAACAAAGCTGAGGGTGGATGTGCATGCTGAGACTACTGAAAAGGATTCGAAAATTCGTCCAAATCATGTATTTGTGTATAAGCAGTTAGAATTATCAAGAAGAATACCTATTAATATATCGTATCGTACTACTAACAATCGAGACAAATAACCGTAGTTCAGACTATATTAACTTCATACAATATAATACATTACATTAGGTTGATAGATCGATTATTTCCACTGTTAAAAAAGATTTTTACCAAAAAAACAATCTAGTTCTAATGTCCCAATGCCCAGATTGCCTTGAAAAACAATATAAAAATCGATCGATTCATATCAGGTTCAGGACCAGGTTGTGATCTTTGAGTTAGCCAGTTAGCCAATACTGTTAACTTAATTGTTGGTTCAGTTAACACTTGATGTAGAAAAGTATTTGTAAACTATCAATTCATACCAATAGCAATAGCTAAATAGCATATTTGTACTAAATACGTACCTGGCATAGACTTAGATTAGCATTAGACATAACAATGTGCTTAACCATAAACTGGATATGTACATTTCATACTACATGTAACGAAGGTACAGGGTAACGGGACAAAAAATAATGTTAATTTATAATTTCACAAAAACGGTGATTGGTGTGGATAGATTTTGTATGACATAAATCCGTCCTACAGCGGTTATCTTTCAGCGTATCTTATCTTATCATTGAAAAGTAATAAACATGCTCGCCCCAACTATTTGTAGTCGCTGCTAATTGTACATTTATGAGCACGTCAGCACTCGCCAGTAGTTTCGTTTTGCATACTTTATCAACTTTTAAGTAATTGAGTAATTTGTCCCCGTTTTGGAGCTTGCTTATTTTTTTTTTTTTTTTTACTGAATTGAACTTTCTGTGAATTCAGCTTAATTTGTTAGATTATGAATATTCATTGTACTATGTGTATTAAATTAATAATGTCATGTCATATAAAGAATTAAGAAACGTACGTAAATTGGCTCGATAAAGCAAGCTCATAAGAAAATTTTCTTTCGTCACAGCCGTGGATCTGCAAGCTCAAGTTCCTCAGCACCCCGATGCCCAGGAAAACGAAAGTGGTTGTAGCTGTTAGGTAATTAATTAATTAAGGATGTATATTATTTGTTAATGAAGGAAATATCCAGGTTGAGTCAATCAGTTACCAAAATATCAGATCAATATTGTATTTGCCTCGGATTTAAACTTTTGAAGTCGAAATTGTTTTATTTAAGAGGTCACCTTACTTTAACCAAGCATAATAATTTTATTCTTATTAGTTGGAACTTGGAACTGGAAATAGATTATTGTTTGTTGGATGACCAAAAAAGTTTTGTACACAAATGTGTGCCAATAGTTTTTGCTGATAGATTTTACTGATTTTTTTTAGCAAGCAAGAAATGAGAAATCTGCATTTAAAAATTGTTTTTCACCGTTTCTGGAATATTGTTATAATCATGTCATTGGTGATTGGAGAGTTTATCCATGGATGATGTAGCTTTGGCTATGGAATTCCCTTGCATTCTGCATAAGGCTTTGGAATATATAGCCAATCATTTCAAAGCAATCAGTATTCAAATCCTAATTACTCCTAAAAAGAAGTCCACCTTATTAATACAAAAACAAATATGCATTGATTTGATATGTCATTTTTAGACTACATGCACAGTAACTCCAATGATAGACGAGCTATTTATAAGATTATAAGTATAAATATAATATGAATGAAGAATGCCTTTCCACTTTTGTCAACCGTTCATGGAGTGCAAGAAGCAAACAAGTGTGTGAAACTGAATTTACAGATACCAAACCGTTTGGTTCCATTAATAGTGTCATCTCTTCATTATAAATAATAATAGCTTTTTTGAAGGTATTTGTCAATCACTTAATAATACAAATTACAAATGCTTACTTGTAACTTGATTTGTACCGAAAGATAAAAAATAATGTCATCACTAATATATATGCTTATTATGTGATTGATAAGCTAAGGTATTTGGTATGCGGTTTCATATAACGAATAAACCACAAATTATACACTTTTGTGAATACCTTTTTGACTAAGGATTTATTTATCGAAACATCACAATTTGGTAAAAAAAAATTGACTAGAAAGAATATAAAATCATATAATATTAGTAAAATAAATATCATAACGTTTTTGGCTTTGGCTGAACTGGTGATTTAGTTGGATAAGATACTGCATGATCAATTAACTGAAACACATAAATAATTATGAGTAATCATTTAACAACAAGCTTGTGCAACACATAGAATCTAAAGTTATTAGGATTATTACTTACTTCAGCTGGAACAAATACATCACAAATCTTCATTATAATTCTACCAAGACTAAGAACCAGACAAAATAAAAGTCCCGTTATCCTTCCAAACTGCAGATATCGAGACATTCTGGCGGAATCCGATATTTGTGGACAAAATGTAGCGGTGTCATATATTGTCTCTGTTCTACGAGCCACATCTCTCCAATTATACATCGAAGCAACGATATCATGTGCTGTGTGTGGGTCTGTAAACCGTTTCCTTTTTCGCATCGTAATTGCATAATTAAGAGCATCTACTAACGCTGTAACCAATTTAATAAAGAACCACGATTTCAATGAAGCCTTATGAATGAAATTTTTAATTAAATTTAACTTTGTCGTACAAGGAACTGTTGGTTCGGCTAAAGTAATCAATTCTGGTGGCAAAACTTCGGGAATTCCTCCAACGCTTGTTGAAACAACTTGTAACCCAGAAGAAGCTGCTTCAACGATTGCCATACAAAATGCTTCAGTTAGCGAAGTATTAAGAAAAATGTGCCCTCTTATCAAAAAGTCTCGAACAAGAGCATGGTCGATTTTCCCAAATAACTGCACCCGATCACCATATTGCTCTCGAAGTTCCTCAAGCTCCAATCTTTTTGGCCCATCTCCACCAATACAAAAGTCCACCTAAAAATAAAATAACTGGATAAATTAAACCGGTTTTATTGGATAATCGAAAAAACAGAAATCCCTTTTCCTAACACTTACATTTCGGTGAGACTGGCAAATTATCGGTATAATTCCTGTCATCAAATCAACTCCCTTTCGATAAACAAGACGGCTGAGTATAACTACAATAACTAAAATAATGGTCCAATTAACTACAAGTAAAGGCTACCGATTTGAAATCGGTAGTCAATTGTAGTAAATTACCAATTCCACTTTACAATATAATTTTATTACTTCTATTATGAGGAGGGCCTGTATCACCCAATTGAAAAGGCTTGAAAACCGCTGAATCAACTGCATTAGGTATCACAGAGACATGCTTTGAGTCAATTTTCGCACGGAGGACTGTATTAGCTTTGCTAAAAAAAAGTAATCATACAGCAATTATGCATATTATGCCAGTAACCTACCTGTAAATCTTCCAATATTTAATATTACAATTGGTTTAACATACCCAGTGTGAGAAACACAAATGCAGTGACTGACATCACATAAGGATATTTCTAAAAATCTATTTGTAACAACTGCACTTGCATCCGCAAAACCGAACAAAGAGTGATCTGTAAATACGGTCTGAAGGTCCAGACATTGTTATTTATTCTTTAGTTTAGAATTCGAATTACCTTCTTAAAATAAGAACCTTTTTTTCGTGTCGACATTACCTTCCGATCGAGAAGTTTTGCAGCAAAAAGCGCATCATGGGCAAGCGAAGAGAACGCTCCATGCCCGTGGACAATTTCGGCTTCCTCACGTATAAGAATCTCTCTAAGAATTGGCAATAAAGTAACCATATTCGGAAGAATCGCCCCGTTATAGAAAGTCTGAGCAGGTACATAATAGACCTATTCAACAAGTATCCAATCAATAATCATTCCAATATTTCCAATCCATCAATCAAGAAGAAGTCAAATATTAATCATGTGCCTATCGACAAATGTGTCCCAATAGTCCCAACATATTGTCTTTGCTACGTATGGACCTGACGACGTGTGTCGTTGTACCAATATTAATACAATTCTAGGCAAGCTAGGCCTAGGCTCGGCTCTTACGTTCTAACTAGGCCAATTAAACAAAATGAAATCTTTTGTACCTTCAGCCCATTGGCCATCCATCGCACGCCTTTCCGATCTCCATAAGTGTGTGTGACCACAACAACTTTGTGACCTCTCTCCAGAAGACATTGTGACAGGCTGTAAATATGGGTTTCTACTCCCCCCATGTTCGGGTAGAAAAAATCCGACACCATGCTATACAAATCAAACGCAGACTTCGTTAAATTCATGATTTACAATGTCGCTTTTCTATCAATTTTTTTTAACCCGGCCGACCTGTCCATGACCTGAGATAGCACTGATAGCAGGTAGCCAAAAATTCACAAACAAATCGGACAAGGCAGGTTAAGGCAAGACAGACTAGGTTAAGGCTATGAATCTTTCGAAATTTGGGGTGAATTGGGATCCCCCCTACTTACAGCATTACAGACCAGAGATGTGTGTGTGAGAGAGGAGAGGACGGGATGACCGGTACCAACCATGTTAAACTCCGCAAGTTGTCTGTGTGAGAGAGGAGAGGACTGGATTCCCTATACTGCACCATGTTAAACTGAGGGTGTTGTGTGTGAGAGAGAGGAGAGAGAGGAGAGGACTGGATTCCCTATACTGCACCATGTTAAACTGAGGGTGTTGTGTGTGAGAGAGAGGAGAGAGAGGAGAGGACTGGATTCCCTATACTGCACCATATTAAACTGAGGGTGTTGTGTGTGTGTGAGAGGAGAGAGAGGAGAGGACTGGATTCCCTATACTGCACCATGTTAAACTGAGGGTGTTGTGTGTGAGAGAGAGGAGAGAGAGGAGAGGACTGGATTCCGTATACTGCACCATATTAAACTGAGGGTGTTGTGTGTGTGTGAGAGGAGAGGACGGGATGCCCTATACTTACCATGTTAAACTCCGCGAGTTGTCTGTGTGAGAGAGGAGAGGAGTGGATTCCCTATACTGCACCATGTTAAACTCCGCGAGTTGTCTGTGAGAGAGGAGAGGCCTGGATTCCGTATACTGCACCATATTAAACTGAGGGTGTTGTGTGTGTGAGAGAGGAGAGGACTGGATTCCGTATACTGCACCATATTAAACTGAGGGTGTTGTGTGTGTGTGAGAGGAGAGGACGGGATGCCCTATTGCCCTATACCTACCATGTTAAACTCTGGGAGTTCTGTGTGTGAGAGAGGAGCGGCCGCGATTCCCTATACACTATACCTACCGTGCTAAACTCCGAGAGGTGTGCGTGTGAGAGAGGAGCGGACGGAATTCCCTATACCTATCGTGTGCCGTGTTAAACTCCGGAAGTGTGCGTGAGAGAGGGTCGGACCCGGACACCGGACGGCATCCCCTATACCTACCATGTTTAACTCCAGGTGTGTGCGTGTCGTGTGGCCGTGGCGTGAGATACAAGAAAAACTTGAAACTTCATGAAGTACTTTGTATTTAAAAAAAATACTTACCAAATATTATGTGTCCGCATTTTTTATTTTTAGTGCAAGTGAGTGAGATTGCCTAATGTAATGTGTACTGTACTGTAATCAATGATGGGAAGGCGGAAGGAAGGCACACGAGCATGTCCCTTTCACTTTGCAGCAGTTATCAATTCAAGCCTCAATTTTAAAACCTAATAAACCGAAGTCCGAAATAGAACACCGACAAATCAAAATCTGCAATCTGAAATCAAACCCGAAAGAATCAAAAAGGTAAATAAACCAAAAATTTTGGGTGGGGATAGTACAGCCGACTGGGACTGATAGTACAGCCGACTGCCCTTTACCCGACTGGGACTGATAGTACAGCCGACTGCCCTTTACCCGACTGGGACTGATAGTACAGCCGACTGCACTTTTTGGGACTGATAGTACAGCCGACTGCCTTCGCCCGACTGCTCCAGAAATCGACTTTTAACAGTCAAACAAGTAATTAAATATGTAAATATATTGTAAATTTATGGATTTTATTATTTCAAATAGTCTTTTTTTAATAATAAAAAAAAAACAATTTTCATTTCAAAATTAAAAATTTCACGTGTTGAAAAAAAAATCGAAAAATAGTAGTATTAGATACACGGACATTAAAATGCTTGAAACAAACTTCCATTGAAACAATTGCAAAAATCAAATTTAAAAGAACTCTGTAATTTTTCCGATTTTTATAATTTTTTGAAAAATGCTTTAATCAATTTATTGAGCGTAAAGTTTAATATATGAGAGAGGTGTATTCTTCGGGTTATACATAAAGGGTTTAATTATACTTTTTGGTGTGAATTTGAACTACTGTTCCTTTTTCCGTAGCTAACTGTAAAGGCTGTAGGATTACAATTTGTATCAGTTCAGATTGGCTTATGTCTGTCATCGTCACATCATATTTTTGTCTATAGACGCTTGAGATTAGAATGGTTTTGTACTTTTTAATCCGTACCTTGACTGTTAGTAGTTCAATTAATGCTGGCGAATCTATTACTTTTGATGTGTCGATTATTACGCAATGGAATTCGTCGGTATGTAAAATTGCTAGTCCACCTCCATGATTTGTTCTGCCGCCTAGCTATAGCTTGCAGCCTAGAATGTTTAGCACGTTAATACTATCTTCTACTTTAGCTTCACACATACAAAGTATATCTATTTTGTACAAAATATACATATAAAATCTATTACATGTTTTCTTGCAAATAAAATTTACGTTAGTTGTTGCAATGTTTAGGCCGTCTTTCCGATTATGACATTGTCCGTCTAGTCAATCTTGATTTACGTTGCTTGCTTCTATCAGTGTTTTTTCATTCGACTACGGACCCCCTCAGCTCTATCATTTGATGTCGAGTTGTGTTCGGACTGTGCATACTTTCCCACCCTATGTTTCCCAGGGGGGGAAATTTAGCCAAAAATAGAGAAATTTTAGGGGTAAAATTTTTTTTGGTGGGGCGCACCGTAATCGTGAGTGTTCCTCCCCGGGAGAAGCCCGCGGAGCGACCCGCCAGAGGCGAATTTTTTTTGGAGGCCACGCCCCATTTAATTTTTTTTAAGCCCCTCCCACTCAGTTTGCAAAGTTACTAATACCTATATAATGAAAAATAAAGCAATTCAACCGCTTAAAGATTAAATTATTACATTACCATAGTTCATTACACATATATGCTAGCTTTGATCTTTAAATATTTCGGTAAATTTAAGTTCTGTGTGGCTATAACAAGTAACCCAGTTTTAACACTCGGCTTTCGGATACTAACTACTTGTATGCTGCAAAAATCGTATAACATAAACTTATGTATCAAAAATCCTATAGCATCCAGGAATTTACCATTTTTGATCAAAACTGCACTCCCTGGCCCAAAGGATTTTAGTCGTGCTGTGAAGTTCAGGCAAACACCAAAATTATTAATAATATAAAGATATCATTAATAATAAGCGTGGTGGCTATTCTATGCCACCAACAAGTAATTCCATCACCAATGCCAACGCCTCCTACACCACCACCGTCACAGTGCTTCAGGGACTGTGTTGTGCGATTCTCTGAAATTAAAGGGAATCTATTCGACGGATTGGGGAAAAATGAGTTTCTGGAACTTGTGGTCAGCATGAAGTATTATAAAATGTGAAGTATTACGGGGTCTCTACAGCGCTCTTTTACGTTTAAAAATATAGAAAGAAATACTTACATCTTATAAATATTTATAGGGACTTTGCAATGCTGGAGCAACCAAGGAACTATCTTTAATTAACAAGCGTATAGCGTGGATTGCTCAAAAAAACAAAGATGTTTGTCATCGGAGTGGCTAATCTACAAAGGTTTAAAATGAACAAGGATGGATTCTTCACAATCGGAGGTATAAATATCTAAACCCGATCTGCATCTAGGGTTTAGCTAGATTTACATCTAAAATATGAAAGTTCTTGATTACTCAATTTGTATTCCACAGCTAAAAATTAAAAAGCATCAATACTTTTAAATCACCGGATTTTTATGAATAAAAATATCCTATATTGAAAATAAAACCGAAGTCCACCCGATTTTTTATTTTGCATGGTTTTCTGAGGCCCTGAACAACCCCAGTATGCCATTTTAAAACTATTCTATAGCATGAAAGAAAGGCAGAAGAAGTGACACAATTAAAAAAAATGAATGAAGGAAGGGAAGGATAGGCTTTTAATTTTAGATTTAAAAGAAAAATAAATACTAGCCTAAAGCAAAGTTATGAAATAAAATATTCCCGTGTTAATTTATTCATCGTCAGTTTCATCCGCTTCTGCAACTTCCTCAGCCATTTCGTCAACTTCTTCGACGTCTTCGTTCACGTTCTACTCGTCCATCACTTCGTCATATTTGTCCTCGTTCTCGTCATCTTCGGCTGGAAGTCCCTGAATAGAGCTGTTCTTTTTGCAGCCAAATTGTTGGCGAATTTGTTCCTCCATGGCTACAAAGGCTGCATCCCCCGCCCCTACTCCCTGCCCGAAGGATGTGCTACGGCAGCAAATCGCCTTTGTTAAAGCACCTAAAGTAAGATTGATGAATGGGGGATTGGAATTTGCAGATTACAACAGAGAATATGGAATAAGCAACGGGATGCACATTTTACATAATATCATTGTATTTAATTTGTATGACCTTTATGAAAAAACACACTTACCTGCGAGTCCCTCCACCGCAAAAGCCCCAAGACAGAGCCAGCTTCCAGCTTTTACAACTGAAAAACAGCACCTATACTAACTTTCCAAAAAACTAAATTCAAAACTTGAAAGTTGTAAAAAAATGTTCCCGTCAATCATTCAGTCTTACTTCATCGAGTCTCTTCCTCCGGATGAAATGTTCGGAAAGGCAAGTCGAGAAGGAATCGCGATCCATTCGAATTAACCGCGCTTAATAATGTTTTTTGTTTCCGCGCGTCAATTGAATTAGATCGCGTTTCGTTCTCGACTTGCCTATCCAAACATTTCATTCGGAGGAAGAGACTCGATGAAGTAAGACTGAATGATTGATGGGAACATTTTTTTACAACTTTCAAGTTTTGAATTTAGTTTTTTGGAAAGGATACTGGCAATAAAAGTGGGGTTTTTTTTGGGAGTGGAATCTTTTGCGGTGAGGGAATTTACCGGTAAGTGCATACTTCCATGAAGGTCATACAAATTAAATATAAGGATATAATGTAAAATGTGTATCGCGTTTCTATTGCCGTTGACGGGTCTAATTAGAAGTTCTGTTGTAGTGGAGTGCAAAAATTAGTAAAACGGTGGCAGGAGACCTGGGATGAAGGGATTTATATCCGGAGCCGTAGTGGGTAAATCCAAAATAAAAAATTGTGACCACGATCTGCATTGTCTTCTTTTACCCCCATCTTTGCTAATTCTGGTTTTTTCAACCAGGATTTATATCCAAGCCGATAAGGGAATACTTCCTCCCTTTCCGTTGGGGTTACGCCGCTGGAGAAACGCTGGTCGAAACCATTGTCTCCCATTGGCACCAGCTTAATGGTCACGATGACCCTGACCATGAAGCTGGGCACCTGGATGTGGAGAGTCGAGGCCAGCTCGATTGATTTCCCCAACATTTCGACAAGTTTTGACCCCAAGGGGATATATATGTATATTGTAAATGGTATTTTTATGCATAAAATAAAATTTTAACCCTCAAGTAAATTAGTATTCTAAATTTAGACATAAATGTCAATCATTGAACATTTGGCATCTGAAAAATGTATTGTTTTTAACCCCTCGTCATTTTTCTAAATTTGGGATAGAAAAGTATTTTTGTGTATTAAGGGGGGTTTAAAAAAATATTTCACTGTCTAAAATGGCCATTCATAGATACACATAACGACAAAACTTTGATGTGGATTTTTATCAAAAGCCTAAGCAATTTGAAAATTGCTTGGTAACGCAACCATTATGTGGCTTGTTGCCATAGGGATTGTTGAAGTTACCATAGTTACCGTCGCAAATGCCTATGGCAACGACAATTTTCACTTACTTTCACACTTTTCAGAAAGTATTAAAAAAGTGGCCAAACCGGTTTACGGGGGGGCTCCCCCAGCCCCACACGGTCAACCAATCGAACTAATTTTTTTTTATAAAATTCCTCGATAAATTTCGTATTCAGTATGCCCTTTACTTTTTCGATTTTTTGTCCATACATGCTACAAAATTCAAGTGAATAGTCAAGTCGGCATACGCATAGACTAATATTTTGTTATTATGAATATAGCAAGAGGTGAAAGTAAAAAATCAAAAATGTAAAGGGCATACTGAATACGAAATTTATCGAGGAATTTTATAAAAAAAAATTAGTTCGATTGGTTAACCGTGTGGGGCTGGGGGAGCTCCCCCGTAAACCGGTTTTTAACATTGGTTTAGATAGGGAAATCAAAATTTCCATAGTTTTTTAAACCCCCCCCCTTAATGTGCTATTTTAGGTGCAAATGCTTGATATTTCTTTGACCCAAAATTTGGATTTTTTCCCAGGGGGGTCAACCGACATTGACCGACATAGGGGTGGGAAAGTTTGGGACTGTGATTCTCTTTGTCTTTCATCGTCACGCTTACGTTTCTTTGTTGCGATCTTCGAATCTGTTGCTAGGCTTTTGTACGATCACCCCGAACTGAGTTTCTCCAAACCCTTCAATTTGTTGCAATTTTGTACTTAAAATGGCTGCAAAAGCCGATTCATTAATTCGACAACCGCATCTCGAACTCTCATTGCCATTCTTGTGCTAATGCGGTGCTAACCTCATAATTGTTCTGTTGCAACTTACAAAAGGCCAAGTTTAACTTCCTATTTTAGCTCTCAGAGATAATAAGATGGATTTGACATTTTCTGTTTTTAATTCACCGGAACCGCATTTCTTGGGCTTGACTTTAAACGGGGAAGAGAGACTTGTGATACTCATTCGGCTCTGGACTTATTGCTATCATAGCAACTCTTTGTTTTAACTTGAAAAGCTATATTCTCAGTAGGAACTTGTTTTAAACTCATAATTGCCGAATATTTTGTCTCCCTAATGTACTTCATGCATGCTCTAAATTGCAAATACTTACTAACTTATGAGCGACTAATTCTAGGATCATTGATGCTTGAACGCTTTGCTTTCCTCTAAAACAAATCCTTTAGTTTTGAACCGTTTACTATTAATATTTCTTCATTACAAGTGTCGAAAAATTGCGGTTCATACAATTGACCGTAAAATTGTTTTTTTTCCTGTTTCAAATAAGTTTCAAAAATCGGAAAGTTTCTTTTTAAATTTGATTTTTGCAAATGTGTCGACGGATTCTCATGTTTCAAGAATTTAAAAGTCCATGTATTTAAAATCTTTAATTTTTCAATTTTTTTCGAAAGCTTGAAAATTTTACAAGTACGATCATCATTTTATTTATTTTGAATGAACCTTCAAAAAGAAAGTTATATTCAGTCAATTAGGCTCCTAAGGTTGCAAATATAAAATTTTACTCTCAATAAATTCATTAGAGCATTTTTCAAAAAATCGAAAAAATTACAGATTTTTTTTATTTGATTTTTGCAATTGTGTCAATGGAAGTTTGTTTCAAGCATTTTAATGTCCGTGTATCTAATACTACTATTTTTCGATTTTTTTTCAACACGTGAAATTTTTAATTTTGAAATGAAAATTGTTTTTTTTTCATTATTAAAAAAAGACTATTTGAAATAATAAAATCCATATATTTACAATATATTTACATATTTAATTACTTGTTTGAATGTTAAAAGTCGATTTCTGGAGCAGTCGGGCGAAGGCAGTCGGCTGTACTATCAGTCCCAAAAAGTGCAGTCGGCTGTACTATCAGTCCCAGTCGGGTAAAGGGCAGTCGGCTGTACTATCAGTCCCAGTCGGCTGTACTATCCCCACCAAAATTTTGTTTATTTATTTACCATTGGCTTTGAAATCCGCGGGTTTCTCTATGTCCAACCGGTAGATGTTCAAACAAATCCGCCTTACGTGGAATGTCATTTCCAGCAAATATGACACACGGAGAACAACAGCAGCAGTCAATCGAGCAGTGTCTATTCCGCAATTTCATTTCGAATTCGATTTTTTTAAGTTACTGTAATCTGTAATCAGTCGAGTTAGTGGAGAAGGAAGGGTATTTTCTGTCGCTGCTCCACTGTCGTCCGTGTCACGTGAAAATGCTTCAGTAAAGGTCAAAGACTGACTGAAGACGTAAGTAAGTACAAGTCACAAGTACAAAGTAAGTTGAAGTATGAAGTAAGTCATAAGTACAAGTAAGGACAAAGGACACTGTCTTTGGACACAGGAAAGGAAGGAAGGGTTTCGGACATTTGACATATTCATTTTGAATTTCAGAATTTCGGTATTACATATTCAATATTGATAATATATTATTATTCATTATTGCAATTTCAAAACAAAAATTCATTCTTTTTCGTATTATTTATTCAATATTTATTATTTTTTATATATTATATATTGTATTTAAATATACTCAATATCAAATATTTGAAATATGCTAGACAGGAAAAAACACACAGTCAATAGTACAGTCAGTGTGGCGAATTGTGAATTGCAAATTGAAAAATGACGAGTTAATTAATTTCAAATTTCATTAATGAAATGTGAAATGAGTATTTATTTTGTATTTTGTATTTTTGATTTTGTATTTCGTATTTATTGAATTTATTATTGTTTGTTTGTTGTTCATTATTATCAGTTCACAGTTCATACACTGTACATAACACATAGTTGATACTATCAACTTGATAGTCGGTTGCCTTGTAGGACATAGCGCAAGGAAGGATAGGGTGGGTGACCTTAGCTCGACGGCATGATTTTGATTGCATATTGCCACTGTGCACTGACAGACGATGACGTTGACGTTACGTTTGCGGTAATATTGAATGTCAAATTAATATAGTTCATAGTTCATAGTTTGTTTGAGTATGGAGTATGTCATATATTTATAGTTAGTTTACATATCACATTGTCTTGTCATCCATCTGCCATCACCTATCAACGTCACTTTTTTAAATCACAAACAGCCATTTCGCATGCTTAAATCCATATGATTTCAAAATTATTGAAAAACTGAACCGTCTATAATTGCTGACTATTGTCTGATGTAAGTCTTACTCAAAATATTTTTACCTTAAAGTTGGTGAATAATACAGTAATTCAAACAACCAAAGTTTAAAACAATTGGAAGTCGGAGGAACAGAAAAGAGGAGAGAGATGGGCAGACTTCAACGGCTTACCATCCTTCTGCTTGTACACCAGCTTGCTCTTTGTTCAGGATTTTACCTACCGGGGTTGGCCCCTGTTAACTTTTGTTCCTCGTCTAGTGAGAGCTGCAAGGTTTGTTGATTTAATATTATTTGCACATTATTTTCCATTTGAATATTTAATTGAAAATTAACTTTTTTCACATTTTAGTCCAAAATCGAACTCTTTGTCAATAGGCTGAACTCCCTGGAATCCGTAATTCCATATGAATATCACTAGTAAGCTTTACTAAACCTTACCGACACATTATCCCAGTCATTATAAATTTGGTATCAATCCTGATTGATATGATGTACCTAGTCATTCATATATATATTTCATTTTTAACAGCTTCGACTTCTGTACAGTGGAAGAAGAAATTGATAAAAGTCCTGTAGAAAACTTGGGACAGGTAAATTCTACACTGAAGAGGAGAGGACCCGCATCGGCTAAAAAATATCTCGACTTTTTTTGGTACTGTTGTATTCAAAATTTAATTGCGGTTTCATTGGTATATAACACAATAGCCAGTTTGTACGAATAAGTTAAACAAACCGACAGAGAAGTCAGAAAACGGGTGGATTTTACATGGAATTCTGATGAGTGGGCGCCGAGCGGAAGGAAAAAGGAGAGGAACTTTTTCTCTTTTCGCACCTTCGCCTACTCGTTTCCTTCCATTTTCAACTCGTTCGCTGATTCGATTTTTTACTACACACTAGATTAGTATTCACCTTTGATTTTTTTTTCATTTTAATTAGCAGATGTCATTTGTCATCAATCATAAAAATCATTTCTGCATTATATTTCTCGATATGTTCATCAAAAATATTTTAAATATTCCCTTTTTAAATGAAGAAACAAAGTTTTGGTTGTTTGTATTCTATTGGTTTGTATAAAAAAGAATCACTAAAGAATTTATAATTTTAATAATCCGTCGAATTAGCCTTAATATGTCTTTTTAACATTACGATATTTGTGGATTAGTCGATGATTCATATTAAAATCTCTGAAGTTATTACACGATGCATTTATGTCTAGAAGTATCTTGGTATTTAAAATTAGCATATAACTTAACGTACCATTAATTGATAATATAGAATAATCAGAGCATCGTTTAGCAATAGTTTAATGCAACTGATGATGCAAGAAGTAGTTGTAGTAAAGAGCAAATACTGATAATGAAGTGAAAGCGGGGAAAGGGTGCAAAAAGGGAAAGTTAATCTCTTTTTCCCTTCCGCTCACTCATCGGAATTTTATGAAAAATGTGCCCGTTTTTTTTACTCACCTGTCGGTTTATTCAACTTATTCGTACAAACTGGCTATTGTGTTATATACCAATGAAACCGCATTGAAATTTCGAATACAACAGTACCAAAAAAACTTGAGATATTTTTTAGCCGATGCGGCTCCTCCCCTCTTGAGTAACCTATAAACAACTTCCTGTTTAATATAGGTATTAATAATTTTGGTTCTATCGAATAGGTTGTGTTCGGAGAAAGAATTCGCCCATCCGCCTATCAGGTTACAAATCGCACATAATATTACGTACTAGTGCATAACACTTTTAGAAATACACAAGTGTACCATATAACGTTTCCTGCATTTGTTTAATTTAATTGGACTACAGATCGAATTTCTGAAGAACAATCAAAAGTGTATGCCTCTGTGCACCAAGAGTTACGATGGATCAAGACCAGAGTCGTTGCAGAAGCTGTCTATTTTAAAAAATGGCATGAGCTTAAACTATCATCATCATTGGATTGTCGGTAGGTTATTAAACTGGAGTACTAGTTGAGTTGTAGAATTGCAAAAAATATATTATGCATAAAATTAATGCCTTTGTATTTCTTACATCACAATTTGTTTGATATTCCAGACAATATGCCTGTGACATGGTGTTATCAAGCAGAGCGGGGTGAGACGTATTGTGACACGGGTTTCCCTATGGGATGTTACATCGATAAAGACAAGAACCCGAAAGAAGCATGTGGGCTTATTGACCAGGCTTATCGTTTTGCGGATACTTATTACATCTTTAATCATGTTGATTTGACAATTTCATATCACAGTGGAAAACAGACTGATTGGGGTAGTCAACTTGGAGAAAATGCTGGCCGAATTATTTGTATGTTCATGTTTTTCACATACTTATTGTAAGCCCAATTGTATGAATTATTAAAATCAATTATGTTTAAATTAAAAATTCTTTCATATTCCAGCTGTGAAAGTGGAGCCTCGAAGTATTAAACATACTAATCCGCAAAGTCTCAATTGTGACTTGGATGAACCTATGTCAATCCCTGGGAAAGTCCTCAAAGCTGGAGAAAAACTGAATATTACTTACACTTACACATATAAGTTCAAGGTTCGTTCAATGTGTTTCACATCTTTCATGCCATTTTCGTAGCAACTACATGAAATGGCTTTATTTGTCATTGCATTATCGATGTTACAATCTTACAATGCTTTTTTCAATATTCATTGAACAGGAAGACGATACCGTAAAATGGTCTTCTCGCTGGGATTACATCTTGGAGTCAATGCCACACACGAATATTCAATGGTTTTCGATTCTCAATTCTTTGGTTATTGTATTATTCTTATCGGGAATGGTAGCAATGATTTTACTTCGAACTTTGCATAAGGATATTGCTCGATACAATCAGGTACACAGACGATAAAATAGTTCTGTTTAGTATATAATTTATTTATTGTATACTAGAACGGAAAACGAAACTAGTTAATTGTTGTAATTTAATTGTTATTTACGCAATATTTATATTGAAGATCGACTCAGGCGAGGACGCACAAGAAGAATTCGGCTGGAAATTGGTCCATGGAGATGTTTTCAGACCACCACGAAAAGGAATGTTGCTGTCCGTTTTCATTGGATCAGGAGTCCAAGTTTTAGCTATGACCGTGATTACATTGGGTGAGAAGACAAACAAGCTCTACAACAATTGATTCAGAACTTTGTCTTTGTTTTGATTGATAATGGCTAATTTTGTTATCGATAGCGTTCGCTTGTTTGGGATTCTTGTCCCCTGCTAATCGTGGAGCCTTGATGACATGTGCCATTGTTCTCTACGTTTGCCTTGGCACTCCAGCAGGATATGTGTCTGCCCGGATATACAAAAGTTTCGGAGGCGAGAAATGGAAGTCGAATGTTCTGTTAACATCAATGCTGTGTCCTGGGTATAGCATTTGTGATATTCTGAGCGATTGTATTAAAGGCCACTAATGTAATTTTTTCGGTCTCATAAGTTTGGTTTTATATGTCACTATAGGGTTGTGTTTTCGCTATTCTTCGTCATGAACTTGATTCTCTGGGCCGAGAAGAGCTCTGCTGCAGTTCCATTCTCAACATTAGTTGCTCTCTTGGCAATGTGGTTTGGTGTGTCAGTGCCTTTGACGTTCCTTGGAGCGTATTTCGGTTTCCGCAAACGTGCAATTGAACATCCCGTGCGGACCAACCAGATTCCGCGTCAAATTCCCGATCAAACCGTGTATACCCAAGCAGCACCTGGAGTGATCATGGGAGGAGTTTTACCGTTTGGATGTATTTTCATTCAGCTTTTCTTCATCCTGAATTCAATATGGTTCGAAATAAATATTTTAAATATCACAGAAAAGTGATATCCTATAATTAAATCACTGACGATTTTTATGCATTTTTCAGGTCTAGTCAAATGTATTACATGTTCGGATTTCTTTTCCTTGTTTTTGTCATTTTGGTGATTACTTGCTCCGAGACAACAATTCTGCTGTGCTATTTCCATCTTTGCTCTGAGGTATTTGTTTTATATAACATTTGAAGGATAAGGTTTTCATCAATCATTACAAGTTTACAACTATAATTTGTTTATTTGTTAATATTATAGGACTATCGTTGGTGGTGGCGTAGTTTCTTGACCAGCGGGTTCACCGCATTTTACCTATTCCTGTATTGCATGCACTATTTCTTCACGAAATTGAACATTGAAGGTTTCGCATCAACATTTTTGTACTTTGGCTACACCTTGATTATGGTGTTTCTCTTCTTCCTCCTCACTGG
Source organism: Desoria tigrina (assembly GCA_906901685.1). NCBI lineage: Eukaryota > Metazoa > Arthropoda > Collembola > Entomobryomorpha > Isotomidae > Desoria > Desoria tigrina. The sequence goes on along the minus strand of CAJQTU010000010.1, from coordinate 595,646 downwards.
TAAACCTTTGTATTTGTCTCATAAATCATTCTTTACTCTAATTCTATTAAATAAATTTGACAATCTCGTTATTTTTTTTCCAGGTACCCTTGGGTTTGCAGCTTGTTTCTGGTTCGTTCGTAAAATCTACAGCGTGGTTAAAGTCGACTAAATTGTCTGTATGAAACTATTCTTTACACGTTTGCCATGTGATGTATAATGTAAGATAATCGTAGAGAATTATTGAGTAATGTTTTTTGTATAAAAATGCAATTTGGTTTCAAATGATCACCGTTCACACTTGGTCTGGCTTTAATTCCGATCTGTAAATAGTGTAGGAGGATAGGTGCTCATGAGTGTATAGTGTCAGGATAAAATAAAACAGAATTGCACCAGAACTGTCGGTTTCAGTTTCAAGACATTTCAACGAAGTGGGAGTCCTGGTCTCCTGGCTGTAATAATTTAATATTTAATTTCATACCGTTATGCACTGTGACTATGCATAGTACAGGAATCAGCAATAGCAATGTATTTAATTAATTAAGTTATTTAAAAACACGGGCGAGCTTTATTTCTATCAACAGATTGGACTTTTAGCTTTAACATATGATAAAAATATAAAGTATATTTAGAGTGTTGTTTTTAAATTAATTTAACGGCTTGTTCCACGTGAAAGCATTGAACAAGAAAAATAATATACGAATTAGGCTGTTATTCTAATATTCGTTTTAAATGTTATGTACTTATAATACAAATTGCGATTAATAATAGGACATTCGCTTGTATATGTACCGTTAACCAGTATTTTCGTTCGAAAGCATTAAACGAAAACGAAGTGTTGGTGGAAGAGATTTAGTTTAAGTGCAATGCTTTTATTTACAACCATAAAATAATAGTTTATACAAGTTGTAAAGACAAATATCCAAAATACGTAAACTGTAGTCTATATTTAGTTCAAAAAGTAATCGTGAACTACTTCATATGCAATGGAATGGGGGCAACTGTCGGATGTTTAATCGAATCCAATGTTCCTATCAATCCAACTTTTAATTGGATGTTTTTGCAAAAAAAAACTGATAAAAGGTTCCGAAGATGGGTAATAAAATATGCTACCAAACTGCGGACATGATGTTAGTAGTTGCGGTTATGTACCTCAAGCCGATATAAAAATTGTAGCCATAAAAATCTGAGTCATTTCAACCGTTTGCGTTGTTTGAGGTCATGACGCAATCTTTTATCTTTAATCCCCTAGAGGAACGAACTCTTAATTCATACCACTCGAAAGGGAATTTGACAAAATCCCTCTTTCCGGCTAAAGGATTGGAGAGGTTGTTGAAAGAGGTTTCATGTTCATTTTTCATGCTCAGGCTTATAGCAATTTACATACCTCATGGGACGGAAATGAATCGTCGGAAGATTAAGGATAGCCAAATGGCTTAAATTAGGCGTGTGGGACGAGGCGTCATTTCGCACGGAGTGACAAGTGGTACGGCTAGTAAGTAGGGTAGCTATATCATCGTGTCATCTCATGAATCCGAATCCCTCCTTATACATTTTTAACAGTTCGAATTTAGAAACAAGTCCGTGTAGGAGAGGGAGAGTAGCAACAAAGGAGAAAAAAATCCGAGAAAGCTAAGGAATGGGATACATAACCTATCCGAATTTAGTAAATGGTCCAGACGTGAGGATGGCTCCATTCTAATCAGCCCACGACCAATGCCAAGGTCTATAAATACTTCCTCTGTATTATTTCACTACTTTCAGAATTGTGCTTTTAAGATCTAAACACCCATAAATCACCCTTATCTAATATCATCGTATGTAACAACATCCCATTATATGTACCTTAACTTTTACTTGAAATGACTTGTGTTATATCGCACCCAATCTCACACCGAAAACGAATTTGCCTTGAGTCTTGAGACCACGCCGCTGGATATTCGTACTTGCAATTTTAATAGAAATTCCTCGAGCGATCCCCTCCATGCAAGGATGGATGGATAATCTCCATTCCTTTACATTTCATATTTTTAAAATATCCATTCGATTACTCCTACTACTTTTTCTTGATAATCTTACCACGGAAGACGGGTTTTTTTTCATTCATGAAATGGATACCCAGGGGGATATGTCCCAATATGAGGATCAATCCTTTAAACGTTAACCACGCTTCTCCGCCAACATGATGATGTTAAGATGTTAACCTACCCAAAGGAAACTGCAGAGGATCACACTCACATTCCATTCTTCTTCGAGAAAAAATTCGGAGTATAAAAAACGGTACAAGAATCCGGAGCTGCATCATTTCGGAAGAGTCGGTTAAGGAAGGCATACAGAGAGCTGAGAAGAGAATCGAATCAAAACTGCGATCTTGACACTGACCCAACTTTCCAATATAATACACGTCTCTATTCACAATTCGCATTCTAAACGGCTTGTACCAAAACCACAGCCAAGGCATTCTTCACGTTTCTCGAAAAGTTAAAGAAGAATAAAATAGGATCGAGAGCCCATCGTTAACTCACTCTCATCTCCGACACCCAAGTGATCGCATATTCAGTTGGAAGATTACCCTGAGAAATAATCAAACGTTTTAATTACAGTTGATATTGTGATCCTTCAAGTTTGAAAACTTTCGGAGATCAAAATGGTTCAGTTACACACAATCAACGACCTTCCAGCTTTGGAGGACCAGGAACCTAAGGCTGGTACGTACCGATTCCAATCTACTTCAAGCTCTATGAAAAGCGTCTTTGTTCTATTTGCATTCATTATTCATGTGAATTTGTGATATCTTAAAAACTCTATGAAAAGGCTGTGAATTATATATTTTATATTTATGGTCATCATGAATTCATCCCAATTTTTATCATGTTTTCTTCCTAATAGTATTGAAGACGATCGTGGACAACAATTCAGACGTCGACTTGGAGAATGTGGTCATTGAAGCTTCCAGATTACCTGAAATCCTTTCCTCTCTCGTTAGCCACTGGGAGGAGGCAGAACTTCAGACCTTAATCGATGCCGTTGACGAAGAAGGTAAAATCGCATGAATTTGATTAACTACGATTTTAAGACCAAGAAACTATTTTCATCTGCAGAACTACATTTAAAAATATCATCCTCTCAAATTCTGACATTGACATCAAAACACTTCTCTGTATATTATTGCAGAAACGGGCAAACTGGACCTTTCCAAAGTCTCCCAGATCATCATGTATTTCCTCAAAAAACAGACGGCACGAGCAAAAGAGTTCACGAAAGTAGTCCTCAAGATTTCGACCCAGATGACGATTTCCCAAGACACGGCCATGATCATTGTATACTTTTACCCTCAGATAATTAAGGCTGTTGACGATGGCCAGTGTATTTTGCAATAAATCTTACTTATTTTCGTTTCTTTTCTAAAACTGTTTACTCAAACCGTTCCGTTCATTATGGCATGACATTAATGGATTTTTCTGTAAGGCAACCTTTCACTCCTCTGGGCATTCCATAGTTCCATATCAATATCAAACTCAAAAACATGCATCTGCTTTCCATATGGCCACCATTAAATTAGGCGTATCATTACGCTAATGTTATATCCCATGGAAGGTCCCATTACCATTAGTTCTGTTGAGTAATTGTGTTCCAAATCTGGGCCAAATTATCGGTCATCCTTTTCAAAGTTACATTTTCCTTTCATGACATAATGGCTCAAAATGTATTTACATTTTAAACCCATTAGCCATAGTCGATTTTGGTAATGGAAAGGGATCCGAAGGAAATGATCCAAACTGAAGTACGTCAAACAGACTCCTCAAAGTCACCTTATCGCTCGTTAAAGAATTCGATTAAAAAACCGCATGCACCATGCAAGTAATCATACATGCTCTTGTTTCATAACCTTTCTCTTTGTTCCTTCTTAAGCCTACTTTTAATCCAATTTCAAAGCCTTTGGTTGGACCCGTTCCAAATTCCAGTAAATAGAATCTAGAAGTTGAAAAAAACTGGCATGATTAACTGTAAAAGGAGATTTGTGAGGCGATACTAATGCAATAAAAGCAAGATAAGAAGTGTTAGTGCACTCAATAATTTGCCCTCGCTTGTTGCGGATAACAATTGGCTTCGTCGTAGTATATTGAGTCTACCGACCAAATTCATTGTATTATTATAGAACAGTGTGGAATTAAAGGGGTTAGGAAAAACCTTGTGTCAACAATACTAAAATATTTATAAATAAGCCCAGCCTGGAGCCAGAGGACCTACATACGTATTATAAGCATTATAAAGCAAACAAGGAGTAAGACAAAGGCACATTTCGTTGCATTTATGCTTTCAGGCTTAATTGACAAATCTGTGCTCAAGAAGTAATTTCACACGTGTTGATTTTTGTAAAACAATCCTCAAAGAAGCGATCGAACGAAAGGGAATACTAGAAGTTAGTAGACAAAGACCAATTACGCGAAGAGTGACAATGACGATGACACTGACATGGAGATCAGTTTAAAGCGTCGAAGAGCCAGCTTAATAGCTTTCCGCATATATGTGCCAACTTCTAACAAGAATTCTGTAAAGGGCAAGGTCGATTAACACGACAGAAAGAGGTTGAGGCTGATTTACATGTTTCGCTTAAGACAAAAAAGGATTAAGGAAGGAGACGTTTTTATAAAACATTTTGTCGTGACACTGAAACAGTCATCAAGGTTACTTTTTTACCCGATCGGTTTTGGTAAGCATGGTTTGATGGTTTGTTAAGATTACATATACCAGGCAGTTAGTACTAAAAGACGGAAGCTTTCAATAACAAATCAATCAACATGAGTGACGGATGCCCGTATAAATAGATTTGAATTCCCAACCCAACCATTTCCGATCCTGATATATGATATGATGGAATCGCATCACGAGAAGCAGAATAAATTGGCAATTTATACGCGAAATTTGACTGGAGTCTTCTTATCGGTATTTTCGGTGCCAAGATAAATCAGATTTTTGTGGGCGGCTTGAATGTTAGTCTTACTGATTAAGCCCTCAAAGTTAAACCAACAAAATCTTATTTATGTTCTATTTTGATACCCAACTTATCACCTTTGTAAGTATGTTGGTATAGATGGTATAATAATAATATTTATTATCTGTGATTTTTTTATGAGAATGCCTCATCATTAGTAAAATGTACTCAAATTGGCTAGGTTTCGTTTTTATGAATGTCTTATGACTTTATTTTTATTTTTAACATTATTATTATGATTAACAGTGTTTTCATTGTCTTCGAGTTGGAACTTAAAAAATCTTTCGCCGGGTTTGCACTTTGATAGGAACCCGTTCTGAAAGTCTTTGGCGTCCATCCATTTACTACCTAGTTTGACTTTTCTTACAAAAATCCACGACGACGGTTCATTCTTACTTTCCCCACTTTCACCACATTTAACGCATAAAATATTCATCTCTTTGCTATAAAAAATCTGACCAGGGGAATATGATTCTGGTAAAGCTTTTACCGAGATCCGTGGAGGATAAGAATAAAAGCTTTCGAAATCTGTATTAGAATCAACGAGAACTGAGTTTGCAGCTCCCGGGTGGTTAAGATTTTGCGAATTTTTTTCTTGTAAAAAATCTATCACACCAAACTCGTCTAAATCTACTCTACGATTCATAAAACTGGTTTTGAGCTTGAAGAACCCACACAGTCCTCGAAATAGGTTATAAATAGTTGTTGACGACATAGAACTCCAGTCGATTTCAGCTATTTCCGGGGTTAGTTTTGGGGCCGGTGATGCTTGGGCTTCATCTTGGGTCACTGGGTTGGAAATGTACCTGTTTAAATCTTGAATAACGGTAGACAGCGCATCTGCCCCGACCTGTGCTAGAATCGAATGTAATTCCGGATGTCGTACGTGGGGATGAATAGGTACTTCTGATTGCAAAAGAACGGGCCCAATATCGAATCTAAAATTATTCGTATTTTAATTAATAGTTTGATTACATGAAAAAGAAAAATTTCACTTGAAAAATAGATCAAATACACACCTGTATGGTGCTATTTTCATTATGCTCACTCCTGTTACAACATCACCGTAAATGATCGAATGTGCTATTGGAGATGCACCTCTCCATTTTGGAAGTAGGCTCCCGTGTACATTTAAGATACCTCTGAAATTAAAATACAAAATTCCATTTAGAAACTGACTTTAAAGTACTTATTTATTTAGGGGTTATTTCATGAGCGACAACGGTAACAATGGATCTCTTACAATGGGGTCCTTTGTATCACCCTCGCGGGTATGAGATAACCGAAAGAAGCCACGACCCCAAAGTCAAAGCAATTAGCTACCCCCTTTGCCTTGATGACATCCTCGTAAAAGTCGTCTCTTTTGAAGTCCTTCCAATGAAAGAGCTCCAATGAATTCTGTTTGGCATATTTCCCAATCACATTATTCTCGTGGGAGACGACAACGGAGACGTTTTCAGGGTGAAGTAGCCTTGCCAAAGCAACTAAGGATGGCAACGAGAAATGGTCACTTCCTAAAAAGATGGCTTTATAGCTTAAACGTTCCTGATCGACAGTGGTGGTGGTGGATTTACGCCCAGTTCCGTATGACCGTCTACCTGCTGGAGAAAGTTTGGCATTAGTTGGGTTTCCAATATATTGGTTTTGAAACGGATGTTGACGTCGTACAAAATCCTTACCATTCAAATTAAATGGTCCGGTTCCGGTATGAAAATGACCTTCTGAAATCACTTTAAAAACCTCATCCAGCTTTTGGATGTTGAGCGTGTTGTATCTGCTTCTTATAAGCAATTTAGTACACATGCTCCCATAAAATCCTTCAAACGTTTAAATACTTTGCAATTTGATATTTAATTGTGAATTCAAAATTCAAACCGATTTCGGTGAACTCAGGATTATCAACGTATGTATGTTAATGAATGTTATGATCTTTTCTTGGCCCATGAAAGTTTCGCGGAGTCAGTTTCAGTTCAGGAGAATGTTTAGAGTTTAGGGAGATGCGGATGACGGGGAAATGCGAGTAAAAACATAATATATGGTTGCCGTTTCATGGAATCCTCTCTCCGAATTAATTCTGGAAACGCGTAATCATATGTCTATATTGGACTTTCACTTTTGGGGAAAGTGAATGCATATTGCATGCCCAAAAATTCCTATTTTGATGGAATTGATTCTGCTCTCAAATTGCGAATTGAACCTTCTTACAAATCGTAAAAAATTGTCATTAACAAGTTAAGAATAGCGTGTGATTATAAGCATTTTAAGAATATTGAAACATCCTTTCTCCACAGAACTTTTAGATGTGATGTTTTATTACGATTACAAGATTAGAACAAATAAATATTTTATATTTTTATGACAGGTTTTTTATGGTGCTTATATTATTTTTTATGTTATAATTAGAATCAAATGTTATACTACCTAACATGGGATGCAATGGGGATTCAATATCACTCCGATTTGTGATACAACTTTTAAGGCTTTGTAAATTACAGAAATGAATATAATTGGTCCACAATAAATTCTCGAAATAGGCCCCTATGTAGATGGTTCAACCCTGTCTCCAAGCATATGACACATTTAAGCAAATTCTCGAGACATGCATGGCAAGGCCCTAAATCTATAGCGACGAGATACTACAAGGTCGGATTACTTGCATAACTTTTCTATTAAATTTTTAGGGACTTCAAAATACATTAAAATAAAACGGATGATTTTTAAATTGAACTGCCTTGCCTTCCAAGGTATAAATAATGCCACATTCTCTTTCTTGCTAAATTAAACTAGGACTAGGATTAACCATGCCGAAGAAAAGTAAAGGAAGTAAAGGTAACGAAGTGACAATAAATTATCTTTGCAAACTTCCTAAATTATACCATGACTGTATTCTAATCTTTGACGAGAGAAAGCAGAATTGTTTGAGTCACAGATTAGCTAAAAATAACTAATAATTTTAGCACTGCCAATGGTATTGTCGATACCTTTATTATGTTGCATTTTATTAGAAAAACGATGAATTGTTTAAAATAATGCTTATTTTTTAGAGCTTTATGTACATTCTAAATATTATTTGATAAACTACGAGACATTTAAATTACTTAAACTCAGCCTGGATCGTTATTTTTCTAAAATTCAGGTAAAGCCGGTAAAAAAGGGAAAGGAGGTGGAGGAGGTAGCAAGAAAAAAAAGAAATCCGCACCACCCCCAGAAACACCCCCATCCGCTTCTCCCTCCCAGGACGCCGTCTCCAAAGCGCCTAGTCTTGCAACCGCAAAAGGGTCAACCGCCGCAAACAGTACAACTGCTGAGGCCCCTGAAGAGCTCAACGAAGATAATAATAAGGGTCGGTCTTCGAAAGGCGGTGGAAAAGGAAAGGCCGGGAAACGAGGGTCCAAGGCTAAGAAAAAATCAGGTGGAGGTGGAAAGAAGTCCAAAAATAGTAGTAAAAGCTCATCCAAGTCATCGAAAGCTAGTAAAGGAAAATCTAGCAAGGAAAAGAAATCGAAAGCAAAAAGCCCAGACCCACCTCCCAAAGCAGAGTCCTCCAAAAAGAAGAGTGTTGTCGAACCTGATCCTAAATCGTCGAAGAAGGGAGCCGGGGCAGAAAATAAAGAAGAGTCGTCAAAAGACAAAGCTGTCGCTGTCGAATCCAGTAAAAGCAAAACCGCTACAGAAATATCCGACAAAAGCAAAACTGGTGACGATGTATCTGCAAAAAGCAAAACTGGTGCCGATGAATCTGCAAAAAGCAAGACCGGAAATGCCGGAATCGATGTCTCAAAAAGCAAAACAGGTGTCAACGAATCCACCAAACGGAAAAGTGCTATCGAGCCTGTATCATCGAAACAGAAAGTTGCGGCGGACGCAGTTGCAGGGGATTCAACCATTAGAAAAAGTATTGTATCCGAAGAATCCGCAAAGAGAAAAAGCGTTGTAGCAGATGACTCCTCCAAGCGAAAAAGCGTTGTAGAAGACGAATCCGCGAAGCGAAAAAGCGTTGTAGAAGACGAATCAGCGAAGAGAAAAAGCGTTGTAGTAGACGAATCCGCAAAGCGAAAAAGCGTTGTAGAAGACGAATCTACAAAGAGAAAAAGCGTTTTAGCAGACGAGTCCGCGAAGAGAAAAAGCGTTGTAGCGGATGAATCCGATAAGAGAAAAAGCGTTGTAGTAGACGAATCTACGAAGAGGAAGAGTTTAGTGAAAAATGAATCAACCAAAGTCGTTGCAACCGACGAATCATCGAAGCGGAAAAGCGTTGCTGGAAGTGAAGCAAAATCATCGGAAAGCAAACATTTGCATAATTCATCGTCTAAACCAAAAAGTTTGACGGATAACGGGCATCATCATGCCAGCCACCATGGGACAGGTAAATTATCACAAGCAGTAATGACACATTGACACGACAAATTATCTAGATTTTTCAATAATTTTATAGATTCCAAACATTCTCACTATTCTAAAACGGACCATTTGTCTCATACTGCCTCATCTTTGGCTAAGGTTTCTCTCACCGTGAAACAGGAAGTAGAAGCAAGTCTTGGGAAATCCATGCATGATACAAAGTCTGTGACACCATCTCAAGCCATCTTAAGTCCTTCCGGTCATGGTCATGGCCCTGCAAGAGTAAGTTTTGCAAAAAGTTCCCAGCAGCAAGGTCCCATTGACTCCGCTAAAGTCAATTCTACGAATCTCCATTCCACCGCTCCAGGAACTCAAACAAATATCAAAGCGTCGTCCAAACTATCTCAGACAAATGCTGTAGATCTGCAAAGATCTTCTGCGGTTCCAGTTTCTCAAAACAATTTAGCCAATCTCCAGAAAACCGCCCCAGCGTCACAGGTCACTTCCAATAAATTATTACCCTCGGCTCCAGCTACTCAAGCCAATTCCACAAATCTCAAGGCAACTGCTCTTGCAAGTCAGACTAATTCTGCAAAGCTACAGCCCTCGGCGCAATTAACTCAGGCAAATTCCGCCAATCTGAAAGCGACTGCCACAGCGACTCAAGCAAATTCTACAAAGCTTCGGACGACGGCCCCAGCGTCTCAAACCAATTCTACCGTTAGCGCTACAAATTCTTCGCAAAACCAAGAACCCCATCATGAAGCGAGTAGTAGTGGAACTGGAGAAAGTGAAACCGACTCTTCGTCAGTACCAACTTACGCAGGTAATACTTACCTCATCCTTATTTTTGAAAAGCGTTTAAAAATCTTGTTAATTAATTTTATCTTTGAATCCGCAGTGGCCCCAGTAGACCCAACTGCAGAAAATAGCTTAAACGACCTCCCCGTTAAAGCCACACAATCAAAAATTGTTGCCGAATCTGACACCCACGTATTGTCAACCACCGAGTAATGAACAAAAGAATAGTAAACACTTTAAACTAATAAGCATTTCACTATTTTTCAATTACATTTAATTGATAAAAATTAAAATCTGTATTGTATCTAAACTCAAGTATATTTTATAGACTATATCTATCGAATTTGCATCTTGACACGACGATGGGGGATTTGCATACATTGTTTCCAACTGCTACAGTGATCCGAATAGATCGAAGTTTCGATCAATCGTGGTAATACATTTAAATCAGTACCTCCAACTTCTATAAAAAATCAGTTGATTTAATGTTTGAGTCTTATTTTTTAGTGGATTAAAAACAGCAAAAATAGGATTCGACAACTCTATATCAACCCGAAAAGCATATTATAAAGCAAGTCGCTCTGCAATAATAAAGGAAATGCAGACTCAATTTTCGTTTATAAATCCAGCAAAAACGTAAGTTTATTTACGAGCTTTTGCATCTTAATTTAAAGTTTTAAATATACTTAAACTGATCGTGCAATGACCCAGAACCATCAGACCCCCATCACCAGTCCAAGATTATATTCTACCGAAGGAGAAAGTAGACAAGGAAGCGATGATTGAGATGTGGATTAAAAGTTCACAGAACTCTACATTCGGATTAGAATTAAAAAGTAACAATAATATAAGTAGGTCTGCTATTAGCAGGGGAAGATAAATACTCTAATAAAGCCTCTGTACATCAATCTGATTCAATCAATTTTGTAAGATATATATTATAAATGTATATATATCTGCATAAAATAAAAAATCCCTGTTCATACTTCATGTCTAAAGAAGTAATAAAAAAGTATATGAGCGTAGAATTCATTGCAAGCCACAATGAAATGAATTTGAAGATGAATTAATCTAGATTACTAATTGATTATATGAATTCAAATTCCAATCTCCATTGATTTGGGCTGGTAGGATAACTTCCAGTTCCCAAAGTATATACTTCTGTATCATCGACAAGACAATCGTGTATGTCGACAATCCGTAATGGCCTATTGCTGATTTCTCTCCGCAAATGGGTCTGGCTGGAGGATCTCATGCGAAGGGAACGTCTCTGACCCTAACCAGTCTATAAGTAGTTATTGATTCGGCTATTAACGACGCTGAGCAGTTATATTAGACGTTGCGAACGGCTCTCTCTGGGTGGAGTCTTAGAGAAGTCTACAATTTTCTTTTTAACTAATTTATATCGCTTATCGGCGACCTAATCTGCCGGCCGATCGAGTCTGTCTGTGGTGGCTTAATTTCATCTATTATATTATTACTAGAGAGTGATGCCGTCATCGCTATTATTTTATAGACTCATCTTCATTTCATTGTCCCACGCCACGCCACCACCAATACCAATTACAATGACTGACCTCACAGTTCACACCTCACTCGCAGTCGCACTATTGCATATTGTGCCAAGAAAAGATGGCGACCCAAAGACCCAATATACTATATACATATACGTCTGTCTTGTCCTTGCTGCTGCCTCATTCATTCGTAGTTCGTACTTTCGTATTATGTATCTCACTCATTGATTAACATCCGCTTAACATAGCCGACAGGCCAAATTCCCAGATGGGAAATGTACTTTTTGCCCCAAAGACTACCATCGAGTTTGACTGCATGATAAAACTGGAGCTTTATAAAGCTCCAGTTTTATCATGCAGTCAAACTCGATGGTAGTCTTTGGGGCAAAAAGTACATTTCCCATCTGGGAATTTGGCCTGTCGGCTATGTTAAGCGGATGTTAATCAATGAGTGAGATACATAATAGTAATTCGTCTAGTTCCTTTCCTTTCACTTGTGCTAGTTGTGCTGCTCACTTAGACATTATTATCCTTTCGGACGATAAGCGTATTAACAAAACGGAATAACTCTTTTTCAGTAATTTAGATTATTAGATTCGACTTTCACTTGAAAATACTTTTGCTGTGCCGGTCTGCTGCTTTGGTGGATTCGTCAAATTTACGTCGTTCGTATTTGTATCGTAAGTGTATGATATTATTTAACCCGACGTTAACTCATTTTATTGTATATATTTTATTCTAGAATTGGTCGAGTCGAAACTTCGAAAGTACGAGTACAAAGACTTTGCTAGAAACTTGAGTCTGAACACTCTGAATCTGAAGGCGAACACAGACAGAACATGGAAAAGGTTTCAGAGGACCAGAAATTCATGACGCCTTCAAAGCGGTCACTAGAACTCGATCAATCGATTGATAGCAGCAAGGAGGAGGGTTCAAAAAATGTTGATCATCCAAAGCGTCTGAAAATGGTGCCTGACTGCTCTCCTATTGATGACACCAACAAGAATCTGGAAGTTGGAGATGGAAATGAAAGGATGCTACCTGAGGAAAATTGCAATAAAGACTTGGATGTCTTGGATAAATCCGGTACGAGTCCGTATGACAGATGTGAAATGATTATTAAAATTTATGCGAAAGTAAACCAACGCATGTTTTTTATTAAATAGGGTCACTCCAAATCAACCCCAATAATGTCGAAACTGGGACTATAGATCTTACCAGTACCGGCGGTTCCAAGGGTATTAACAACAAGAAACTATCTCCTTCAAAGCTTGGTTTAGAAACCGTGAGAAACGTAAACAAAGTAGAGACCGACATTGGGTTTTCGGACGCAAGCCATTCAGCAACAATCGGAGGTATTAATCCTATAAATCCGACTCGGACGTGTCCGTCATCAATAACTTTCTCAGCACCCGATGAAGACATCGCGGAGGAAATAAAACTTGGAAATGAAATACACTCTTTAAAACGGCTTCTGTTGGAAAAAGAACAAGAATGGAATGCCCTGTTAAAGTCCCTGAAATCGAAGGAACTCCTAATAGCCCAAATAATAAGACGACGGGAAATGAAAGCTGTGGTAGATGAGCCTATGGAAGCAAGCGAACTTAAAGACCTACCCGTGGTCCCACCAGCAGAAGTGGCATCTGCACGTTCCGAAAAACAAAATGAACAATATTATAATAAATTTCGCAGGGTGAAAGAAGCATTGGAATTGGAAGATCGTATTCACAATGTTATCGTAAATACTCTTGCTGAGGATTGCAAAGGCAATGGCAATAAAATGCTGAATCTACTGCCCAGCAATAGCAGCAGTCCTGCAAAATTAAATAATACCGGCACGAAGGCCGGTGCGACAATATCGCCAAAAAAATCTGTGCAGACGCTCGTCGAAGAACTGCACAGGTTTCACTCGTAAGCTTTCAATATTATATTACACTTGAATGTCATCGGCGGGTGGCATGTCATGATTAATGTTCTAATATCTTAAATTGAATACTAGGTCACGATTTTTGGATCACGCAGTAAAAACCGGCCAACTCGAGGTAAAGATCGCTCCCCCGAAACAAGACTTAAATGAAAAAATCCCATGTGTGCCGTTGAATTTGTCTCCTAATATTTCATATAAGATGATACTATTAAATTGTATGAAGGAGGCAAATAAGAATAAAAACCAAAGGAAACCAGCGAAGCAGAGAAAACATAAGATCCCAAGTAGTACGACTACGCCCAGTCAAAGCGGACGCATTATAAATCCAAGTGGCAATCTTGTAATGACGATGACCAGTCCACCACTAGACGTTCCCCGAATTGAAAGTCAAATTCCTTCTTCGACGTCGACATTCTTGAATGAACTTCTAAAGGATCCAGTTTCCTCTATTTTGAAAATCAAAACTAACGAGAACAATTCTAACCTTTCATCACAGCAGACGCGTATCTTATGTCAAGAATGTAAAAGAAATCCGGCTCAGTTTGTTTGTTCTCGCTGTTCCAAGCAATGGTATTGCTCTAAAGAATGTCAGGTATTTTAAAACGTATATATTCATTGTCGTTTGCACTACCAACTATTCGACATGCTATATTCGTAATTTTGTAAGCGTAAGCGAAACATATATGAAATATGATTTAAATTTTAAATTTATAATAGGTTGCTGCGTGGGATGCTCATGGAGAAGTTTGCAGTGGTGACGAAGAGGATTAAAATAGTAGGCCTTCAACGACAAGTCATTGCATTTGACATGAGTATATAGAAATATTCTATCCATGCCCACCACCAAGACCATTATCGATATAAGGGTCAGAGGTCAAATATTTATTGATTTTTGCCTGCAGGGGCCAGGGTTGTGTATCGGTTGTATTTGACCGCCTGGCGCCTGCAGGTCAGGAGTTTGACCTCTGTCCCGAATCTCTGGTCTTGAGAGTGGGCATGGATGATGATGTATTATTATTATATGACAAAATTACCCTTAAGTTAATGATGATGATGATGATGAATGATGAATGCTGAATAAAATTACACTGTACTACATGCTACTACTAACCAAACCCTGTACTGAATTCGGAATAATGAAAAATCTGACTTAAGTTTCGTACTCAATGTGACTTATGACTCGATGTCAAGTCTCAAAATAAAAAATCATAATATTAGACTATAATTGAATCTTGCATTGCCCTCACCTATAAAAAATGCACGAACCGTTTTTTAAAATTTCCTATAGTAAAAAACGTACAAAAAATGCACAATGGCTTCATAACGTTTTTTACAACACGGTGATGCAATACATATTTTTATCTGAAATTTTGAGAGGAATCTGAAAATACTATTAAAAATGTCATGAGATGAAAACTGAAGCCAAAATAAAAATATGCTGATGAAAAAAACTTTTTAAGCGCTATACTTTTTGCAATGAATTTAGAAAAATCAATTTAATAATTAACTATTTTTCAAAAAATGAACAGATTATATCGAATTACAAAGAGGATTCATCTTCAAAGATTTGACTTTTGGCAAAAATACCCA
Source organism: Desoria tigrina (assembly GCA_906901685.1). NCBI lineage: Eukaryota > Metazoa > Arthropoda > Collembola > Entomobryomorpha > Isotomidae > Desoria > Desoria tigrina. The sequence continues at coordinate 580,498 of CAJQTU010000010.1, read as the reverse complement.
CTTGAATTTCTGATCGACCAAAAACTTCCATATCGAGTCCTTCTGGAATGTTTTTAGTGGCTGACAATTCGGACAGGTTGTTTCCATTTTCGACATCTTTTGAAGAGGTCGAGTAAAAGTCTACATCAGAAGCTTGACGGCTTAAAAAATAGACACGGTGACGTCTCATACAAGCCAAAATAGTGTCTTGAAGATGTACACATTTCCCATTAAGCCAAATAATTTTGAGACGCAAGAAATGAAGGATGGGATCTCGTTTTTGAATAACAAAAGTTATTCCGAACAAGCCGATCATGAGGAAGACGATTATAAAGCCTGTGAAAAAAGTTGACCTATTATACAAATACAAATAGTGGCCAGAATTTAAAAACGTTTATTAAAAAAAATGTACAAACCGATGTCAGCTATTCCTAGATATGGTTTTATGGTGGTATTTTGTACCATTGGCCGTACAGTTGTGCTGGGTATTGGGCACAACGCCGACTCTCCGCTATCTATTTCCATGGATATGACGGCCCCGTCTAAATTTGCTCGAGAATTGGTGCAGATTCGAGCACCGGATTCGAAAACTACATAAATGCAGGATTCAAAACTCATGCAAGATTCGCAAGATACCTGAGCGAAACAAGAGAACATGTTCGAGCAGAATTGAAATCTAAAGTAAATGCTTGATTTTATATTTCCCACGTCGTCTCGACATTTTATGCTCTATGGTAAGACTCAAGTGACTTATTGTGCGTACGCATTTTTTAATTACAATTTAATGTCAATTTTTTGCTTGTAATTATACATCGCTTGAATCATCAAAATTATGACTAACGAAAAATGTTTTGGAACCCTAAATTTAATGTCTCATGAACGTAAGCAAATAATTAAACAACTACAATTTTTTGTTTTTATTAATGCCGTCGACAAGCGGCCTTTATTCAAGTTTTTATAAAAAAAATGTTACATTAAATCACTTTGATCATAACCAACCGGTCGCTCTATCCGGTTTTCAATCGCTTTTCCATGTTGAGTTGCCACTTTCCTTCGCCAGTCGTTCTGCTCTGTGAGTTTAGCTTCTAGTTGTTCATTTTTTGCTTCAATTAGATTAAATCTCTCTTCCAACTCTAAAACCATGTTCAAGGACTTTGCTTCGCCACGCTCAACATCCTTAGACGACCGACTATCTCGTGTACGTTTAATATTGGTTAGGTTGATAGGAACATGCCGATTGAATGTTATGCAAAGTGATGATTCCAATCTTGTCATCACGTAAACAGTTATTACAAGTCCAAAAAATATCAGCTGAAGGCATGCGAGTAAAATAAAAATTGTCTTCATCCAAAATTCTTCACCGTGATTGTTTTGCATTGATCCACAATAAGACTCGTCCCGACTATAAACTTTTGATATAGATTGATTGATCAATTCTGTACAATCATCCGGGGTGCAAAATATTCCAACTACTAATTCAAACTGTGATAAATTCTCAATGCTTGAAAGGCAAACATAATTTGGGTAATCGTGTCCATTGACTAAGGTTTTATAAAACGTAAACGTTGTGTTTGAAACACATGTTTTGCATGAATCCTCAGCTTCCAAAGGCTTGACTCGAGTAGATACTACGAGCCCAAATGATAAAAAAATCATACAGAGAGTCCACATCATGCTGACTTGCCGCGATAAGTGAATGCATTTGGCAGGTTCACCCCTTATTTATACAACATTTGCAGGTGTAATCTTGCATCTACGGTCAGTTTTCACTACTAAATGCTTGTAGAATTTCTCAACCATCTGGTCATTTTTTTTTCGATTCGTAGAAAACGATTTTTGTATTTTTTCAAATGAAGAACCCTGTCCTCTTTTCAACAAAAAATATATACAATACAGCGAACATACACTAGAATTCGATGCTTGAACTTGTGTCTGATTATATTGTGATATTTTGAATGGAAAGTCCATTCCGTAATCCTCCGGTCTTTTACCCACACTGTCGAAAAACTGGACAATTATTTTCTTTGTGTTCAATGACAAGTAATAACGGACCCAATGTTCCCCGGCTTGATTTTTGTTTTCTGTATTCTGACAAATCACAATAGGAAAATTGTCAAACTTAATAACACGAGTCTCGTCTTTTGCAATGACGTAAGCTTTTCGTACTTGCGTAGTTTGAAGAATTTTCTTCAAGTTGCAAAACAATGTATAGGAATCCATTATACAATGTTGGTGTCAGAGAAAATGTTTCTGTCTCCGTCGATTTGGGTTAAAGACTCGAAACTGCCAAGAACTATGCAGTTCAAGGACTCTGTCGTTGCTGTGTCAAACGTTATATCCAATTTTAACTGAGCATTTCTTTGAACGTGAAAGCAGTTGGGTTTGTGAGAAGCCGCTAAGTCGACAGCCACCAAAAAGTTTCCTTTTAAATATTCCAATCGGGAAAGGCTGTTACTTATTTCCTTCACGGGGCAAATGGAAAAGAGCGACTGGTATCCCAACAGAAATTGTTTGTCTGTAAAATTGACCTGTCTAAATATCGAGGTTGAGTCACCATCTAACGATACGGAAACGGACGACACTCCGCAACGGTTAAAAGTCCAGGGAGACTTTGTCAAATCCCCATTGAAACTTTTTGCTGGTACGAATCCAATTACAACAAAACTTGGAACTTGTGGTGTAAGCAGGACTTCGCTGATGACAGACAAACTTCCAGTACTGATTTGGAAAGTTTTGCAGTCGGTATACCGTAGCGGGTAATTAAACCGTTTATGAGAACTGAGTATTTTATGATGAAGAGTCATAATTTTCGGGTTAACCAAATGTCGTTTGACATAATATATAACATTTTCAAACACTATTTTATACGGAAACGGTTTGTCGGTATCTGGATCAGAGTTACTGACCAAGCAAAATGCAGGAGTTGATTTTTTTAGGCTAACCTTTATTTCTATTTGCGTAGGTAGAAATTTAGGTTGGCTAGATATCGGGTCGAGAATTTTTCCAATAAGTTCCACGCTTTTGCTGCTGGCGGTAAATGATTTCCTAGTAATGTATCCATTATTTTTACTAGTAAAAGATTCATCAGTATCGGGATAGTATAACTCATTTGACAAGTAAGTTTTTTTTGCTAAATCGCCTTCTCCCAGCAAATTGGTCAGATAATATTTGTACGCATACAAATTGGAAGATACTCTTGAGCTCACAGGCGTATTGTTAAGTAAAATTTCGGCAGATTCAAATAGCGATGCAAACCAATTTGCTGTTGGGGCCACTTCATCATCTGCTGCTAAGTTTGTAAAGTCTGATTTTACAATTTTTAGTTTCACATACAAAAAACTAGACTGCATATCCGTATAGTGTTTGCTACTTGATGGAACCGTAATTTGAATTGGATTATATTCATCCTTGTAACCACTTTGAGGTACGTACTGTTGATAGTCACTTGAAATAATTCCAGCATCAGTTGGAGGCATAGACCCGAGGTCAAGATTGCTATTATACATTTGAGAAGATCCAGCATATTTGTGGCCTTCCATTTTGCTAGTTTTTAGTATTTTTGGTTTTTCTCTTTTGTTTTGCTTTTTTATTAGTACTTTTTGTTGACCGCTTTTTTTTAGTTGTTATTGTGGTCTTCCTTCGTTTAACTGCTTTTAATCCTTTACCTTTAATGTTTTTCGGTTTTGCTTTACGTTTTGTCCCCTTGCCTATTGAAGATTGGCTCAGAGGTAATAGATACTCGGATTGACTTTGAAGTAACGATGGTGGTCCTCTCCCAGTTTGGTACTTTTTTGTTTGCTTCTTAGCATCAGCTTTTTTTAGAGTTCCTTTCTTTTTCACTAACTTCTTCTTACTGACACAACTTTTACAGATGCTTGTTATTTTTCTAGGAGTAGATTGCTTCCTTGGCTTTTTTTGCTTTGGTGCGTCATTTTTTATTTCGTCCAAAGGAAGTAAATATTCGGACGGTCCAAAAATACCATTTCCTTGTTGTTGTTCCTTGACCTCTGCTGGCACACGGTCTAAAAAGCAGTCCCCAGAGTCTAGACAAATTACTGGACGAATTGAAGTCATTATGTACGGGTAAAGTGCAATACACAAATTGTGTTAAATTCTGAAGGCGTGATTTGTAAATGGTTTTCGTCTGTGATCTGGATAGATATATTCTTGAGCTCTACACCAGTCAGCGGCAAATATTGAATTGGATTAAAAACTAAATGTTCTTTTGGTTTTATTTGATTTTTCAAGAAACGTCTTAATGCGTTCTGATGACTCCCCCCAATCATTTGGGGTTTAACAATGTTCGATTTAACAAGAATATGTCTACCAGGCCGGACATAATCCACAATCACAAACTTGTGTGCGGGTTGACTAATATCAATATGAGGTGAAAAATGGACGCTTGTCAGATTGTCTTGAAATATGTGGTTGTCCGCAAGCCCTAATGCTCTATTTACTGTAACCGGCAATTGAATTCTGACATTATTCTCCAAATACGCTTGCACTGTCCGATAGTTTGATCCTTCCTTTTGCTTTAAAATAACGAATCGAGCACTGATGTTACTTTGTAGAAAGACTGTGGCTATATTTTCTATCATTTCTTCTATGTCGAATTCTTCTGGTTCCTCTAGACCGAGATTTCTTCTTTGCCACCTAAAAAACGTAAAAGTCAGACTACTTCCCATTTCCAACTTGTCGAAGCTTGTAGAAGATTGTGCATTCTCGGATGTGTGAATCCCATCGCTAAAACGGGATGTCCTAAAACCAAGTACTTCAGCCCATTGTGGAGGGATACTCAAAGTGAATTCTTTTGATTGGTCTTGAAAGTTTATGATAGTATAGGCTAAACCGTTCTTGTAGATTTTATTTATTGTAAGTTTCACACTACTCTGTTGTTTTTCCAGAAAAATATCCAACTCGGCGAGAAAATTTACCAGATTTGAAGTTTTCTTTGCAAATTTTAAATACGAATTTGATGGGCGAATGGTCGTAATTGTATTATCCGTTCCATCTCCTTTGAAAAACGTTCTCGTGTCTTTTACAATTGTGTCAGCAATGGGGGGACCTTCTTGTTTATCTTCTGGGAGAGTTAAAAAAATTTCAGAGAGACCAACTTTGTAGTCTGATGATGTTATATGAATGGGTTGATATAAAATGTTTGTGAAATAAGTAGGATTATTCTCCGAGAAATATTCTTTGCATTTCTCAGAATCTATAGTGACGTAAAAGTTATCATCTTCCTCCATAGATTGGTTATTTTCAAATACGTGCTCCATCACTTGTCGTCGTTATCTTCCGAATAAACTCTAGTCAGTTCTTGCTCGTAATAGCTTGACTGTAATACGCTTCCAGACAAATCTTCAAGTATGTAAGCCACCACTGGACGGCTGCGAATGACTGAATGGATTTTAAATATCTCGTTACTATAATTTGGCCGAAATGACTTTTCAAACGTAACGATTTTTTTGACAGATATTCTGACAAGCATCCCAGGCAAAAATTTGTTAATGGGAGGATCCATATCTATAATTTTGTGATATATTTTTTGAAACACCTCTCCTTCATTACTTAGATTAACATCTTTCGGTGCAAATCCTCCAATGGCCGGAGATTTTGAAGAATTGATGCTCCTTGTAATTTGCTTTAGTACATTTGTCCAGTTTTTTGTTTTTTTATGTGTCATATGTTTAAACAATTTCGATTTTATTGTTTTAACCATGAGTTCCGATTGAAAAGCTTTCATACGACTGAACGTATGATATAGGGCAATCCCTTCTTTTTTAAGTAATACGTCCAATTTCTTGGAACGAAAACTAGATTCGCGATCCCCCCAAATTTTTCGACTTCTACGTTTTGTTTTACGAAAGAGTGCAAGAAAGGCAGAATGAACACTCTCTGTGTCTTTTTTTTTCAGCGGAAATGTCCAGAGAAAACGTGAAAAGCAATCATTTATTGCCAATATGTATCCGTAATGCGAATTTGAATATTTTAGACTCAGCAAATCAATTATGTCCATGGTCCAAATCTCATCAATCATGGTGGCCATTAATTTTCGTCTTGGAAACGTTTTTCTAACGTTTTGATGAATGGAATAGGTTCTTAGATCCGAAAGTACTTTATCTACTTCTTTTTTATTTTTAAATTTCGAATTTCTCAAGAAGGCTGAGAGACTGGAGTAGCCAGAACTGCTTCCCGGGGTAAAATATAATTTTTTTATGGCTTCTTTTTGTATGTTTTCCATTTCCAAATATCCTCAAAGTTTTTCCAGTGGTCTGGTTTTTGGTAGCAAGTAGTAGTTGCACTTTTGTCACAAGCGTCAAAACAGCAAATGAGGGCTTCAGTAAGAATTCGTTCTAGCATGAATGCGACTAAATTGCGAACGGATTTTTGTCGACGGATAAAAAATACCCTGACCTGTTTTATTGTTATTGGTTCGTTTGTTTCAAAATATCTTGAAATATTATTAAATTTTGACTTTGACTCTCCCTGATTTTGAATTGTTGAAATATATGTATAATTGAGAGCCAATTCAATAATGCATGACAGCATCTCTTTATCAAACCCAATAATTAAATTTTTGCATTTGTTGTAGTTTTTGGCGTTTGTTAATTCGAACAATGAATTGATTTTTTTTGCTATGTTGTCAATACCCATTACAACTTAACTCTAGAAGTTCAGGAATTTTTCGCAATGAGTGATGTCCAAATGGGAGGCTATGAATTTGATCCTTCAGGATGTATCGACCAACATTTAAATGATGAAACCCAACCTGTCTTGACTCGACAAAAGTCAACGAATGATTAAGGGATCTCACTCCGACGGAGTCAATATATGTTGGTTCTTGATTCAAGACAGAATTTTTAAAGTATTCGTGACCCAAACTTCGAATTACGTTTGTTGGAATTCCACCAAGGCATCCAACCCTAATAGTAAAGTACGACAAAGTCTGAGGAGAAACGGGGTTTCGCCATCTGCGGAGCACATGTTGAAGTAACGATTTGAGCAAATATTCTTGCCGATCTGTTCACAGCATCATCAAAATCTCCCATTCAAAAAGGTAATTTTAAAAGGTGCAAAGGTTAATTTTCGACAAGGATAAGGTTGTTTTGAGTCGCCTAATTGGTAAGTCAATAATTAAAACATAAATTTGAATTTGATATGCGTTTGTTGATGGATTATTATTGCTATTATTACTATCTCTTTGTCATATTCATGGTGGGAAAAGTCGGGGGTGCATCCATATCCAATTTTTGGTTTTTAGATTTTCTCAAGTTCGGTTTCAAAATGTTTTTTAAATATCTATATTTATCATTCACGTACCTTTTGTGACATCGAAATTTCCTTTTATTTTAAAACCAAACCAAAACCAAACAATATGGATGCCCCTTGCAATAAACAAGCTGGTACACGCCGGTTGTTTACGTTTATGAGGGGAGCTTTGGTACATCATTTCATCTTTAATAGATAAAAATCTATGTACATCACTTATGCTATATATGGGTTATAGCTGAGGCTAAGTTCGATCCTGGGTCAAATCGGTCACACCCCCTGTGCCTCATAAATTAAACACCCCATAAAAACCATCAAATTAATAGAAAACTCGGACATATTTTGAAACTGCCGCTTAGGAATTTAACATTGCACTCTATGTCTATCAACTACACATGACACCTGATAACTTGAGATATGGGTTTTAAACGATTCCCATATGAAATAGAACAATTAGAACTGTAGTATTAAATAAACGACAGTTCTAACATCTTTTATACCATACTGAATTATAACGAAGTAAATTTTTTGTCATTTGTGGTCCAAAATTATAAATAGCAATTGAAGTTGGTTATTACAAATTGCAAAAATTAATCGCTTTTCCTTCTCATTCCTTTTAAGATAATGAGTAACACAAGGAAATCCTGTGTTATACCATCATGCAAGCACAAAGATCGTAAAGATGTGGAAAAATTATCGTACCACGGGTAAACTAAAACCTTAAATTAATTTTACTTACTAAGAAAAATAGATATTGACTAAATTCAAAACTTCAATTTCCTCAGATTCCCAAGCCTGAAATTAAATCCGCTTTTAAGACGTCAGTGGGTGGAAATTATTCGTGAATTGAATAAGGAACCCGAATGGGAGCCTGGATCCTATGATAAAGTGTGTTCGTTACATTTTCCGGGAAAGAATGACAAAGGAGTACGCCTTGATGCGAATGCTGTGCCAGCGCTTAGGTTGACGCCCGTTTTGGATGCAGATTTAGTTACAGAAAAAGGTACTCTAATAAATTGTAGTGCATGTTAAGTGCTATTCAATATTAAATGAAATAACCCGTACAGTCCCACTAATGTACCCTATTTTAACAGCCGGAAGTTTGAATGACAAGACCGAAGTGGAAGACGTTGGACGGACTCTAGAACCTACCAACACTGTTAAAATTGTTTGTCCTACTTGCTCTGACGTTATAGATATTCATATAAGCCCAGACGGTCGTGTTGAATTAGATGCAAAACGTCAACAGCCATCTCACGACAGAATAAAATCAAGGAAGCGGCTTTTTGATGAAATGTTGGACGACTCTGAAGAAATAGATAGCGAGACTAACTATAATCCAAATTCATCTTTAGTTTCAACCGTCAGTAGTATCGAGGTAACTCCAAAATCACGCAAAAAAGTAAGAGCGGAACACAGTTACAATGCTTCCCCGGGTGCTGCTGCTGATGAATTGAAAAAGGTGAAGAAGGAGTTGACAGAACTTAAGAAACAGCACTACAATCTACATAAGAAACTTGAAAGACGTGATAAAGCTCAGACTACTATTAAAGATAAGTTACTTCAACAGAAGCTTCTCAATTCCCATCAAATCAATAACCTCAGTGACCGTTTTCCAAAACTCCTACGTAGCATTGTTGACACGGAGCATACAGCACTAACAATTAGAGGCAAAACTGGAATTGTGTATGACGAAGAGATGAAGAAGTTTTCTGCCAGTTTACATTTCTACTCTCCGAAGGCATATAATTTCTTACGCGAGTACTTAACTCTGCCCCATCCACATACAATATCATCATGGATGAAATCGTCTGACTGTGGTCCAGGTTTCAACACCGAGGTTATGGCTAGAATGGCTGAGGTGAGACGCTTAGATGATACAAATATCATTACGGATATAGTTGTCATGATAGACGAAATGGCTATAAGGAAAGAGTTAGTTTGGAACCCATCAAAGCATTGGTACGAAGGCCATATAGATTACGGGACTGAGGATTTAGAAACCGACAATGAGCTTCCCTTGGCTAGCGATGTTTTAGTCTGCATGATAGCTGGTTTATCTGGTGGATGGAAATTGCCGATAGGTTACATTTTCACGGATAAGACAGATAGCGATGTCCAGAAAGCTTTTGTTGATAAGGCATTCGTTTTGTTGGAAGAGGCTGGTTTTAATGTGCATGCATTAATTTCTGATGGGAACACTGCAAACGTGGCTTTGTTTGATGCTTACGGGGTAATTGAAAATCCCTCACAGAATGGAGATATTATTTTGTACTCTGATATAAAGACCGTATTTCCCAATCCGGCTAACCCAGAGAAGCATGTTCACGCTATTTATGATGTGTGTCATATGCTTAAACTTTGGCGCAATCTTCTTGCACAGTGTGGGGAGATCACAATGGAAGACGGTAGAACTGTTAATTGGCAGTATATTGTGAGACTTTTTAAACTTCAGGACAAAGAAAAAATTAGGGCGGCCAATAGATTAGGTAGAACTCATATTGAGTTTCAAAACCATAAAATGAAAGTTCGCTTAGCGGCTCAAAGCATTAGCAAATCTATTGCTGATGCCATAGTTTTCTGTACAGAGAAACTTAATTTGCCAGAGTTCCAAGGATCAGAGGGGACTTCTTATTTCGTTCATCTTTTGAATAAGGTTTTCGACATTTTAAATTCAATGAATCCCGCTCAGAAGTGTCACAAAGCACCATTTAATCGTAAAAATATCAATTACCAGAGGGCAATATTAGAGACATTCTGTAGTATTGCATTGAGCATGAGTTACGTCGAAGTTCGTAAATATAAAGCCACTAAAACCAAAGAAGAACGAGTTGTTAGGACGGTCAAGAATTTAGCCCAAAGTGCAAGAAAGCGTGCTGCAATTGGATTGGTCGTATCTATTAAATCAATTTTAGCTGTAACCATGCATATCTTGTATCGAGCAATAAATCCAATGCGTTATGTTATGACTTATAGATTTTCACAAGATCACTTAGAGCTTTTCTTCAATAAGATTAGAAGTAGGCTTGGCTGCAATAATAACCCCAATACTCTGGAATTAAAGTATGCTATGAAAGCGGTTTGGCACCAGCATCTTATGACTTCTAAAAATAATGGTAATTGTGTAGCACAAATGTCAGAAAAATCAATTCCTATGGGCCTTCTGCCACTCAAACGAACTCCAACTCCCAAAGTTGAGCCCCTTGAGTTGAAAGATATCGGTGATTTAGAATCCATAGACCTTTCATGGTTTGAAGACCCCAACTACTCCCCATTCTATAGAAATTGTTTGGCATATATATCTGGAAATGTAGTTAGAATCGTCGGGACAAGGTTGACTTGTGAATTGTGTGCTGAAGGCTTACTTAACACTGAAGTTGATGAGTTAAGAGCTGAGTTTAGGCAATTGATCATGGTAAAAGATCGTGGGGGTTTATTTACTCCTTGTCAATCGGTTTTCATTATCGTAGAGATGGCAGATACAGTGTTTAGGATGCTTGTGAGGGAGTCTGGTGGGTCCATGAAGATAGCGGACTTAGACCGTAAAATATTTAAGTTAGTGCTGCTAAAATGTATTGAAAGGCCCATTTTCCCACATATGCAAGCTCATTTTGTAGACTTTGATCCTCTTGCATCGGAAAGTCATTTGTATACTCTTATAAAAGACATTGTGCTTCATTTTCTTAAAATTCGACTTTTTGACTATGGCAAAAGGTTTCAAAAAGAAAAACAAATCTCCACACGGCATACTCTTAACAAAATCACTTTATTTAGGGGCCAATAGTTTAAGAATTCTGGTCTTAAGGTAGATGAAACTGAACGAAATGTTCTTAGTTTTTTGAGTTAAGAATAGTTGAATGAACTTGTATGACAATATTTTTTGTTATGACTCGATTATAAACTGTCGGTTTTTTGTTGGGTTTCCTTTAACCCGTAATATGTTCTTAATAAACTAAGTAGACTAATTTTATCTAATAATTTATGAAACTAATTTTATTTAAGAATATTTTTGTTGCTTTTTGATAATTAATATAAACTTCATTAAACCGAGCCAGTTCAGAAAGTAACTTACTACATTATTTTAAAAGCACAGTAAAAAAATATGGTCCTATTCATAATAAGAAAATGTAAAAAGGTAATTATCAATTTGACGAATATTAGGATATTTAACTAATTACAATTATCTTAGTTTTACTTAAATACATATTACGTTAATTTGATTTTGTATTTTATTTTAATAAAAATAATATTATTATACTTATAATATATGACATGTTCTAAAACATGCGTTTGTATAAGTATTTATTATTAATTTGAGAGTAAAAGGTATGTGGCCACCGGTAAGCTTCGTTGTTTTAAAAATTAATAAATCGTTGCAATCGAGTGAAACCACACGAAAAATAACGTATAATAACATTTATTAGCGTTGTTCATCATATACACATATCTCACATTTCCCCTATCATAAAGTATAGTCCTATACATTGTTGAATAACACTTGATTGTACTTTTCGAACGATGTAGTACACATGTACGGTTAGCGTTGTTCATCATATACACATATCTCACATTTCCCCTATCATAAAGTATAGTCCTATACATTGTTGAATAACACTTGATTGTACTTTTCTAACGATTTAGTACACATGTACGGTTGAAGTTTAAAAACTTGACCTATATTGATGGCTGCTGGAACTTTGACCTTAACTGTTCTCAACAGACAGACGGACAGACAAGATAAAAACATATTTTCACCTTTTAATAAACCATTCAAATGCATATAGCAAAGTATCGGAGAGCAATCATCGAATTAGCAAATCATATTATATAATATACATATTTATATAACTATATTATATAATATACATATTTATATAAATATATTATATAATATACATATTTATATAAATATATTATATAATATACATGTGTCCCATGTGTTTACTGTCGTTCCCTAACCCTCAACACACAAAATATCAAAAATCTCAAATTGCCCCAGTCATAGAGTAAAATTACATGCGTCATTCGAAAGCCCTTGATCATAGCTTTCGAATGACGTATCACACATATATGTTTGTTTTTTGACCTCTTTGACCCCTCCCCACCCGTCAGAGGATGACCCCACCCCTAAATCATATACACCATTAAATAGCCCTTGACCGTAGCATTTCATCGATGTATCACACATGGGGAGTTACTATTTGAAAAAATGTTGACCTTTGACCTTTACACCCTTGACCTTCGACCTGCAAGGCCCCCAAACGAACTTGACCTCCGCTTGGATGTCCTATATAGATATCCGAAAGAAAAATTTGAAAAAGTTAAACCGTTCTCGAGTTATTGCGATGACAGACGGACAGACGTACAGACGGACAGACAGACGGACAGACACCATCAACGAAAACATAAAGTATCTCCGATACTTAATAAAGCCCTATGCTATGGGATTTTATTTACTGATTTACTGGCGTATGTATATTGCATTTCCCCTCATAGTAATCAATGCTGTAATCAGAGTGACCAGATCTCTCCCTCATAACTTTTGGTGAAAAATGGTGAAAAAAAAAACTCATACTCCCTTCCAACATGGCAGACCTGTGTCATCTATTGTTATTATACTATCCATATCCATATTGGTCTTGAAAGTTTATGATAGTATAGGCTAAACCGTTCTTGTAGATTTTATTTATTGTAAGTTTCACACTACTCTGTTGTTTTTCCAGAAAAATATCCAACTCGGCGAGAAAATTTACCAGATTTGAAGTTTTCTTTGCAAATTTTAAATACGAATTTGATGGGCGAATGGTCGTAATTGTATTATCCGTTCCATCTCCTTTGAAAAACGTTCTCGTGTCTTTTACAATTGTGTCAGCAATGGGGGGACCTTCTTGTTTATCTTCTGGGAGAGTTAAAAAAATTTCAGAGAGACCAACTTTGTAGTCTGATGATGTTATATGAATGGGTTGATATAAAATGTTTGTGAAATAAGTAGGATTATTCTCCGAGAAATATTCTTTGCATTTCTCAGAATCTATAGTGACGTAAAAGTTATCATCTTCCTCCATAGATTGGTTATTTTCAAATACGTGCTCCATCACTTGTCGTCGTTATCTTCCGAATAAACTCTAGTCAGTTCTTGCTCGTAATAGCTTGACTGTAATACGCTTCCAGACAAATCTTCAAGTATGTAAGCCACCACTGGACGGCTGCGAATGACTGAATGGATTTTAAATATCTCGTTACTATAATTTGGCCGAAATGACTTTTCAAACGTAACGATTTTTTTGACAGATATTCTGACAAGCATCCCAGGCAAAAATTTGTTAATGGGAGGATCCATATCTATAATTTTGTGATATATTTTTTGAAACACCTCTCCTTCATTACTTAGATTAACATCTTTCGGTGCAAATCCTCCAATGGCCGGAGATTTTGAAGAATTGATGCTCCTTGTAATTTGCTTTAGTACATTTGTCCAGTTTTTTGTTTTTTTATGTGTCATATGTTTAAACAATTTCGATTTTATTGTTTTAACCATGAGTTCCGATTGAAAAGCTTTCATACGACTGAACGTATGATATAGGGCAATCCCTTCTTTTTTAAGTAATACGTCCAATTTCTTGGAACGAAAACTAGATTCGCGATCCCCCCAAATTTTTCGACTTCTACGTTTTGTTTTACGAAAGAGTGCAAGAAAGGCAGAATGAACACTCTCTGTGTCTTTTTTTTTCAGCGGAAATGTCCAGAGAAAACGTGAAAAGCAATCATTTATTGCCAATATGTATCCGTAATGCGAATTTGAATATTTTAGACTCAGCAAATCAATTATGTCCATGGTCCAAATCTCATCAATCATGGTGGCCATTAATTTTCGTCTTGGAAACGTTTTTCTAACGTTTTGATGAATGGAATAGGTTCTTAGATCCGAAAGTACTTTATCTACTTCTTTTTTATTTTTAAATTTCGAATTTCTCAAGAAGGCTGAGAGACTGGAGTAGCCAGAACTGCTTCCCGGGGTAAAATATAATTTTTTTATGGCTACTTTTTGTATGTTTTCCATTTCCAAATATCCTCAAAGTTTTTCCAGTGGTCTGGTTTTTGGTAGCAAGTAGTAGTTGCACTTTTGTCACAAGCGTCAAAACAGCAAATGAGGGCTTCAGTAAGAATTCGTTCTAGCATGAATGCGACTAAATTGCGAACGGATTTTTGTCGACGGATAAAAAATACCCTGACCTGTTTTATTGTTATTGGTTCGTTTGTTTCAAAATATCTTGAAATATTATTAAATTTTGACTTTGACTCTCCCTGATTTTGAATTGTTGAAATATATGTATAATTGAGAGCCAATTCAATAATGCATGACAGCATCTCTTTATCAAACCCAATAATTAAATTTTTGCATTTGTTGTAGTTTTTGGCGTTTGTTAATTCGAACAATGAATTGATTTTTTTTGCTATGTTGTCAATACCCATTACAACTTAACTCTAGAAGTTCAGGAATTTTTCGCAATGAGTGATGTCCAAATGGGAGGCTATGAATTTGATCCTTCAGGATGTATCGACCAACATTTAAATGATGAAACCCAACCTGTCTTGACTCGACAAAAGTCAACGAATGATTAAGGGATCTCACTCCGACGGAGTCAATATATGTTGGTTCTTGATTCAAGACAGAATTTTTAAAGTATTCGTGACCCAAACTTCGAATTACGTTTGTTGGAATTCCACTCATCTTTTTGTAGAACGAGCAAGAGCAAATAGAGTCGGTCCACTGCGGACATTGATGACATGCGATTAACATACTACTTGCTTTAGGTCTTGGAGCTGCAATTTCAATTATATCCATGGCTACAATCTTCCAGCAGCCTGGTTCGTTCTGTCGGGATCGATTGTACAAACAGTGCATGGGATTTAGAGTAGAAAAATCCATTTTAGGAAGCTGTTTTAATTTTTTAAAGTAATCGTCTGTAGGATCACTGACTAGCGCTAAGATCGAGTCGGTGTCAGTTGCACAGTGTTTCGAACCAGGAAAAAGAATTTTAATATTCATCCATTGTTTATATAGCTCTATTTTGGCTCTGTGTAGTATAACTGTACTTATTAACAATGGTCGGTTATAAAATATACTTGACTTCTTCATGTGAAACAAAACAACTTCTCTGTCAGCATTAATTATGGTATAATTTGAAAAGTTGTGACGTGACAAGTAATTAAGTGCGTCTGTTCTTGTGAAGCATATAATGGTATCAGTATACTTTTCAGTATTACTAAGAAATACTCCAAAAATACAACAAAGCATCTGTTTTAAAAATAATTGACCGATTTCATCACATTCGATTTGAGCCTGTTTTCTTAGGTTTAATACTCGTTCAAAAAATGGTTTAAGGAACGGAGTCTGGCGAAATCGGATGCCTTTTATACGTTTTGTGATTACAACTCCCATTGATTCGTAATATTTCAAGGACGTTCCACATGCTGTATATTTTTCCTTATCATAGAGGTCCATTACAATTTTTTCTGATGTCATGGGTGATGAGATTTGGTCCATAATAGTGTCCCATCTTTCTTGCTGCGTCTCTGACAATTCCGATTTCAGTATTTTTCTCTTGTAAACACAGAGTGGTAAATCCTTGTCTCTTTCGTGGAGGGATTTCGGGTATGATATCGACACACAAACTAAGTATCCGTATTCGTCATCGTCAGTCAATTTTTGAAAGTCAATCGCGTCGAGTTGCTCTTGAGACATCCATGTATACTCTGAATGAGGTACTTTGCCCATCAGTAAATTAGGATACATGCTGTTTTGATCAATGGCTAAACAATGACTTCTTTCTTCTGGTTTCCCATTGAACGTACCTTTCAGCCTTTCACAGTTGGATCTTACAAGACGAGTTGTCGTTACAGCCGGACCGGCAATAACTGACTCTGTGATAAACTTTATCATGTCGAAGTCCTTAATATATTCAAACCCCTCCTTAATCGATGACATGCAGCAATCGTAGCTATATCCAGACAAACTATAAGCGGTCAATGGAGAGAGGCTAAACGTTTTCATTGAATAACTGACAAATGAATTTATAACGTCTGCAAACAAAAAAATCTTGCTGGTTGACAAAAGTTCATAAAACTGTCCCAAATTCTTGCAATGAAAATTTCTAAAAACATATACAGCATCTGAGTATTCTTCATCTGTTGGAAGATTACCATTCATCGGGTCTACAAACAAATCTTTCTTTGGTATATCTGTATAATCTGCTTTGTCTTTACCATCAAAAAACTTGAATGGAAACCAGATCTTTTCAAATAGACAGGGAAGATAAATGGAAGGTTTCATTCTTTGATAAAATAAAGGAAAAGATTTAGGGTATTCCTCCACCGTTTTTTTAATCATTTGCCGCCTAATTAACTCTTCTATGTCTGCATTTAGAAAAGATTTAGAGTCTAAGAAACGTATTCCATCTAATGATAGTGACACAATTTCTTCGTTGGATTTACAAATTATTTTCGCCTTTTTCACTATTTCGGGCTTGAGGCTCTGTAGTATTGTATTTAGTTCAATCTTGTTAATGTTATGGCCCATTACAATAGGCTTTGATGATATACGGATGTTTTGATTGCAAGTCTGGCAAATCGTACGCCTGAAATGTAAATAAAAAATTTGAATCACAATCGGGTTTCTAATGTCAGCAACACATTATAATATTAGTAATAGTTCAAACACAAACCTATATAGACCAGTTGTGTGTGAATGATCGAGATGCTTCTTCAAGTCTGAACTAAATTCTGCGTCACAGAGTTCACATCTAGTTGCAAGAAAATGCTTTAGTTGTTGAGCTCCAGTTACAATAGGAGGAACGTTTGTTCCTCTTACTAGATTTTCAATCCTTTTTGAAATCGAAAATACATAAATTAGGAAGTTTTCGACGGGGTTTTCAAGATTATAGTACTTGTGTTCTAGAACTTGATTTAGTTTTCCTTCCAGTGGCCCAACAAGAAGCAAGTTAAACGAATACACTTTTAAGTTTGCCTTCGATTCAGTATATATTAATGGTTTTTCAATCGATGAATTACTTATTGGTTCCAAGTAGTAACTAAACTTAAAAAAAATTCGATATGGTATATCCTCGTACATTTGCATTTTTTTAAATGTGTAGTGAGAGTCATCGGGATATTCGATTCGTTTTAAGTTTTGGATCCCACATACTTCCGAATGTTTTTGTATGATGTCGTCTTTATTTCCCATCACTTTGAGACATGAATTGCAAATTGAACTCCTTGGAAATCCACTTTTTCCTACTAAAGCCGGTAAATCTCTTATCCAACACAAATGATAGTCGTATTCGATGTTATCTGGATCATCCGGTATTGGGTTGTCAATTTCCATTAGTGTTTTTTTGCATAGAAACATGTCGATGTGTTTGCTTTTAATACTTTGAGTCGTGCGTATCGGTGTTAAATTTTTGTCCACGTTTGAGAATATGGATATTGAAATTTCAGGATTATTTTTTTCAAATTGTGATACATCTTGAAGGTTTGACCCTTGCATAAAACCATCAAAGTTTATTTCTCCCGATTTTAGAACATTGATCAAAATATCTGCATACGTCTTAGGGTTTTCATAGATTCTCTTGAATCTCTGCTTTTGGGCCTTTGTAGAATTCTCATATCTCAATTCTGGTAAATCCGGAAGTCTTATTGTATCAAGTTTTAGAGCCGATAATACGGTATAGATAAAACATAATGAATCTCTCGATTTCACATTGATAACGTATTTGTTTGAAATTTGTTTCGGAAGTGAAATCCATCCTTTTGGACGAATTGGTTGGTATCTGGCAATCCTAAATTCCATTTTACGTATTCCATCCAATTTCCATCCGCTTTTTTCTTCGTTGAATAAATTAAGGCTCGTTATTAAATAATCTGCAATAGCTAAAACCGAGCTAGTGATGTAATCTTTATTAAAAAATCGTTGAAAAGGAGAAAAGAATGAGAACTCTTTACGCCTTTCTCCTTTCATATCAGCCAAAGTTGTATGTATTATAAAACAAGCCTTAACAGCGTGGTATTTTTCAATGCATCGCATTAATATTCTATCGATGTCAGCATACAAATACTCGAAGGCTGATTCAAATGATCCAAATTCAATTTGAAAATTATGAACAAGTGTGTACATCGTTCCTCTGTACAAACTTTCTGTGATTTTAAATTTTCCAGTTGGTAAAGTCCAGTTGTTGCTAATATTCCGACCTCCGGTCTGGATAGGGCTACATTTGTGATTCGTCAATGAATCATGAACAGTTTCACAGATTTTGCAAATGTGCACTAAATCGAGATGTGAATTGTATTGTCGAGTTGTATATACTAAAAGATTACATTCCTTATATGGACACTTGAATTTTCTGAATATCTTGATTCTTTCGTCGATAATAATTTTTTCTATTTCCAAAATTGGACGGAGTGTGCAACACGTTTCTTCCATTTTTTATTTACTAAAAATATCACCTAAGATTCCTAATCTTTTGTATTCTTTCAATGCTTCTTTGTATCCCCTTAAAAAAGCAGCAGATTGAAATCTTTTCAATTCAATTTCTTTGTCATATAAAATTATATCCGAGAGTTTAGAGCAACGGCTCAAAGATACGTATGTTTGATTCACAAAAAATTCTTTCGAATCGATTAGAATACCGACTTTTTTAAGCGTTTTTCCTTGGCTCAGATGGCAACTATAACCGAAATTCAAAGAAATTGGAAAAACTTCAACTCTCAGCCTTTGGTTAGAAACTCCCAGGATCGATTCTTTAAATCTGCTGATCGGAGTCAGGCCTCCAATGGTTTTAGATTTGACATTTTCAAATCGCACTAATATAATATTTGGAATGAAATCAGGTGGATCCTTTGTTTTGTCAAAAATAAACCCAGCTACTACTCCAGAACAGCTTGTCACAAGGCCTCCGTGTGTGTCCAGTGGTCTGGTAAGACGTACTGATGCATTAACGGCAATTGGGTAGCAATGTTCGGGTCCGACGTCCTGATCCTGGGCCCATGGATCTAAGAGTATTGGTTTGATTATAACTATGGGGTTTTGAAGTTGTTGAACGCGTACACTATTAAAAAGCCTCGAAAAGGCGTTTCTAGGATAGATTCGGGGAACGTCTCTAAATGAAAGTCTCTCTTCCTGTGATAGTACGGACTCTCTTCTTGAATTTAAAAGAATTATATCATCCGAGTTAACTTGTTTTGTTCGAACTCGGTTTAACAAATCCTCAAATCTTTGATCGAATCCACTTATCCTTAAATTTTGCTTTAGATAGAAAACATCGGTGAATGATTTATAAAGTTTTGATCCAGCTTTTTGGAACGGTGTTAATTTTGATTCGTCACTCCAGAGGGCTAAAGAAGCAATCGGTTCAAGTTGTTGAATGTCCCCTGACAAAACAATTGATAGATTACCGAACGGTTTGTTAATTCCAATCGCGTTAGCCAAAGCTAAACTTATAAAGTTAAACCAGGCCAATCCAACTGTATAAATCTCGTCTATGATAATTAGATCTATTCCTTTAAACTGCTCTTTCAATTTTTTAGAGGGTTTTAATTTTTTTGCCAGTTCTTCATAGGATCCGCTCACATAAAGTGGAATATGTAAAAGTTTGTGAAGTGTCTGTCCCGAAATCGCATAGGCCGATGAACTGAACGCAGACGCGGTAAATGATTTCTTTTTGTTTTCATAAAACAATTGCCTTATTCTTTTGATGACAACAGTTTTACCAGCACCTGATAAATAACCATACAATGCAAAATTAACAACGATTAAACAGTAAATGTAATTTGATATGGCTTGAGAACATGCCTGCAATTCCCGTTATTATCAATCGTAAAGGTTTTCCATTGGGATGCTTTAAATGATTTTCAACAAAATCAATAACTTTTTGTTGGGATTGTGTCAATTCTAGAATATTGTCGTGGTCCAAAGGAATTTTATCATCGTATGGGGTTTGTCGCCTTGCAATGAAAGTTGAAAGTTGTTGGAGGGAAAATTCTTTTAGTATCTCTGATACGAGTGCATTATCAGGGGCAAGTGGGCCAGCATGTAATGTTGGTATTATCATAGCAGACATTTCACAAAAACTGCAAGACTTACTTTGTTCTTCCTGATCTAGGTATGTTGTTGAAATGAATTAGAATATTGAATGGAAGACCACTTATATAAGTTTGTATTTCCGACGAACTAGAATTCTTTTCTCACCAACGTTTTAAAAGCTTGAACCAGAACGACTCAGCGTGACAGTGCAGTTTAATTCATCGAGTCTAAACGTTCTTGGCCTTCGATATATTGTATAAAATAGAAGATACCAACCTATACAATTTCATAGACAATCCAAATTTTGCTTTGGAATGATCTGAACAAATGAACAGTCAACAAAGCATAATTTATTTAAAAGAAACTATACAACTTAGCCCAAGACTACAAAAAGTCGTCGCGAATAAGCGGGAAATGGACTCCTCTCAACAATTCTACGATTTCGATAGCATGAATATTCTGGAGCCTTTTGATTTTGTGGTTCCAAGCCTCCCATCCAGTAATTGGAGCAATTCAAAAAGGCGTTTAGATGTTGATACCATCAAGAGACAGCGTATGGAAATTTTGTCAGACCAGATCAACGATGGATCTGACTATCCAATTGAAAGGGATCCTCATTTTTTTAAAAGCGACATAACTCGTCGTGCTGGATCGGTTTTTATTAAACCCCACTTGGACGAAGCGAAAGAAGTGTTTTACATTTACTTTATGAAACTCTCTACGGACCACTGGGATAAATCTAAAGATTCAGTATTTATGAAAACTTCGTTCCTGGAAAGTAAAGAACTGGTTGGGATATTAAAACTACAACAGAGAGAAATCGATTTGCATAAATATGACGAAAATATCCCGCGACTATCACGATCGCCTTATATGTCCATTATGGACTATAAAGACAAGCGGTTTTGGAGCTCCGAGCATACCGATTATTTACAATCTGGGAGATTAGCCATAAGACCTTTCAGGGATCCGGAAGGATACTATTCAGTGAAGATTTTGATGCCCAAAAAGACTAAATTGGGGGGAAATGGAGACGGAAATGATGATTGGCTTGGCAGGTACAGTATAAAATGTTATTCAAACAATATTACGAATTTTTAATTATACGATTTATATTTCTTCTAGAACCATGACATTGCAACCTGGACACTTGAGAAAGTTCGTCAGTGCTTTTGACTATTTCATCGAATTCATAGAGAAGGAGATGCAGAGACAAAGATATGAGGCACAATCTGAAACTAAAAAAGAAGAAGGGGAGATTTCCACTTGAGATGACAAAGAATTTGCAGTAGATCATCTTACAATACGTCAGCTTTTCTCGAGTATAATTTTTAGTTATCACATTCCATTATAATTTAATGTGTCTGAAGTTTGATGAATAAAATGAAATCATAACAAAAATAAAATTCAGTCTAGCCCTTTATTGCATACATTATCATAGTCATTGCTTTATATATAATCCTAACTGCATAATATTGCCCATCCCAAAAGCTAACTCCACATTTATTGAAAAATCCGACAAATCATTACATAATCAACTCATACACTCCAAAAAATGAAGCCGTTTCCCGAAATCTTTGTTGTATTTTGTTTATTGGGAACTTCTTTTGCAATTAAAAGTTGTGCAATTCAAACACTGTGTAGAGGGTGTGTTGAATCGGGCTGTCTGTTTGTAAGCGTAACCTCAGGCCAAGATTTGTGCATATCGCCTCGCAAATTGTTCTTTGCTATCAAGGCTACTCACACGGCCCAGGATTATCGAGGGTGTAATCGATTTGATCGACGAAAGGGTATTTGGATATTTACGTTTTTTAATTATAAATATTAAAGAAATGTATTGTCGATGTCGTACAATGTCGTTATTTATTGTCCTTAAAATTCAAAGCCAAAACCACCATCAAACTTTCTACTGAAAAGGAACAAGTCCTAGACCTTCCCACTAACTTACACGAAGAGGCATCAACTACAAACAAACCGTTTACTATCTACGGATTAAACAGTGAGAAAGTTTGTTGCATATTTTTCCGATTTTCTATATTTCCTAATTCACATTTCATTTAAAGGCTACATACTAACGGAATCACAAACTCCAGTGAAACCTACCCTTAAAGTTAATTTTCAACCCAAATCCAGACCCACCCCAGATGAAAATAATAATCAGACTCACGTACTACATGATGTAAGAAATTCTTATCTTTCTTTCTTCGGCTTTTATTACATATTCACACGGTTTCATTTCATTTTTGAAGGTTTTGTCCAGCATTCATAGGACCGCAACCACACCTCTCATATTTACGAACCACTCCTTATCCGTCCGTAAAGAGGCATCAACTACAAACAAACCGTTTACTATCTACGGATTAAACAGTGAGAAAGTTTGTTACATATTTTTCCGATTTTCTATATTTCCTAATTCACATTTCATTTAAAGGCTACATACGAACGGAATCACAAACTCCAGCGAAACCGACCCTTCAAGTTAATTTTCAACCCAAATCCAGACCCACCCCAGATGAAAATAATAATCAGGCTCACGTAATACATGATGTAAGAAATTCTTATCTTTCTTTCTTCAGCTTTTATTACATACTCACACGGATTCATTTCATTTTTGAAGGTTTCGTCAAGCATTCATAGGACCACAACCACACCTCTCATATTTACGAACCACTCCTTATCCGTCAGTACTACCACAATCTCTTCAACAAGTGTTCACCCTTCAACAACGTTTTTGGTTTCACCAATCTCAGACCTGACAAATGGCACATCAGAAAACGAAATTCTGACTCAGTCTTCCGTAACTTCATTATTTAAACAAAGATCGTTTCTAATGTATCAACTTGATTTATTTTTTATTTTTGTAGATTTCGACATTCATTTATAGGGTTACAAACGTTCCCATCACATTTTCAACCCGGTCATCCTACACACATACAACTACCAAATCTTCAACAACTGTACGTCCATCATCAACTTCGACGGGGACACCTGTCTCGCTTACGTCTACAATTACACGAGAATCAGATGAGGTGGGTAATACACTTTTCTGTAATAAAGACAAATAAAACTCAAAGAAAGGAATTAAGAGTCATTGTCATTCTTATATTGCAGAATAAAATGCTTCGTTCTATGTGTGAAACAGCGAGACTGATTGTAAGGTTTGCAGCGTGGATTGATGGTAGTATTTACCAACAATTCAACGAAAAGTTCAATCCAATGTATGATGATCCAAAACAATGTTCGATTGTTAAACGACATAGGCTTAGGACTGCAGTTCAAAACAAAAGCCGAAAATTCATCAAAACTCAGAATGTAAGAGATGTACGAAAAGATAGATCGTTTATAAACGAAATGACCTTGTATGCAAATAAATTTATTTTTTGCAGGCTCGAATTGCACATTTACGGGATAGAATAATGCGATCGTTATGTCGTTCCAGAGACCTGGTAAAAGCATTCATCATTGTATCAGCTAAATCGGACCAACAATTGGAGAACTATGTGCTCCACAACCCTATGGCTTATAGCATGGATACCTGCCACATTTTAAGGCATAATGTTCATATTAGGTACATGTATTAACATAGCATGGACAATTTCAATACATATATCTATTAACATTATTGTATTGTTGTTTGATTTGATGATTGCAATGCAGAATAAAAACCTATAAAAGTACCAAAATAAAGTATGTTGAGATTCAGTTCGCTTCATGAATTTCCTTTAATCGGTAATCACTTTTCAGTAATTTTTCGAGCAAACAGTTTAAAAATGAACACGTTTGTAACCATTAACTTCAATACTAAAACCGACTCTGGAAAAACACAGAGCGGAAGTATTACCCTTCCGACCCCCAAAGTAGGCTGCACAAAATTTATTAAGATAAACGGCGAAGGTTTTGCTTTTACAAACCAAGGTGAAAATCTGATTCCGGAGGATCGGGATGTGAGTCACCTCATTCATCCGGTTGCACTGGATTTTTTTGCGGCGGCCGAACGCGTTGAATTTGAAAAAATGGCCCAGCAGTTGCTAACAAACGCGTCGACATCCGGAACTGAACCTGACCATGGAGTTCTCGAGCACCCAGATGTGACTCAACTCATTCATCCGGTCGCACTCAATGTTTTGGAAGCGGCTGAACGGGTTGAATCAGAAAAAATTGCTCAGAAGTCTCTGACAAACCCGTCGACGTACAAACCTGCACATGGAATTCTGCCAGTAGATCAGAATAAGACGGTAGGAGATACAGAAGGTGAAAAAATTCAAGATTGGGTCAACAATCCTTCAATGGGGGGGCTTAACTTGACAACTAATGTAAATAAGGCAACTGATAACAACGATCGTCCTAGCCCTAAAAGATCTCGCTATGATTCTGATAGTAGTTCCAATACTACCGTATATCGGGGTTCACGTTATATGACAGACGAATACATACGATTTATGGAAGAGACGTCGTCTGATGAAGATGAAGACGATGAGTACGTCCCAGTTATGGAACCTGAATGTCGCGAGGCACTTTCGACAGGAACTGCGATCGAAAAAGATGAAGTGGAATTCATAATACAAAAACCACTGGAGCTGTCGACAAGACAAAAACTTCTAGAAAGTAAAGTAAAATTTTCTAACATTAAAATCAAAGAAATGTCTGATAGGATCAAGGAACTGGAAGAACAATCAAAAGAAGCGAAGGAAAAGGCTATGAAACTATCCTTGCATTTGATTACTGCAGAAGTTATGATGAGTCAAAATTCAACTGACTTTAAGAATTTCATGCAAAATGAACAGCAGATGCGTCTTCAAATAGACAACAAGCTCAATGAAGTCAAAGAGTGCTTCATTAATAACATATCGATGCTGAAAAACCATCTCCATCTGATCTGGGAAACCCTTGAGCAGCGGGGACACCTACAAACCGACAGGGATCTGGAAGAAATTTCGACAATTTTTCAATTGTCTGGAATGTGTTTCGAGCGATTATATTGGCTCTGCGGTACATTAAACGACATTGAGAGGTAACTAATTTTTCATATATTTATTTTATAAGCATATATTGATATGAATTAAATTCATATCTAAATAATAGTAATATATTATTTATCTCGTATGCTAATAAACTATTATATAAGCATTATAAATAAATTAAAATAAAAACTAGTACAACTATCATTCGTACCATATTTAAATTCTATTGATATTTAGTCGGATCTGCCCGAACTTGCAACGTAATTGCCAGTTGCAGCATGTAATTCAATGCAACCTACCCGACTCGGAGGATGACACGGAAGACGAATCTGACGCCAGTTGTTGATTGTACGCCTAATCAAAACTTAATTTTGTTTCAAAATATTTTCTTAGTTTATTTTAAGATTATTAATTTAACTTCTTTTATTTTTAATATTTTCTTAGTTTATTTTAAGATTATTAATTTAACTTCTTTTATTTTTAGATTGATTCCTTCTGCACGTTTCCAGACGGCTGATAAGAAGGCTGCTGTATACGACCATTTCAGTTTAAACCTAAATAAAATGAATAAAAGCCCATGAGGCAATTATGTGCAATATTCTGGTCGTTTGTTTTATGTATTATTCTCACATCTCACCACATATTTAAAAATGCCTAAAATATTTTGACATCTACTACATCTACATCAAAATACATTAAAAAATAGTTCATTACATAATGGTTCACAGGTCAGACTCATATAATAATAATAATAATACATCATCATCCATGCCCACTCTCAAGACCAGAGATTCGGGACAGAGGTCAAACTCCTGACCTGCAGGCGCCAGGCGGTCAAATACAACCGATACACAACCCTGGCCCCTGCAGGCAAAAATCAATAAATATTTGACCTCTGACCCTTATATCGATAATGGTCTTGGTGGTGGGCATGGATAGAATATTTCTATATACTGACATGTGCATTCAAAGATTCAAAATTCTGACCGATTTATTGCTGGTATTTGATGATATATTATTTTCTACTAACTCTTACATCTATCTATATTCTATCGTAATTCATAACAATTCACAAATTAATTAATACTGCCAAATAGTACGAAATCTGTAAAGATTATTAATTCAGAGATACGTTTAATTTTGCATGTAAAAATATTGAAAGTGATTTAAAATCTTAAGTGAGATTTTAAATAATTGTCATTCGTTTACGAAACCAAGAGCCTAAGAGCCTAACATTAATGTTTCGATCTTGGCATTTAAACTTAATTTCATTTCTAAATTCTAAGACTATTCAACCATGACCCGACCAGTTTAATTGCTGGAGTTTTTTTATTTTTTATCACAAAATTACAATAAATTACGATATTCCAATCAATAACAGTTATTCAATTTCATTTAACTGTCATACGTAATAACGAAATATATCGCTTGTGATTGTTAGAAAGAACAATATCTAGTAACTTAAACAGTGAAACCTCAAAAACCCAAATCGATCGTCGATATATTGACCAACACAAGCGAGTTATCAAGTTCAGCAAACATAAAATCGCACGAAATTACGCACAGACTGACGACAGACTGGACATCGTCCAGCGAGCCGCCTTGAGCAATATTCACATGTCGCAATGTGTCCACAGTTAATTAAAACCACATTCCGTGGTCGGGCTTGGCAAACGACGCACAACTGGTCATCTGAAGTTAAATTACTTTCATTTTGCACCCTTGAAACAGTTGAAATATCACAGGAAAACGTCTCAGGCTGATCGCCTGGAGGAGGGTAAATTGTGTCATATACTTTCTTGAGCCTTTTGACACCATCCATGACTAGAAGTAAGCCTCCGCATGTAAGAATAAATATAAAAAAGGTACCCAGAGCAGTACGAATTGAGTAATCATCGATAATCTCTAGAATAGAAAATATAGAAAAAAGTGGTTTAAAATCACTTCAATTGAACTAATAATTCAGAAATACCGAATCAAACTTTACATACCCTCTAAAGGCTTTGCAGAGAGCATATAAATGGCGTTTTGTACGGAAGGCGCTGTAAGCGTATAGAGACCCTCTCCCGTCTTTGTGACACGGCCAAGTGCAGTTATGACTTCGTTCACAGGAAGCAACTTTTCCGTCTTTTCAATCCCGTTAATTGCAGAGATTCCAAAAATATAGTCAAAGAAGTTGGATATTCTAGTTTCCTTCCGGTTACTCTTCTCGAAATATGTTGGAAATGTCTGAAGTAGTTCCGTCGTATCGGGAACTGTCATATCCTTGATCATTAAAAGGGGAGAGTTTGGGAAGTATTGTGATCCATTTCCAAGACCCGGGGTTTGTAGAGATTCATTTCCAGAAGTTCCAGTAGCATTTCCTTTAAATGGACTAGTTAAGCTTGTCTGGAAGTTGATAGAGATCGGACAGTCTGTCATCTTTCCTAGGGCAAACGGGTGGAACTCTAGGGTCTCGAACGACCGTCCAATGAATGGATATCTGGAAGTTAACAGAGGTTTTTGAATGAACTTAGATGTTCGATAATTATGGGATTAAACCGTTGATGTCTAGTCACGTCCTAAAATGTTAGACTTTCATCGATTTTGGTGTTTCGGAAAATAACAGACTTATTTCGATATTTATTTTACGGTAACTTACCGTGTCCCATTCCATGATAACTTTGACCGCATTTCCTGATGTTCCGTCAGTCGAATCACGCTGGGAACTCCATTTCGAGACGGAGGGATTACTTTCCCTTCAACTTCCAGGACTTTTCCCCTAATCGCTGCAAAAGGAAGCGTTCCCGATTCCGTGTTCTCGACGGCTTTGATCAGTTCATGGCCAACCGTTAAGGCTGGAGCTTCCTTTAAATTTTAATTTGTTTGTTCAATTTCAATACACTATTAGTTTACGAAAGCGTTTTTAAGTTTGTAATCGAATTACATGATTATGATATGATATATGATATATATGAACTTGGAAGTGTTCTAAAACTTCTAAATTCGCTTACCCTCAACTGATTCAAAATGTTCTCAGCCGTTTTACAGGTTTTAAAGAGCCCATAAATGACAAATGCATTCAGACCAGCGACCGATAATTCCGTCAGTGCAATGAAAACATCATCTGGGATATTTTCAAACATTCCTGACCCAGCCATTTCGCATTAAATTAAAATAAAATTGGACAGAAGACGGAAGACAGAAGAATTAAAGGAATATTGAATATCATATTGGCTGACCGACAGGCCCAGGTCACAACAGGACCTATTTCTAAGGCTAAAGGCTGAGGGACCTCGCAATAAAACTCAAAAAGACCACAAAGCCGCAAAGCTAAAACTATAATAATTAAAATCTCGGTCTTATGTCTTAGTAAATTAAATTAAAAATGGAACAAAACGGAAAAAGTAAAAAAGAAATGTTTGCATAAAAATCAACAAAAACAGCTCATTTGAATGCTGGTACATGTCATAATCTCATAATGTCATCGAGGCTTCTTTGTTTTTAAGTCATTGAAGAGTAGAGAAGAGCTGAATTAGTTTTAATAATCATTTCATGACCTCCTACTCCTGGCTCCTGTATACTTCATTTATAATTTGTTTAATTTTCATACCCGTGAAAATAAATGCAACGAAAACCTTAGAGTATATTATATACTCTAAGACGAAAACCAAACGGTTTTAATAATTTTATTCATCATAAAATGGAAATTAAAAATTCGCAGTAAAAACAGATGAATTTGTAGGTCGTAGGGTATAGTTGAAACTCAGCATTTACAAAATACAATTTAATTGCCGGAATTTAATGCATTGGATGAATTTTCCAAGCAATTACCACCCCATTTTGCTATCGATTTCGATATTACCAACAAGCAAGGCTACCTCATTTAACGTTACCACGGTTAACGGTTTTATGACCTCGTCATAATTCAAAGGGTCCGCACGGCGTTCTTATTCCGGACATTTTCCATGTACCTTTTTTCGGTTTCGTTTTGTTTTTTCTCCCATTTTGTATATTTTGTATTCCGTCGAAAATCAACTACCACAGACCTTTGCTTTAGGGAGTTAACTTGTACCTGATTTCGACATTTGATACCCTTAAGGCCAACGCAGAATGGGTGGATCGTCAACAGCTCCGAACATTTTAAAATCCGTACCTTCGGTAGCCGACAAAATGTATTTCCAGTATACGCTTCGAATCCGTAAATTATAACTTTATAGCTCCCTAGCTTCGTACAAAAATCTAATCCTCCAATAATCAAATCCAAACAGTACTCCAATCGATGAGAGCGTGCTAAAGTTCTTAGAGGAGGACGCTCATGACCCCCTTTTCCATAAACGTTACCATCAGATCCTTGCAGCGGTTAAAGCACTCGTCTCCTACCTCGACCTCGTCAATTACCGGGACAAGGTTATGAAAAATTACAGGAAAGAGTCCCGTATTCCAAAACTCAAAATCCTGATGACAGGGAAAGGGGGGCTAGAGAAACGGAAGGAGTACCGGCACATTGCAGACGAAGCCAAGAACCAGTTGAAGACCTCTTGGACCAAGGTTACCGACACTATCTCCAGTGTCATCCTTCCAAGACTAACTTCCCTACAGAACGATTTCCGGAATCTCATAAACACGTCCAAGGCTTATGTGGTGGGTCAAGGGGATGTGAACTTGCCCCTCTATTTCAAAGACGACGAAGTCCGCAGGAAATTAGAGGACCACATCCTTCCATTGCTGGAATACTCCTGTTCGGCCCTTGTGGCTTTTAATGAACAACTAAATATCTTACTAGAACTACCAGTCCACCTCCTACTATGAACATTTTGAGACGTTTCTGACGCCAAAAAATGGAAAGCTAAGACTGGAAGTACGTCAGTCTGAAACGAAGAGTTTCTGACTTCACGATGTTAATCGGTACCGTCGACTGAAATTATCAACGATTTTGTAAGACGAAAATGTCCCTGTCACTCACCGAAAAAATTGAAAGTATTTATATGTACGCTGAAGAAAAAAAATAAATTATGCTTGAAGGTCACAAGTTCACAAGACACAATTTTCATATAACGGACAGGTCCATAAATTCAGTGTATTTACTAACTAACTGTTGCATAATAATTTATTTCAAATATTACGCACGTTCTTATGATATAATATATCTTGTCAAACCGGTATCATTATGTACGTACTTTTTCACCAATTTTAGTTTATTCTGGCTTTTTCTCGCTCTCTGAAGGCGTTGTATTTAAGGGCTTTGCTTTCGCTTTCGGTCCAGCTCTTATAGCACTCGGCTTTGGAGTCGCTTTGTTATCTTTCGAACCAGGCGGAGCAGGTATTGGATTCGTTGCATCCGTGATCGGTACTTTTGCCTCCTCTTTAGGAGGATCCGGTTCTTGAGCCAGGGGTACAACTGGTTCCGGTTTTACTTGCTTTTTCCCAGTCCCTTTATTCCCAGTTCGTGAAACGTTGGATTTAGAGGGGAGTGGTTTGCTTTCTTTTTTATCGGGTTCAGCAGAGTCAGTGACAGTAGGTACATCTGCTTCCTTCTTCGGGGTATCTGCATCTGGAACAATTCGAGGGTTTGGTTTTTTTACCGGAGGCGAAGGAGCTGGACCGGAATCGGACTGAGGAACCGCAGATTCAAGACCAGGGCTCTCGGTGACCGGGATTGATTTGGAGACCGATTCCTCCACTATTTCCGATTTCGAAGCATCGGGAATCAGAGTGACCTTCGACACTGCTGCGGATCTCCCTTTCTTCTTTTTCGGCCTTTTGAGCGTTTGCTTCCCTTCGATTTCCGGGTCCTTCTGAAACGAGTGGTGATTTCCACAGCAGCCTCTTGCACAAGGGACTCCTTGGATTTGTCTTGTGTACATGTAAGTAATGATGGTGAGAGGGATGCCGATGATCAGAGGGAAGAACACCATAATCCATATCAACCATTGGCAGGAGATTAGATGGTCATACACGAGAGTTTGGCATCCCACCTGGATTATGAGTATGAATATAGAATATTACCGTAAATCTCAATTTAGAGCCTCTGTAATATAGCGAATTGAGTCCCCTATTTTAAAAGGCTTAAAAATACAACTCCACTGTTCCAATTCGAATTTATATCGGTGTATCGCTTTATTTAACCATTATACCTGGTTAATCTTGGTTGAGTTGCTAAAAATTTCATAGCCACATTCATCATCCGTTGCATATTCGGGCTTGCAGCAACTCTTGGGAAAATTTTCTTGGTCCGATAGGAATTCCTCCTTATGCAGCCAGTCGTCGGTATTCAAAGTATCAGTGTCATTGGGGTCGTACTGACTATATCCATAGAATCCACAACATGACTAGAATTTTAAGGGTTATTTAAGTTTTAAGTTGCCAGAAGGCACGGTTAATATGCTAATTATTTGGAAATCTGAAAAGCTTATTACTAATTTTTCTTGCGCTCTCTGAAGCCATACAAACTCCCGTTTATGAAAATGCTCGTCCATTCGAGCTTTATCCGAGATTCGGAGAAGTCCGTTGGGCTTACTGATTTTTGTTGTTTCGGAATAGTAATGCCAGCCAGCAAATATGGTTACAAAAACAAGTAGGATAATTGAAGCCTGTTTAAAAAAATGAACCATACAAATAATAAATATTTACAGATTAAAGATCGGTAATAATTATTTGGTATAAAGGATTTAAAAAGGTGAAGGCTACTATTTAATGAATTACGGTGGGGAATATGAGACTATAAGGACAAAAACCGTAAAAATGATAATTATTCCCTATGTAATTTAACATTAAGAGCCTATCCCTTTATGACTCCTAAATCCTTAATGTATTAGCTCCTATTACCGGTTGAAGCTACCAAACCGTTTCGGGTCAAGGGCCGAATCCTTATTAATTATGAATTAATTAGGCTTAATTATGAAATAATTAATGATGAGAAATTATGGACTAATCGGAATTAATTAATCTTTCTCAAGACAGGACCCTGGAGGGATTTATTGAACTTTAAAGACGAGAAAGTTATTACTATTAATTAAGGAAATACCGTAAACCCAATTAACTTAAATATAAAGAAGTATACCAATTAAAGGTATTTAGTAAACCAGTAAACCAAACTCAATTAAACTAAGTGAGTTAATTAGTGATTAAGTACCCTTAATCTACTAATTACTGAATTAAATACTATTCAGTACCCTTGAGCCAACCAATGCAATTAAATACTTAATATGCCATAAACCGGAGAGTTAACCATGGGAAGTACACTTAAAGATAATCCTAACCTTAATCAAGTACCCCTTGAAACCCCGGAAAGTCTAGGGCGACCCCCCAATTACCTAAACGGTTGGTTGCGTCCCCGACTCGGAGAAAGCACAACCTCCCGAAGGTACTCTTAAGGGTCCCCCTTTATATCCCAACAATAAGGAACGTTGACACAGACCTTTGACCTCTGACCTCTTAAGCGTAGACGACAGCGAGACTTGAGACCCTTGAGACGTGTAGAAGTAGACGAAGGAAACCCGGAAGGACTCGAAGGACCGGACGAAGGGACTCGAAACCGCTGAAGGAACGAAGGACTGGTTCTCAGGAACTAACCCTCAATAAGGCCGCTACCAATATGGAAAGGGGCCCTTGGAGGCAAACGCTCCAAAAGTTTAGACTAAAGCCTAAATTTAGTCTATCCAAGACAGCTATAAAATATAAATAGGAATAGGGAATTAAATTGGAGGTTTATAATTTATATTCCCTAAAAATATAGAATTTTGAAACCAAATAAACCGAATAAAATAGGGAATTGTGGATGGAAGTCTTACCCGAATAACGGCTGAATATAGGCTTTAAGTTGAGAAAATAATATTTCTCAAAAGTTGAGAAATTATTGAGAAATAATTTCTCAAAAATAAACTTAAAAATAAAATAAATTTCGATACAAAATCGGACAGAGTTTAAGTTACACAAAAAGATTGAATGGACTTGACGAGCCTTTTATAGGTCTCGTCTCCCTTTAAAATATATTGGAAGGTTCTAGAGACGGATTAGGATAAGTGATTTGCTTCTAATTTCCCTTTAAAGAAGTCCGGAGATTTTTCCTATGGGAGCTCAGGTTACCGGCTCCACTACCAATTAGTCTAATCTATCTAATTATAATACCCGAATCCCTTATCTAAATCATAAGTGTGGACTCGGTCTCTTCAATGCCCTTATGGTTGACCCATGGGGGGTTTTATATGTATTTAAGGTTGCATTCGGTTATAAATAGGAATGATAGGAAGTTTATGCCCGGTCCTTAATTATTACAGGGTTCCCTTCTCCACTCTACTCCATACTCATCAATACAATTAATATCATACCTTTCGTAGACCGTTGTCTACGTATGGTACCATAATGTCTCGTAATTCGGTGTAGATATAAATAGAATGGCTATGCCATTCGCCATAAGGGATAGTTATGAGTATATAATATACTCGTAATTATTCCTTATATCCACGCTGCCTTAATGGGATGGCTGTCAGATAAACGGAGTCAAAAATTCTAACCCCAGGTTAACTCTTTATTCCCACCTTAAGTTTGATTAAGATAAATGAATATGATCATGATCACATTTTGATTTTTGATACTAACATTCACCATCATTGGTTCGACAGAATTCCCTTTATACAAAGAACTCAATGTCTTAAGGCTCAAATGACTACCAATTACTAATTAACAACATATTATTAGTTTTCTTTGACCTATTTTCCCGGTTAACTCTCTCGATTCTGTGGTGCATAAATTATGAGCAATTGATATATTATAAAGGCGATTACTATTTACTTCATCAAAAGTTCACAGTAAAAATGAAAATTTACGTTTGATGCACACAAATAAGCAGAAAGCAAAATTAAATACAAATGTATTTAGCAGCAATAATTATATACATAGGTTGATGTATTGTGGATTTCTAACCTGAATCCAAAGACAGAGGATTTATTAAATCAAATAACTTCAATATTACACGTCACCAGTTATAGGGGATTTAAAAGGAATTATAACAGCGTGAACTCTTTCGTACACCAGTTATAGTGAATTTAACTAGGGGAGGACCATACGTGACGTAATTTTAAATTATAAATAAAAGACCCTCATGCAATAATAGATAATTTTGAATCTGATTTGTTCGCAGCAACTAAGATACAACTTGCTTCCTTACTGGTAACCGTTATTAGACACAATGATTTAACTAACGCCAAATCCCCGAAATGTTTTCCACAATTCTCAAAAATCTGAGCTGATAATGATGATCGCATGTGAATCAGATTTGGTTGTGTCTTTTGACACCTAACACAGATACGAACCCACTTGGTTACGTCTTCTCTCATGGAATGCCAGAACATCCCCAAATGCTCCAAAATTGGAGTTTCGTGAAATACTTCCATGACTTTTGTCACCAATGAAGTAGACAGCCAAATCTTCCAGTATATGAATGGATGTGCAAGATTGAATTGATCATCCCAGGGTTTGTCACTACTTCCGGAAAAACGCTTAAGCATGTTAGCAGGCGCTAAGAACGTTCGTTGAAAGATTAAATCTATCCGATTTGCTAAAAGCCTATCCTCAACTTCAATTGACTTCAATAAAAGTCTGATGCCCTGCTGTATTAGAGGATCGCTAGCCTGATCGTCTAAAATTAAACTCCAACAGAACTCGCTTCCTAGGTTTGAATAATACCTCTTCTTAACTCGTTGAAGATCCTGAATTCCTTTAAATGAATTAGTACCCTGTCTATGAACAATATCGATCTGATCTAATTGAAGCATTGAAACAAGGTCCCTATCAAGACTAAATCGATAAGAAAGCTGATCGTCGTTCTCTAAGGAGTGATGTATCTCCAATGCATCCTTTGATTTCATTTGTTGATTTTCGCCATTCTTCTGTAGTGGCAACCCATCCTTCCAAGGAACTAACTGTGAATTTGTAGGGTCGTGATTGGATTGAGGAGCTGGCAGCTCTAAGTCTGTTCTCTTTACCCAAGAAGAAGATAGCATTTCAGTCAGAGGAGAGTGTATGACCAAGCAAGCCTCGTTCTTTCCTACTTCCTTAACCCTTCCGTTTATCTTGTAGTTTCCTGTTTTGGGTTTTATATCCCTATCTACTGTGAGAATAGCCACACTAAGATCTGGTTCAGAGAATCCTCCTTGTGTTAAAGGAATTGCCATCTCACATTGAATTAGGAACTGTATTCGTAAAAGCATTAAATTCTGATCTGAAAAAAAATTTCTACGACGATCCAGTTCTTCAAAAGGTCTTATACTTTTTGGAGGTTCTGACAGTTTCACTTTGTTCTGACTAAGAAAGGGAACAAACTCATTATTAATTAGGGGACAACTATCACCGCTTTCAATAAACGCCGAACGCCTCTTTGAGAACCTGCTGCCTTTAATATTGGAGTCCCTTATTAATGGAGATCCTAATTCAACCCTTGATGTCTCTGTTCCAGACGGGGGCCTATTGTTTATCGAAAGCTTTGAAGACCTATTAATCTTTGGACAGTTGTGGAAAAAATGTTCTGTTGATCTACAACGCAAGCACGGCCTCCTTATTGAAGACGATATTCCTGGCGATGAAGAGGTCCTTCCGCTTTGAACTACGTACTTCTCTGTGGTATCAGGACGCGCTGCTGGAACTGAAGACTCTTGTTCTTTTGTTTGTGTTGAACAAGGTTCCGAAAACTGGATATGCCTTGATAGTCTTGTGTGAAGGGTTGGACCTGATTGTCGGTTTTTACTGACTTGTGTAGCTGGTTGCCGAGAATGATAACTACAACTCTGATCATGATCTAGCTGACGTTGGGTCGCTTGTTGTCCATGAAGATAACCACAACCCTGATCATGCTCTTGTTGACGTTGGGTCGCTTGTTGTCTATAAAGATAACCACTACCCCGATCGTGCTCTTGTTGACGTTGGGTCGCTTGTTCTCTATAAGGAAAACCACTACCCTGCTCATGACCTTGTTGTCGTTGGCTACCCTCATCATAACGTTGTTGACGTTGGGTCTTGTGTTCTGTATGAGGAAAACCACTACCCTGCTCATAGTATTGTTGACGTTGATTGGACCAATATGGTTGTGATTCCGTACTCTGCACGACTCTGTAAGCTGGACGGTTGTTAATTGATCCCTGTGGCTCTTGTGACTGAATTTCTGCTGAAGGTGGCCATTGATGGTCATACTCTGCTGGTATTTGTTGTTGATGGTTTGCCACTGAAGGTCCGTAAAGAGGTTGTAAAGTGTATCCTTGATTTGGGTATTGAGGTTCCAGGTGATATCCCTGACTCGTGGGGTATGATGCTGGAAACACCGGACGTCGACGTTGATAACCCTGAGTTTGATAGGTATAAGGACCCTGATTTATTCCATCATAACAATTACAGCTAGCTATTGGAGGTCCACGGCTTAACCCATGAACCGATTCAGAAGAAAATGGTATGGTTCTGGCCTCATTGACCCTAGGGGGTTGCCAAGCCATTGTATCTGGTCTTGTGGAAAAATTTGTTGTAGGATACTCCATATGTGCCGAATCTAACATACTTGGAGGAGGAACTGAGTTGTATGCATTTTGAACCTCGTAACTCTTTAATTGATGAGTACCAACCAGGTTCCAATTCTCAGGAGGTGCCCTGTACGAAGCCGTAAGTGAAGCTGATATATACGGTGGCTGCTGATAATCAATCCTTCTTGAATTCGCCATGATTTACCTGTGTTCGTTACCCAGATCGACTACTGCTATTTCTCAAATAGTTACGAATTTCTTGATACCCGGCAATTGCTAACTCTAAAGCCGAGTGAAAATTTCTAAACAACCTTAGGTCCTCTTGACTCAATTTAGCTATGTTTCTATTTCTAATGAAACGGACGAAGCTGGGATAACCTATTCCCTGGTAGAGAATCTCGTTAACCAAAATGTGAATCCTAATATGTTTATAATAAACTTCTTTTAGTGGAAATACAGCGACGTCGTCACCGTATGTTAATTTGTTTGACCTACTATGTAGTATAAGAAATTCCTTCTACTGATTGTTAATTACTTTACTAATTCCTAATTCCTCTAAAAATGACTCAGACAGTGAGAGATGTAAAAATTGAGGTCTAACACTGACAAACGCCTGGTAAAATGCTTCGCGAGTAGTACTACCTAAATTCATGAAGGTGAGAAACTCTGGGACTTATAATTTCAATTTTTAAAAACAAACTTTAATTTTCACCGCAACAAATCCTGGAAGTACTTCACAACTTTATTTTGTTTCAATTTAAATTCTAGAGAATTTATTACCAAGTTAGTTCGTTTATATGTAATTAGGAGTCATTCTGACTTTTACCATTAATTATAAGAACCCTCTTATTTATTTTAATTATCCACGGATTCAGCAGCAAGCAAGTTGTACTTAATTGTATGCCGTAGATAATCAAATAAATTTTACACAAGCACGAGTCTTTTATTTTTTGACTCAACGTTACTAGCAGAAGCGAGAAGCATAGATTAGAACTCCGTTAATTTTCAGAGTTGGTTTACTTGGCTTTGAAGAATTTTTAAATTATTACCCTAGGATTGTATTAATAGGATTTACGGTACTTCAACTTTCCATTAATTATCTTAGCTTACTTTCAAATTGATCTGATAATCTGTACAAAATTAATTAAATTCCTGTAATACTTGACTCTATGCAAAAGCTTGCTTGAAGAAGATTTTCGTTTTTGTTTTCAAGAAGTAGAATATTTATTGTGTTTCCGAGATTGGAGAACAAAGTCCTAAATAGTAATGGCCTCAGTTCATTCCCCGAGAAATTGAAATCAAAATCAACATTAATTAAGGAAGAGTTGATAAGAGTTTCAGGTACTTTGTAAGGAATGGAAAGTTGTTCAAGAGGGGATATCAAATATTTTTATTTAAGGAGAATTTAACAAATAATCTGCAACTACTGAAACAAGGTAACTGTGAACTATTTTACTGAGTACAGAGAATGTCAAATGTACGGTTTTCAGTGAAAATATCGATACAAAACATCGTTAAATCTAATTAATTATGCGAACTCAATCTTAAGAACAAACAACTAAGACATTGTAAAGTTGTAATTATTTGACAAGTTATCCGGTAATCCAGATATTTTACGATCACGGCCCGAGTTTAGCAGAAGAGGAACTGCGACTGTGATTTGCGATAATAATTCTGAAATACGAAATCAACTCTGAGAAATGCAAACAAAATTCAAAATTAAGAACTGCATGTTGATTATAAACTGCCAATTTGAAAAATTGACTTTTAAATTCTAAACATAAAATATTGAATACTAAATGTGAAATGCAAAATAAGATGGTAACTTGGAAAGTAACGAAACGAAAATATCAATTACAAATTATCAAGTGTGGATGGAGTGGAATTTTCTTGGAATATGGAATATATAATGACAAATTGAAAATGAATGAAACTTAAGTTGTCTTTCAACAGTTCAATATATTTACGTTCAAAATAAACCGAAGAAGAAAGAGTTTTCGTCGGGAGAGAAAAAAAAATGCTTTAAATCCGGTGTGCTTACAGTAACGAGGTCGAGACTATATGATATTAAATATTAATTACTAAATACATACAATGCAACTAAACTGACTGATCGTGTTTAAATTCCAAAACCCAATACGAATCACCTTGACATCTAGGGTTTCAAAAACCCGGTGTGGTTATTGAAGAACCCTGGGCAATTCTAGGGGTCTACCAACTCTATCAATCTTTAAATGACCGTCTGAAATTTCTCCCAATTTCCAAACTTTTGAACTGAAAAAGCTGGTAATTTTTTCCCACTACTTTTGTAAATATCGTGATGATTATCCCCTCTCTGCTGATTTGGTTAATTATCAATATGAAATTCCCCAAAATAAAGTTTGAACTAAATATCAATTGAATTGAATTGTAAGTATGAAGAAATGCAAAATATAAATAAGCAATAATAATTATGTGCTATGATAGAACGGGGAGGATTAAGAGGAGAAAAAATGTGTGAGTTGGTCTGTGTAATGAGAGAAGGGTGAGTGCTCAAAGTTTGAAGTTGTGGCGTATGTGTTATGGGTTTGGGTTGTCACTTGTCACTCGCGTATTTAGTATTTGACTTGTGTGCTGCAGGGTGTTCCACCAAATTTCAACGATTTTGAAAAAAATGTTTAAACCCCTTATTTTTGCCCGGAATTTTCAAAATTTTATCGCTAATGTTTTTAATTTGTTGTTGGCTATCTAAATTCACCTTAGGGTGTTCCAACAAAAATTGACCGGTTTTGAAAAAATCGCGATTTTAATCAGAAATAATTCAGAAAATTACAAAATTTGATCCTAGTACCCTCTCCTTACTGCATGTACCCAAAAATATGTTGAGGTGTCCCGATAAATTTTGAACTATCTTGAAAACTAGATTTTTATTTTTGAAGTTCAAAAAATTTCAAAATTTGCTCCAACTACTATTTGCTTACTGCTTGTAACCAAAAAGGAATTTTTGGGGTGTCCCAGCTATTCCACTACTGTTTTCAAAAGTTTGAAAATTCAAAAATTTTTTTTTCAAAAATTTGAAAATTCAAAAGCTTCAAAAATCCTGAATCCCATAAACTCAAAACTGTCGTAAAAAAATGAATTCTGAAAACCTCAAAAACCCTCAAAAAAATCGAATTCCGAAAACTCAGAACCTCCAAAACCACAATTTTGAAAATTCAAAACCCGCAAAAAAAAATTCTGAATCTCGAAAATTCAAGCTTCAAAAAATCCGAATCCCGAAACTTAAAAAAACTCACAAAAAAATTGAATTTTGAAAATCCAACTATTTCCCTGTTTTGAAAAATTTGAAAATTCAAAACCTTCAAAACACAAATTCTAAGAACTCAGAACCTCCAAAAGCCTTAATTTTGAAAATCCAAAACCAAAAAATCCTAAATTCTGAAAATTCAAAAGTTTTCCAAAAATTTCGAAACTCAAAAACTCAAAACCCTCCGAAAATTCCAAAGTTTCAAAAAAATCCGAATCCCGGAAATTCAAAAGCTTCCAAAATTTCCGAATCCTGAAAATTCAAAACCTGTAAAAATTTGAACTTTGAAAATCCAACTATTTCACTGTTTCGAAAAATTTGAAAATTCAAAACCCTCAAAAACTTAAATTCCGAAAACTCAGAACCTCCAGAAACCCAAATTCCGAAAAATCAAACCTTCGAAAAAATCCTGAATTCTGAAAATTCAAGAGTTTCAAAGAAAATCTGAATCTCAAAAATTCAAAACCAACAAAAAATTGAATTATGAAAATCCAACTATTTCACTACTGTTTTGAAAATTTGAAAATTCAAAACCTTCAAAAACCTAAATTCTGAAACTCAGAACCTCCAGAAACCCCAATTCTGAAAAATCAAAACCTTCGAAAAAATCCTGAATTCTGAAAATCTAAAAGTTTGAAAGAAAATCTGAATCCCGAAAACTCGAAACTCTCACAAAAAATTGAATTATGAAAATCCAACTATTTCACTACTGTTTTGAAAAATTTGAAAAATCAAAACCCTCAAAAACTCAAATTCTCAAAACCCAGAACCTCCAGAAACCTCAATTCTGAAAAATGAAAACCCTCGAAAAAATCCTGAATTCTGAAAATTCAAAAGTTTCAAAGAAAATCTGAATCTCAACAATTCAAAACTAACAAAAAAATGAATTATGAAAATCCAACTATTTCACTACTGTTTTGAAAATTTGAAAATTCAAAATCCTTGAAAACCCAAATTCTGAAAACTCGGAACCTCCAGAAACCTCAATTCTGAAAAATCAAAACCCCCGAAAAAATCCTGAATTCTGAAAATCTAAAATTTTCAAAGAAAATCTGAATTCCGAAAATTCAAAACTAACAAAAAAAATTGAATTACAAAAATCCAACTATTTCACTACTGCATACTATTTTGAAAAATTTGAAAATTCAAAACCTTCGAAAACCTCGAATTCCGAAAATCCAGAACCTCCCAAAAAGCTTATATTTTCTTAATTTTATTAAAGCTACGTGAATTTTCAGGAAAGAGAAGTAAAAGAGAAACACGGGTCTCTAATTAATGCTACGTGTAAGCTTTTTAATTATAAAAAGATGTCGGGGTCACCAGTTATAAAGGATTTAAAAAGGTGAAGGCTACTATTTAATGAATTACGGTGGGGAATATGAGACTATAAGGACAAAAACCGTAAAAATGATAATTATTCCCTATGTAATTTAACATTAAGAGCCTATCCCTTTATGACTCCTAAATCCTTAATGTATTAGCTCCTATTACCGGTTGAAGCTACCAAACCGTTTCGGGTCAAGGGCCGAATCCTTATTAATTATGAATTAATTAGGCTTAATTATGAAATAATTAATGATGAGAAATTATGGACTAATCGGAATTAATTAATCTTTCTCAAGACAGGACCCTGGAGGGATTTATTGAACTTTAAAGACGAGAAAGTTATTACTATTAATTAAGGAAATACCGTAAACCCAATTAACTTAAATATAAAGAAGTATACCAATTAAAGGTATTTAGTAAACCAGTAAACCAAACTCAATTAAACTAAGTGAGTTAATTAGTGATTAAGTACCCTTAATCTACTAATTACTGAATTAAATACTATTCAGTACCCTTGAGCCAACCAATGCAATTAAATACTTAATATGCCATAAACCGGAGAGTTAACCATGGGAAGTACACTTAAAGATAATCCTAACCTTAATCAAGTACCCCTTGAAACCCCGGAAAGTCTAGGGCGACCCCCCAATTACCTAAACGGTTGGTTGCGTCCCCGACTCGGAGAAAGCACAACCTCCCGAAGGTACTCTTAAGGGTCCCCCTTTATATCCCAACAATAAGGAACGTTGACACAGACCTTTGACCTCTGACCTCTTAAGCGTAGACGACAGCGAGACTTGAGACCCTTGAGACGTGTAGAAGTAGACGAAGGAAACCCGGAAGGACTCGAAGGACCGGACGAAGGGACTCGAAACCGCTGAAGGAACGAAGGACTGGTTCTCAGGAACTAACCCTCAATAAGGCCGCTACCAATATGGAAAGGGGCCCTTGGAGGCAAACGCTCCAAAAGTTTAGACTAAAGCCTAAATTTAGTCTATCCAAGACAGCTATAAAATATAAATAGGAATAGGGAATTAAATTGGAGGTTTATAATTTATATTCCCTAAAAATATAGAATTTTGAAACCAAATAAACCGAATAAAATAGGGAATTGTGGATGGAAGTCTTACCCGAATAACGGCTGAATATAGGCTTTAAGTTGAGAAAATAATATTTCTCAAAAGTTGAGAAATTATTGAGAAATAATTTCTCAAAAATAAACTTAAAAATAAAATAAATTTCGATACAAAATCGGACAGAGTTTAAGTTACACAAAAAGATTGAATGGACTTGACGAGCCTTTTATAGGTCTCGTCTCCCTTTAAAATATATTGGAAGGTTCTAGAGACGGATTAGGATAAGTGATTTGCTTCTAATTTCCCTTTAAAGAAGTCCGGAGATTTTTCCTATGGGAGCTCAGGTTACCGGCTCCACTACCAATTAGTCTAATCTATCTAATTATAATACCCGAATCCCTTATCTAAATTATAAGTGTGGACTCGGTCTCTTCAATGCCCTTATGGTTGACCCATGGGGGGTTTTATATGTATTTAAGGTTGCATTCGGTTATAAATAGGAATGATAGGAAGTTTATGCCCGGTCCTTAATTATTACAGGGTTCCCTTCTCCACTCTACTCCATACTCATCAATACAATTAATATCATACCTTTCGTAGACCGTTGTCTACGTATGGTACCATAATGTCTCGTAATTCGGTGTAGATATAAATAGAATGGCTATGCCATTCGCCATAAGGGATAGTTATGAGTATATAATATACTCGTAATTATTCCTTATATTGGCTTAATTTACGCTGAAAGTCAGGGCACAGTGCACGACAGGGTTTTTTGGACACAAGACGCCAATAAAAGCGCATATAGCAAGTAGTATTGTTAGATATGTTGACGCTTGAATCAAGAAAACCGAAATACTGATCACTCCAATCTTATGTATCGTCATGATCGTAGAATGACACATGCATTCGAAAATCGTTGCTATTCCTATGGCCAGGACCTTGTTAATATTTTTTTTTCGTTTAAACTTGCCATTCAAAATGTGAACATTTTAAACTTTAAATCTAATGGAGTAGTACCACAATTATAAACATCCATGGAATGAAGCAAATTCTATACTTTTGTCTCTTTGTCCATCCCTTCCGTTTCTTGGATATGTCTGTTTTGACCGATTGGTTTACTGAAAGTTCATCGGAATGCCCTGCTGGATTCTGCGGATTATCTCCAGTTTCTTTACAGGCCTTAACCGAAACTACGGTTGACGATTTCTGGTCGGACATCCTTTGGACATTTGCTATCTTTGCTCGTACGGTATTACTGTGTAATTGATTTAGGTCAAGGCACTTGAATTGAGTTTGCTAATTTGACCGTCTTCGAAATGTTGCTCAGTGACGATAGCGAGCGAGCTCAATTCACGTACTTCAGTATTGCTTGACAACGATGTATGCAAAAATATCATTGCGAGCGAATGCTGGAAAGGTGAAAAAATCATTTCGAATTTCGTTGAGATGAACTGGCCTAGGATTTTTTAGCGACTTTTTTCTTAAAAAAATGTAAAAACGGATGCCAAATGCCAATACAGAACAAATTCTATTCATTTCATTCACACTTTATTTGCATTAATTATCATAGATTATATTGGATACACTTAATCGGTTTGCGTTAGTTATTTATAATTAGTCAAAATTGAAGTCCAAAATCGGATATTTTTATTTTTGGTTTAAAAGCAGCCCGTTCTTTCCGAGCTTTGATCCTTTCATCAACCTTTTCCTTCTCGGCTACTAAAACAGAACGGAATTGGTTCAAGAACTTGAGCCCGTCCAATTGGTTTGCTTCGGACTCCTGGCGAATTTGTATATCATCTGAGGCTGTTACGAATACATTAAATACGAATATTCAGACTATGAAAAAATTAACTGAGACTTTTAAACATTTATAGTGTTATCAATCTAACTCACAATATGACTTAAAACAGTTTGAACAAATCGGAATATCATCTCCATATGACTTCAAAGATGATGTGGAAATTAGATTGCGTTCTTCAACACTTTTACTAAAGCCAGATGTGACCGGTGTGTCAGACATGTTTCCAACACAGGCTAAGACTTCGTCATGATTTATCGGCGGCCCTACATAATAGCGATATACATATGTATATTGATCGAGTGTCATGGACAGTCTAAAATATTTCATCGTATTGTCTCGTATTGTAATTTACCCTTTGGCTTACTGAGACGACCCACCATCACCTCTAAAGAGTCCCCTTGACCTTCTTCGCAAGTGCTTTCTCCTATGCTTAATGAACTTGAGAGGATGGGCGTTGAATCAAATGGATTGACGAGTAAATTTTTAGCAAGTTCTACAGCCTTTCGCCTTTCAGATGCTTCGGCTCGTAAAGTCTGTTCCTTGAGAAGTCTTTTTTGTTCTTTCTCCTGCTTTCTCCGGACTTCTTCCAGTTTTTGAGCTTT
Source organism: Desoria tigrina (assembly GCA_906901685.1). Classification (NCBI taxonomy): domain Eukaryota; kingdom Metazoa; phylum Arthropoda; class Collembola; order Entomobryomorpha; family Isotomidae; genus Desoria; species Desoria tigrina. Next base: position 535,631 of record CAJQTU010000010.1, on the reverse strand, counting down.
TCTAGTTCTTTCAAGAATGTCCCGTTCTTGTTGCCTTTTTTCTTCCTCCTGTATGTGAAAAATACAGTTTTTGTAGTTTGCAATTCTAAAATCCTGTATTTTTTTTGGAATTTGTAGCAACTACAACTAGAATGCATCTATTAGTAAAACTTGTGGAACTATGGTTTGAATCCTCCTGCATTAGCTTTTTTTACTGAGAAATGAACGGACAAAAAAGTCGGTTGAATATTGTAAATAAGTAAAGTAGTAGCTTTATTTGCACTTTTCAGTTTTAGAATTTTACACGCGTATGACATGAAATGACTTAAAATATAATCATCACAGAGGAAAAATTATCTATAGTTAAGTTCAATAGGTCCAGTTGACTCTAACCTTTGCTTTCCGCCTTCGCTGTTCCTCTTCGTATTCACGGGTCATTCGTTCCTGGTCTTCTTGGACTTTTCGCTGCAAGCGTTCTTCTTCAAGTTTCTCTAGCTTCTTTCGTTCTTCCTCCATCTTTCTCCGTTCTTCAATCTGCCGACTCAGCTCATCTCGGTAGTAGCCCTTGGTCTGATTTGGAGTCTCTTCCGATGTCTAGAAAAATTAATTGAAGGTGTTATGAGATTTTAAAAATCAGGATTGAAAAGCATTTATAAAGAACCAGTGTCACTACCTGAGAAATATGCCTTCGCACAGGCATTTCCGCCAAACCCGGCATTCCAAGGTTCCCAGCCGTCCGATCTGTATCATTCTGGCATGGATGATCTGGGATTCCAGCAGCGTCAGCATTTCCAGGAGCAAGAAGCGTCTGGGAATTTCTTTGTAAAGTACTAGAGGATTCTAGTCCTTGTTCCTGTCCCACCGATGATGGGGGTTGGTTGTTAGTCTTATACGGGTAATCCGGTCGGTAAGAAGGCCCTTCAGTGTACTCAGGCGGTGGTGGAATCGACGAGGTTTTGTAATATCCATAAGCAACATTGTTGGGATGAGGGATGACCTCCGGAGAGTTTCCATTTGTCATATTGGCACTTGATTGATGTCCCTCGCATGACGATGATTCCTGGAAGGCTTCTGGGGCAGGTGCAGGTGGTCCGTAAAAGTAAGTTTGTCCTTGTTGTTCAGAAGGAGTTCGTGCCGGTGGTGGCAGTGCTGTAGCATTGTCGATAAGATTGTCGATGGGTTGTCGATGAGAGTTCGAATTCACCCTTTCTTCGGATCGTTTCCCAGCAGGGGCTTGTCTCTGATTCTCGTTGCCTATCCACGGCATGAGGTGCTGAACTGGGTCCTTGGCCACTTGTTGAGGTGTCTCTGTTTAAATTGATTATTACTATTCATTATAACGTATCTCATAAAATGACTGAGGTGTAACTCTTGAAATACCTCGAACTTTCCCCTTCAAATTGATCATTTTCCTCTGTTGGATCTGCTCATCAAGGGCCTTCCTATAGGCGTCCTGTTGGGCCCTCCGAGTTTTCCAGTCTGTTGTGAGAGCAGCTTTGTTCCAGTATTGTTCTCCTTGTTCCGTCATTGTAGACACTTGTTGATGGGATTTGGTGAAAGTTATAATAAAGATCAGTCGAAGATATATGAAATATCTAAATTAGTAATACTTGTACTTTCTTTGGTAGTGGGTTCACAGGGTTGTACTTTTATGAGAATAGTGATGTTAAAATTATGAAAATATTTCTGGAGGATGCTAAAAAATTGAACGCGAGTTTTTTTCAATAATTTATTGCAAATCGTTGTCTTGGTTTCCGAACAGGACTTGACAACCGTTGTCAAGTAATATCAATTTTATAATAGAGCTTCTTATCCACGGATGGCATAAACCTTTCGGCAAATTCCCTTGTGGGTCCTTCTGTAACCCAAAGGACATGCGGGCGGACTTCTACTATGCAACAAAATGATGCTATTGTACCTAATGTCATCGTAATCTTCTACAGAGTAATTCTCATTTTGTGGTCCCCAGTAATTGTTAATGTACCGATTACTACTCGTATTCTCGTCTTTATCCTTGAATGTCAAATTGTCTGAATATCTATTCGCTTGTTCCACCACCGGTACTGGACCAGAATCGAAAAGTCTTGAATCCGTTTCATACGGCGGCCTGTCCTTGTTGGCATCCTTCAGTATGGAAAGAATGACTTCGTTTGAAATGCTAAAGGGCCAGCTCTCTATAACATAAATTCGTTGTATTGGATATTGTTGCTTCGAAACATGATTAGTGGATTTTTAATGAAAATTTTCTCAACCTGAGTCCTGATTTTTTGTGACATGATTTTTTTCTTTATTAAAATGCTCATCACTAATACTCTCATAGGCTCCCTTATCCATTCCTGGATAAGGTTGATGTAATTGTAGTGGTAGTGGTTCATGATCAGGTGGGAAGATTATTCTGTCAGAATGACCTTCGGGATACGTTTTTCTCCAGTGTAGATTTTTCCTTATTTTGTGGTAACCTGATCCTGGCATGTCTAGAAAAATAATTAAGAATTTTGCATATATTATATACGTATACTATGAAACTTAGACTTATACTATGAAAGTTTCCCACGAATATAGCTGATTCCATCTTGACCACGATTAGGTATTTATATATTTGTTATTTGTTGATCAAAAGATTCTTTATGTCGAAATATTCTAGAACTCTGGTCAAAAAAATATGCAATAAGTAATATTTAATACATCCGTACCTAATCCTAAATAGGGGTTGTAGATATGAACCCACTCACCACGTCGATGAGTTGTCTGAGATTTTGGCACTAAATTACCACCGTTTCTGATCGCTTCGTCTTGAATTCGAGAAAATATCACAATCGAACTTGCTAAAGTAACTATCTCCAGATGAAGGAGTATTATGGAATATAGTTTCAAATGCATGGTATAAAAAATCAAATTTCAACTGAAAAATAAATAAAATATAGCTTTATATAATACGACTACACTGACTTTGAGCTCCAAGTAATTGCTGGTAACTGAAAAGATAAAGGCAGTCGAAGGTTGAAGTTTTGCTTAGAAAATTCTTTGACTTTATTAAAAATCTCAACCTCAACTCTATAATTTTTTGCAGATCCGGATTTATCTAGAATACGTAAAGCATTGTTTGCATAACACCTACACAAAATTGATATGTAAAAGTTAAAACAATAGCATGTATGTATTTCGGGCTTTCCGTTAAGACAGGTTCGTTATGCCTGATTGTATGAGTGGTTTTATAATCCAAGCTATTAAATCTTATCTAAGGGAAATCATTAAACTGTCTGCAAATTTTTAGTTTCGACTTGAATATGCTAATGTTTTGGCCAGACATAATATATGCCAGGAATTATTTTAATATCCAGAATTTATGGAATCCCCACCTAAATTCTTCGAAAGAAGGTTATGATCTGATTAGATGATTATATTAGTACAGTACCATACAGAAACAAATACAATAATATATTCAGCTGCATTTAATAATTTTGTGTAAAAATCACATTATTTTTATTTCAACGATCCATATCCTTTCTTCACATGTTTAGTTCACTTTTTTAGGCTCAACGTGTTAAAAAAACCGGTTGAGGTTTGAAAGATCCCTTCAAACTTTATTTGCATTTAAATTCATTGTGGAAGGATAAGAAATAGCATATCTAACATAGCATAGCATTATTATAATGTCGTAAGTTTTGCTTTTTTGTATATTAAGGGCATTATTAATAGGGATTATTCTGAGCTTATAAAAATTTCAATTTGGATTACAAATATTTATAATTAGAGTTTATACAATGTACTAATAAAACTGTTTTTCATATCAATTCTTAAAAATAAATCCCACAACAATTCGCATATAGTACAAAGTTTGAATGGGTTCATACAAAGTTCGGTTTCAATGAATTCTAAATTCTATCTGCTAACCAACAAAAAATGCGGATCCTCTTTTTATGTTTTTTTCGTTAAAAGATATAGTATATCACAGAATTTGAGCATCAAGGGCAGAAGATTGGAAGATTTTAAAATTAAAACGCTTCATAGTCTTCATACAGTCTGTATTTAATCGCTTTACAAAAGCTACTCGAATACATATAATTGCATTTATAATCCATTCACAAAATGAACAAATACTGAATGCTGTACCACAGACTTAGACAAATCCTCAGGAAAACGTCAATGAAGATCCCTCTGCCTCAGGTCGGAGAGGAGCTGTCGATAAGCGTTTATTAAAATCCGCCGTCATGCTCAAAGTTCTGTCTCGAATTTCCCGATGAATCCGAATAGCGTCCTTCAGGACCTCCCTTTCCGTTTCCACTAAAGCGTCAATCGACATATGGTCAAGGGCCTTAAGGGACTCAAGCAGGGACGCAAGTTTTGCTCTCGTATTTCCCCGTCCGACCCTCGTCCTCAGACGGGTATTGTGCTTGTAAATCTGGGTGCAGATCCCTTTATGATTTTTTTTCTGTCCTTCAGGACAACCGGTACTAGGATTGACCCTGTCAGGAACCTGGATAAACGAATTGTATCCTATGTCCGATACCGTGGTCCCCTCTTCCTCAATGTCGGTTGAAGAAACAGTAGTAGTTTCGTCTTCGTTTGATGCGTCTTCCAGTAATTGGGAAATCTGATCTGTTTGCAAATTCCACTTCGTCCAGTCGACGAATTCATCGGAGCTCATACCTTCGATTTCATCAATCGTTGCATCTTCAGGAGCATCGGAGGATTTGACGGACTTTGAGACTAATTCTGCTAAGGTTGGGGATAACTGAACTTTAGAACTTGCAGCGGGGGTGGAAATTGCTGGGATTTCTTCGCGTGTTTCACTGGATGAGGCCTTGAGCTCTGTGGGAACAGTTGTGGAAATCGACCGAGCCGTTTGGGTCCGTTGAGAAGGGGTATGAGAGTATGGGAGAGGTGGTGATGCTCCTGTAATATGAAAAATAAATAGTGGTTGATTTAATTGCTAATTTTAATTGCTTCATCCTTTCAGTTAACTATGTGCTTGGAAGGGGATTTTTTAATCTTAAACCTGCTTCCATTCCCAATGGTCAGTGTTTTATGTTTATGAGTCATTGCATGCAGCATTTTTATTTCCTGATTTCAAAGGAAATTCTCAATTATTCTCGGTTTTATGCCTCGAAAATCATAATTAGTTTGCACTTGAACGAAATGGCATAAAATCAGTAACTGCCGAATAAAATTTGGATAACACAGAGAAAATTGTATGGTTTCATGGTGTGATGCCTGAATTTATTATTATTGCTGGTTTTACCTTCCTAAATTGAAGACCAGTTTTTGGATTATCAGACTAGTGACAAGTTGCACAAAGGACGGTTCATTAAAGATCTCCAAAAATATGTATATATCTTAATTTGTGAAAACATAAGTATTTTAAGCAATACTCAGAGACAAGTCTTTCAATCAACATCTTTGTTGAAAAATGAAAAAAAAAATTACTAAAATTGTTTGTTATGAACCAGCCTTAATTTTTACGACAGCTAAACTTCGCATTTTATTGTACTGACCTTCTGTCACCTTTACAGTAGGTACAAATCTTCATTTAAAAAAATGTCTACGGCTAACTTCTATAATGCGTAAATATCAACCTCAGAGTTGGAAAGTTGGAATTAATAACTGCTTATAAATAATAATAATGACAATAGCAAATGGTGCAAAACGCTTTAAATTTCTAATGAAAAAAAAAGGGAATGAAAACACCCATTCCCCGGGTTTCCCCTAGCTCGACCACGGACAGGACATCAACGTACTTACTGTCGGTTTTAGCCGACAGCGAGACCACTGTGCTGGGTGTCCTAGCCTGAGAAGAGTATTGGTTTTCCTCATACTTCATACTCTCAATAGTTTTGAGAGCACGAACCTGAGTTTTTTTCTTTAATAACATATGAATAAATGAATGAATATTTGTATGAAATGATGATAAATAATGAGAATCGATATGAACAATTACACATGAATAAATACGTACGGTTTTGTTATAAAAAAAAAAACTGCTTATAAATACCTTCTCTACTGATGACTGAATTCAACTAATTTCTATCAACTTGTTCATTAATTATAGCTCGCATTGTTACACAGCGTAGTGATATACCTACGTCATCCAGCATGTAGCCGACGTTAACGATCTAGGTTCAGATATGATTCATTACAATCAATATACCATAAGGGCATTGTTAAAACGTAATTGTTCTATTAGATTTATGGAGCAACTTTTTTCCAAATTACCTTCGTCACTTGTTGGGCGATGTCTGATGTACTTTTTCTTGCTTGGGGTTGCGTCGGATGGAAATACAATAACATCGTTCCTAGCTGTTGATTCCGGTCTTGTAAACTTTGGAGTCTTCTTATTAGCCGTGCCGGAAGGCTTAGTTTCTTCCTTTGGAACCATGTTTCTGAATGCATATTCTGTGATTTATAATAATAAAAGAGAACAGAATTTCATTAATTTAATTGCTTGCATATGCAGAATTATCTAATAGGTACATTTTGTAATTAAAATTGGCATCATTAATAAAAATATTATTACCAGAATAAGCTCCAATGTTCTCCTTGTCACTCAAAGGCAGTAGTCCCTTCCTTCTGAGAACGACAAATTTGCCGTAAAGAAGTATATCTGGTTTTTGTTCTGATTCTACCATCCCTTGAGGGAGGTCAATCCGATTGTTATCTTTCTCTGATGTCACTGGTGTAAGAAACTCCTCAGCACCTGAGATAACCTCATATCCCTCTTGATCCAACAAAGACAATTTGTTCTGATCCAAAGGGGCGGAGAATCCTGTGCCAGAGATTGCGATGATAACAACTGTCACTCTCACAATTACTGTTAAGCACTTCATATTTCTAACAATAAGAATCCGATACAAAAAAATTAAACCGATGAGGATTTTCAAAATTCGTAAGGCTGAAAAGGGTATTTTCGAGTCTCAAACGAATCTACGAGTCTAAATCGTCAATCGCTTGTTTTGTCTTTGGAAAAAATCCGTAATTTCACTCCTTGAGCTTTGAGATGGTTGTAATTATAATCTCTCCCAGTAATTCTATATGTATCTAGAAAATAGCAGGTAATTATTACTGCTACGAACGAACTCCTTCCGTATGTAAACTGAAACTGAGTTTGTAATCATGTTTGCCTATGACTAAGCAAAGGAGCAAAGTTGTTTCTTATCGTGGAGAATAGACGAGGTATCGTAAGATAGAATACATGGAAGTTTTAAGATGGATGAGAATATAATTCGAGATTTTCAGGTGCAAATGGTGTAACTTGTTGTAATGATGGTAGGATTTCTTGTGGGGTGTGACGTGCAATGGTAATCTAGGGGTTGTGGTCGGGATTTGGTCAGGACTTTTTACTTTTTTCTGATTTATTTCATATGTTTAGTATTTACATGAAGTACGAATTTGTACTGAAGATGAGCATGCCAACACCAACACCAACCTGTTCCTAATCTCATTAAATCTATGATATGTTTTATTATCCTTTATCAACATGATTTTGAAAGTGGCTAACGTGGTATAGGAATTGCAGAAAAGTACCAGTTCCAGTTGCCAATTTATAGCGAAGATGGGTTAGGACAAAAAGTACAAGTCTTATTGAAGCGTGTAACTTTTACATTTATTTGTCCATGTTACGGAATAGGAGGAAAGATTATTAGCAAATGCAGGGATTAAGAAATATGTCTAAGCTACGTTTTTGCAAATTTCAAGATTTGTTCGGGTTATAGGTTTGTGTTGAATCTCGTTACTTAATTGGTCCAAAAAAGCTTTGACAGCTTAAATTGCATTGTAATCAATCATGTATTCCGCATATCGTAATTGGTTAGTTTGCAGTCTAACAGCGTAATTTTAAGGATGAACAACCTATTTAAAATATTAGATTATAATATCATAATATAGATAATATTATCATACTTCTTAGAATCTGCAATTTATATATGGAACTAGGAGGCTGACCAACTTAATCTTATGAACCGGTTCCTATGTTTTAGGACAGAAAAACCGGTAAGCAACATTGAATGATGATATTTCTCAGAAACAGATTTATCGTGACCAAATGAACACGGGAAGCTAATTTAAGCTTGTCTGTTTGTCCTTGCAGTATCTGGAATTCTGGACCCGATGGGCAAATTCACAATTTATTTGCAGCTAGAATTTGTGTCTTCTATACATTTAAAAGTATACGAATAATCTCAGGAATCGTGATTTGATTCAGATTAAAAAATTTAGCTCTAAAGTGTTTTTATATGCTAAGAATACAAGGGATTCTTAATGAACAGAGGTTCTTAGACTATGATTTTAGTTGAGATGCAGGAAAAGTGCAAAAATTTTGAAAGAAACAGGCTCTAGCTCAAAACATGTTTTTTGACAGGAATTTAATTTATGTACATTATATTACATGAAAATATACACCAACAATATAACGTTATGTACAAAAAACGTTTAAAAACAATTATATTAATCTACCTTAAAAAAATCTGATAAGATCTCTGACAGTTATATATTACATCCCATCAACATTCACAACTAAAAAATTTATACAAATTAAAATCTACTATCGTTTTAACAGTTGCAATTATACGGAATACTGCTACTCTTTTTAATTGTATTATAATACTCCTATTATATTCTTAGATTCTTATCCGGAGTATCTGCTTCGTAATTTGATTATCAGTCGACATTTCCCATCATGTGCTTTTCGGTAGCCTTCAAAGCATCTTTTGTAAGTACTTGGTACAAGGAAGAGCGAGAAGTTCGTAAGAACTTTGCCCTTTTGTTTGATACTGGAATCTTTGGAACCGTTTTCAAAAGTGAATTCCGACCCCGGACTGTCGTCCACTACGGTTACCACGATCTCAGCAGGGTCGTCAGAATTATTCTCTGCGGAAGTTGATAAAACACTAAAAGTTAATTAATCAAATTTAAATGAATACTGGTCAAATTTCATGAAAAGCTTTTACAGTTTTTAGTCAGGTTTAGTAGGGTTTTTAAAATACTTCATTTCATGCATAGTATATATAGGTTATGTTATTGTTTGTTAATAGTTAGCCTTACGATTAAGACCCGTGTTAGGAGGACTCTGTGGAGGTAGAATAAAAGTCTTCTCGACTGCATTTGCAAGGTCAATGTTAGGATTGTTAGTATTTGGATTATTCGGGTCATTTCCACTCGGATCAGTAAAAACGAATTGACCCAAGAACCGCTGGTTCTCAGGAGTTATCGAAGTCCCACGAATCAAGCTTGGGTTAATTTGGTTGGCAAATGAGCGCTGCTGTTGTGGTACTTGATTAACCTGACTCGAAGGGATTGGACTCCCTTGTCCTTGATTTGAATACAAATTGGATGGAGGGATGATCAGGCCCCGTTGCTGTTGTTGTAACCCTGGATTTTGCAGCAGTTGGGTACTGGCTGGAGTTTGACCAAAATTTGGCACCACAAAGTTTTGGACCCTAGGACCCCGTCCGGCGGATGACAATAGGATATTATTCCGGTTAATTGTTGAGGCTAGAGATGCTTGAAGGCCAGGATTAGGTGCTACGAGCAGGGATCGGAAACCTAACTCAGAGGTATTAGATTTCAAACATTTGTTAGTTTTTTTTAGCGGTTTTAATTGATCATTTCATGCGATAGTAATGATTATCATTGTCCTAAATAATTAGTAATTATGTGTAGCTTAGGTATGAACGCATTTCTAGCAGGTCGCCGTAAATCTCGGTAAGTCCCCTGGGACGGTTATTTTGTCAAACCATAAAATCCTTGAAGTTTAAAATTTTATTGGATATATCGCAGTTTACGTTAGAAAGATATTAAATGGGGTAGTTATTCTGAATGGGGAGTTACAGCTAGATTTACGTTAAAATATCTAAAGAAATCTTGATCATCCTGCGTCAATTGTATACGAAAATTAATCTCAATCTCCTTAGTAGTGCAAGTATTGTCAAGGTCTTCATGGGTTAAAAACTTGACCCTCTAGAACAATTTCCTCATATTTTAATCCGTTTACTATATAGCGAAGAGTTATTTACGACACTCGGATACGCAGAATTTTTAGCAAAATTGTTTGAAAAATTTGCAATCAAATTTCACATGCGAGTCAATTAAAGCACCAGCAATAATATATCGTATCGGCTTCAGCTAGCAATATGCTGAATTAATTAGCTTTTTTTAATAAAAATAACCTACCAATCAGAACAAGAGCTCATAACTTCCTGGATGTTATATAAATTGCGTTAAAAGAAACGCACACAAACAAACGTTACAAACCTGCTTGTTGTGATTCCGCCTTCTTTTTCTGGAGCAGATTTTGCAAAGGGGACAAGGTAGTTATATAAGGAACTTGAATAACAGGTGCAGCCGTTGCGGATATATTTTGGGGGAATTGTAAGGGGGCATAAGGTTGCCGTGCAGGTGGAAGTGGTCCTAATTGATTTGGTGACCCTTGACCGCTTCCAAATACAATGGGTTCCGGAAACCTTAAAGCCTCGTTTATGATTTTCTGGTTCGGCGTCCTTTGATCTAAATGGTTGAAACGTACTTTAACAAATGCTTTTAAAAAGACAGAATTTCTATAAGTTTTTTAAACATAATTTACCAAAAACAATATTGCTCGAAGACTCAACCCGACCACTGAATTTTTTCTTTTGGTGCAAAAGCCGGAATCCAATCCCAGAATCCTCCGGGTCCCGTTCCCTCAAATCCTGCAGTGGTATCTGCAACTCGACTTCCGCATTTTCTGAAGTTTTTCGAATAATGTTCTGCGGCTGGACTTGTGGATTCACATTCACGGCATTGGGATTTCCAATAATCACTGGAGTATATGCAGGGCGTTGTTGGGACTGCAATGCCGATGGTGACAACTGGGGTCGGTCTTGAAGCCTCTGCTGATGACTCAAATGTTGGAGTTGATGATGAGTTAAGATAATTCCAGGTCTGACTGGAGGATGAGTTATATTATAAGAATAGTGGCTTATGGGTTGCAACGGTTGTCCAGACGGGGATAAGCGGACCCCCGGGGGATATTGATTAAAGGGCCCTGGTCCTGGAGGATATTGCTGGAAAAGTCCTGGCCCTGGAGGATATCTTGCTTGACTTAATTGCTTGTACATTGTAAATTGCTGAGAACTCTTAGACAGTGGTTGGGGCTGGTACTGCAATTGAGGATCTGCAAGTGCATCTGGAACTGCTACGGGTGCCCCAAGCACAGAGTTACACATAAATGTCACCAACAAAGTCACAAATAACCACACTGACGTCATGTTTATCTTCGTGATATGTTTTTTATTCCTTTATTTTGGGTTTTGAGATCCAGGATCAGGATTTCACGATCACTGTACCGCGACGACAGGTAGTTGTCAAATGAATCTTCATGAACTGCACGAGATTACTTTTATGGATTTTCAACAAGGACGGTTTTGGGCACACTTAATTACTATTTACGTATACGATTGGACGAAGGCTTTCCGAGTAAATAAAATCGTCTTGCGATGAGATTCCAAGTACCACGTATCGGTCTAATACCTTGAAGATCCGTAATTCTCTGTTAAAATAAATGATCTTCTCAATTTGAGCCCCCAAGTCTAAAACTTTCAGACCTTGAACTCCTTGACCCAACAATTCAATTTTCAGACGATGAAAATCTAATTCCTATTCCAACATAAAAATAACCAACTTTCCATCAAGATGGTCATCTCAAAATGAGGTATGAAGTCCGTTTTTATGAAAAAATCCGAAATCGAAACACCAGTTGGACTCCCTATCAAAAATGTCCACCACCACTACCAACAACTGATAAATGGAAAAGAACTTTGTACAACAACCTAGAAGACAACATAAAGTTGGAGCTGTTGTAACGATTGTAGTTAAGGATTAAATGAGAATCCAGAAAACAGGTTAAGAATGGGATGGATGGAATGAACTTAAGCGTGGCTAATGTTGGCACATTATTCGTATAAAATTATGCCCTAGCATCTATAATTTACTTGCCTCTCCTGATTTATATATATGTATAAGCTGTGATAATATCTGCAATTCCAGAAGCATTTCATTCCATCAAAGTTGCTGAAACCTTCGTATTTAACAACTTAGCAGCATAATTTAATTCCCACGTTTCCTTATTATGCGCTCTTCAAGCATCACTTCTCCAGCCTCAAGTCTCGAGTCGATTCCATGCCCAACCCTTCGTTGATTGTAGCTTAAAATTAAGTATAAATATCTCATGGAACGGAGGATGTTAAAAAAATCGGGTTATAAAATTCCAGCAATCCAGTATCTGAAAATTTGCATTATTAAATGAGATGCGATTGTCCCTCATCTCTTTCTATTCTTTTGGAGTTTATAGTATGCAAATTTTCGATACTAACCTATCCAATCTCAATTTTAGAAGTTTAATCTTTCTTGTTTTTTGTTTGCTAGAATTTTCGGTAAAAGTAGGCTGACTAGTTTTGTTGTACTCATCACCTCTGCTATAAGACAATGCTTGATTATGGACCCTGAGCAGATCTGTGATAATCAGACCACGTTATTTTGTCCAGGAATTCCCAAGACCCGTCTACTATTTATGGCAACTTGCCAAAAATCCAGCCAATTACAATATGTTCCAAGAGACTCTGCTCTAATCCAGACTGTTATCCAGGGCAGTCTTGCTATAATTATGGCATACGGAAATAATTATAATTAATTAAATCTAGTAAAAATTGTAATCCATTATCTCTATGAAATAGCCTATAAACATGGACAGAAACCAGGTGGAAACCACAACCTTGGTTCTTACTGAGGCATGCACGTACTGGTTGAGTGGAACGGGCTGTAGTTTTATTTGTGGTTGAGCATCGTATACGTAAGATGTAATTAAATAAGTTGATCATCGCTATTAAAATCTTATCATAAATATTCTTTGGGATTAATAATGAAGCGTAGTTCCGTACGTGGTCAAATAAACCAGGACAATGGACGCACTTTTTGTCAACTTGTAAATTTTTAACTATATTTTCAAGTTCAGGAGGATGTTCCTACTAATGTGGACTTGATTCGGAAATTTTAAGATTTCGTCATAAGAGATGTTCGTAGGGGTAATCATGCTTAATCTGTAATTTCCAATGCTGATCCATCCATTACAATAATCCCTATAATGGTCAATTAAATTAGTGACATTAAGTATTTATTATTCACAGTTGAATGGTTTTCCTTTGGTTTTATGGTTCATAACTAACTTTAACTACGACCGCAAATTCTGTATAGTAAGTAACTCGCAGTGGCAATCGGTGTATCAAGTTCCTCAGGACTTAAAATTAAATGTCCTTGGGGATGGCATTTTTCTGACAATCCATGCGAGTGAGCTTTGCATCACAAAATACTAACTAGCTAGCCAAGGTGGATATTATCCATGCCTTCCTTGGTTAAAACTATCATTGTTTATTTCCCTCTAATACCTTCTTCCAGCGATAATTCGCCGTATCCGCATTTATTTTAATAATTCCAATCTTTTTGCGTAAAAAACGGATGAGAACAATACTGTTATCGTACAAACGTGAGAAAAGAGATGCATTGTCTATTTCTATTGGGAACTACGTAAGAAAGTAATCCAGGAATAAATTAAATAAATATTTCTTGTTAGAACTATATGGATTTGTACGTATGTCTTTATTTCTACTTCTTGGGTAAACATAGTCGGGCCAGGTATTGTGGGTGGATTAATTAATTTGTATTTTCCAACACGCATTTTTTAAAGTTTGTTTCCATCTTCTGATACAAAAGGTGACGACGATTCGTTGGTAAAGGGTTGGTCAACGAGAAAATTATGCTAGATTTTATTTTAACAATAATAATAGAACACCATTACAATTCTCAACGAAATGTCGTCAACACATTTTTTTCTAGTTGTAAAAAAAGCGATCTTGTCCACTTTTATTATTAGAGCACAGTACTTCTCTTAAAAATGATACGATGCATTTTGTCAAAAATGCTAGTGTCTTATTAATTTGTAAAAATAGTAAAAAATATTGCAATATATTGGATTATAACAACCGAGCTGAATGGCTGGATTTATTGAAAAACAAGTTCAACCGAAAATTTACATATTTTGAATAATACAATTTAATGTTTAAATAACTTATTTCATTCCAAAATGGGACATTTTTCGAAAAACTCCTGGCCCATTCCAATATCCCTTCAACATCAAATTCCAGTAAATATAAGGCATCATATCCTTCTTCAAATAAAACATGGTCCTCCGCTCTTTTGACTGATCTATTGGAAACGTTTCGAGAGGCTGAGAATTGTAGTCGAATTCGGCTAAAATGCAGGTTGAATAGCTGGTAACCAAAGGGCAAGAAGTGTACCCAAAATATTCTGCTGCTGGATCTTTGTTATTCATGACATTCCACAGGTTATCGGAAAGAACTCCACATTGACCAGCTAAGGTTCAAAGAGTTAATTATAAATTATTTGATGAATTCGCAAATCCAAATTTATGAAAATGCAAACTAAAACCTACCAACGGCTGCAGCCGTTTTTGAAGTTGGAAGGTTCGTGCAGTCACCGATTCCAAACACATTTGGGTACTTCACGTGTTGAAGGGTCGATTTATGAAGACTTACATATCCAGCGGGATCAACGAGGTCACCAGCGTTTTTTAAGACATCGTGTGGTCTCATTGGAGGAGTTACATGAAGCATTTCATACTATAAATATGAAAATATAGAAACAATTTAATTTAGTTTTTAATTCATCTGTAGAGATCGATTCGTATAACATACGTCGACAGTTTCCGTTTGACCAGGGTTGTCCAAATCCTCAAAACAAGCCTTCTTTTCGGAAGGGATTACTTCGATCAGGTTTTTTCGAAGGTTAACATTGATATCCCGACTTTTTACTACATTCCAGAGGGAATCGGCATACTTCTTTACACCAAATAGAACTCCAAGAGATGTGTTAAACATGATATTTGCATCTTGGCGTTTTCCATGCTGAAATAGCAAAATGCACAAAATATTTCATTTCATTCGACCTTTGTAATCTTATAGTTGCAATTTAGCAGATTAAGGCGTACCTGTCTCAAGTAACTGTCAGCAATGTACATGATCTTCTGTGGGGCACCAGCACACTTGATCGGTGTATTCGGAAACGTGAATATTGCATTGCCTAACAAATATCTACAAAATGTTGCTAATCTTGAACCAGAATGTGTAGTTTTAATTAAAAGAGTTTTGTATAGTGAGCCCATTTTACCTTTCTTAAAATTCTTCAGGGATTCGAAAGTTTTATCCACATATTTTGGTGAATAATTGGAACAAACTCCAGGAGTTTCCAAAGCTTGAGGGAGGCCTTTTATCTGAAAAGTTTTAGCATAATAATATTGTTGATAGAGGCTATTTTTCTCTAGAGCCAGATCTCTGGGGTGTTGTTATTCAAGTCTTTCGAAATGAGTGTAACGTTATTTCGGGGCCGTAATAATATAACTATTTTTAACTAAAGGATAACTATTGGAAGGAGGGTATTATTTAGAGATATACGGTATGCGATTTTAATGTATTTTAATAAAACAACTAATGAATACCTCGTCATATTTGAGCTGAATTCCAAGAGCAACAACGAGATAGTCGTAGGTAATGACTTCAGAATTACCAAGACACAATTTATTCGCATCCGGCCGAAATTCAGTAACTTTGTCCTTAATCCAATTAATGTCTTTGGGAAGAACATCTTTCATTGGTTTGCTAGAATCAGACAGTTTCTTCATTCCACCTCCAACCAAAGTCCACATTGGTTGGTAGTAGTGAACCTGGATTTTTGTTTTACAAATAATTTATTTCCAATAATTTTTATTACGTTCAAACGGTAAGTATTTCAAAAACACAGAGTTTTCTTACCTCGCTGGGTTCGATTACAGCAATAGAGCTTGGGTTCAGTTTTCGGCTGAATTTTGCAGCCACCGAGCATCCTCCCGAGCCACCACCCACAACAATGAGTTTATAATGTCTAAATATCAGTTTAAAAAAGTTTAATGAAGATAGCTATCATAATGCATTTTTCTCGGTTTAAATCGATACTTAAAAAACTCCAAGTTCAATTTTGGAAATCCGAGGACAGTAATTTCGTTTAAAATTATTTAAAATTAACCTACTTAGGTTTTATTGGAATAGTTGACAAATGTCTTGCTCCAGTAGTGTTATAAATAACACGCTGAAAAATTTGGAACCGTTTCATTGTAAGTGTAACTAAATTTACAACTAAAACTTTCAGCTATTAAATGTTTTGAATAATACTGAATGTAGTCAGTCTTGGTCCTTTAAATTGGCAAGTTTTTCTGCGTGAATGAAATGATGTTACAAGAGTTACAATGATTACCAAACCATCCCAGATTCCAGACTGCGAAAAAAACATAAACTCTGCAGATTAGAGTTTATATCATATCTCAACTTACATTTAGATTGCTACCAAACTTGTTACGTGGTAAAAAGCTCAGTGGATTGCTGAAGGTCATGTTTCATGGCGAGTCAACCCTTCAGATATAATTGGACTTGCCTTTAGTCCATACTTTTTGCTTAATTTGTAATATAAATATGATTATTATCCAGTTGGTTGGGTGGTTCAGAATTACACATGATTTATTGTACTAACTCTGCTAAACTCAGTAAGACTGTATACAATAGTTGAAAACAACGCGATAATTTGGTCATTATAATTAAAATTCTTGAAATAGTGGATTAGATCATAATGTTATGATAAATTAAGTAGTTTGTTGTTTCCTGAAAAACTGAGAGATGAAACCCTCCATAAATTCCGTCCCAGCCATTTGCTGCCTCAGGTACATGTTTACGACATCCGATCCGGTTTTGTACAAATCGTTGCAAGTCTAGTAATGAAATTACTATTAAAAAACTCTTCTCAAATTGTGAGTGCAAGCATATAAGCATTTTCAAACCCTTACATGCTGATTCAAAATCACTTCAATTGGCTCGGACAATTCGGCTTTATTGAGCATAACACTCGAGTCAATTTCCAATTCTCCAGTAATTTCCTCGAAAACGCTGTGTTCTTCAGCACAGGACAGTTCTTCGTCGCTGTCCTCTAAAACGGAGCATGAACTGACTACATTGCTGTGATGGCTTTGAACAAGATCGTGTTCCGAAATGAAGTCCCCTGTGAAACCTCGGTTGGAATATGGGCTTTGAGTAGCGTCGATATCCGTGTCTTTCACAGGAGACAATGTAATTTCTGGCGAATTCATATACGTTTTAAATGTGAGGATACATATTTTTAAGGTTTGAAAATAAAGTTTAAATTTCGGTTGTCTGATACCAAACCTTCAAATCCAGATGAGCCGGATTCGACATCAGAAAGGCTTGATTTTGGAGTGCGATTATGTGGTATTTTGTCCTCGATACAATTCTTCGGTGACACAGGTTTAAGAATATGAATGTGCTTATTCTGAACATCCTTGATAGAATTTAAGTTTCTTAAATCAAATGGAGAGGATTTTAGTTGTATATCAGCTTTCTCCAGATCCTTGACACTTTCAAGGAGCCTGGTTAACCTTCACATTGTTGTTCAAATTATTTATTGTTGTTTCTCAATGCATAAATGTGTAAGCATTTTTATTCACAAAAACGTACTTGTAAATAGGATCTTTGGAAATTCTTTGAAATCCATTCGGTGCAGTTGTAACCTCCCCCGATATTAGCAAGTTTCTAATTCGGTTGATTTCCTGACGTGCTCTTGACTTGTCGGAAATTTCGTTCTTTCTTTTGACATAGTTTTCATGCTCCTGAAACTTTTTCTCCTTATTCAGGACATATTCTTTTTGAACTATTTGGTTTAGCTTCTTGTCGATGGATAACCTTGAATAATTGTAATATTAATTAGTCTTAGGATAATAAAAAACAGGGCTAAAATTAGTTTGATTACCTTCTCGCCCTTTTAAACAAATAATGCTGGACATGGTCGGAGACTTGTTCCCTAACGAATGAATCGCTAGGCCCAACCCAACCCGTAAAAAGGATTTCTTCATCAAGATTATTATCTTGACATATTCGGAGCAATCTGCTATTCCCTACTTTACTAAAGAACGCTAATTTCTTCGGCCCTTCCGGTAATTTAAAGACTTGCCTTTCAGTCTTTGTTTCAATGGAGTAGGCTTCGTCGAGATCGATTTGAGAATCCATTCTCAATTTTTTCCGTTCAAATATATTCCCAATTTACCATCGTTGATTTGTAATTTCTCTGGATGCATTTCAGAAATCAAACACGGACCTTAACGTCGTAGAAGCAACTGATTTAAGACTAAGATAGATTTGGCTTTCATACTCTTCCCAAACCTTGAAATAGAATGTTGGTAGCACATATCTCGGGGAGTTGTATTAATTTAGGTAAAAATGACAAAAAATACTGCTAACATATATACAACAATAATATATATGTAGTTTATACCTAGAAGCTTCTGCTCTCATCGCTTATCCCTCTCGAATTGAATCATTATGGATTTTATTGATAAATAGTCCTCTTTTCATACAATTCTCAAGGTAAATACGAAACCTGAAGCAAGGCCAATATTATTTTATTGTAGCGTTATTTGTTCAAAAGGTTCTCACGCGTATTCTGTTTCATCAATTTGGGGGCTTTTGATTCACTTCAGAAGCCAATTCCAACCCTTGGAGCAGATATACAAGGAAATTGTTTACAAGTACATTGTGATATTTCTGCACTCAAAGTGCCTGAAAAGGCTTGTGCTTTCTCTAG
Organism: Desoria tigrina; assembly: GCA_906901685.1. Lineage (NCBI taxonomy): Eukaryota > Metazoa > Arthropoda > Collembola > Entomobryomorpha > Isotomidae > Desoria > Desoria tigrina. Next base: position 516,935 of record CAJQTU010000010.1, on the reverse strand, counting down.
AATTTGAAAGAACTTATATGGAATTGAGAGAAAGTTATCGATTCCCGTTTCTTTTATTTCCTTTGAAGTACTACAAATAAAGAGATTAATGACAACAAGTATTACTTAGGATATTCCCCACCCATGGTGAAGGTCGTAGGCCAGCAGACATCTATTATATTCATATATAGGCTTATTTCAGGTAGTTGAAATCAAATGCTATTTATTAGACACAGCCACAGCCAACAGTGCCGAAAAAACTAATTTAAATTATATTAAAGGTAAGACTGTTATGAAAACAATTTAAAATATTTAGAGAAGTCCGTCAAGCTCCTCCATCCCTCAAACCTGCTTAATTATTCAGCAACAAATAAAAATATCGATTAAAGTTCCGATTTCATCCATCCTGAGTCATACTGTTCCTGTGTACCTAGAGATTTTAAAATAAAATCGATTCACATAAATCGTAATTGAAACCGGATGGGAATGTTAAAACATGAAATATCCAAGTAAGTTACCATTCCAATGCAAAAGCCAACAAGGAGTAGTTTATGTGTTATGCTGATTTTTGATATAAATTGTATACGTACTTTCCCTCTAGTTTTCTCTAATATTTTTGCCACTTCTTCATTATTATCTACAGACGTTACCTTTTAAGAAACAGTAGTCAGGTGGTTAATTAAGTGTTATTGTCCCTTCAACCATTAAAAGATACATTTTTAACTAGCTTTACACTTAAAACTCACAGTAAAAGAGGAATTGCAAAATTCTCCATGATAGTCTATCCGAAAGACATTGTTCCCATCCTCATTTCGAAGAATGAATTTCGAAGAGAGCAGACATATTCTTGAAGACTCCTCAACCGAGCCGATAAGCGATTCAGGGGGAGAATAGACTGCCAAAACCTATTTGTCAATAATAAGTCTATGAATATTTCGTATTAAGATCAGATACAGTTAATGTAGTTTTACACGATTGTGAACAGATTTCTTAAAATGGAAATAAGGGCTGATTAAAAACTGAGGGGGATGGGGTCAAATGAGACTGATTGAGTTAAAAAAATAGGTACACCCTGTATTATTTCTTGAATCCAACCCCAATGGACTTACAAGGCTCTGATACAGGCAGCAACCCTTCTCCTTGAAACAAGCCCTTGCAACGGGCAAATCCTCCCTATCTCGAATAACAACATTTCGCAAATCTCCACAACTGAACTGACAACAACGAAGCTGCTCTATCGCATTAAATACCAAGGGGTCTTCAAATGAGAGGTCTTTTATCAAGTACCTTGTGCTCCAGTCACAGTGAGACCAACCTTATTGGAAAACCAAAAATATTTCTTAATTTAAAACCAATCGATTCTAATAAAAGATTAAGGTCAATTATTTCTCTTTAAAATTAAAAATCGAAACCAAACTCACCAAGGTCAACCTCGATCAGGAGTAACTCTGCAACGGCCAAACTAGCCAGACCCCCCGGTTTATTTTCCTGATCAACGCTCTGGTTCTGACGATGATCCCGTCGAGTGTACTGATGTTGAATAGTTCTACTCCGATCTAAACGGACGGCATTTACGAGAACGGAACAACAACAGAAATGACTATTTGACTATGGAACGAATGTAGGAACCCTTAATTTAACCGAACTAATCGGAACGATCTCATTTTACATTTAAGAAAGACCGTTATTACATGCCCATGGCAAAACTTTGTCTATCATCAAATAATATAAAAGGCCGGTGGAATGGTTAAATATTTAATGAAGTAGAAAACAAGGTTAAATTATTACACAAACCCTTCTCTCTCGACGAAGAAGCGGAGCTCCTCCGTCCTGGTTCTTGTGTAATAACTGGCGGAATTATGTCCACCGGAACAAGGCTTTCGGGGACGGATGCCGGATTGGTTTCCAAATTCAAGATGTCATTCGAAAACCCAGGCATTGATTGATTTAAACTGGAATTATCTGGCTCCTCCACTTTTAATCACAGTATCAAATTCGAAGCAATTAAGCCAGCACAATTTATACGTGTTTTTAAGCTTTAGTGACACTTTTTATCGCAAAACTTTACTTGGAATTCTAGATTCCAACGGATAAACTTCGATTTAGAAGACATTACATGAGATAATAAGGATACAAAGTTCTGATGCCAATTTAGGATCGGTAAGTTTTAAATTAGGTATTACTTTGCATCTGCAGTTGCTTTGCAAGCAACTAGTAAAGTAATGAGGAATCGTGCACGAAGGAGGTCATAATATGTAATGTTGTTGATGAGAACGGATGTTTCGATTATTGAACCGGTTGGTCTAAATAGGTTCTTATGCCGGTGTTTTCCTAATATTTTCATGTGTATTTAGATAATATTATGGTATATTTTGACACTTGTGGCTGTGGCTGTTGGATCTAGGGGTGTGACAATGTAGTGCACGTAATGGACTTTGGAGATAAATAATTAATTGCTGTCTTTGCTTAAGTTGGGTTTACTAAAATGTCGAATGAACTGAAGGATCCTCGCCAGAATATACCTTGAATCCGAACCTTCCGGTTAGATAAGTTAGACCCCTCATGAATATATCGATACTTTAAACAACAGACATATGTCTTTTCAAGGTTTTACCATTTGAGAAATAAAAACTTAAGCAGTTTAATGAGTAACTTTGTTGAAGTTTTTGTATGATTGTTTATGGCACTGTTTTTTAAAACTCACTTTGAAATTCTGTCGACCCACTACGGCAGGTTACTTTAATACTTGAATATAACTTTGACTTGAACCTTGAAGTTGTCAACCTGTCGACTGGTTGTAAAAATGCTGGGAAAATTTAATGGTTTGGTATTTGTAAAAAAAACTATTTCAAAGCATAGGTTGTTAAAATAATCTTGACAACATCGTAGAAACTATGAAATCCAAAAATAATAGGGTTTTAAATTGCAATCTTATCTCAAACGTCTGTCAATCTCTGACTGACTGTTGTAGTTGAAGTCGCAGTGCATTTTGATAACGAAAATAATGAAAGCCAACTTTAAATTTTGAAAAGCCATCAAATGAATTTTTCATTTTTTTGTTTCGAAGCAGTTATTGCACATTTATGAGTTTTTCAGGACCACTAACGGTTTAGTATTTATAAGCGTCATGAAGCAAGTTGTGCTAAATATTTATTCAGCATCGAAAGAAGTATAGCCTTCACTGAGAATTCTCTCCGTAGAAAAAAGGAGTTTATGATGTGATGGTTCTAATCAATTACTAATGGGGTGACCGAGAAATTATGTGTTGTATTCGGTCATATCCAATTGTAAAATAAAATCGTAAATACTTAATACGGAATGGATTATACTTGTCTAATAGGCTTTTTATTGTATGTGGCTTTGTCATCGTCGTCAGCTATTGCAAATGGTTTCTAAAAATATTATGTAGTTGGGGAATCTCTACTATTTTTTAAAACTTTCATATTAATTCAAATTAGAATTTATTTTTCATGCTTATCTGTATTTGTTTATCCACTTTTCAGAATATTAGGGCTATAGTTTGTACTTTTACCAAACTGATGGCCCTAAATCAAGTATAAAATTTCAAATCTACCATATACGGGGGAGCAAATTATAATGGTAATTGAATTTCATTCTTGAAACAATATAACTTCCAATAAAAAATTGGGTTCAATGCATTTAGAAGATTCCTGCTCAAAAACAAAGTTCGATGGTTTGACAGTTTCATATCAAAGTCTAATAAATAAATTAGAAATATTATTATGAAGGAAGTTACCAATTATTTTAATAATTTTATTTGGTTAAAAATTAAAAATTCATATCGTCCTTATTAAATTCAACTTTCGGATAATTTTATTACAAAATCAAACAGAGCAGTACATTATATCAAAAAAGCATATGCCAATTAGTGAGTATACATCCTCTTCAAAATCTCAGACTACAGGATTCAAGTAATTTCCATATTGTCTCTCATTTCGGGAGTCCGAATCATCGGAATCAAATGGGCCATCGTATTTGCTGTCTCCCAAATAATAGGACCTTGCGTCTCGAGCATCTAAAAACATGAATTAAATTTACAATCATAATCAAGTAGAACATTTTTAATTAGAGTAGCTACCAAGAATACTGATCAGTGAATGTACCGGCTTCTTGATCCTCGTACTCATCTTCTCCCTGAGCCGTGCTTGGATCAATCATCAAGGTACCGATGATAAGAAGGGCTGCGAACAATACTATGACGGGCTTCATGGCTTAATTTACGATTACTTACTGTAATTGTAATTGCAGTCTGATGATTCTCGGATGTTGTCAGTTCTGTGTCCCAAATAACATTATAGGCGTAAATTATTTATTTGCAACTTTTACTAGGTTCTTTTGTCAAAGTATGCTGACACGGGTGGTGGATTTATTTTAAAACCGCATATCCTGCTTAAAATATTTTGAAAGGATATTCGATATGTTATCAGTATTCTCTTAATTATACGCTAAAGAAGTCTGCTAAACTAAAATGCTTTTGAAATTAAAAAGAAAATAAATTAGCCTGTTACTAACCACTAAGCTTAATATACTTATTATTAAACTTTTATGCTTATTGCAATACGCTTTTTTGTGATGTAAGAACCTCAGAATAAAACAATATTTTACCAATCAAATTAATTTCCGATAGTTTTTATTACAGTTTGTTTAACAACTTAAATAATTCAAGCTGGTTTATTGGCTCGTGATTTTTATCAATTTGTAATGGAAGCACTTAATCCTCAATGCCATCGTCATCATCGTTTAAAAGGGATTGAAGAGCGTCCCGGTCCGTGTCGTCGTAAATGTCATTGACATCATTGACTGACCTCGCGTCACGTGCTGAAATAATAGGAATTTTTTTGTTATAGATTTGTGTATGTTTCAGTGGGATCAGTTAGTTTAAAATACCTTCGTAATCATAGTCTCCATCAATTTGCGCGTCAGTTTGACTGACAGCAAGGACAACGAGAACAGCCAAAACGGCAAAAATCGTTAACTTATTCATCTTTGAGAAACTGAATTCCGGGGTTTTGCAACTTTTAAGGTCCTTTAGAACATTCAAAGCTTTCTCAAGACACGGATTAATGTACTATTGATCGTTGCAATCGAGACTGTCAGTTTTTTCTATCTTCAATTATCGCGAGCTCTTGGAAATGCCAACCGCATTTCCTATTTAAATGACCAACAACTTGGCGAGGGGGTTTTACAAGGAAAATTGAGGAATTAAATTGGTTTGACTATTTGCTCGAAGTCTCAATTTTCCATCAATTAGTTTTAATTATTATGAAATTACTACGCTGTACAAAAAGCGGTTTATATTCTCTTAGCTTGTTATGTTATCGATACATCATTCACTTTGCGTCATTTGAAGTATTTGTTTACTTGGGTTGGAATTTTTTTCTAAAAATAGTAATATTCAGCCATCAAAGAGTCAGTATAGCAAAAACCGTGGGGCATAAAGTTCTGTACGCATGGTGAACATTCGATTCGGAAATATTTTAACTTCCGGATTCAGTAGGAAAATAAAACCAGAAGTATATGTTTGAATAATGAAACGTATATCGCATACATAACATAAACTACGTTATTCATTAAATTTAAATTCGATAAATCATATTGAATTCTAAACATTAAATTACTTCAAAGCGATCTACAACACTTCTACTGCATGCCAAACTCAGTGAACATGAAATCATAACCCATTCGACAATTTGGGGTTTGCCACAAAAGCTGGCGCTTTCTCCGCTTTCTCTTTCCTGGGACAACATGCATGGATTGACTTTGTTCGGAGAAACGAGGAAGGTGATATGATGATGATTTAGAGTTAAGCCCCGGGCACACCAACGCCATATGCAAATCGTGTCCAACATTTTGTTTGTAGCACCGTTCACACCGGCTACTTCTGCTTGCAACAGTTTGTTAGCAACAGATTGGTCGACAAAATTTTGTTTGAAACGAAAATCTGAAACCATGCACACCGCGTGTGACAAACACCGTTTTTTGGCTCGACAGACTGTTGCAAACCATAAAACTGTATTCTGAACCAGTTCAGAATTTTTTTGTTTGAAACAACTTTTTTGGAATTCTGATGATTCTGACATAGATAATTTCTGGTCTCACTTGAGTTTATGAGGCGCTTCGATTAATTACAACTACTGAGTTATAAAAGTGTGAAACTCTTTAATGTTTTCACTCGGTCCGTCTGTCCGTCCGTCCGTTTGTGCTCTAACTCTCGAACGCTTGAGTATTTTCAAATTATACCATTTATATTCTTTGAACGGGGGCTAAGTTTGTTTAAGGGCCGTCTAGGTCAAATGGGTCACACGGGTCTATGGTCAAAAGTCACCTCTTTTCAAATTGCAACTGTACAAGTGTAATAATTCGTTGGAAAGGTAAGTTCATGTGCTATTCAACGATGTATAACATTTGACTCTGGTTGGGGAAATGTGAGATTTTTTAATTAAACGCCTCGAACGTCAGACAAAAGACAAAACCGTTGAACGTTATTTGTCGTCTTGCTCGTGTGGCTTCACCCTTTCATGATGTGCCTTTGGAACGGTTTATTATGTATCGAAGATACATAATGTTTATGCCTCGGTGTCTGTCTGTCCGTCAGTCCGTTCATCCGTCTGTAAACACTATAACTCGAGAACGGCTTGACTTTTTAAAATTTTTCTTTCGGTTATTTATTTAGGACATCCAAACGGAGGTCAAGTTCGTTTGGGGCCCTGTAGGTTAAAGGTCAAGGGGGAAAGGCCAAAGGTCAACATTTTTTTAAAAATTGTTGCACCCCATGTGTGATACATTGATGGAATCCTTATTGTCAAGGGCTATTCGATGGTGCAAATAATTTGAAGGGTGGGTCACTCGTTGATTTGTTTTCAAACATGGCTAATTAAAAGCAAAAATATTTTTTGAACTTTTCACTCCATGAAATTTTAATACAGCAGTCGCCGTCATGTCTTGGGTGTTGGATTGAATTTTTGGCATCGTTCACACCGCTGAAGTCCAACATTTCGTGACAAACAGATTTTCAGTGACAGTTTTGTTGTCAACCAAGTCATTTTTGGTGTGAACGATGCAACTAATTTTGGTTTGAAACATTTTTGAGTTAACAAAAAGTTGGACAAGATTCGCATATGGCGTTGGTGTGCCCGGGGCTTTAGTATGATATTTTGGTGAAATTAAAGACGTATTGAATTTACGAGTTTGATAAAGAGAGTTTCAAGAATTTTAAAATTTTGAAATAATTCACACACCTAATTGTCAACGCATTTCTGACAATCAGTCGGGGGCGTTCTCCTCCATTAATTTAAGGAAAACAACCATAAATAAAATTATAATGTTTTAATTCGCAGAATTTCTCATTTCATATATCATTTTCAGAGCCCTGCAATATCTATGAGTCAATAAGACCTCCAAAATGTCAAAACAGCCTCAAAATAGCAGTGCAAATCGCGTGGGCTTCGAAAAAACCTCTCCTTTATTCGGTAGTCGGTACGAACCGGATATGGAATGGTCACTTAAGGTTTATAGTCCACCAAAATAAAACGCTACCTTGGCAAGTTACAGCAATATGTGAGGAAATGACCACAAACAGAGTGTAATAATAGGGGAAGGGCTAGGCCAATCCTTGCATGACGTGCTTGGACTGTTTAGAACAGTTTCCCAATGTTATGCAAATATGGAATTCATTTTTAGCGAATAAATTCAGGATCACGATTCATCTAGTTTAGTTGGTAAACCCGCACTTGCAAATTACACGGGGACGACAACAACCTTTCCAAAATAAGTATCCATATAACGCAATGGGCACTCCAGTTTACTGTACATTTGTCGCTGGAAAGTTATCAAATCCTGATTGCTGGGAGGATATCCGCCCACAAATATTTATTGCTGTTGTTCTACATTTGCCACATTCGTCCCTATATAGACTCCACGGGGAATCTGTGTCTACTTTCCCTAGAAATCCTGACACCTTTTCCCAAAAGAATTGCGAATTGTACAGCAAAAACTTTAAAAATATGATGAAAAATACAGCCTTTGTGATGAATTAAATATACAATCCTACAGCTACAAAAACTTTCAAACTTTCAAACATCCAAAGTTTTTAAGTCTTTTGCACCATCACTCACCGACTAAAATGGGCCAAAAGAGCAGAAAAAGTTTGAGGAAACGCTATAGGACATATCCATCCTACGTGCTATTCCTCTGAAGAAATACGAACCTCTGTAGATACTCGTCTCCATTTTTAGACAAAAAATATCCCATTTGGGAATAAAGATGGTTCCAGATTGGATAACATTCGCCCATCCGTTTTTCTTCTACTAATCTAGATCTACTATATCCTCTTCCTTTTCATCGTCAGCAGTCTCTGTAAAAAGTTATAAAACCCGGATGCCTCGGAGTAGTAGAAGGGGTGTCGACTTGCATCCGAATTTTGTACAAAAAGCGACCTACTTTAACCGCCCACGACTCCTTATCGAACTAAAGGCCCATGTGGGCATAGACACTCTTAAGTTGCTCCATTTGGAGGGCTAATGGCATTATATAACCTCCGTCTACGACTCCTTTTTAATCAATAGTAAGTTATCTTATAACGGGTTCAGAAATAAACGTAATGGAAGACGACCGGACAAGTTCCATTAATTTGCGAGGAAATTGGCCAGTTGCAACCATACTATCGTCCCATCTCCGTTTTTTATCCAATTTTACCCAATGTATTTAAGCAGTATCGGATCTCTCGTCCCATTCCTAGGATGATTGCCAAATCGGATGGTAAATAGTAATCAGAGATATGGGAGATATGATAATAATAGAGGAAGAAGAGCAGGATTCATTAAGGATGAAGTAATAAATTGTCCGGGCTCTCTGTCTGAGAACTTTCTCCGTATTATAGAAAATAGAACCCAAAACTCGGTGGAATTCAGTCAGACGTATCCAACCCGAGCAGAATGATTGCCAAAAGGATGTGGCCTACTTTTAACAAGAAAGAGGTAATATAATGCTGCAATAGAGGGATGGAAGCATTTCTGAACGATTATTATTATTAAATGGTTATCCCATTATATTATATATAAGGTTATGTATGATTGAACACCCATCTTCCTCTCTGGCCCCGTTCACATCCCGACAATGTTGAAATCCCCTGAGCCCTGTTTCAGTTTTGATCAAATAAGTTTTGGAGACTTTCTCTTCTATCTCTCCTCGTTCTCGACAGTAACCTTCCTTATTATGACAGGTTACATTAGCCGGGTTCCGAGTTTCAGCAGAGTCTGGGAATGGGAATATCAGAAAATACTAAATGTCGGAGTCCTTACAAAAGCTATGCAAAGATTTTTCTGGTTATTTCTTATCTTACTTCAGAATTAGCAAATTCACAGGCGTTATCAAGTAAAAGTAGATGTTTGCCTACAACGATCTGTCGTGAGTCGTGACTGCTAATTAATGTTTCGAAAGGCTAAACTCTCAGAAAAGGTATTGAGCTACTAAAAAAATATCATACCCAACCTGAAAACTCATTTTTTGTCTCATCCCGTCCAGAGAACAACATCCCCTCCCTGCATGTCCCTTATCCGGAGAAAGCACCGAAAAAGTGTCTGAAGATTTGACCTTTCCCCTGCACTTCAAGAGTGAATACATTAATAGGCCACCTACGCCTCAGGAAGAGAGACCAATCCGGCTCTTTCCTCCGCCTCGAAGGATGATGACGCATGTCTTAGCCGGAGTCATCATCATCATCTTCCCGTCGTCCCTCTCCTCTCCTACTGAGCCTGGTGGAGGAATTCCCGGAACGCGGAGCCTCGGAGTTGATGTGAAATGAACCGGGTCTCCTACCTCCTCCGACAAGAGAACCAATATCCTCCCTCCTTAGAGACAACATCTCTCCTCTATCTCTTCAATACTAATAGCATATCAAATCAACCACATAAATCCCGATCCGCGACAGATATCCTTTCAAATTCCGCTCAAATCCCGACATTCCGGCCCGACTTAAGAGCCCACAATCAGGATCGTTTAGAAACAATTAGAACTGATATGATAATGCCCGGTTCCAGGAGTAAAAGGCTATAAATAGCTCTGTATACCTGGGAAAGAGCGGTTGCATTTTTCATGACATTTACTAGCCTAATAAATGCTTAATTTTTAATACCCGGTTTCGGAACCATGAGGACTCAACTCGGGTATTACTTCCACAACGATAAGCGTCCTGACCTCTCTACCTGTTTATAAGCGAACAGAATGTAGGGCATCATCACATGTTTTTGCATTGGATGGGAATCTTCATACTTCTTCACAGTACATGAAATGGAAGGCAGGGAAAGGTGCTATACTTTCACCAGGTATGTATTTTTCCTAGTTTTTTTTCTACTAAAGGTAACGGCACATATTACATCTACTGGTCGATCACCATTCACGGACACGGCAAAGACGAGACTCGAAGTTAGGGTTCTCTGTTCTACACTATTCTCTGTGGATAATACCCTGTAAGTGTGAATCTCATGTTGTAGCGAGAGGTAGAGAAAGGAGGGCAGGGATCGATATTTCAAGTCAGATTCTGTCCTTCTACCAGGGCAAAGGCAGAAACTTTCCCCGAGAAAACCGAATTTTCTCCCTGGAATACCCGGGTACGAACCGTCCTGCATATAGGACTACATTCTAATAGCACTGTACAGCACTCCGAGTATATAATATACTAGCTCCGGAATGGCCTATAGAAGACGAAGGAGGGATAGGAAGCCGCTCTCTTCCAATGCTTCAACCTCGTCGAAGGTCTGAAACGGTGAAGTAAAGGCTTCTCGGTGCTTGACTTGACTAGGCGGCTCATTCTGTAAAGTTAAAGAACTACACCACCTACTGCTACTCTTCTCTTTACCTGGATTGGAATCATTGCATAACCTTGAGAAGAATTCACTTTCACATCATATTCTAATCAACACAGAGAGGTAATCGCTAATTGGTCCATCCAATCATTAGCAGAATAAGGACGGACCTCGTGATAAACATCACTGGGGCAAGTGTGATACCTGAGACGATGGTGCGAGCTGAAATAAATCCGAAATCTTGTCCGAAAAAGTGAAATATATGTACCATTAAAGTAAACAGGAGAAAGGTGTCCTGGAATCGTTGCTGGCAACTTGTTAATTAAAAATTTAAACCTTCAAATCCATTCCGCTACCTGAGTGAAAGTCAACCCGTTTCCTGTGAATTTAACGGATTTATCGAGACTTTAGTGACTCTAAGAATGCTACCATTTAACCTTTGAACTTTGAGTTTAGTCGAGGGCTAAGATTATTACTAAATTAAAGATTTTAGAGGGAGGACGGCAGGATTTCAGTTTCAATGTGCGAAATCTTAAGGACTCCTAATGAAAAAGTGTCGTAGATGTTCGGGCTGAGTTTCAAAACGAGGAACACTCCATCCCAGAAAACTTCTTTGCGCTGGGGCGACTACTGCCCAACATTTTTTGCATAACTGTATTCAAATTTTAGGTTCTCTTTCAAATTGACTTTAATTAATTAACTAATTGTTTTCCCTACAAAACTGTTATCTCTATCTATCTTCTACAACTACTAAGCTGTAATCGAATATATTTTTGTTACCTCTTCTAAAACTACAAAAAAGCCATATGAATAATAGCTCTTTAATTACTTTTACTTAGCCTTTAGTCAATCAAGAGAAAAAGTATAACGGCCAAAGAAGATTTATATATATATATATAACAGAGAAGGGTTGCTGGTACAGGAATAACTTGATATTTACTTGTACAAATCTACAGAGAAGATATCTATCTAGTAAATATATAGCACTACTAATTGTAAGTGAAGATATATTAATCTACTGCTAAAAAAATCAATAATCCTAAGTCAATCCGAGACAAAGTAAAAGAACAAGAACATTTGGAATGAGGAAGTGTATTTTTTGAGGATTTTGCTAGCATTCCAAAATCGAAATATTCCATGTAACTCATACAGGAGAAAGGAATTAAGGCTTGTACGAGTAATTCAAACCCGAAAATATCCAAATATATATTTACAAACGAAAAACACATCAGCATAACTCCCCGTCGCCATAAAAAAACTATTAAAAATAGCCAAACTTAGGTTCCTATCTGACCCAAGGGTGTGCATCTTTCTTTACAAAAGAAATTCCAAAGTTCTTCCCATCATAGTAAGCGATTACAATTTACAACTCATCGGAAATTGAAGAAACTGGTGGTCAAAGTCTTCCGATCATTTACATCTTACAAAACGAATAAACTCTATTAAATCTGCCTATCAATCCCTAACCCTGTTAAGCTGTACATTTGCAATACTGAAGATTGAACAGGAAGTTCGGAAGAGCATTGAATATTCATGTTATAGACTTGTGCACGAAGGACTTTGTCTGCACCTTGTTTACTATCTGCATAACAGACGTTTCCCCTCTCTCTTTGACTTCTTTCTCCAGACACACCAAGTTCTTTGAGGTAAATCGAATTCATGCTTAATTTATTCTATTCTATTTAACTTACTTTTTGCTTAATTTTAAGGTTTTATTGTTATTTAGGTTTGTATTTTTTCATGAGAATTGATGTAAGTAGGTTATGCATGCTTTACCATAATCATTTAAGGTTATCTTTAATGGCATATACAAGTTCATGTAATTATTTTTAGAACAATCCAAACTAATTTACTTTCGATTTTCCGACAAGCATTAATATTTAAGCTTATTGTAATCTGGAAACACTCCTTTAAAGTTCCAACGAAAAACAACCCGATTTATTGGAAGCCATTAAATAATTTTCCAAGCCTTGATGGAAACGACTTCGGAGAACAATGACTGTGAATTTTTTAGTGCATTTCGATGCACGTTGACGCGTTTTTTTATAGGGAGAGTGCATTTTGGCAATATATAGTAGGTAAATAAATATAAATCGTTTCCCAGTAGAGAAGGGGATTCACACCTTCAAGAACAATTCTCTACACTTTTGTGATTTAGAACAAAACGGTATCAACTAAGTTTATTTTCATTCCATCTCAATGAGGCTGAAATAAGTCATGAAGATTTAAATTCTCGGATGCCACGGACTTGGCCTACACTCAGTAACTACCCTTTGTCTGATTTTCTTTGATTTTGAGTGCTAAATTCTACTAGGTAGTAAAAGGTCATTATAATTCATCAGGATGAAATTAAAGGTCACCAAAGTTGTTATTTAGGACCCAGACTTCGTACTGCAATTTATAAACTTCGGATATACGCATGGAATATTAGATCAATCACTTATTGGTCAGACTTTATTCCTGGCCAAATGTCAATTAATTTGAGGGTTTAGTTACAATGACGTAAAGCTGAAGTAAATGCAAGTTGGTTGGAGTGCAAGAGAAAAGAGAGACTATAGGTACAACACCGCGTGACTTGATGAGAAAGTCCAATTCCTATTTTCCATCAAAAGCTTTAGTCTCGAGCGGAATATAACAATAGAAATTTCGCAGAAAAATAGCCGAAGGTTGCTGGTGCAAGAACGGGTTCTCCCCGATTTCAATACGGAATTTTTGGAAGAATGAAGTAAAAACATGAGGCATAAGGACTGTATTCCTGTAAGTACGGCAGAGGATTGATTATAGCTGGAGGTAGACAGGGCCGAGGCACTAACGTCATCAAAGTCATCATCATCATCAAACTTCCCATTCCAAGAAAACCGAATCCGGGTATTCGGGCTTGTCCCGCCTGAGCGTTAAGGTATTTTAAAGCAGTAGAGCCCATACTTCCAGAGGCACATCTCTGATTTATGCATATGCCACATGATTTATGATATATTTTTGTTATCTTTGTATTGAGACGATTTGCACAGTCTGTTCTATCGTACACAATGTTATACAGGATCCTGAATACAAACCCACGCTTTAGAAAGGGTTGAAAAATACAAGCCCATGGGGGACTATTTCTGACTTTAAGGTTATAGTGATTCGTACTGCAGGAATCGCCCTTATAGCTGTAATTATGTCTTTTCTTTCAAGTTTCGATTCCTTTGACCAAGATACATTTCTGCAAGTACATGCGATTGAATGACCCACAACCACAACTCTGACAGTTCCGACCGGACCGAACATTGCGGAAATTGTTGTGACATGTAGACATGCAAGGTCACGTGTGACTTGATAAAGTGGATGATTTGCAGGGAGAAGAAAGTAATGGGAACTAATTACAGCTCCACTACAAAAGTTCACATTCACAAGACATAATTTGTGAAATTCTTTTGGCTTCGGGTTTCAACGAGCTATATGAGCTGTTTATGAGTCTGGCTAATTTTCAGCTGTAATTTTTTAATCATGTTTATAAAATGGAAGCATATTAGTATATCCCTTGTCCCCTAAATGGGGATTGGTCTACTAATATAAGGGAACGGTAAATACGCATACATAGAAATGTACATTTTTCCATACGATTTGTACGTAGTTTTAACTAAATAAATTAGTTTCTTTAATAATTTTTATCCCGAGTTCATACAAATGTTCATTTTACCTTTTCACAACAATCAATCACATCAAATCAAACCCTTGCTCACATACACAGCCGTAGTGATCAAGATTAAGTAATATCGACAATAAAACCCCCAATAATTGCCACTTCTGCTAATACGCCGTGGAAAGGTCATATTAAGCCCGATAACAGGAACAACAAAAAGCGTCGGTAGACCCAGTTTCTCACAAACATTCCAAATTCCAATAACAATTCCTTGGGATTAACATGTACGTAACACGAACCTCGGCTGCTAGAAGATTACCCGTCATTACTTACTCTCCTGGTCGTATATTAAAAGCCATTGTGTAGGATATTGCTTTTAAGGAAAAGGGAATGGAGAAAGTGGTAGGAAGTGAAAGCTTGAAAATTGGAGCATGAAATAGTATTTTGAGAAACAAGATTTTGATGAAAATTTGTGATTTTCCAAAATTCTTAAACATATCAGTTGCTTATTTGCGGATTGGTGAGTGTAATCAAAGTGTTGAAAAAATCATTAAAGCGATGACAATTTCAGAGTTATATTGTTTTGTGCCTGTTTCAGGAAATCTTGTACAGTTTCAACATACATTACCCCCCGGGACTATTATAATCAACCCAAAACTCTAGCTACACAATTCCAAGAGTCAATTCCAGCCCTTCTACACCTTTCCGAAAATCAATACTTACAATCACCCAATCTCACCTTTCTACACATACCCAATCGGATTCCAGATCGTATTTTTTACAACCAAGAGAAAGGGAGATAAAAATCCGAAGATTTCAAGATGTTAAACATTTGGGGAGTAGTATCCATCGTCCTTTTCTACGTCTTGATCCTTGCCGTAGGGATCTGGGCAGGTCGGAAGGGGTCAGGGGCCCAGTCTGAAGATGAGGTCATGTTGGCAGGCAGGAACATCGGGATGTTCGTCGGGATCTTTACCATGACGGCCACATGGGTTGGTGGAGGATATATTAATGGAACGGCGGAAGCCATTTACACAACCGGTCTCGTTTGGTGTCAAGCTCCTTTCGGATATTCATTGTCTCTTGTTATGGGTAAGCTAGGCTGTTGGTAATCTTTGAAACTAAAATTGAAATTGATCTCTTTCTCGTAATAAAACTATCCGTTGTAAACGCATAAAAGAAAGGGGTGAAACCAATATAAATATCAGGAACAAGTGGTTCCATAAGGCTCCAGAGTATTCCAGCAACATTTTTGAGAGATTTCTTAGCGTTCAAGCGTTCCGATGATCTTAACTAGTCCTATGTGTTACAGTAACACCTCCGTTGTCGGTTGGAGTGGTCCCATATGTTTAACTGTGTTATTGTTTAGGGACGAACGGGTTTACCCCCTTATTAATTAAATCTAATATATGGTTTAATTGGGAAGGCTATGTAACCAGTTAACAGGAGATTCATCTAGGTGTATCAAATGACGATTTCAAAAAACAAACATTGTATGCGCGAGCCGTAGATTTTATTTTACACCGAGAAATATGTAAACCCAGACTAAATTCCTTTAGATGAACAATTACCCAATATTATTAGGTGGACTATTTTTCGCCAACGAGATGCGACGGCAGGGCTACGTGACGATGTTGGATCCCCTTCAAGACGCATTTGGCGAAAGGATGGGAGGATTACTCTTCCTTCCGGCCCTTTGTGGAGAAGTCTTCTGGGCTGCCGGAATCCTTGCCGCGTTGGGAGCCACTCTGGCCGTCATCATTGACATGGATAAGAACACGAGTGTCATCTTATCCGCCTGTATTGCCGTATTCTATACGCTATTCGGTGGACTATACAGTGTGGCTTATACGGATGTCATACAACTTTTCTGTATCTTCCTTGGATTGGTAAGAAGATGAGGGATTTGATTAAAAATGAAGGCTGACGGACGGGAACAGAATTTGCATACCGAACTCTGAATTTTTCATAAGCTCACAAAACGATTTTTATATTCCAGTGGCTTTGCATCCCATTTGCACTCTTTCATCCGGCAGTGGGTTCTTTAACCGACGCTCTAAAAGATCCGGAGATAGATTGGGTAGGCAGTCTAAAGACAGAAGAATACGGCCAGTGGATCGACTATGCATTGCTCCTCATTTTTGGTGGTGTTCCATGGCAGGTAATACCAGTTTTTATTGAAATTTCTTTGTCCTCATTCTACGATAACCTTAAAAAACGAGTAATCTTTCCGGGAGGCAAAACATATCCGAATAGGCAAAAGAATTACAAAACTTTCGCTGGGTTTCAGGTGTACTTCCAACGGGTCCTGTCAAGTAAAACAGCCCTTGGAGCCCAAATCCTCTCGTACGTCGCAGCAGTGGGATGCTTCCTAATGGCCCTTCCGCCGGTTATTATTGGAGCCATTGCCAAAGTTACAGGTACGGTGGATCTTAAAAGCTATCTATTTGAATCTAATTTACTCTCTGTTTCTGTCCTGTCCTCTCCAAATGTTATCTACTGCTAAAAGTAAACAGGATAAAGTAGTTCTTATCGTTTATATATATGAACCCTCTCTTGGGTTGCACTTGTTGAAGGCCTGGACTATATCCATACGCTTCTAAAAAAGGGAAGTACCCCCTTGTGAATCCTACACCTTGAGATAAAGCGACAAAAAATAAAGTTTTTATGAAGCCTGGTACTCAAAGAGCCTATAGAAGGGTTATAATTTTTCCCTTTCCTGTCCAAAACAACTTGTTTTTGCCAAATATATGATATTTTTCATTTTATCCGGTGAAATTGCAGACTGGAATGCTACAGAGTATGGTAACATGTACGGTGGTTACTCACCTGCCGCAAGGAACGAAGCCAATATGGTTCTTCCGTTGGTAATGCATCATTTGACCCCTGACGTCGTGTCATTCTTTGGACTGGGGGCAGTTTCGGCTGCCGTAATGTCATCCGCCGATTCCAGCGTCCTATCCGCCTCATCTATGTTTGCGAGGAATATCTACAGACTCATATTTCGACTCAGGGTAAGTAGCTGCAATTTGTTAGTAATTCGGCAGGTGAACTTGACAGTGAAATGGTCATTCATTGATTAGAAAATTGGTAGTTTCTTACACTTTTCTCATGCACAAGAAATTAGGATTTTTTCCCCTCTGGGGTTTTCTATATGATTAGATTATAGTAGCATTGTAGCAGGAATTGCATAATAGAAAAGGAAATGAAATGAAGCCGTACAAGAATGTCTGTATTGGGAATTAGAGGGATTTACTCGTACCTTACATGCACTATTGCTATTGCACTACTACACGTTATTTATTAGTTACAAGGCTAAGCACAGAAGATATATTTGTAATATTACTTGATAACTGGAAACGGGGAAGGTTTTATATAAGGGATTTTTCTCTGCATTTGACAGGCATCAGAAATCGAGATTATTTGGGTTATGCGTGTGTCCATCTTTATTGTGGGGACAATGGCTACAATCATGGCTCTAACCATTCCGAGTATCTATGGACTCTGGTAAGTGACCTTTAAAGTACTTCTGATAGTGCTCATATGGAGTATCGAAACTGACAAACCGAACACAATACCTATAAGTAGACACTTTTTTACAAGAGGGTCAAATTGCCTTAAATTCGTTTGGCTTTGTCATTTATCTTTCGAATTTTTTTTTATTTAATAAACTTAGACGATTCCTACGAGAAGAGATATCGAGTTTTAAGCGATCGGAACGCAATAATTTAAGTATCGTAAACACTGAAATGAGTTCCCTAAATAACTCCTCATTCCCTATTCTTCCAATGGTAAATTACTCGCACTAGGACTTTGCAATAACCCCCCCGGGAGCTTATTACAGTATTTACTGTAGTAGTTAAGTAACGCGGAATACGATTTTAAATTTAAAAACGCCGTTTTCAGGGGTAAACTCCCCCGGGGGCTTATTACAATATTTACGCTAGTAGTTAAGTAATGGACTACGCTATTAAATTTAAAAACCCCCGTTTTCAGGACAATGTGTTCGGACCTCGTGTACGTGATCCTATTTCCACAACTGTTGATGGTCGTCCACTTCCGCCACTACTGCAACACTTACGGAAGCTTGTCGGCATACATCGTGGCGATGGTGTTCCGTTTGGGTGGAGGCGAAGAACTGCTTCGACTGCCAGCAGTGATCCACTTCCCGTATTACGTGCCCGCGGATCCGGACACCGGAGCCTGGGAGATCCAGAGATTCCCTTTCCGCACATTCTGCATGCTCCTCTCCCTCTTCACGCTCGCCGCTGTGTCCAAACTCACGGACTGGCTCTTCCATTCTGGAACGCTGCAAGCGAAATATGACTACTTCCGGTGCGTTGTCAACATCCCGGAAGATCGGATGGCTGTAAGTTACTCTCTTGGTTCCTATCATCATCGTTGTAGATGTGAACAAGTCAGTTTTCTCAAATAAGATCCTACATCCTACGATAAGATCCGAAGTTTAAAACCGAGAAAGGAACTAAAAATATGTGTCGCTAAATAATTTCCTTTTGGGTAATATTTTAGAACGTTTCGAAACGTTAGCTTTTGTTTTATTTTGAGGACTGTCCCGATGGGATTGATTTTCCGCTCGGTGAGTGACAAAACTGTTTTTTAATCGCAATTTTCCAGATCTTTTTAATTATATTTTATCACCGTTTAGAAACAATTTATTCGACAAATTTTGACGATTAAAAGCCAACAGGAGGTTATCCTTAGCCTAATATTCAAGTATTCATGGTTAGATGCCGCAATGGAATCAACATCTTAAAAGATTCAGACAAGCTAATCACAATATTTCAAGTCAATTACAATTGAAGAGCAGTAAAGTGTTATGAAAAGGCAAAGAATTGGGAAATTGACTACAGCACACAAAAGTCAGAGTTACTTTTATCTGGAATCGTAACCCTTTACCTGCAAGTGCATCTATCCGGAATAAAAGAAGCCAAGACAGGGCTTGATCTCAAATTGATTGCTCCAAAACATGAAAGGAGAGGGAGTGTTATATGTACAAGATCTTAAAAGCCCACTTCCACTTATTTGATAGTTTGTCGGGAATTCAGGGGCTCTGAAAGGAAGAGCATTAGGGAAGTAGTTTACTCTGGAGTAAAGCAAATATTTGGACCCTTTATTTTTATTTATTAGTCCTATCTCTCAAATCTCTCGTTTTATACACTTCCCTTTACTAGGTCGATGAGCCTCAAGAATCCGGGGAAATGACTGTAATGACAGCATCTATGGTTCAGAAGTACTGTGCCATGGAGGAAATGAACGGCCGAATAAACCCAGCAATGCAATCCGATTCCGACGAGGACTCGAACGGGAAGGGCCTAAATTCCAAGAGGAATCCGGGATCGGTTAAAGGGAGGTCTACGTCTATAACTGGGTCAAATACCCGGATGAATTCGGGTGGCAGGAATGCGTCGATATCAGGGCCACCACCATCGTCACAACGGCACCCCCCTAGTCAACCCGACTCCGAGGATGAAAATGATAAGAAGACACCCGTGAAAAATGTAAAGCAATATCAGACTAAGTTATAAATAAGTTAAGCCTCCAACTACCACCCTATTTGTTTGGTAAAAGGAACTGCATTCAAAACCACAGGAAAATATTCCTAATGTCCACGCTGTCATCGTCTAATCATTATACATTCGATCGGAATCCCGCTGTCATCAAGTACATATGACACTTCCAGGAAAGAAAGCCTCAATTTCCTTGGTTCGATACTGGTATCTAATTCTATACTGACCATTGGTTGATGGGTTCTCAGTTTTAATGAAGTATTTCATATTCCAAGAACGCCCACGGGTAAACATTAGTTTAAGCAAATGCGAATGGGACAAACATCAGCCTGCATTTTAATTAATCTTCAGTTTTAAATGTTAATCGTTGCTTACACTGAAATCTTGACAAACTTCTCCTGAGATAAAAAGCGTCCTAATTGTGGAGAAAAGCATTCTAGGGAGTTCCTAACTCAAGATTTTTATTCATCGAAATTCTCAGGGACATTCTATTTACTCATAATTCGTAGTGTTCGTGATTCATAATGTCGAGTTCGGTTAAAGTAGATTGGATCGATCCACCTCTGGAGGATATCGGTGTTGACCTGAGAGTTGTTGTATACATTCTCCTGTATTTGTCAATGAATTCCACTTTCATACTAATATAGTACTTATTCTATTTACTCACGGCTGAAATACTACAGAACGAAGCCGATGATTGCCCAGTAATTAAATTTTTATCCTTGATTAAACCAGATTCCGAGAAGTTATATATATGCATAGAACCTATGATCAGTGAAATATCCTTGAAATATTTTCCACGCTCGTAATCGTAATCGTAAACTACAGTTCCAAGAACGCGACAAATGCGGAATGGTTATAATTTGAGTGGTCAGTCGAAATATAGCTGGACCTCAATAGTGTGTAAATGTTAGTTTAGACTGTCAGGAACTTCATGAAAGCAGGAGGTAGAAATGTCAGGGTGGATCGATCGCATTTTACTTCACCGAAATTGACGGTTCCGATTTCCAAAGTGTTACTTTATCATTAAAAGGGTATAGTAGTCAAATCAAGTGTCGTTTTCAATGAATCCTTAAAATTCAAGTGGAACTTACCATAAAATACCAACAGCTTTTCCCAATGAGTACTAAATTAATTACGATATTGAATTTTAATGACTTTCATATCACACTGTTTTTCCATATTTCTCTTCTTCAATTTTTAACGCTCCTAATTTCCTACTGTACCACTACGGTCCAATTTTTAAACTACTAAAACAGGAAATCCGCCCAAACCGGGAGTTATCGTGACGGGAATCCACTGAAGTTCGTTTTGGTGTTAGAAACATCATATACTGACGCCATTGACGTCAGCAAAATTCATGACTGGTGAACGGGGCATTGCATTTATTCAATAATCCATGCTCCTGTCATTATTCATGTTGCATTTTCCATTACCAAATCAGGAGAAAGTATAATTCTTCATATCTCACACTGACTGACTGTATAAAATCCATATGAACCTAGAAACTATCCATGCAAAAACATATTTGGGAATATTCCAATTCCTAACCATTTGAACATATCAGAATGAGACCTTTAAAATGTTCGTCAAAAATTACACTTTTACATCGTTTGAAACCCATTTGTAACTAACAAATTAAATGGACAAACAATACCACGAACATCATCATCACCTCTACGTGTCTTGCAAACAAAAAAGTATTCCGTAATCGGTAATTCACCCTTTGAACCTCTCGAAAAGTTTGACCTTGTACGTAAAGTACCGTATACACTTATATACGACAAGTATATTTATGGAACGAATCCTATGACAGATTCTATAGTAGGGTCTCCAACTTCCCAATTGCATATTTAATGACCTGACATTTAACTTTCTGACCTGATGTACAGAAATGGTTTTAATAGTAAACACATCTCTGTAGGAATAACGAATCTTGTACCATTTGGAGCAGAAGGAATTGCCCCTTGGGGGATGAAGCCATTATAATATTGTTTTAAAATACAAACGTGACATATCATGAAATGTAGCCTCAAGTAAATTTAGCAATTAACACAAACAGTAACTAATCTCGGTGTGAGTATTCATAAATAACCCAGTGTAGTAGTGGCTGTATTATAAAATAATCTTTTAAAATCTCATGGATCGTTCATAGCCCAGAAACCCACACTAAATGAAAGGGGATCAGATGAGGAACCGTTGTTGCTACTCCTCTTGTTATAATAAATACATATCCCCTTGTGCTAAAGAAAAATTCGTATTTTTAAGAACAAATTCTAGTCAGGGATTTGCTAAAATCCAGAAAAATGTCTGTGTTACTTAAAGCTAAGGAAGAAGTAGCTCACGAAAACGTGATAGATATTATCTTAAGAGAGTACGAACTAGCGACTTGTGTCTAAACCGCAAGTAAATGTATGTATACCTAGCTCTTAAAAAATCTGTAAATGTTCATTACTTGGTATAAAAAGCAACTATAAATGTGTATGTAATTAGTCCTCCAGTTAGAAAAGATAAAAAACGTAGTCTCCTCCATATCCAGTATGGGTTGAGATGGGATTTTTTAGTGTATTAGTAGCAATATTTTACATTGGAACTTAGAATGATGTAGCTATGTAGTTCTAGTTGGTTGTGTACAAAGACCTTTAAATTCTGCTCCACTTCCATAGGTTTTGTATCACACCCTATTTATATATGGAGAGAGTTAATTAATTAAGTTTGAATTTAATCATGATTAAGTAGTCTAATTACTTATACTTAGGTGAAAGCGTACTTGTGATTTACGATCTCATATTATTCTCGAATTTATCTGTGGGAATGATGGGAACTTTTATTTATATGTATGGGTACTTCATTCCACAAACCGAGCGGCGTACTAACTTAAGTTTGATTAATTAATTACTGTAAATACTTAATATTTTAATCACATTAAAGTATAAGGAGTAAAAGATTGTGATTCTAGACGTTATTTTTAAGATATATCTAATAACCAACAAAATTTTAGAGCATTTTAAATTTTAAAGGCTGGTCCTTCTCTATTCTGGACTATAACGAAATGAAGAACCGTAGAAGACGTTTTATTGCGTGAAAGCTTCGGAGTTTAAAAATTGTATTGAAAACCAACAAGGCTTGTTTAATTGTACCTGTTATTAGGCTGTACTAATTCTTATTAGTTTAGCTTAAGATGACGCTTAAAGACTATTAATTATTTACTAGAAGTACCTTATAGAAACATTTAATTTGTCGACTTATAAATAACAATAATTTCTTCCAGATTTAACTCTCCTACTTATTTACAAACTCTGTCTTTTAAATCTAGGTCAAGAATGCCTTGGGTTAGAATTTGCCTGATTTATCCACACTAACGAATGGTTTATTAATTGGTTACTTGACTAACTTATAACATTTTGTAATTAAAGGGAGAAACTGATCACTGATTAGATAGAAACTATTTTAATTCAATATTCAATTTGTATTTGCATTTATAAGTTGTGAAAAGTCGTTTTAGAAATCGATAATAAGTAATTGTAATTGGAAATTAATTGTAATTGAAAAAATGCGTAAAAAGTAATCGTATGTAAATAGGTATAGATTGAGATATATCAACCGGTACTCCCAGGTATTGTGTTCTTGATATCACACAGTACTACTAAATTATAATACGATATTAATACATACATAATGTTCATGTAACGTAGAACGTAACATAAAAATATCGGTGGCAACAAAGTAAATACATTTATCATGACAATTTTAATCCTACCATCTAATTAAAATGAAAAGCCCCAGGGCTTGAAATTAAATTACTTAAAATACAACCCAAAAATATAATGTAAAAACGTAGGATTTCCGGTAGCTGGTATACACTGCAAGTTTTGAAGTCCTGAACCGAAGAAAAATACATAGACCTGAAATACTAATTACTAAAAAGAAACATCCCTGCAAAAGGAAAGGGAGAAATATATCTGAAAGAAATTACTATATAGAAGAGCTAAAGAATTTAAAAAGAAAGTATTACCAAAAAACGGATGAAGGACTCTATCCCTCTGTCCACTGTAGAAGAGAGTAGATTATCTAAAAATATATCTGTACAATATTCCATGTAATATTACCCACTACCATAAAATTGTAAACTTTAGTAGTCAAGTCCTGACAAAGTGTAGAGGTACCAAGTAAGCGGAAAACAACCAAATAACCACTAGTAAAAACATAAATATTATTCTACCATAAACAATAGCCAGAGAGAGAGAAGCCCTGGTTTTTAAGGAAACGGATCAGATTATGATTATTATGAAAATATTATTCTGGTCAACCAAAAATTATATATGCGCACATTGTGCAAACAATCAAGAAAGGGAGTTCACAAAAGGGATATAATATTGTGGATTTGTAGTAAAATGTACGAAATAAAGAAGAATAGAAATGATGATATAAAAATTAAGTATCTGCTCTAATTGAAATCAATTATTCACCGACATGATTAAATATTTTCTTTCATTTGGCTTTATTTTATTTATTCCGTTGCTTTTTGAGTATTTCATTTTTCATCCTCTCAGTTTCATATAAAAATGTACAATATTTTTTCATACAAAAAAATATCACTTCTTTAGTCATATTTTCTATACATATCATAATAATAGGTAGCAGTAATTAATAATTCAATTACAACAATTTATAATACATACCCTACTTTACATCGTCATTATTATATTGCATTGTCGACATAATCTAAGAAGTAGGAAAAATTGGCAACTGAATGAACGAAATACACAGTGTTTAAATAAATAATTTTCTACTTTGCTACAAGTATATAAACATTCACATTTATCCTAATTAACTATACTCTTTCTAACTAATCGGTAAAGACAAAGCAGGATTAGTAGGTTCACAACAATTAAGTAGCCATTCACATTCACGTTTACAAAACTATCTCTATTGAACTCGTAAGTAGTGTAGTATACCTTTTGGATTTTAAATTCGGCTAGCACAGGGGCTAGATGGGATTCGAAACCCTTCTTATCAGATTCTAAAATTACAATGAGGACATTGACTTATAACTTTCGATTGTTTACAATCTATCCTCATTGAAATTTCAGGCAGATACCATTTCGCCCCCAAAAACTAGTAATTAGCAATTAGCATATAATATATAAGTCATATAATAATAATACAGAATCAGGTTTATCAACTCGATTCAGAATATCACCGTAGAAGTAGTAGTTTGGGAAATCAGGGAAAGTAAAGAACAACACCTTCCTTCCTCAGGACCTTTTAAGAAGTAATGATATTATTGTAATCTTGTTTTTGAAACCAAAACTTGATTAAGCGCATTATGCACCGAGCCGTATAGCTATAATAACCAGTTGATTTGTGGATTGACTACTGGCTAATTTAATACCTGAAATAATGGTGTCAAAGAGTATATAAAAAATCTCATATTCCATAGTCAAGGTTGCAGTTAAACTTTCCCCTTTGAGAATACGAAATATGAAGTTTTTCAGAATTACTAATTGGTTTGTAGTTAACCAAGTGTCAGGATTTCCTTTGAAATTCCAAATCCAATTTAAGTATATAAGGACATCATCATCATCACAGAATTAAATTGTAATATTATAATTATGGCTCGTTTCTAAGGGCAGTCCCACGGTAAATTGCTTCCTACGATTGTATCGAATATAGCTTCACCAGAGGTCTGGGTAATAGGAACAATATATCGCTTAAAAGTTACTCGTATTCCTTGTCAAGTTGGTTGGGTTGATCAGTTCTTTAGGTCAAGTTCTTGTTCCTTCTTCATCATGATCTTCAGCTAAAAATGCAATATTTAAATCCAGTTTTTTTAAACCCCAACTTTTTCATTCATTCACAATTTCACATCACGGCAAGGAGAAAAAAAGTAGTTGGGTTAGGTTTTAGGTTAGTTGATGAGCGAACGATTTCCATTTCATCTGTATAAAGTGAAACTGAGATGAGAAAGATACTATATGAGATTCTGGCCAGAGATCATCATTTTTTGTTAGTAGAAATGACGATGAACTCCACAAGCTTTCCAATGATGCAGGTACGTGTTAGTTAGGTGGCTATTTTTTGTTAGTTTTGAGGAAGATTCTTAGTCAAAAATATGATGACTGTCAACTTTTCTGTTAGTGTGCTAAAAGGTTAGATATACGAAGAGCTGAAGACGTTAATGGATGGCTGTATAAGGTTAGGTAAATGTATGTTAGTGCCCTTAAATCTAGCTTGAAGAAGATTAGTAGCCAAAGCTGCCTTCTGAAATCGAGACTGAGGGTGTAACTCACGGGTATTTTGGTGGAAAATCACTCCCCGACTTTCATCAATCGCTTTACTAACTCGGAGAGTGACCTTGTCCTCTCTTCTTCCTTCAGTTCTTCCCATGACCTTGGCATGACGGGGGCCTGATGGACCACTGCGGGTTCCTCCGACCCGACCACCACCACTTCCTCCTCCAACTCCCTTGACTCCGGTTCCGCTTCCAATTTCCTCTCCGAAAAGATACCTTGGGAGCGTCGTGTATTCAGTTCTTTTACCTGGTTGGGGTGGTGGTGGTGGTTTGACCTTTGGGATGACCGTCGTTCCCCGGAGTTGGACCGATATTCCCCCGTTTCCAGCATCCGCTCGCTGGAGCTTCTGGACTGATTTTCCGAACTGGCTACTTCCTGGCTTGGAAGCACTTCCAGGGTTTCCTCCGATTTTTTCTGAATCTCGATGGAGCGCTGGCGACCGGCTTGGGACTCCTCGGATGACCGCTGCTGCTGGCCCTTTACCTTGTCCTCCATGATTGTCGCTGGGCCGTCCATCGGGATGGTGAGGGTGAAGCTGATTGGCCCATTCTGCAGAGGGATAGTCAGTCCACCTATTTTCCGGAGCAGAAGAGGGATTTCGAGATTTATGCTTTGCTATAATGATATCGTCATATTGTTCAACGCTTATCAAGCTTTCATCCTGACGAATTGGGTTAGGTTTGTTAGGTTCGTCACGATTACTATTTGGTTTAGTGTTAGGGTTAGTAGCGTCAGCAAAGTTATCAAGGGAGGGCTCCGCACCTTTGGAATTTTTCTTGGGGGTGGCTCCGGATCGTTGCTTATTACTCGGTTTCCCGATAAGGTATGATGATTGTGAATGGCTGTTTAATTGTTGTTGTTGTTGTTGTTGTTGTTGGGGTGGAAGCTCGAATCGGTTTACTTGTTCTGAGGCAGATTGGCTGTAGTCCGGGGCGTTTAGATACGGATTTCCGTACCCACTAGCACCGTTGGCTTGTCCACCGCCTGGGGTGGCACCGTTGAATTGAGCGGCCGCATTATATGGACTTCCGGCCTGCTGTGCCGCCGAGAAGCCTGGTGAAGCAGCGTTCGGCGCAGCGGGATGATTAACCTGTCCATGAACTGGGAAATTTTGTGCCCTTGTTGGGTCAAAGGTTCGGGATGGACTATTAAAGTTTCCTGCCGCCGGACCGGAGTACCCATTTCCGGCTCCCCGGACCGCTTCATAAGGAGATGATCCGGCTGGCTGAGGACCGAGTCCACCAGCATATCCAGTGCGGGGTCCGGCTCCACCATGGACCCCAGGATGTCCGTGTCCTCCACTTCCAGGTTGCTGTTGTCCTGTGAACGCCGTTCGAGATACTGAGTAGGCATTGAGTGAGTTTCCGACAATTTGAGAAGGATACTGTGCAGAGCCACCGGAGACATATTGGGAACCGAAAGAAGAGCTTGGAGCGTTGAAAGAGGGAGAGTAGGCTTGCTGTTGATTGGGACCTCGTTGGTTTCCTTGCGAGTATAGGGATTGTTGAGCAGAAGGGCCTCCAGATTGAGATCCGGAATAGTTGGGATTTTGCCCTGACTCTCCAGCCGAGAAGCCAGGTTGAGGTTTTGAGAATAGGGGGTTTGAAGCGAAGGATTGTTGGCCAAAATTGTTGCTAGATTGCTGAGACTGTTGGGAGAATAGGGGAGCTGGGGAGACTGGGCGGTGGCCATAAGGGCTGCCAGGTTGTTGAGGTTGTTGGAAGAAGACTGGGTCTGGATTTGAGCCTGATACAGCCTGGACGCTGCCGCTGCTAGGATCTGCTGGGAATTGGCCCCGGCTTGCTGCGGTGTGAACTGCGGCCCGGTTGAGGGCATTGTAGGCCGACGTGGACGCTGATATGAGCGTTGCAAGGCTTGAAAGTATTGAAGGGGGCGACGAAGACTGCTTAACATTCCGCCCAGAGACACCGGCCGAAGCTGCACTATGAAAAGATTGCAAAGGTAAATAATCGGACCTTTTGGACGAAGGGGTATTTGAGGGGTTAAAAATATGTCTTTTTATTCAATTAATAATATGCTATAGACAAGGGATTATAACCTTGGACTTGAGTTCCACCCGGCAGGGTCATGACCGGGGAGGTGTACCCTGGCCCTCCTCGTTGTTGAGGTCTTTGATGTTGTTGTTGTTGTTGTTGTTGTTGTTGGGAAGGATCGTAATTTTGTTGGGGGAGGGTAGAGTAGTCACTGGCACTCGTGGCAAGTCGAGATTCGGAAAGAGTGCTAGCTGAGCCATAGTTTCCATAAAGATTATAAGGGGACTGGTCAATGGCAGCTACTTGGCTGAACTGGCTACGAGGGGGCTGTTGGGCAGCGTTGTTTTGATAGCCTTGATTATTTTGTTGGTAGCCCTGATTTTGGGTTTGGAAAGCATTTTGATTTTGCGTTTGGAAGGCATTTTGGGTCTGGTAGGCATTCTGATTTTGATAACCCGCATTCTGCCCCTGTTGATAGGCTACGGGAGCTTGATAAGCGGTTTGGGTAGAAGAAGCGTAATTGTTAGTCGCAGCTGGAGCTGCGTAAGCATTTTGGTAAGCGTTATTAAGCTGTTGTGGTTGCTGGTACTGTTGTTGAACTTGGGTTGCAGCTTGGGCTGGATAATAGGGGGGTCCTGGCTGATCTCCTGGAGTTTTACCGTCGGCAGGGGATGCATAAGCGTTCTGATTCGTCGAATAGTAACCCTGTTGGAAATCAAGGTTTGCACCCCATCCTCCAGCAGGCAGTAAATGAGGCTTGGTGTGATGAACGAAATCTTGGGTCGCGTGGTTAACAGCTTGGGCTTTGGCGTTTATAGCGTGAGCAACGGAGTTGGTAACGGCATGAGCTGCAGCGGCACTTGCAACTGCTTTTGCAGCCGCTTCGGCGGCAGCTTGAGCA
Source organism: Desoria tigrina (assembly GCA_906901685.1). Lineage (NCBI taxonomy): Eukaryota > Metazoa > Arthropoda > Collembola > Entomobryomorpha > Isotomidae > Desoria > Desoria tigrina. Next base: position 487,789 of record CAJQTU010000010.1, on the reverse strand, counting down.
ATGACCGCGGTACTGAGACTGTGGATCTGCTTCAGGATATCTCCTTTCACGGACGCAATCCCCGTTAAACCACTGGCAACTTGACCCGTGTATGGAAGAATCTTAGCTTTGGTTGCAAAGAGGTTGGCTAGTTGTTCTCCAGCGGAGAGACGACCCCAACCACCACCTCCTGGAGTGGCTGCCAAGATGTTGCTAGCGAGGTTCCAAACTTTTGGTTCCGATTGGGGCGTTTTGACAAGTGGGTGATTTGGGGGGACATTACCTAGGAATCGTGTCAGGGAGGATTTTGTAAAGTTACTTATACTCTAAATTAGCATTAGGGACTGATTAAGTCAACAATTAAAAAAAACGGTTAAATACCTCCAAGAAGTAGCTTGATAATATTGCTAATGCTCCTCTTTTTTAAGTTCCCTGGCCTGAGGTAATCTGGGGATCAACGAGAGGGTCAAAATATTATTTTCCGCTAATTAAATTGGAAAGGGAAAGTGTTGGACAAGGAATTTAGGCTTACCTATTTCTCCGGTATCTCCCTTGGATTGTGCTTCTGCAACTTCTGCATAAGGCAAGTCACTCTGGGATTTATCGTCTACTTCCGCAGTTGCAAATGCAACCAGAAGAATCTGAACAGATTTTTTTTTTGTTAATTAAATTTTTCGACAGATTTGTATATATTTAACGTTAACTTCCCCGCAGGTTAAGTTGCAAAACGTCTGCATTTCATATTCTATATATTTTTCATACAAGCTTAACACGGACTTCTTAAAAAAACGAAGTAAATTCCCACTAGACTTACCAGTAAAGATCCACAAATCTGAAGCTTCATTTCGAATATTTGATTAAAATCTCACTTAAATAAGTTAAAAACTGCCGAACTGCAGCCTAAGATGTCCAACACAAGGAGCACAGAATCTCAATCTCATGAGATGTCACAAGTTCACTTCCGAAGCTCCGCCGTCCTTTGGAGCAGTATGATCATGAAGTCAACGATGAATGACACTGCCTCAGTATCGAAAGTCAAATGATGATTGACCAGTGAAAGTTTACGTCTTTTAAACAATGGGGACACCCCAACCCCCATCACTTGACTTTCTTGCCTCATCGTAGAATCCATATCGTGCAAGTACCTTTGGTAGTGGTGGTGGTGGTGAGGTTGGATTCTTGGGGATTTCAAAAGTAATTTGAAGAAAAAAACGTGTACTGCAGCAGATTCACTCTCGATTGATCGAAGGGACGATGATTATCATATATTATCATAGCATCTACTCTACGGGTTTCCATCCTCATATGCATCACGTATCTCTAATGATAAGAGTAATACGACTTGACGTGAAGTCCGTCGGATAATGCTAAATCCCATTATGTGCATAGGCACGCAATTTTAACCTAGAACTTGCACCTCTTAATAAATATCATTGTTGTGTGTCTCATCCTCATCAAGGGTTCACATTGTTGAAGACTAATGTTGAGAAATTATCAGACGACTACTGCATCCTAACAATAATATCCCCCTTTCCCATTACTTTGCCAAAGAAAAACAAGGAAAAGGCTAGGTGCCTTATTATCACGAGATAAGTTACAATGCATTCCTAGCCTACTTGAAGACGAGTTTTCCGATGTTTCTCGAACTGACATTGTATGCAGAAATTGCAACGAATCTTCTACTACGTTTTTTTAGAGTTTAACTTAATTTTTTTTAAATCCAATAGGGATTTGAAATAAAAGTATTGTTTTTTAAGGTTTAATACCTGATCCTAGTCAGTTCTACGACTATAGAAATCTCTACGACTATGATCCGCTAATATGGAGAAAAGGAAGATTGTCATTTAAAATGCCAAGGTCTTAAAATCTCTAAAATTCTTGCATTTTTCTATCTCCATTTTATGCAGGTATTCAAAATAGTTACGGATTTTTTCTTGACCGAAAAGACAATACATGCCCATAAAATGCTTTCATGCATGTAATTATTAGATTAGCATAATGCTTTTTCCTAATCCAAGTATAGACTTATTTTTTACTATCTTGTTTATCAAGTTTCAAACTCATGATTTCGATTTCAATTCAACATTTTAACCCTTGAAGCTGGCCAATTCACAATTTAAAGCGATCCAACTTGGGAAGACACAGAAGTGTCCTACATCTTGGTACCATGTTTTCATTTTTAAATGCATGCACAGCCAACAGAATTATGTTACAAGTTTGCCAACAGACGATAGTTGACGATCAGCTTCTCAACGAGTGGATTTGCTTCACTGACTCACTTAATTACGTTATACGGCGGTGAAAAAGAGTTAGAATTGCGGTTTTGTCTTGTTCGATGTCTTCGCTTTCAAAAGGACTCCTCCTCACTTTCGTTTGAACTGCATCTAAATTCAGGCGGCGTATTATTGGATTAATAATACTCGTCAAATCACTTTCCTTGATTTGCAGTCACACACCATTGACCTCAGGTTGAATTTAATTGCTTCGTCAGATAGATACGAATTAGAGTACATTTATATTTATCATAAATGTAAACAATGCGTGTACATATCGTACTCTGATCAAAAGTGATTAAAAATACATGTTCCGCACATTCATACATTTAGAGATTTACTGATTTAAATACTTGACAATTTAATAGCTCAAGATTAATGAAGGAAGAGTTATTTAGCCCAATTAGAGTTCGTTCAATCATATATGACCCTGTGACCTTCAATTATGTACACACACGTTGTATTATTTACGGTTAGCTTCGTTAAAAGCTGTTAAAGTAATAAGAGAGCGAGTTGGTAATCAATTTCCAAAGTATAAAGAACATTGCTCCAAATCACGTACGGTTCTTGTGGCTTCCTAATTCTATAATATTGCTGTAGGTCCTGTTTTAGGTAACTAACATGCCTTTGACATGCAAGTGTAAAAACAGGATTGTGAAGAACCTGTCAAAAATTTCAAAATTATCGACAAGAAAATGACGAACATGTGTATATGTACAAAAAGCACTCGACTTTCTTTGCTTAAGGATGTCAAATTGACTTTAATGAATCCTATTTGGTTGTAAAAAAAAATCAGAAAACGAATGATCATTTAACGAAATGTCGTGATCTTGTTGGTATTTTTCTAAGCATCTTTTTGAACTTCTGTTTATTTTGTGAGATAATTTAATAACTCTGTCGGAATTGCCACATGGTCATGAATGCATGAGAACTAAATGCGATTACATTGTCCTATGAGCCAGTTTCTGAGCAAATCAGACCATCTTTTTAATTTTGCGATTTCAAGTTAGGGAATATATATAGTGCATTTTAGTTTAAGAAAAATTCTGTGAACTTGACCCTTCCGTTCTCACAGAAACTGGGATTCCGGTTCCTCTGTCCTGTGTGAACTGTTGGGCTATATTATATCTGCTGACTCTGATTTGCATAGATAAGACACAGGTAATAAAATAAATGACATTATGGCCGTGTCGTCTTATTCATTTGGGGTTGAGCTCTTCACATTGCCATTGATTGAATAATTTTATGTATAAATGCTATTCGAAAGGCAAAGCGTATTAATTTAAACATTGGTTTCGATTCAGACTTGATTAGTCATAAAAGTGACATTCGTTGTAATGAAAGTTTTCTTTACCTACATTTTTCGTATACAAAGGTCATTAGGAAAATCTGTCTAGTTTTTTGGGTCTGATGAAGTGGGTTTAAGAAATTGAATGATTACAGTTTGAATCTCACCAACATACAACGGATGAATAAGTTCTGCCTTACCCAGAATTATGTCTCGTTTTAAATTTTGTTTGTGGGCTATGCCTATGATTGTTATTCAAATTAGTTTTTATGTTGTTAAAAAATAAAAATTATGATTTTTAGAAAAAAACTTAGGAAATGTATAAATCATAGATGATTGTAGCATTTTAAGAACAAATTTACATTTTTTTAAACCAAGTAAAATACATGATAAAAATCTAAATATTTCGTTAAACGCTCGGGGTGCTTTTTATATTTTAATTAAGTCTATTAGGAAGCTCGTAGACGAATTAATTGGGCAGTGAGAACAAATTCGTCTTGTAAATACAAGATATTTGTTAGTTCTAATCGTTTCCTACCGATTACATGATTTCCAATTTATAACCACTTCTTGTTAGGGTGTTGTTTTTGAATGTAAAGTCTAATAAATATACAATTTCCAATTTTTTAGAGTAAAAAACCTCAAACGTAACCGGAATTAATAATTTGATAGAGTGGAACCAATGAATCAACGTGCATTTGCTTTCCTTCAGTGGGATTGAATGATGAGTGACAGAAGACAGATTAGTTGATGTAATCATAAACTTTCATTTCTGGAATATTTGTCGATAATTTTTATTTTTTATCAGAATTTTATTTACGATTCTACCAAATTAAATCATATTATAATCCACATATATTGTAAAGCCAATTAGATGTATGTGTCACTAACCTTAAGCTTTCATCTATATTTTTTGTAACAAGGAAATTCTTGCCGATGCGATGGCACGTCTTCAAATAATTATGCAATGCTGTTACAACTACAACTTTCGAGAGTTTCTATTCTCGTCAATACAAGTCTGGAATATGGAAGTCAAATAGTTGAACTGCATTTCTATCTATGTTGAATTTGAATCGTCTGGCGACAATGAACTGTTGTTACATTTTCATTAAAAAAAATTATCATCATAATTTACCATTTGCAAATTTAAAAATTACTAACCAAAAAAGCAATCGAAACAACACATCCGGTGTTTATTTTGTTGTTGTTTCAAATACGGACAATGATACGGAATGAATATGAATTGTAGCCTGTGCTTCACTTAAAAATTGCAATTGTTGACTGTGTAACCTGTTCCTTTTCATACTCACCGGAACTCCTAGAACTTGACAAACTAAGAGCATTCCTCCTGCTAACTATAATACACTAACGTCTTAATTTTATCTAACAAACGATTTAATACAATAACAATAAAATGAGGATATGGATTGAAAATAGACTTTCACTCCATTTTCTAGCATAAAATCAATAACAAAAATAAGCGATTTTGTCGTGTAAAACATTTTGAGATAACAGGTATTTTTGAGACTTCTAATTCTAGATTAAGAATTATGTAAATATGTAAGTATACATATCATTAGCATCATAATGGATGACAAATGTCAACTAGCAAATGGAGATAAACAACGTTGGCCGGATGCACATTTCTTCACATGATGTTGAACTTGGTAAACATGCAGGCAAGTGCATATCATAGCGTAACTAATTTTAAATTCTTCTAACAAACAATCACTGCCAATTGCAGATCTATGATTACAAGATCGAGTCATTAATTAAAATTCATGGGATAAGGATACATTATCGTCTCGACACATATCCCACCATGTACATAAATTAATTGCAGAACAGCACCTGCCTTCTGAGACAGTCTATACTGGCAAAGGTGGTTGGGAGTTTGGACCTTAGGATACCACATTTAATATTAGTATTAATAATAATAAGCGAAAGTGCATTGATTTGTGTTTGCAAGCGGAAGTTGGACGGACGATCTTCCCTGTTTTTATTAAATTTGCAGGGAAACCGGTTTTTACGAGCATGAATTTTTTGCTCAGATTTTAATATGTCTGTTGTGGCAAGGTGATTTGTATTTATACATATACAAAAACGTGTATCAAACTACAAAAGCACAACTGACTGAAAAACTACGTTGGATTTCCATCTCCTCCTCCTGATTTTCAACAAGAGCTGCGATATACTCCAAAACATGATAGATTTCTAGCCAGCTATACTAGGATCAAAGTCTTCTAGAGACATGGTAGCAATGTATTTGTGACCTACATATCTTCCGTCGCCGTTGAGGTCAAGGCTTTATATCGTATTTTTCCGTTGCAATTTGCAATTCATGCATACCTTAATCAATCAAGGTGGGAAGTCGTCTCTAAGAATTAAGAATATTGGAAGCTTTCAGTAGAAATAATGCTTTAAACTGCAAAAGCTTTTAAAATGCCATTTACTTCTTATTTTATTACAAACAACGAACCGGAATTGATTACGAATCGATGTTTATAATTTTAGAGAAAAATTAACCAAAATTGTTTTTGAAGCCTGAATGATGAACGTCATTTCATTCGTCATTTCCTAAAGTCACGAAGTTATGCCCTTTCCCTTATAAGTGAAAACTATTCGAACACGTTCTGGGAACGAGAGATGCAGTCGAGTACGTAAGAACATGTATCAAATTAGTTTGCTGCTTTATTACCAAAAAAATTCTTAGGACCTCAGATGGTACAGAGGGATTTCGAATTGCTTTCGATAACCCAAAAAAATAACACGTATGCTCAGGGACCTCTGCACCGGTTCCTTTCAACCAAATTTAGACATTGTAAGGTTTTTTTTAGCTTTCTTGAAAAATCTACCCAGTTTTGGGTCTGAGTTTTGGGGATCGATATTCTGGAAGGGTAAGGCGTGTCCTTCCGTCTTCTTCGGATTAAGTTACGAGATCCAAGATTGATGACCCTGCTCTTTTAGATTTTGTACCTGGCTGGAAAAATTATTCGGGGATAGGGAAGTTCGGTTAGAAGTTTGGACATAAGTAGAATTTTGAGTCGAAAAACGTATTCCCATGAGCTTAAAAATCCGAATTATGTTTTAAAAATATTCCTTATCAGATGTACATTTTGTTCAAGGCATCTGCAATCGTTCTTGAAGGTTGTTCGGTAATTCGGAGAATACCGATTTCACAAGTCTAGAGTTATAGGTTTTATTTATTTAGAAGATCATTTCGAGGAATACCATAAAAAATGCAGCAACCGGAACTATGGCAGTTTGTAATTTTCAGCAGTAGTTTTATAATTCCGACTTATTTTTATAAATAACTGAAAACTGAGCAATAGCCTCCATAACTTCAGTGGTCCCAACAAAGTAGTTTCCATCAAATATAATTTCCGATCTCAGTATACAGCCTGACGGCAAATTTGATAAAAGTGGACCCTTGGGAGCCATCGAATTTACAGTTTTTAGACGACACAGTTAACTTGCATTCCCGTAACGTTTCTACTCTAAGAAATAACGAGTAAACCGTCTCTGATTCGGAGCCTTAAACCCCTTAAGTTAGTTACAGCTTTTATTAGACTTTGTAGACGTCTATCTCAAACTCAATAACATCGGTTCAGCAACTAAATGGAGGATTTAGATATCTCCAGAAAAAATAGGATCTCAATTTTTAGAAACCCATTCCACATGTCACGATCCATACCTTAACATAAAAAGCACCGGAATTAGGTTAACGATCTGATTTCAAGCGACATTTAATTCGACCGTAGGTCCACAGTAGTATCGGCTTGTTACATCTCCATTAAACTAATCTTTCTAATCGGCTTGTTTCACAACTTCCATATCAACCTATCTCTCCTTTCCTCATCTACAAAATAGCTGCCATACCTGCGGAGATGAACCGCGTATAATATCCTCTAATCCTATAAGTATTAAATGGCCCAGACAGTAGTAGTCTCATCCAGTTGAATTCCTCAGGGAGTCAGTCTATAATATATAAGCTCCTATAAAAGTTAATGGACATGGAAACTCATTTGTTGTAAAAACTCAAGTACCAAAGTCGGAAGTCTATAGAGTTCAGTTTCAGCAAATAGGACATCCACACTCCGTGTAATCCGACTCATTTCCTGGCATGAAAAAACGAGCATTATTATTAGCCATTTCGATAAATTCGATTAAAAAAGATTAAAACTCCTCCCCCTCACATCCATTTCACCAAAAACCAAGAACCAAAATCACAATCCCAATTAACCTAAAGACTATCAAAAACACTGTTTAAACATACAACTATAAATATTCAACATCCATCCTGAAACCATAAGAGGAAGTAGGAAAAGAGCATGTAAAAATGCCTCGAGACGAGATCAATAACTCAAATATTTATCCACAATTACGAACACAGTTTGCTTTTTGCATTCCGAATCCTATTACAATAAGCTACTCTATCCAAGGAGGCTAGGCCTAACCTTATAGCTTCAATGTGGGCAATGCAAATACTCACATCTCTCATCAATATTATATCACCACCGTCAAATTGCATAATACACCCTCTACAGCATCCCCCGTATAATTGAATCCGTCTCGGGGCTAAAGGAAAAAAGTCCCAAAAAACCATAACTTTTTACCGGTTAGGAATACGGCTTTGGGCTCTTATTTTTACGGCCACCCTGTATAGTATACTCATCATTCCCCAACTCGGGATTTTAGGGACTAGGAAAGCAAACTAACTTTCCCTTGTACTTTCCCCTCCTTTTGTTTATTAAGTGTAACCTGGGGCCACTCTCAGGCCTTCTTGCCCAAGTATTTTAGAGATGGCCTAACCTCATTTTATTACTACACGGGACTAGAGTCATCAATCCCTTCCACTTCCCTATCCCTTTCTGTTTGTCTAGTCCACTTTCATCCCTCGTTGGTCTCTCCAGCACCGGGATATAATGAAGCGAACGGGAGATGTCTTATCGTTTGGACTGATGCAAGTCTCAAGGAATTGGATGTTGGATGTAAGTAGCCGGTTGTAAAGTGTAATGTTGTGTGCAGTTTCTTTAAGGGCCCTGTGTCACTTCCAGCATAATTTCCAGGTTTAAAACCGATAAAAACGAGAAATTCAGGGCTCTTTGTTAGTCTTATAACTTAGGATGTTAGTATTGTTGAAGAAAATGATTTATTGATCAGATTATGCCTGCCCTACGTAGCCTATGACATTTAAAAGTGTTCTCAAACCAGAACTAATTGTCCCCTCCTCGTTCCTTTTCAGACTCTCTACATTCAATATTTTGAGAATCACTTTAGAACGATGTTGTTATAGCCTATGCTACTTCTACAAAGAACCCTTGTTTGTATAAGGGAAGAATAGGAAAGTTAAAAAAAGTGTGCTTCTGTCACTCTTTACTTTTCCTCCGTTGATTGAAGCTTAGAAACTTACGTGGAGCTTAGAAAAGGACTTTTCATTGTTATATCAATTTTTCATCAAAGGTACTTTAGTAAAAGAGTTATTTCTCGTTTTATACTTTTTATTACGGGGAAAAACTTCGTTTAACTTCAAAAGAAGTTTATTTCCGAGGGATACGTAGCTGGAAAAACTGCAGTTATTCCCTGCTACTGCCACTACTACTTCTACTTTTGTACGAATAGGACAGAAGTTTTAAGGGCCAATCGATCCACCACTGCTACAACACTGACAACCACCACCACCACCGCCCGTACTTACGTCAATAGTTTTTTTTGCTGCTTTTGAAGTATTGCTGGCCCTCGGAGGTAGGGAACGGGTCTTTATGCTTTTCCTGCACGCACGCCTTTATTACCGCTTCCGGAAATGTAACCTTTCTGGTAGCCAAGTATAAGATATATTAGTAGAAGACATGGCCATGTATATTTTGAAACCCTAACCGACGCGACCCTCGCCGTAGCTGACCATGACGAAGCTATGCATGTTAAGAGTACGTGGATGAAATTTTGCACTTCCTTTGATAGATATAGAATATGTGAGGAAATAGCGGAGTGTTTCCCTCAACGAGCCTAGCCTGATGATTTGAAAGGTCAGAGTGGTTAGTTAAATTAGCGTCTGGAATTTGAGGCAGGGGATTTGTTACTCAATCCAATCCATGTCATTTTACGCTGACTCTCTGTTCCTGAGGAGATTCTTTGGTTTTGAATGATTTTTACTTGTTTTGTTAGTATAATACAGATACAAGATACATTCTGAATGGATGAAACTAGCCTCCTGGACATGGGAAGATCAAAGTTCCAATCCCTCTTGATCTTGGTCATTTCCATTTACCAACAGAGTGGGAAGAAATTGAGCTTTTTGAGCTCTCTGTTCAGTGCTTTTCCGAATGGAGCTGGCCATCATCATCATCATCTGATCGTGAAAAGGTCATTATAAACCCTGGCTGGTTTTATTTGGGAAGTTTCCGACTCATTCAGGATCCCTTTAGCAAAGGTAGGAAAGATCAAATGATAATGAATGGCCAGGTTTCAGAGCTGGAAAAAGTTAATTAAGCTAATGCAGCATTTCTTTTGTAAATTACCCTCCAGTAAGGATATAAGGACATAATATATGAGGAATCATGATTTTAAAATTGTAAAGATGATGAAGCAGCAGTACTTCTGTATAAACGGCTATATTTTAAAAATATTAAAGATACTTTCCCTGTTTTTAGGGAATAGAGGAAAGGACAATAAATAGTCAAGCATGCCACGAAAGTACCACTGAAGTGGAAGGATATATGATTACATCTTGACTTGGAAATGTTTCCAAGCATAATTTGATAATGCAAATGAATGCCGTTTCCAACTCAAAATTCAAATGGGTCTTACCACAAAACGAAATTACTTTAGAATTTCTCAATTTCGGGTCGAGAATGTGCAATTCCGGTATTAGATCCCGTTCGTAATGAAAGTCGAGCCGGGGTTCATTTCATTTCTGTATTTCCACATCCTAGACATTCAGTTGCTGCGATGATATACGGCATAGTCACTACATTTGATGCAGGAAATAACGAAGCAAGTGATACTTATATGGTCCTAAATAAGATTTCCCCTAAATAACTCCTCATCGTTGGACATGAAAATTGGCATCCCATCCACCGGATTGGTGTTTTGGAAATGAACGCTTGTGTTAAACCACACACGAAGTGCGTCAAAACTGCTTCCCTCTCCAAAATAAGTCCCCACCTAATCTCCGATCCCTTCAAAATCCACCTGAATTCCAGGATTTATTTAAAGTGTCAGCAATTCTACAAATCCGCTAAGGAGCATGGAAACTCGAGACCTCGCAAGAGTTTGGAAGATGGATAAGTAAGGGAGAGGATGTAAATGGTATGTGCAAGGGGAATAAGCTGAAGTAGGAAAGTTGAAGATGGTTGATGGAGGAGTACGACTCTCCAGGGAATCTCATCTCACACCCAAACCCGAATCATTCTGGACTGGAAGTCTCATTCCGAATTCGGAGTGTGCCTTATCTATTTCCGTACTCGACAGCCTATCTCTTCTATTCTGAACCGAGTCTCTTCTCTACATAAGACATAGATCAGATATGAGCTGCAGGTAAGTTAGACGAATACATGGAAGAAGAAACGTTAGCAACTGTAGGTAGAATTCGCTAGAGTATTCTGAAAAGATTTGAACATTTTCTTCTACGTTCCCTGTTTCGTGGATTTCGATACGTCGGAACCATCTACTTTCAAGCGAAGGATTCGTGTGATGGAATGGAATTCCAATTTTAAAAAACTCCGTGTTTCGAACGCTTTTCTAATCACGATGATTTCTCAAAAAAATAGGCAAAAACTGTCACTGTTGGACTGTTGAATTATATCCAAATTCAACAGAGATTACCTTCAAGCTGCAAGATCCTTTGAGTCGAGTAATCCTCGAACCCCTAGACTACCTTCAAATCATTCATTCGAAGAATTAAAACACCAAAAACATGTTCAAAATTCCTTAATCAGCCGATAAACCTTGATTACACGAATTGTAACCTTTCAATTCCTTGTAAAAAACCCGATAAAAGCTCAAAAAGCTAAAAAAAAGCCAAATCCCACACTTATTCCATGACAAAGTGAAAGCCAACGGCAGCAATTCCCATAAAACATAAAGGGGAAGTGTAGATATATTATTTGATGGCCATGGAAGTTGAATCGTGAAGGTAAGGTTTGTAAGTACGGGAAAAAAAATAAGTAGAACAAAAAAGAGATGAGATGTTTCTTTAGATGGATGGGATGGATGATGGGGAAAAAGCCCAAGAGGAAAGCCGACGAAATCCACCACCGATACAAATGAGCTTAGGAGGGAACGGAACTTTCTCTGTCTCTCTCTTAGCTTTTCCAATCATCTCCCCCTTTCCAGCTTTCCTCCTCCAGATCCTTACCGAAATGCCCTTTACCTTTATAACCAAATTACCCAGGATTTGTTCATCTCCTCCATCACTTGGGCAAAAAATAAAAATATATAGAGAGAGAGCGAGGGATTTAGATCCAGAGAGATACTGAAAAATAAGTGATCTCTTTGTTAAAAAACCTTGTTCGACTTGAACTGACAAGGATGTAATATAATATCCGGCTTGTTTCAAACCGAGGGTTTTAAATGTCAAGTTGGAAGTTGGCTCTCCGTTTTTTGTAAGATGAACCAGATCATCACCACCACCCTCGACTGACCGATGGCCATACTACCTAACATTCATTTGTCGACGAGTTTTGGCTTGAAACTGAGCAGTTTAGGATAAATTTTCGGTTACTCTCATCAGAGGCATGTAAATTAAAGGCCCGCTACAGATTCTGAGTAGATAATATAAACATGATCGTGTTCCGTTGATTTGGATTTACAACAAAAACTTAGAACAAAAGCAGAAGCTTTTGAGCATTTTCACAACACGAGTGGGTTTTATGCATTTCCTAAATTTTATACTAACTTTTAGATAAAAAACATCCAGTGCGGTCATCAACAATAGCCAAGCACTAAATATTCTACAAAAAATTGTCATTTACTTAGCAGCGCTTCGTCTAGTTTCATATTAATCTTTGACATCTCATTGCACCCTCATACAATATTATCCCCAATATCTGATGTTGGATAACCAACACCCACAAAGAATGAAAACAATGGGGGAATTATCCGGTTCCCCGTTGCAGATTCGACCCGAAACTAACCTCATCCGAGCCCCGAATTGTGATGATGATTACCATCATCCTGATAATGGACCTCAAATTCAACGGGTCTATCGTCTGCAATAAAATACCCATTTGGACCAACCTTCCCAGTGTCATAGCCAGCAACTCTGTTCAAATTCCAGATTTTTTTTGCAGGTCAAGTTCCGGTATCCGAAACCCGGGTTGTTTGCTACGTTTCTTTCGGGTAAAATACAGCTAGGAATCTCTGGCTGATGACAGAAGGGCCAGGGCAGGTGAGATGGTTCCCACCATCATAATAATGTCTCATGCTTTTCCAAACAAAATCATAATGGGGAAAATGTAATAAGAGATGAGAGGGAGCTGGAGAATGGGAAAGTTCAAGGGGAAAGACTTTAACTTTCCCCTGTGGAGAGACTCCCTATCCAACGAAGGCTTAAAGGTATTGTTATTACTCCAGGCCCTGCTCTATCTCTCTCTCTCTCCGTGTGGTGTCTAGTGGCTATTTATTTTAGATATTATACAGACTCAAGGATAGAACAACACGTCATTGACTACTAAACTGAAGTACAAGCTGCACTTGGTACACATACCACAAGAGGAGGCCCGGGATTAGAATAACAGGATGAAATAACAAAAAGGCCTTATCAAAACCGCTAGTACTTCTCAACTCCGGACTTGCTGGGAGTTGGAATCCTGGAGAGGAAGATCGTAATCTAGTTTGCTGTATGCTTTATTGTTCCGGGCTTGTTGTAGCAAGTGCCAGATTGCAAACGCAAAATTCACCGCATCTTCCATCTTCCATAGTACTGTGATAGCTTATGTGAGTTAATGTTAATTGCACCGGAGGATTCCACATTTTCATATCTCTCCTGGTAAATTCGGAATTCGAAGAGACAATGGGATATTGTCGATTGTGGTTTTTTTCATATTCATGCTTCAAGCCACATAACATAAGCTAGAAAAATATATCCCTAAATAAGAACACCCCTGTTGTCGTACATTTCTAATAACTCCCTATCATCACTGCAAGAATAGCCCGAGGCTTGGCTGAAATGAATCTAAACTCTGAAATGTTAATATCTGCGTATCATTTCGGAAAATAATCCACTTCATAAAATGCGGCTGGGCGTTCCGTTTCTAAACTTCTATTTAAAAACATAATTCAAATTTAATTATAGATTTACTAATTCATTTTTTTAGGGGCCATGCTAGTTTCCTCTGTATCGTTCCAATTTTAGTATATGAGGACCCGAAGGTCCTATTCACTAATTTAATTGTATCTGCACACACAAGGGCCTTCCTGGATGCGGTTTCGTAAATTAAGAAATCGGTGATAGACAAATGTAGTCAACATAATTCAGCAAGTCACAAATAAAATCGATCAAAAACATGTAATTTAAAGCATTAAAACTCTGTTCCTTGAAATAGGCTAAAGCCCCTATAGGAACTTAAATAAGGATTTACGGTAACCGTAACCCTCCAAAACAGGCATAATCATCGCTCTACAAAACCGCTATTCGAATACTCCCGTAGTAGTGTCAAGCCTATAGATAAGTGAAATTGCTTATATTTTCGGCACTTATTTCAGGAATCCGTTCAAAGGGATTTAAGTAAATCTCTTGTGGTAGTTACGATTCCAAAATTCAGACCGTTTTTATCGGGAAAATGTACATGTATTTTGCATTACGTATTCAAATGAAAAAATACTCATGAATTTTCCCGTATTGTCTCCTTCAACTGCCTAATGAATAGGAATAGCTTGGCCCTATACCCTTTCCCGTCACAATAGCAGTACATTATATATGTATATTGTACGTATGCCTGTAATGTTGTAAACCAGTGAATCGGAAGTTATGAGGGGAAAGCTGTAAATCCTTGCGTAACGACCCTCATTCATGGATAAATTGCTTCTCTCACCCTTACAATGGACATATGCCCTATTTTACACGAAACAGCTCCTCATTAACGTGTCTTATGATTTCACTCCTTTATTTCTCAGAGACCTTTGTTTCTATGAGCTTCTAGTTTGGATACAACGGTATGGTCCGGTACGGTATAATGAAGAGGGTAACATTTCAACAAATTCCATTGGAGTTTGAAGGGCTAAGTGACTGCGTTGGGTTTGGCACTTCGTGAACAGACAAATTTCCCATTTTCGATCTAGTTAAATATATTGTCAAAATTTACTTGTCCTATAATGAAAAAATGGCCTTTCCACAAAACAATCTGTGAATTGGTACTCCGGCTCATCTATTAATCGACAATCCTCCAAAAAATACTTTGATTAGAATAAAAAAAAAATTCAAATTAAAAAATTCAGGAATCTCCATCAGTCATTGCCAAGTTATTTTTTATTACAAATTCAATAAGAGAAGGTAGAACGAACTCTTGTGATATATCTGCAAAAAATCTAAGTTCCTTTGAAAAATGCTTCTTCTTAAGCTAGCCCTACTGTACCCAAGGGGGGAAATTTTCGTTGACATGGATGAATGAGTTAGTTAGTTTATCTTGAAAGGTACCTATTTCCTCCGTCATAAATATATCATTCAAATCTACGTTTCTCTGCTCTTAGTTTGTTCAAACATTTCCAGCTTTGCTCATTAAAACTTGGTCCCAACTCTCCCAACTTCAACTGTTCTTAGGAACTGCTCCCCACTTGTATTTTTCAAGCACAAAATATTATTACGAGAGCGTTGATGAGCAAAACACGCGTTTTTTGAATCAGTCAGTGGGTGTTTTGAAACCCACATGCATTTGCAAATAGGTTGAAATAATATAAGGGAGCCCCGAAATAAATATAAATTGAACGACAAACGAGACATTTAAAGGGTTATAGAAAACTTGAGCACATTTCAATTAAATTGTAATAAAATCGATGTTCTCTCCAGACGATATTGTATTCCCGTGTTTTCAATAGTTATATAATAGTAGTAATAATATTCAGGCTGCAATCATAATAATAAGAAAACATGACAAGGATCATATAGTAGTAATAATATATATGCTTTATGTATTTGTACACGGATTGGAAAAGGATGCACTTGAACTCGCTTCACTACCCTTGAATCCACTTGAACCCCTACGATTTCATGCTTGAACCATACGGAACTAACGAGATTGATAAATTATGATTTCTTATTTCTCGGTTCAACGTTAAAATCGATTGGGAATTTGTTAAAACATCAGGCAATCATCGTTAATTTGCACCAGGAATCTATCCCTCAAATCGTACTCATTAATTATAATTTCCATTGCTATCGTCTATTTTTTGATCATTTAATATTTCTTAGGCTCAATATTTCCAAAGTCATTCGTCACATTTTGTACTGAATTAATTTTTGCAACTAATAGTCAGATGAATTTGATTATTCTTTGCTTTGTGTTTTCATCTAGCGACACAGGTCCAGTAAATCCTCTGGCAATGCAATGCAGTAAAAACCATAAATGGTAAAAACAGATCGAAGAAATCGACTTTCTTCCCTTGTTTCTTATCCTCGGATTTCAGGTTAAACGGGAAGTTCTTCATAACATAACTCTCCGAGTACAACTAGGAGCATACCTCGAAATAATACTTTCACTCTATAGTAAAACATATTACCAGCTAGTATTTCGATTCGATATAAATACAACGATAAATATTATACGTTCCTATTCCAGAGTTCCAGCCAAATTACATTAAAAATAGTAGGACCTATGCTTGCCCGATTCCCACATATAATTCCTTACATACTTTCTCCCATCCCAAAATAGTACTGGAAATACATTAAACCCTATTGGAAAAAATTGACTTTCACTCCCCATTGTCTACCTTCAACCTTAAGCTATTTAGACACATGTTAGGACTTATTCCAATCCCGGAGTACAAGCCTTGTTCCTTAGATTCGAATCCTCAAGAAGGTTCGGATTCCTCCAGATCCGGGGATCGAAAAATTAAAATCCACCGAAAAGGAGGGAGGGGAATCAATGAAACTGAATCTCCACCCACCAGGGCTATCATCCTCCCGCCTGCCAAGGACGGGTTCGGCCTCACACTTGCGCCCTCCCAAACGTCTCTCCGTCTGCAGTTGAAGTTAGCCAAAATACCCGGATTCGGGTAGCTGGTCCTATGCTCCACTACTACATACTACATACTGAAACGGGTAGTGGTAGTGGCAGTGGTGGTGGTGTTGGCTTATACTTTCGTAAGTGTACTTGCTGGCCCACTTCCAACGTTCCAACTACTGTACGAAAGGCACGTTTCTCCCCACCTTGCCCCTCTACACAAGACAGGGTTATCCAGGATAAGGTTGCTTGTTGGTTGGTGCGGGTATGGGTCCCTTACGCTCTAAACTTCCAGTAAGTGTGCCATACAGTCCCATAGCAGAGGAGGGAAGTACATAGCCGAAATACCTTAATAATATAAAATATAGGTTTGGGGCCTGTACTTTCTCCGTTCCAACTGCCACCACCACCACCACCAGCTCGAATTCCACGATTTCTTCGCCCAGAGAAAGTAATATTTTTCGAGTAATTTCGAGCTTGGCCACCCTCTCCCTACCGTCTCCTTTGGCCTCGCCTTGTCTCTCGTCCCGTGTAAAGTACGTTTGACTGACTATCCACCTCAGTCTCCTTCCTCTCTGTACATATCTCGTCTCTGTCCTGTGATTAATTATCTATTAATACGTAACCTTATCAAGTATTATCTCAGTTTACTTTTAATTTCACTAACTTTAACTCTGGAAAAATAGTAAAAATATCATTTTCCCCAAGAGTGTAAATTTGGACCTACTCTACTACATACAATCAAATAAGCAACCATCAACTGTACATATCTTCTGGAAGGAACAAAAGGATCTGTGATTTTTAAAAGGCAATCGAAGGAGAGGGTTTCACGACAAGGCAAAATTATCCCTTAACATATCGGCATTCGGCTGTAGGTCTTTCTCTATTTTTCGGGAAGTGATTGTTCCAGTAAATCCGTCAAAATTTCACGATTCGTGCAACAGAATTTGGGGGGAATCCGGGACTACTTGCAGTTTCGTGTTGGACCTTACATAAACGAAGTATCAAGTAAGCCTCTAGCTCTCTTCTTGAATTTTAAGAAACTATATTGATGTTGTAACTCACGCCACACTTTTTAAGTTAATTAAGGCTTCAATCATATACTTTATACTAAATATAGAGAGTAAAACATTAAGGCAGGCCCGAGCTGCTCGGAATACTAATTTTTTCAGGAATCGATTTGCTTGGCAAACGTCCTAAAAATACTTTTATAATTTCTCCTTGAAATGAGGCATCAATTTATAAAAGATGTAGTCAAGTTTCTAAACAAAAAATTAAGCGCTTTACCCATCTGTGAGATGTAGAAGAACAAAATTTAATTACTAAATTACAACATTGCGGAATGAGGATTCAGAGAATCCGATTTACATTTGATTTGAGGATGGGGAAAGGAGAGATGAGATTCGAGAAATCTAATGAACCAAGTCCTGATTCAGGATGAACAAATTGAACAAGAGTAAGTTGACTAGCGATTTACAAGGCGGCTGGTTGTAAGTAGGATGGAGGTTTGACTAAATGGATATTAAATGCCAAGGGGGAAGTGGTGTCAGGGCAAGGAAGATTGAATGAGGACTTGTCACTGGCACGTGTAAACTTAAACGGTTGTGTAACCAACGAACTATGATATAAATACGACCTAGGTACCTTCCAAATTCTTATGGTGTATTTTTACTCCTTATTGATACCTACAACTACAAAACTGTAACAATTTTTATAGGATACTCCGAAAAAAAAATTAAATAGATCATGGATGATTGGACAGGGTTATATCCAGTGATTAGGCACAATTTAGATCCCCTGACCAAAGAGGTATATAAAGATACAATGTAGCTAACCAAGTGACCAATTCGATTCCGGTCAACTGAGCCGTTGAGTACTGGATAAAATCTTTTGCCTTGTGTTGATCGTCTCGTCTCTCTATCTTTTCCGATGAAAGGAGACTCTTGATCTCTTCAATCATGCTTGGTTTACCCTAATCCCTCCGTTTATTCCATTCTGTTCCGTTTTTACGGGCTTGTAAGAAGGAGACATGGTTATTTTCCTATTTCGACTGTCTGCTCTAAAGGGATACTATCGCTTTCTTGTGGTGAATGCTGTGGATTTAAGGGGGATTATAAAGAATTATGGAATTTTAGGGACATTTATTCCTGAATTCCTGGCTCTTGTTTTTTTTTTAGGAAAAGTTAATAATTTGGCTACAAGTATTTAAAGGCCTTCGAGGAATACAAGAGAATTGTTCTTATTCACAGATTTTGGTACAAAAAGGACAGAAATAAATGATTGGATCCGTTGGATCCCAGGAGGATTTGTGATTTAAAGAACGGCAGGAGGGCAAGTGCATGGCTGTGACATTATATTAGTAGTTGATTTCTTTTTTGGTAACCTCCACTCCCACTCTCTCTCCAACAAATATAGACTTTTGGATATACATCACGAAATTGACAATTTAAAACCTCATCAATTCCGTATATTTTTATATGTATTCCTACGCATACATTATTACGACTCGTATATAAGAGCAAGAAACTGTAAAAAATGTTATTTAAATTCAAATGCAAATCCACCTCATTTTTCTCTCTCGAAAAAATAGTATCAACCTTGAGCCTGACTCCTCGTTGGGAATGATTAGGATTAAGAATTCCATCAAAAAGCGAAATTGCATTTGCTTAGTTTCCAGTAAGCTGAGCAGACGGAGACGATGAGGAGACACGCCTCGATACAAGCATAATAATATGACAACAATTTCCAAGTTCATTTGTAGAAGTGGGATTTTTAATGGAAACGAAATTGAAAGTTCTGACTTTAATAAGGCGATGCAGTTGAAATGTTTGAGTGAGCAAGTGTCATGGTAGTTTATTCCAAGATATAAACCGTGTGTGTATTTTTAGTCGAAATCGATAGAAATTGAATTTAAAAAGGACTTTGAAAAAATCGGACCGGATCACTTCTTTTCAAATAAAATGAATGGGTCCATTTTATTGTGTTTATTTTTCACGGTCATTATACCCTCCTCTCCATTTGGGCAAATGGGCTCTGAGTACTTGATCCCGATCTTTGAGCCTCGTTCCATAATTTATGGGGCACAAGAGATTAATTCCGATCCGTAAAAGTTTGTATTCTTCAATGGGAACTGAAAAAGGTCTGTCCTTGGAGACTTGAAATGTTACACAACAAACATTTTAAAGTGAGAAAGGGGCATGAATTATCAAATAAAATGTAAAAAAAAAAGGCTATACATTTATATTATTTCGTGCCATTCTGTTTAATAGATAAAAATATTCCTAAATCCCAATTCAATCGGGCTTAATCGTTCTAGAAAAATACGCACAACATTCTATACAATTAACGGAACTAAAGGTTCATTAGCATGCAATATGTCACGTTTTGATACAAGTAAGAAAAAAAGGAAATTCTAAGAATTAGGATTAATTTGATCTAGAAAAAATTAAAGGTTAAAACTTGCAATGTTGATTTATAAATATCTCAAAGTATATTCCAATTTGGAATGAAAAAAACAGGCTTGCTGGGTAGTCTGGTCTGGTTAGGTTTTTTCTTCTCGGCCAAAAGAATATTTTATAGACGAACAGGCGAAGAAGAATTTGCTATACAATACTTTAATATAATATCTATTTTGTTTTGTTGAAATAATAGCAAGCCACTCTATTCTGAAGTCCCTTGAGACTTCCGACTTTCATGTCAATGATGTTTTGCATTAGTTATGAACCTCTATCGATCCAACCCCCTCTCGAATACTTTCAACGGCTCGACATTCCCTTTCTTTCTGGAACATTGACCCGTCTAATTCTGAAATTCAGGGGAAGAAACACGATCTCATAAAACAACAGGCCATATGTTGTATTCTATAGAGGTTTCATAAAATGTTTATTTTTAATTTTATTTTTGAAAACAAACATTACAAAATATCCACTGCGAATTCAAGAGTAATAAATTTCATCCGGTAAATATGAATAAATTCTTCGATCAGTATCATTCTTCCATGGATTTCTTCTTAAATTAAAGTCGCTGTCTTGTTTTTGGGGTGTTGAAAATATCTTACATCAAGTTTAGATGTAAAAAGTCGGAAAGGCAATTTGACAATTTGATTCGGAAGCAATTTAAACGCATTTATAGATGAAAATGTAGAATTGCTTCGGCCTAAAGTCAGATAGCAATACGATTATACTCTTCCATACGATTTGATAGCAAACGTTGTATTCCAATCGAGGCCTTGAGAAACTTCTACAAAATAATACTCTAACATAGCTAGAAATAACAGTAAATAAACAATATATTTTGCATGGCACAATAACAACTTAAAAGTCAATTACTTTACTTTCTCCGAGTTTAAAAGGCTTCAAATTCAACAGTCGTGAAGTAAATCGTGAATCGCCTTCAATAAAGAGACGTATAAAGGAATGAGACAAGGTCATACTGTTTTCAAGAGTTAAAAATTCAACATGCTCTTTGAAAGCAAAGTTAGATTATATTTTAATCCGTTCCATGAAATCATTATAAACTATCTTGCCTTTTGTATGGAAGTACTATATGGGACTAGCTAGCTATAGATCCTCCTGTTTTCAAGTCTGAATCCCAATCTACCCACATATTTTCCCTGTTTTATTAAGATTATTAAGTGGTTCTTCCCACCCAAAGGTCATAAGATACCTACCTTACCTTAACAGAGTCTATTTTTGCAGCGCTTAAAGACGAAGGTTACAGATTACAGATGAGATACTAATGCCTCACATTACCATAAACACCCACGGACAGTACGTAGGATCTTGCGGTATCCTCTCTGTTTAATACTGCTGAGCTATCATATGATCCAAGTATGTGGGTCCCTCGTCCTCGTCTCCGAAGGTTGAATAGACACCGACAAACCCGACATTCGACATTGTCGAAAGAGATTAGATCACACTTTATCAGCCTTATCCTTACAGAGGAGTGAAAGATATTTATGTGACACATGACACCTTGTTGGAAATAGACACATGGCCGATCGGGCCTTTCGGCTCTGGATTATTGTAAGGAGTTTTACATATTCCTGATGCATTTGAATATATCCCCGGATCCCAGGAGCAGTAAGTACTTCAAGTCCTTCCTGGTTATTTATGCAAAGTCGTCACCGAGCCTCGAGGAAATCCTCAAACCAAACCAGGGAATTTACATACCAATAAGTCTTCGAGATATCTATCTCTTTCTCTCTACTCTCAGGAGATTAGAGGCATGAGGATGTTCTATAATGATGAGAATTCTGACATTTGGCCTCGTCCCTATAAATAAACCTCTAACGTCCCTGTTAAGCCATTGCTAACAACAATGCAGATATAAAAAAAAGTCCCCGAAAGACAAGCCGTCACATTTGCCGATTTCAAAAACAGGCCCGGAATCTTAACTTGATCCGACGGACTCAATATCCAAAATCCCATCAGAAAGGTAGGGAATAGGAGTTACCTGCATAAAAGTGAATTTGGAAGGTTACATTCCGGACATAATACAGGGTGTCCCGATAAATCCGGACAAAAAAAGGAAGCCTCTTTACATAATCCCTTTGAAGACCTGCTCTTAACTCTTAACCCCACACCCCGTACTGGCTTTCCTATTCGAGATTCGAGAATCGAGAAGGATAATAATAAGCCAAGTAAACACGTCGCGCCTTTATAATGGATAATATATAAGGAAAATAGGGACAATGGAATAATGCAAAAGGAAAGAAGGGAATGTGTAAACAAAACACACTATCGTTTCGAAAGCCTCGTATATCAAGTCGGGATTATACACAATGCTTTTTATTTCACGACAGGAATAGTAGGAGGACAAGGGATGTTATCGTTTTGTAGCCTTCATGATGGCTTCTATTCCAGCAGAATGTGCACAGTGTGCAGATACACAGTTTGTGTAGAGCAGTTCGTTTCCTACACACACGGAATGAGAGGGTGAACTCCTTGGGGAAAGGTAGACCAAAGTGAAAGTGGCAGTTAGGAGGCAGGACGGGAAAGAAAAGCCATGAAAAATAGAACGGGAAAAATCGACCCTTGTATTTTTATAGCTACACATGCAGTAAGAGGCACACAGGGTTCCATAATGTACACGTCTGAAGAAATAAAATACACATATACATTTAGGACTTGAACCAAGCTCTGCTGTAGTAGTAACCGAATCGGTTGGAAATGGAGGAGATAGGACAGAAACATATGTAAGATCTCATCTGAGTCACATAGCCAGCATTTTTCATTCGGGAGGACAAAGGCTGTAAACCGAGGCGGATAATCTATGACATTTATCTTGCGATACGAGTCTGATGGATCGTTTCGTCTTATTCTTAAGAAATCCAAGACGTTCTTTTTTAGAAGATGTGAAGTCTTTGAAAATTCAGGTTTCAGATCCTGATTTTTTTCCTTAAAAATCAACAGATTTAGCCCCAATTAATGTTGTCACTAAACTAGGACTGGAGTTGAAGGGTTTATAGTGGTTTGTCCCAAATTAATCAGAAAGTATCGAGGAGCGGGGTTGTCGGGATGCTGATTCAGTGGGATTTGTAGAAACCAGGAATCCTAAATTGGAACACTAATTACTAAGCTACACAAGGAGAGGACGACATTCCCCTCTCGCCTCGTCCTTGTAGTTTCCGAACCTAACTTCATTGCTCGACTGTCAAATCCAGTCCAATTTCCATCAGAAAATTGCCCTCCAGCTTTCCCTTTTTCATCTCTCTCCTCAAAACCTAAAATAATTCCTGGATTCCAGATTCTAGATCATCTGCTGATTCCCCAACTACCCCTTATGCCCTGCCGTATAGAGCAATAATAATACAAGTCAGTTGATAAATTTACACATCCCTTTCTCCAGTTACCATGTAGGCTCTGAGGGCCTAGAGGACACGAGGGGTTTTGAACAGATTGGATTTGAAATTGCCTCAAGACTGAATTATCATTTCGGTTAAGGTTCCTTTTTCGTCCTGTACCGATTAGGTAGATTGAGTTAGAAACACACACATATACCGAAATATCCCTTGTAATGATAAAAATAATAGTGAGTCATCAATTACAATCATCATTCCGAACATGTCGTAATCCCGGTCCCGTTCGGGGCCAAAATCAATCTTTGCCAAAATGGTAATATATCAATGTTTTTCCTCGGTTTATTTTGACCTTTGTGGACGTGTATGTGGCTGTTGCGGTCCTAAAAACCATGTATTTTCCATTTAAAACACAAAAACAACCCTTTGGATGCTTGAAAGTTAAAAAGCTCCAGAATAATGACGAACTCTGCCTTAAATGAAGTGAATATATTAGACTCGAATTTTATTCATATTTTTCTCCAGAGGGATTTTGAATTTGTGATAAAAGCAATGCATGCATTAGTGGTGTGCTCAAAGTAGAGATCCTGGAAGGAGATAACAGTAAATAGGGAGAGAGATACGGAGATAATTGGAAGAACACCCGCTGATCCCGGATTCCTCCTCACAGTCGCACCCGGGTGAATAAAAAACTAAGCGACAACTTCTCTGCCAAACCCGTCCTTTTCACCAAATCCTTATGGATCAGGATCCAAATCCCCGTCGTTTTATATAATATGCATTTCTACTTCTCCTTTCACGGCAGCAATTCACACCCCCTTCTACTATCCGTTTTGGACCAGTTCTTTGGGAGAAAAAAATCCGAAAAATCTGATGAAGCCTTATACGGACACATAATCATCTACAATACGCATCTCTACAGATCCTCATCACTTCAACATGTTTTAAGGCTTCTCTACTGAGTAGAACTTTTATGAAATAAGAATTTTTGCAATAATATATAGTCGATCCCACCCCAGAATAACTCCCCTCTCCAAAATAACCACCCCTATGGACTCGATGAGATGATGATGTAGAAATAAAAAATAATGCGTAGAACTACCCTGTGTAGCGCTCTCTAAATGTTTATTAGGGTCGCGTTGTGGTTTTTAAGGCTATCAAAATGTCTTTATGTCCCTCTCTTCATGTGTTTTAACATGTGGAGTCTGGTGAGGTTTTTAATACGACTCCGTAATGGTAACAAGATTCTAACTGCCAAGGGCGTGTACTATATGACTATATAAGAACATTACGGATGATCACCGTTGTTCAAAGCCTCAAAGCGTGAAGTAATTACAGTAATTACAGATTTCAATGGCATCGAGTCACCAGATTCTCTTTTCCGAAGATAATAACCCCTCCCTTTGAATAGGAAGTCTGCAAAAATCTCACCAAGCTTAGAATTTGATTAGCTCGAGATTGATAAGGAAATAGAGGAATAGGAAGAAAGGCACGGAGAAGCCAAATGACTTCAACCGAAATAATCCAAGTTGATCCTTTTGTGAACACGGCGGTGGCGGCGACAACGGGGACGAGAGATTTATTTTCCCTTTCCAAGGGCTCATCTATACAAGCGAATCGATATTAAATTATTATGGTTCCTTTTCCACATCCATCCTGTTGAGATAAGATGCAAGTTAAGGCGATATGACACGCAATCTGGTAGAGATTCACTTAAAATCTGCAAAAACTGCAAGTTTTTTTTAATTTTAAAGGTTTAAGGTCAAGAGACAAGGGCGTATTCTGCTCGTTGAACGGATTTAAAAAAACGTGACGTATCTGAATTTTTTCATCTAGAATCTGGACTCCGACTACGACCACCTATAGAAGGTGGTGTAAGTTATCTATCATCAGCCCCATTCATTCATGTCCATAGACAGAGAGGATTCATCTTTGTGTCGAAAGAAAGCCTGCTCTGTAAATGGGGAAGGGAAGAAGACATGATGAGAAAGCATCAGGGAAATGAACGGGATGATGAGACAAGATTAAATTGGATATCTTTTTTGTTGGCATGAAGAACGTGAGGCAGATTTTTTTGGGTACCGTTACTGGAGTGATACTGCAACTGTATCGTATTTTTTTGTAAATAGTGATGATGTCTTATACGCACACGTTGATACATTTAGCTGTGGGTTTGGCCAAAACTATCTGCCAACTTGGTGGTGGCAAGATGAAAGATTGGTTTTGTTTCGGTGGTGGCAAAGGCTAGATTACTTTCTGACAGGGGAACATTCATATCCCAATATCTTCCCTGTCTTACTACAGATCATATCCAGTGTAGAATCAGTTATTTATGCTATTATTATTACATGTAATAAATTGCAACACCAGCAGTAATTTAAGAGACGAGTATTTCTCTCCCGAAAAATACAAATAAACCGAAGAGCCCAAGTTCATTTTTGCTTTAAACCGGGTAGTTCCAGCGTCCCGTGCGGTCCCGGCATGGGCATTCTAATTAAAAGTGTCAAGTTGACACAGTTCGGGTATATAAATCGGGATTATGTCCAGTAATTCTGGAATAATAAGAGTATGTGATGTAAAATGCAAACCCTTTAGGAGATTATACAGAAATAGAGCTAGCACTGGTGGTGGCGGAAAGGGGATGACGGTGCGTGTTCCAGTTATTCCATGTAATTTACTTATTTATCAAAAAAGAGTCTCGTGCCGTGTTTCGAATATCCAACCGAGGCTTACCTTTAAGTACGTGCACGCGGCCGAAAGTCCATTCATTACCAAAAAAGAACCCTACCTTATTCACCCTAGATTTTCGACAAAACTATACAAACTCTATATAAACTTATACAACCGAAGGTTTATTCAATTCAATGCCAACTTCCGAACTTTGGACCCTATTTCGTGTCAATCTACAATACAAAGTGTATAGAACCGGAATCCCATTCCTTCTTCACCCTCTCTCTCTCTTTCAGACTCCGACTTTCAGTAGCAAAATCTAGTAGTACATGGCATGTCAAAAGCTCCAAGTCTTCCTGTCCAGTATGTTTGCTCAAAGTGCATGATATATGATACAGTACTACATTCATTTACTGACATTTCACTCCTATATTTATAAACTCCGAACGAGGCCGGCTTGCCATATAATCTGCTATGCATGCAATCGATAAGAGGACTTTCTCAAGAGAGAGAAAGAGACCAGAAAATCCGATATTCTGAATTCCAAAAGCATACCTGTGCATTATCCAGGTCTTAGTTAGGTAGTTGCATTTCCACACTTCTGCCTCTGTCCGTCGAACCCTGTTTTTCAGGTAACTTTAAGAAACTTTTCGATGCGTAGGCATTTCAGCAGCAGCAGCTTAACCCATTGAAACTCTCAAAGTTTACACAACTTCCGTGTCAGAGTACAAAGTACAACAGAATCCACGTCCCTTTGGATCGTTGGGAAGCGATGGACAAGCTTATGGTATATAAAGCTCCAGAGCTAAAGCTACAGCATACAGTAGTAGCCGAGTGCAAATAAAATATTCATAACCTACTTTTACAAATCGATCCACCCCAAAGGGCCTGGAAAGTAGCAGAAGGAAAGAACAACTTCAGTCCCGAATTTAACAAGCTGAGCATACAAACATCCAACAACACCCACACGTACATTGAAACTTTTCCCTCGATACCGTACGGGAAAAGTACACTTTTGAACTATGAATCTAGCTCACTGTTCAGTCTCTGAATTTTATAAGGACAAGGGATCGTTCGAAAGCAAAAGGCAGCCCGGCCAGCGTCAATAATAACGCTCTTTTTCTATAAAATAATTCGGGGTATGAACTACGAAGAGAGCATGTTTTTAGTTTTGATATGAAAGAAAAAAATAAAACCCAAGAGAGGGATAATAATAAAACCTGCTTCATCATTCCATATGGCACTTTCCCCATGAATTTTCCCTATAATTATCCCTTTCCGGGCTGGGAGTCTATTCACTCACCTTTATCAGCCTAGACTGAACATGAAACCAAACTACCAACTACCAAACTACACTAACAAACTAACCAACTATGGAACTTGCCAAAAACAAGCTTGGAGAGAGTGGAATAACCAAGCAAACCCAACCCAAAAACAGACTCTCTCCATCTCTCAAAGTGAACTTATCGATCTTGATTCTATTCCTGGATAAGAGAGACTCTCTCCATCCAAATCCAAATCCCAATTCGGTCCTCTCTCAGGTAGACGAGGGAAAGCAAGGGAAATTATAAAAGGGTGGTGGTCGTAGTATAGGGCTCGTTGGTGGTATGGTGGGTTGGATTTTGTTAGATGTTCTACTCGGAAATAAATTGGCTAACCGGGGTTTTTCTTATTTCAAGGGAATCGATTTATACCCCGCTTTCTCTGGATGTAGTAGTAGGGCTCATTATGAATTAGTCAGTATGACTAATGGCTACCAGTCCCAGACTCATCGTGATGAGAGTAATTGACTCAATTAAAATTTTACGTGATGTAATGACTTAAAGATCTGGGTTCTAGTCTAGAAAGTAAAAAGATCGAAAGACTTTGGACGTCGATGCGAAATAAATAAAACGAATGCTTGATTACCGCTTTCTGCTCTATTATAATTTATAATTGTGAACTTCATTTTTAAGCTATTCTATGATACTTTTCCACTGTTAATTGGCTATCATTAAATTAAACATAGTTAATTCCTGTAACTGTCAAAACAACGGTTGCTGCTAGGTTAACTTCCTATGAATATTGTTGATTGTGATTTTGTGACTTCCTTCTCCTCTTTCTCAATGTAGACAAGTATAAGTAAATGTCGTTTTTAAGGCATCTAAAATCCAAGTGCATGAAATCCTATCAAAATGTCAAAATGACTATCAACAATTCTAAAACCTCGCTCAACTGTACTAATGTTCTGGTTTCTGATTTGATTTGTAGGTAAAAAAGAAAGTTAAAGAGATTTGAAAGGAAATTTTGAGGGAGGAAAGATGGGGACATAGCAGCACCCGTTGTTCTTACGGCAGCGTACCGCGACCTCGACCTCGATCCCACACCCAACCGATAATACCAGAGCAGTGCAACAGAGTTGACTCGTTGACTGTGTCAAGTGTCAGAGCACAAGCCACCTCATCCGCACACCGCTTATCACAACAAGACCGTACAAAAACACATCCAAAGGCACAACCACCGAAGACGATGGACTAAACTGACCTTCCAAACCAAAGCCCACGTGTCACCTCCGTAAGTAAGCCTTATCCTTCTGCCGGATTGAGAGAGAAAGCATTTGATCTTGGTGGAGTTGACCAATTCGGGAGATAAAAAGAACCTCATCCTTCCTACCTTTTAAAAACACCTACGGCCATTTCCCAATATTTTATTCCCAAGCTGTATATATTTTTAAAGGGGAAAGTAGAATCTCTTTGAAGAGAAAGCGGAAAGTTTTCGTATTAAATTATATATTTTTTTCATCCGTCTTCCCCCGTCAGTATATCCATCCATCCTTCCATCCTATACTTTCTCCAGGAGCACAATAATATCCTACGTCTTGTATGATAAAAAAAATGCTCGAGCAAATGATAAAAGATCGTCTCTGACGGCTCTGCACACAAGTCCTTGTAAATAATATAAGCCGAAAAAACGTAACTTTCCATCCAATCCACCCTTACCTTCCGAAACTTTCTTAAACCATTTACCGTCCTTGTTATTCCTCTGTCGTCTTTGGTTAAACTTTTTATCCATCTTTTTCTCTCCGAGTCGCGTCACTACCAATTTCATTTACTTTTATCTCAAACCTCTCTGCCTCCTTACAACTAGAACCGTCTTAAATCTCTGGTCTCTCTCCTTGAATTATACAGTTGTAGAAAACGAGGACGGGATCGGATCTAGAGAAGGGAAGAGGAGGAATCCGATTGAAGAATAGGGAAAGCCAATTGTCAGGGGATTTTACACAACGCTCCCGACAACGTGACAACTTCGAAAGGACAGGAACGCATTTGCTCATTTTCCGAAACTCTCCTGAGACAATCTCCAGCAACTCAAAAACAACGAGCTGTTCAAATCCGTAAAAAATATAAGATTCTCTAACGAAAATCCAATACTCCAGCACCGAGACGACTCCAGACTTGCTTTCCCTGAGGGCAACAGAGGGAAATAATTAAATCAAATGGGGATGAACATTAAGGAGTTGGATACCCGTTTCCCGTTCCCTTCTTCTTCCCTGTGATAAGAGATTTACCTAGACAGTTAGGTAAACGAAGAAGGGTGTGTGTGTGTGTGTTTAGAAATATCTTTAAGTACCCCTTATTCTACATTTACTCTAAAAATACTAGCAACTAGTAAGTCTCTGTAAGTACCAAAAATCAGTCAAAATGCCACAAATCCCGATAATCAACCTCGAGCTGGCCGAAGTCAAGGACTTCGTTATGGCTAGCCTCGAAGATCAGAAGATCCAGCGGAAGCTGATTCTAGTCATAGTGTCCATAGCCCTCCTCCTAGACAACATGCTGTACATGGTCATTGTTCCGATCATACCGGACTACCTGAGGAAGATCGGGGCATGGGACACTCACTTAGAAGGGGGCTCAACGGTCACGGTAGCCCCACGGCTCGTCACCTTCGAGAACGGTACGGGGAAGTACAGCTACAGCGAAGCCCGGCCCCCGAAGGTCATCAACGGGGCCATCGTCTACGAAGGGGAAGACACAGCCATAGGATTCCTCTTCGCCTCAAAAGCCTTGGTCCAACTCTGCATCAACCCCTTCTCGGGGGCTCTGATTGATCGGATCGGCTATGACAAGCCGATGATGATCGGGCTGACAATCATGTTCTTCTCCACCGCCGTCTTCTCTATCGGGACGAGTTACGGGGTCCTCTTCTTCGCAAGAAGTCTACAAGGGGTTGGGTCGGCCTTTGCCGACACGGCTGGACTCGCCATGATCGCGGACAGATATACGGAAGAGGGGGAGAGGACCAAAGCCCTCGGGATTGCCCTCGCATTCATCTCATTCGGATGTCTGGTTGCCCCTCCATTCGGCGGTGTCCTCTACGACCTGGCAGGGAAGGAAGTTCCGTTCATCATCCTCTCTTTCGTCTGTCTCATCGACGGTATCCTCCTCTGGCTCGTCATGAAACCGATCAAGAGGCAACAGAAGGAATCAGGAGTCCAGAAGCCGAAGGGAACGCCGATCTGGGTACTCTTTATGGACCCTTACATTGCTTGTTGTTCAGGGGCACTTATCATGGCCAACGTGTCCCTTGCGTTCCTAGAGCCCACCATATCCGTTTGGATGATGGACACGATGAACGCGACCCAGACGGAACAAGGGATGATTTGGCTCCCGGGATTCATACCCCACGTCATCGGGGTCGTCGTGACGGTGAAGCTGTCCAAGCAGTACCCGCAGTATCAATACGCCATGGCTGCGGGGGGACTGGCCCTCGAGGGAATCTGCTGTCTCATGATCCCATTTTCAAAGTCGTACTGGGTCCTCATGATCCCCCTCTCCGGGATCTGTTTCGGAATCGCGCTGATTGACACGGCCCTCCTCCCAACGCTGGGTTACTTGGTCGACTCCCGCTACGTCTCCGTTTACGGGAGCATCTACGCGATCGCTGACATCTCCTACTCCTTTGCCTACGCTTTCGGGCCAATAATCGCGGGTCGGGTTATGGAAAACATCGGGTTCGTAGCCCTTAACGTCGGGATCGCTGTGGTCAATCTGGCATATGTGCCTGCCCTCCTCATCCTTAAGAACATTTACGATCCCGGCTTCAAGGACGAGGCTAATATACTTATGAAGGACCCACCGGATAAGAAATATCAAACCTATGCCATGCAGGACAAGCAGCAGGTGAATCCAGACTACAGTAAATCGTACGGGAGGTTAGGGGATGATGATGACGAGGACTTTTCGGGGGGTGGCCCAAGGGTCACTTTCCAGGAGACTTCAATGAATGCTCCCAACGGTCAGTCCCAGTATAATGCCTCGTGGGGTGATGAACCAGAGGCTCAGCAACAACCGCCGACGGCTAATCCCTTTAAAAGTGCGGGTGGATCTGCCTCCAACCCCTTCAGAGCCAATTAGTTAAGCCTGTCGGATTAGAGGAATTTATCTGCCCCCAAAATAGACTTGTGGAAATAAACTTGGAAAACAGTCCGTAGTAGAGCTAACGACTTTCCCTTCCTCTTCCTCTATTGTCTGTGCGTAATTTCCTTTAGATCCCTACAAGATTTATATACTTTCTTCTAGTCATCATGTAGTAGATAAGACTTTTTAACTTAACATCGTCAAAGACCATAGAAATAGCACTCACTTCGCTTCGTAACAAGAGTTAAGTCTAGCCAGTAGTGAAAATATCAGCTACAATACTGATCTCATCTCAATTTATAAAATCAACTATTAAACCCGAAAAAATATAATGTGAGACTAAACGATTAAGTTATGTAAAGGGTATATAGACGTCATTAAATTACTCCCTGTTTGTCACCGACAACATAAACAAAGGGTCAGGAGTAAATTTAAACACGTGGCAGCATAAGTCAAGGTTTCGCGTGTAGGATACATTGACAAAGGAGACAAAGGAGAAGGGATTACATCCAATACAATGTATGTGGTTTCGGTTCATTCCAAATTCGCTGAACTTTAGGAAGAAGACACGTACGTTGTCAACTTGTAGTTATTAAATTATTATCATCCAACAATTAACCGAGATTACATGCATAGTCGTGGAAGTCTCCTTTCCATGAATAATCTGCGATTAGAAATAATCGGGACTTTTCCCCGAACCTAGGTTAACAATCCAATGGCTGTGGCTGAACGGATAATAAAACTCAGAAGGTGCGCTCATAGTTATAAATAAACAGTAGGAATAATAACACAAAGGAATATATAAGCAGGCTGTATATCTGATGTCAGTTAGTAGATTAGTTTATACGAGGATACTTATCAATTACTAGCAGAGATGTAGCAAATGTGGTGGGATATTAACGAAAAAAATCATTTTAATTCGGAAAAATTGGGACAAAATTCATTATTATTGGCTACTATTGTAACAGGGATATTTTTTGTTTGAATGTGGGTTTTATTGGGGAAATAAACTATAAAAAGAGCGCAATCGACGGTAATTTACAATTAATTAGACATCCAGGTTAAGATAGGTTAACTTAAAGTAAGGAACTATCTCATTAGGGCTGATACAACTATAGTATAATATCATACGATAGCGTATCAACCAAGACTCATACATATCATGTATTCACGAGCACTGACTTCCGTTGTGGTACTGACATATCAGTCAGTCCACATACAGTCTTCAGGCCGTGATCCGACTCCAGAGAAATGCATATCAAAAAATGTATATCTTTGTAAATAAATACTATGTACATAATATACATATATATTTAAATGTACATAATTGCCGAGGGTTAAAAATCTGTATCTGAATGTGAAATTAGAAAAGTATACAAAATTATCGATTTTTATTGGCAATTTTATTTTCCAGATAAACTATCTAGTTGGTAAAATTTTTTTTAAATATTCTTTCAGATGCTTTATAAAATTGTGTGAGTTTTTTTTAACAGATTCATTTTCAGAGAGTCTATATTTTTCAGTAAATAGCCAACCTACGAAGTCAAAATTGCATTTCATTAAAATACATAGGGAGGTAATAGATATATTTTAGACTGTACGGATTTAAAAGCTAAGATTTAGAGGAAGTTGTAATTATAAAAGAAAGACGAAGTTGGATTCAGTATCATGATCAATCAGTGAGAATAATCCAGCAGAGAAGCTAACCAACCAAAAAATAGTTAGGTCGAATAACTCTTGAGCAAGTCCAACAAGAAATGCTAGGGATTCGGCATTATCATATTAAATTCCATTCATGAATCATTATTATTGTAATTAGTAAATGTAGGGACATATATACGCAGGTCGTGTTGCAATTAAAGTATGAATCGTCGTAATTATTATTATGTTTTAGGAGATAATAAGTCTCAAGATTTTATTTCCTCCCGAACAAACTTTTTAAGGGCTGACGGGGATATTCTTTAGAATGAAACACGGAAATCTGGAAAGATTTTTAACTGTACCTAATTTTAAACTTATGATAAAAACTTGCTATATAGAGAGTCAATCAAATTACCAATAATAGTCTGCTTGTATCACCGAATGTAAAATGTGACAACGACCCTTGAGTTTAAGACCTTCCGGTGTAATATTGGAACGTAGACGAGTTGTAATTTTAAGTAGATTAAAAGTTAATTAATTAATGAATTAATTAGTTAATTGTACCTTAAATTCCTTACTGTGTTTGACTACTGTTAATTACTGTTAACTTTTAAACGTTTTGGAGGTCTGTCTGCTAATACAAGTCATTTTGACGAAGCAGTTGCGAGTGTTCAATCTAGTAAAAAAAAGTGTACGTTCTAGTGCAAATAAGTAGAAAGTATTCTTAATATACAAATTGTAAAGGTCTCTTGGATAGTTTCTGCATCTGTAATGAACGTGTTAAATCGTATGGTCCGTGGTGGCAAGTTCTTGTGTCCCTAATTTTTCTAATTTTGATATCAATTCAATCTTATAATTAAACATTCCGAATCTATATTAAAATTATCACATCTAAAAAACACCTACACCAAGTGTCTTCTTCCTTTTCTGTATACGACTGCCCTAAGTTCATTTCTCCATTTTTCCAGAGGTGTGAAAAACTATTATTCTAAAAACATCGTGTATACACATAAGAAATATACACAAACCAATTAAATACCATATGAACAACTGGTATTTGCATTTAAAATCGATGGGCAATTAAAAAAACAAATCAATTAATTACCATCTAAAAAAAATTGACAAAATAATTTATAAACAAAAATAATTGTCAATTCAGATCTCCGGGTCTAAACTCTGTAACTGTACTGTTCTGGTAGTCGTGATGATCCTGTGAAATTTCAAACCGTAAATTCTGAGTAGTAACATCAATTAGCGAATTATGTAGTAATTTCATGTACTATCAATATAACATAAATTAATTATGTATCATATAGCATATAAATTATATTACGATTAGATACAAGTAAAGCATATCTAAATAGGAATTGTATATAGAGCTAAATGAATGCATCTACAATCTACATGTTTTCAAATAATTTGGATAAGAGGCTAACCAGGTAAAAAAAATCCGTAGGCTAATTAACGATAAGTCATCATACACGCAAGACTTATCATTAAATATTAAATTACTATTATATTACTATCCATAGTAGTAGTCTGTACATACAATGAACTATTATGTATTGTGTATCGAAACTTGAGAGAGTATTCTAAAAAAGGAGCAGAAAAAAATGGATAAACTGATATATTATTCATTTGACTAAAACTACAAGAATATGGTGTTTCATATGTTATCAAAAGTATGTTAACTTTTAGTAAATCATCATGAGAGGAATTTTACTAGGATTTGTCTTGTGGGCTTTGATTGGGTCTGATGCTGGTGTAATTTCGAAACAATTCGGAACTTTCAAAAACTGTTAACAAAAAATGTTTGGAAAGGAGAGAGCAAAAAACGAGCAATAAAAATCAAATGATGGAGTAAACGACTTTCCCGTGTCTTTTGGTTCTTACGACCTTTGATATTATTCTGACGTCATTCCACTCAAGTCTGCTAGTCTCGACTAGTCTAAATTTGTTATGACTTTCTCTCTTAAATTACCTTCTTTTGGGAGAGGATATTGATTTCCATGCGGATTATTAGCATATTTTTTTGAGAAAGCCTTGACATTTGAACATGAGAAGTCTAACAGTCTGCTGAGCTAGATTGATGCGTCCTTTAATAGACTCCGTGGATCCATGTCTATTAATGGTTTATTTAATACGCACTGCCAGATTAATTCCTGTAATACTATTACTGGAAGCAGCCCTTAAATTTCCTAAGCAATCATTCTGTATATAAAATATGGGCTAGATTGTGCGGACATCCTGCTGGGCTTATGTACAACATTTATCGGCTCATGATATTATTATTACTCGGCTGCTACAATAATACTTCACACTTAATGAAAAGTAATGTGACAGGGAACAGGCATGGTTGATCCGTTCTTCCTCCATCCGATCCGTCCATCCCTTTTCTTCATCTCATTTCATCTCCCTATCTCTCTGGCTAGATATCCATAAAAAAGTTATTATTTTAGCTCATTTTCGAGGCTAGCAAAGTGAAGTAAGTAGAGAGAAATATGAGATCCGAACTGCCAAAATGAAGCCACAAGGAACATAAACGTATCAAGGAATCAACCCTACTGCTCTTTCCTCGCACCCTTTCCCCTCCTATTCCTCAAATATTATGACATCCATGAAATATTAAATTTTCCACTGGTCCAAGTGCCGTACTTTAGAGTGTCTGAGAAATATTGGGAAAACGAGCCTGAAGTTTGCGAAAAAACTATATTTTTAGCTGCTGAGAGTTCCTTTACTATAAATATAGATTACTTGATTAGTTAAAATTGGAGAGTATTCTACGGTCCTTGGAATAGTACACAACTTCCTTGGGAAAAGGCAGGATATCCAGGACGGAATATTAGACGACATTACCGTCACAGGGTATCCACTTTCAGCTACTTTGATGCATTATGAATGAATTTTAAGAAGCGGATCTTTCCCCCTCGCCGGATAAAACAGAGAGCTGCTGCTGGTCTGGTAGTTGTAGTAGTAGTAGTGGTTTGGTTGGTTTTTGCTCACGGGCTTTGAAACCAAATGGAATATGACATCCAACCTGGGTTACTTTCACCCCCATGTGGTCGTCTGATATTGTTACTCGAACCAAGTACCTAAAACCTAAACTGGATACTACTAACTATATACAGCCGGAACGGATACCTACGGATTTTTTAATGTACACAGACAGAGAGAGAGCCTAGCAAAGCTAGTAGAAGATAGACAAGAGAGAGAGAGAGAGAAAGTAAAGTTAAAAGCCGAGGGAAAGTCAAGGCATCTCTAAAAAACATGGAATAAAAGTAAGAACATCCTGAAATGCTTTTAGCTCAAATGAAGATGGATATGTTGACTTTGGTATTTACAATTTATGATGAAGGTACTGTATACTGTAGCTTGGAAGATGTGCCGAGGAGGATCCCGGATTCGGATCTCTACTTTGAAGGTGGATAGGCAATCACACATGTGAATAATTTAGTCCCTCTCTGGATCAACACAGAGATCCACATCTATATATAGACTCTGGGATCGGATAATAAGATCCCGGGCAGGATCAGAGAGAGAGTACCTAAATTCAGAGGCAAAAAATCGTGTAAATTTGCCCTTTGATCTCCTTCCCTGACATTTTGAGGTGTGAATCATAGTGGATGGCTTGATATGGCCTTATACAAGCCTGAAATGATATGACATGAGGATACGACCCTTACACTGAAACTCAGAATTTTTTTGTCCACACTTCCGGGGTTTTGTGGTTGGAACCGTGTGTACTGAAGAGACAACTAATAAAAGTTCTTTTGAAGCCTTGCAACTTTCTCGTACACAATTATTGCACAATTTCCAGAGACCAGAGAAAGTCTCGGAGAGAGAGGCTCTTATAAATGATTTCCTCAGCAGTAACACAAGATCTTGGCATGGGAAAGTTAGGGCTACGCCCTTCTTAATATACCTTCGTCGTCTTAACTGCTTAATCAGCTCCGTCCTTCTGTCTAGCTCTGGACAAAGGACTGCATTAGAGCATTAGAGGGAAGTTACAGAAGTGTCGGATGGATGAAGAAGAAGAACTTGAGACCAGTTACCAGTTCCAGTTGCCAAGTTCAATCTCCATTCATTTCCTCATCCCCTTAGAACGAGGATTGGAAGGGTATATTGTATATAGGACATTATGGTCATGCATTCCCATGTCATGTTCCTTCTAATGTTCCCGATCTCTCTTTTCTTTTCATCTAACAATCAACACGG
This sequence comes from Desoria tigrina, assembly GCA_906901685.1. NCBI lineage: Eukaryota > Metazoa > Arthropoda > Collembola > Entomobryomorpha > Isotomidae > Desoria > Desoria tigrina. The sequence goes on along the minus strand of CAJQTU010000010.1, from coordinate 450,368 downwards.
GTTTTTCTCCCCTCTCTCTCCTATTTTAGTGCTGGATTTTTTTGTGCCCATCCTGGTCCTAGTCTTTGTTACAGCTGAGCCAATGAATTTGTTTGAGGACGAGGTGCCTCTGTTATCGGGCATTTGTCTTGGATTTAGGCACTTTGAAGATGGTTTTAGAAACCTTAGGGTTTCGTAACAAACAGTCGGAAAAAGAGTTTCATATCTGGATTTTTGAACTAGTAAAATTAAACCTCATGCATTTAAAGGAAACGACGTACTGGGAGAAAAAAGCTCATTAATTTGTTTAATTTTGGCATGATGCGAATGTGCTTTCTTGTGTAAAAAAAGGTTTATAAAGGTTTAAAGCATCAGATTAAATATATATATATATAATCCCAGATTTTATTAAAACTTCCAAAAACAAATAATTTCGAATCGGACTGCAACCGACATAAAATGTGGTATAATTTCTAAGTAGGTATTTGTACTCTGTCTCTTAGCTCGATTCACCTCATCCGTCTTATTCCCGTCCCCTCTTTTGATTGCGAAAGAAAGAGTCGGGGAAAGTTAATCCAGTTCGACACTTATTGCCCCATTCTCCTCGTGACAAATATCTTTTGTGACACTTTGAGGTTGGGATGAGTTCCTGGGATTAGTTTCCAAAGGGGAAGGTGGCCAATTTCCTTTGCCACATATTATAGCCTGTAATACATACCACCGACTTCACTGACAAACTTATTACTTACCACATTTTTTTTGTTCTTTGGTCAGGTTGATTAAATTCATAGATATTGCACTATCGTTACAAGGGAATTAAGGTGACCTTCGTCTTTATTATATTGGGTCGTATTACAAACTAGGGTAGGTACGAAAGTAATGAATCGTGACAAGGAACTTTAACTAACCAACAAACTTCTTATTAATTAATCATACTTCAATTAAAAAAAATGAGATTCAGCACAAAGAAAGAATGGCAATTTAAGGCAGAAATAGTCTCAATTCATGACTAATGTCAAATGAAACAGTCAGTTTTTTTAAATCAACTTTCACTCTTTCGTATTTAATTTACCTGGGAGAAAGCTTTCTTTCCCCCTTGATTCCAATGTTATTTTAGAGGGTTGTCGGAGTCGAGGGAGAAGATGAAGAAGGTAAAATGGAAAAGCAAATAGAGTCATTTTCGTCATAATTGTATACTCATATACCAGTGTTCTTCTTCAGAGTCCCAGAAACTCCAGCCGAGTTCTCGAGGCTTGAAACATACGGGAAAGTACAAATGAAGAGGGACTAAAAATAAACAAGTTTTGATGTCAGGATCCTGGAGAGAAGAGACGAGGAAATTTACTGTGTCTCTCTCAACTATGAGAGATGAGATAATATTTTTGTTGACTCTGGAAACGTATTCAAAACAAAACACAAGGGGGATTGACAAGGTCTAAATAATTTCAAGCACTGGATTGCTCCAAGAAAAAAATACAAATTGGAGGTAGAAGGAAGGATATTATTTTGAGGACCGTGAAATAGAAATAATATGGGAAAGTGTAAGAGTATGAACATTATTCCATGAAAATTTAATTAAGTAATGGAAACCTCCTAGCAGTTCAACCAAATTCCCAAAATACTTTCTCCAGGAATGAGATGTGAAGGTTGTACTGCTTGGAGTGAATTATTCTTACAATATAATGTTTTCTGAAGGTTAAGCTGACGGTTTAAATATTTTCAAAAACTAGGCTAGGGGCTGTTGTTAGAATATGGAAAATACACTCAAGGTAGATTTTTAGCTTGATTTCAAGTTTTATTGAATAGGACTAAATGACAATGAATTATTCGTGTTTTTAATGAGAAAAATTCAATTAAGAGTTTTTATGAGGTTATACTCCGAAATTGTAAGTATGCACGCATAAGTTTTGTACTTGCAAACAGATTTCGATTCAAAGGATTGCACTTATAATATAATGACACCATCGATAGAATAATGATTTAAAATCTCCGTCGTGATTTACCAATGCAATACGATCCTTAAAACTCTCCTCGTTGAGGACCTTGGGTTCGTTCAGCAGGTAGAATCTACTAAAGATAATCATGGAATTTGAATTTAAATGTCTCTAATAATTATATACTCCGTACTTGACTGATTATCAAGCTAGTGAATGAATCGCCGCTAAGGCACTAAATGCTATGCTAGACTATACCATAACAAGTAGGAAACAGTTCCAGATCTCCAAATTTACAACTTGAACCTGTCGTGGTGTCAGAACTGAAACACTCGAATTTCAAAATCGTCAAAGAATTCAGCAGTTTAGATCGAGACTCGGATTGCGCGAGGAAAAGTTTTAAAGTTTCTTCTCCTAGGGTCGGTGGTGGAAAAGCCGGAGGAGGATGAGATGAAGCTTCACCAGAGTGACTCTTTGATGATTCCCTAAAGACTACTTGCCAAGCCTAATTTGTTCCTTTAATCATGTTAATTTTAGACGAAGATGTGACGAGCCCAGCCTCCCTTCAGCTCACAACAGAATAGCCGAGATAATGAATGAATTTACATTTATGCACACACAACCTCACATTTCTCCCCGTCATCGACTGAAAGATCCCTTTGTATCTTCTTAACCTAAGATTTCCCAGTGGACGAGTCCGGGTCTCCGAAATGAGTACAAAGGAATCGATGAGTTTGAATTCGGGGATTTTAAGACCTCTTTCTCAGTACATAATCAGTCTCAAAATCGAAAAGTCCTTTGTTTCAGAAAAGGTTATAGAGTTTGCAAACCTCTTATAGTTCAGGAAAGAGTAATACTAATGAAAAAGCCGGAGTTAATTAGTTTAATGGGCCCCGAATTCAGGAGAGTAATTACTTTTGGTGAGAGACATTACCTCCTCAAGAGTCTAACGACCATAATAATTTTATAATAACATAATAAGGCTCTAGGTGTTTCGAAACGGGCTCGTTGAGTGAGACTGCTTTCCTCTCAAGCCGGAATTTAGGCCAGACATTTAGAGATCGGAGCGTAGGAGACAGAGACGGAAGTTGCCCGGGTATCCTTCGGTCCATATTACGAAATAATCTATAGAAAGCGGGGAATAGGCCGGCGATAGAGAATCATATAAATACAAATATAATACGGGAATGTATAAGATAAAATCTATATAGGACTGTCCCTGGAAATGGAAAATGACTACGACCCCCTGGGGACTTGACGGAGATTATGTATCTCCTATTTTGCAAAGGGAGTAGGGGAATGACAAGGCCAGAGAACGGAGAAACGGCGGACGCTTATGGAATACGCAATGCAATTTCCGTGCCCCGCACTTATTCGGGGCTAAAAAACGCCCTTGAATTCCTTGATTGCGAATTCTAATGCAATCAGCTAACTTTTAACTTGCTGGGTTTGGAGCTGATTTATCAGCTTAAATAAATATAAATACTCTCTGGGTCTTTTGCTTCAAATGAATAAATGTTGGTCTCTCTCTCTGTATCTTGGATGCTCAATTTTCGCATAAAAGATCATGATTTTTAATACCGAATGCTTTCGTGCATATATTGGTGAATTTGTACGTGTACATGTGTACATTAAATCTGAGTACTAATCTTCATAATTGAATTTCAGTCTCAATTTCGTCAGTGTTGTCGTGAAATATCAGTTTCGAAAAATGAACTAGATACAGCATGCATATTGGGGTGTGTATTATTTCGAATTATTTAAGGTGCTATACGACAACGCCAAATAGGTTTCAAGGTTAAACACAACTATTTAAGGTGCTATTTGACGATGCCGAAAAGGTTTCAATGTTAAACTAAACCCAAACTATTCTCCCCATCTCGCATTGCCCCGAGTCAGAAAAAAGTTATTTTGTAGAACCTTCAGAAATCTGGTGTCGTTAATTCTCAATCCTGGAGCAGAATTGCTATATAATAAAAATACCACTTACAAAATCAAACAGCAATTAAGAACTATCCTTACAATATTTTAATACTGCCATTAGCACCCTAAACTTGATATTATGCGTTTTTATCTCGCAATAAAAAAGCTCATAAATTTAATATCTCTGCTTATTCTCATTACTCCTCAACTGTATCTAAAAACTACGCGATCGTTCAAGATATCTCACTCACAGATCTGCATAAAATTGCAGTAGATGAGGTATTATTGCAAAATAGCAAAAAATACCTTAAATGTGTATGTCAATCTGTAATTAAGTCCCCCTTGTCGTACATTATATATTTATAAAATCAAAATTTCTGTCACTTCTACTTCAAAATCACATTAAAAGTGGCCGGTTAAACGAACCGAGCCAAGAGTACAAGCTAGAATCCATTTTAATTCAAAAAGCTAGTAAATGAGAATAAATTTACTGCCTCGAATAGCCCATCTCCAGCCTTTGTTTGCATAATTTTGACACAACTAAAAGGGGTAAATCTTTTGTATTGTGTAATCATAAATAATCTTTTATATCAAGAATTGAGGAATTAATGCCTCCCCTTTCCCTTTAAAGTTCTAAATCCTGGCAGCAGGTCTGGAACCGAAATGTCCCTTGGGGTACGTCACAGCTAAATTTTAAGTTTCAAACTTTCGTATAAATACCCTCTCTCTCTCTCGTTCCCTTTAGAATACTAAGAATAGCTAAAAATCAACCCTCCAACAGAGTTTGTTTACGAATAAGTTCTAAATTCTAGATTATTTTTCATCATGCAAAACGGAGGTAGATTTCCGAGAAGTATGTAAAGTAACTGGAGAGAGAGAGAGGCTTATTCCTAAATCATGAATTTATAAGAAGGAAGGAAGGAAGTATCTAGAAGGCAAAAGAAGATTTTTATCAAGCTATGCGTAACTTCCTTTAGCCTGGCCCTTCTTCCCTCCCGTTGTAAATTACTTTGGTTAATTAACATCCGGGAGAATCTCTGAAGATGAGAGCTCTTAAAAATTTTATTTTAAGACGGGATGAGTATTTCCAGAGGAGAGAGTCCATTAACAACGAGTCATGAATAATAAATAAAATAATTTCAAACAAAAAAATATTTGAGTACAGGATGGTTTTTACCAATTCGATTTTATTTCCAAATTTTTTAGTTTGTAATCCTCAAAAGTAAAAAAATGCGTATACAAAAATAGCAGCAGAAGTTATTAAACTCAATACTGTTACGTTCATAAGGGTTAATATGGAGATTAAGAACCAATTAAAATCGAGAATCACAGTTTATCGTTTCCATTTCATGTAAGGAAAAATAATTTGGCATTATTTCTTTTCGAGACAATAAATAAGCCGATTGGACCATAGTTTACCAATTACGAAGGAGTAATAAAGTTAATTGCTATTGTCGTTGATGGCTGGCATATCATGATGGAGTTATCTTCGGAAAACAAAGACTTTAACCGTAGAATCCGTACCCGCCATAACCGCCATATCCTGGATATCCACCGTAGAAACCTCGGTATCCGCCATAACCGCCGTAGAATCCTGGATATCCGTATCCTCCGTAACCTCCGTAGAAGCCTGGGTATCCATAACCTGGAGATTTTTTTCAGTTTTTAGAAATTTCGAAAAACAGCACATTTTAAAAGGGTATAATCTGTTTTTCATAAAAGAGGTAGATCCCCGAGTACTGCAGTTTAGATTTTGATGAGTTTCGATGTTGATCATATCTCAGTAGGTACAGTACTCAGGCTTTGACCTTTTTTTTGCAAAAAACCTCAATTTATGATTTCCCGTTTAAATTCTTACCGTATCCACCATAGCCACCGTAGTAAGAGCTAGCGGTCTTAAGGTCAGCTTCCTTCTTAACGGGCTCGGCTTCGGCGGCGAGGGTCAGGGCAACGCAAGCGAAGAGGGCAATGAGCGTCTGTAATTCAGAGAAAAACACGTATTTTAATTTTTTTCCCAGTGATTTATAGAAATTTAAACTAACCGAAACCTAAAAAAAAACTTACAATGAGTTTGGCCATGTTAGCAAAAGGATTGGAGGTGACTCGAAAGCCGAAAGATTTTGGAACTCTTAATGAATAAGTTGTCTGCAAAGGTGCAAAATGTGGTCTGATTCCAAGTGGAAGGTGAGGTGCCTTTTTATATTCAATCCGTTCTCCAAAGGTTTCACATGGTCAGGTGAAAAACCATGAACTAATCCAAGCTTATAGCAGAGATTACTATGCATTATTACAAGTAATTACAATTACTTTCAACCTGCCGCTCCCACCTTCCAAGACATTTACAATAAGCACTGTTACATATCAAATGCCGTATCGTTGCGTGGTTCTCTTAGGTCGCAATACAGCCAATGACATACAACAACGATGGGAATTTTACTATAAGATTTTAAGAACAATAACAAACAATAACAGACATAATGTTATAAAGGTTCGAGAACGTAGATTCAACAGTAAGCACATTTGGCATAAATAATAATTTAATGAATAATGTTGGGAAGATCATTATAGAAGGGAATGTATATATACTAAACAATGTTTTATGTTAAAAAGGGACAGAACAAAAGAAGCATGAGGTACGGAGTTTCTCGAAGTTTCCTGTGAATTACTTTTATTATCATTATTTTTAAGCCTCTAAATTGCATTTAAAATTACAGCATCTGAAACGCATGATACATGATATATAAGATTAAACTATGAATTCTATTTATATATATTGTGTTGAGTAGGACAGACAGAAAATGCGTAAAAAATAAACCTTGTCTTGAAAAGGCATGTCCGTTCCTTAAAAGATAAAAACACGTATCTCTGTTGTAGTTACACTACACACACCCAAAACCAAAGATCCATATGCATGTCATGCAAGTCTCTGCAGTTTAATTACCTTGCGGACTAATTTAAGACTCTGTTCTGTGTCATTCATTGTTGTTGATTTATAATTTTATGTCATATTGTACTAGGACGGTTCTGGTACACATTTTAACCTTATCCAGAGAGCCAGAGATACTATTAACAAATAATCAGAAAAATGTAGAGTATTGTAATTGTACTACATCCTTCCGTTACAGTTTAAGACTTTTGTCCCAGAATTCCCTATTCGAATTTTGAATAAGCTCTAGGAATTGATTGGTACGAAGGCCCTTTCTTGGTCAGTTTAATCTTAACATGATCAGGTATGACTGATCCTGACTAAAAACTAATTCTATTCTACAATACATGATTACGGTAGAATTATATAAATCAAGTCGTGGTTTGAAACTGACATACTTCACGCACCACTAAAAGTGTGGCATGTCTCATTTTATCAAATTAAATTGAAAGTCGTTGACGGTTATAACTGTAACTAGATTTTTTAAATAACCCCATGCAGGTTGCTTATGTGGACAGGAAAATGACATAATAATTTATGATTTTCAGAGTCCTTTAAAACATCATAATTATAGGTTAGGTTTGATATTGAACTGAATTCTTTTCTGTTTGGTTGAAACGGCTATTCTCATTTCGTTATCATATCATGCGTATCATTTCACGATAATTAAATCAGTAAACCTTGACAAACGGAAATAACCACATAAGAAAAATACGTTCACTTCTTCAAATGGATAATAGATCAAGACATTTGATACTCAAATAAACAAAAGTATTATCGTCTCTTGTCCTTTGTCTTTGAAACTTCCTTTATCCCTGTTCATTGTGATGTTACGCAATTATGATAAATACGCTGTGTGTTTTTTTTTGTAAAATATAGGCTGTTTCCCCAATAAAACTTCAATTCAAGATAAAGCATTACATGCAAAGCATTTACGATACTTCACAGTTTGCATTTTATAAGCGGTTTCCATTGTACGATAAACGGATGAACTGTTTGCGAAATAATAAGGAATGACCTTCAGCACAGTAAAATACGTTTTTTATCTAGGAGGTTCTATCTGCCATTTTCTGAGGAGGCTTAGCGTAATTATTGTAATTTAAGACAGTAATGGCAAGATTCTTGAAATCCCTATTATTGGTTTCCTGGAAAAGAAGGGGTATTTTAAAGCTAAAAAACTCGATCACGTCATTTAGTAAGCAAATGAAATGAAAAGTAACAGTTGCTCAGACAAATTATACGTCTTAATTTTCAATTAATAAGGTTAATAGGTACAACCTTGCTGGTTTCCCATATATTTTATAAGTTACCTAGTATTTGGATCGTGTGGGAAATGATTTTATCTGAGTGTCTGAGGAGAGGAGGGAGGTAACTGTGTTAGTATGTTAATTTGATTGTCATTTTCGATTTCAGTTTGATTTAGGTTTAGTGCTTTATTAATACGGTATAATTAATACATGACACATTTTCGGTGGAAATTAGTTCATTTCAGGTTTTAATTTTGAACTGGATTTGTAAACGCTATAAATCAAATGTTATCGGATTAGATGAGTTGGGATCTTTAGCGGATCATTAATTTCACAGGAAAATTAAACCATTAAATTCTGTCTGTTCTCGCGTGAAGAAAATTTATTTTACATCTTTCATCTTGAAATCTTTACGTCTCCAGGATCCTCCATAAAAATCCATGTTAAACTTGAAGAATTTTTATGCAAGCCGCAATGCAAATAAAAGTTGCGGTTGTACTGTTCTTTGAAGCGTTAATTGCAGAATTTTTCATGCATGACGCACCCTTTGCACTGTGAATTACTTAAAACGTTGAGGCTGATAGAGGTGTCTTTTAAGTTGCGGTGGTGCAATAACAGTCCTATTTATAGAACTGGATAAAGGATTGTTAAGATGTTTGGAAATGGCAGTAAAATCCTTAATTAAGTCATGCGATTTTAGGGTACTTCTTAATTACTCGAACTCAAGACCTGTTCTCCGGGTTTGATAAGTGTGTATTACACACTCGATGGCTATGATAACAGCGTCTAATTAAAGGTTTCACTAAAAATTCAGACTTACTATGGACACTATTTGGGTGTCAAACGAGTTAAGGGCTGTAATCTTGCAAATAGACTAATTCGACTATGCTGATTACGAAAATCATAATTTTAGCTCTGCCAATTGAGGTCTAGTGGGTCAAAAGTAGGTGGGAAGGTCAGAGACCGCGCAGTTTCAGCTAAAAGTTAGCAGTGGCGAGAAGGGGGGAAGGAGGAGAAAGTCGAGTTTTCCACTTTTCCTCCCTTTTTCTCGCGAAACCGATCAGAAGATAGGGCGCTAACATTGGAGCACCAGGAAAATAACATTGCCCTGGTATTAGGATTTTCACGAAAAGTGAACGGGGGAATACTATAGGAAAGTCAAAACTCACGCCCGTTTTTTGACCTTCCCACCTACTTTTGACCCACTAGACCTCAATTGGCAGAGCTAAAATTATGATTTTCGTAATCAGCATAGTCGAATTAGTTTATTTGCAGGATTACAGCTCTTAACTCGTTTGACACCCAAATAGTGTCCATTGTTAGTCAAATGCAATGATTGCATTCTTTCTCAATTGCGGACTTTGCATTTGCATATTTAATGATTAAATTACTCGTTAACACGTTGCATCTTTAATTAAGTTACAACATCGCAGTTTAGATTTCCATGCTGGCTTGATTCCTACCTGATAAGATCGACCGATTTATCGGCAGCAACATCGCTGACAAAAAAGTCTGGCTTTGCTGAAAAAAACTTCTTTGGAAATAAAAATTATTGTTTACCTAAACTATTATTATTTCCGCCATTCGAATATCAATTGAGGGATGGGCAAAATAGTGATTCTAATTGACCAAATAAATTATTATAAAAAAGTTTTGAAAATGGAAGAATTCACATTAAAATTATGAGCTAAAAAATAATTTAAAAGGTCATTCTCACTCTGTACACACACGAAATGCTAACGCATATATACTGGTCGTTTAAGTGTAATTTAAACGCAAATATGCCAATTATGCCAAAAATTAACACGTCTAAGGATCTTAATGCAAGGAAGGACAAGGTTATTTATTGTTATCACTTGAATCAATTCCACCTTATTCCATTGCATTGCAGCAAAAGTCCATAATTAAAAACCGCAGATTAACCTTGTTCTTATCCTTGCATTGTTGAGGGGATCAAACGCACAGAAATGCCGTATTCCTCCTCCTCCAGATCGGTCTAAGAATTATAACATAAAATATAAGAAGAATTTTTATGATACAACATACAACCCGAACAAGGTGGAAACTTCGCAAACTCATTCATCCTGGAATTCGCTCATGACGAAGTCATCTTTGCAATTACGACGCGGAAAATACCTGACGTGCAATGAAATTACTATTTAGAACTTAATAGCCGTAAAGCAAGGTGTGGAAGACCACAACTGATGTTCAGGTTCAGGGTTTAGGTTTTATTTGGGAGTTAGGGAAAAAACTACAATTCTGTGGAAAACGGAAGTCTGCTGGTTCGGTTCGTGTGATTTGGAGTTTATACCCAATTACAACAACCTTGATTCTAGGCTTGGCTGTTTTTTGTACAAGAAGTTAATATTCTGAAAAAGTCTTCAATTCATTGTTCGTGCGCCTATGAAATTGAAAGCTTTTGATTGATAGTATTGTAATTTATATCATTTTAGATGTTTCAATAAACCCAAAAACATTATTTTTTTAACTTTTGTTGTAATGTATTTGCTTTCTGGAATGGTTTTACCCCAGGGGTTTGGACTAAATTATAATTTTTTTCTCCATTCTTCGGTGCAAATTCCTAAAAAGTACGGGACCAGTTTACAATAATATAACATATTTTATTCGTGATATCGTAACACTATTTACCTTTTAATCCAAGCTGTTAAAATTTGCTAAAATTATAGATTCATGGCTCGGACACCCACTGGAGGAAAGGGATAATACATTAATGATCGACAGTAATTGGTTAAAATAGTTAAATAGTAATTATGTTATAACAATCCGTTGTTATATGAATCATTAAAAATCTAACAAGTCTTTGCCTCTGAAACTATAATGCCCCCGGAGTCGCAAGAAAACTGTTACAAAGGCAGATCAATTATCAAGCAACAAAACATACATCATGTTTCATGTTAAACTCGAGACTTCTTGAACTTATTCTTTTCCCAACTAATTGATTCAGTCAGTTCCGCTCCGTCATGCATTTGATTTGATTTTCCTCCAGCCCCATCGAAAGGGTAAATACAGACGATTTGCTTTTCTAAATGAATTCATCCATACATACAGCCGGAATCACAGAATCCCTGTATTTACAACTCCGAATTCAATGCTTTTGCCTAAAAACCCGAAGCGGTAGAGGAAAACAGGAGTCTCTCACGAGAATAGGCAGTCCTCTCATCTCCAACTTCCAACTCCAGAAACGGTCCAATAAATTGTGAAAGGAACGACGTGCATGGAACTGTTAAACAAGCCTAGCAAAACACTGCCATAATATTGTACCATTATTATTGTAGAGATGTTGCATTTAGGAAATGCTTTAAAGACTTTTATTCACTTTGTTCGACAATGCATACACGGTCCATGGTTCATACGAGCTATCTACAGCTTGAGAGAAAAATGTGATGATTTAGGGGTACGGAATTGTAGATATGTGTTTGTAAATATGTTACAGACTTATCTTACAACTTATAATTAGTCATTAACACTTGAACTTTCAGGGTATTATATTTTCATTTTTTTTAAATTCTTAATCATTTTTGCTTAAAAATAATAATTCATGAACACAACGATTGTGTACTGTGACTGTGCCTCCAATATTTAGTTGAAACATATATTATTTCAAGATAATTTTGAATCGACCTTTCTGAGATGTTTTCTTGACCTTGGAATGACCTAAATACTGTATTATTCAGGTCTTACACAAGTGCCATTTTTACACACTTGCAAACATCGAATCATCTAGTTGAGTGGTTAAAAATATTGATAACCCGATAATCATTAATGTCTTCTTAGTGCACAACAAAACAAGCAAAAATAAAAATTTATTCGAATCGATTTTAACCTATAAAATTACGTTAATTAACTGGCACGATGTGTATGACTGTTTTTATCTCACTAAAATAGACACATCACCTTCGGTAAAATAAAATAGTTTACTAAACTACTAACATTTTTCAATACGATGCCTAGGCATTTTAAATACCGACTGGATTCGAGAACGGCCTGTCACTAACATAAAAACCGGAGGGGACGATAAGGCACGACTCAGGACAACTTTTGAAAGAACGGCTCGTCTGCACAATTCCTCTTGACTTCCCGTTTTGCCAGGGGAAATTTGGTGCATAAAGGAATCAAAAGAGCCAAGTCGTCAACCTTTCTTTGGTCCAAACTAAAATAGGAAAGTATATAGAGAGTCGAACGTGCTTCTGGACGTCTACCTGTATACAAATACATATATGTGTTCCCGTTATGTACTTATCGTTGTGTGAAATAGAGCAAGTATTTTGAACATTCTAAACACGTCTCCTCAATAGTACCTCGTTACGGTTCCCCCTGTGTCACAACTTGAAATCATTCCAAATATATAGCCCCTTTTGCCCCCAAGTGCCGAGATCGAATTTGGTGGAAAGGAAGAAGATATTATATGATGCGGAATACTGTATTTTTTAGTCTCGAAGTATGATGGGAATGTATTTGGATATCCGATGCATTTTATAAAAATCGAAAGGTGGTGATTTAAAATGGATGACAAAAAATAGTATTGATGCGTGGGTGTAAATATTGACAAAAAAGTAGGCATATGGGTACACCTTTTAGATAATCTGGATTTCAAAAAGTTTCTTAACGTTTGAACGTTTTCTATCAGGAATATGCAGTACCCCTCGAAATACAACCCCATCTTGAAACCAACCGTTTTGTAGGGTTTGAAAAGATACAACCCCATACGTGGTTGTAAACCGAGATTTGCTACTGTTGAAAAATGTTAAGATTATTTTTTATTGCTAAGAATAAACTGGCTTGTTTCATGCAGATACGATATGTATCACAATATTTAATATTTTTGAAGCTCGACTTGTTTCCAGAAAAGATCAGATATATTAATTGCTAGCATTTGCTCAACTTTGCACAATTCATCGTCTTTACACCATAAAATTTATCCTATTTCTCGTTTTGAAGGTCGGGTTGGAACAGTCACAAACATCCCAGGTCGGATAATCACCAGGGCATCCTCCCTGGTGACATCCGCCCGTGGGTCATCCCTCGATGGAGAAGACAAGGTAAGTCGATCACATCCTTTAAGACAAGTTTTATGTTCCAAAAAATCCGAAATTGGTCCCCCGTGTAACTTTAAATTACACAATATCCTAGAGATTTATAACAAAAACAGAGAGAGTATGGATCGAAGTTCGAAAGGGCTGAATTCTGAAGCACAATTAATCCGTAAATAAACCAAAGCAAACTTTCCATCCCCGTCTGCAAAATAAAAGGATATAAAGTTCAAGTTACAAAAACACAAAAGAGACACTTGTGACCCGACAGTGGAGAGGAGAGGGCAGGTTGACTGCAGTTTGATATTTCAAAGGGAGATGATGATGATGAAATGAATACTTGATGAAACCATTATAAAACCGTAGCCCGTTGAACCTGGACCATTTATATATTCATATATACATGTAACCCTATTATATTCCTCAAGTACAAGCTGTACTTGTACCACCGAGGACCCCGGATTCAGAGATCGAAGGGGAACTTGGGGACACGAACCTCTTGAGACTTAGCATTCAAAGCCCGAATTCCTTGAAGCCACTCAGCCATCCCCTCCGGTTTTGATGATGTAACCCTGTGTGCAGTTTTACAATACCCAGCCTCTCTGTATATGTATATTGGTTTATGAATGAATAATATTTTGTGAAAGATAATCAAGTGGTTTTCGGTTTGTTCTCTCTCCTCTATAGATCTGTATCCAATTCCTTCCCCTCTCGTCTCCCTTTATATTATTATTCAGAGACAAATTTCAGATCATATAGGAAGAAGGAATTCGGGATTTCGGTCGATTTAACCATTTCGGTGGTGAAAATCCGGGGATTTTTCCCTTCGGTTACGGGGATTGAAGGTTAACATTTTAGTAACAACGCGTGGACAAGGCTGTAAATAAAAATACAAACTACTACTACATACTACAACCACCACCACCACAGATAATATCACCTCCCTACCGTATACTATCTGGAATGACGTAAGGGAGTGAGAAGGCAATAAAGGTCTTAATAATTAGGATTTAGAGACAAAGTCCATTAAGGTTAGTCTATTAGTAGGAGAGACGTAGGAAATAAGGGAACATTATTTGGGGAAGAAGAAATAGGGAGAGCTTCTCCAGAAGATAAATCACTTATGGCTGTCCACACTCTTTTATGCCCCAAGAACATCATCTCTCGAACGACTCGAACCTATAGAGAATCCAGAGCCAGAGCCGAACAAACTAGATGATGAGATCATGTACCATTGCTGATGTGGATGAAACCCTTACAACTTTTCATTGTGATAGGGATTGAAGAGATATATAAATAGCAGGAGCTATTTATTCTAATGTTAGCAGATGTGTAACCTAACAATTAGTTTGGACAGAATCGGGATAAATTGGAAAAATAGAGCGTAGCTCCCTAAATTCACTACTTTCATAGGTTCGATTTCGCCGAAAATATCGCCAGGAGCATTCTAAAGATAAGACGTTCTAAGACGTAGGATTTATTAGGATGTAAATGTAGATAGAAGCAACCACAGGAACCAACGGTGGTCGATAATCCTCAGGCGCGTCAGTACATATTTGGATTAGTATTCATATTCAGGAGTGTTGGGAAGCGGTTCTGGGAAGAATCTGAAGAATGCACGGGTAATTCGGGATGTGAAATTGTCGGAGGGGTTGTTGAGTCAGATTGAAATGTGTATATTGTACTAACGGGGCTATTAGCGCTTCAGGAAAAGGAAATTGCCCGGTGGTGGTGGTATTGTAGTGATCGTGGGGTATTAAAAAGCCCAGATTCTGTGGAGAAAAGAGATGGGATCTCTCGTCCCCTTCAGATATTCCGAAAGTACATGAAGTTGTAGAAATGTTATTGTATCCAGGGAAAGCAGAGTCAGTGTTTCCTTCCCCATTGTCCACACAGCGAGGTTACATTATTGCATTGTATTGTTTGTTGATTGCCATTGTCATCATCGGATCTGTGCGGAATTGGGGTTCATCATCATCATCAACATTCGAGCTAATAAACTCGGACTGAGATGAATGGGGATAGGCTTCAACTGCTACTGAAATTGAATTTGGCATGAGAGTTGCCACGATGGATGCTTTGTATTTTTTAAATTACAAACTCAAAACACTCTTACCGTCTACCTAGTTTAGTTTGACTAAAATATTTAAATTTCGATAACACACCACAATTTACTACCTATCATGTTATCCAAAAAATATGTACACCTGAATACCCTATACGACCTCGTATTGGATTTTGAGATACACCCCGAAAATCTGGAATTTCTATGCATAGGGAGTTTGAATCTTTTAAATTAATTGTGCTTCGTCCAACTCTGAACGTTTTTAGGGGTATATCACCAAAAATCGGGTAAAAATTGGTTTGAAAAAACTCAGATTCCAAAACTTTCCGAGCCCCTGCTCAATAGTTCGTGGCCTTCCCTTAAAAACCTTGTCAGATTTCCAACAAAAACATTTCAATCTCCCATTATTTTGTCGCTAATTAAAAATGCGATGAAAAAATCACACAGAATCGATAGATTCTTATTGTATTAAACGAAAACATGATAAACCCGTCTCCAACAGCCCTGGACAGAATACCAGTGCGGGGACAACCCGACCAAGTCCTGCACTACGAACTACATTAAGAAATGACAATGATAGATATCTTGCCATACATACGAAATAGGAAACGACCACCTGCAAGGTTCCCATCACAAATCACTTCCAGATACCTTCCCCTTCCCATTTATTGGAGACGAAACTAGGGCCTGAAACGCAAGCATTTCAACTTCAAATCTTCAGCCTTCAAACCCAAAGTCCTCTGCTCTACCTAAAAACTTTCCTTTCGCCGACAAATATATATATATATATAGGGACTTCCTGGCCAAAAACAGGGCCAAGATTTCGAACTTGCCAAAAAGAACGGTCATGCATAAGGTTACTATACATCAAGAACGCCGATGTCACGAGCAGAAAACTCAACATGGAAAGCCTTCTGAAATTCTCAATGATCAAAGTTTTTCCATCAACTTGATCTTTTTCCTGGACTTGAAGTAGCAAGATATTTGTGGGACTGATGAATGATGATGGATTTCGAATTCAAAGTTCAACTGGAGCCTGGAAATGGAACATTTAAATGTTAAAACATGCATGAATCGGAAATTGAAATCCTGTTTTTTTCGGGCGTTTCGTCCAGCATATCATCTGAGTCAGTTAGCATAATCAAAAATCGATGTTCTCTGTATGAGCATAGGCGATAAAGGAAGTTTATTTTATTAGGTTATAGATCTCTCCAGGCAAAGGGAAAGAACCGAAGGGAGATCGACTCTGCATCGGCAAGAGAGTAAATTCCAATTTGAGGGGAATAAATAATTGAGTGATGTTTCTAGAGGGATTACCAACCCAACCTGTATGTATACACATAAGAGTTCCAGACCGAAAAGTTTCAAATCCATTGCCATCCGACATCTGAAGAATATATTACGGCATTTATTGATAATGATGCTGCACTTTTACTAGTCTATAGATTTGTAATTCTAAACAACAAATCAGAAATAGAAAAAGCAATTTTTAAATTTAGACAGATACGACAAAACAGTATTTTTTACCGTAATGATTCGGCTCCTTCAGTTTAATAGACTCCGTTGACCTCAAACTTCAAAAATTTCCAAGTCGAACGGGTATACGTTTTTTAATTAATTTAAGGGCCCTGAGTTCATCAATGTAACCCATGATAAAGAACTGCATCAATCAACGTCATTAAAATCATCCAGAGACGGAAAGCGACAGATTGATCAGTCACATGGACGGATCTACATGATGCTTCCATGAAATGTAAAAGGGGAGGAAGTGAATCAAAAAGCAAATTAAAACCTCATGGCAATCTGATCCGATCCATCATTACCTAATGAAATTAGGCTGACTTGTAGTAGAATTAGTGAGACAGAATATAACTTGTAATTAAATCTTCCAGCTCCTTGCCTCCTGTTTGTTTTGACAAATGAGTAGCAAACTTGTCTGCAGAGTGTATAGGTTTTCGGGTACTTATCAGTTGAGTAGTTACGCAAAAGCACATATTTAATTACTATTTTTTAACGTATTACAAAATACCTTTTCAGCCATTTTAACGGAGAAAATAGACATAGTCGTTAATGTCAACTTGATTTTATAAAAATATTTCACCAGAATGCCATAATTAAGTGAATTCTACTAATGCAATGGATTTCAATCATGTTAGATTTTAGGGCGTAGGTTACCATTCAATAGGGGGACCATACTAAAAACGATGTTACTGCCTTTTTTCAGCGTTTAAAAAATGAATGAGATTCAAGTGCGCTTCTAAATACATAAAAATAAAAATGCAACTCTTCTATTCTAGAAATTAATTAAAATACCATCCCACCATTGTGATTGTATTTATGTAAGAACATAATGAAATATAATAGAAGCAATAATAAAATGTAGGACCAGAGGCAAAAAAGCACTAACTACTGCAAACAATTTCACCAACTCCCCGTTAACAGCTCGAATTACACGAATCGAATCCTGTCTCTCTCTGTCCATTAAGCAATACCACGGAGCATTATTTCATTCCATACATATCTGTCCGAGTTTCCAGTTTCCATCTCCGGTACTCTCAAAACCGATGAGATGAGATAATCCAAAGTAAATCAACCTACCTACAAAGTATTAAATTAAGATACAAATCAACCCGAATCTGTAATGATAATGAAACACCCAAATTCCTTGTTGATTGTTACCTTTCCAATGTTTATCTTTCCTCTTTCCAATTACAGCAACCGGATTTGCCGAAACTACCGGTACCTGAATTGGAAAAAACGCTACAACGATACCTGGAGGCAGTGCAACCTATATTAACCGCAGAACAGTATGAGAATGTACAGGAGTTTGCCAAGCAACTGGCAGAGAATGAGGGATCGGAACTTCAGCATCATTTAGCGGAACGGCAGATTAAGATGCAGAATTGGGTAATTTTTAAGACTTAGACGATTTTTCCGATTTATTAATTGACCTAAAAACGGGTAAAAACTGCCAACTGGATAATGACAAATCAGAAGAATAATCAATCAAATAAAAATCATGAGACTCTGGCTCTAATTGCTTTAAATTCGCCGGATCGAGCTCCTATTGTCACCACACTTATTCAGTCAATCATAGCACTAAATAAGTTGGTGATTCGTAACAGACTCACCTCTGACGGCTTTAACTTGATAGCCTTTATTGTTATAAGGGCTTGAAATTCGGGGACTGACAGGTACCCATTAAGCTCGTGACAGGACTACTAGCCTCTAGATAACACGTCTAGGGATAAATAATTGATATGACTTTTGTGGTATACCTTCTGAAAATGTGCTGTCTCTCTCTCTCACTTTACCAGGCGTACGAATGGTGGCTGAATGACATGTACATGAACAATCCGTTATGTTTGCCAATTAACTCTAATCCTGGAGGGGTGTGGCCGCCGCAGAAGTTCCAGGGCCTCGATGATCAGCTTATGTTCGCGTCCAAACTCACGTCTTTCGTTTTGGACTTTAAGGATCTGCTTGACAGGTATATCAAAACATGCCTGAATAAAATCGAAACAAACGATAAAAACTCCAGATTTCATGATTTCGCCAAATATCAAGCTGAAATGTTAGTTTCGAGTTTCATTCGAATAAAAAGAGAACAAAACTTACAAAATCAAAGGGATTTGTAGAAGGCTTATAGACAGCTTCTTTTTGTCTCAAGGACGACAAACAAATAGATCAAGGTGTCTAAAATCCGAATATTGTTCCGAAGTAAACACCACCACCGTCCGATTTAAATGCTTGCATTGTGTTCCACCACTTCTCTTATTATAAAGGGATGATTTTGACAAATAATATATTCAAGGGTTTATGTTTACATATATAAATTTAAATGTAGCTCTATTTCTACTGCCACCCTTCTTGGGGCCCTAGCTGAAAGTATGTAGCAGGTCTACAACTTCTAATCCTCTTACGTCAGATTATAGAGACGCGATCTTGTTTACATTTCTTATCATCAAACCGAATAGGTTTGTTACAAGTTCTTCTCCTATCGCTCGTGTTACTTCTTTGTTAGGCGTCGAAGAAGAATAAAGTATTATTTTCCAAAGCCTTTTTCATCCTTTTAAAATATAAATGTAAAAGTTTGACTGGAAAACGGAAGATAACTCAATATGAGTGTCAGAGTTGAAAAACAAGCAGTCAAGTGGAGTTAAAGCCTATTTATTAAATTGCAAAGCCCCATTTCCAACATGAATTCACCGGATGTGAAATACTTATTCCAGATTCGTTCTCAATTCTCGCTATTTTTCCTACATTTCGATTCATGTGTCGGTTTACTTACATATTGAAAACTACATATTTGCATTACTTTGTCAATTTTAAGTGCAAGAATGTTTCTACTCTATTCGATTTATATTCAAATTCACGTTAGTGTATATTTGTTTGTTTTCGCAAATATTTGTAAATCCAAAACATAAAATACTGAGCTTATTGACATCCGGAAAGCCTTTTACTTACTGAATTTCCAAAGTATCTTTTTAATACACAAGTGAAAGTCCATCCCGAGAAAGCAAAATTCTGATGAAAGCGCTCTCTGTAAACCCCGAATGGAGATACCCGGTTTCTCCGGTCCGGGTAGTATAATACCCGCACGCAAAGGTATCCTCCCGGTCGGATTTAGGTTTCGGTAGTTTCTCCACAATACCGTGCCCTTGATGTATACATGCTCTAGTTTTATAGAATTTCTTCGTAGTTGATCCTTGGCAATTTACTTGATTAATCGACGATAATATCATGTAGGAATGAGCTACCCGTGGAGAAAGCAGCTTCGAGAGAGCCAGGTCAACCGCTCTGTATGGCACAGCATTACCGTCTCATGACGTCCTACCGAGTTCCTTGTATACCACGAGATTTCAGACGGGACACTTCCCAACTTCTACCCGATCATATTGTAGTGGCATTCCGAAAACATGTAAATCCCATTGCATATCTTTCCAGAAAACACCCAACGGGGCGGAATGATCCATAATAAATGCTTTCTTATATGAAAATTACAGTTCTTCACATGCCCGATCAAGACATCAGAAAGGAGGCTAACAACTGAAGAAATTTTCGGACAGTTTAAAGCCATAGTTCAGTCCGACACGTCGAATAATGAAGTTCCTCTAGGTATCCTGACAAGCCAGAAGCGTCCTATTTGGGCGGATGAGCGGATCAAGCTCCTTTCTGCAGGTATTTTGAAGATACTACCTGAATCATGGCGTCTAAAAAATGTGCAAAACTGGTATTTTCATGTTTATCTGATTTGAACAAAGATGATGTCAATAAGCAGTCAATTGAAGAAATAGAGACCTGTCATTTCATAGTCTGCTTGGATGATCCTCTACCAGCTCAATACTTCAACTCCGTTTACAATCAGAAGAAACGAGTCACGGGGGGTCATTGGGCAAGCGATAGGGATGAGACGAATATGCTTCATCAAATGCTTCATGGTGGGGGCAGTGTGTTCAATACTGGGAATCGGTGGTTCGATAAAACACTTCAGGTATTTAATTTGCAACGGCCAACCAACCATTTCCCGATTTATAATCTAATAAATGCAAGCAACAATTTTTTGCAGTTTGTTATCACATCAGACGGCGTTGTTGGGCTATGTTATGAGCATTCGACTGCTGAAGGGATCGGTATTCTCAACATCGTGGATGACTTTGTTGCAAAAATTAATTCCAAGGACGAAATCAGTAGCAACGGGAACGGATTTGCAAATGCAGACCCGCCGTCGACGGAAGCAGATGGCGAAATTAAAGCAACTGACATTCCGATGCCAATTAAACTGGAGTGGACCATTCCAGCTGAATCTAAAATCGCAGTTCGAGACGCATCTGTTGAAATTGATCGGTATACGGTTCCACGGATTTATTATGGCCATTATGAATATGTTACATGATGAATTTACAGGCGGCTCAGAGTTTCTAACGATTAAATTGTCATTTTAATTTAATGCGGGATATAAAGAACTGGATACCGTAAATCCCGGTATAAGTCCCCAAGGGCGAGTAATGTTTTCAAATCCAAGACTTATTTCAGGATTAACGATAGTTCTACAACATTAATTTATATTCTACTCTAATCTAGTATTTGCATTTGGCCCAAATAAATGGAAATATTCAATAGTTTCCTGTCTTTAAACAGGCTGATTGATGACGTGGACCTCATGGTATTTCGATACGAAAACTACGGGAAAGACTTCATCAAGAAATGCAGAGTAAGTCCGGACGTCTATTGCCAACTTGCCTTGCAATTGGCATACTTCAGGTAATCCTGAAACCCAAAACTTTGTAAATCTCATTAGCATACCTCAGCGGAAAATTAATTAAAACCATTTAATTACCTCACCAAAAGCCTTCACGGGAAAATGGTCGCAACGTACGAGAGTGCTTCAACCCGACGATACAAGCTAGGCCGAGTAGACTGCATTCGGTCAACCACAATAGAAGCCCTCGAGTGGGTCAAGTCCATGCAGTCGGATACAAGTGAAGACCCGAATGACAAGATTAGGAAATTTCATCAGGCCGTTGAAAAGCAGACAGGGATTATGGTTGACAATATCCTGGGGGAAGGGATCGATGTCCACTTGCTTGGTCTTAAGCAACAGGCCGTCGAACTTGGAATGGACACCCCGAAATTGTTTGAGGATGAAAGTTTTGAGATTGCAAACCATTTTGCTCTATCAACAAGTCAGGTTTGTCATCCACATCGAATTGAAATTTTACAAATCGTTAGATATGTCTTCCCCCGTACCCTTTGGTCTCATGATTCGCCCAAGAAGCCTGTTTTGTCGTTTTAACTTAAATGCAAAATAAATCCTCCGATACGGTTGGAGACATATTATATGTCATCGTTTCAAACCCTCAAATAGGTACGATGTTGAATATAGAAAAATTCACATTCTGCCATAGCGTCCCATTCAAAACCTAAACACATTAATTCCCGAAAAATATCCATAAATAGCTGCCACATAGCCAACAATAGAAAAATAAATCTCTAGCTCTAAACTCACAATAAAATTCTCACAACATCATCTCACAACACAAACTCAATAAAATTGTACTGGCGTTTTTTCCAGCCCAGGTTATAGGAACGTTGTAGGTGGAATTTACTGTCATTAATTTGCAGAACAAACCAATTCAGGCTCTGCCATATAATGCCTCATAGAAACCCCATCGATTCCCGATAAATACTCCACATTATAGCTGCTATATAGCGAAAAAATAGACGAACAAATTGTACCTATTTTTATATCTCACAGTTACCAACAAGGCAAGACCAATTCATGGGATACGGAGCCGTAGTTTCGGACGGGTACGGTGCTTCCTACAATCCTCAAAGTAAATCCATAATATTTTGCCTCTCGTCATTCCGATCCGACCCATCTACCTCGACATTGAAATTCAATCAGAGTCTTCAGAAAAGCTTGGATCAGATGAAACGAATCCTTGAATGATTCGGAACTGGGAACTTCATCATCCTTAGTTGTCTCTAATAGTTAGTCAAAGTCTAACGGTATTATTATCCTTGTCTTCTTAGGATATAAATAATTTATCGTAAACAAAGCCGAAGCAACAAAATATAATGATAAATGATGTGTTTGTTTTTCTTATTATTTTTTACATTATATTCTGATTAATGTTCTCCCCGTGTGTTTCTTGCTACTGGATGGTGCTAGGAGATATTATAAACCTAAACAACCTGTGTACCTAAAACATGTACTTCAGAACTCTAGTCATGTCTCTAGTCTCTTAATACAGAATTATGAATTTACCTGATGAAAAAGAATGCAACATAAATACAGATGAGGTGCTTATGAATGATATTACCCATGGGAGAAGGAGGAACAGGAGAATACCGAAATACGCGAGTTGAACTTCCACATGAATTGTACCTAAATCGGGAACCGGAAAGTAATTCCAAACTTATTACTAGAATGCGCAGAATGCTTATTGTAATTACTATATATTGCGAGTTACGAAGTATTCCCAGGAAGGAAATCATACCTTTGTCTGCATAGTCTATTTAACTATTAACCTTTTAATTGTAGAATACACTCGTGTTAGCGAAAATTATTGCGATAGGTGACAATCCTCTCTTTTGTGGTAAATAACCAATCGAAATCGTAAAAATTCTCATAATGTATCACTGTCGAAATCATATCAAAAATAAAAACTCAAAAAATAGCCAATATAACCGGAAACAAAGCAAAGTAATCCTACAAAGTGGTACATATCAATATACTATAGTCAAAAGAAAGTAGAATATACATATCAAAGCTGTTATAAATTATACATACGTGTAACAAACAAATGCTATGCTAAAATATTATATCTTCGTTAAAAAACAAAATAAAAAATGTCTTTTATGGCCGGTTCCAATCACAAATTATATCGAGAAAGCAAAAAAGTATTTATGTCACATAGCCGCTGACTTCCTGTCAGTTATATATTAATTGTATAATAGCCAGAGATTCGGAGCGTAACATAATTATAGTATAATAAGATTGCAATACTCCTTTAAAATCAATTCCAAATTATGTCGGTTTCGGGTTTGGTATTATATATAAATGTATATTTAATTTTAGAGAGTAAGGATTGCAGGAACAATACGTGTAAATATAAAATTAATTAATTCTCTGCCTTCCAAGCATTCCAAAGTTTAAGTTCAGAAATCAAATGGATATAATTTATTTTTTATTGATAGAAACGGAGGTATAAATTTATAAATGTTACATGTAAGAATCAAAATAAATGTCTATCACGCAATAATAAGAAGATGAAGTAGTGAAATGTTGAAAAAACTGTCGAGTGCACAGAAGTTAAAGTAGAATGATCATGTAGTCGTGTTAACACGTGAGAAAAATAAAGAAAGCATCATTTATATATAAAAAATTACTCTGTTTTTCGGGGAGTCAACTCATTTAAAACCGGTTGAATATATATGGCCCATGGTTCCGTTTCAGAAAAAAAAACAATGTTCCCCTAAAACAAGCATGGGCATGTGTCGTGGCAGCTTCTGTTGATCGTACGTGTTATATCTTAAAGAAAATCAAAACAATGCCGACCTATGGGACATTTTTGAAACAACTGTATAAATAAACATGGAATTGGCAAAAATAAGGCGTGGAACCCGTTTTTTTTCGAACTACTGTCGAATTGGATTCTAAATTTTTCAATGCCCGCGACAAGAATAAAAATCGACGTAACTCGTTACTTCGTTACATTGCCAGTACGACGGAGACAAGGGCAAAAATACGGTTGTCGTGTCGTGATGCTATTGATAAAAAACGAATTCATAAATCATGAGCCACTCTCTAGATCTTAAAGCAATCCCCACTCTACGGATAAAATTCTGAAACATTTATAATATAGACAGAAATAGTTGAATTATTATTCCTCCCTTCTCATTCATAAGTTATGAATAGGAAAATCTTGAATCTACGAAATCATGGCGAAGAAAGATTCGCAGTTATGTTATTTACCATGCCAAGTAAGATTCTAAGATCTAAAGAATTTTACATATCTGAGAAATAGTGTTATTTAGTAATTTGTAGTTTTTAATTCGAACGATAGAGCTTTTAGATTTTAAAGTCCATGGGCATTTAAAGTTGTGATAAGCGTTGGGAGTTTGTCTGGAACTTTGGACTCTGGACCATTTTTTGTACAATTTTTTTCCGACAATTTTTCTCTGATCATCGACTGCCGATCATCATTTCCGGCACCCCTATGAAAATCGCAGTAATCGGTTAGGTCCTTTTGGTCACAACATGTTGCATGGTACATCTAAAGCCTGATTCTGAAATATGTTTTGTTTCACATGTAGTTTAAATTTTCTAATTGAGGTGCTCCGATTTTTAACCCAATACAACTATTTTTTCTACCAAATAATTCGCAAAATAATTTTTTTCAAATCAACGGTATTTTTAACAGCTAAATCCCATAAATAAAAGCCAAAAAACAGAAACACTAAAAAACCCTACCTACTACGAGCCATGCAGTTTCAACAGAAACCATCATACGATCATATCATGACGAGTACGTATTACGAACCTAGTAACTGAATCTACATATTCGCCAAGACAAGTTTAAAATCTGCCCGTTCATTGTTCACTTCCTCATAACAATCACAAATCAAAACCCGTCACCTTATATATAATATCACAAGAAGATCCCAGAAGCTGAAGATATTTGTATTCAACTCCGCAACTCCCATTCAAACGACCGGCTAGAGCAAAGGAACCAACAATGCCTATTTTTTTGCAACCCAAGCACTACTTCACCCAGCAATACTACTTCTTCAACAGGAAACGGTTGATTCCTTTTAATGGCCATTACATGACTTATAGTTACGACCATGACAGATCATAATACGAGATCTTATACAGACTGGTTTTTCGGATAGCTCATTCCTGCAACCAATTGTCATTCCCACTATTGCGATTCTCAACAAGAGACCCATTTAAGACCTTCCTCCTTCTGCTGAACATTAGAAAAAATATTAAAATATTTTGCGCAGTGAAATTTCCTTCATTTTCCAGCACCAGCTCCGATTTAAAAATTAATATCAAAACATCATGAAAGGAGCCAGAATAATAGGGCTGACTATCTGGCTCAGCCTAGTAGCGGAGATTACATCAGCCTTGGATTACATGCCAAGATATCAACCCGAACTAGATCAGTTGTCAATAGAAAATTATATTAGGAATGAAAGGCTATTCAATCTGCATATCAACTGCCTCCTCTTTGACGGGCCTTGTGATTCAGGTAAGGTTTCCTTCCCTGTTTTCTTTTCAAATTATTTCCAACGCTCCTGCTGGGATGAATTATTTCATTTCACTGAACAAGCGTTCCGTTTCTGCCCTAATCCGACCAAATCTACCACTTTCCATAATAAATGTGTCCATAATAAATGTGTCTATAGATAATGTCCCTTGCACATCCAATTACATATTCATTTATGCACTTCTGTGGAATATTACAGTTGGTCGGTGGATGAAGCCTCGGATGGCATCCTATCTCCTAGGCTCCTGCATCATCTGCACTCCCAACCAGGAGAAGGAAGCCGAGAAGTTTATGAGTTGGTTGTACGAGTACCATCCCCAGCTCTTCCGCATGGGAATTACCAAGTATTTAGACGCTAATGGGATCACTCTTCCAGAAGATTCAAAATTCAAGGAACTTGCCCAGCAAAACAACGTCCCAACCGTCGAGTCGGAGGAAACGGGCTCTGTTTCGTCGGGGGGTCTTCGAGGCCCTCCGTCCCAGATAGCCCAAGCCCCACTCCATCATCTCGAGAACCAGAACCAACAGCAACTACAACAGGCCCAACCGGAACAACCTGGGATTCATAATCAGCATCTTCTTCAGCCCCAATCCTTTCAGCAAAATAATCAACCTCATCATCCGGAAGGGCAACAGGAACAGCTAAATGAGCAGAAGAACCAACAGCAGCAACAACCTCCGTTTGGTAATCAGAGGATCCTCAATCCCAACTCCCGGAAACATAAGTTTTCGGCTGGAATGAACACATTCATCACCTCATCATCTTCCTCCTACAAAGCCAGGCCCGTTTCTATAGAGGACGATGAGGCTGAGAATGAGATGATGGAAGTTACAACGGGCTTCTAAAACTTTCCCAAGAGTCTCCAATTATTTCTTTCTCAATTGTAGAGTAATTGCAGTTGGAAACACCTAAAGTATTACATATAAAAGTAGGAATAAAAATAAATCTTTCCCTTTGCAGAAGGAAGAAAAAGATCCAAATGACCGTTCTTGTTGTTGAATTATGATTTTCTCATTGATTCCACTGTCATTCATGACATTTCTTTGACATTTACCGGAATATACTTTCCAAAGGTTGGGATGATAAAAAGAATCCTTAAATCCACCGACTCTTTTTTCTGCACAAACTACATTAAAACTCGTAAAAATAAATTGTTTCTCGATCGTAGATACGTGTTTTTATATAAGAACAGTTTTTAGTAGGGATAGTATGGTTGCGGAAATTGGAATGTGAATATCTCAAGTCCTTCATGCACTATAAAAGGCACTCTGTAGTAGTAGTATAGTGTGACAATCTTGCAGTTTGGACACAATTTTTTGGAACCATAATCTTTTATCTTTATGTCCTCTACTATAGGATAGGATTGGCTAGAGAGATTTTTAAGGCGACAGATTTTAATGGAACTGTATTCTAAGTTTCCGTTTGGACCCACCTATATCTAAGCGGAAACTTTAGTGAATATGTACGATTTTTTAAGAGAAAGTTTGCAACGGCTTGGACTTGGAAGTAGAGACGAGGGAACAAGGAGTCGAGAAACAGTTGTAAGTCCGAACATTCGAATAGACTTTTTGACTTATGGTTATAGACTTTACTTTTGGTAATAGCTTATATTTCACGCCATGGATTTCTACCTTGAACAGTGGTTTCCACATCTCTCTGTATCTTATGGCTTCAACTTATATGAATGCTGGTCTTTTTATAGCCTATTCTTAAAACCGAAGTTCAACAAGGACCAGATCTTACTCGTGTGTATTATAGGATATAATGGAGGATGAGACTGGATATCGGAGTGTCACAAATCTCCCGAGGCTTCAAAACTCGAGGCTCTCTGTAAGAATTGACAGGAGAAGATACGGTCGGGTCGGGTCGCAATGTTCCTGACATTTCCCAAACTATTCATTGTCAATTGTCGTAATCATGAATTCCCTCTATTAAGTGTAATAACATGGTCCATTGGGTTGAATGTCAAACTGATGAGCGGGTGCCCTTCCGGACTATTGAAGGATTTCCAATTTTATTGGAAGCAATAAGAATGTTAATAACATCATGACCATTGATGGCTGTTAAAGCCTTAAAAATACCGTTTTCTAGTCCTTGCAAGAAATGGGGGACGCACAACATGACTAGAACTGTCGAAAAGAAAGTTTTGAAATCAAGGACTTGTAAAGCCAAAGGCGATTTATGTAATCGTATCTGTATGTGTTCTTGTATTTTTTTCTGTTTACTTGTAATCAATTGAAAAACAATCCATGTTTCATCCTTTTTGGCTGCCCAATTTCGAATGACTGTAAATATACCTTTGGAATTAATTTCGTTCATTATGATAACCTAGAATTTCCAAAACTAAATCTAAAGCAGGTTTATTATTTCGTTCAAAACTAGGTGTGATCAATTAGCGAGTGTAACCTCACCAGCTTGGTACCAAATAAACAAAAAGAAAGAATGTTCCTATATTAGATTCTAGGAAAGCAATGAAACCCTCAAAGTAGCATATGCTAGACCACTCCGACGAATTCTTAAAGCAATTCATACCAGAACATGCCTTAGAAGTTAGAATGGTCTTAAAAGGTTATAAAATGCTTCAAATTCACCAGCAAAATGGTACATCGTAAAAGAAAGAAATATTTTTAGTATTGTAATTAACTGCCATGTAATTCCAACTCCAAACAAAACAATAACTAAATCAGATACTACGCCTTGAATTGAACAACACATTTATTAATAATCATTAGTAAAGTTATTTGAAAATAATATATAGGAAATGATTTAAAAGGTTACACTCCGAGAAAGCAATCAGAAAACGCTTTTGTTCTGAACAAGCAATAACCTAATAACATAAAAATGCGACAACAAACAAACACAAGGGAGGAAGTTACTTTCTTTTCATGATTTATTGCTTGCGTCTTCGCATACGTCTTCAAATTCCTAGCAAAAGCCCTTTAAATACAATACGACCGACTAGCATCAAATTAGAGATTTAATTACAGTCCAATTTCCAATTAACCTTTTAGATGGTGGAGGTGGGCAGAAATGCCCTCAGGAATTCCCCTAAAACAGATACTGGTTCAAATATTTGCTGCGTCAAGATTTAATATATCTTTCAGATGCACCCTTGCATGGATAAATGAGTTGTATGGATTATTAAATCTGTTGATCTAACTTTTTTTGCTTCAAAAGCGGAAAAAAATCCCTAGTTCCACTCCGGCGAACTTTCTCCCAAAACGACGAAGGATATTTTGTGAATAAATTGCGACAAAGCTTATCAATGAAAGTTTTCATAAAGAAAAGCCAGTTCTATAAAGAAATGGGCCTGTCTTTTGTGAAAACTCTTTCTCTTGGATCCGGCTCATTCAGACGTATTTTGCACCAAACTCGCAGGCATCGTCAGACGGCTCTTTTTCTTCGGCTCCCGGAGTCTCATATTTGGACTGAGGATCTTGTTTACTTGTTGTTACACTTCGCCCGAGACGATATAAAAAAATGAAATAGGTAAATAAAAACGAAGTGCTCTGCAATAAGGCTTATTTGCAATAACAAGGGGCTATATATTACTGATTCTAACAGGAAAGGTTTATTCGGAACATAAGCAACTTGAAAGATGAATCCGTCAAGTGAAAGTGCGTCTGGTTCCGAGAGATTTAATTAAAGTATTATTGTTTCATTAATCAAGAAAAATGAATCTTTCCTTATTACTCACTGTCAGTCAATAAGATCGTGGTGATGGATGGAGATGGAACGCAGTTATTGCTCTCATTAATTGGAGTTGGAAGAACAACAGGTTTATAGTAATAACCTGATATTGTATAGTTACGAACATAGTATATATGATATATCGGTATGGACCTTTCAGTATTGTGACGGTAGTAATTATTTCTAGTGCAAAATATATAATGTCTAAAAATAGATTTTTTGTACACGGGCCTTGATTTTTATCCGTAATACCGGAATTCGATGCATTAATATATTAATATTAATGTGCGATGTGGACTGCATTATTTTGTTTTATATTTTCAAACCATCCTTGAGAGTAATGATACAAAAATCTTGTTAATCGCGAAAGGGTTTTGCTGATTCGGATTGAGATGAAGTCAACCATACAATCTAGGTCGCATCTGTAAGATATCAGAATATTAATTTCTGTCAAGTTCTAGACAGTAGACAGTCCGTCGAAAAGCACTTAAAACATCCGAACGCTCAAATACTACATCTACTAATGTCTCCGAATTTCCTTTCCAAACTTCCCAACTTGGCATTTTATTATCAAAATCCGATCTTAAATAAAAATACCCCCTTTCATTTTGTCGTCATATTATTACTTTGATTAGAAAGATTAGCACTCTCCTTCTCCCTCCCCGAACAGTGCAGTTCGGGACAACTTGACGAAGGGACAGGAAGACCCGTAGCAGCCGAAGTAGACCTCATATACACCGTGAAAGCATCATGTAGCAATGCAGCCCGTCTCATATCCTCCTGTTTCAAACGGTTCAGTTCCTCATCCCTCCGATCGATCTGAACCTTCCAATATTCCCCCTCCGACTGCCTCTCCTGGCAAGTCCGATTCAACTTCATTGTCAGTACCGCAACTTGCTCCTGAAGTTCCAGGACTTGACCCCTCAGTGATTTATTCGCCTCCTCCTCCTTAGCCAGCATTTCGGAGAACTCACGAGCCTCGGCTTTGACCCTCTGGATTGACCCTTGAGTCTTGGCCTCCCGTTCTTGAAGCTCCTCTTCCAGACTTCCGGTCTGCTGCTTCAGATGATCGTTCTGCCTCGTCAGAGTTGCATTGTCGTTCTCCAACTTCCGGATGACGCCGTCGAGGCGATTCCGCTCCGTGTCGAGGGTCTCCACGGTTTGCTTAAGGCTGTCGATCTGGTTCAAGTAGGCTTGAGATCCCTTGAGATGGTCCTCGTTGAGGGAAGCCCGGAGTCGGCTTAGAGCCTCTTCCGCCTCCGTCTTCGAGGTGAGGAGTACCATTTTCAATCGATTAATTTCCTCCTCCGCTTCTGTCTTTCGGATCTCCAGGCTCCTGACGTGATCCTGCATGCCCCTTTGAAGATCCGAGAGTTGAGCCTCCAACCGCTTTGTTTCTTGATGTTCATTAGACTCGACCTCGGACTTCCAATTCTGCCAGTTCTCCCTCTCCTTCCTCAGACGATCTTCAAAGAGTTCCTCCGATCTCCGGCTCTTTTCCTTGTACGTGTCGATTCGGTTGAGAAGGACTGAGATCTCGGACTCCTTCTCTTTGACAAGGGCTTGGGATTCCTGCAGATCCTCCTGTAATCTAGCATTCCCCTCCTGATTGCTTGTAATTTCTCGGGCAAGTTTCGATATCTTGTTTTCAAAGCTCGACCTGAGTCCCTCGATTTCGGACGCGGAGGATTGCTCCAGCTTTTTAATCTGCTCGGCTTTGAGTTTCAACGCTTCTTCGAGGACGAGTTCCCTCTCCTTGGAAGCGTCCAGACTGCTTTGTAAGGCATTTATTTCGGAAGTCAGACCCTTCTTCTCATTGGCTTCTATTAATATTTCCTTCTCGAGTCTCCCGATTTCCTGCTGCCCCTCCCGGACCAACGCTTTCAGCTCCGCTTCCTCGTCCTCGAAGTTCGTGACGATGGAAGTGATCTCGTTCTTGTACTCGTCCTCCGTCTTCTGAAGCTGTCTCGTCAGAAGGGTAGTGCGTTTGGAGTAGTCTTCAATTATGGCCTCCTTTTCACCCCGTTGACTTAGGGTCGTTTCAATATACCGGACTATGTCTTCAGGCACGAAGTTCCCCACCAGCTCGATCTTACTCATCTTCCTGTTGAATTGGAGAGAGTCCCAAATTGCCTTGGCCCCCGCCACTCCCATCGAATTCCATCTGATATCAAGGGTCGTGAGTGAGCCGTTTTGTTTCAATGCGGTCGCAATGTCTATACCCGACTCGTCGGGGATTTGATTATTCCGTAAATCCAAGTATTCCAGCCCCTTGTTTGCGGCGAGGGCCTGGCAGAAGAGCTGGAACGTGGCTTTCGACGTTCCGAGGCAGTTCCACTCCAGGAGGAGAGTCTTCAAGGAATTATTCAGCTTCAAAAGGTTGGCAAGGCTTTCCACCATCCCCGACTGGATATTATTCCCTCGAAGTTCCAGGATCGAGAGATAAGTGTTCTTTCCAAGCCCGTCGAGGAGGGCTTGGAATCCTTGTGGAAGTAGGAGGCAGTCGCTGAGGTTCAGATGGAAGATTGTTGAATTGGTGGCTAAAATCTTTCCCAAGGCGATGCAGTCAACTCCTCTGAGACCCCGGCCTTTGAGATCCAGTTCCACGGACTCGTGCCGATAACTGGCTTTCTCCAACGGGGCCGCTACGATGTCCAGAGGTTCGCTTGAGTAGAGTTTGCAGAACCGGTTGTATTCTTTCCGTAAATCCACTTTGCTCGAGAGGTTTGTGGATGTCAATACGGGGACTACTGGATGTTCGTGGACAATGGGGAGGGAATGCTGGTTATTTTGAGGACTCTCGTTCCCTTTCCCTGTGTTCATTGTCGTTTTTAAAGCCTTTATCTTCCCTTTCCGTCTCTCTGTCATTTTTAATTAACCTGGAATAGAGTCGAGAGAAGAATGTAGGACTTTAGAATGGTCCCCGAGAAAGTTTCATTTTCTAATTCGATAATCGGTGGTGGAATGGGGAATGTGGGAAACTTACTACTTACTGCACCTCAAGTTCATGAGAACTGGTTCACCTTGAAGAATGCAATGCTAACTGCAAATACCGAAACAGGGCCTGTTTCCACGATAATGTCTCTATAGGAAATTGAAAATTATCTGGACCAACTTTTCGAATAATTCTGGAAATCATTATTGCACCCAATTCCAATCCCCCCGTGGGAAATAAATGTATAGGTTTCGGTAAACTTACTCAGCTGTATTGGGGTTGAGTTGCCATGGTGAAGTAATCTAAACATAGAAGCTAGGAGTTCTTTGGCTGTACATTTTGGTCCTTTTTATTTAGGCTTATTAGATTGTTGTAAGATGATATTATAAAAGCTCATATCGTTGCATCTCCGGAAATCAATCTCTGGCAACTCTAGATGTTAATTTTCGATTATTCATTAGCATTATATATATCGACCGACTAGCATCCCACCATCAATTTCTTGGACTTATATCTTGTAATTTTGTCTGTTCACAAATTAAATATTGTTTTTTTGCTAAAAAGTTGCTAGTTAAGTAAATATTATTGAAATTATCGATAATAAAACGATAAAGCATAACTACAAATCCCAATTATTTCGAAGCTGGAAAGTGGTTTTCTAAATCTAGATTTACAATTTATTTTAGTCCTTTGCAACCGAAACCCGATACGTCTCTTTTAACCACATTGTGGATAATGATAGATCAGTTAATCATACCATCATTTCAAAGACTATTGATTTATTGTTGAAGCAATCTGTTCAGCTTAAAGCTACTGAATGAGTGAGCCCGGCCAAGTCAAGGGAATGTACCTTCAATTAGCGAAACTTAAGAGCTAAAGAGTTTGAGAGATGGAGGACTATACATTCTGACGATATTTCCATCAATTGCAGGATTATATAGGATTATCCAGCTTCATGAAACAACAAGATAGGCACACGAACGTATTAGAATTCTTCAAATTCCAACATCCCTTTCCAACAGTCCCGAATTTTCAAGAACAATGTTACTCTTTCAGGATACTACTCTTTGGGAGTAGTGCCTTGAATTGCATAGGGTTTTGATCTCAAAAATTACAAAGAATGTAGTAATCAGAATCAAGTTCTGGAAGTTTTTTATTCATTCTGCTAATTCGTACAGAAGATAAAAGGAATTCATCATAAGTTGTGTATTCTTTATGATTCCTCAGCCATACTGATAAGGGGATCCTTTGAAGCTTTTAGGAGTATGAAATTGCAACGGAACCATAACTTTTAATTCCGAAATAATATTTACAAGAATCCACAATGATCATTTGAAGCACATGTACAATGAACAAAGTAAATGAATTTTTTCAACTGTTTTTGCCTTCACTATAACTCTAGCATCTAGTGCAACAATAGTGTGTGGTATCGATTCTCTGGATTTCATTATACTCTATCAGATAATATACCGTATTTCTCAAAATAGAACCCCCCCTAAATAAATTGCCACACTTTTGGATGGTTGAACGAAATAGCCCCAACTAACATTAAAACCTTAAAACCTCACGCGATAGGGTTAAATAATGCACTAAATGTGTCATCCAGTCACCCCTACCCCGCCTTTGTCGTCATCATCCCATGGGATTTTTAACTTCGTATTTGACTATGCTAGTCAAATCATCCTACAAGTTAAATACACATCACATTGTTCGCCTCATAAACCTCACCACAATGTTTTTAATTCGAAGAGCCTATTGTATTGTGTGTCTGTTTCTTCCAGATTTTTTTGTCAAGAGACAAGAAAAAGTAGCCTTATTCTGAATTACACTTCAGAAGTTCTTCAGAATAATATATTCAAATGCTCTTTGATATCAAGATGTCAAATTATTCACAAGAGATGACTTTGCTCTAGTTTCCGCTAATAAATAACAAGTTCATTTATCTGTACAGTTCATCTTTGAAACGCGGAGGCTTTTACTCTTAATAATGATTTATTACGGGTAAGCTCTTCTTGGTCGAGCCTCTGAGATGAGGTTTCGAATTTTAAACTCTATCTCTCATTCTCTATTCCGTGGTTTCTGATATCAGATCATAAGGGATTTGAAGAGTAATTTATGACCAGAAGGGGTCTAAAAGTTGCTTTGATATACATCGGTACTAATAAACCTGTCAGGAAGTCTTACGAAGGCGATGTGACCACCAAATTAGCCCACAAATTTTTATTTTTATTTTCCAACCCGCTGTATAAAATCAATTACTTTACATTGCTCCATGAAATTCTTCGAAAACACATCCGTAGATGTGTTTTCCTACTTTCAACACAAACTGACCATACACAGTTTGAAGTAGATTGCCGAAGAAACGAGGAGCTTGGCTTTCCAACCGTATTTTTCCTTCGGTCTTAAGTACAACTTGAGTAGTAGTAAATGTAAACTAGTTTTACGATCCAAAGCCGAAAATAAAGACAACCGTATTGACTCGATTCCCACTCCTTCCTGTATTGTTTTATCCCCACGGAATTACGTGCAAAACCAAAAAACAAACCAGGAATAGTAAAAGTTGATCATCAGCCAACAGGCTGCATACATATATTCAGCCAATTTACTTACAAATTTCCATCCGACTGTTTCAAATAACAGAGAGAGGAGGAATCAGGATTATTAAATTACACTCCAACTTCTAGAGCTTACTTTTTCCCGAAGGAAAAAAAGTCCCAGTGTATAATGATCTGAGAAAAAAATCGAGTATAAATCTCTTGGGAAATAGCTCAGGCGAATTTCAATCCAAACTTGAACTGCATACAAATTACCAGTTGTATGGAAACTAACAAAATAAATTGGCCCCCAGCTCACGTGGCGTTTGATATGTCACCCTCTCGACCTCTCTAAATATTTAGTGAGATCTTGGAATTAGTCTAGACCAGGGTGCTATGCGAGATGTGGATGTGGAGCAGTCGTGGTGCGGTAATAATGCCTTTATGGGTGGCTTAACCTTCGACAGCCTACATATTTAATCTTGTATCCTGGGGGTTCGTAAATAGCTTAACAGTTTGTAAGAATCCGAGAACAATGACAGTTTCGGGTTTCGGTTTTTGATGGTGATCCATTAGTTTCGTCAGGCCATCAGAGAGCTGCCAATATATGAGCCTAATCTACTGAAACATCTTACTTTTCCTCATCCAAACTTCTGGGACTAAATCTCCGTCATTTTTCATACTAAAGTGACGGCAGTTGTAAAGCAATGGAAATTTTGAAAGTTTCTGGGAAAGTAGAGGTATACTTTACCACTCTAGTAAAACTGACAGGGCTGTAATTAATTGTGGTTAAAGCAATTGATCCCCTAACCACGAACTTCTATTAATAATCTCCCTATACAATAACAGGTTCAGTTTTGCCTTGAATGGAGTAGAGGATCCGATTGCTTTTGAATTTTGTGAAATCCCGAAAAACAGGATATCGAGTTGGGTATTGATGCGTGTCACTATGCAGGAAATCAAATTAGGTTTTGAGAAGTGAACCCAACCCACGCAGTTTCATACCAGTTTTGGATACAACGGATATTGGGTTAACTGGCCAACAAGCAATTAAACAGACCTGTAAATTGCATAGCAGATCCAACTTTTGAACGTGTATTTATATGGGCAATTCAGCTTCTCTCTAATCTGGGTCCATATCAAATTACAGGTCCCTAGGGGAATAGCAGTACGCTTACTCAATTTGACAAATAAAGCCAAACCAACCAATTTGGTTCATCACGGCTACATTTAAGGCTTGATTGAATAACGCAACAACAAAATTGAAGAGTTTTTGAACGTACTGTTTTTTAATTAGACAACATTTACAGACGCTGTTTCAAGACCCAGGCTTCAAAGTGTCATGAAATCTTTAAATAAAAAACCAAGTCAAAATCCAAAATGCAAGTCAAAATCTTTCGAAAAATTTCCAACATTCTTCCCATTTCCAAAGCAATAAGTGGCTTGACCAGCCTAGACAAGTAGGTGACACAGTGACAGACCGAGCTTCAAAGTCAATGGAAACAAGACTACCAAAATCCATTAGGATTCAACCCACGTTGGAGAAAGTCCCTCTACGGTACATGGTAAAGCAATATAATAGAGCTTCCTGTCCTTGTCTCAAGTACCTAAAAATAGAACATCTACGTTTAATCTCTTCCAGTAACCGATGAAATACGGTGGACTTTCACTCTTGTTTTTTTAGAGAAAAAGATATGCACAGCCACTGTTCCATCCATTGTAATCTCAATTCTATTGAAGAGAAAGTGAAGTCAAAGTGGATTTTTGGGAATATAAGTGAGTTGAAACTGGCAGGAGTACATGCGGTTCTAAAGGACATAAATGCCCGGAGAAGTTGGGATCCGAATTCAGTTGGGCTTGAGCCTTTCAACAGGAACGCTCCGATATAATATCATTTCCGTCAGTCTTGTAGTCTAGGAAGGGTTGGGAAGTACAATGTGGGAGGGCTATTCTTGAGTGATATTATCAGTAGAGATAGACAAATAGAAATATCTGTCAAGGCTAGAAACATATACTAGTTATGTACGTACCTGTTTTATCAAGTATAAAATCAAAATCAGAGCCACTTTCCCTTGAATCATAGCCGATAAAATTAAATTGGAGTAGTAAATTAGCTGGGCAAGTGTAAGCACTTTACTGATTGAAATCCACAGAATCGGATTATAATTTGAGGATCTAGTTTTTATGGGTTGTTGGGATTTATTTGCTTTTACCAAAAATAGAAGTTCGTCCGATCCAGTCATTATTATTATGAGATCTTCCAGCTCAGCTCCGTCGAAGCCTGAAAGGATTGTGGAAGCAGAAAGAGCCATTCCTGTACAAAAGGCTCACGTTTTTTCCAAGATCATTTTTCAGAACTTTTAATAACCTGTCCAAGTTTGAGTAGAGGATGTTTTGTTGATAAAAAGGGCTGTTGCAGTCATGTACCTGATAGATTAAGGAAAATACTCGTGCCCAAAAATAATACCATTGTTGTGGAAGTGCGTGTGAAAAAGAGGATATAAATACCAGTTGTAAAAAATACCAGCGAAAAATGAATTGGCTAGCTTTGGCAATTTATTTTCAAGACCCCAGCCGATCAGATATTTGTGAATTGTGATGACACAGATAGAGGAAAGTAATATGAATTGTGATTCTATCGAAATAACCGTTTCCTGATATCCCTGTCCATAATGGACTTCCACATGTTCTTCACACTAGACCGAACGAACATTACAAATCGGAGTCAACTCGACTAAATCAAATCGGGCTTCGGGAGCTGAAAATAATACTCAACAGGAACAAATTAGTTCCCAGAACACATCAGCTCAGAACCCAATTGTTATGAGGTCAGAGATGTCCGTGACTCAATTCTACATTCTTATCATCGCCATCCTATCCGATCACCATCATCATTTCCACAGCTCATTAGAAGCCGTCGCGAGTCCCGAGGAAGGACGGGAGATCCGGAAGACATGGCTTAAATTACCCGTAAAATTAGTCTCCTTCAGGCATTCCAAGTCCTACCTCTGGAATACAAAATCCAGTCAATTTACATCTTACGAAACTGGAGTAAATAGAGGCGGAAATCGGGACGGTTCCACCAGAAGCCTTGGTCCTCCAGATGCCCCGTTCCACCTCCAACAAAGCCATCATCATCACCGGAGCCATCATCCACTTCTACTGCACGCATTTCTGAGTCCAGAAGTCACTCCAAGGCCCCGTCCAAATTTCCGTAACTATTTGATTAATGGAGATGGTACGGATTCTCATAATCCGAATTTCCTCCAATTTTCTGCACCGCCTGGTCCACTACCACCACCCTTGGATACAGGCCAGGATGGCCATCACCACGGCTTCGTCCAACAAGACCTGAAAAATTGCACAGGCTCTTACGGGCCGCATACGTCTTCTCCGATCAGGACGGCTAGCATAGTCCAGAATCACAACAGGAGTAATTCACTGCCAGAACTAGGCCCTTCCAGGCAGCCCAACTTGACAGACCGTGAAGGAAGTCGTGAAAGCACACTTTCTCCACCAAACCCTCCTTCCACTGCCACTAAAATTATTCCTGAAAATATGCCAACAGCATCATCATCATCCCGACTCCCAGTTCCGCTTCCCCCAACTCTTTCAGCACTGACCCACAGTTGGATTAACGCCACGCATCAGGGCCAAGGGAAGAATCATCCGGAGGAGTGGAACAAAGCCCTGAATTTTTATGAGCCGTCCTCAATCCAAGAACAATTGATGTCCGGAAAACACACTTCAGCAAACCCATTACTGGGATTAGGGAGAGTTGAACTTGACTCGGGAGGAAGATTGTCATCAACATTGCCAACATCTCTTCACCCTAGCTCATTTCCGCTGTCAAAATGGATTCATATCCATCGAGTGGCTGTCAACAGGTATTCTTCTCAACCCGATCCAGGGAGGAAAACAAGGCCCAAGAAACGATCCCATCCTCCAGGCCAAGGAGTAGGAGATGAAATTACGGAACATAAATATGTCTCAACAACAAACAGGGCCCTCATGAATTATTCTATTGGAGATTCGGCTGGAATTGGAGAGGAATTGGGAGGAAAAATATCATCAAACGACGATGATGTCGGCTCTTTTCTCAGGCTTCCGACTGACATGTACAATGATTCCTTCATACTTCCTCAGACAATAGATCCGGAGATGGAGGATTTTTTCACTCCCTCTCCGGCAGATAATCAATCCGTCGGAATGAGAGACAGGAATGAATTTGCAGGAACTTTTACTACGACTTCTTTGCCGTTGAAAGAAGATGAAAGGGCTCGGCTGGTACGGGCTTTTAAGGCGAGTCACCCGGTGAAAGTTTGGGAAGCAGTTGGGATATACGATGATTCCTACCTTGACACGGTCAATTCCCACTGGCTCCAGTTCCAACCCGCCGATCCCTTGGTGCATAAGATGCTTGGGATTTTGTACGGGATTCTGATGGTGATTGGAATCGGAGGGAATCTGCTCGTAATTGTGATGTTCGTTAGGTAAGTACATATTTTGAGGGTGCTAATGTGGACTCTCTTGCATTTCGGAATGGTAATTTGTATGGTCAATACTAACTTCTTCGACAAATTGCACCGAGTTCTAGTGATTGCTCCATTTTCTCGACGCCATGATGCAAGTCGGTATGCTGTAAACGTAAACTCCTTTGATAAACTCTCTGGTAGAATGTGGTGTACAGTAAATCCCGGTATAAATCCCCCGGGGAGGTTTTTTAACCTACTGAATGAGAGGACTGATTTTCATTTTTAATCAGGATTCAAATATGAGTATTTCAAGATGCTATTTTTATCAGAATTCGATGGATAAAGACAAAACGTCGAGTTTACAATTAGTTTATAATTATTAAACTCAATATATTCATGATTTCTTTTATTATCCAAGGCCAACCCACTGCGTCCTAATAATCCCATGAAAATCCATTATCTTGCACAGAGAATATAGATATGTAATTTGCATCGAAGCGAGAAATTTAACGAAGTCCCTGGAAGTATTAAAATATGAGTATGAGATGCTATTTTTATCAGAATTCGATGGATAAAGACAAAACGTCGAGTTTACAATTAGATTATTATTATTAAACTCAATATATTCATAATTTCTTTTATTATCCAAGGCCAACCCACTGCGTCCTAATAATCCCATGAAAATCCATTATCTTGCACAGAGAATATAGATATGCAATTTGCATCGACGCGAGAAATTTAACGAAGTCCCTGGAAGTATTATGAACCTGAGCTGGAAGATCTAGAGCATCAAGATCGAATATGATAATCCAACCACCGATGGGTTTTGACATCTCTGGCTGTTTATGAGCTAGTGTCATTACGACAAATCCACTGCATCTATCAGGCAGAGGCTGATTTATTTACATTGTCATCCAGCCGGATGAGATAATCCCGTAATATATGCGAACATCTATTTCTGCTGTAAATCTCATTTC
Organism: Desoria tigrina; assembly: GCA_906901685.1. Taxonomy (NCBI): domain Eukaryota; kingdom Metazoa; phylum Arthropoda; class Collembola; order Entomobryomorpha; family Isotomidae; genus Desoria; species Desoria tigrina. The sequence goes on along the minus strand of CAJQTU010000010.1, from coordinate 409,850 downwards.
GTCTCTCCTCCTCTCCAATATTATGTTCAATTACAGAGGAAAATCCCATTATCTTGATCATATTTCTCTGTAATCAATAAGAAAGACGCATATTAAATGACACTGACTTCCTTGGTACGTTTACCTTACCAAACTACAAAATGGAACTTCAATATCATTGTTTAAATTCGAAAACTGTCAAAAAATCTCATTATATGTACTCTTTGAACATTATTAAGAACATAATGTAAGTAATTTTTTCATGCTAATTTCCAATGAGATTATGTATTATTAATGAACCTATTTGGCACTCAATTCACCGTAAACTACTTTTAAAACAATCCTGCAAGATAAGCTGTATCAATAGATGAAAGACAAACAAGATATACGACAAGTCTAAACGAAGGCAGGGAAAGTTTTCCTGGGAAATGAATTATCTACGACAAGAAAGTACTTAAAATTAGTCACAAAGCGATAAGAGACCTGAAGACATATTTTAAATAGCATCTTTAGTATACACTACTACCATTACATATATTCAGGTCAATTTTTTAAATCTAGACATATTATATACCATTTTGTGGCAAATTTGACGTAGAATCCGAATCTGCAATAAAAAGTGCCGTATCAAAGAAGCGTTTTTGAGATAAACCCCGAAAACCGGGTAAAAATCGGATTTTTTCGGATTTTCTTTATTTTTAGGTCCTTTATGATACGATGTGTGGAAAAAATATTGCAAATTGTTGTTAACAATTTAAATATGAGTTTATATCACTAATTAGATTGTCATATCTCAGAAGCGTTCCTGAGATATGTGCCAAAAACTAACCCAAAAAACGGTTAAAAATCAGTTTTGTAAGAGTTTTTCTCAATTTAAGGTATTTTACATGTTGTTTGTTGTAACATTCGATTGTTGTTCAATTTTATTGATTTTTGCCCCCTATGCTAGACAGTATAGCATTGAACACCCCACTTTCCTGCCCCCGGCAGGGGCCCCGCTGGCAGGCGCCAAAATCTCAAGAAAACAGTAGATCCAGCAGGTTAAGAAGGTAGGTAGGGATAGGATACCGAGCCATGCGAAGTAGGTAGTGGTTGGATACCGAGCTATGCGAGGTAGATAGCTGTAGGATACCGAGCTATGCGAGGTAAATAGGGTAGGTAAGGGTAGGATACCGAGCTATGCGAGGTAGGTAGGGGTAGGATACCGAGCTACGCGAGGTAGGTAGGGGTAGAATACCGATCTATGCAAAGTAGGTAGGGGTAGGATACCGAGCTATGCTAGGTAGGTAGGGGTAGGATACCGAGCTATGCTAGGTAGGTAGGGGTAGGATACCGAGCTATGCGAGGTAGGTAGGCGTAGGATACCGAGCTATGCTAGGTAGGTAGGGGTAGGATACCGAGCTATGCGAGGTAGGTAGGCGTAGGATACCGAGCTATGCTAGGTAGGTAGGGGTAGGATACCGAGCTACGCGAGGTAGGTAGGCGTAGGATACCGAGCTTTGCGAGGTAGGTAGGGGTAGGATACCGAGCTATGCGAGGTAGGTAGGCGTAGGATACCGAGCTATGCTAGGTAGGTAGGGGTAGGATACCGAGCTACGCGAGGTAGGTAGGCGTAGGATACCGATCTATGCAAAGTAGGTAGGGGTAGGATACCGAGCTATGCTAGGTAGGTAGGGGTAGGATACCGAGCTATTCGCGGTAGGTAGGAGTAGGTATCTGAACTTATGAATCGGATTGTATCGTTGCTGGGCCTCCGGCAAAACTAAATTGCCCCTGCCCAACTTTTCGTGGCCTCCCCAGCCCCACCAGTCTTGTTTAGAACTACTATTCTTTTGCATACTGAAACTGCCATTTGAATAATGTAAGAAAAACCATGAAACATTCAGGAAAACAGAGTATGCTTTCTCCTCTGTGGTCCTGCAACTGCAAGTTCAAGAATACTTCATGAGGAAATAAGATTAGGTGCCTTTCAAAGAAAATAGCACGCTGCCATGCATCACTTCTACGAATACGATTTCAAATTAGACGGAGCAAGCTCCTTATTTCACAATTCACATAACTACATCATAACATGGTAAAAGTTATGGCAGATAAAATCCAGGAACCAAAACTCTACGTTTTACGATCATATCAATCCATTTAGCGGTCATAAAAAATCGAATCTACTCAACTAAAAAGGTTTCCTCGCAAAAATGAGTAATATTATTCGCATTACTCCCAGCAATCCAACTATCTCCTGAAACAGAACTAGAAATTCCGACGATCGTTGAAAACGCTAGCTGAATATTTTTTGTTATACCGCACGGCAATATAACAAGAAGTTTCATTAAAATTTCAGATGTCGGTCACTCCGAACTCCACCAAATTATTTGATAGTGAATTTGGCTGTGAGCGACTTCTTCATGATGGCCAAAATGCCCCTGTTCATCTTCAACAGCTTGTATGAAGGGCCGGTTCTTGGTGTCCTTGGTAAGCCCTCATCCCTTGTTCTTTGTACTGTCCTGTGAATAAACTTATAAAATGGGACTCGACAGGGTCAACCCAGGGACCGATTTGAGTCATTCCTCACTCTTTTGTTCAAAGACCGTGTCCCAAATTTCAAGTCTATCGGACCATTTTAAAGAGAGTTGTTGTGATGATGGACGGACATGACAAGATTACATAAATAAGCCCTGGCTGGGGCTAAAAATGTATTTTATTTCTCACGAGCAGATTTTTTTTATACTCTTTTGGACCATAGTTTTTTATCATGTCGTCAAAGGGAAAGGTCTTTTAAGCTTTCGCTTTTTCGTTTCAATGTCAAATTTACTAGCTACACTCAAGTGCATATAGATTTGCATTGAGACCGCAGTATCTCCTTACCTATGAAAGTAATTAAAACATAGAACACATTAGAAATAAATATGAGTACACTTTATAATTTTTTTTTCACAATTTTGCTGGTGCTTAGACATTGTGATTAGTCGTTGTCAAACCTTAGTCGCGTGCTAAAGTTAAACTAATGACCTTTAAATCAGAATAATTATAGACCTAATGCCATGAATTTTGCTACAAATAGGTTGCAAAATCTACGGCTTCGTGGGAGGACTGTCCGGAACGGCATCGATAATGTCTCTAGCAACCATAGCCCTCGACCGCTACTACGTCATCGTCTATCCCATGAATCCATTAAAACGGACCACATCCACAAGGGCATTCCTAATGATTACAGTCGTGTGGTCCTATTCGGCCCTCTTCTCCTCAATCCCTTTGTTTGGCCTTAACGGCTACGTCTCCGAGGGCTACCTTACCAGTTGCAGTTTCGATTATCTGTCGGATAAGACGTCGGATCGGATATTCGTCTTCATATTCTTCGTGGCTGCCTTCGTTTCTCCTCTCTCCGTCATCATCTTCTCCTACTCTCGCATCTTCCAAATGGTCCGTGCTGCTGAAAGGGTTGAGTTTTTTTGTTCTGGCAATGGAACGGGAAGGGGATTGATGAGAGAAAGCTTCAAATACAAGTAAGTCAAACAACTTCCAGCTTTATTGTATTCGGAGTTTGTAATTGGATGATGATTTTGAAAACATTCCGAGAATACCTAAATAAGCATAGGTATATGTAGTTAGTCATGTTGTTAATGTTTTTTTTAGTATTGTGCCGTTGCCGTTGTCACTCTAATGTAATTAGTTGTGCATGCCTTAACATAAGGAAGAACCTTTGATCTTCCTCACAATAAGTTTCGAGTTTGCTTGAATTTTTTTCTTCTTGTTGTAAAAGTCAAGATGAAAGGAAATCCAATACCTTATTATTTCTTATATCTCTTCGTAGATAAACGGTAAATATTGCACAAATTCCCATCCTAAATTTCCTCCAGGTTTTTATGTACGCGAAAAGAGTAAACGCAAGCCACTTCTTTCATGGTAAAGCGAAATAGGTTCTGAATTAAAACTAATCCCTTGTAACTCAAATTACCAACAGGGATCAGAAGAAGCACAAGACGGAATTCAAAATAGCGATGCTCTCCTCTGTCATCATACTGATCTGGATTTTGGCATGGACACCCTATGCCATAATTGCCCTCCTGGGCATCTTCGGCTACAAGGAACTCCTCACCCCCTTCATATCGTCGGTGCCGGCCCTCTTTTGCAAAACCGCGAGTTGCATAGACCCCTTCCTATACGCCATAAATCACCCAAGGTTTCAACGAGAGCTTAAGAATAAGTTAAAAATCTGCTGCACTTCGAGACGAAGCAGGGGTCTGGGAGAAGCGTCCTACTACTCTAATACCTGCAAAGATAACAACTCCGATAATAGTCTAACGGGGTTGAGGCGGAAGGCAAGCCCTCCGACGGCCCACGGCTCTCCCTGCGACAGTGTCAGGTCCCACCGGTATCACTGTAATACCGGGAGTATCATCATAAACTTGAAGGACAGTCCCCGATTTACAAACCCGTCACGAAGTTCCCCGGTACAGGATAAAACCGTTACGTATAATCTACCCGGTAATCGGGGCCTGAGTGATGAGACTAATACAAATATAGGCAGGAGCAGTAGTAAGAAAGTTGAGATTCGTCTCGTTGGAAATAAGGGCCATACTTCCTCCTCTCCGAGTAATAAGAAACGGAAGGACCAACAAGGAACTGGAGTCTGTGATTACAAATATGAAATTGAGGATCGGGGAAGTTACAGAGCTGCTAGTGCGGATTCCGCCGCTCCGGAAGATCCCAGAGATTTAAGAATGAAGGATATTTTGCTTAGTAATAAGAAATTTAAAAAATTATCCCGAAGTGATAGTGCTACTACTACTACCACTACTACTTGTACCAGTGGTGGGGACGACGTTATCGTTAACTATAGGAGTTTTAATGGGAAAAGTTTAAGCGCTGATTCTACGAGTCGTTGTACATTTAAACTGGAAACCACGATTATGTAGTGAAAAATTTACATCATAGATCATATTTATAACATGTATAAACTAGGGATTCTCTTCGCAGTTTACTATCTGTAATGAAATACGCTTTTTTATTTTTTACAAAACTTTAGAAACACGGAAAAGTTTTATTTGAACGATGGCCTTTATAGCTGGAGAGTTATAGCTTGTGGTTTAGAGGGATTGCAACAAGTCCGGGTTTGGAAATGTATTAAATCGATTTTATAATTTATGGAGTTGCTACGCTTAGGGAACTTTACGGTTTATATCGAATTACGCTCATTCCTTGAGAAGTTTGAAACTTGAAGTCGGACTAACCTGAATGAAATGTATCTAAATATATAATGTCGGGCTTTCGGTGGCGAATTGAACGGAAAAATAAATTATATACAAGTTTAGAAATAGCTTTAAAGTGATTATCGTCTGTTCTCTCCGACCAAACCATTGCAGTTTGCAGTTCCAACTTTCTTGACTAAATAACTACGATTTCAATCCACATACCATAGCTATGGATTTTTAAACTTGTGTTTGTCATTTACCTGTCCCAATTTCAACTAATAGCATTATTAATAATGTTTTTGCATCCCCTGTTGACATTTACATTTTCATACCTATGAACACTTGGGCCTATAATTACGCATAATTGTGCCCTTAATTCGACCGCATTAATGGTCAATTCATGATCCAATAGTTGATACCAATAATTCAAGGTAAGCTTTAACCAACAAATACCTTCATGACACTACACACTATCGGTCGATTACCACAACAATCTCAAAGGTTAGTTGTCTTTCGCAATGCTCCAATTTCGACTTTGAGACACATTCTACATTCAAATCAAGCACACATCAAACCTCCCTAAATTATAATCAACATTTTTCTCGTGGGCTGCAACAAGTTACCAAGTCAGAATTATTTGACATTTATGAACCGGCACGTTGACGGATTAGATTGATTCTACCTAGCTGTGGTTTTGTAATGGGCTCAATTGATCATTGTCTCTAATTATTGGACTTTCTTAACCCGATTCAGTCATCGCCATGTCCCGAAATATATACATAAGTTATTTGTCCCAAGAGTGTATGCATATAGAGCTGTATTTAGAACAGTCTGTCACACCAGACATAAAACCATTATTGATTTCGAGGCAATACGTCCTTTTTCCTGACGTCTCATATATATCCATTGTTCAGGACAACTCATCATATCACATGCCTCATAAATCTTTCAAGGACTAAATCTTTTATGATTGGTATTTTTTTATACTCTCGCTGTGATGATATCCATTTTCTTGTCAGGATCTTGTAGGCTTTGGAGACGTTTTTTTCGAAAGGATTTCTAGAAAGAATTCCCTTCCGCACATCTTCCTGTACAAAGGAAGTTAACAGGAGGGGATTCCTATAAATCAAATCAATAACAGTAAAATAAGATCTCCTTAAACTCTATGAAAAAATCATGGAATTTCTATAATATATCCATCTTACACGATTTATGGGTAAGATTATGCCCCAAAAAAATCGTTTACCAAGAATTTGGTTGGGATTCATTCGTCTAAAAATATTTCCTATCCAATTTTGTCGAGTTTAATCGACAATTGGACAGACTGGATTTGACTCAATGTCATATATTTTCATGATCTAGATCTAATTAGGTACATCACATACGTTTCTTATCGATTCCCGTTCCGTCTCCGGCAGATTCTAGGATTCAACTGCTCTAGATTACCCCACAATCACATTGTGATAATGAAATCAGATGACAGGTTACTCACCCGAAGCTTAGAAAACTGTTTGTAACGAAATTGCAGAAAAAAATCTCAGACGTCACAGGACAGTGATTGACAAAGTTCAGACATCTCTTCCTTGGGCAGTAGGAGACATGTGTCAAAAAACGACAGTGGATGGATTTGTCAGCATTTTATAGAGCATGGCATTCCTCGTTATACCATCCTTATTGATTTTCTGGTAGAAAAATACAAGAAGACAGCTTTACTATGTATGACAGCTTCCAGAATAACATTCGATTTCCGATTTACTTGGTAGTAAAAATAGGAAACTTATTGTCGTTAAAAAACAATAATCTGTCATCGCATCGTCTCCAGTTTACCGAAAAATATTCAGACGGAGAGAATCGTTTATCCAAACAAGAAACAAGACATATTGTCAAATCGGATGAGATGGGATGACGGAATGAAGATGAAAATCCAAAAATCGACAAACATACAACTGACTACGGCTAAAAACTCTGTAAATCCCAAGTTCCCAAGGACCTTGATTCTCACAAAAATAACAGCAAAGGATGAACTAATGATCCATCGGCCCAATAACAATTTCTCGTTGCGATTTCCTGAAATAACAAACTAGCGGAACTACGTCGTTTATACGCAATCGATGGAACGTTCTGACACTTTTACCAGTACTTAGACCCAAGAGCAAAAGTAGAAGGCCCGTTTCGAAATCCTAACTTTTCAGTTATCTTCTAAATAAAATTCTCAACTTCTCATAGGAAACTAGAGAACAACAAGTTTGAAGAAAATTGTCTGTATTTGAATAAGTTATGCAATATCATGCCGTTACTTGAGTTCGAACTCTTAAAAAGGCAAAGGGGAAAGTTTGAATTCGTTGGCCCTGGAAAATTGTTGAAATGTTATCTACATAATATTATACAGTTGGTGTTGGTGGTAGGATTACCACCGGTTATTTTTTGTTCGCGATTGAATGATATGATATTTCTGAAAATTTAATGCAAATTTCGAAATAACGCTTTCCACACTTATGTATTCCCTTCAACATTTTTTTTGGGTTAAATAAGAGGAAAGAAAAATGGAAAGATTTAATTTTTTCGTTTTCAATAAGCATTTCAAGCTTTCTCATTAAAAACTAGCTATTTTTAACCTGTGCCCTTTAAAGCAATTTACAGATGCATTGATTAGTATTAATATTTGGTTTTCGAGCGAGGAAATACAATGTAATCCTATACATGTATTTTAATTAGAAGCATACCAATGCAATTAACAAATTAAACAAAGAATTAATTACGTACCCTTGTCGTAATACCTAATGAACTCGTTAAGAGTACATTTTTTATGTCAGCATCTGATTTTATCGTAATACAGAAGCAATTAGGAAGTACAGTGAACCCTCTAAAATCGGTTCTATTAAATTCAAGGTATATATCGTTTGTACGTATTTTAAATATCTTGTTTCTCGTTACGGTTATATTGTCATTTTTTGAACCCTTTAACTTACATTGTTACGAGTTACTACAACGGGACAAATAAATGCAGTCTAAACAGGTACTGACTGTTGTTTGACAATTATAAATTATTCGTTATTGAAATCATCATCAAACAGAACAGCTATATAGAATCCATGAATCTGCCCATGAAATATTTGCCTTATAACAACAATAACAGTAAATGTTTTAAATCTTTGACAATCAACAAACTTGGAAAGGACTGGATAAGAATTCGAGAAACGGGGCTTCAGCAGTATTACCTGGATACACGGAAAACTTTGCATAAGCTTTTATTATCACTATTCATTACACTGACATAAAATCCATGCACCGAGCTCAACTTTAGTTTATATCCATTGTGACTTTTCCTATTGGAGTAACGCAATTAAATCCAAAGAACCATGCATTCCCACGTGTGCAAATACTGACTACAAAATTGAATGAAATAATATTTTGTGACTCATTATACATATAGTGCTAACTGCTAACGAATTCTGAGACTTGAGCAAACTATACCGTTTTATAAGGTCAATAACAGTATAAGTCCCCTCCCAGAAGGCTTTTACTTTCCGTTTTAACAACACAGTCAAAATTTTGGGAGGAAAGTATTTGTTAACCATAAAATTTACCAATATAAAATACCAATAATTGGACAAAAGATTAAAATTAATAATTATTATCAGTATTCTATTGATAATATCAAACATTAAACGCGGACTTGAGTTTCAAAAAAATTATCAATATAGTATTGATATTCTTGCGCCTTGAAAGGGCTTCTTTCACTGAACTCTTTCCGATTTGAGACTTAAACCGGAGGAGGACTTTTACATGTAATAACGCTGATTATGAAAAATAGAATTTTTGACGAACCATTCCCTGATTCCATTCTCTTAACTTCAAGTTCTAAGAAGGTACTGTTTACTATAGCAAACATCATTAAAGTAACTTAACAAATATGCATAATTGGCCGTGTTGGTAACAACATGCTCCCACTCATTCAGTTCCTAGATAGGAACGGGCTTCGGCACGATTTAATGATCCATATGCCTGAACACTTTCAAAACACATTAAGATTAAAATTAGGAGTTGAAAGGATTTATCCCAGGATTCCAAAACAATAACCACTGTTCATTTTGAATGCTATAAAGCTGAGACCGATGGTAGAAACTTAATTCCGGATCTTAAACATGTTTTATTTCAGGAACTTACACGAACGTGTCGAAAATCAATTTATTCCGGAGGAGCAGGGAATTTAATTAACTCAAATTAAATTCCTAACTCTATTTACATGGATGAAAAAAGTTTTAAATTGACCATAGAACTATTCGAATTTTGAGCAAGAACCAAGAAGATGATTTCAATTACATTTACAGCATATTAAAGACTCCTATTCTTCTATAGTACATACCATTAGGCTACACAAACATTAACTCGGAATTTATTGATGCAACAATATCAATATTCAATAAACTGCTTACAGAGCAAATCTTTCGCTATAAACCATCATCATTTTTTCTAGCTTCCCTTTCCAAACTCAAGCACAGAATGATCTGTACCTCCGTGTTTATATAGGGATACACGAACTTTCCAATTATCCATTCAGTGGAGTTATTGAACCAGTAATTCATCCAGCATCAATGCGTTTTTTTATGAAAAGAACATCTCCCGATTTTAAATCCCAAATCTATAACCTCAAAACAAGGTCGGAATCAAAGCAAATACCCACCAACCTAAACTCGGATGAACATTATTTTTACTTTCAGAGAAAGCCATTTTTTATTTGCAATTAACCCCCATGTTTTAAACCCCAAGAAGGCACATTAAAAGTTGATGTTGTACTACTAAATGTAATGAACAAGTTGGTTCAGTAGCACTAGACCCAGACGGGATAAAGGGTTCTTAGATTTGAAGGTTATCTTTATCCCATCATCTTTGTAAGATTGTAAGTAAAGAAATAGTAATCCCGTTCCAGTCTCCATTTACTGGGGAAAGGAGAGAAAGTGAACAGAAGAAGATTGGAAACTCACAAAATCACACCGGATGAAGTTAACGAGTAAAAACCCGAGGGACGAAGCCCTTGGAAAAAGGTGATACGAAACCTATCTCTTTGAAATTCCAATGGAAACATAAAAATCCTAAAACCCGTCCCTACCCATATCCTACAACTTAACTCCAAACCAGCCGCTTACCAATTTTTTGCCTCATTCATAACGTCCCTTATTCAAGGAAGTAGGATACTATTTCGGTGGAAATTACAGCAACTTATGTAACTTTCATACAGCGAGGGAAAGCGATTATGTATAAAGCCTAGACTTACTTTGTTTTACCCGTCCTGTCCCTTGGATCTTTAATGACTAAAGAAGTTAAAACGGTTTGGTGCAAGGAAATTGGCAATTTCATTCCAGTGTCATAAAACTCTTAGATGGTTATATAACTGGATCAGAGCTCCTATAGCTTCAAAATTTATTGAGCTATTTGAATCCGGAACTTATCCTGACTCATTTTAGATAATCTTGAGTAAGATTGAGGAAGTGTTGAATTTCTCATTAAGACTTTTTCCGAAGGCACTAAAAGTAACTTGAGCTTAAAAAGGAGTATAAAACGGGGTTTTTAAACCTCAATCGTATCGTAGCTAAGCCAGGCCTTTCTTTTAGTCAGGATTTCAAAAAGAGTTTGGGCTTAGCTTTCTCCAAGGATGACAAATTGGATTATAGGAACGGGCTGGGAAAGTTAACGAGCATCGGAAACAATTTGACCCAACGAAAAAGTCCTTCCCTCATGTCCTTATTATGATCATCTGGCTGTTTAATGACGTCTCTCTGGAATGTTGTGGAAATCAGTGGATCGTAAACGGGACCATGGGGCAGATTGAGGTTCCCTGGTTGGTCCTGTTGTCCAATCTATTCCTAATCTTATTGTTAGAGACGAGGACAGCGAACATTCCTTAAAGGTTAACAAGCCCGGAGTGACTATTTACTAATTTGGCACATGGGTGAGATTTAATTGGACGGATTAGGAGTTTCCTGGCTCTATAATTAGGAGATACGGGGTCAGGTACTGAGAGGAAGCGAGTCGAGTAATTTAATTAAAATTAATAACTTTTATGAGCTCCGATGAACTTCCTCCACTTGTCAGAGAGAGGATGTATGATGTATTGGAGCGGAAGAACGATGTGTGACAGTGATGGAGAAGTACTAGCCGTTCGAGAGGATAAACATCCACAAACTTCAGGTGAAAGTCTTAGAATTTCGAAAACATTCTATTTTATAACTTTGGACCTGTTTAGAATGAAAAAAATAGGAAGTTTACCCAAAAATCTATTTTCCAAACATTCTACTTGACATTTGAGGGAATTCGGGAGGACGATTTCCTCAGGTCAAAAGAGTATTATATGCACCCTCTTGGTGGTTGGTTATTCAGAAACTTTAATGCGCTCTATCGTGTCAAGAGTAGGATTTTACGGTGAAAAATACCCAATTTCCAAAAGTTTGTGAATAGCTAACTTTAGACATGACATGACACTCGAAACGGTACAATAGCATTTCCCTCAAGAGCTTGACGGTGGCAGAAGAAGTAGACGGAAAACAAGTGTTCCGCTCTGGGTGGTTGGATTACAATATAGCCAATATAGGGTCTGAGTGACATCTCCAGAGATCGAAAGTTGAAGTACAATTTGTCAATAATTTATTTAGTTTATCTGAATGGGAAATGGAGCTGCATTTATTTCAAGAATCTGCATACAACAACGAAAGAAAGTCATGCATATTTTAATTGATCCTGACGAACGAAGCTTCCTTTTAGTAGACTAAACTGCGTACATGATGTCTCTTTCCTACATAGACATCCGTCAGCAACATTTCAATTAAACTGTCTAAACTGCATTTCTGTCACTGTCTACTCTGCGAATCTAAATTTAGATTTGAAATGGAGGATTCCTGAATTTTGATCGCCAAAGGAGATTGGATGTGGAGCCAAGCAAAAGATTTTGGTTTTCGGATGATGCAATGAAACGAAAATGGAGATCTTCAATTCAAAATTGAAATGATATTTGACCAGATAATAAAACTAAACATGCATAAGTGGTCAAAACGTATTCGATTCGGTCATATAAATTGGTTCTAACATGAAACGTGCAATTATGCAAGAATCGAAATAAATCTGTCAATGCAAATGCTGATTTGACTATTACTAGTAGAGATGGGACTTGGCTCATAAAGTTGATGTTTTAAAGCACACTTTCCTTGTTATTAAACTCCATAAAAACAAACCATCATGCATCACGAGGAAAAGATGCTCGTTTTAAGGTAGGGTAAATTTCACATAAACTAAAATCCAAATCCATTTACCCAGTTGTGTATCTTCTCTTAGATCTTGGTTTAAGCTAGAAAGCTTAAGAAAGCCGCTTAATGAGCTCTAAATTTTGTTGGCCATCAGCGCTCTCATCATTAATATTAACGATCATATAGCCTTGCCATTTTCATTTGCTTCGGTGCTTTACATCCACATTTTCGTACTGTTAATTTACGTAGTGAGTCATTAAAAAATTCCTTATAGTGCTTACTACTGCTTACTAATTCATTTTTTATACTTGGGATTGATTTCAAGTTGCTGCAAAAATGTGTGTATAGCTTGAATTTACATCTTAGCTTTGAGGAATATTTTCGTCGAGTTTTTGATGTTCATTTAGGTCTTCAAAAAACCTTCATATTCCCGAAACCCTTGAGATCAAAGTTGTCAAGCATTCTTGGCTGGACTCAATAGACGAATAAAGAATCTGTAGTTGTGTTGCTATGCCATAGTACGAACTTAATTTGAAGCATCATCATTTCCATTAAAAATTGGCTTTGTATTACGAATTGAACAATTACATTTCTAGTAATTCGGGTTGAAATTTTAGTTGATTAGGCACAATCGCACAATGGAGGATTATAAGTTTTGTGTTCATACATGATTTATTAGAATACAGAAGGAGTGTGATAAGAAAAAAGCTTCAAATTCTTATTGAAACTAATTGACGGAACCAGTACTAAATGTTCGACATCAACATTCCCAATCCCTGTCCATAAAAAAATTATACCATCGGACTTTCGGATAATATTGAAGACGACGACTGTAGTTTATGAATGAACATTCTTGTTATTCAAAACTAAGACACGACAATAACACAGAAGCCCGTATTGAATTTGACGCATCATCGACTGTTGACATCTGAAATTGGCTATAACATGGGATCTGTCAAAAAACCTATTAAAATTTTTGCAAGGCTCAAGCCTCTGAAGGGTCAACCTGCCGTAAGAGAATGCGAATCAGATCTGTAATGCAATTAGAATTTATAAAAACCAAATTCGTATGTCTCCTTTTAGAACTACGATATAGAATCAATCGAAAACAAGGATGGGACTGAAGATGAGATTTTGGTTGTGGATATGAAAAATCAGAACTATCCAGAAGACAGTAATAATAATTACTATCACACTCATAAAACAGAAATGCATAGGTTTCGGTAAGTCACTAGAATGGAACATGCACATTCGAACTATTCAAAGTCATGGCAAAAACGTTAATAATGTTATAGAATATTCCTTATCCATACTTGTAATGTAGATATACAAAAGTGTTTGAGCGTGATTGCAGTCAATCCGTCGTTTTTAACACGATATGCAGGCCCGTCTTGGACAGGTAATTGGATGAAGAAAATTAAGGTAACACTAGGCAATAAAAATGAATTAAATAGATTTTTTTTATCGTTTTAAAAGCGCTATGATGGGATACAATGGGACAGTTTTTGCATACGGTCAGGTGAGTGATAAATTCAATTAAACACATATTTTCTTAATTATTATCCAAGTCCGTATCAGTTTTTAACTCTCGTATTTATAGACCGGAAGTGGTAAAACATACAGTATGACTGGAAGCAGATTAGAATACGATGAGCGTGGAATCATTCCACGGGCTTTGTCCTACGTATTTCAAAAATTCATAGAGGTAATCGGTAAAACATCTGATAAACCACCATAATGCTCAGACTGCAGAATTCCGTCAAACTTATTTTTTCAGATCGGGGATGGAACTACACTTCAAGGTGTTTATGTATCGTACTTGGAGATTTACAACGAGAACGGTTATGACTTGTTAAATTCGGCTTTTTCAAGTGGTCGACTCGAAGACTTGGGGTAAGTTGATATTGCCTTAAAAATGAATTTTTCCTAGCGATTTTTTAGCGATAGTTTACAACTAATTTTTGGTTTGGTTTAGCAAGGTTATCCTAATGGAGGATGGCAACCAACAGATTCATATGAAAAATCTATCCGTTCATCCTGTCGCAACGGAAGATGAAGCGTTGCATTTATTTTATCTAGGAGAGCATAACAGGTACTATAATTTTGACCGCTTGAACTATGTACATTTTGCATCGTTTTAAATGTGCGTTTAATTCATGTTCAGGTCTATAGCGGAAACGCCAATGAACGAAGCCTCCACTCGATCCCACTGTATTTTCACCGTCCATCTCAATATTCGGGAGAGTTGCGGATCGGTTGTAAGAAGATCAAAGGTTCATCTTGTCGATCTTGCAGGGTAACCGATTTAAAGGTTAAGTACTCAAAGGTTAATAGTTTTATTAACTTGCATTTTCTAACTCTCTAACAGGTCTGAAAGGCTAGCAAACAGCAACATAAGCGGCCAACTCTTTAACGAAGCTCGGCACATCAATTTGGCTCTTCATTACTTAGAACAGGTAATAGTGGCTTTAGGAGAATCAAATAGAACTCACATTCCCTATAGAAATTCCATGATGACTTCCATCCTCAGAGATAGTCTTGGAGGCAACTGCATGACCTCTATGATTGCGACGCTTTCCATTGATCCTAGAAATATATCGGTAAGTGTATATACATATTTTATGCTCAATTTCATGAAATCAATCAAATTGGATCTGTAATTCAATTAACATGATTAGGAAACGTTATCAACATGCCGATTTTCACAGCGAGTAGCGTTGGTCACAAACGCAGCTACTTTGAACGAAGAAGTTGACCCGACTTTGCTTATTGCACAGTTGAAGGCGGAAGTGAAGCGTCTTAAAGCCACTATTTCAACCTCATTAATCAGCCCGGTTCGAGCACCAAAATATGACCATAAATTCTCACTATAATTTCTTGAACATCTTCGACTTATTTAACAAATGCAGATGACAGACAATCCAACGCCCCTGAGTGCGGAGGAACTGAACGACTGCTGGGAGGTTGTGGCTTCATATCTCACCGACACCGATGAAAATTCCATCCTATCAGTAGCTCCGGATATGCGAGTCATCCAGACTTGTTTCCGGTGTCTAAAAATGGCTTGTAACATGAGTAAATCTAAGACCATGATGCAGATGGTGAAATATGCGCTTCCTGAAACGAATCAGCATCCAACGAATGAGAAAGTCCATGAACTTTTAATATCTTTGGCTCAACGGGATAGGGACATGCGTAAGTTGTAATATTTAACAATTCTTCAGGCATTTCTGTCATTTAAAAGCAGAATTTATTTTTAAATTATTCCAGGAAAGCTTTCCAAATCGCTGAAAAAGGAAAAAGATCTAAATAAGAAGAACAACTTTAAGGCCATTGCAAACAGTAGAGAAGACATTTTAGCGGAAACGACAAGCAGAGACAGTTCAGAAGTAGAAGACTCTACTGCTGTTTCTCCATTGGAAAGTCCTTGCTCTCAAGCCATCTTGAGTACACCTTATATACCACCGCAGAGCCCCAAACCCCTAATTGGTTTGATAACTAACTCTGTTAAGAGATAATTTTTGCAGTTTAATTTTTTTATTCGTGTTTTTAATCAATTCATTTACCGTAATAGACAAGGAAACGCTTTTACTCGAAGGTCTCAGCGATGCCAAGAAAGAGGCTTTGGAGAATTTCATGAGTTCCTACTCCGAGAAATCAAAGTTGCTGGAGACCCGTAACGATCTTCTAATGAAGCGATCGGATTTGGAGACAATTGAGGATGAAATGAACAGAAACCAGTCAAATCTAAGTAAGGAGACAAATTACATTGTAAAGGTTGTTGTTAAAGTCTCATTTCATTACTGACTTATATTTTATTTAAACGGACTTTAACACATTATTAGAGCAATTGAAGCGTGTAATGATGACATCAGAAGAGAGTGAGGGTAACAGCGGTATTCTGCAGGATGCGTATGCGGCTCAACAAAGAACGTTAGCCTCGCAGGAGGAACGGCTTGAAAAATCTCGTTTGCAAACAAAAGAAGCTGAAGAGGGTTTGAAAGCCATGTATGCTAAGTTGATGACCGATTTTCAAGAATGGTGGAATCTCAAGACTGAAGAAAGTAAGTGCAAAATGAACATAAATAATCCAAGTCTGAAGTCTCATTAAAAACTTGTTTGCTCATGTTGTTTAAATTCCTCATTTTTACAGAACCTAGCCCTTACCAACCACAATTGGAGTCAAAACCATTAAAGGACGTCGCTACAGGAGTTCTCAAACGGGTGAGATGTTTGTTACATTATTGAATCTGCAAATGAGACGTTTTGATTTTTGAAAGGCTATTCAAAGCAGTCGCAAATTGCATTGATTTTTTTTCGAACGCAGTCTGTTTTTAAAATTAGTGTTTTGATAGCCATGTCTTGATTGATAGTAAGATTTAGGATAACTAGGTGTAGGAAAGTAACCTTTATTAAGGCAAAATGGGAAACGGCATCCATAATTAGTGACACTATTCGTTAATTTGATTGCAGATCCTTTTGCCCCTCGTCCTAACCGAAATGTTCCGTGAAATGGAATCATTTGTCTCCAATTCTTGTCGAAGAGTCTGAAAATATTACTGCATTAATTTAGTCGTTCGTTGTGCAAAATTACGTCCCTAGTTCCAAATTGTCTTGTCCAAATTCCTGTGACATAAACTAGTTGAAATCCCAAACCTCAAAATTCTTTGTCAAATTCAATAAATCAATCGTATCTACCAATATGCAGATTACGTTGTGCCTTTTCATTTTTGTCATAATTCTTCTATTGGATGACTTTTAGTCGGAAGAGGAGACAATTTTTCCTGTTGATTTTAACCATACCTCTTCGACGCTCAAGACCCCACACGACCCGGAACCCAGTCCCAAAAGTTCTCGAAGAAATAGAACTTACAGAATTGACGAATCGGATAAAAGTAACTCAAAGAGCACCAGAGTTGACGAACCGAAGAGTTCTCCTAGAAAATTCGTTAATGGTATATTGATACTAAAATATAAATGGCATTTTTTCAGAAAAATATAGGTACAAAGCTTAAGTTTTTTAAATTTCAGGACCAGAGCCATTTCTTAAACAAGAAAATCAACCTAATCCAGCTCCATTTCCAGGTTGGAAAAATGATCAATTTAGTTCCGTTCCAAGGGCTCCACCCGCAACTCCAGTGCCCGAACCGGAACCACACAAAACGAACGCCAAAACATGCGATCCTCGATACGATAAAGACGATGAGATTATGCTCAAAGATTTGCCCATGACTGGCGATCCCACCACCGATAAGGAAATCCTTTCATTTTTTAGAAACCGGCAAGCAGTATTTCGGAAAATCAATGAAGATAAGGAACAAGCAAATAGGCCCAGTGGTGAAAAACGGAGTTAAGAAAGAATGTAATTTATTGTCATTAAAGTCGACAAGAATATTTTAACATGATCGTTGGTAATTGTTCGAAGTTGTTGAATATTCATAATAATATTTGCAGTTCTTGTAATATTTTACATTTGTTTTTTCATGAAATGCATCTATCTCCGATCCGAATAAATTGTAAAAAGTAAACCCTATGCACTATGACAAACGTGATTTGATCTTCCGGTGTCCGGTTCTATATATTTCAACTTACAAGGGAAGTTTTTCAAGGTTAAATATGGGAATGACTTGAAACTTTATTAGCTGTTCAAGTTCAAATTGATGTTGACTATGTTTAAAAATCATACACTTTTTCAAAAAATATTAATCAACATAAATATTGTTTATTTCATGAAAATACAAATATCCAGTTTTTCGAATTTCCAAATGTGAAATGAAAATTGATTTTTCTCAAGTCTTTTATACGTTTAAAAAAACCTTCCATAGTTCTTGTGACGCCCGTTGTCAAGCAATCCTTACCTCGAGCAATATTTTGTTATGGTTTCATGCACAAATTTTTTTTCGCATTTGTAATAACCAAAAATTCGTAACGGAACCGGATCACAAACTTGCCACATTCTTGATTTTTTCTTATTATCTGCCTTAATTAATTACTAATTATACAATCATGGCTGACAACACTCCTCCCCAAGCACCATCTGCAGCTAGTCCACCACCGGCATCAGGTGCCCCATCCGCAGCAGGTCCACCACCTGCAGCAGGTTCACCCATGCAAGCTGGCATGTCTCAAGGGAATAATTTAAACGAACGGACTTACCAAGAAGTTGAGTACCTAAAGAAGAATCTCGGACCCATCTTGGTTGCTGCTTTAGCCGAGATCTGCATCCGCAGACCCGCGGATCCGATCGAATACCTGGGACATTGGCTCCTTCGATGGCGGTACAACGAGGAGTTGAAACGTAGAGACGTTCAAAATGCCCTTGAAGTTGTTCGCCGGAAGACTTGGGAAGGTGGAAAAGACGATCAACCACCGATGGCGGACCCAAATGCACCGGATGTACCGCCGGCACCGTCCACCTTTGCCGAAGGGTTCGTCCCCTCTCATCCTTATGCAGCTCCCGGATTTGGTGGTCCACTGTCTGGCGAACAACTTAACAGCGCATCTAATGCCGGACAAGCTGCGTCTGGAGCGGTTGCTGCTTCCACTGGTAATTTGGATTTACATCCACATCTATAATTTTATTGCATGCTACAGTAACTGACATAACCTTAACGGAATAATTATTTATTCCATAGGCGCGATTCCGAGTGCAAGTGCTGCAGGAGAGCGTAAGTATTGACGCTCTTTTAAATTGATCGTGTAGGAGCTTTACTGTCTTAAATATCGGATTTTAAACCATTTTAAAAATTGCAGAGCCGAAACGAGCATCCGTAGGCGCAGCAGCTCCAACCGGCGAGAAACGAGTATCGATGGGTGGAGGGGCTCAACCCTCACCTTCCGGTGGACCTCCTCAGGAGAAACGGAAGTCCTTAAATAAAGCTCAATTTGAAGGAGAGGGAATCGAACCTGTTCAAGCGAAGCGGAATTCTGGCGCCGGAGCCCAGCCTCCTCCCGAAGAAGTCGGACAAGAGAAGCGAAAATCTGGAGCCGCAGCTCAGCTCGCAACAACCCCTTCTGTGGGTGCACCGCAAGAGAAGCGGAAGTCTGGCGCTCCGGCTCCAGTCGCTGGAGCACCATCTTCCGGTGCTCCCCAAGAGAAACGGAAGTCGGGTGCAGCGGCTCCAATAACAGCGGTACCTTCTGCCGCGGCTCCACAGGAAAAGCGGAAGTCTGGCGCAGCGGATCAACTAACAACAGCACCTTCAGCTGCCCCACAGGAGAAGCGTAAGTCTGCTGCTGTGGCTCCACCCCCACCAGCAGTTTCTGCCACAGCTCAGGAGAAGCGGAAGTCAGTTGGAGGTGCAGAAGAGAAGCGAAAGTCGGTTGCGGCTGCAGAAGAGAAGCGGAAGTCGGTTGTGGCTGCAGAAGAGAAGCGGAAGTCGGTTGTGGCTGCAGAAGAGAAGCGGAAGTCCTTAGGTCCTGCTCCAGAATAACAATCTTAACAGACTAATAATTCCAGATTCCAAATCCTAATCTCCCAAAATCATTGAATTTACGCAAAGTTATTAATATTCCAAAGTCTTAATACTTGTGTATTTACATACATCTGTTATAAAGGGACCCTCATTCATTTCTAATTAGTAAAGTATTCATTTCGAGTCATTCATACAAGTTTTATCAATTTATTGCTTTTTTGTAATTTATCGCATACGCTACAGTTGTACCAATACCAATTACTACGGGGGAGGTGCACATATTTAGAAATTGGGCGAAGGGACAAATTGTACCGAGTAATGGCAATGACACACACATATATTAGCGACCTTACCTAACCAGCCATATGAAATGAATGACACTTACAGCCAAAATAGAACAAAGGGGCACAAATTAAACCCTTAGTAAATGGTAATCTAAAGATAAGGGATATGTTTTAACGGGACAAAAAATTATTCGTCGTCGATCTGATAAATAATGAAAGAAACTCTAACTAAGGGCTTTTTGTTTATTTTAGAGATAATATGGCATTAGTATTTACAGGGTAATTCATAGTTCCGAAAGAATGGTGACAGTTCATGATCTAATATATACATATAATATTTGGCATATTTTTGCAAGTTGGATTCAGTTGGATTTATATTGTAGCGTTTCCTAATTTTAAGTATCACAAGCTCATCATCAAAATCTGAATTGTCATCATTGAGGCTTATAGACAAGATCAACAACGAGCGTGCTTAGATTCTGTAAAACGGAGAAATGGTTCAGCAGTTGGATACTTTCCATTATATATTGTCTATAATACACTTTTACTTCGTCGATTAATCATAATTTAACGTTGTTTGAAGTGCGATTCAGAAAAGTTTGACAAAATAAAACATTCAATCTCCATTAACCTGACATTTTAAACATGAGACTTTAGGAACACTATCTGTCTTGTCCTTGAAGTTCAACTTGGTATTTCTGTTATTGAAAATTCTACCCAAAAAATACTTTAACATCGAAATAAAATAGTAAAAATCTACAAAGTGTAATTCTCCATTCCATTCAGGCAGTAACTATCCAGATGCAAATGTATATGTTTGTAGAAATTTCTTTTCTTATGGATTTACAAGGGGAATAAGTATACAATACCCATTAAAAGTTAGAAGTATTAGAACTAAAACCTAATGAATATCACTTACAGAAACAATTTACGCTTAAATTAAGTCCACGGAAAAATTAGAGTACCCTTTAATTATACCTGTCCCGCAAATGATAAACTCAATTAAATCCTGCTCCCCAAGCCAAATGCCACAACTTCTGAACATGCAAATAATATGATGGAGTACCGACCACATAATATGTGTTTCTAAATACTGCAACAAATTCAGTTTGTATTAATAAGTAAATAGGTTTTTTGTATTCTCTAGATTTTTCTACGATGTTCTTGTTGATATGAAAAAAATAAACATTTATTTTCAATTTTTTTTAATTCAAGCTTAATTCGCCATCCATCCTGTTATTAGTAATTGCTCTAGATTGACAGATCTGTATGCGAATCTACAACTATAATATAATACTGTGTGATGATTGGTAAATCTTCTAAAATTGCTTCATCCGGGGAGTTTTAATTATTACCAAGAATAACGACTTGTGTTGCGTCTGAAACTCTGACTATATTTGGAAAGCCTGTGAATAATTTATTGCAACATAAGGCATATGGGTCAAAACAACTTTAGTTCGCCATCCGAGTTTTAATATTCTACAGAATCCATTTTACTCGGTTTTATTTCCCTGGCTCATATCATAAGTAGCTAGAATATCCATAGGTGAGTAATTAATCCCGGTGGTACAAGTACAAGTCCCCTCCTTGAGCTTAAAAACTCATATACAAACCCGACGTTACATTATGGATATGCAGAATTCACTGTTTCGTTTCAATCCTTAAATTAAGGCTGGTATTCTTAGTAGCACAGCAAATTAAAAACTAAATTGGCAAGTAAACTATTACACCTCATTTTGGGATTCCTTTGAGTTTCATAAAAACAAGCAAAATTGTCCAGGCATTGCCAAATACAACTTTAACCTTCTCAAACAGTTGTTTTCAAAAACACAACAACAAGGACATCAATTCTGATACAAATTAAATCTTCATCTCAGCTTGTCAAGCAAATTTGGCAGTTAAGCAACCTGGAATTAATTAGATTCTTCATAGTTTAAGACTATTTTTGTCCATAAGTTTGTCATCGCGTCGTCGTTGACCCGTTCTACAATTAGAAGATCCGTGAATAAAATAGATGCAAATGCAAGAATTGTTAAGACTGTTTTATTTTGGTTTTATGCTCCAGTGGGCTCCTACCACGGTCATAATAAGGCTTCTTGGAATTTCCTCCGGCTCGAATAAATACTTAACACCAATGGCATCTTTAGTGCCCTCATGCTCATTAATTTGGGAAACGGCGAGCTCTGTAGATTGTAAATCCCATTCTCTTATATATACTCTAGAAAACACTTCCAGTTTCAAAAGAGGATTCTTAGGCTGATTATGCTAACAAGGGACATAACCCAAAGGTCAGAGCCCGAATCGTCTGATTTTTTTACGGTCGAACACACAACTAATATGAACCACAAAACTGCAAGAAATATCTGCGGTAGTTCGTCCTGGTCATTTAAAAAAAATCATGAACTAAAAAAATCACGAAAATTGACTTTTTCAAAAATTAATAAAACATCGATTTGTGGTCCGATTTTCAAAATCTTTCGAGTTTTGCAATGCTAAAGGTTGTTTTTTATGAAAATAAAAAGATTTGAATTTTAAAAAATATTTCAATTTTTTTTAATTTTTGAAAAATATTGAACCCCTGGAACGTTAAAGAAAAAAAGTTTTTTTTTTCGATTTTTTACGAAAATTCAGATCTTTAGATTTCTATAAAGAACAACTCTTTAGCATTGCAAAACTCGAAAGATTTTGAAAATCGGACCACAAATCGATGTTTTAATAATTTTTGAAAAAGTCAATTTTCGTGATTTTTTTAGTTCATGATTTTTTTTAAAATGACCAGGACGAACTACCGCAGATATTTCTTGCAGTTTTGTGGTTCATATTAGTTGTGTGTTCGACCGTAAAAAAATAAGACGATTCGGGCTCTGACCTTTGGGTGATGTCCCTTGTAAGCTTCGAATGTTTCTTTAACTAGAAGAAAATCCCTCCAAGACGCAGTCGACCCAGAACGATACTTTTTTACGATGGGCTAATGACTTTTTGGAGACAACTATGCGTTGGAAAAATGTACTCCCATTTAAATAACTACCTTCAGCTTCAGGGTAAAAAATACTGAAACTAACAGACTCCTTTAGTCACACTTAAAGAAAATTTTAGATTCGTTGAAGTATTTGGATTGCAATTTCAAGAACTATTAACTATTATACCTATTACAACAGAAAATAATAAGATGCTCTCATAAATGCATTCGTAGCGTTTCCCTGAAATATTTTGTAGATCCCATTTAATTTTAAATGGATTCTTGGAAATAGTAGTGGTAGCGTTATTTTTTAAGGAACTACCAGTTCTGAAAGTGCATTTATTTTAATTTAAATGTAAGCTATTTTAAAATACACAACACATTCACATTTTAATCAATACTCAAATACCAGGAATGCTTCAAATTTAATTTGTGAATCACGCAAACATTGTAAAGGAGAATACTTAATAATTTATGCATGCATGGGTTGGATTAGGATTGTTATTACAGCTCCCTTTTGACTAGAAACAACGAACAAAAATTAATACTGTCACGTTGATCGTACACCTTGTTTCGAAACATAGGCTGCATTGCATAGACCGCACATTGGTGGTGATACTCATGGTCACTGATTAATACTATAAAACCAAGCGTTGACAGGGACAAGTTTACACTTTTCATTCCCTCCATTAAACCTCATTATCCGTAACAATCAGTGCCCCCATCACGATAGGTAGATCCCACCGTACGTGATTAAAAACACGACGAACACAACCGGGATTCCAACTTTGAGAATGTTTGCAACTTTCTCCGTAACTTTTCCGTCCCCAACCTCTGCCTGGAAAACAAGAATAAAATACCCTAATAACCACGTTTTCGGAGACTTTGGAGACGGAATCGGTTCCCGTCAAAAGGAATTTAAGGATCCCCAACTCCTGTTCTACATTAAGTAACTCTGTCCTTCTCACCTCATTAAAACATATCCTAAGGGACAGGATGAAACAAATGAATATAACGAATCCCATTACTCCAGCCCAAACATCCAGTCCAGTGATTGCGGCAGACCTCGGGGACTTTAAGAAATTAATTTCTCCAATAAAAACAACTGCAACGAGGCAGATGACATTAATCGTGGCACGGAGGAAATCGAAATATTTTTTCGATCTTCTTGAAAGTGGTCCTCGAAGGTTTTTCCCATCTTCTTCCCCGTTAGGATCCTCCTCAGATCTGGAATTATCCGATTGCCCGACTCTCAGGAAAAACGTAACGTAGAATGCTAAGGACGTGAAGAGGAGCGTAGGAAGGAAAGCACGCGTGATAACCCGGAGTGCACAACGTGACATAATTATGTCGACATAGACGAAGGAAAACTCTCCAGATTCCGTCTTCCGTCGCCCTGAGCTTTGATCTAAGGACGAGAACTGGTACTCCGGATCGAAGGTCGGAACGTCTTGGGAGATTAGACCATGCCAAATCAACATCAAATGAATGGTACTGTAACCATCTAATCGGAATAATACCGTAAGTAAAATAATCAAGCTTAAGATATGAATCCCTTTCCAAAATCAAATTAATAATTATAGGTACTTGAACTGAGCTGAAGTTGGCATTCCAGGTGACCGAAAGGATACTTCCAGGACGAGACAGGACAGTTCAAGGTTACGGAAATCCTTGATGACAAAGTAAATGAAATTAGATTAAGGAAGATGGGTTAAAAACAAAATTATAATAACTTCATTAAAATTTTGGATCAGTAACTCCACGGGATGTTATTCTACCTCTGAGTATGTTCTAACGTCCCATCCATCTTGAGTTTAAGAGACTGGTCCGAGATGCTAGATTCCCTCGAATTTCGGATGGATAAATGAGGAATCCATACCTGGGGGATTCCGTTTGATGCAAAGACAGTCTCCCTCTCAACAATATTTTCGAGACGCTTATCGGCCCAAAAGGTCCTCAGCAGTAAATCCACCGACATATTCTGTTCATCTTCATTAATGTCTCGGACTCTGAGGATGTCCATTGAAACATTTACTACGTCTCCAACCCCACCATCATTGGGCCTTATGGAGTTGTCGTATTTTTCGGGGAGAAATATCGCCGAGGCTGAAGAAATCCTGCAAGTTGGAAGACCCAAGATTTATTTAAATTGAAATTGCTTCTCGGCATAAAAAAGCCACAGCTTCAAGGGCTATATAGATAGACCCTGTAGCATTGCATTTTCATTGGGAACAATACGAACGCGTTCTCTCGTTCCTGTAGTATTGACCCAGTAATTTATTGGATCCATTAGTTTATTAAAGCATGTACTTTATTCTTAACGCTGTTCTTGGTAGTCG
This sequence comes from Desoria tigrina, assembly GCA_906901685.1. NCBI lineage: Eukaryota > Metazoa > Arthropoda > Collembola > Entomobryomorpha > Isotomidae > Desoria > Desoria tigrina. The sequence continues at coordinate 384,447 of CAJQTU010000010.1, read as the reverse complement.
GAAAAATGCAACCTCCGCATCAGGAATCGATATAAGAGACCCTGATTTATGGTCTTAAAAAATTCACAACTCATGAATTCCCTCAATTCCTCAACTTCTGCATCAAATTTCCGTACGCAATAACAGTAAGTACGTGCATACAATCATACAACATTTTGAAATTAATGGCTTTTTTCGCATGAATAATACAATATTTTGAATCTAGTAAAGATCTATTGGTGGAAGGAACTTTGGTTCTTCATAAAAACGGATATTTTAAGCCTGGCAAAACAACGTTTTTTAAGACGAAGAAGGCTAGTCGTAGGTCGTAGCTAAAACTGTCGTATTAGCTCAATTTATCAAAATTCCTTAAGTCTAATGATATAACCTCTGTACTGGAATGTAACCCGTAACCTCTTATAATATTTTCAGCAAAGTTACACTAAATCAGATTAATGATAATGACTTACAAGGCTAGAAGGAAGAAGGCCCTTCGTCTCCCTCGGATTACTGTCATTTCGCAATGACTTTTCCCCCCAGCCAGCGTCTATACAATTTTATACTGTCCTATCCTATTATATTTTTCTAAAAAGGTCCCCCTTGCTCGTATTTCACTATTAATATTAACACGTAAACTTTAATCGTAAGTGTACACACAACTAGTTTAAAGGTTCATATATCTCACTGACACTCCATCATCACTCAACCAACACAAAATAAAATGGCACATGTTTTTCTTACAAGCTAGTTTTCTTTAAATTATAAATTCAGGTTTTCTATTCACTGAAACATTCAGGATGAGTCAGTTTTATTATTTACCACAAACTTTTAACTACAAATCTGGTAAATCCCGATTAATGAGTCAGAATAGTCAGATGCATTCAATATGCATGGGCTGATATGTTATGAACATTGATATTTCTTATGAGGACAATGTTATGTGTGCTGATACAGGGAAGTAGATTTGTAAAAAAAAAACTTATTTTAAAATTGTATTGCAAAACATTCAATTGTACTCAAATAAACACTTGTGGTTTAGCGTGATTATTAAAGATCTAAATCAGTATTTCAATTTAATTTCACTGTTCCACAATTCACAATCTCAAGATCCCAAAATCCCAACCCTTTCTTCCATGATTTGTTAAAAATTACAATTTAATTAGAAATAAAAACCAAGGCTGAAATGGATTTATGTACTTCTATAATAATGCCACCATTTGCAGATTATAAATTACAACGCATGCTAACATTCTTAATGTGTAATCCTTTGAAAAGACTTGCCAAAGTCTGCTACTGACAGAAACTGCTTGCTTCAAAATGTACACCAATTTGATTCAATTGACGAGAAGAGTAATCAAAAGATACGGTTAAGCCACGGCCAAAGCCAAGCAAGAAGAGCTTATTTTTTATATTACGAATTCATGAATCATGAGGAACAGAATTAGAAATTAGATTCACATCCCTCCGTCCACGTAAGAACCCTTGTTGGAGAACATAAATAAATATAGGAGTTGTCAAGAAGTTTGTAATCTACTGTAGTAGTAGGCTCCTATAATAGCGTCTGGTCTGAAACTCAACAATGAGATGAGTTTGCATATTCCTCAACATATTTCTTAAATCACAAGTTACATCCATATAGTGATCAACGCTTCAAGACTTGTGTCGTGTCGTGAACATGACCCGATGGCACTTCGTATGCAAATTTTAGGGGCAGGGCAATTTAGATCCTTAGTTGTCAAAGAATTTTGTTTCATTACGCAAGAATTGAGGTTTCGAAATGACAAAATAAATTACGATGAGGATTATCAATCCTAAGATGAATGGAAAGCAAAGACTGATGCCACAAATAAAAGCATAAAGGATTCAGGGCTGACGATCGAGTTGTTTAAAAATAGCATCAGGTCTTAAGATTAGAAGAGTCGGTTTCTAAATTAACAGGTGTAAATCCATGTTGATGAGGGTGGATATGAACAATGGAGATGAGGTGGTATTATTAGTGTTGGTGGTTATATATATGCGATTTTTTACTAACTTGGTTCGGTTTGTAAGAGAGAGGATTAAGTTGGCTTATTACAAGTATACTGATTAAATCATTTTATGATATATTTATTTTTATACCTACATCTACAGCTAAAAACTACAAGTAAAGAAATACGTGTCAGAGCTTGAACCAACTTATTATTATAGGCTTTATTTATTCCTTGTTGGTTCGGGGAAACGGATTGCTTAATAAAATCGACATCTTCACCATCATCATCATGCGTTCTTGAATTTCTGTTGCAGAATGTTTACGACTTTAACGAACCAAGTCTCATTCATTAAAGTTGAAAGTGTGTATGACAACTTATAACTTATATTTTATTATAAGTGTATTATAACGTTGAATCCGCTTCCGCTGGTGGAAAAACCGTTGTCTTCCCGGTAGCAAAAATTCGTCCAAAAATTTCCCGATGACCATTTTTCAATTTTTAGCCCGTCCATACCACGCTACCACGGTTTTTCCACCAGCAGGAGAGGACTGGATTCCCTATACTGCACCATGTTAAACTGAGGGTGTTGTGTGTGTGAGAGAGGAGAGAGAGGAGAGGACTGGATTCCCTATACTGCACCATGTTAAACTGAGGGTGTTGTGTGTGTGAGAGAGGAGAGGACGGGATTCCCTATACTGCACCATGTTAAACTGAGGGTGTTGTGTCTGTGAGAGAGGAAAGGACGGGATTCCCAATCACCACCATGTTAAACTCCGAGAGGTGTGTGTAAGAGAGAAGAGCGGACTGGATTCCCTATACTGCACCATGTTAAATTGAGGGTGTTGTGTGTGTGAGAGAGAGGAGAGAGAGGAGAGGACTGAATTCCCTATACTGCACCATGTTAAACTGAGGGTGTTGTGTGTGTGAGAGAGGAGAGGACGAGATTCCCTATCCGCACCATGTTCAACTCCGACAGGTGTGTGTGAGAGAGAGTGGAGCGGACTGGATTCCCTATACTGCACCATGTTAAACTGAGGGTGTTGTGTGTGAGAGAGGAGAGGACGGGATTCCCTATCCCCACCATGTTAAACTCCGAGAGGTGTGTGTGAGAGTGAGGAGCGAACTGGATTCCCTATACTGCACCATGTTAAACTGAGGGTGTTGTGTGTGTGAGAGAAGAAAGGACAAGATTCCCTATCCCCACCATGTTAAACTCCGAGAGGTGTGTGTGAGAGTGAGGAGCGAACTGGATTCCCTATACTGCACCATGTTAAACTGAGGGTGTTGTGTGTGTGAGAGAGGAAAGGACGGGATTCCCAATCACCACCATGTTAAACTCCGAGAGGTGTGTGTGAGAGAGAAGAGCGGACTGGATTCCCTATACTGCACCATGTTAAACTCCGCCAGTTGTCTGTGTGAGAGAGGAGAGACACTTACATGTTCCAATATAAGATCTTTAAATCTTTAATTGAAACAGTGTCACAACGAGCAGATTTTTTCGTGAAAAGTCCACTAATTGGTCCGATCATATCCTGAATTTTTTTAAATCTAAACTGTTGAAGTAAGAATACTCTGCAGTGGCTGTAAGTTACGAACAGTCCTTTAATGCGCATATGTTTTAAGTGGTGCTTACAATAAAGTACTATAATCACAATTGATTTAAAAATAAAAATAGGCCTCCACTAAATCTGTAAAATGACACGGGTTAAGCATGGTCGAACCTAAAATCAGACGTTAAAAAAATCTTTAAAAGCCTGAAACTTTAATGAATTTTCATGATCACGTCACGTCATCGCTTCGAATAACGAGAAAAATAAATATTTGTATTACGTTTTTGCATATTATTTATATCAGTTACTTCCACCTGCCAATTGCATTGTTTTGTGGTTGTTGCGAATTGCTATGCACAAGATATAAATGAAGTTCGAGAAATTCGGCAAAAAACTAACTTATTTCATCTATTTTCATGTAAAAATATAGGACTATCGCATCGCTGTATTTAAAATGCAATCTACACAAATCCCAACTGGTGAAACAATTACCGTAAAAACCTAAATAAGTTCCCCCCTCTTTTGCAACTGTGTCAAGCCACCCCTCATCTTCATTTACATTTCATCAGCTCCACAAACCCCTTAAAAATCTTCAACTGGTCCTAAAACTCCTTCCACTACCTAAAGACCTTATTTTTGGAATTTAGAAGAGGTTTATCATCCGATTTAATTAGAACTAACGGTTTGAAACTTTTTGTAACTTTTAAGGACGACCCAACTCAACTTTCTTTCAAACCAGGACAAGTTCCCTCGAATACTAATCTTAAGTCCATAACTCATAGAATTTTGATCCAACTTGCCCCAATTCGAGACAACCTACTCTCAATTTTAGATATCTCGGAATTTTTACCGAATTATCGACCCCGTCACACCTCACACGCCATAAAAACATCCAGACTTTTTTATCGGCATTTAGGACTTTACTTTCGGGCTTGTACATTTTTTATTATTTATTTATGGATGAATGCAGCTAATAAAATTTTGTCGGTAGTGATTTCGTCTCATGTCCCTCAAAGCTGCAAGCTAAGCATTTATATTGCAAATCATTTGTCATAATCATCCAATAGGATTGTATTTGCAACCCGATATAAGCAAAACATCACGGACAGAAGATAAGATAATGCCATTATCTCGACGCTTAATTCATGTTTCATGAGATATCATGAGAAGCCGGTATTAGCCATCAAGTGGATCAAGTAGTAGTAGTGTCATTGATTCTGACTGAGTTATTCTGTCTCTAAAAAAAGCGAGAAGCCGGTTCGGTGGTATTTCTCAATTTGTGTGAATTCTGCTCTCTGCTCTTCATCATGCCATTTTTCCTCCAACCGTTATCATCAACAATTCAACCGTATTGTTCTGCTCTCTGCCATTTTATTAATCAACGGAATTCCGTCATCAGGAGTAGTGTCATCATAAAAGGACTATCTGCTGTCTCAAAGACAAAGTACTCTACTTTCGGAGCTCGAAATAGGCACAGGTTTAATCAGACTGCTGCTTTTCCTCCTTGCTGCACTATTAGACGGATTGGGAATCAAAATCAAGGTCAGGTTGTGTCACAATTTCATCATCAATTTTTTATTACTATTGACCATGAACCACAATCAATATCTATGTGTAATAATGTAATGTAACTGCCATGCTATACACTATAACGCATAATCATGGTCAAAAGGAAGGGCTATTGCATAATTCAGTGAAGAGTCCATATCACATATCGTTACATTCAATATTTTGTATTTTTACAGGTTCCTTATTGTCAGTATTTGCAACGGCAACTCCCAGTAAGCGGTCCAAAATGAGTTCGGCTAACAGTAACATTACGACGGTTCAGCGTGGGAGCCTTAACAGTTTGGATTATCGGCTCTACTACCGTATGTTAATTTTTTTTAATACAACCACACCACCTTTCAGCTTTTTTTATATTATTGTATAGTTAAACACACATACACATACACAGGTGTAATTATTTTTTATTGCCTAGTGCATAGTGAAAGTTACAACTTCAGCCTGAAGTCTTCAGGTGACAGGAAGGAAGCAATAATATTTGTTGTTGTTTTCATAGCCAATAGCCAATTTGAAATCGTCTTGTGTCTTGTTCTCTAATACCCAGCTTAACATTGTTTTGTTACAATTGGTTGAAGGTCTAATGCGTTGCCTTATCTTTGTCAAAATATAATTCAGACCTTGGAATTGTATTACAGTTCCATTATCGAAAATCAATAACTCTTAATGCTTCCGAATCTGAAGAAGGTACACCTGACATTTGTTTGGTTCTTAATTTCTATTAGAACGACTTCCAATGACGTCTTTTCAGTCACTCAATAACTCATAAGTCATACGCGATACGGCAAATATTGTATCTTCAAATTAAATTATCTCTTTACCTCTACAAAACACAATACATATTTATGACCTCTGATCTGAAGTCGAACACATAATCGATTCGATGTAATAATTAATTTAATCAAAAACTAGGGAATGAAACTGGACCCATTTCACCTTTCCATGACATTCCAATTCGACCAACTGCTGGTATTAACAATGTCTTCAATATGGTTGTGGAAGTGCCTCGATGGACCAATGCTAAAATGGAGGTTGGAATTCGGAATTAAGTGTGATTTGAAGTTCAGCGATCAACAATGATAAATGTTTACATTTTTGTTCTTTAGATAGCCACAAAAGAACCGTTGAATCCAATCAAGCAAGATGTCAAGAAAGGAGCCCTTCGTTACGTTGCGAACTGCTTTCCTCATCATGGCTACATTTGGAATTATGGAGCCATTCCTCAGGTACTGCTAATTAATTGATATTATATTATTATAAAAGGTGATGTTCAAGATAAGGTATCAATGTTGTTGTGCTGTTTTTCTCTTTCGTCAGACTTGGGAAAATCCCAACGCTGTAGAGCCCGCAACGGGTTGCAAGGGAGATAATGACCCTATTGATGTCTGTGAAATTGGAGGAAGGGTACGTTAATAAACTCCACGAAGCAAGATTACATGTGTAACTTGTCTATCAACAAATTATATTTAATATTTAAACAATGTGTATACAGATCCAACCCCGTGGAGCCATCGTTAAAGTAAAAGTTCTAGGAACATTTGCTCTTATTGACGAGGGAGAAACTGATTGGAAAATTTTAGCCATTGATGTTACAGACCCAATGGCTGACAAACTGAACGGCAAGCTATAAATAAATGCACGTCTCGACTAAATTGAAACATTTCGTTGATTTTTTTTGTTTTAACCTGACCTCGTAGATGTTAACGACATCGAAAAATTGATGCCTGGTTACCTGCGAGCAACTGTTGAATGGTTCAGGATTTATAAAATCCCCGATGGCAAACCAGAAAATCAATTCGCATTCAATGGAGAGCCAAAGAATGCTGCGTTTGCAGTGAATGTAATCGAGGAAACCCATAAATGTTGGCAAGGACTAATGAAGAAAGAGCTTCTTAATGATACTGGTTTATCATTGTAGGTTACTGTTTATTCGGCCTTAGCATGCATTTCTAAGTCATATATGGAATACTTTATTTGTATTTTGGTTTTGCATTGTTTAGAACTACAACAACTAATTCGAGTTTCGAATCTGCATTCAGTATTTCTGATGCTGAAGGTGTGATAGCTTCAAACCCGGAAATAGGAACTCCTGGTCCAGTTGATCCATTTGGTACGAATACTAATCAATTTCTAAATACTGCTTCTACTGTCGGTATCTTATTAATACTATCAGAAAGGATAAAATGACATTATTTTTCATTGTTTCAGTGGACAAGTGGCATTACGTCACGGTGAACCCAAACGGGCAGTAGTGGATTTCAAAGCACGATCACAGCTTTGTTGCAACAACTCTTGTTTTTGTAATGTGGCTTGAAAAAATCATCGATGTATTCAATATCAATTCAGTCGGTATTGATTTGAAATCCACTTTAAACAATGTTATTTGTCCTGAAGTCGAAATATATCGATTTAAATGTTTAAAATTATTTTAGCTTTTGTCAGTCTTATTGAACAGGGTTTTAAACACATCAGTTATATCTACATACATACATTATATGAATGAGCGCATTCATATCTCATTGTCATTTCTAGTCACGAAAGTGTCGTATACATTTTACCCAGTAAGTACTATATTTAATGCAACTAAAAATGATCATACAATATTTTTAAAATGTATTTAATGAGTATTTATCATACTTGGCTTTGATAGACAAAAGGCATGATCCTAGGATCAGTGCTACGGCTAAAACGCTAAAAACAACATTCCACTTTCAAAACGCATAATTTTTGTAATAGTAAACTAATGAATAATTTCGAGTATTATGGCACTGATTGACTTAACACTGGCAATAGCTTTAGAATGTTTAGCATCTTTCAAAAACTTTGTATAAATCCGGAAGAGTAGTAAGAAGTACAATGGTCGAATCTTCAGCGAATACTTTAGGAGGTAAAAGGCTATTTTTTATTTCTGGATATACAACATGCTCAATGGTCCACTTCCAGGTATGACCATTCTGCAATAATACAACACATAAATATTAATTACCTTAAATCGTAAGAAATCCCAATCAATAGTTTAGTATTATTACCAATGTAATTTCTTCGTTTAACTCATCTCCACCAGGCTGGATTGCATAAAAAAGAGCTGTGCGATGGCAAAATGTTTCGAAACATGCTTGCTCTTCTGACCAGTTTACTTTTTTTGCAACACTCATCAGATACTCCGGGATGCCTTCCATACTTGGAAAATAGTTGTCTACAATAAAATACAATAATGCTTCATTGATGAAAAACATACAACTATGGCAGATGAAACAAACAGAGTTATCAGAAGTAGTCAACTAAGGCCATTAAGGGAGTAATATTGTATAAGCATACCCAGCAATAAGGGAATACTGAGAAGCCGCCCGTTTTCGTCAAATGTTAAAGAGAAGTAGTCATTCAACATATTCCTTTTACTCAATAGAAACATATGCACTTCATCTGCAATTTCGTCCTTTGAGTCTCCTTCTTTCAACCATTTGTCACCTTCCGATTCAAGAGCTACCAAGACGAGTTCCCTGATTTCTATTGGATCCTATTTAAGAAGAAATATTTGCCATCTTAATTGTTTATTGAATTGTTTCAAGAAATATCGTAATCGCAGGTCTAACCGGAGAATTAAAATGCCTCACTGCTAAACTAACTTACATCGATAACAATTTTTCCGAAGTTCCCGAATTCGTGCACCATTTTCTGGTAAAATAACTCCGTACTAAAAAGACAAATTACACAATTTTATTATTATTTTATGAATTATCAAACTAACAATGAACATATTGTGGTGTTAATATTTAAATTGGTGGATTCATTTAAGTTTTCAAAAACCATACACCTACCATTTGGAATGTCCAATGACTACGAACTATACACTTGAACATGAATGAATGAGTATGTTATTTAAATGAGAAATAATCAAACTAACCTTAGTCTGTACGCATTTCCAACGTAAAGTTTAGTTTCATGTTGAAATAAAGTTAGGGATCTATCCACAGATCCGACAAAAATATGGTTTCGAAACACATTTAACAATCCTTCGTGGCAGTCTTGTGTGATTTTATCTCGCATTGTTCTTATACTTTTAAGACGGATTTCACGGCTAAAGAGATTAGAATAGAAATTCACCACAGCATAGTACAAATTAAAAAGGGAAACAGTAATAAAATAAAAGCAACAGACCGTTGTGGTGCAGCGGAAGCTGTTCCAGGTCGGGAAGAGGAACTTTCAGCTCCGTTAATGATGGCATTTGGATTCGATGTATTTTTTTCTACGTAATCGGAAACGGATAGCCTTGATGGAGAGTCTTGGAAACTTTGTAATTCAGATTTGTCTGGATTTGGCGTAGAGCTAAGGAATTTGTCAAGTTTTTGTGACTTCGGATCCGTTCGTACCAAGTTTTTAGCTTGAGTAGCGTTTAAACTGTTTTGACTACTTTCGGCTCTAATATTATCATCTGTGCCATTTTTGTCCTTCCGTTTTTTATTCACAGCGGTTGCAGTACTTGTACTAGCAGCCGTCGCTCCAGGAAGTAAGGACTGACGAAACAAGAAACAACTGAATTATAAATTTATTTTCAATTGAAAATAATGAAGAATAAGTCAGTAAGTCACGTTAGTTTGGATGCTTACTTGAACAAAAAAAGTACGAGATTCATTTGAACCAAGCAGAATATTTTCAATGGAATTTGTAATTGTTGAGACTATCATATCCTCATGAAGAAAGTGTACTTCATGCTTTGTTGGATGGACGTTAACGTCAACATTTCTAGGGTCTACTTCAATACTCAGGTACACGAATGGATGCGACCCTTTGGGAACATAGTTGGAGTATATAATCTCGATGGATTTTCTTAGAGCTGTTAGAGAAAATACATGAAACATGAGTATCATGAGTTGAGAATTTACGTTCATTACCTTATTGTTTTATATTACAACTTTACAACTTGCTCAAAATTATATATGAACTCACCCACAGAATCCACTAATCGATGATTAATAAAAAGAATAAAAACTAATTTCTTAGTGGAGTAATTGACATTTGAAACAAATCCATTCATTTTAAATTGGGTTGTAGTGTCGTCACAAGAAACACGAACAAGCTCTCTGCAAGTAAAACAACAAAGTTTTTAAATCAAAATTAAGGAGTTCTTCTGATGGCTCAATACCGAGAATATCCGTGAATCAGAAGATCAAACCTGGTACCTTGTAATTGCAGCTCCATATAAAATCTTTATGTTATCCAATATTGAGGAATTAGAAGGAGTCCTAACTTCCGTCATGGTCTCCCCAAACTTTTTCAGACTCAACCCTACCCCAGCGTTATGAATGGCATAACGAGTAATAACATCGACGATTTTATTATGTTCATCTGATGGGTTTTTGAGAGCTCTTCGTCTAGTTTCCATGTTATAAAACAAATCTTCTACGATAATACTTGTCCCTTGTTTCCCTGCACAGGGTTTAGGGTTTTGAACACCGGAACCCTCGGGAAATTTGATAAGCTTCCCATCGCTATACTCAGCTTTGTAGGCACATTGTGAATCCTCCGTTTTTGTTATAATATTTAAATGAGCAACGTGAGAGATACTTGCTAAAGCCTCCCCACGAAAACCATACGTCTCAATGGTTTGTAAATCTTCAAATTTTCTGAGTTTACTTGTAGTAAATCTCTCACAAACGATTGGTAGGTCTTCTTTTCGAATCCCAGTTCCATCATCTTGTATTTGAAGCGATTTCATTCCTCCCGATTTCACAATAACTTGAATATTTGTAGCTCCAGCATCCAAACTACAAGGCAAGACAAGAACAATAGAATTTAGCTGAACAAGCGAAAGATTGGTTTTACATTTTAACGGGGTTGGGAAACATTTAGATTTTCTTTATATACTGTACTTACGAATTTTCCAATAACTCTTTTAAAGCATTGGCTGGACGTTGAATCACTTCTCCAGCCGCTATTCGATTTATGACTACTTCTTCAAGTTTTTTAATTTTTCCTGGAGTCTTGTCGGTCATTTTGACTAATTAATTATATTCAATGTATACATTCAATTCAATTATTCAATATTGTATATATTTCTTAAATTGAATAATATCAAACAAAACTCTTAATGTGTAATGAACAAAGAAACACCAATGACAAATGACCATGATACCATGAATAGGGCCGGGTGCCGGGCCGGACGGAACACAAACTAAATCCAAAATGCCAAAATTGTAAATAAATAAATGAATATCAAATTTTTCAAATATCAAATATGAATAATTTTCGGTTTTTGTTGTTTTTTACCTGATCACGCTCGACGCTCGGTCTTCAGTCTCAGATTAACCAACAGAACTATTACTATCTACTAGTGCATCAATGTCATATGAAAGAAAATTTTAAGAAAATATAAATATCACGCAATTTTTACGACTTCACACTTCACAGGCTCTTTTCACTTTTTTTGTTTAGTTGAATTTTATAAGAAAGATCTTGAGAGTTACGATTTTGGCGGTTCAGATAAAATAATGTTTCCTCTATGGGCGCAAGTCTCCTTTCCATTCCCCAACAGCCTTCTCAAATCTCAAATTCAAACTCTAATTCCAAATTCATAATTATTTTTGCAAAGCGAACTTCTTGTGCCATGCCAAGTTTGCCAATAAATTTATATGAAGTCAAAGCTTCACTTTAATTGGTTATTTCTCTCTAATTTTTCACCAAGTTGAAGTTGCAAGTGGAATTACTATTTTCGACTTTAGTTAAGGCAGTCTGGCTGGGTTTCGCTTTAAATTTTTAATTCACTATGTAAAGCTGTAAAGATACGGGCTACGAGGCTACGAGGCTACGACATAAGAGGATAACACAACAAACAGAATAAACAGAATAAAGCCTGCAAAAAGATTTTAGATTTTTGGATTTAGACAATTTAGAGGGCCGTTCATTGCAATATAATCGTGACGTATACTTCATTCATACTTCGGGGTTTTGCAGGATTCTTTTGAATGAAGATGTAATTTATAAATATCATAGTTTACAATTAAAAGGGACTTGCTTGTGGCTGGATGAGTTCTCCAGACGAGCAGGATTTTCCTGGACACCTTCTCCATCAGGTATTGATTATAAATTAAAAGATTACAGATTAAAAGCGCTTCAATAAAATGCTGGTGGAAAAACCGTGGTGGTAGCGTAAATTTTTTGGGCCATCGGGAAATAAAAATTTTGCTGTTCACAAAGAAATATTGGACAGGCTAAAAATCGAAAAATTGTCATCGGGAAATTTTTTGGCCGCGTTTTTGCAGTCATCCTGTCATCATCATCCTTCATTCTTATCTTATACATCTTAAACTAATCCTGGTTGTTTCTGACTTAATGTAGTTAGCGTCAACTCAACAAGCACAAAGCATTCACGCCATTTACACACATTAAAAGATCAAATATTAAGACCCACAGCCACAGCCGATGATGTCTAGATAAGAAAAGAATCTCTAATCTCTCCTCGTTTAGTTTTTAGTTAGGCCCTTAAATCGTAAAATTCAGGTTTTTAATCGCAATAATCGTAAAGTCAAAAGTGGATTTTATCATGGTTTCTGGGTTCATCTTCATATTTTTTATGTGCATCGAAGTGCATGTACGGTTGAAAATAAATTATTACAGTATGCTCATTCATGCAGAAATCCGCTAAGCTAAAAGCTAACCTAACCCACAAACTTTACGCCTTCATATACATCATACTTACTTCAGCCGTATTATCCATGGATTCATGATCATAAAAATCCACAGGACTATGCAATAATATGCCATATTGTATATTCAATATTTACTGTTTTTAAATTAATGACATGATGATTCTTTTCTTATTGCTTTGTAGAAGAATTGGAAGATGAATGGGTTTTATGATTTTATGAATCTTTATGGTGGTACGGTATATATACCTCAAAGTTATATATCGATGTTTCGCATCGATTTGGGCAATTGATTGTCAATTATATGATTGGCTTTTGTGTTATAATATTGCCTAAAGGGTTAATAAATTCTTATAAATTAATAAACGCTAAAATACATCTGTAAAAATTTGAATATCTTTGACTTGGCTTTGGCTGTTTGGCTATGACATGACTGTGTACTGTGACTTGTGACTATGTGTTTTTGGTAATAATGAATAATGTCAAATGTACTCTGAAGAATAGATGAAGATGAATACGGTTGTTGTTGTTGAGATTATTATGGTCACGGAACGGAATGGAGTTGAATTTGTTATAAAGTTATAATGCATAATAATGTCAAATGTTGATAATTGTTATCTCTCCTCATATAGTGATATAGTCCTCATAGCTTATTGGCTTGATATGGACTTCCAACTTAATTCATAGATATCCCACATGATTTAGGATAGAGGAGTTTAGGACATGCATAATAATAAACATCAGACAGAACGAAAAATCGTACTCTATATCTTTATGCTGATTTTGTTCGTGCTCATCAACTCATCATCAGTCAAATCAAATCGCATACACGTTACTCGTCACGATTTCAAAAGTTATGAAGTTTTTTGTCATGTAGAACACGTCCTATTCCTATTCCCAAAAAATTCCAACTCTAGCCTTTGTTGAGGATGTAGAGAATATTGAATAGATACTACAGTTCCAGTTCCATGTAATATACAATGGCGAATGGAAAGATTAGTCGGTTTACAAATCATGAAACAATTCGGTGTCATTGAGTTAATGAGGGTACGTTAAAATTGTCAAATCATTATCATAATTATTAGTCTGATGCCCAAAGCCCCAAGCCAAGCCGAGAGTACATCCAGAGAGTTAAGAAAAACCGTGGTCCTCCTCCTGTTATCTGCCATAGTAGCTAACAATGGGAGGCCGTTGATAAGGATTTTCCCCAACTTTCACAAATCAAACTCCCAGCCAGACATTTGACAGTACTTGTTTTATTTTAGCTGTGGCACTGTGGCAGGCGTTACTCTAACTATATATAAATATATATATACGGAGACCATGATTTAACAAATGTTAAAAATTTAAGTAACAATTAATGCTTTTAGTTGTAACTCACGGCAAGACATGCCTGACTATGCATGCCACCAAAGTTATATAATGGCATGATGCCATTATATAACTTTGGGATTTATGACTTGACAATAGATATGGATGGAACGTGATCGAACTCTATTTTTCAAACTTTTAGGCAGCCTTATGGGACAACGAAGAACTTTTGCTGGACCTCTTAAATGGAGAGCTGATTTCGCATATTGATAGTCAAGACTCTTGGGGCCGTACTCCTTTGCATGCGGCAGCGACCACAGATAACTCAAGATGCCTGAGCATCCTTCTCAAAACTGGAGGTTTGATTGACATTAACAATAATAAGAATTATGTTTCGCTTCTCGTTTTTATGTTTATGAAACGTCGTTTACAGCCAACCCGAACATAGCCAGTGGTGCTCAGGACAACTTCAAAACCCCACTTCACACGGCTGCAGAGCATGGCTTCTTAGGCAATGTGCGCCAGCTTATCGAAGCGGGGGCGGACGCTTTGGCCTGCGAGGGTCGAGGCTGTATCGCAGTGGATCTGGCGGAAAGAGGTGGTCATGTTCCCACTTACGAGTTCCTTAAAAAGGCAGAGTGTTCGAAAGAAGAAACCCGTGAAAGTTTGCACTATGCGTTGAGAGAAGCGGTATGTAGTGGCGATGTCCAGATGGTGGAGAACTTACTGAAGGATATTGGAAAGGTCGAAGCACAATGTATCGTTAATATGACCCCAAATGGAACCAACACACTTTTGTTCAAGTAAGATTGGCTTGGCTTAAGCATTTTAAATTTTAGTTAATTTCCTATTGACTGATTAGTGTATTTAATTGATATATTTATTGTAGGGCATGTGAAAACGGAAACAAAAATTTAGTCGTGATTCTTCTGGAGACTGGTGCAGATGGAAGAATTCACCCGGTCACAAAGTATTCCCCGTTGTACATGGCTTGTTATCATGGGCACAAAGACATAGTATCTGTTTTACTTAAGGTAAAATTTAGATGTCTATATGTCTTATGGTAATTTTACCAAGTTTTAAACCGATAACGACGAATGTTTTTGATTTTCAGAAATTTCCCTTACTAGTACAAGTTCCTACTGTCGAAAAATGGTTACCATTGCATGCCTGTTGTATTAATGGCCATGTGGCCATAATGGATATGCTATTAAAATTCGAATACCCACAAGAAATGATGCTGACATTCCGGTCCGTAATTTATATTTTAAGATTAAACTTCGAAATGCTCATAATTTTTACATACTAGTCATGTTGTTGTTGCATTACAAATCTAAACTATGACGTTCCTAGGCTCTTCTCTGGAGATTTTGAGTATGACATGCCGTTCGACATCAACCTAAAAGATGTTTCTGGTCAAAATGCCTTGTATATTGCCTGTCAAATGGGAAATCAGCGGCTAGTAGACGTACTTCTCAAACATACTGTAGAATCAAGGAAACTCGGCGAAAAGCGAAAGTCCATTATCCCGTCAGAGTCAGTGCAAAGTTTGAGTGATTCATCGAAAGTTGTTAGTCCAACAAAACGAAAAGTCGCAGAAGGAATTCAAGGAATCATTAGCAGGCTCTCATTTGTGACCAATCAAACCTTAATTTCTGGAAAGGTATTTAACGTTAATATCAAATTATTATATCTTGTCAATATCTTCAAACGAGTACTTGGGTTGTCAATAATGTAAAGTGAAATGATTCTAATTCTAGCAGAAGTCAGAAAACTTGGTTTGTCCTGTGGATGTAAATGCATATTGCGAAGATTATCAGACCCCATTACACGTCGCAGTAAAACAACGCTGCCACGCTTTAGCAACAATGTTGTTGAACAGCAGTGCCAATCCAAACCTGCCCATCTTACCATCTCCCAGTAGTGTTGCGGGCTCTTATGGTCATCATCACAGTAATGCAGAATTGAAAGGAAAAAGAAAGGATGAGTCTTCTACGGCGTTGGTTGAAGCATGTCTACACAGGGATCTAGGAATGATAGAACTTCTGTTAAAGCACGGAGCAAGGGATGATGATTGCAAAGCCGTAGCAATTGTATCCAGAGATGATGTCATTGTTGGAAAGATTCTGGCTTTGAAAGCTCATCAAGATTCGGAAAACAAAATAAATATCGGATTTATCAACGATTTCATCCTTCAAACCCTAAAAAAGCCCTTGTTGTCATCTTCTATTTTGCCAACGTCGTCGGTCACAATAAATTGGCATAATCAGAAACTAGATCACATCTCTGAACAATGGCTAATTTCTGCCGCCTTAAGAATCAATCCGAGGTTACGCTTGTGCCCAAAAAATCAAAATTTGGGAATCCAAGCCATAACTCGCCTTGACTTATCTTCAAACAGTCTGGACAAAATATCTGCAATCATCTGGTCACTGTGCAGCTTAAAGTATTTGAATTTAAGCCATAATAAGATCGAACATTTAGAATTGTTCCAGAATAACACAAGTGCTCCATGGCTTGAAGAAATTCTCTTGCAAGAAAATGAATTAGAAACTGTTCCAGATGAGCTGTTTACTTTGTTCCCATCTTTGATCACTTTAAACTTATCCAACAACAAGTTGCAAAGTATTCCATCAGCAATCTGGTCTTCAACAAAACTCCAAGAAGTTAACCTTTCTCTAAATCTTTTAACCGAGTTGCCCGCCCTATCTGCAGGAATGGAAATATCGGTATTCGATTCTTTACCGTACCTATCTTTTAATGGAAGTCCAGACGAACAGCCAAATAGCCCTGACTTTGTTATGGTTGAGTTTGGCAAGAACCGTGACAGACTATGCAGCGACAAATCAGCAAACGGGGCTTCTCAAAATCCTCAGACTCCTGTTGTGATTCATCACGCGTTGTGGAGGCAGAACGTCCATGTATTGACGAATCAAGAAGCATCCCAAAAATCAGCGTACTCGGAAACCAGCTCTTTAGTTACTTTAAACCTTGCTCACAATTCTTTCCACAAAATTCCCAAAGTCTTAGCGTGTCTTGCACCAAATCTGCAACGCCTGAATCTCTCTTACAACAATCTCAAGTTTATGGGCCACGTTGGGGAGTATCCTTGTGGCATCCGGCAGTTAGACCTATCACACAATCAAATTGAAAGATGGTTTTACTCACCCGGAGATAAGGTCAATGTGAAACTCTCCTGCTACGGTAACACAAATGAGAATATCTGTGGCATCGATTCCAATGAAAGATGCATTCATAAGAGGCATGTTCGTCTAGATAGTTTAAAAACACTGCTTTTGAGTGGTAACATTTTGAAGGCAATCGTTGTGCACGCAGAAGATGCTAGTGTATCAGACGATGCCGATCCCATGGGGCTGACTGAATCCATTGGAAGAAAAACACCGAATGTAAAAAACCTATGGTTTTCTAGTGTCACGATGATTGACATTTCTGATAACAGATTAAAAGAAATTACTCCGAAAATTGCTGAGCTGACTGCCTTATCTGTTTTAAATCTGAGCGGAAATATTGAAGTATCCGACCTGCCTCCAGAAATGGGTTTGCTTAATCGGATGTGGAATCTTAATACGACAGGATGTAATCTACAGGAGCCTTTGAAGTCAATGATTGAGTCTAAGAGATGCAAAACGATGGACATAATTGGTTATTTAAAGTCTGTCCTAGAGGATGCGAAACCATATTCGAGAATGAAATTAATGGTTGTTGGAATCCAAGGGATTGGAAAAACGTCGTTGCTGCATCAACTTAGGTTTGTAACAAAATCGAATGCATTATTTATGAGTTAAGTTAACTTCAAAGCGAATAGTGTCACTAATTTCATTATACACCAACTTAGGCAAGAAGGAAGTCAAAAGCATGCTACGCCAGATCACTGGGCAAGAAGAATGGGTGCAGCTAATAAAATCGCGTTACAAAAATCTGGAAAACCCATTTCTACGGTTGGTGTGGATATAGGGTCATGGGTATTGGACTCGAAGGGTTCGCGAAGTGGAACTTCTAATCATGGCGCAGTGACGTTTAGAACCTGGGACTTTGTAAGTTTGATTTATACGTTTTATCCAATTCTGAGGTTTAAATTCAGTACACATTTATATTCAACATAGGCTATTTCTGATTGGGATTTTAAAAATATTTTTAGGGTGGTCAAAAAGAGTATTATGCAACTCATGTGTACTTTTTGTCCCGAAGAAGCCTGTATCTAGTCGTATGGAACATTTGTGATGGAGAGAAAGGCCTGAATGAAATCGTCCAGTGGTTGGTAAATATCCAAGCTAGAGCACCAAATTCACCAGTAATTATAGTTGGAACTCATTTTGATCTAGTCAGTGAAAAGTTTCCACCAGGATACCTGGATTATCTTCAGCAAAGAATACGCGATCGCTTCATTTGTATATCCGATCCTGAAAAAAGGGGTCTCCCAAAAGTCTTATACTCTGTCGAAATCTCATGCAAAACTAGACATAACATTCGACAGTTATCTAATTTAGTTTATGAGGCAGTATTTAATATAAAAACGTCAACAGGGAAGAGATTGCTCGAACAAAAGATCCCATCAAAGTATATTCATCTGGAAGAAATAATCGCTTACCTTGCCACAGATAGAAAACAAAAAGGGCTGGATCCTGTATTGGACGAACAGGACTTTAAACTACAAGTTTCCGAATGGCTTGACAAAGGTTTTGGCTTAACATTTCGGGACGATGCCGAGATTATGCAAGCCTGTTCGTTTTTACATGAAAATGGGGTCCTTTTGCATTATGAAGACAGCACTTTACGGGACTTATACTTTCTCGACCCCCAGTGGCTATGTGATATGCTTGCACATGTCGTAACTGTCAGGGAAATAAATCCTTTTGCTAAAAACGGAGTGATGAAAGTGGATGACTTGCTGCACATTTTCAAAGGAAAGTCTAGTGAAACCAGGGATTATGTGTTGTCACTCCTTAGTAAATTCGAACTAGCCGTACCGTTCGACAATGTTAGGCTACTAATTCCATCACTTCTACCAACATTAGAACAGGTATGTATTGCAAATTATGATGTTAAAATGCAAGTACGTACTATAAAAACGACAAATATCAATGTTAATATTGCACAAATTTTGATTTATGTAGATGAAAATTGGACAAAATGAAGTTCGAGTTCGAGTCCCTGTGCGATCCAGAGGTTGGGCTTTGAAAAACCGTGTTAACCGCATGAGTCGTCATTTATCAGAAGACAGTATTAAAGGCCTCATGAGTCCAACTGACCCTAAATCTTCAATGGATTTCTTTTCAACTGTTAATGAGGATGGTTGTGGAACAAATGGAAAGTTCTACAATATATTGAAAGGGAGCGTTCCTTCTGTTAATCGATTCCTGCTACTTTCCTACTTTCCATCTGGATTTTGGTCTAGGTTAATAAGTCGAATCTTGTCAGATGATCGAATAGTTGAAATCATCCGGAATTACTTCAATCCTCCACATTCATCTGATATCACACAAGAAGTTGTGCGGGTTTTGGACCAGAAAGCAGAATGGTGTTGTTGGAGCGTACGTCTGATTAAGTTTAAAATTTGTAGATTGTTCTCTATGATGTATCTCGTTTCATTGTAATTATTGTAATCTTGATATTCTTGACAGTCTGGAATGGAGTTAAGCTATGGAGATCTCTTAGTCATGAGAATTAAAGAGGTGACGGGTGAAAGACCTTTCACTTTTATGTTAAGAAGAGATGATGGAGCGCTTTGCGAATCTGACGTTTGTGATAATGAAGGCTTTTTCCAAAAAGAGGACAATACTGAACAAATTTGGGATGCAGTCGACTTTGCTGAAATTACTGGATTGCTTGAAATTCATATCCCAGCCTACAGTATAGCAGTGAATAGTCTATCCGAAGTCATGTCTCCTTCTGATTCGAAATCAGACAGTTTCCGAACAATAACTTTGGAACCAGCAATTGAAAGTATTGCAAAGTTGCTTGCATTGGCTGTTGATCACGTTGGTTAGTTGAATATTTAACTTTTCTAGAAATTCGCAAACCAAAACCATATCAAAATTTTTACTCTACAAATATTTAATTGCTTTCAGACACACTTCTTGAGGATTGGTATCCCTCTATAGGAACTCGGTTTGTCCATACTTCAGAAGGAAAATACCTCGTAACGAGGTACCTGTAAAATACATTAATACCAAAATTATAGTTTGCCAGTTAGAACAGGTAATTAAATATCAATATTGTATAACATTTTCAGATTAATTCCGTGCCCACATTGCTTCCCTTGTGATCCAAATTATTCATCAAATCCCCCCGATGGAGATATTTTATCATGTTCTCGAGAAAATGAAAAGACGTGGCCAAGTGCAAGTGGAGCTCAGAGGCCAGACGTTTTCAAGTTGTTCGGATTTGGACTGGGTAACAGAAGTCCAAGGATGTCCAGTGATTCTGGGGTTGGAAATAGTCCAACGAACACTCGGGTCTCGTCTGTGGATTCTAATTTGGATGGAAAAGACCAAGATCAACCTGGAGGAATACTCATGAAATCTGGAAATCGCGTGGAGTCTGGTACCAAAGAGAACTTTAGTGGACTGAATTTTTTCTTACAAGGATCAAATGGAGGTGGAAAAAAGAATTTCACCATGTATTCATGGAGTGTAGAATATTGTATTTTGCACGGGCAAAAATTTTACGAATGTGATTCAGCTGTAAATGCTGGAAGTGGTGAGCCTAGTCGTAACTCCTGTGATAAACTTGCCGTCACCTGCCCTAAACATGGAGATGTTCTGTTAAAAGATATAGCTCCTGACGTATTGTTTCTGGATTTAAATTCCCGATACTTACTAAACAATTTGGATGTACAACGAGGAAAGCTACTTGGTGAACATACATGTTTAATCGGATTAGAATCCATGCATAAACCCAAAATTTTATTCATGATATTTTTACATTTTATAGGGCGTGGTGCGTTTGGCTTTGTTTTTTCTGGAAAGCTTATTCCAAAATTTGAAACCAAATCGTTGGAGATTGCTATAAAAATGTTTCAACCTATTGATCCCGGACTGGAAAATAATGAAGCATTGGTCGCATATAAACTTGCTAAGAATAAATGGTGCCGTGCTCCTGCTCAGTCAGCATGTCGGGCTTATATCGCTGCCAGAGGGGAGGTTCGAGTACTATATTGGGTGGCGCACCCAAACGTCGTTCCGTTTATTGGATTATGTCAGTCTCCTTTATCCATTGTTATGCCAAGAGCTCCAAGAGGTGCCTTGGACTCCGTTTTGTCTGATTTCAAGCGATCAGGTGATAAAGTCAATGAAGATACTGCGCGAGTCACTATTCTCCAGGTTGATTTTTTAATTTAACTAAACAGGCTAAACTAAAAATAGCATAATGTAATTAATTAACGGATTAAGATTGAATGTCTAGATTGGGAAGGCCCTGGAATATTTGCATAGCCATCGTATCATATACAGGGATTTGAAAAGCGAGAATGTCCTGGTTTGGAATTTTCCGCAGCCATTTGCAAAGAAAGATGATTTAACAGGCGTCGATGTAAAGTTGGCTGACTATGGTTTGTAAAACATTTGTAATACTTATCATATCTGATTAAATGAGCAACAGAGCATCAAATTCAAATACATTTCAATTCATGTGCAGGGATAAGTCGATCGTCTTTTCCAACGGGGAGCAAAGGGTTTGGGGGCACAGAGGGTTTTATGGCACCTGAAATTATTCGTTATAATGGCGAAGAAGAATATACAGACAAGGTGGACATATTTTCGTTTGGAATGCTTTTATATGTAAGTTGAAAAATATGTTCTCTATATTGCAAATGGCAAAATCAAGTTTAATGCAATTAATTTTATTGGAATTCTTCAAAACTATACATTTATTTAGTCAAGGTCGGTTTAATCAATTTATAATAATTTAATTTCAGGAACTTATAAGCCAGAGACAACCGTTCGATGGCTGTGAAAACGTAAAAGAAAGCATTCTTGAAGGATTGCGTCCATCATTGACCCAACGAGTATGAATACTTAAACCTCAATCATACTATTAAACAATAGATTGAGAAGAAAAACAAATGATTATGTTGTATTTTAGGACTGTGATGCTTATCCTCTGTACCTATTGGACTTAATGGTAGCTTGCTGGTGCCATATACCAAAAGATAGACCCACGGCTTCTCAGATCGTTTACATCGCCTCTGCTCCCGAATTTACTATAATCAGAGATGTAGTATCATTGGGATCTGTTACAAATGTTGTTACTGCATTGGGACTACAATACGGAGGTATAAGCGATCATGACTTTAAATTAATTGTTAATCATGTCATGTCGGGATATAAAATAAATGAGTTGTCGTTTTTATCCAGGCGAGAAGGAGGTTTGGGCTAGCTGTTCAACTGGGGGAATTTATTGCTTGAAAGTTAAGTCTCCTAATAACATTGAAAGTTGTCACTGTTTCGAGTTTATTTCTGGTGTTGTAACGGCCATGTGTCACATTGAAAACGAAAACTGTGTGTGGATGGGAGATACAATGGGGAAAGTTCACATATTAAAGACAAGTGACTATAGCAAAGCCCAGGAGTGTGACTTTGAATCATTAGTTGGATATGTTGGAGCTGTTGTATCTGTAAAGTTACTTCAAACGGTAGTAGCGGTAGCCTTTTCAAGTGGACGATTGTTTCTTTGTGACAAAACTTCAGCCCAACCTGTTACCGAGTTGGGGAAATCCCCTGTGATCCATTGTCTTAACGGAAGGACGATCGGCCCTGGGTAAGGTTATCCGTTGTAATTTAGTATTTCCACATCTATGGAGGAGCTGTTTATTGTACTGGGAATTAGTTTTTAATTATGTGCTATAATGCCATCAGGACATCGGAGCTGTGGACCGGAGAAAAAGCAGGTCAAATGACAGTTTACACCATCAAAGATGGCCTTGTCGTCTCGCAGGAAAGTATTAATCATTATGAGCCAGTCATTGAGGCAGTAGAAGTTCTTCTCATTGAGGGCCATGCCAATCAAGAACTTTTATTTTCCTACGTATATCCCGGAAGCGTAATTTATGGTTGGGATTGTAACAAACGGGAAATGATATCAAGACTTGATGTGGGGAAGCTTTTGCCAGTTAAAGAATCTATGGAGGAAGAGTTAAACAACAAACCCTTACAAGTACGTGGGAGAGTGGTGTGATTTCCGTTCAAATATTTTTTTTCATTAATTGAGTCTAACTAAGCGATTTCTGTGTTTATTCAGGTCACCGTTTTGAGATCTGCCCTTACAGAAGTCTATGTAGGAACGAACAGGGGGTTCGTATTCTTAGCAGATACCAAGCGTTTAAGACCGATAACTTTTTTTCGTCCATTTGAGCAAGATGTTCGATCCTTCTGGGTATTCCGTGATGATAGTGGTAGTCTTAGTAGTAGTAATGCAGTTGTATCGGTTATTAATCAAGTGAATGACCTTACGTTGAATAATATGCATTCCAGCAGTAGCAGCTCAAATATTAGTTCAGCGATGAGTGAGAAAGATATCGACAGTAAAAAAGACGATAGTTTAGAAAACCGTGGGGTATCTCCAACTCCGAGTCAGAGTGATAAGACTAGCATACAACTTGTGATTGGAATCGGAAAGGGCTTTTCCAATCTGATTGAAAAGAATATTGGGTCAGTAGCTAGCGAACAAAGGCAGAGACGAAGGGCTTTTGCGATGCTTTGGCATATGAATAATGTTTCCGATTGAAAATCCTATTAGTTAACTAATATTTAAAAATTGAACTGACTAACTAATACTGTTTTAAGTCCTGATTTGTTTTACGTTGTACCTGTGTGAGAGTGAGATGATTACCTTTTACGTCCAACCTTCAACCAAATATTGTTTGCATTTTATATAAAGATAATATGAACTAATTATGAAAATTGTTTTAGTCACGATTTACAAACTCACGACATTACTTCCCATAAGTTTGAAGAAGGGTTTTGGTCATTAAGTAATCACTTAGTTCTATGAATCATAGGCGTAATCTAAATAATATGTTATTGTCGTAAATTTTTTTAATTACTCATGACTCAGTAATGGTACCGTAACTCGTAACCCTATCAAGCTTTTCGCATCTTCTGTTACCAAAAATAACTTCGTGTCAATATAACCGCAAAATATTTGGCTGATTTTATTCCGCAAATAAATATTAATTCCGCACATTTATGCAGATACGTATTTTTGTTAATCGTTTTTATTTTTATTGTAATAGTTCATCTCGAGTATAATCTTAACCTTAACAGTCTAACCTAAGTTGAATTGGGAATTATCACTTTCGGATACTTCTGGAAGATGATGTACATGTATAACGGTAAGTACAAATGGCCTAAATCGATGATGATCAATATTTTTCGACATCCGAATCAATCGAAAAATAACTCCTGATATTTAAAGCGATTAGCAACGATTAAATTGTTGTGACTGTCCAGCACTCCACAGTCTTGATTTTAAAATCTTTCTCCTCGACTAGTGGTGGGTTACCGAAGGTTGAACACTCTTCCGTTCGGCCCATATATAAATTATCATCCAACCATAGCCCGAATCTTCCACTAAAAGTTTTTCATCAAAACGTCAATATTTTCTTAATACACTTTTCCGTTAAAAAAATAATATTGAGATGCTTACTCATCAGATCCAATACTAATGAAATCATCCTGGCCCTGGATGAAATAGAAGTTTTCCCCACTCCATTTGAAGACCTCAAAGTCTGGACGCAAACGAAATACGAAAGTATCACCTAAAGACGAAGATATACAAGCATTGGCAATTAACTCTCGTTTTGAAACCTTTAAATCCACCAATCCAAATTTGAACGTAAAAAACTTACTACTGCCATAAAAGTTTTCCGAAACCCTGAAGGCACATGAGAGAATAGCTCCGAAAACCCGGCCTTTAATATCTTCTATCACAAATAGCACGGGGGAATCAATACTGTCCATTTTTCTGTAGAGAGAATGTAATGAGAATCCGTCACTACTAGTCGAGAAAGTTAATTCCCAAGGATATCCAATGGCCCTCGGGGGCAAGTGTTTTCCAATGTTTTTCGAATCAGGATAATCTAATATCTCGGACTGAGTTGCTAGCTCGTACAAAAAGAAATCCGATTCCGTCATATTCTTTTTCAGTTCAGTGGGTGCCTTCAATTTGGATTCGGAATCCGGTGATGAGATCTATATTGCAATAAGTGTAATCATTGGTTTTCGTAGTATCACTTCCATCCTTAATCAATACTCAGATACCATGCCGGTTAAAAACAGAGCTCATATCTAAATTCATTTGAGCTTTAACATAAATTATCATATGAAATAGATTATGATAAAAGAGGATAACTTAAATAAGCATGATAATAATACAAGCACGTACCTTCTTCCCTTTAAAAACACTGAAACAGGAAAGGATCCTATCCCAAGGGGTAGCGGATGGGCTTTCAAGCTGCTTATTTTGGTTATCGTCAACTTTTGTTTCACCACAATTCGACCAAGTTTTTAAAGGCATCATGGAAGGGTCTGGAGCCTCTTTTGACGACTTTGTCCTTGATTTGAATGGGCTTTTCTGTTTAATAATAAATTCCGATAAAATCGTGCTGTCCCAATTAAGAAATCTCGTCCCTATAGATTCGGCTTCGAGCTCAACACTGTCGAATTTCGACAAAAAATATCGACATAACAAATCAAAATCTTTCACTTACCAAGTTCTTCTGGCTCTTATCCTGAAACAAGAAATGGGGCGGTTGTCGGGACTCGGAATCAGAACCACTTCCATTTGTCGAATGGACATGGATCTGTGGAAATTCATGCTGCGGTATGTTCACTCTCTCGTTGACCTTACAATTAGTAGAGAGTTCAGAACCCCCATATTTCGTATCACTGACCCCGACGGGATCATCAGATTTCTCCATGCTTAAACTCAAACTCCAGAAAAATTTTGCTTCTATTTATTTCGCAATGTCAAGTTTACACGGCTTTTTACTCTTGGAGAAAGTCAGCTTTCACTCAAGAGTACAAACTCAATACCCAAGACCAACGGCTTTGGAATTTGTCAACAAAGTCTTTATATCTCCAAACACGAATTTTTGTGTAAACAATTCCACTTAATAGGACCTGCCTCGGAAATAAGACACCAACTTTAATCAATTAATCAATGTTAAATTGTTAAATATTATTATGTATTGGACATTGTGGTACACATTTCTGCGTAGTACAAGAAGTACAAGAGACTTTTATCTCTCTGTGTTTCGGCACAACTACTTTATTATTGTTATTGTTACTCTTTTATACTTACATTAATACTCCATTGCTGTCATGGAATGTTAAATGTATCGTATGGTAATGTCTGCACGGTAAAAAAATCCAATTCAGCTAAGGTCACCTCACGTTAATTTTTTTATCTAGTATGGACATGGACATGGAACAGACGAGGGAGATTATGTGGAGTCGGAGATTTTTTTCATTTATAAAAATTACTTCTTCCCAAATTTTTATATGAATGAGCATGAGAAGAAGAACCTGTTTTTTTGATCAATTCACAAAAGTCCGTATAGGTAACCACTAACACCAGCACTTAAACTAGAGAATCTGTATAGGGATTGTATACAGAACTCGTAAGACTGTATATGCAGTTGTGTGTTTTAGATTTAAAGATGATGTTTTCATGGTTTGTATATGTATTCTCATATAAAAACTCCCTTATAAAATACACCTCCGCTTTTACAAGGTTTAACTAAGGGAAGCTCCGGCTCTATTCAAGTATATTCACAAAAAAATGAAAATGTTTTATAGCAGATAATATTATTGTACAGAGACCATCAGAACGTGTGTATTTCTATATGCATTTTGCTTGTACAGAAGTTGAGGTTCAATGCTCAATTCAATATGTGAGTGGAAATTGGGATGATCCCCTCTAATCGTCTCTCGGGTTAACAAGAAGGATAACTTTTCTATCTCTTTCTAGACTCGTTTAAAAATAGCAAGAATTTACATCTGAGTATGAGTTAATAGTTCCAAATTGATATCGTAATTACCATACCGCAAATGTAGCTTCAAGCTTATTCTGTTTAATCAGGATGTGACGAATATGTGACGGTTTGGTATATGGTCACACTGCCACATGTAACCTCAACTATGCAAAAGAATGAAATGGACAAATAGGGAGATAAAATTTATATTGAATATTTTAAATATTATTTTTATAAAGCTAATGATAATGTCGAGATGTTGTAGGTGTAGTAATGGTGTGGGATTTGTAGGATTAAATAGTGCAGTGGCTGAGGAATTTAGAATTTTGCAAGTCCACGCAATAATGGAGATATGAAATAGTATGTTTTTTATTTTATTACTATCGAATGCTTAAAAGGTTTTTGCAGGTTATTTGTAATTTACATATTACATGTAGGGATTTCTGCGTGTCTACTTCCACAATGTCCCCCCGGTCGGTCGGTAAAAGTTTTTAGTTAGGATTTCGGTTGTAAGTATTGTATGTTGGTCGGTATCAATGTGTGCTTGTTATTTGTAGAAGTTAGCATGTAGGAACAATATTATTATTATATCCGTCGAGCCATTGGCTTCATGGAAAATGCTAGAACTTTTTTTTTCTTTTGCAATCGAATCAATATCGGAATGTAGGTTTATGGGATATGGATATGGCGAGAAGAAGGTTCATTGTTCGTGTAATATAGGAAAAATAATATTTAATGGCTCAACTACATAACTAGAGTGGGTTTTCCAATGTCTTTTAACACTTGGTTTTGTTGAGGCATGAAAAAATTTAATGTATTTTTTATTCACTGCCAGTATAAGAGAAGAGAGATATGGACATTTTCTCGAATGCTATTAAAAGTTAATTGAATGTATTTACCTATATTATATTCGTACAAGACTAAAGTTTGGAATTGTAAACGTATTTTCTTTCATTTTGTTAGAAATTTCCATCACTCAGAGAGCTATCATAAACTATAATCAACCAAAAAGTTCATACTAAGCAGATATTTACAAGGTCGACGGTTAACAAAAATTTGCGTAATTTAGTTGTAATAGTTGAGGAATGGGATCTATTTTAGAGGAAAGATAGACGGTTTTCAAAGCTGCATGCACAGAAAGTAAAGTTCAATGAAGTTAGAGTAAAATAAGTTCGAAAGTAAACTGCTTGTGCCAGTAGAAAAAAGAATTAATTCCGAAAACAGAGTGCTTTACTTTTATAGTGAAATTTCAAAAATTTTATACGCTAGATCGATTCATCTTAACTTTTGTAATTTCGAATTTTCGAATTGTCAACTATTGTAAAAATTACTAATGTCCCCGAGTGAATTAAATCGTAGAACTTTGAAAGGAATTTTCGGGAAGCTTTAACCGAGGAAAGCCTGGGATTTATCCAAAGTTTAATTCCCTTATCCTAAGAGACAATTTTGACCTAGAATTACTTGATATAGCTAACAGTCATCGGGTAAGACTAAACTAGTTTAATTCAGAGTTGTCTTATATGTCCATGATGGATCATGAAATCCACGGATTAAAGTCTATTATACCGTTTTGAGAACTGTATAGCATGTAACGTCATTGTATGGAAAATATATATGAAAGTTCCTTAAATCCCAATCGATTGGAATTTCCAAGATTCCTAGAAATGCTTTATACCACGAGATCCTGAGACCCTGAGCCTGAGCGAGGCAATGAAACGGAGATAATCTGTTGATCTAAAAGCTTAGGTTTTGTTGGCAAGAAATAGGATTGCTTAGTATTTCGGCCTTTCACAAAATAATACAAAGTTAGAACGGTAGAACGTAGAAGGAAATGGCAGTTTCGGAACTTTGTTAACCCATCTCAAAGTTCATTCTCATTTCGCAATCAATAACTGCAAGACCTTGGTTTAGTTTCAATGATTTGTAATTTAAATTCAGATTCCAATTTAGAAACTGCCTTTTGAAAGTATATAGGATATAGAGCAGTATGGAAGACCTGAATATATTTAAACTCCACGGCTGGAGCCTGTAACGTTTTGAATGGTAAGGGAGCTTGGCTTGTTTTATGAATTCAGATATTTCTGGTCTGTTAGCAACAACACTCGAGTAGATTGGATTTTAATCCTTTGGAATTAATTTCTGATTCACATGATCTCCGAAATTCTCACATGAACCACGACAAAGCCTTTGAAAGGACAAGCCATCGAAGAATATTTATTTTCATCACGATTTCTAGGCTGAAATGTTGTTAATTGAACGATCTGGAGCGTTCTTTCTTTGCCTTCAAATCTCGAATTTTCGTTTAAAGGAATTTTCATGTCATAAGCAGATGTAGTCTCAATTCTAGATCAAATTAAAGCTTTTGCTGCCGAATATACATATTTGTAATGCATGTGAACGATGCTGCACAAAACAATCCTCATATCTTCTGTTCCCGTACTCTAATAAGTAAGTCCACAAGAGTACAAGAGCAGATCAAGTGGAGTGTAAATAGGATTTGTACCAAAAAAGTTAAGAAAACGTGACTTCCGTTCTTTTGATAATCTCTATTTTGACTTTCCACGCGTCCACGGCATTCTTAAGGTCAGAAACGCAATAATGACAACCGTCAAGTCGTTGTAAAACAAACATGTTTCGACCTTGTCCACGAGGACAAAAACTTTTCATTGTGCCATTTGTTTTATAGAAAGTACAGTTGTTAGGTACTCCAAGTATATTTTATTTTCTTGTTAGGATTTCATCAATTAAGCAGGTACATATTACAAAAGTCACACCGTTTCATACATTATTCGTATTACCTACTCACTAATTGATCTATTGATCTGCGTCTTGCATTCAACGTTATCAAACCCGAAATTAAGATTAAACAATTTTACCGAAAAGTTTAAACAGAACTTTAAAATGAAAATATTTAAATTAGTAAAAACAATGGGATGGAGTTTTACAAAGATATGCTAACAATTTACATCATCAGCAGTATCAGCACTCATAAACATACATTCGAAAACATTACATTTTCAGGAGTGGAAGTCCAGAGAGTTGCACGGCATGATACGACGGGGGAGATATACTAATTTCGTACGCGATGTTATTCTCGTTCACGCGTCGTGCGGTTAAATGAGTCACAACAATTACAAGGTTAGCAGTGGCTATGTACCGTAAATCTCGGTATAAGCCCCCCCCACATGGAATAGATTCTACAATTCTAAAGAAAATTTTGAATATTTTGAGTTTTAATGAAATAAAGCCTTAAAAATTGTAAGCAAATTCAGATTTGTTGCTAAAACTGGGTTTTGAGTATCCAGTAAAAGAGGTCCGAGTATTCAAAAAAATTACTGCCCAGGGCAGGGGACTATATCGATATTAACGATAAGCTAAATTACATTTACAAAAGTAGATAACTTGGTCAAGGAAGAAATAGAGGAAATAAAAAATGCATCACTTCTTATCCGACCCACTTGACTTGTCTGAAAGTCAACAGGGAACTGACACACTGACAGTGACACTGTGACATCCCTTACGAGCTTCTACTCTCCGTCCTTCATTCATTTTGAAATCCAGTTTTTACCAACCCACTTTCCCTTGTCTATTAAATATGTTCAAATGCCCTGTTGGAAATGAGGGATTTAGCGAAAACACTATAAAATTCTTTCTCTTTCAGGTCTGAAGGACTCACGGTTTAATTTTGTCTAGAGTTTAAAGAGCCTCCCTCAACTAACTCCATAAAGTTCCCAACAATCTTAAAACGCACAAAATGTAGCAATCTAACCGTAGCAGATTTTTATTAATATCTAGAAGTAAATCAAGAGAATTGTGCTTGAGCTTCGGAAACGACAGAACGAAATAAGTCTGAACAAATGGGCCAAAGTGGTTTCCAAGTTTCCAGGGACCTTTCTCTACAAAACCTACACCACCACCACCAGTTTGATCGCTTTTTAGATGGGCTGTCACCATCCCATATCACATTACCCTTACCTACTCTTCCATAACTTCCTCTAATATATTCTCCTATAAACTAAAGTAGATAATGAGTTGTATGTGATAAATCCCCTGTCATCATCATCTGATGAGCTTTGTCTCTCCTTTCCCTAGCTGCAAATGGCACAATCAACATAATTGCTTTGTATTAAATATGAAATATAAATTGGCTTTCCTCTCCCAAAGCGCAAAGACGGGTTCCATCGTTCCGGTTACAAACTTATGTCTATCATATAGGGAATTGAAATTGAATTATTCTTCTCCGCCGACTTGAGTACATTAACATCAACACGGTTATATAAGTTATTATTTTCTTTTAGAAGTAATGGGAAATAGCGATATTTTTGTCGGTCTGCAAAGTGTAAAGTAAACACTTTAGACGAAACTAAGTGATCCATGCAATTGAGGAATTGTTGTGATGATTCTGAGATTTGTCGGCAGCTGCAATGGCGGAAATGCTATGCCCGTTCCCATTGTCAATCCCTCTCCGTTTTTCCCGGACGTATTTTTCCAGAGCAATATCATGTCCTGGATAAGCAACCAAGGGGAATGGAATGGAGAAAGGCTTACTTAACTTTTCTAATTAAATAAACGGAAGGGGAAGGTCCGTGTTTGACAAAAAAAATGTCGTACCTGGATTAGTTCCAATGTTCATCGTCAAGCCCGACTCGAGGTCAACATTATGGCGAGATCCGAGGGCAGAAATTGCTCGAGAAACCCCAACTCCCATCCGTCGAATCCCATGTTCCACCAAGTCTGCACCCAGCAGTTCCTCGTGTGGTTCCATTCGGATCGGAATTATTTTATTTATTATCTGGATGATGGGAGATTTGTTATTAGAGATCGGTCAACCGTAGTTCTAATCACTAATCACATGTAGCTCAATTGAAGGACGAATCTGTGTAACCATGCTTGCCTGGCTTGGTATTTTTATCAGCGATCAATACACTGTTTTTTGGGACTACCGTATATTCTAAAATAAGCCCCCCCCTTAAATAACTCCTCACTAAATAGGACTCCTGGCTTTTATTTGATGGCGTTGTAAAACTAAGAGTATCATAAAAATGTTTTAATCTGCAATGGCTTGCATCAAAGTGATAAATGACATTACCTTTCGACTTGCCCTTGGTTTAAATTGTACCTCTGCAGTAACCCATCCCGAAATAATTCCCCACCCTCTATAAAAGTACCAAAACCAAAGCTCCTCATGGGGACTTCTTAAGGAACTTGCGGTTAATTCTATAAATTCAATGCTGAACCTTACTTACCCAGAGAAGCATAAACGTTACTATTCCCGACCACACACAAAAACAAATGGCAGCGAGCAACTGCACTCCAAGTAGATAACCATCACCCCCTGAGAGAGTAAATATTTGTCAACTTAATCTCGTGTTCTGAGCAACCCGTGGCCTTTTTGGCCAATACGGATAATTGACGCAATAAAATTACGAGAGTTGAGACAGTTTACAGTTACAAACCTTTAAACAGTCCAGGTCTTCCGTGAGTGAGGCTCAGAAGAGTTTCTCCATCTGCAAATAGCCCTATTGCTATTACTCCCCAGAATGCGGCGAGACCTGTTTTAATTTCATGGAAAATATTTGAACAGTTTATATAACGCTGTTATCAAAGAGGTTGTTATAAAAACAAAGGTATCTTTAGGTACCGTGTACAGACGTAGCCCCGACGGGGTCATCGATATGCAACCAATCAAAAAATGGAATCCCGAAACAAGCCAATGTCCCACCTCCGATCCCGATTATGATCGCTTCCCACGGCCGATAAAGGGCACACCCACCTGGGATTAAAAGCCGACAGCATTCCAATTATCTATCAAACTGAAAGTTGAAACCCTGTCAAGAATATTAAATACCTGTTACTGAAACCAGGGATCCCAGGACTGCGCTAATGAGATCCATTATATCAAATTTCCCTTTAGTCCTTACATAAGAATATATAAGTCCTACAACTCCGCCTCCAAAGGATGCGTTTATTGTGGCGACGGCAGCACGGGCTGTAATTTAAAAACATACTTCTAATGGTTTGAAATACACAGAAATTATGTTAATATGCATCTACTTCCTGAAGACAAAGCATTGAAAAGCATAGTTAAATTATTCCCATCCTAAAATCACATCTCACCTGAAAACTTCCATTTGTGGCCACTGACTCCAAACACACTGTAGGTTCAAAATAGAGTTCATATTGCTATTCAATTTATAAAACGCATATTCAGGGAAAAAATTGAAGTATCCCATTTCATAAACTTAGGCAACCACGTCGTCATGCATCGTAGATAGTTGGTGAAAGTTGGCGAAAGTCATATACTTTAGAGATTAATTGCCAAGTGCAAATATAACAGGCGCTATCCCTAGATCCTGCACATTTTCTAATCCTTCCTCATTGGCTTGTTGAAAAGGTCAGGATGACGCAAGTACAGCATATTTTAGAGTTGACAGCCATTAAATACAATGCCAATGTCCTTTCTGCTAAACCTAAGCTAACCACTAGCTGTCTTTCCTACACTTTATGTAAATGTTACCGTTAGAAGAGCACAGAAGTGATTCACTTTGATATGCGACCGTTATCCGATTTTCAAGAAATTTTAAAGCCGAAATAGGCAGCATTGCCATTGGCAAGGCAAGGAATTTGGAAGTTGACATATAACTATCATAATGTGAAACATAGACTTTGTTACACTCAATCTGTCCCTTATGTTGAAGTTAAACTGTCTTCATTATATTGCCACTTCAGCACACACTACCTTTCATTTCCGAAAAAACGCATCAACATCTGCTGGCTAGTAAAACCCTTTATCAATAGCGTCAATATTTACATGAGTCACGGGGCCTAACGATAAGGGCCAGGATTCGGAGTTCGTTTATAAGGAAATAGTTGTGTCTATCCTAACCTGAAATGTGAAAGGTCATCACTTAACATATGTAACCTAATTTCTGA
The DNA here is from genome assembly GCA_906901685.1 of Desoria tigrina. Taxonomy (NCBI): domain Eukaryota; kingdom Metazoa; phylum Arthropoda; class Collembola; order Entomobryomorpha; family Isotomidae; genus Desoria; species Desoria tigrina. Next base: position 350,504 of record CAJQTU010000010.1, on the reverse strand, counting down.
TCCAGATCATGTTTAAGCATCCAATGCATTGTTCTGAATTTAAGCTCTAGCCATCAAATATTTTATTGCCCTTACTTCCTTACGTACGCATAATTCCTAAATAATTGTATAAATATTCTGTTTTGTCTGTACGGTTTGAGTGATACAAGCGACTCCAAAAGTGATAATTTCAACTGTTGGTCATACCTTCCCGAACTGAAAGCAAGCCACCCCCACCAAAGCATAAAGAGTCCAAGTAGAGCGCTTGTCGGGCTTCCCATCGGAAGTGGGTCTTGACCATGTTCATATCGTCCCAACCTTGGGCCCAACATCCAAGCCGCTACGAAAGCTAATAAGAATAAGACAATATGAATATTTTGTCATTTTATGAACTCGTTAAAGTCAGCAGAGAACCTCATTCCCAGTCACAAAGCATACCTTTTCAAGATCGTAAAACAAAATTTGTTTATTTGCACATTGTTGGAATACCATCAGGCCCTTAGCATATCCGGTGTTCCATATGAACACTATACGATTATGTCATTCCATATTGGTTAAAGAAGCCTTCGTATTCAGAAAACAATATGTTCCTTCTCTAGAATATCAATTTTTCAAAGTCCTTCTGCTTTTAAGCATAACAAATGACTCCTACATAATTTATGTCTCTCTCTGCTACACTTTCCTTGTTCATAAAATGTCCAAGAACTTTAAAGCCATGTAGATCTCTGCATTTAAATTAAATCACCTAAAAGACAAAGACGTATTTTTTTCTTAATTTGGCCACCGAATGTTTTTGTATAAGAGGTGGTGTGACTCAAACTTCGTATCAGACACATACACGAACACGAAGCCATAAACTATTTCATCAATTGTTTTAGTCAAACTTATTTTCTGCTTTCTTTGTTTCTGTCTTCTACTTTTATAGGACCCTTGAAAATGATTTCGTAAGGCTTATTTCCAACTGGCATACGTCCTGACAACACCATTTCTTTTTATCATTATCGACCTACAACACGTGGCAAAGACACATGATCAAGGACCAACATTTCATGTTGTATAAAGGTATAAAGGCAGGGATTCGTTAATTATTATTGGATGACTCTGAAGAAGAAGAAGAACTTTGAGTTTGGTTCGGTTTAGGAGGGCTAACATAATAATTCATACGAAATCCTATTGTTCAGTTCCAACATCTAAAATACGGAACTTGTTCCATCCAACTGAATTCAGAATTGATTGTTCCGGAGAAAGGAAAAGGAGTGACCTTGTAATTTTGGAAGAAAGACTGGAACGGGCAATCAATTAATCTTTAGTATACCTCCATCTCTAATGGAAATTTAATTAATTTCGAATTGATGCCAGCTATGTCGAACATGACATTGCCCTTATTATATGTATAGAGTACTTCTACTGGTGACTGGTTCGGTTGTAGGAGACTCTGGTCCAACTGCTTGAGTGACAGTGACTTAGTCCATATGTATTATTCACGCTTTCAGTTAAAGCCATATGCAAGATTATTTATATCTTGGTACTTCGAGGGGTAATCAGCACAAATAACTAATTATCGTTAGTAGTTAGATCGTAAATTAAAAATGTCGGGAAAATTCATTTTTAATGGTCATAAAAAGACCCCCAAAATTTACAAATTAGAAGATGAAACTGGATTTTTTTTACTGCTGGGAATACAACAAGGATCTAAGGTGGTTGATCAAACTTTTTTTAGTTATGATATTCAAGAATATTGTTTCAGTGGAACAACCCCGTTTATAAAGGTGGTTTTCATACACCCTTAATTTGCTAAAATAACGAAGGGATAATGCCTAACAAATTAAGGCTGTACGATTTCCAATGGCTTTAACAATGTAACATTTAACGGGTTCCTAATGATTTGCTTTTATAAATTGTTTCATGTCCTCATACAAGGTTCACTTAATAAAAATATAAAATTGCAATAAAATGTCCAATAAAAGGACAAAGTCAACATAAGTATTTGTTCCGAGAAACTACTCAAAATCCAGGATGTGAGATGGAACTGTTACGAGTACCTAATTATCTAAATTGACTCACCGGAAGAGCCTCCAACAAGATGCACCGTTCCCGAGCCTCCAATATCAATAGCTCCGAGATGTTTCAGAAATCCATGTTGACCCCAGATCCATCCGGCAGGGACACAATAAACGACGGTATTGACAAGGGAAAAGAGGCAATAGGCTCGGAAATTGCACCTGGAATTTTATTAAAGTCTCTAAGTCTTCAAGGTTGGATGATCTAATTGGATGTGCAAGAACAATTAAACCCAAACCACCAACTAAATGATGGGCTTCGAAATACTATGCAAACACTTAGAGGTCATCGAGGTCTTTAGTGCAGAAGAACATTACCAAATCGTAATTTATCTCGTACCTCTCAGCCATAGAACCACTGACAATCGTCGTCGCCGTCGTGGCAAATGAAAGCTGGAAGAGGAATGTGGAAAAGACAGGGCCCATTTCATCCAGTTCTAATTGAATCGTATAAAAGTTTACGAGGTCATTATTACCACTTTTAACAAGGGAGGTTTGTAAGGTATTAAGCCTAACGTTTGCAAGGAGTAACCTTGGCTTAGGAATATAATATGACTTTTGGGTACATCGTATCGCATTCGAGGAATTTTTATATCAAAGGATCTGTCAACCTAATTCACCCTTACCTGCATCAACAGCAAATGATCCGATTGCAAAGAACGGATTGGAATAAGCTGTCCCGTATGTGAGCCCGTAACCGAAAAGCCAGTACGTGAGACCACCGAATACAATGTCAACAACATTTTTCATCATAATGTTTACTTCATTTTTGAGTGAAACACAACCTGATGAAACATAAATATTTATATTATTCAAGATCAGTCTCTTTAACACCTACGCTCTGACGTGTGTTTTTTGATCTCGCAGGATTGAAATTCTAAAGGCCAAGTTTTCGGATTTGAGACAAAAAATAATGGGGTAAACATGGATGGGGTTTATTTCGTGTACAAAAGGTTTGGAAATTATTGGTATTGTCTACTATACACTATATTTGTATCGTTAATAGTACTATTGTGGGCGAAATATACCAGTTTTTGTGAATATTTTCTAACAATTAATGACAGTTAGGGAAAATTTGGGAAAGAGAATAAAAAATATGCGAACCGGATTCCAGAAGTCCGAAACCTGTAAATAAGAAGTTTCATTGTTAAACAGGACATTATTTCAGTTTTATCGGTTCTGTAGTTCAACATGAACTGCTGAAATAAAATCAGCCTAACATAGAATTTCAGAAGCGAAACATAATCCATACCCGTTTGCATTGTAAAGATAATGAAGGATGAAGTAAGAATCCATGTCGCATCGTCCCAGGTAAATTCATCTTGAACGGGACCGAAACCAAGATTGGTTGAGTTAGTTGATCTCTGGTGACCTTGCAAAATGTTAAACGAACAATTAATTCCATAATATAAAACTACACTGCTGGCTGGGTACTGGTTTTTGTAAACTGCATTTATTTGGAACCTAAACCCCCTAAAAGCGGATCGAATTTGTTTCAGTTTTCTGTCGAATTTATGGCACTTGCACTCCGTAAAATGCTATATAAAAGGAATTATTTTAACCATAAATTAAATCAGATTTTTGCTTCTGCAAGCATGTCTATGTGCTGCCACAAACTCTGCAGTTTAGTTTACGATTTTGATTTAAATTACTTTTAGATTCCTTTGCATTTCCGGGTATGGTTTCCTCATCGCCACGTTTGTAGGGTTTAGAATTAGAACATTCGAAATTTCAGAATCAGAAGTGTCACAGCACAGTTACATAGATTAGTTCAATAAAATCCTTAATATTTTACCATGTGTATACAATATTCATGCGAATATTATAGCTTAGTTTTGCGACCTGAAGACTATATCTTAACAAAATCATCCGTTTTTTAAACTGGTAAACACGTACTAGTACAGTAGCAATTTGGCAAGTAGAGGAGGGCTCTAAACATGTAACCCATATTCTGAACACAAGAACTAAAACGAGCTACTTGGAATATCGAATTCCTTCCCTCGAGTGATGATTAACTTGTTGATATGGGACCTGAGACCCATTTCGGCTGTGATTTATTTCATATCGCCTTACATACTTCAAAATTGTCTTTTACAAACCTGTTGCCACAATATTAAATGAAACAGCAAAAAAGATATCAGCCGAATAAAATTTGTTTTCAAAAATTGCCCTTTGAACGTAGAGGCTCATTCGCAATAGTAATTAATTACGCTCAATAAAGGCCAGTTGTATGATACTATACTTAATTAATCTCATGAATTCATATGTCAACTGGCTGCCCAAAATCTATTTTTAATTGTAAAGCTATAGTTAAGTATAATTTCACTTACTTCCCTCGTCCATCAGATTTTCTTTCGATGACATCTAAAGTAAATAACGCTTCACAGATTCACAGATCTCATTGCACTGTAAATAACTTTCCAACCAATGAGCTAATGCAAACTCCACTAATTTTTAAAGCTATTGTTTGAGCTGAATCATAAACTAAATGCTTATTTTTTGCTATTTAAATGTCTACCAATACTTTAGTAATTATTCACACTCATGGACGCTTGAGATGGTCAAGAAATCGTTAATTAAAACAGTGAATATCGTTATGATCCACATGGTTTTTCTTGGGAATTCGGAAATCACTTGAAAAATCTGAAATACCCAAGTCCAAAGCTATGTAAGTGTGTATGTAGTCCAGAAGAGCTTTGAAGAACAGAACAGATCTTCGACGCAACCCGAAGAGCTTTGAGAACCAGACTGAGAAGACAATGGATGAAAGCCCCGAATTCGGTGGTGACAGAACCAAGACCAAAGGATGCAAGTCGGGACTTCCTTCGGATCGTAATAAACTTCCTTTGGCATGGCAGCCTTTGATAGGCTACTCTGTTAGCCCCTAATTGTGTGACGATTCCGGAATATTTCCAGCCACTTTGCTCAAGAAATTTCGGTGTTATGGTCATTTTTAGCTTGCTCTTTGCCTTGAAGTTCTTCGTCCTAATTTCATTAATTACCCACCATACGACCGATATAACTTTGCTACTTTCTAAAAGGACGCGACCTGAAGTAGATGACAGAATATCGGATTTGTTACTCCCTATATGCAAGTAGTGATGATTTTAATGCGTTGGGAACTCTCTATTTTAAACCCTCGTCGTGTGGGATATTCCTGTTTTTGAAGACTGAACATTGTCAACATGAAAAATACATTATTGTCAAAATGGCAGTTTCGATTGACAGTTATTGATATTAATGTTTCCTCTACTCTATAGGGCGACTTTTATTCAAAAATAGAATACCTATCCTTGTCGTACCCGTCAGTTACTCTGTTCAGAAACATTAAATTGAAGTTATCTAATTTGAATTAATGGAAGAAGAGGGATTAATATTATGACTAGACAATCGGAAAGTCGGTTCTCTGCTGTCAATCGTAGGTGTAAATTACAGGAATTCAAATACCACAGAACGTAGAGAGTATGAGATCGATATAGTTAACTTTTTTAGATAGTTTCCTATATTATGATTTTGTTAATCATCCTGAGCTTACATTCTCGTATTAAAGGATATTAAGGAAATCTTGCGAAAAGACTGAAGTATAACTGAAGGGAAAATACTTATTCCGTTTCACACTTATACGACGAAATTAAAAAAATCCTTCAAGTACATCAGGCTCATCAATCATATTTTTTATTTATTTAGTCTGAGTTTTCACTCTCTGAAAGGTGCTTTTCGTTACTTCCGGCGTTTTGACATGAAACTTGATACATCTAAAACTGTTTTGATTACTTCTTTACACAAAGAAGTTTTGTTTTTACTCATTAATTAAAAACTTTTATAATGCTAAAACCTGTAATCTGCAAAAACAGTCCTTCAAACATAATTTATAAAGTCAATATTGAATCAATGAACTTAACCTACTTTCCAATAAACCGAACCATTTTGGAAATCTTAAGCCCTTTCGCCTTTATCGGTTTATTAAACAGAGATTGAGATTTCCATTTTGCAAATCCATGCTTACAGTTTACAACTATGCCTATCGACAACAAAGGGAAAATTACAACCAAGATTTCTTCTCATATATATTAGTATGGAAACTGTGCTTTCATGACCGTGCAAACCATCCACAGCTTTGGGACTTCAACTTCCGAGTGAATATTCATGGGCTGAAAGTGAAGATAATTATTCTAATTATGCCATAAAGGGATTATTAGAAGTTCTGACCATGGTTTTCACAGCTTATGGTGGATAAGGTTATAATATACTCATTTAAATAATGGCTTTCGGTCTATAAATACGGAAACCTGTTCACAATATCTCACAGTATCCATCTCCCTTAAAATTCGGTTCTATTTTTTTGTTTCTTAGCCTTCGAGACGCAATCTAAGGTGAAAATGTACGGTTTCCGGTTCGGATTGACTCTAGTTTTGGTTGTGACACTTTTCGTGTTGACTAATTGCCAGTTCGTTCCTGAAGTATGTGCTTGACGCGTATTCGTAGTAATCATAGAGAAATGATAAACTCAAGCTGGGAATTGTAACTTGTAAGCCCTGTAATTATAATTTGTTTTTGTTGTTATTCCACTCCCTCCTAGTGCGTACCAAGTGGAGAACGCTGTGCTCCACTACTGGAAATTTCGGGAGGATGTTGCTCTGGACTGTGTGCCGTATTCAACGGTGACATCGAAGGGATATGTCAGGATGTCATTCTAAATTGAATTGAAAGATTTCTACCTTAAATAGCTTACTATTTATTATAATTCAAGCTTTTACATGCACTTTCGGAAACTGTCATTATTAAAGCTTAGGGACTTCATTAAATTAATCTGGTCTGAAAATGAATTTTTTATCTGTTGTGCAACTTTGCAAACGTCAGTTTGTCACGTAACTTAGATTCGGTTGGTTAAATAAAAGAAGAACGTGTAAGTAACTGTATGTGGGATAATTTACTTTGTTTGTCATACAAATGTAACTAACTATAACCCTCCTGTGAGATCATTGCGGTCAGAAACAGCTATCCGATCTAATCTTCACGGATCTGAAATTCATACGTTCCGATTGTAAATTATACCGTGGTTAAAACGCAACCTTACAAGACTTTGCTTGGCTGGTTTCGCATAAAATGATATATCATTACTTAAATCCTTAATTCGGCCCCATTGTCAAATGTTCGTGAACTTGAAGACCGACTACCACCCTAAGCCAACTGAAAGCTGTTATTTTAGGCTTCTTGCCTTTGTTCTTCATTTTAAACCCAAGGAATTATCATTACCAATTTCATCATCAAAGTGAAAACATATCTAATCAAAGAGTCCTTGGGTACTAACCAAACTTTAAGACTTTTTTCTTGTATTAAAAGTCACCGAAAACGTAAACTATTTAGACTTTAGCAGGTTAAAAAATGAGATTTCTCCCGAGTTTCTGTTTGGTGCTTTGTATAATAATGTCAACGTTTTTCTTTGAGGCGAATTCGGTACGTTTAAGCATATTTATTACATAGTTATTTACATAAACATAAACAATTTAATTAATGAGCTCTTGCTGATTTCCTGACTTCAACTCCTGTCATTCGGACTGTGTAGGAATGTCAGAGAAACGGGAGACGCTGTGCTATAGACGCTCTTAGTGGGATATCCGGTGGCTGCTGTGGCTACTGCTTTATAAAGCACACGAGCCCGAGTGGAATTGGATATTGTAGAAGCTGGTTCACAGGAGGGAGGAAATAGCCAAATCTCACTCACCAAAGGATGCAAATGTCGTTATGGTTTTAAATTATAATGTATTTTATTGTAATATTCAATTTTGTAAAAAATGTCCCAGTGGAATAAATGGAAGCAAGGTAGCTGAAAGAATTTTTATTGCTATAGAGAGGTAGCGATTCAATTCAATTCACCTACCTTGAAATGGAAGAACGAGAGCTTTCAATTCAATTTCAGTTTTAAAAATTGTTTTAATTGCTGGAAAACGTCTTAAAATAAAATGGAGAAACGTTTTCAAAAGAATGAAAAACCTGTTCCAACAGCTAGTACTGTTTCAACTCAGAATACTAGAGTAAGAGAGTTAGAGGATTCCCCAGCTTGGGCTTATTTCATGGGTACGCGTACGGCACCGGAAGTTGCATCACCAACCGCCATAATAGCCTCAAATGGCACGGATCCGATTGTCCAAAAAAATATTGACGAAGAATGTTTCAGTCGTGACGATTTATGGAACGAGTTGCCTCCTCCATCGATTCCTGGCAGAGTCGATGACATAGCATCCGAGCAGGACTTAAACAAACCGAAGGAAATGCTTCTATTTCGAGAGAGTCCTATTTTCTATCACAATGCGTTTGAAAATCCAGAGAAAAAATTGACAGAGGTTCCTGAAACAAACCTCGCAATCATCGCGACAAATATTAGACATTTCCAAAGTGTGTTTTGGCTCTTCGTTTTTAGCAACTGGGTAACAATATATACTCTTAGCAGGGGTGCAATTTTAAGCAAAATTATGTAACAAGTAAGGGATCAGATCAGGTTACAATAATATCTATATTTTTGGCATTTTTCAGATGATGGGTATAGCGTTTGCATCAGTAACCTATAAGCTCCTCCGTGGATCTAAGGAAAAAACATTCGGCCTTGACACTGTCTCATCACATCTTCTTCCTTCAAGTGTGACTGCGGTTGTGCTTGTAATGATCTATTCCTTCAGTGCCTGCCTCAGAGTCCTTAAATACAGTTCTAAAATAAGACGGAAATTGGTTCGGTTAAAACTTAATTTTTTTGAAATTCAATTAATTTACGAAGTAATTAATTAAAAATTTGTTTGGAATCACAGTATATGATATTCTCCGTCGTCAGCATCTTGCACTACCTCGTAATGCTCATTGCAGTACCTGTTATGCTCCATAAAAACTTGTCATCATTGAGGATCTCCATGAAAAATGCTCTTGAGTCATCAGTCAATAATATAACAGGACGATTTGTTATCACACAGGAGAAGGCATTTTTATTACTGAAATTTTTACTATAAGATGCATGTACAATTAAATGGCTTTAGTTCACTGACAATATTCGAATTTTCAGAGAGAGTGTTGTGGGATCGACAGCTTTAATGATTGGATTAACGACTCGAATTCCAAATTTACACGTGAAAAAATCTTCCCTGATTCTTGTTGCCCGGCTGACGATGCAGTTAGTTTTTAATTTTGAGAATCTATTTTACTCATTTGACTGTTAGTAATGAAAATAGATAGTAAAGTGTAAAAATATTTTATTTTTGCAATAGGACGATATCTGCTCCGTAGAAAATGCATGGGCAGTTGGCTGCTATGATATTGAATACCGTTTCATCTATTGGTATGGAGGCTGGTTCATCGGGCTTTTAGCGATGGAATTTATGATTTGTGTTAGTAACTTTGTTAATCTTAATGTTAATCGGAATCCTTACTAGTTTAATAATTCAGAGTCTGAATTCATTAAAAATGCATGTAATTGTCTGGTTCCTTCCATAGATTGGAACCTGGATACAAGTCAATCGACTGCACAAGTACCTCTTAAAATTCAGGTGTGTATTAAAATTCGGAATACTTTCTCCATTGTTAAGATGTAGCACGTGTATCATGCATTTATGCTAAATTGCTTTTCTTTAATGCTTGATTTCTATTGACAGGCCTGCTTCGGTTACGTAACAATTGGGACACAGCACAGTGAGCAATGGCAAAAAATTGGAGTTGACAACTGAATCGATTTTGGAAGAATAGGATTTAAAATGCTGCACTGTTTAAACAATCCCGAATAAGGATAACGTGGACTTTTCCTTTAAAAATTATTGATAAACTTTATTAACGCAGATTCATTTTTTGATAAGTAGAGGCTGCCTGCAGATTAACACTAAAATAGTATTCGTCGGCTAAAGCAATAAAATTTTATCTGAAGGTTCCCTGGGGAAGAACCCGCATATTATATCCATATTTGGATTACATTTTCGAACTTTGAGGATTTTAAAAGCAAATATTCATAATTCATAAAGTATTTAGGCATTCATTGTCAAGAATTATCAGAGTAGCATTAGCATTTTATGACCTTCAATACCCAAATAATCCAAAAATCGATATTTTTTTAATTATTACAAAATAAAAAATACGGGACAGGTTAATAGACCGGATTGCAAAAGGCTAAGTAAGCTTTAGGCTCTTTTAATTGCTAAATTCAAATTGCAGTTTACATTCCCGCCACCAACGTTAATAACGTTGATAACGTTAATTTCTCAATAAATCCCCTCCCCTGGAATAAGCAAAACCCGCGAATCCTTCAGTTCAAAAAACATTATGTAGAAAAAAATACTACTACGAAATATTACATCTTCCAATGTTCCAATCCAACATTTCCAAAAACCCAATGAAAATAATAATTTTGACAACAAACTTCGATTTAAAAATTCAGGCTGCACTTTAGCAGTTTAGTATCTTTAGATTATTGCCTCTCTGGATCCCTAATAATATCTATAATTCCTTTCTAATCTAAACAATGTAATTATCGTAATTAATTAGTAGTGTACTCCTCCTTTAATACTCGTCCGGTTTCAAATCTGAAAAAGTTTTGGAAAGCTCTTAACCATCGCTATCCGCCACGATAAAAAATTTCGAAGTTTTGATCTTTTGACCACTCTAGAGCAAAAGCTTAAGCCCAATGCAAAGATTTGGAACTTAAGTACAATTTGTCACAAAATTGTATATAATATCTCGGGACTGAAAAGTTGAGCCTAATACATAAGATGGTATTAGCTGTAATTAACCACAAAAAGTTCTTGAAAAATTATGATTTTTTAAAAATCCCGAGCAATTTATTGAAACCTACAGTTGGTTTGGTGGTTATTATTCATTTGCATATAATTATGGATTGTAATTCAAACTTTCGATTGGTTAAAGGAATTAATGAACGGAAATCAGTTGAGGTTGCATGTTTAGAAGGAAAACCATTGAAATATATTTCCAAAGAAATCGAGTTTGTAGGATTGTCGGATATAATTTTATCCTTTAAATGTAAGGACCACAGTCTTTAGTCAGAAACTGCCTAAAATTGTATTACCTAAGCATATCAGATCACGCGAAGTCCACATCCTTGATGAATTAACATTTGAGGATTTAATAAAAAAAAACATGGGAAGAACAGAAATTGGGATACTTTCCCAATTGCTTATAATTAGTACATTCTTAGTTTCCGTTTCAAAGGGCCAAGAAGCCATACTGCCCTTTAAAAAATATCAAACATTACTTCCAATACGACATTCATCCATTCCAATAGAAAGTTACCGAAGTCAACGATCCGGTGTAATTAGTACAAATCCCATTGCAAACGGAGGACTCTACTCAATTCGAAATGTTGGGGATGAACTGGTACTTTTCCGATGTATTCATTAGTTCAAATTATCTTGGTTTCTGTAATTACTGGTTTCATTGGCCAATCAAAGGGCACCCATATATGTATCTAAATAAAATTATTAATACTTCAATATTTCCCTTTTGTGAAGCATTTGACAGCAAAATCCGGTCGCACTAAACCCGGTCCAGTCGTAGTTAAGAAGTGGCAAGACACGCCAGCTCAACTCTGGGAAGTTAATAAGCTTGGTAGGTGACTTTGTGCTTTTTATTGTTGGATAAAGTTTAATAATATCTACAAAGACAACGACATAAAGCTATGATACCGGTAATTAAAACTTCTGATGGAATTTAGAAACAAGCCGTGGTTATTCATTAAAACCACTTCATAATGAATTCAATTCCATAACCTCTCAACTCACGAGCAATACCCATTCCTATCATTCATGGGAGTTCAAATTGAAGGAGGATGGTACTTGGGTAATTCATAACGTCCTTGAGAACCGGTGTATTAAAAGCAATGGGTAATTTACAAAGTAGTTAAAATTCAATATCTAAAACATCAAAGTTTTGTATATTGAATGAATTTATTTCTCTTGTAGAAATGGCGAAATCGTATCCAATGCAGTGTGTGATCCCAGGAGTCCCAGTCAACTTTGGGAGCTTCGGAAGATTGATTGAATTTTTGCCGATCTAGATTACTAGATGATATGAGATTGCCAAATTATTACTCTTAAAACCTTAAAACGTTACAAACCGACACACGACAATTAAACGTCTGAATAAAAACTCGATGAAACAAACAGGAAACAGAGGAGATGTACTTTTATTTAAAACAAGTCTAAAAATCAAGCCTTGTTAACTTACAAAGACTCTACAATAAAAATCGATTAATCTTCATAGGACCTCCAGAGACCCCAACGATACCACTACCACTACCACCACGACCACCACTGCATCCCCCATTCCCATTAAACCTGACTTTACAAGAGCACCTTCGGTTAATTAGCTTGGGATTAAATTTCACGGTGAATCCCGACGGAGGATTACGTTTCATAATCTTCAGCTCCAGTTCCACCCGGGCAGCCTTCCTGTCAAAAGTCTCGGGATCAATGTCGTCCTTGAGCTGTTGCCGCAATTCCGCCGCATGTTGAGCCCTCACCCTCGACACTTGGACACGCCGTTCCTTGTCCTCCTTCACCCTCGTACTTTTTATGTCCTTCGACGCAATCATCGTCTTCAACACGTCCTTCCGGTGTTCTTCCAATTCGTGCACCTTCCTCAGCATTTCCGTGCTCCGTTCTTCCGTTAAGATCCGTTCACTGGCGATACGGACTCTCCGCCTGTGGATTTCCTGGTTGTACTTCGTCTCGGCTCGTCGTTGGGCCTCCAAGTGAAGTTGTAGCACTTTCTTATGCCAGTCCTCGAGCCCTTTGATTAGCTCAGAGTGGATAGCTTGAGCCTTCTCCATTGCTTTGTGACGGCTTCCAGAACCTTCGGAGAGGGTCCGGTTTCGAACCCGGATGCGGTTGAGGTAATTCATTCGGGCTCGGTGTTCCTTTTCTTCGATTTGATTTCGGAGTTCTTCGACGGATTCACGGGATTTCTGCTCAAGTTGTTCCAGCTTTAAGGATCGTTTTATGTCTTCCATACGGTTCATTTCTGATACGTGCTGGAATCAACAAAAAACGAGTCACAATTAAATACATATGGTTTTATGACTTGTAATGGTTCCGATTAATTGGATGCACCGTGTTTAATTATTTATTGAAACGACAGGTGAAGAAAAGAAGTGTTCGGTAGCTGTCGTGAAATAAGTAAAACCCAAAATTAATAAAAACTAATTGCTTACTCGATAGTAGTCTTTCTCCCGTCGACGCTTCCTCGTATCCGCGTCTTCCATCCTTCTCTGTAACTTGTCTCTTAAAACTTGTCGATGCTGCCGGTCTTCGTCGACCAGTTTCTCGATCGCCTTACCGACTTCTAATTGTCTTAGAGCCTCTCGTTTCTGTTTTTCGAGGAGGCTTTTTTTCTGAAAATACGGGAGTGGAATTAGCAGGAAGCAAAGGGGGAAATGGTAAATTAAGTATTTCTAAAGAGATTTTTGCATACTTTCTTGTAATTCATATCCTCCAAATACTTGTGTACTTTCTTGTCTCGGTCTTCCAGGTATCTCATTAAATTAGTCCTACTCTCGTGCGTCTTTTCCTGTAATTCTAAATATCTTTTTGTATTCTCCAGATTCTCGATCCTTCGTTTTTCGGCGAGTTGTTCATGCCAACTTTGCATGAGGTATTGACTTTCCTGTTCGGAATCAAAGAGCAAATATTTCAATCAAAGTTTCTGTAATTTTCTTGTGGGTGATATGTGTATATATATATATATGTTCCTAACCGTAAATCGTCTAGTTCTATCTTTTTCAATTAATTTCCGCATTTCCCGAGACTTCCTCTCCCACTCCGTCTCTCTAGCCTTCTTCAAAATCAACCGTTCCATTATCTTCCTGTCTTCCGGGTTGAGATCTGGAGAGTCCAGAAGGTCACTATATCTGCAATGAAATCAATGTGAGTGGTTAAAGCCATCCAAGCAAGTGAATTTTATTTGTAAATCCATAAATAAGTCCTCCGAAATAATTCCCCAACCCCGAGGTCTAACCTCTTGATTCATGGGGAGTTATTTAGAGATATCTGATAGAATTAGATCAAACTAAGGTAACAACGATGGCTAACCTTCTGTGGTACTCTGAAAGTATTTCATTATCTCTTCCGTCCAAATGACAGGGGCAGAGATGCCTTGGACTTGCAGACAGTTTACGAAAGTCCAAATTTGACCTTGTAAGGTCAGGAACACTTCTCGAGGAATAGTATGGATTGTCTACAACGATTTTATTCAAATTCCCTTCTGTGGATTCCGTATCGGACGTTTGAAACCGATTTCGGACGCTTCCACCGCTTCGACTTCTGGTCCTTGAAGTGCGAGCAGATACTGAACCGCTTTTGCTTGACTTTAAATTGTTGCTTTGAAAGTTTACGGTGTGCCTGACATTCTGAGCTTTATTAACGGAAGGGGCCGAGGTGTATCTTCGCAGTTTGCTGATAATTTCAGGGCGATTTTTATTGATGGGCTGCTTCTCCTCGTCTTCCTCGTCATCGTCAGTATTTACATTATTGTTGTCCGAATTATTATTGTTTTTGTTATTGATATAACCCTGGGATGATATGGCCATTCTGGATGGTTTTAGACTTGCCCTCAAGTCTCGGCACTTGATTAGTTTTGCTAAATTAAGGGAATAAAAAAATTGAATCCTTTCATTATTAGCAATTTTTTTTATAGATGATTTCTTTACCTTGTCTTTCTGTTTCATTTTCTTCGTAAATTCTATAAATTTCGGATAAGGGTAGGTCACACAGGGTCTCTTCATACTCCTCCAAGCCACGATAAACGAGATCTGAAGGCTATTTTATAAAAATAATTTAATGCACAGACCTTTTTCTGAAGAAATCTTACAACATATATCAATTGTTTATGTGTGCAGATCTTCTTACCTGGATTCCAAGTTCTTTACAAGCTCGAAGGGATCTCGGACTCGTCAATATATACGGCGTGTCTCTGGATGAATCACCTTCAAAATTATCCAAATTAAGACTCATTTGCCAAAAAAACCAACTTCAGTCCTTGTTAGCTTAACATGGAAAAACTTCGACTCATTCTATAATAAAATAGGGCCACTCTCCAAGTATTTATTTACGACTTAACGAGCAGATATAGCAAGGCCCTTAATTGGCGATTTATCCTTGATTCCAAAAATTATTCATATAAAATACGAAATGTATTATTAATATCAAAGCGCATGGGAGAAGGTTTATTTCAGTAAGGCAGTAAGTCTACAAGTAACCCAGAAGGGAATCCGATATCTCGGAAACACAGGAATTCGGTTCGTGCTAATCGAGTCAGTTTGCTTCCTCAGGGTCAGTATGTACACTCTATTCTATGGGATCTGCTGTGATTTCGGATCCAGTTCCAAGGTTTTTTCCTCTCTCAAAATGATAATAAAGGCAGTTCAGGCACGCGGGTCTGCTCACTAATAAACTGGGAAAGTCTTAGAAGAAGGAGAGAAAGTGGGATAATTCCTTGGACGGGATTTGACGAGGAAAGTGGACTGGATTTGACGTTTTGACGGAGAATAGCACGGACTGGAGGGAATGGGATCCAAGAACATGAGTTTATATGGAGAGAGCTATTGTGTAAAACCCGTCATGTCTCTGACTTGAGCCGAATGCCCGCAGAATAATATCATATCATGGGATCCTCAACTTCTAAAAGTAGGAAGGGTAAATAAGGCTGATCGATTTCAGCAGGCAGGTGGTATCACATCCGGGAGGGATACAATAGCTGCTACTTCAGCATAATGTAATATATACAATGTCGGTTTTTTCCTGTCCATATAACTACTTCCTGATTCGGGTCCGTTACCCGGACGGTGGACAGGGCTCTTTACCGTATTTTCTGACTTTATTCCCCATGGGGAGTTATATTTTGTATTATTCTATATTTTTAACCCACATAGGGTGTAGGGCTTGTTTCAGGACGAAAAGTGGCGTTTTCAACCTGGGCTAAACAAAGTTAACAACGATCATATCATAATTTTAATGTAACGTTACCCGGAATAAGTCACCCCGAAATAAGCCAGCAACCGGTAACCCGAACCATTGTAAAAATGGTTTGTTATTGTTCTTGCACTTAATTTCCTTAAAACCCCATCGACTATATTAATAGGAGTAGCAGCCGAACCAAAAGTCAATTAAGTCGTATTATTTTACAATGTCCGCCGTATGTACAATGTACAAGGGAAGTAAAAGTAAATCCTCTGTAATATTAACTGTGAAAATGTGTGAAACTATAAGGAGTGATATAACAAGACCGTAATAATAAAGGGTTTCAACATTTTACGAGTTTCTGTTCGGCAGAAGAGGAGATGAAGTAGTCTCTGTCTGTTTGGTCTTTGTTCTTATAAAAATATCCCTGCTCCTTCTTATGTCATACCCCACGCGGAGAGTGCCAATAGGTTACACCTGGCTTCCCTTCTGATAAATTGCGATGGCTTATTTATGGCATCTTTGCTTTTGTTAGCCCACGAGTTGGGCACTTGGGATCTCCGATTCGGAAAATTCGAATAAATACACATTTAAAAATATGGTTTATAGACCACTACTGGCAAGAGGCAAAGTGTGTTACTGGATAACCCTAAATAAATCCCCCTCATTATAAGTCCCCGAAATAACTCAGGTTCTTAGTTGCTCATTTTATTTTAGTTTTTCAATGCATCTTTATGTTACATAAAATTTAAGGGTTTGTAGAATTAGAGGGCGAAAATAAAATAGTACTTTTCTCAAAAAGTTTTACTTTAAACTTTAGTCCTAAAAATGTGGTTATATTTAGGTGCTATCGGTATGAAACAGTATCAACTTCCCCGCAATAACTTCCCTCCCCGAAATAACTATCCACCCCCAAACATTGTGAAAGCTTATCAATAGAAATCGAAACTAGCATTTAATGCGTTTGGAAATGGTAAATGAATTGCTATTCAAATCAAACCAACAATTAAGCATTCATAGTTCCAGTTAGAAGAGCATTTAAAACTTGAAATATATTATTCCGATGAGATAGAAAACCTTGCGAGTTGCTTGCCACCTCAAATGATTACTTTACGAAGAAGTTGAACCTGCTACTGCTGCTGCTGCCAATGCCAGTTGGAATTTTTCTAGCCTCCTAAAATCCCATTAGTCAAACCATACGGAAGATGTGTAAGATTGAATGTTAACTAACTAAATACACAATTGTTAACATGAGAACCAATGTCAAGAATTCGGGACTGGTGCAGAGCTCCTGGCTTCCGACTCTCTCCTCTCCTAAAGGGAACTCTCAGAAATAATGATATGAAATCCGACTCTGAAAAGGAAGTTAGGGTGACCCAAACTGACCTCAAGTGTAATCATGTCTCTTCTTTACTGTCTTGTTGGGAATGCCCCATGATGTCCCTTTCGTTTTAAATTTTAAACCACTTATTCCCATCCCATCTAAAGTGTATGCAGCTATTCCCATTACAACTAACTTTGAGCCTTTAATCAAACAACGTCACAATAGAAACAGAAACTGTCCAAATCAAATGGCTCTTTGGAGACCACACGGATAAATAGCTCATTTTATCATAAATACCCCGATTTCGTAGATCATTTGCATTTCAGCCAAGATTTTGAAAGGATGCCTCATCATTATCATAACGGATCCTCTAAAAGCTTTCTTCTATTTCATGGGATCCTTTTAAAACTTATCAACTTGTAAATTTTGAAGAGCATGACATGATGTTCCGGATCTCTTAAAGTTCGGGCTAGGGATACAGAATATTTACGGTATTTCCAAACTGATAATAATGGAGCAGCAATGACCTAGGGGAAGGTTAATGTCATGAACATAATGTGCAGCTATGAAAACGAACCTGTTTAAATCAAGAACCATCCAACCTCATAAATAGATCCGAGATTAGATCGTCACTTCTTCTTGTTCCATTTAAGTGTACTCTTCGTAGGAGACGTTATTATTGTTATTAAGGCGGTGGAAAAATCACGTCTCTGAATGAGAGGAGGAACTATTATGTACAGGAAGAATGGGGATGGAATGGCCCTGTTCACTGTTGACAATCTGGTTTTTGTCATGGGAGTCTGATGTCGGAGGGAACCTACTTCCGCTGTGGCTTACCTCAACATTTTTTAATCCAATTATCTCCATTTGCAATCTTCATGGATTTTTGAGCCCTCTCATTATATATTATGCAGTAATGGCAAAAGGGAAGAGTAGTGGTCCTCTGTAATATATTAAGACTCGGAGGAATGGTTTGAGAGACAGATTTTAATGGGTTTTGACGGTTTTAAATGAGAGAAGTAGGGTTGGAGAAACTAAGGATTGCTTTTTAAATTACTTTAGATTCATATTATTGTGCAGTTTTGGAGTGGTTGGAAGGTAATTGCATTTGTAATTAATTGGTTACCTCTCCTCTCCGGTTTTAATATGTGCATTGCATTATTCTTGCGATTCTTTGATTTTTTTTTGTATAAAAGGAGAGGACAGATAATGAAGAGTAAAATGCTTAGGTTATGACTCCCTATAAAATCCGGATTTAAATTTTTTATTTGTAGATTTCATGTTTGTTTTAGAATAGTTCCTACCATTTGATTGTGATTGCCTTTTAAACATTTATTGCACCTATGTATTGCACATTTGTTGCGGATTTAAAATCCACAGGGTGTCCCATACTTATGGGACACCCTCCTGTCCCTTATCAATTCAATCTACTCCGATTTTGGGTGGTCGAAATATATAGATGTATTACAATTAGAATCCCTCATAGTTGTACATATATCTGTATTTAATTTTAACTTGAAAAGTAATGAAACTGTGTATCTCATCGAGAATACCGAAAGGGAGTTGGCCAAAACGGTCTGTAATCAATGAACTCATACACAAGAAAATGTGACTAACTTTTGAAAATAATGACACAATATTTTACTAATTGATATAATTAATTAAAGCTACCATGTACGTACCATGCTTCGAACCCAGAAATGTACGATTTTTTTTAACCCATCTCCCCCAGAAAACAGTTTCCACGATTCTCCCGAAATACCCCCCCCCCCCCTCGGGACCACACCAATGTCAAGCTGTACCAATGGCTTGTGCTTCCCTAGAAACGGGCTACGTTGCTACAGCCTAAGCCAATTTCAAAAATCTCCATGGAAACCCAATTTCAATTTCTTTGACCTCAACAAATACGAACCGTGAAAATCTGTAGATTTTTTGCCGGCGCTCAGAGCGAAATCGTCTTTCAGCGAGAACAGACAGAATTTTCCATCCCATTTTCTCTCTAATCCAAGAAAATTTATAATTAAAATTAACTAATTTTCTTAATTACTAGTCAATTACTTAATTGTGATTAATCACTAAATTCAACATGCGTGAAATCGTTCATATCCAAGCCGGCCAGTGTGGAAACCAAATTGGAGCTAAGGTTCGTTTAGAATTGGCCGATTTAGGGCGGGGATAGGAAAACTGTTTGGGAGTGGCTGGCCTCGATTTCAAATTTTCCTATTCGATTTTCATTGACGTTTTCAATTTCCGGAAAAACTTTAATCTTTCGAATTTTTTTAATCTCTTGAATCCCTTGATTTGATGGAAATCAGAATGTACCGTTTTTTATGCTAATTTATTCTGTAATACCATTTTTATTAATCCATGCTTTTGATCCTTTAGTTCTGGGAAGTAATCTCCGATGAGCATGGTATCGATCCCACTGGAACGTACCGAGGGGACTCTGATCTTCAGTTGGAGAGAATCAAGGTGTACTATAATGAAGCCACGGGTAAAGCATTAACCAACAATAATTGATGTATATTTTATGTCAGTCTTGGGGTTTATTAACTTTAAACCCGTTAATGGTGGTTTTTATAGGTGGGAAGTACGTGCCCCGAGCCATCTTAATTGATTTGGAGCCCGGAACAATGGATTCCGTGCGATCAGGACCCTTTGGTCAGCTATTCCGACCCGACAACTTCGTATTTGGTCAGAGTGGAGCCGGAAACTGGGCCAAGGGTCACTACACAGAAGGAGCAGAACTTATCGATTCCGTACTCGACGTAGTAAGGAAGGAAGCTGAGAGCTGTGATTGTTTACAAGGATTTCAGATGACACACTCGCTTGGAGGTGGTACTGGCTCCGGACTTGGAACGGGTAAAGTTTCATTAAAACATTATATATAATATAACACTAATTTGCCGTTTAAAAAATGATAATATTGAAATTGATTGACTCTACAGGTGGGAAGTACGTGCCCCGAGCCATCTTAATTGATTTGGAGCCCGGAACAATGGATTCCGTGCGATCAGGACCCTTTGGTCAGCTATTCCGACCCGACAACTTCGTATTTGGTCAGAGTGGAGCCGGAAACTGGGCCAAGGGTCACTACACAGAAGGAGCAGAACTTGTCGATTCCGTACTCGACGTAGTAAGGAAGGAAGCTGAGAGCTGTGATTGTTTACAAGGATTTCAGATGACACACTCGCTTGGAGGTGGTACTGGCTCCGGACTTGGAACGGGTAAAGTTTCATTAAAACATTATATATAATATAACACTAATTTGCCGTTTAAAAAATGATAATATTGAAATTGATTGACTCTACAGGTGGGAAGTACGTGCCCCGAGCCATCTTAATTGATTTGGAGCCCGGAACAATGGATTCCGTGCGATCAGGACCCTTTGGTCAGCTATTCCGACCCGACAACTTCGTATTTGGTCAGAGTGGAGCCGGAAACTGGGCCAAGGGTCACTACACAGAAGGAGCAGAACTTGTCGATTCCGTACTCGACGTAGTAAGGAAGGAAGCTGAGAGCTGTGATTGTTTACAAGGATTTCAGATGACACACTCGCTTGGAGGTGGTACTGGCTCCGGACTTGGAACGCTGCATCAACTCCCAGTACTCACCGCATTTGTGAACCATATTTCCGATTCATGTTCGAGGACCATGATGGTTCAGTCTGCAAACGGATTTGAAGGGACTGATACTTCAGGACCTTCGAAGAAGCGACCTAGGTACTCAATTTTATTTAATATGACTAATGACGCTCATCAGGAACAGTTCATTAATTACGTAACGCAAGAGAGGGGGGGGGGGGGTAATGAGATTTTGTTACGCTACAAGAGATATAGGCCCATTTAGATTTCTGTAATAAAAAGGGATGGCTTCGCTAAAGACACGATATATTCCAAGATCCCCTTTGCTTTTGTCCTATTTTTATCAAGAAAGCTTTTAAAAGTTGTAGTTTGCAGTTGTTGATCGTATCGTCTACTTCTAGCTAGGGAAGGACATGTTTCAGACATTTTTCCACCATACGATTCTATAGATACATTCCAAGGGATACAACATACAACCCGTACGTTCAAATTTCTCCAACGACGTAGGAAGAAGGAGAAAGGAGCAGTAGTTGTGTAGTAAGGCTATTTAGAACAAAGAGAAAGTGTTTAGGAGAAAGTCTCTCTGCCCTAATATTTTATTTCGTGTAAAAGATAGGGAATGTCCGGAAAAAATATAAACTGCCAACTCAACTTCTTCGTTCCGAGGAAGATTACCAGGTAGATAGCTAGTACTTTCACCCCGTTTCCCTTTACAACTTGTATAATAATATAACTTATGGCTCTATGGGTAGCTTATTAAATCCAGGGAAACATCCTTGTTATACAGTCGTCCTCGTTCTCGTCGACTTGGACGAGTCGGTAGTTGATGTTAGAGTTATGCATCTTATCATACTCCCATTTTTAGTTAGTTCCTTACCCGGCCCGGACGAAATTTGTCCACAGCCTCATAACCGTTAGTGACAGTTGTACTTCGTACCAGAAATAATTTCCCGTGAAGATAGCCAGTTCATTCCCAGGCTCGAATTGCCAAGGCCTCTGACCTCTTGGAGCGGCCTTTCCACTGACACCGCTAATCTCACTCAGCCCTCATCATGTCTGCCGTCGTAGTTTGATCCCGGTGCTGGTGGTCCCCACCCCCCCTACCTCCCCTCGACTCATTCTCGTAAAAGTAAAGCGGCACTCCGAACACGTATAAAAGATCTTCTGCCTTAACACATCCCAGCCTCTGTGCAAAAATAAATGGGAAATGGAGATTCGTAGGGAAAAGTAGATGAGGGCAATATGCAATAGTCATCTCAAAATGGAAAGGGCACAACAGGCTGGAATATAGAATGTGACCTATTTTTGGGTAGATAGATGTACTATATAGATACATTTCTGATACAGATTCAGATACATGTCACATTCTTCCTTGTTACAGACTGTTTTTCATTAGAAATCCAATAGGCTTTAGTCTTCTCTCTGAATTGGAAAAGTAGAACAAATGTCACATTTGGTTTTGGAATACCCGATGGGGTTTTTGGACTATAACTATTGAACGGGTTGGCCATTTCATTCCAGTTTTCTGCAGTGCCGTGGTTCGGTTGTGATACAATTTTATGCAAAATTTCAGAGGGCTAGTGTAATCCGTGATGGAGATAATCTGGCCACAAGAATTACGGGACACACGGAAACGACGATCATATAAGCCCATTTGACTGGGCTAAAAACAATGGGCACTCCATAGAGATAGTTTGATTTTTATATTTATGTCATATTAAGTCATGATATGCTATTATATTTTGTGCTTGTATTTTCAGGGCTAGCGCAAAAGACGGTGATAGACCCAGGGCCTCAGGAAATTCTGCTGTCATTTCACCTCCGGTCCAGGATCAGTCGTGTCCACCGATGTTTGAGTAAGAAAATTATACAGCAATCATTCAATTTTTGAAGATACAAAATAAAATACAGATTTTAATTTATTTTTTGTATGTATTATCAAGTTTTAGCTTCGTGTTAACTCAACAACTAACAACACCAACGCATCTGTATAGAACTTCATTCCTTGGAGACCTAACTCCACCAACTCGCATGACATCCACCATCCCAACTTGGGGGTGGACGTACAATGAGGCACACTATTCTACGGATCGTCTCAATTTTAGGTGAGTGTATTGTTTTAAAATAAATTAATCGCCAATTAGGTTTGCTTGAAAAAGTATGTAATCAATGTGAATTGTATTACATTACAGGGTACGTATACCCTCATCGCAAACGGGAATAGGTCAAGTCTACATTGCAAGAGCCTGCTTCGACGGGGAGCCGGAAATACTAATCGAACGTCACAACATCGGTGCTGCGTCTCTACGATTCAACGGTAGAGGAGTATCAGGAGAAAGGATATCAATCACCTTCATAATGCCTGCGTTCGTGGCCTTGCTGTCAATTCACAGAGAAAACTCGACGGATGGGTTTATAGTTCATTCCTTTCCACTCCAGTATCATCCTTTGTAAAAACTAATATGACATAAAATACATAACATAAAAACTATGTAACATAAAAAATTAAGAAATTTCTGCTCTGAATTTGAATAAATTCCAATATCTATTATTGTAAATATTGTAACATCTCTA
This sequence comes from Desoria tigrina, assembly GCA_906901685.1. Taxonomy (NCBI): domain Eukaryota; kingdom Metazoa; phylum Arthropoda; class Collembola; order Entomobryomorpha; family Isotomidae; genus Desoria; species Desoria tigrina. Next base: position 327,043 of record CAJQTU010000010.1, on the reverse strand, counting down.
TTGTCAACATATTTATACATATATATACAGGGTGTTTTCTTGCAAGGTTTCGGTATTTAGAACTCAGAATAAACTCAGACCTATATTCAGGGGACAGATAGATATGCAAAGTTATTGCTCCGAGCCAGAAATAAATTCATAACAAGACAGAAGCCTCTTCGTCTTCAGCTTTAGATTGACAGTTAAGAATTTAAAAGATCAGACAACACCAAATTCATCTTATTCCCAATCCTGCGAGCTGAGCCCATGTCCCCTGTCCCCACGGATCCGTTCCGTTACCAACAAGTCAAGGCAGTTACATAAAAGGTCTCTTCATCTCATCTTCTTGTCTTGTCGCATCCACAGATCTATATAGATCTCTATAGATTATTAAAAAAATCATGCAAAAATTCACATATTTATATTCAGAATCTCCATCCAATCGTGTTTCTGTCTCCGTGGGACTTATTTATGCAAATCGATCAACGACGAGTTTCGCCAACAGAGACCCAGCCTGCCAAAATGTTAAGTGAGGAGCAGGAACGATTTGTAGCTGTAGCTTTTGACTTCTTTCCCTTTAAAATATCAAATTACTTTTACTCTAGTCTAATGGGATCATTATGGAAGTAGTTATTTATTTACGTACATTCCTCTTATAGTAAGAGCGTAGTTGTAGAGTAGGACCCAAGGCGTGGGTGGAATCTAATCCGTATCTCTTAAAACCGACAATGATAATACAAATACAACACAATCCCCCCTTTAAGAGAGAGAGAGAGAGGCTCATCATCAATCCGAGGGATTACCCAAGAAAGTGACGAACACGAACCCATCTTCAACTATTTTTTACTATGCTTTTTACTACAATTTCCTTCGCCGAAACTCTATTTTTAGTCATTCATTTTATCATCCCGTTCCACTCTGGATATATTACAGATACATAAATAATGCTACACCATACTTTCCGCCACATCTACATTTCTGGCATTCCTCGGACCCGAAAATCTTTGTAGTTTCTAGAAAGCATTTGCCGTCACATTTCCGCCTTTCTAATAAAAGGCCATGTTTTTCAGGATTATAGGGATTTCTGCGGATCTGAGAACTCAAATAATGTGACAAGTACATTATCCATAAAGAGTTATGTGACCCATCACCCAGATGTGGGTTTAAATTGGAATTCATTCCACATTCACTGTCTGAATTACACCACACCACATCACCAACTATTTTAATGACTGTCGAATCTCCCATGCTCTCCCTCTCTCCTTGTTCCTCTGCCTCCGACTGGGAAATAATAATTTGTACAGCCCTTACATTAGCTTATCACGTAATTGCGGGGTATTTTACTACCAGCGTCTACTGGCTTTCAAATGGAAACATATAAATATTTTTTTCTATTATCGTATCATCGTTTCAAGAATTCAATGCAGAGGAGAGATGTATGAGGACTCGCCTCCTAAATTGTCCCGAGCAGAAGAAGAGTATGTGAAGCCATTGGCATTTTTGTCGTTTAAGTAGATTGGAGGATACCGGAATTCCTCAAGATCATGCAGAAACGACAATTACCTTCTCTTTCTCTCTCCTGAGCTAGGGCCAAAAAACCTTGAGTATATTGTATATCAACAATAATAGGTAGCCACAAATTACTTGGCAAAATATTATTCGCCGAGTTATCTAACTCCCGTATCTTTCAACATCCTTTGTCTCCCGAACAAAGGCAACATATATGCTATAGACGAGAAACGAAGAAGAAGAAGAAGAAGGGACAATCGGGGCAAGAGATTTACAACTGTTGTCAGAGAACCTATAGAACATAAACCTTGAAAGATCACCTTTCAAGATTCGAACCGTGTGAGACGGGTGATTTTTTCTAGTCCGCACGATGGGATCTCATGAAGAAGAAAAGAAATCCCACCAATAAATGGCCCGTCTCTCCCGGTACCGGGACGCGGAGAGAGATCATTAGAACTCCATAGGCCACTGGTGACAGTTTACCGTTAATTCCGAACGGATCTTCTTTCTCGTCCTTTTTCTTATGATTATAAGGGGCTATAAGAGGCTGATGGTTCCTTTAAGAAATATACATAGATCATGTAGTTGTGAAGAAGAATGAGAGAGGCGGAATGGAATGAGGATTCGGAGTTTCGGAGTTAGTTAAGGGTGAATTGAGATGAGAAGACTAACTAGAGTTTAAGTGAGCCAGTACTGAAACCATGCCATTTTACTTTTACCACTAGTTAGTTAGGGAGTTAGCATCACAATATTTTCCCATTAGCCTCATCTCGTACAAGAAGATTGGAATTGTGTAGATTCGATGAGGAAAGTGTCGAATGTCTGGTATTCGCTATTTGCTTTGTCAATAGCACACACTACAAGTACTACAAATGAAAGGGATGGATAGTAGTGTAGGAAAGCGGTCTGGTCGTCGTCGTGCCTTGCCTACCCGATGCAGCCGAGGAACTGAGGGAAACTACACACTCAGTCACACACACCGGGTCGGGTTCTTGCCGAAATCCGATGTCGAATTCGAAGTACATGTGGATTTCGGGGGAAGGGCGATGGTCCAGTTGAGTCACTGCCAAGAAGTCTTAATTTATCCTTTGGAGAAAAGCATGCTGAGTCTGTCTCGGCTTCTTATTACATTCCCCCTGAAGGAGTGGTGGTGGTGGTGGTGGTCTGGTGTAAGCTAAGATGCATAACAGGAACAAGATCATCATCTTGATGAGATGAGTTTCATTTCATTTGTAGCCAAAGTGGAAGGGCGAAGGAGTGTCTATCATAACATAATCATAATATTATCTCTATGAACGGTCTGTGACTCTTGGTCGTGAATTCGCCGGTGAGATAAACCCCTCTCGGACACTGAACGGGGCGATGGACAGGCCCAGGCCATCATGAGGGTCATCATTCATAGCCCTGATAAGAATAGTGCTACTACTACAGTTATTACAATCCCGTATCTACCGAAGAAGAAGAGGAAATTAACGGAGAAGGAACCGAATTTATAAGCCATTCATGCACCTCATCATGGGTCTTGGCCCTTGGTACCGGATTGGTCTTTCCATTAGCAATGCTCTCATACTCGTTGCTATAATTGATACGGTACGGACTTCTAAAGAAAATTACGAGATTCGTGATAAAAATCATGATATGAATTAGTTTGAGGACAAACGGGAGGAGTTGGATTTCGCAACTAGATCTAATTAGTGCAAAAACGGATCTTCAGTTCTTACTTGTGGTTTAATTATACAGCTCGATTATCATGTAAAACAGTAGCGAATTCTTGTGTTACTTTACAGATTGTGACTTGTAATGCTGCCAGTCATTTTCTAGCCACTGCAGTTGCTTGCTATCATTATGGAATGTGTGGCGAGGATGTTGAGCCTTCAAAGTTAGCTGATGACATAAAGGGTAAGGACAGAACTGTTGGAATTACCCGTCATAATTTCTGAATCAAAATAATACCATGTCTTAATGATTTACAAGAAAATTGGAGCTCATCAATGACAATCCAATTTTTTTTTCTTCCATTCAGAGTATCCCCTCTGGGCTATACTAGCACTTGTGTTAATCCTCCAGATTATAGCCGATATTGTGTTGTGGTTTGCTGTAATTGTAAAGGCAAGTGAAGTTGCTTTTTTATAAAGCGCTAATCCATGCTCAATATTTTGTGTCTTGTGAACGTGATAATGTTACATGCAATGACACTTCACATATAGTAAAAGATCCTAATCATGCATTTCAAAACCTTCCAGGGGAATAAACATTTCACACTCATTTGGGTCATCACGACAATTGTCAAGACGCTTTATACTGCCTATGTAGAAACAGTTGTAAGATTAATACATCGAAATAATTAGTGTGTTTTTTAATTGCGAGTTACAATAATATAATTACTCTAACCCTGCAATTTAATTTTATAGGAACAGTGGACAGAAACGTACGAAGTGTTACAGGCGGTACAAAAAATCTTTTCATTCCTCTGGGGCTCAGTTCTCTTCGGGTTTTGTATTGTAACTGCAACCCAGACGTACTTCCACCTCTCTACTGAGGAGGGTAGGGTCAAGCTAAGCCCTGTGGGTCAAGGAATCTGCGCCATTAGAGACTACTATAGGGAAACCCCTGTTCAGTTAGCTGTAGTTTTACTCATTTCCGAAATCGTAAGATCTTCAGTTCATCGATTTTTAAATATTTGACGACAGAAAGTAAGAAAACTTTAAGTATCTAATGTAACAAACTTGTAAAATAATTACAGGCCGTAAATGTTCATCGGAGCTTTCACTACCCCGTAACTGCTTACCTTATGGAAGCTTCAGATTATTTAGGTAATTAATTTAAATCGCATCATTTATATTAAAAATACTGCTAATAAAATCCGATTTTTAATTGTTTTGTACAGAATACTCAGCACCGAATGAGTTGGGTATTGACATTTCCATTGCAACGATAATAATCAATGCATTTGGTCTCATCCTTTTAACATTTGTAAGTAATTTTTTCGCCTTCAATCGAAGCTCGATAGGTGTCAAAAACGGATAATAATTAATAATGAAAGTGACATTTGATTTCAGAAAAATCCAGGAGCAAGGAAAGCCTGGGTGACACTCTATGTGATAATTATGCTAGTTCATTTTATACTATTAGTTTACGTTGTGATAGACTGGTCCCCCGTGAATGTCCACTCCCATTTCTTCAATGGATTTATCTTCATCTCCGCAACACATTTGGTATACAAAGCCGGTATTCTGCTCACTTATCGTCAGAGCTCTTTGTAAAAATTAAAGACAAAAAGACAAAGCGAAAATTCTCATTTTAATAAATTGGGTAATAAATTCGGAAGACAGTACAAATATTTTCATTTCTGCAAATCGATTGTTGACCATCTCTACACAACATAATATAGCATTATATTCATTTTGTATGCGAAATGTATAGGAGGTATAGGTAGGTTTTCCACCTACGAACTTCTATGTAAGTGAAGATCTCTTCGAATATCGGATAAATAGTGAGACCGTTAATTTGTCAAAACTCAACTTAAGTTTCCACATCAATTCTTCCTTTCGCTTGTCAAATTCGCGATTGACAGATCCCCAGCAAGCAATGAGCCCTTTGGACGCAGCTTCATGAAAAGAGTATCTCTGGAAACCCTTATTTCCGTCATGAAAAAGCAAATGCAGAATTGACAACTGACATGAAATTATCCGGAAAATGTCCAGAAACGACATTATTATACATATCCTAAAGATTTTATGAATAAAATCAAGGAATTTTGGTCACAATAACAACATTTTTCATGGATTTTTTATTTGCTTTATAATATTTAGTAGGATATAAGACAAATCATGCCATTAAAGAACACTTTACTCAATGGAGGGAATTTGACCTTGAATGGTTACACTTCCTTAAAACACCTTCTAAATGGAATTGGATTACAATATTTTTCCTAAAAATAGATGTTAAATGATCTAAAGGATTTTTAGAAACCTATTTCGGAATTTAAAACGATCCAGAACCCAAGATCTCAAATGCAAAAATTAGTTAAATTAGTAATGGTAACCGTTTGGCAGGTATATTTAAAATAAGCTTGGGATAAGGTTAAAGTTTGATTTTTGTCAGTCCGTTCAGTCCGCAATTTGAGCCAGCACTTATTTTAAATATACCCGCTAGCTTGTTAACATTACTATTTAACTAATTTTTGAATTTGAGATCTGGGGTTCTGGATCGTTTTAAATTCCGAAATAGGTTTCTAAAAATCATTTAGACCATTTAACATCTATTTTTGGGAAAAATATTGGAATCAAATTACATTTATGAGGTGTTTTAAGGAAGTGTAACCATTCAAGGTCAAATTCCCTCCATTGAGTAAAGTGTTCTTTAATTGCATGATTTTTCTTATATCCTACTAAATATTAAAGCAAATAAAAAATCCTTGAATACTTTGTGACCAAAAATTCCTTGATTTTATTCATAAAACGTTTAAGATATAAAACCTAGTGTAATTCCACATAGCTTAAGCTTGGGTGTTGGTTTTACAGGTATATTTTTAAAGACAACGAATCGAGTCGATTCAAAATCCTGTAATGTATCCTCCTAATATGCAAATGGTGTTACATATGGGTGATGGTTTTTAAACTTTGGTCTTCTATAGCTGTGTTCCTATCCTACCATTTGAACCATTTTGGCTTATCGATACGATTTAAATGCAGACAAATACGAAATACCCACATGGTTAACTCCACTACCGATATCTATCTTAGTATTCTTAGTACTTTGGACAAAATGAGTGTTCATGTATCATATTTAAATCGATCCGACACATGTCGACATGTCTGAGATTTATTTTGTTTTATATTGTAAATGTTGATGAATGCATAAGCCGCAGGCAAATCGGCAAAATTTTATTCGAAGTAATTCAGACTTCATATTCCCAAGGGAATTACGGAATGCGCTTTGAAAAGTGAAAACCAGAAAGAGAAAATCCGATCCGTTGCGTTGTGAAGATAACATTAATTTCACTTCAGGTAGATCAACTTTCGCCCACTTCCAAATCCCATCCATCGTTTTTTAACTTTCGCTCTGAAATTATTTCACTGCCGAGAAAGTAGTCAGTGCAAATCTGAAGTTGAAATTGGGGATTATAATTTGAATCGACTCCGTAGTGAAGAAAATTTGACGGAAAATGGCGAGTCGAGATGAAAATCGAGACTATCAGCAGGAGGAACGGAGAAACGCTTTAGAAGCGATTCGAGAGAAAGTTCGATCGGAAATCGAGAAGACGACGCTGTCAATCATCAAGTCTGTGGTGGAAGGAAAGCCCCCGACCTTGGAACACTTAAGGGTGCTGAAGGGAGCCGGACTTTTTAACCTTGAAATCAGACGAAATCAGGTGAATAAAAGCAACGCTGTTACGGACCACGACTACCACGAGTCTCTAGACGAAATCAAACGCAAGGAACCGAAGACCATTGTCAGATTTGGTAGCAAAGTCTCCCAACGGAAGTTTACCCTTCTGGTTCATCTGATGTCGAAGGTTTACAGCATGGTTCAGCAAGGACAGACTTGTACGAAAAGGGAACTTTACTATGAGAATGTATCCCTCTATTCGAATCAGTCAAGGTTGGATCAAGGATTGAACGATTTGTGCCTTGTTCTTAAAGTGAGTTTTGATGGTTTTGTGGGCTCATTTTAGGACATTTCTGGTTAATTTCATGTCAAAAGTCAAAACTTTATTTATTTTTGTGTAAAGGTTCCCAGAGATGCTCTTTGCGTGGAAGCCACGTCCAAGGGACTCATTGCTGGCGACCTGTCATTCACGAATTCGACAGGTGACACTGGTGACAGGATCGATGTGGGAAAGTTTAGATCCGGATTACTTGTTCCTAGCTGTGTTAGCGGTTCGTAACAACTTTACTTCTACAAATAATCTGATTTTTTTTTTTTTTTTTTTTTTTTACATTAGTTTGACAGTTTGACTTCTTTACTTCCCAACTTGTAAATTGCAGGATTAACTGACTTTCAGTCCAAAGCTCAATTGATTTTGGTCGTAGAAAAGGACACTGTTTTCCAGCGTCTACTCGGGGAGAAGATTTTCGATTGCCTTGGTCCATTAATTTTAATTACCGGTAAATACGATTACTTTCAAAATCCAAGTGGAAATAGTAACTACATTTTTGTTCAACGATTAGAAACAATTTTGTTTTGGGTTCTAGGGAAGGGCTATCCAGACTTTGCAACTCAGAAGATCGTTAAGAAACTGAGCACAGTATTAGGTCTCAAAGTTTTTGCACTTGTGGATTGTGATCCCCATGGGGTTGAAATCGCTGCTATTTATCGATGGGGTTCTTATGCCCAGGCAAATCTGGCAAGGTGTACGAACGATGACATCCTGACAGACATGAATGTGCCAGATCTCATTTGGCTCGGAATGAAACCCTCCGACGTTGTTACTTTGAACCTTCCGAATAACGCATCTATAATTATGAGTGACAGGGATAAACATAAGCTAAAGTTTGTTGAAAAACGGATCCTTCTCAAGGTTAGTTAACTCAGTGGTCTCTGTAATATTATATTTGGTCCGAAGTCTGAGTATCCAGTTTTTTGTTAAGATTCAATGATTTGAACATGTTTTATTTGCAGAATGATCCTTTGTGGATTGCCGAGATAAACTGTCTAATGGAAATGTCTTTAAAGACGGAACTGGAAGCCCTGTTTGCATGTCCAAGGTTTTTCATCGAAGTCTTCTTGAAGAGGAAGCTAGAATTCTACTTAAAATCGTAGTTTGAAAATTAATCCAATGAAATTTAGCAGTTTATTTTTATGAATAAATTTTTATCGAATATTTATTTAATATGTTTCGCAAATGCTTTGTTATAGGATCGTATGTGAAACGTTTTTATTCTGGTGTTTTTTATCAATAAATTGATTGTTGTATAGAATTTTTGTATGTATGGTTGTATCATTATGGGGTATTGAGTATAGGATGTTGACACCTCTTGCTACTGCAGGAGCAACCGTTCTTCATGCACAGGCAGTCCTGAGCTTGTGAAATCTTATAAACGCAAACATGTTAGTTACTTTGATATAAAAAATACTTACCAAAGCGAACACTCCATCAGGTAGTTTAAGTTCATGGATAATTTTAATTCACGATTGGGGCAATACTGCATGCAAATTGGTATAATTCTTTCACATTATCAAGTCATGATGATGGCTTCCTTTTTTCTTTTCAGCGCATACAAAGAATAGTACAATTATCGAATAATTTTGAGCATTTGAATTGCTACGATGGGAATTCCTACAAATCTGAGCTATACTTAGCACGAATAGGTCCTTTTATATAAAAAAAAAACAAATGGGGTTTCCAATGTGAATCTTATCGTCATTAATTTGACTAAAGACGAAGATTAGTTTACTCCATTCCAGAATTCAAGTGCAAAGCACAGTTTGTCTTTTACCTCGGGTTTTGTAATCCAAAAAGTATTTTTGAAATGGATTATGAAAATAATTCCAGTTTCTTAAATATTAACCCCAATATCAGGTTTCATAATGATGTGTACATTGAGAACTGTTCTGCAATTGCAGGGACACAAATCCCCATAAGTCCGGGTTACAATGACGAAATATCGTCACTAATAATCCAAATCTACACCATTTTCAGCTCCCTTTGCATACTGTCAAAAAACGGACGAGTAAAATTCCCAACTCTGGAACTCATCTCCGAGGTTGTGGTAATTAACCTAACCGCCTTACTTATATCGCCAGCTCTGATTCTTTTGACCTTGGGCCTCTTCTTGGTACGATGGACCATCCAACTTTATCTGTGGTTCCGCTACAAGGGTAAAGTTAGCCTTGTTTCCAATTCCGACTCCTTCTGGGCCTGTGACACTTACATAAACACTAACTACATTTACGCTCAACTAATTGCGGAAGGGGAGTGCACTTTCGAGCAGTTTGTGAACAAGATCAATACCGCGTTTCGGCTCGATATTACCACCGACGACAATTTCGTTCGGATGAAGTGCAAGATTTCAAAGAGGCTGGGGTTCTTCACCTGGGAATATGACGATAAATTCGACATTTCCAATCACATTCGGGACATTTCTACAGATCCAAACGAGCCTATGAGCGAGAAACAGATCCTTAAGGAAATTAGTCGGACGTATGATAACCCTATGCCCGATACGCACCCTAAATGGGAAGTGCAGTTTATACAGAAGTTTAAATACGGGGATGAAGACCCGAGAGATGACACAAAGAAGTACTACTCTTTCATCTGGAAGCTGAACCACGCTTACATGGACGGGGTCTCGATAACCAATTCCTTGAACCATTACGTGGCAGATGCACCGGTAGAAATGTCCGTGGACCCCTTTAAGCCTCTCAAGATATCATTTTTCCAGTGGATTCTGATTTATCTCAAGTTGGCCCTGATGGGTCCCCACTCCGTGGTCAAGTCTATTTTTGTCAAGGAGGCTCATTGCTTTCACGGGCCAGTTCTAACCGGTCCAAAGACCCTCAGCATTTCACGAGCAATTAACTTGGACGCCTTGAAGGCTATCAAGGACAAGCAGGGTACTTCCATTTCCGCTTTGTCAATTGCGTTAGTTGGTGGAGCAATAAGGCGACTGGCCCTGAGGAAAGGGTTGCCCGTTCCTGATCACATTCATACCGCCGTAACGTCTGCAATGATCCCATACGAAGATCTGAAGCCAATTAACCGGTTTACCATTGCCCACATGCCTATATCCATTGGGTCAAAGTATTTGTCGGAACGGTTGGAGTCGGCTGGGAAGTCTGCTTACGATCTGTCGAGATCCGTTGAGTTTTTGCTGAATTTTAAAATCGTTCGGTTTGTCGGGCTTTGTCCGGCGGCGTTTATTAAGTGGTTTATTGACCAAACGCATTTTAGTTTGATATTTTCCAATGTCCCTGGGCCCAAGGGCCAGTTACTCATCGATGGACATCCTGTCAAGGATTTGATTTCTTGGAATGTTATCAAAGGGACTACAGGTAGAAAATCATTTCGTAGAAATTGGTGAAAAAGATTACTTATGATGTGAAGGGTACAGAGTAATGTACGATTTTTTTACTTTGAATTTTTTATGACTTGGGGTATGTCTTATTAGCTGTGGTGGTCGAATACGGGCTGGTATAATTGGAGACGCTGCTGTTTTTACGGACGAGTCAGACATGGACTATTTGATAGAGGAGTATGAAAATGAGATGAATGATTTGGCTTCAATGAGTGGGATTCCGAAAACTTCAATTTTTTCTATTAATTAAAATAACTTTTCTTTATATTAAATTAAGATTATGAATAAGTATATGTTTGTCGGCCTTGTACATAAAAATAAACCAACAACAACCAGGAGGAATCTGCTTTAAAATAATAGAAAAATTAAAGCCTAAAGAAATATTACTTGGCTTTTGTCTATTATATACGGATCCAAAGAAGTCTTTGTCAGTTTTCAGACTATTAATGATGAAAGATTTATTCATAAAAAATAAATTCGCATTTATCACGCATCTAATCATTGCAATATTACATCAAATACTGTCTGCATATTTTGTGCACACATGCAACTAATGCAACAGGTGGGATATCTGGATCGATTTTTATGCCACCAAATCGCGCAGATCTGATGAAATACCAGGAGTTTGTCAACTGGGTTTCGAGCGGGTTCGGTTCGATCAAATTCTTTTCGATAAAATATTAAAATTAATAAACAGTGAAAGCCTATATGAACTATTTGACATCATTGTTTACAATCACGGAACATGGCTAGTTGCATAAAGTGTACATAATAATTTGAACATGTTTAGAAGAGAAACGCATCCCCTTTTCAATCCAATAGTAAGACAAAATTATAGCAAGTAAAAAATTGTTATTTATCACTCACTTAGTGTCTCACTATTTTTCAGATACTCGAAAAGATCTTCTCTTACTTAGAAGTTCGAAATCTCAAAACTATCCGGCTGGTATCAAGTCTCTGGAAAAACATAGCTTCACCCTACCTCCAATGCAAAAGCCAAGTCGTTCTAATCCGTGGCAAGGAATTGGACAAGAAAAAATTCTCATACAGCAACTTCTTAACTTATATAGAGCCGATCTCAACAGAAGAGATATTCTTTAGAAATTATCACATAGAACATTGGATTCTTAATGAAAAACGAGAAAAAAGTTTGACAAGATTTTGGACGAAATGCGGACCTTCTATGAAAAGTCTTCAGCTGAAAGACATCATTTTTTACGAGATCGGAACGATTCGAAATGTTTTGTACAATTGGACTCCTGATTTAGAATCTCTGGTCATCGAAGACTGCCTTTTTTATACAATCACGGAGGAGAACATCCCTCCGCATTGTTCCGAAGCTTATTGGAATCAAGAGGATTTCGATGAGGAATATGTTTTCTTTGATTACTATGACCATGTTACTGTTGCACAGCTAAGCAAAATCGGAAGGGATCCCGATGTCCCCTGTAACCTTAGGCTTAGGAAGTTAGTTTACGATCAGTTGGAAGGAGAAGCGTTTCCTTTGGCATGGGAGGAAGTCTTTATGGCATTTCCTAGCTTGAAGGTAACGTTTAATTGTATTAAAATCTCCTGGGACGTTATTTTAATAAATATTCTGATAGGGAGGTGAATTGTTTCGAGGGTGGGACTTATTCCATGACGTGATTAAACGATTAAAGTCAATTAAAATTTATTCGGGGATCTTAAAAAAGTAATTTGTGTAAATCTTTAAAACAGAAAAATATTCTAAAATTGTAGGAGCTACAAATTTCCGCCTTCACACCCGAAGAGGAAATCATGGAAATACTCACAGGATTACGAGTTGTACGAAGTACCAACGACAGTTTTGGAAATATTGAAAAGATTAGTTTTTTCAAAAGCATGTAAGATAAGTAAACTGTATCAATCAAATAATGTTAAAACGAGATCTGATTTTAAAAAAACTAATGGATTTTTAGGAAGGGGAATTCCATGCTTCAGGACTCACACTTGGAAGAATTATCTAACTTTAACCTAAACCTCTCATCAATGAACCTAGCAATCGGGAAATCAATAAGCCCTGACTGTTTACTGAAAACGCTTGAAGCCTACTGCAGTTCCCTAACCGACCTGTCTGTGAACAAAGAAATGAACATCCGAGATTTGCAAAACGGATTAGCTTGCCCCAATATCCTGTTTCCAAAACTAACCTTCTTCAACACTTCCCGAAATGTTCTTGGAAACGCGTTAGAGCTTTTAAAAAGCATGCCGAAGCTCAGGACCTTAGAAATATGGAATTCCCCGGAGTCCTTCAGTTGGGATGATTCGATCGACACGATTTTTTCAGGCCTTTCCATCAGATCTGAAGAGAATACTGACGATAGTAGTAGGGATGACACTCAGTTATATCCTGCTTTAAGGGAACTCTCCTGTGGATATTTTATTGAATCCCAGGAATGTATCAGGAATTTGGCCTCTTACTTTACGAACCTGAAGATCCTACATGCGTCATTAACGGATGAGCACATCCGGGAAGTTTTTCGGAGTATGAAGAACCTCGAAGAAATCACTGTCTTTGACCGATATTTAACAGATTCGGGTATCACGGGGAATCCGATCGAGCTATCTGAGACGGTGGAATGGAGTCCTCAAAGCCAGAGGGAACATCCGTACATCGGTGATCTGAAAAGTCAGGCCTATTTTTTAAATTTAGGTTGGTTATCCGGGACAGTTTAATCACAATCAAAACTAAATTGACTTAAAATGTAAATTACAGAGCTAAAGAGGTTCACGCTCAAGTACTGGAAGTACGAAAGTATTACAGATACATCCGTCTATCATGGATTTCTAAGTGTGGAAAACTTGACGCATTTGTACCTAACTAGAACAAGGGTATATATAAACATAATATTTATGTTGTGCGTCCTTTAAGGCTCTATTATATGATGTTACTCTTGATCATGACAATATCAGCATTTCAATTCATAATTTTAATTTTTGTTACATTTAAGATTTCGGAGAAGGCATTAACGGAGTTAACGTACAAGTCCAGCCTGATAACATTACAATCACCCTCAGTGACCAAAGGCGATGTCTGAAGTCTGAATAAATTGAATTGGGATCTCAACTGAATCCTGTTACAAAAGTCATAAATCAGAAATCATTGATGCTGTCTCATAAATCGTCATTTAATGTTTTATATTTTTATGTCTATCGTTTACGTAAGTATATCAAAAACAAATCATTAATAAATAAATAAATGTTGATAAGGCATTAATTTTTCAGTTGTATTGAATCGAAACGGATTCATGGAAGCTAAAAATAGAGTCTGCCTGCAGCCAATAATATTATGCTGTTGATTCATTAGGATGAATGACGAATCAGGCAGTATTCATTGGACTTTATCCTTCGATTTACTTATTATCTATGAATGTACCCAAATTGACAATTAAAGTTTGTTAGTTATTGTAAGGAAAAATGTCTGTATATACGGAATAAACTGCAAAGATTTATGTAAAATAAATCAAGAATTTTTCTACTTGAACTGTCATTCACTCGACACGTGGTTGTTAATTTTCCATCAGTAGGGTACGATTATTCTACCTGAAATGATGTGCTACCCAAGGGGATTTGACCGGTGCAGTTGTAATTTGAACCCTTATTTCTTCGTATTTAGATAGCAATCCGCAATATTCTGGACTGGTAGAAGGCTCAATATAGGAAGTATTGTGTTTAGTCAGAGTCAAATGATTTTGATAACCCTAATGCCTAATAATTTGACATCATCACGATACAAGGAAATGCTTACTTTGTTTATAGGTAGGAACCACATTTAAAACTAAGGCAAATTGATACCTCTGTCATTTGTGCATAATTCCGGAACGATCGGGTACAACAAAAAAGTCCTATGAATAGATGTACTATAATCGCTTTTAACCAGTTATTTCAGTGTCATTTTATACAGCGATTAAAAGATATACTACTAACCACCACAACAAAATTATATGCTATCAATGTTATCTGGAAATGCCACGAGTCCAGTGCGAAACTCTTTGACCTCTTTTCGAGTATCGTTGCAAAGTTGAGGTTATTGAAGTGATTGATGTCAATTTCGGACTACTTGCATTGATATATAATCCAGTGCCAAATAGATCATCGGCGATCAGAGTGGATTTAGTTTTTGAAGAAGTCGTGTAGGCTTGAAAATCGTTTACATTGTTGTTTCGAATTTTTAGCTGCGATCGCTAGCATTTACCTATTCATATTCACAAAATATAAGACAGCAATAATCCTCAAGATGGGAAAGTATTTATTCCTGATATTTTTTATTTTTGTATTTCTTGAAGGAGTTTATGGAGCTCCTCCAGAATTAAATGGATCTCATGGGTATGTATGGCATAATTTATATAATTTTATTATTCCAAACTTCAACATTATTAGCTCGGCAATATAAAAGAAGCAGCTTATGATTTCGCTTTGGTTTGGTTAGAATTGTGAGGAAAGTTCATAATTAATTATTTACCAATTTTGGTGTTTACATTTTCAAGGCAAAACAAACTCGAGCAACTCGAAGCTGAAATTTTTCACTTGGCCAAAGAAGTAAATGGGCTGTCGAAAACGGTTGAAACTTTAGAAGCAAAGGTGAACTTTTTACAATTTTCATGTACTTATTTTCAGTTTTTGAATTCAATCTCCAGACTCTGCTTCGATATTAATTTTACAATATTTTAAAAAAATCTATTTCCAATTTTTCAAATCTTCCAGATGACAACGAACCTAGCAGACCAATACGCAGACAAGACGATCCAAAGCGTCCTCTCCAACAATCAAAACGACGCCAAGAAGTTCTGGCTTCAAATGCTCAACCATGCAAAGCAAGTCCAACCAGCTAATAATCTCCTCTCAAAAATAGTCCAACGTTCCTATCTGGGAACGCGGAAAAACTTTTACCCCCTCTTAGAATTTATCCTAAAAAACAATATCTCCTCAGCCTTCCCCCTCCTATACACCGAATTAGAGACCCATGGGCACCTAATTGGGGGACCCGAGATTTTCGTGCTAGCCAACTACCTTAAAGCTACCTGTGGTCCGAATACGGGCCTATTTCGAAGCCTCCCTCGAGTCGTCCAGAACATTGTTTCCGGCCCCGTAATGTTCCAGAATGTCGAGAACAAGGGTTACATGGTAGCTTCTGAACACAAGGACTGCAAAGATAAGACTGAATGCTACGACAATCCCAAGAACGAGGCCCTCCTCCACCGGTTCTTCACGAGAACCAACCCTCCTGCAGAACTGCTCCAAAATCCACGGTCACATTGGCTGTTCCTTCCGCCAATTACGATGGACATGAAGAAGGGGTTCAACGGGACTCGAATGTCTTGGGGATTCCACATCAAATCCGTACCTGAGGACAGGTACCTGATTACAAAAATGAGACTGACAAGCTTCTTCCTGAGAGACAACACTTCCTTTGACTCTTACTACGTTCGTGACCTTCAATGCCAGTACATGCCGACCCTCATTGACCTCGACACTAATGATAACAAGATTATGATAGGACTGAGGGAAAAACATATTTACAAGGTCGAGTATGTTTACGGATACAAGTTTTACAAGAGTGAGAAAGTGACTCAGTTACAAACGAGGAAGTCAGAGAATTTGCTCGGGAACGTTTGGGAAGTGTTTCCAGTCGGAGGGGGTGTAAATGAGCTGGATTCAGAGTTGGAAGATGAGAGTGTGAGCGATTCAAAATGCCAGTTTTGAATTTTATTTGTTACAATATACATAAACCTGTGTATATAGAAATAAAACAGTATATCCATTCCATACAAATAATACCAAGAGATGTCAAATACAAAATTAATTCTTTTCCGCACGTCGCAACTGCAAGTAGAGGAATTATAGAAAGGTTTACTCAATAATCCAATTATAATTTCATTTCATTGCGAATAGGCCTGCCCGTTCTCCCTCAGGTTCTCCCGTAGGTGGATCTTCTGATGCTGTTTCCAGTTCCATTTCGTAGAGAACCCTTTGCCACAGGTGGCACAGGTCACGGGCTTCTTACTGCCACACATTCTAGGCGGATCCTGATCCGATAGCATTGATTTTAGGTTCGGTAGTGACCCCGTCTCAGTCGGGTTTCTCATGGACAGGTCGAGGACTTCGTCGGAGGAGCTGTCGTCGCAGTAACTACTGCCCCCACCACCACCCCCACTCCCCTCCTTCTCGATGTAGTTGTGCCAGTGAGCCTCCTGGATGTGAGCTCGTAGTTGGTCATCAAGCTCGAAACTTCTATCGCAAAAATTACATCTGCTCAACAGAATTGGGACACAAAGGTCCTAGAAAATACATGAAAAACACATTTTTTATCGAGACAACTCCAAATTAAACTTGATTGCATTTGGATTTAAAAGTTCAAGCACTCACGGTTCGGAGGTAGCGGCTGTCGGTTATCACCGAGTAGTCCTCTAGACTTCTCTGTTTTTGAAGGGGAAATGCATTCCTTCCTATAAAATATAGAGTAGGCTTAGTCGTAGAGTGCGTGTCAATTTCAACGAGCCTGGTTTCGAGTCCTTCATGATATTATATAGTATACTCGTAAATAAATAAATAATCGTATTGATCTTCTTCCATCGTACCTGTCGGAGGATATACGATGGAACAGGTGAGAGTGGATGAGGTCTCACCCGCCATGTCGAAAGAACGGGACTGTAGAAAGGCGTCCTTGTCCTGAGGACTTTCTCTCTCACTTGAGCTATCTAAATGGAAAACATAATGATTTATGACATTAAAAACTACAGGTTATTTTTAATTAAAAAAAACAGCAAAAAAAATCATACCTTCACTAGATAATTTCCGCTGTAGATATTTCCTGAGGGCCTGAACGGTCTTCGTATGAGATGCCCCCTCTCCCTTATTCAGGACCAGCCTTTCTCCCTCCAACTCCCCGTTCGAAGTTCCATTCTGACACTGCCTCTGCTGCTCTGACTGTATAGTAAACAAGGAACTGATAGCCTGATGATCGTTGTTATTTGAACTGATCAGATTTGTCGTCATTTTTCTGGGGTTCAAATTCCGTCACTATCGACATGTACAATTAGACGGAGCCCGACTGACGGCTGACACCCACACGGCCGCCGAACTTTCTCTCTTGGCATTTACAGGAGGAGGGCTGTATTCCTGATAGCTGGTGAAGGGGAAATCGGTCGGATCGTCATGAAAGATTAGGGCTGACGGATAAGGCTAAAAATTAGACAAACAAGTCTATATAAGGAATGAAAGCTGATCATAACAAGTCCTCTCTCTCTCTCTCTCTCTCTATCTTGGTATAGGATGGAGTAGATATGGTGAAAGCCCGGTCACGGAAACCGGGCTCTCTCGGGTAATAGGAAAGTTAGTAGTACTTGTAGCTGGTGGAAGCAGTATGGAATTTGGCATGGAATTATTTTATTACAGAACCCCTCTCCAGCAGACTGCTGCGCCTGTTTTTTGATCGGAGTATAGGAACGGGTATTCAAAACCTAGGAAACTTTTGAGAGATAACCCCAAGAAACCTCTACTCTGCTGCGTCCCGAGATACTAATAATATCTTATCGATTTTTGCATGGCATATGCAAGAAGCTCCCTGGGTACTTGTACTTTATTACCCTCTCTTGTTTTTCCAAATGATATTTGATTAAGTATCTTTGGATGGGCAATCTGTTGCACAGTTTCAGGAGAAAGCAGGGAGGAATAAGAAATAGGGTTAGTGTTATTGAGGAGTCCTGTGGAGATTGATGGATTGTATGGATGCTTATAGTAACTATGAATATGCAAAGATGTGGACTTGGTAATGTAGGCATGGATGACTGGGAGGGGTGGGGATTTATTTCGGAGAGGGAAGTATATTTTTGTAAGGGCAAATAATAATTGTTTACCGGACTAATTTTCTAGTTTGTAGAATAATATTTTGTTTTCGTGTTTTTAAAGATGGGATATTTTGTAACTTTGTTGTTGTTGTTCTTAAGGAGTATTAAGCTGCTCCCTTTGATGTATGATGAATTCACAACTAATTTAAGTATTTACTTCAGATAGGGTCTATTAAATTAGAATAATTCTTTACGTAACGCCTCGTTTATTTTTTATCAAAACTCCAAGTTGGTCCTTGTTTCAGGGCCACTAATTTTAACAAGAATCCTCAAAAAATTTTGTTCAAAATTATAGATAATTTCGTACAAACAGAATGAATTCACTCTCAGTTCTCTTTTATTGACGTTAGCTTTAGGGATTATAACAGTATGCATTAAAATTTAAAAGCCTGCTCAATCAGTCCAATTCAATTGCCCAGAAATTGTAATTTCGTATCGTTGCATTTAAAATTGTATGAATCAAAGGAATTTTATTGCCATTTATTCATAGAGACATAACATTTAGGAGTCGCATTCGTTAATAATCTTACAGCGGAAATTGGAACTCTTATCGTTAATCGTATTATTTTTCCTTCCTTTCGACTTAATTAGCTTACGTTTAGAACGTCATTACAAATAAATTATTATTAGAATGAGGAGAAACCGATATTATTCCAGTTTTAGGAGACTTGCATTTCCATACCCTGTGCTAGTGCTGATTCAGATTAAGGAACAATTCAATAATTCTAAAGATAAGAATTATTTGAGTATGGATCGAAATATGCTGTTATTTTTGGAATATTTGCAAATAGGACTATCATATTTAATTTACCTTAAGAACCATATCTCTATATTTAGTCAATAGCTGTACAAATAGGATATCACATGAGACGTCACACATCATGACATTGATCACATTTATTACAGGTACAATTCGGTCTATAGTTTACATCCTTTCTTTCTGCTTTCTCTACCGCTTTCGGACGACTTGGCTTGCAAGTCAATGGTTGACGTTAACGCGGTATAAAAATAAAGTCGGAATGACGACACAAACGCTGGAATCGTAATAAATAACTGATTGAACCCGATAAATGACTTTGATTCGTCCTGAAGCCCGAAGGTCGTTACTTTCCAAAATAACTCGTTTTGTTCAGAAGTTCTAAAAATAAATCCTAGCCAGAGGACCCAACTCCAAATCGACAACTATGCCTCTCGTACATGTCCTTGCCTGGGAAAATTTTCCCACAAACAGGGCAGTCTAACAAGGACTTTTTGAAATGAACCTGAGCATGAATTTCATAAAGCTGTTCATTTATCGAAATGTCTCCACAAATCTCACACCGGAAGCAACTCTCTCCCCCGTGGGAAAGGTAATGCTTCGTCCGCCACTCCCGTCGGCTAAAAACTTTCCCACAAATCTTACACCGAAATAACTCCCCACGTTTATTATTTATACCGGGAACCGGAACCCGGTTCGGATTACTACTACTCCCATCACACGAGTGATGATCTAGCATCGCCGACGAGGGGAACGTCTTCCCGCAAACGCAACATTTATTTATACTCCGAATTCGAATACTAGGATGATTATCCGTTTCTCCACTATTACTAGGACTCGAGCCGATACTTAAACTATGCGCCGCCATATGCTGTCGATACGTATTCTTGACGGCGAAAGACTTGGCACAAACGGTGCAACTGTAGGGCTTCAAATTGGTATGGACCCCGCGGAAGTGCTCTTCATGCGATAACTTACTGGACAAGCTTTTTTGGCAAATTTTACATTGAAACCGCTTCCGTCCGTGAACGGTTATTACAGAGGGCTCGTTCTTGGAGGAATTTCGTCGGACGCGGATGGCAGCGGTGGGTACTTTTGGCCCCTTGGTTGCAGCTGAGTTTTCCCCTCGGGGTTCTCGACGGGAAATAATAGGAAGATGGCTTGACATTTTCGATTTGGAAGAATCAAGTGTAGAATCGGGTTTTTGGCTCGTTTTTATGGTCCGATTCTGATGCTGATTGCTGTACAGTTTTTGGCAGGTTTCGTTATTGCAGACATGACCCAGCAAGTGGCCATTGGCATGCTCGACCAAGAGGTCTCGAGAATTGAAGCCCTCGTCACATATATGACAGGCGAAGCTGATGCTTAGCAGCCGTCTGGGTGGGTTATTATGTGGGTGGTGACTCCGGTTGCTGGAAAACTGCTGAACGTTTGGAAGGACGTGTTCCTGCTGGTGGACTTTGAGAGTGACGGAACATGGGAAGTTTTGTTTACAGTTCGGACAGTTAAATATTGTGCCCTCGATAAGCTTCGGTGTTGTATGGGTCTCCAAGTAGTGCTTTTGAAGGGAGAGGTTATGGCAGAAGGTCTCCGTGCATTCCAGACAGCGAAATAGGGTCTGGGAATGTTTTTCTTTGGAGAAATGTCTGCTGGAAGATCCGGAATCGGATGGAGTATCGTTGATGTCAAGGGGGTGTGTTTTATTTGTTAGGAATCCCAAGCCGGATTTTCCGCCTGCTACATTTTTTAGACAATTATTAGATCTCCAAGCCACCAAGCATAAATACAATGGCCATTACTACAGGTATAAAACCAAATTGTAGGGGTTTATTTAACTAATTGAGACGTGCATTTGAAAAACCTGACTCTGAAGAACATATCACCTTACACTATTAGGCAGCCAACAAAACTTACATGAGTTCGGGCTATCAAGGGCTTGAGTTTTGCAGGTCGATGAAGAATGGCTCAGGATCGTGGACTCCATCGTAACTCGTAACTAGTCAATTCTGAAAAAAAAACAAGTTGACAAGAACTTACAGTCTAAAAACCTGTATAATTATACGATCCCTATTATTCATGAATGAAACCACAGATTACCTTTGAAAAGGTCGAGATTCCGGAAGCAATTCCAAATATTATAATGGAAGCGGAAGAAGAATAACAGAGATCCATGGCATCATGAGAAATAGACAGTCTTAACCTCTCTCTCAGGAACTCGTGAAATTACACAGAGACGTAGTTGAATAATACCTACCCCATCCGAGCCAAACTACAGAACCAGGAAGACAATGATCCTGTGTGGAAGTCTACAAAAGTTGCAAAGTCGATTTCATGGACTAGTCCCATAGAGTCGTGTATAGGGACAAGTGAAAGCGATTCCAAATCTATTGGGAATAGGCTCCCACTACCATACCACCACCACCACCACTGATCCTGGCTGACTCTTTACTTGTAAGTGCAGAGACTTTCACCACTTTCCCCTGCCAAAATTCCCCAAAAGATGAAAATAAGGAAGGTAGTAAGTACTACTGGTTCCAGACCAGAATCTCTCTCGTTTCCAGAAATTCCAGATTCCCGATCCAGCCAAAGTTTATTCCCAGAAACTTTAAACAAGCCTGCGCATCCTTTCGGCCAGGCCAGACTCAATCTTGTAATAAATGACATGTAACAAACCTGGAAATATTTAACCGTTTCCGTCCAAACACTTCCAAAAACAACGTCCTAAATCTCCAGCTCCCCCGTTCAAATGCATAGGGAACGGGGAACATACGTATTTACAGGCTATATTTACAAGTAGTACGTGTAGAGTATTATGACAAATTGAGTCACTTCCACTCTACTTCCCACTCCGATGTTTTCAATATATTATTATATCCTATGCAACTACCAGATAATTCTATCCATTGTGGGGATAAACGGCCAAAAACCTGACTCCAAGCTTCCTCTCCACTCTCTCTGCTTAAATCATGTCAGGAGAAAGTCGAGCTAAACCAAATCCACACTTTCCCCTAGACTCTCTCTCTGTTCTTTATAGTCTGGTGGAATCGGGCTGTTTTTAGATTAAATCCCATCCGAGAGGAGCAGATAGACGGGTGATCCATATGCTTTTATAGCCTCATTTCCAGAGAGACTCTATGAAATGAAAGGAATGGTTTCTCTAGGGGAAAGTCTCCGGTAATTCAAAGACCTACAAGAAGTACAAATATTATCTCCGTTTTGTAGCAAAGTTCCAGGAATTCCGACCGTCTATAGGCAAGGTGGAAAGAGTATCCAGAGTTCGATCGAACATGGAACCTGCCACACTACTCGATACAATTTCATGGAAACGTCAAGCATGGAGTGATGCGGTATTATAAACTGTAATTTTTTTTACCTAGATGAACGCAGCAATCTCGTAATAAACTGGATGGGACAAATATGAATATCATTTTAAGTAAACCAACGTTGGAAATAGAGCTTTATTTTTTCAATCCATTTATACGAATCAATAATGCAAGTTCATAATATACAAAAAGGTAGACAACATACGTATAATATATTATTATATTACAAGAGAACTTTCAACTTTTTAGTACTTACGACTGAGAATAATAATAGTATGCAGTTACATTCACTATTTCAGCCTAATTTATAAGACTTTTTTCCAGTATGAAGGTAAGAAAGCAAGTGTCGAAAGGTACGATTATTATATTCATTACTGATAATAAATATTATAAATAAATATTATTATCATAATTCATAACTATAAATATCCGTCGCCTTATTCCTCCTCTCATCTCTCTCCTACAATTCTTTGTATCTTTCTACGAAATTGCTAACTAATCCTGTTTTTGTGTATTTGTGTTTGTGTGAATGTGCTCCCCAAAAGTCATTACTGTCCCTTGGATCCAATTTTTCATTTACCAAATATACTACTTTATAATGTTGACAATGTACATGCATATTAATATTTAGATGGTTTTTCATGTACTTTGCATATAAATTTTGGCATTGAACTCATAAATTGCTGAGAGCTAATGTAACACGTATTGATGATTGATTTACGGGCAGAAGTAGACGAGTAAAGAGGAGGGAGGAAGCTAAATAAATTGTACCACGCTTTTTCTACTACTTACTAAAACTGTTAGTAGACTTTGTGTGTGCATAGATCTATGAGCGTTAAAGAAATACATAATTATCTTTAGAGCCTCATCTGCATATCTGTGCTTAAAAATTATTAGCTCATAAATATATAATAACAATTTATAGCGAGGATTAACACATCGATTACAGAGTAATATTGCTTCGTTTTAAAGAATAAAAGGAAAGCATAATGTAAGTTAACAGTCAAAATTCTTGTAGAAAAGTAATGTATTAATATAATGAATGACGATAGGAGATGAATGAATGGAAAGCCATTTTTTTTTGGCTAAATCATGTCAATAGATACAAAAAATTTGAACAGTCATGGACATCAACCATGCTGAGGTTAGCGATAAGAAAAAGAGAGTTTCGTAGCCTTGCTTGAGTTTACAGAATCCAAAATGTGTGATTTTTTTAATAATTATAGTCAGGTGTTATCGGATAAGCGTTACTTCATTTAATTACTATATTTATGTTTAATATAATATACCCTCCATATTTGAAATCTACCAATTGGCCAGACCGGGTTTATTTAGAGTCATGAAATAGATTTGTGAGGCACCGCCTCCTTTGGCGGATGAGAAGAAGACTTTGTCATTTCTTTCGCACAGGAACTTCAGCCGTTGACTTTTTTTATGCATGAAAACCCCGTCCAAGTGACCAGTTTCGACTGACCGAATTTCAATGGCCTTCTGTCCCCAGCCCATCACCTGCCCCGTTCCAATGTACGCCACGGAGGATGGTAATTCGCCCCATTGCAGAACGACGGACTTTGAAATCTGCAAGTTTTATTAATAAATTGAGTTAACCAGATGTACTAATAAATGACATTAAATGTAAAATGAGTGTCGATCAGTTTGTCACACCTTTCCGCTCGTCGAGACATAGACTCCTTCGTTGTCGTAGCACAAGAGTAACTGAAGACCGTTGGAATTCGGCAGTGTTACTATACAATGAGGAGAAATTGGTCCCTGACTCTGTTGGTAATTAAAGGCAAGATAAGTACATTCGAGTCCTTGTAACTGTGTTGCTCTTATCTCATATCCCCAAAAATGTACGCTAAAAATTGTAAATTTAGGATTCAGAATTTACGATACTTACATGTTTGGGTGCGTAGAGATCATATACTGAAGCTGAATCTAAATCAATTGCATGGAATCCCTGAGCAGAACCGTAAATGACTTTAAGTCTAGAACCTTCCTCTACTGTAAGATCAACTAGGAGTGGTTTGTGCAGTAGATCGGAAAATGCTTTGAAAGCCATGAATTTGTGGTAGGGCTTAGGAGCCCAGGCGTAAATTTCAATAGCATCCCGTAGAGCAATTACCAGGAACTTGATGCGTTCATACTTCACTATTTTGAAGTGCGTTGCGCCCTGCAATTTCAAAGATGATTAGATTTGACGCTTGCTTTAATTTTAGTTAATTAGATTGTCTCATTTAAATGCAAAGTCTTTTACCTGCAGTTCGCCAACGTTTATGTATCCATTTCGGCGTTCTCCTTCACCACCTTCTGTTCGGAGGATTTTTCCTTTAAGCCAAGATAAGTAATAGACGCGGACACGGTTTTTCTTCCCACTGATTGTCACAAGAATGTTCTGTCCTTCCAAAACCTATGACAAATATTTAATTTTTAATTGTAGTTAAAATACACGCTATGAATCATAATTATAAGATTATAACGTTAAAGCATACCTCCATTTGTTGAAACCGCCGTCGACTTATGAGTTGATACACTTTCCCTTGTCCAGACTAAAAAATCAATTTGAAATTCAAAAACTGCTCTGGCTGTACAATAGTGTTACTTTTTGTTCAAATTTGACTCACCCTATCCAGAAGCATCAGTCCATTTTCAGTCCCAATTAAAAGGTTAACACCCCATAGGGCTGCGCATAATATTTCACTGTTGAATCTAAAATGACAAAAATACATTATTTAGTATAGAAAAATTTAACCTATAAAAACGACCGTCTTTAAGCTATTTTTTCACCTCTTCTTGTATTTCCGAATTTCCGGCGTGTCATTATTTTGTGCTGTACTAATTCCCTCTACGTTAACATTGATTGAAGGCCTCGACGGAGACGAAGAGGCTGACGATGAATTTGCCATCTGATTGAAACCAAAAGTTATAAATGATTTTTGTTTTGGACCTTGACCTATTTGATGAGGTGGGGGATGCATTGAGTGAGGAGGTGGTACTCGCTCACGAACCATCTGAAAGTTAAATAAAAAAAGTCATTATGATATCGTGGCTGTGTAAGTTAGAACAGTTTTGCAAACAAATATAAAAATGAAAAATAAATAAATTCTACAATATCCATAATACAATAACGAATTAACCAAAATCAACCAAACCAGTACTGAGAAAAAAGCTGGTAAATTCAGGAATTTAAAGAATTAGACGATATGAAAGGCATTCTTACCATAACCACCACATTTCTCAATGAAATTGTTTGCATTGTAATAAAAATTCAAGTATTAACATCATTAAATCCTTTTCACACGTCCTTGGTTCATATTGTGCATACAAGGTTTTTTTCTAAATTACAAATCATGCTTACGTCTTGATCTGATGTTTGTGGAAGTAAATCAGGAAGAACAGAGGTTCTGGCCCCTGGGAGCTCATGCCCGGATCTTGGAGGTCGCCTTGTGACTAATGTACCTTGACTTTCATCTGGAGTTGGTGGTAAGGGACGAGATGGACCCGTTTCGGGAAGTGGACGCGGAGCTTCCGACGCTAGCAAAGTTCCGTCGTTCCGCTTCTTCGGCACAAATTCCACTTCCTCCTCATCATCGTCCTCGACATCATCAGGCTCTATTGCTCCACGTGGGGTCGGCGGAAGAGGTCGACTAGGAGGGGGAGGTAGATCTGGTACAACAATAAGTCTTGAGGGCAATGGCGGTCTCGAAGGTGGTCCCGGCTCTTCAACTTGCAAGGCCTGGAATAAATGCATAAAGTTAGGGATTTCTCATAATATAATTAACAAGACAAAAAACACTGTTTCCTTAGCCCTGTAATTCACCTGGAAATTCCTCCGTAAAGTATTCTCTTTGGGCTTAACTTCTTCACCACGTTCACCCGGTTTATCCTCCGATTCTTCGTCCTCGTCCTCATCATCCGAAAATCTAAAAAGGCGACAATAATACGAGACACGTAATTTTAGGTCATTGCTCGGAATTGCAAATCTCTGATCCGATCCAACTTAACTTCATTTCCATACATACCTTCCTTTCTCCGTTTTATTCTGTTGGCTTCTCTTTTTACAGCGATCGATGTGATCCTTCAACTGAATCCTCACTTGTCTCTCTGTCGGCTGATCTCGTATGAAAGGATGCTTAAGTAACTGATCCGTAGGCGGCCGTTGAGTGTAATCCTATAAAGAAAGCTTACACTGATTAACATGCTCATCTGAATTTCAAATTCCTTTCATCCTTTCCGTCTTTACTCTGTCCTGGATTACTTTCTCTCATTACAATGGCAAATTTGCTCAATTTTTAACATGCAATGAAGCTTAATGAAATCTAGATCGTCGTTGCATACTTTATAAGGAGCGATAAAAAATGATCGTATTATTCTAGTACCTTGACAAGTACGGTTTCAATAAATGAGTGGAATCTTTTGGACCACCGTTTGGACTTCAGCCTGGGTGGAGGGTTCCTTGGAATCAGGAACAATGCCCTCATTGGATGCATTTCACCTAATAAAGACATTGATTCATTTCACACTGTACGATTTTAAAAGTGGGATTACATCGATTTTTCAAGATTTTTCTTACATAGCGGTGGCTGAGATTCCGCCATTTCTATTGCAGTAATTCCCAAAGACCAAAGATCACTACGGTTGTCGTAAGTAGCTTCCGGATTCTCGTCACAAGCAATAACCTATGAAAAATAGTTTGTGTCGACATTTTTATTGTTAGATTTCTGCAACGAAATTTTTCCTTAGTATTTTCATTTTTTCATCCTTAAGAAGATGCTTACCTCAGGTGCCATCCAATACGGAGTTCCAATGAATGTATTCCTTCGTCCAACCGTTCGATCCAATTGTGCGGAAACGCCGAAGTCGACAAGTTTAACTTCCGCATTCTCAGTGAGCAGTACATTTTGACCCTTGATGTCTCGATGGATGACTTTGTTGGCATGCAAATGTGACAGACCACGAAGTATTTCCCTACAGACGTAAGCAATCCATTCCTCCTTCAAAGACTGACCTCTCGTTGACTTTACGAGGTCCGTGATACTTCCAGCGCCACAGTACTCCATGACCAGCTAGAACAATTCAAAATTTAACCAATAATATTATCGGTAACTTTTAAAACGACATAAATGTAGTTATGAATCGCTTTTCTTCGGATAAACTTACCCATAGCTGGTCATCTCTACCAGGAGGAGACTTCTTGATGAATGCACCATAATACGTAGCAATATTCCTGTCAAAACCGATGAAAATCCATGTTATTTTATAAAAAAACTTCGAGTGACGAAGCATATTTTAGCAGTAACGATTGCTGCTAATTATTAACTGTTATTTTTAATTTAATTGAATTTGCCCAACAGACCTGTGATGTGAATATTTCTTCAAGACATTTATCTCCAGCTTAATTTCTTCTTCTTCATCCTCTGTAACATCCATAACCTAACGAAAACATCAATACATAAACATGTACATCAAAATAAGAGATACAATTTCCCATAAATGATCCAGTTAGCGATTTGACATTGACACGCACCTTGATAGCAGCCAACTGCCCGGTTTTCGTGTGCCTCCCTTTGTATACCTGCCCATACGTTCCATTTCCGACCACTTCGATAAGCTCGAATATACCGGCTGGATCCTGAAATACATTCATTCATTTATATATTTTGCAAAAACCTTCCTGTTTTAGTAATAATTTAATAGGATTATTAGCATAGCCCCAATTGGGGGTTAAACATTTGTCTGTCATTTTAATTTTAATTCCCTAATTTAATGTTTACTCATGTAATAATGTTTGTGGTGTAAAAATAGACACATCCTCTTTACTCTGTCTCTGTTGAATTATAATGTTCAATATTATCTCTGGGATGAAAATGCGTTTCATTCATTAAATCCAACCTTCTCTCAACCATCATCGCTCATCGTACTACTGTCACAAATTCGTAACAATAGTTCATTCAGTTGCTGAATAGCTAATTTTACAGGTACAACTGCAGCCTAGTTTCCTTTTAACCACACTATAGTGTACGCAAACTATAGATACAATATCCTTTAAATTAATTTTACTCTGCCTAACCAACAACCAAGTTAATGATCTACTTATCCTATAAAAACAGATGGCAATTTTAGTTAAGAAGGCACGACACGCATGTCATCGTTCGGGGATAGAGCTGAAAGAGAAACTTAAGTTTGGATTTGAAGCTAATTTCACGGCTATAATACATTTCATTGAATTAAGATGCTAATTCTGCATTCTAAAATCGCGAAATCTTCTCAAGACTTACTTTCCAGATTAATGAATTAATGACACATATAGAGAATGATGTGTGGATTTACTCTTACTTATTTGTGTATTTTTTTTTACTTCAGCAAACAAATTATTTCTTAGCTGAGAATTCACCATTTCCTTCTTTTAAACAGTTCAAGCCGAAGTAGATAAGTATGCATAATTTTGTAACGAATTAAATTTCACGTCCACAAAGACGTCACAAATAATTTGGTAAACCTGCAAGTTCTTTAAAAGATTGAAACTCAACTCCTCGACAGATTATAGAAGAAAATTACACGCAATTTACATCGCAATTTTTGTTTCATTTTAAAAATCTCAGCATCTATTATAATCAAGAATCAAGGGAATTAAGTAGTGAAGAGCTCAATTCTGTTCGGTAGCTGATTATTTTCCTCAAATCCTATAGTATGGTCGTAACCGTAAGCCTCGAAAATAATGTTCATGTCCTCAAAGGAAAAATTATTTATTTGTAAATAATAACCACAACTCCGCATTAGAACGGAGCATGCCAAAATAAAAGATCCAAGTCTCGTCCTCGTCAAGACGTACGATTTTTAAGATTGATTCAACATGCTTGTGTTTTTCCTACTTAATGTACATGAATGAAATGTCAGTCATCCTTTTAATCCTTCACCGTTAACTGTTAAATCCTATAATTAGTTCCAACCCAACTTCTCTGACAATGAACGCTCAGATAACCTTGCATTTATATAAACATAAACACTGTCATAAAATTTCATTTTTCCATGTCAAAACTTTACATCTTTTATTGTTCTAAAGCCAGTCATCACGGGTTTAATGATATACATTACGGTTTTTTAATAAAAAAATGCACTTATAAGTTCTAAGCCAACTGATTATATTTCTCCAA
This sequence comes from Desoria tigrina, assembly GCA_906901685.1. Classification (NCBI taxonomy): domain Eukaryota; kingdom Metazoa; phylum Arthropoda; class Collembola; order Entomobryomorpha; family Isotomidae; genus Desoria; species Desoria tigrina. Next base: position 297,433 of record CAJQTU010000010.1, on the reverse strand, counting down.
GTTCAAAAACGAACGCAGATGCTGTACTTTTCTCTTCTCCTACCCCATTCTTTATTTTAGTCGATACTTATCTAAGAATCAGGATCAACAGATTTCAACTGATCATTTACAGTATTTTTTCTTGCAAATACGGCTCAGTAATGTTACTTTGCTGATTGAGTCATGATGAGTCTAAAACAGGATGAAGGGAATGAATAATATAAAATGATGCAGTTTTATTATTTATTTCAGAGCCAAAAAGATAAGACATTTTATACGATAGAGCAGTAACTCAGCACGAGCTTAAAACTTGATTACTGAAGAACAAGCCACAAAATTTAAGAGGATTTTTTGGCTTGAAATTATTTTAAAATACCTAAGTAAATGATTCTATCTTTCTACAACAATTAAAAAAGGAACGCCAGAGAAATGAGATCATTGATTACTTATCACGTTCATCCCTCTAATTACTATGTGGTACGGTTGACTGTTCGTGTTCGCAGTACCGAGGGATTGGAGATTGGATATGACTTTTTGTGAGTTGGTATTTTAGGATTGCGGATTGCGGTATAAATAGGCAGCCTTTTTGTTTGATTTTTTTTTTTTTTAAACACATTTGATGTTCCTATATGTTTTTTAGAAGTAATAATCAGACACTAAATGCTATTTATTACTGAGCGTTTATGCTGTATGGATTACTATGTTTGGACTCTCTAAAACTTTTAATGCATTAAACAACAAAGATTTTCGTGCTCTGGAAATGCAAATGTTATTATTCCTAACATTTTATCTAGATTGTTTTTATTGGAAAAAAAATTGCTTAAATATGGATTTTTAGACTTTATGGTTTCTCTTTTTCGGTGTGATCTTAGCGTGGTGGAATTTACGATAAAATAAAAACACGACACTACTGAATTTTACAGTATAAGTTCAGTTAAAATGTAACTTGTACATGTATAAGAAAATCACTTATATTTTATGTCACTCTTCCATGTAAAATTGAAAAATCCTTTATATATTTTCATTAGAAAAGTTACATAGTAATTTTAATTCCAATTGGAAATGTTTTGAAAATGACTTGTTTTTTTTCTCGATTTGTGAGCTTAGCTCTCACATTCTAACTAATCATTTATTAGTGTGAATTATAACCTAATGTGTTAGGAGCTGGACTTATTTCGTAATTCCATCTCCTGTCTGCCTGTATCAAGAATTTTAAGACGTTTATTTTAAGGAACATAATAAAATTATCAATAACTAGAGAATTGGAGGATTATAAACCCTAATCAATATTCCCGAACATCAATAACAAATAAGGTTTAAACAAAACTGTCTGTTCCTTTTTTCAATATTTACATTTTATTATACAGAGAGAGGCTCAGTTTCAGTTTATCAGTTCCATCCGTTCCGTCAAATCCAAACAAATAACTGCATCATAATATTGGACTTCCATTCCATACTTCCTTAAAATTGACTGTTATAATAGGACCGAATTGACAGAAACTGTTAATTTTTTTATTTGATACCAATACAAACTAGGGGAATAAGGACCGTGACCGTAAATTCTTAAAATCCTGAATAAAACCAATTCATCCTATTTAATTTAATGCTAAACATGAACATTTATTATCTAAAGCTTTCCAAAATCGGAGTAAATCTTTTTTTAAACCAAATAATCTTCAAAAAATTTAATCACAAGATAACGAACCTTTAAAGAAGCCAAGTCAATATCATCCAAAGAGCAGTTAACATTATTCCCAGCCATTTTCTTAAACCACTTTACGGGCTTTTTAGCCTTCTCCTTCGTAGTTAGTTAGACTCCTTTGTCGTCTCCTTATTAATCCAGACGCAAACGTGTAGTAACTTAACGACTCTCGCGTATCAAATGACGCCTGATCCAGTCCCAACGTATTAATTACAACTGGTTTAAGTCAAGTCAAACATAATCAACGTATGCAATCAAATATTGTCCGATATCCAATAAGTATGGAATATTACGCCGGGGAGTCGAGACACCAGAAGAACTATCTGATTCCCAACAATGATGTTATTGACTAAATTGAGAAATGAAATCGACTATTTACTACAATATTGGCTTTATTGTCAACGTTGTTATTGTTTATTGTTTATTGTTGTGAAGTTGAACACTTTGTAGGAACCACACCCTCTTGGAAGGGAGATGAATCATCTCCTCTCGTCCCAAACTGCCAAATCAACTTTTACCAATTTTTCTCTCTATTCTTACTTGCCTCTAATCCTTCAACTTCAACCACGAATAAGAATCTAAAGTAAACCCCTTATTCTGTAAGGTAACCTTTTTTACTCCTTTTAAAACACCCTTTTTTAAAGTAGATTTCGGTTTCAGTTCCAACTCCTTTTCCTTTAAATCCTTATATTCTCTCATTTCCATATCTCTCGGCCTTAAAGTACTCGAGTGTAAGGACGTTTTACCCAAAAAAACCTTAAAATTTGTCTTTTAAAACGTCAAACGTGTCCATTTTTAACTAAGTTTCAGCAGCTCCCTATACTCCATTATTCTACGGCAGTTAAAAGTCTTGTGTGTATAGAATACAATAGCTCTATAATATCCTAGATCCTTTACTACTAAAAAGTTAAAAGATGATCTTATTTGTGTTATTATTCCTCTCCTTAAAGAAGAGTACTATTCCATAAAGGAATAAGAAGAATAAGGGTGCTTCCTGGCCCTGTTGGGTTTATTTCTGATTGATTTGCTCTCTCCGAGACTCCATGTATATATTCTTTACTGACTTAAAAACTGATGTATTTTATTTTATTTTTCTCGCAGCTATAGACCAAGACTTCTGCTGGTCTTTGAACTTGCCTTGCCTACACTCTATCTTCCATGGGATTGTAGATTGTAAGTGTAATGAGAATGATGATATTTTTTGTAGTTTAGTTTAGTAGAGAGAGGCTCGTCGTCGGATATCTGTGAGAATAGTTGGCAGTTTCAGATGAGCCTCACATTTGTAGCACTAGACAGCCCCAGTATGCACAAGTGTTACACAAAAGCCTTCACTTCGTCAGCCTCTTTTAGTACTCGTACTGGCTCTCTAATATGGTTAAAATAGTGGCAATGCAATGGCAAAAAATTTTTTTTTGATCCACCTTCCCAAACTAAACCGTAATATCTCCAAGTAGCTGCTGGTTTGGCTTCGGAAATGGCAATACTGTTCCAATTTGGTCATGCTTACTTTTTAGCTTCCCGACAAGAGACCGTATTTTCGGCCCGAGTTGATCCTCTAAAAGGATGAAGGATGGGAACCAAGGGTTGCCAAGTTGGGATCTGGGATCCGTGGATTCGGCCAAAGGGGTTGTTCGTTTCATCCCCTTGGGTTTTTGGGAACAAAGATTTGTTTTCGCATGAGAGTTAGTGGCGGAGGATGGATTTTAATGGTTGGGCTTAGTTGGGTATGAAATAAATTAGTAGCATTGGGTTTTTTGAGGAGAATTTTCTAACAAAACGAATAAAAAATTATTAGTTCTGAGGTTTTAGCAGGGGGATGAAAATTTATTTGGATATTGTGATGGATTAATTTAAATAATAATATGAAACCGAATGGTGGAACATGGGTTGGTTTTTATTCTTTTCTAAAGCATAGGTATGTACTTCTTAAAAGGCTTTGGAGATGTTGAATGTTTTCTATTTAAATACGCTAAGACTCTGAAATGTAACCCCCTGTCCCCACAACAAACAGGCAGAAAACTGAAAAATGCATAAAATGTAGAAAAAAAAACAATTTCCAAATGAGAAAGTGGGGAGTTAATTTAGGTGGGGAGTTATTTCGGGGCAGCTTTGTTGGCTTGTACGGAATACTCCACTGCAATAACAGTTAATAGTTTTGTTTTAGTAGTAGGGTTGTTATTAGTTGGGGATTTCTTGTTTGAATGTCGGGCTTATTGGTATTCGGAATAGATAGTATTATGGTATGTATAGCATAAAATACTGGCGAATTGTAGTTAATTTACTTTAAAAGCTGGACACGGTTAATATATAATAGTGATTAGATAATCGCTAATGTTGTTTGGTTGTGTTATCCTACTTAAAAAAAAACTTTTAATAAGCAAAGTCATTAGTAAATACATCAGATCATAATATTGTCTACTAATTATTGTAAGATGTACGAAATGTACAATGCAATGTCATTTGAAATTAATTTGATCTTGAAGTTCTTGATTTATTGCTAAATTGCATATTATCTGCATCAGGCTGGTTTCCTTGATTTCTGATACTTAACTTTGTTAAAGGTACTGATTTCACAGGGATCCTATTATTTTTCAATGCTGGCTGATAGTTTAAATGCAGAACGGAGTCGTAAAATCCTCCTGCGATTTCAGATTTTGTGGTAATATGAGGATATAAAGGGACGAGGTGACAAGGACAAGAATCAACCACCCGGAACGGTTCAGGTGCAATGGTATTTATAAGTATTTAAAGTTAATGGGTTGAGTCGCGTTGAGTCACAGTAGAGTTACTTTCGTCAGCATGAAATATTCCTATTTTTTCCATGAAACGATCAGAATTGGCTAAGGTAGCTATATAGGTACATCGATTCCACGAAGATACAAGAGCCATTTTAAAATGGCAAATACATTCTTACTTAATAATAATCTACAAACTCAATTTTTCAATTATGTCTGAATTTTTTTATTATACCTAAAGCTTTAAAACATGTAAATTCGAATGTATATTTATGGGATCCACAACGTTCCAGAGGCAAAAGAGCATATTTTGATCTGGCAGTTTTGAAATTTTGCGTGTTTAAATATATACACAATACAATTCCTAATATCTATACGTAACTAACTAAACTAACCCTCAAATGATTCATCGGACTATGTGTATGAGAGATTGCGTTTTTTCTCAGAATGTTATAAAGTACAGATGGTACATGCAAAATATTAGCTGGTTCCTGATTCCTAATACTCTAACTCCACTATAAGCTCCACTAACTTGTCGTACTTAACATGCGTTAATTTCATAATGAAAGAAGAGACGAAAGAAATATTTTATATTTGACCCATTTCTTATTAGTTTTGACGTTTTCAACAACTAAATACACACTGATCTACGTGAGATAATGCTAGGATTGACTCATCTTCAACTTCAGAGATGATTTTTTTAATATTTTATGACAGGTTTTTAGTTCCAACTTCCAAGAGACTATATATAATTGTTTATTTAACATCGATCGTCTCCTCAAAATTAAGCCCTACCCAGTATTTATGAAATTAGTTTCTGGCACATGAACTTAATATTTATTTAAAATAGCTTTGATCAATCCATCATTTATTCCAAACATACTAAAATACTGTTATCTTCATAACATTCGATTCCTTCTTCATTACCATCGAGCATCATAAAAATATGTCAATAGGAATGACTTTTTATTGATATTCTGTGAACGGAATTTGTTGGCACCTCTGCACTGCATACTGCCTTTAAATGAAGTGTATTGTGTGAGTTGATCTATCCCAGCCCGGATGTATTTTCATTTTGAACTGTTATGTAAATAAACCGATGTAACGGGCGTAACCAAGTGTTGAAAACATCAGATTTCGCACCCTGGTGTCAGTGGGAGTGGTCCTGTATACGTCAAAGACGTTCTATTACTCATGGGAATCATTTAAACCCCAAATCTCAATTTCCCCCAAAAGCCCGGGTTTCGCACCCTGGTGTCAGTAGGAGTGGTCCCGTATCCGTCAAAGATGTTATATTACTCATGGGAATCGTTCAAACCCCAAATCTCAATTTCCCCAAAAAGCCCGGGTTTCGCACCCTGAAAGGTATTTTGAAGTTGTAACCATGTGTGAATGAGAGACATAGAGTTTATGTAGACTATGTAAGCGGTAGTCTCAAAATATGTCAGTGATTTCTATGATTTTAATGCTTTTTGTGGGGGGTTTATTTTATGGGGGTCAGGGGGTGTGACCGATTGTACCCAAGTTCGAACTAAGCTTTGGTTATGACCCAAGGAACAAGTGTACAAAATTTGGTGACTCTAGGTCAACGCAGTCAAGAATTAAGCTTTGTAATGTGTTTTGGGGGGGTTAATTTTATGGGGATCAGGGGGCATGACCGAACTGGTCCAAGTTCAAACGTAGCCGTTGTATTACCTTGCACAACATGTGTATGAAGTTTGGTAACTCTAGATTAATCCATTCATTAGATATTGTTTAAAATGTGTTTTGGGGGGTTTAATTTATGGGGGTCAGGGGGTGTGACCGATTTGACCCAAGTTAGAACTTAGCCTTTGTTAGGACCCAAGGAACAAGTGTACAAAATTTCGTGATCGTAGGTTCAGCCGTTCTCCAGTTATCGCTCGGACAGACGGACGGACAGACGGACGGACAGACGGACGGACAGACGGACGGACAGACGGACGGACAGACGGACGGACAGACGGACGGACAGACGGACGGACAGACGGACGGACAGACGGACAGACGGACTTGTCATTCGCATAAAGTGTTTTCAACACTTAATAAAGGAAACGGTTCCTACTGATAATGAACTGTTTACTTGTTTATCTGGATCTTTACTCAGCGATTTTTACTCTTACTAACACCTAATGAATTCGTCATTGCCTTTGAGTATAGAAAATAAATTATGTATGTACAGGTTTTTTTTTTAATCCAGTGAATCCAGTCCTGCCAGGTTGTGGAACTACTCTGTACTTCGTACTTACGATTAATCGAACTTACGCCAGGAAGCAATTTCAACGTTATATTATGATTAAATCCAAATAATGCTAAAGTGATATCGGAATTTTAAATCCAAAATCATTATTAAGTGTTGAAAACACTTTATGCGAACGACAAGTCCGTCTGTCCGTCCGTCTGTCCGTCCGTCTGTCCGTCCGTCTGTCCGTCCGTCTGTCCGTCCGTCTGTCCGTCCGTCTGTCCGTCCGTCTGTCCGAGCGATAACTGGAGAACGGCTTGACCTACGGTCACCAAATTTTGTACACTTATTCCTTGGGTCCTAACACAGGCTAAGTTCGAACTTGGGTCAAATCGGTCGCACCCCCTGACCCCCATCAATTAAACCCCAAAACAAACCATTAAATCAAACAGAATAGTGATATGTAGGAGTCCAACGCCAGGATAGAGCTCTTACTCATTTATTTTAAAACTGACGCTTAGGTAGTTTACATTACACTCTATGTCTATCATATATACATGATAATACCCTGAACCTATATTTCAGAGTGCGAAACCTGGGATTTTTGGGGAAATTGAGATATGGGGTTTAAACGATTCCCATGAGTAATAGAACATCTTTGACGGATACGGGACCACTCCTACTGACACCAGGGTGCAAAACCCGGGCTTTTTGGGGAAATTGAGATTTAGTTTGTTTATCGTTATATTTTCAACACTTGGTTACACCCGTTACATCGGTTTATTTTCATACTGAAGTTTTAGCTTTTAGCGTTTGAAGATGAAAGATGCAGTAAGGCAGTAAATAATTCATTTTGGGATTGATTTTTGAACTGAAGGATTCGCGGGATTTGCTTATTCCAGGGGGAGGGACTTATTTAGTTATTAACGTTATTAACGTTGATGGCGGGACTGTAAACTTCAATTTGAATTAGTATCCTTTACCTCTCTGCCATAACAGTGCCAACACTGCCAACCCATCTTGTTCATTTGTGTATTTTTAATTTACATGTAGAATTAAACACGTTTAATACAATCATTATCGAACCCTTTATATTGGTTGTTTGAGGGAAAGGGATTTTTAAATAATGTTTAGTTGGGGAATTAGCTGGAATTATGGACACATCATGTTTTTAAATTACACAAGAAATAGGTGGAGGTTCTAAATTCTAAAACTCCAGGATGAGACAACGCTTGAAAATAATGATAGTTTGTAGTTGTTTTACTAAACTAAATTATGAGTGTAGAATGAAGAACTTATTCGTTCCTTGATTGCTTTACGGTTCAAACCTAAAATGACAGCATTATTTAACATGCTTGTACCGTTGTACCAGTCGTTTTAGACGCGAATCATAATTATGAGCAATTATTGGTCCTTCTCAGAAAAATTTGGTAGGGTATTCAAAATATTTATTTTTTCTATAAGTAATGGAATGTAAAACTGTTTACAGAATTGTGAAATCTACTCTAAGCTATGAAATCTACTTCGATCATATTTTATTGCTTAAGTGATAAGATAACTGGAAAAGACTTAATCAATTAGAAGCGGAATTCTTGCTGTCGCCAGTAGCATTTTCACAAATACAGCAACAAGATAAACCGTGAAAAACTTTGCCACCCTGAGGTAATTGAACTTTACAGCCACTGGATTTGAACTACTTGAAGGTCGTCTTCCTGATAACAAAATGGAACAATGAAGCTATGAATTAGATTAGTACAATGAATCATATTTTTCATTAAATTTGCTGCTTTTAAATTCAACAAGATGAAGCAAAGGCTAAAATGATTCTCAACCTCTGATCTTCAAGTTTAGCATCCACGATCGGATCGAAATTAAATCGAGATCATTTCGCAATTTCTGAACGATAAAGGATGATATATTTTGAATTCGTTTTTGAGTTTGCCCAAGACAGGCAGTTCGAACAACGGGGGTTTTCAAATCGATAATACTGGAATGAGTGTCGACACTCAAGTGAGATTCATTAGATAACCGTATGTCGGATGGTTCCATTTTTGTTAGTTCAAATCCAGGTATTTCTGTCATTTCTAGAGAATTCTTGCCCTCTTTGCAACTGTTTTTGTCCTTAGACCACTCATTTGCTTCGGAGCTTTCGATTGTGTTATATGGAGTAATGATTTCAAAACTTAATTGATCATCGACTTGCTTGCTCAAAGATAACATTTCTGGTAATTCGATGGTAGTTGGCGATGATCTGTTTTGGGTCAAGCTCTCGTTTTTCTCAACCCCGAGGGAATCATGGCTGTCAAGAACGATAACCCAGTCTTCTTCCGAACTACAGTCTGAATCCGATAAGTTCGTATCCAGATACTTGTCTTTACGGTTTAAAGAACTCATGCTTTCTCAGATCACAGAAATTCAGAACTTGGAATACTTTTATGTAACTTTTATTTGAAAGAACTTTGCTTGCAAAATCAAAACCGCAACACGAGTGGCAAGGTTTAGATTGAAATTGAAACGGAAGCAATTTATTTATTTTGGCAGAGTTGCCAATAAAACATTTCGTTATTAAACCATTCATTCTCACCATGGAATTGCTATGTTTCTCCAGGAAATAAATATTCAATAGTCAAGACCTGCCAATTTGGCCATCAGCATAGCATTTAGTGTAACCTAAAAATTATCATGCTGGAGTTACATTTGGTGATTGTTTTGGAATTTAGGCTCTGTCACAACGCAATTAAAAGCAGTCTGGTGTTTTAGGAATAATGTCTTGAATCCAGGTGTTCGTTTTATGCACTTTAAGTTACTGAAATTAAACGGACAAATTAAATTAACTTAGCCCTATCAACTTGACGAATAGATGATGAATTAAGGGATTGGACTGCAAACTTAGCAAACCTCACCTTTCAAAAAAATCCTTAATTAAGGACATAATATCCTCCGTAGGTCTGTAATAATAAGCAATCGTGGCTATCTTTGAAGCATTTTGAACATCCATTCGATTTACAAGTGCGACGAAGCAGTCGTATTTCAAAGCGGGTAGGCCATACATTTCAGCAACTTCTAAAAGCTCGGAAGCCTGCTCAACATTTCCAAGAAGATCTGTTCGGTCCGTGTAGAGGAACTGGAGCATCGCCTCTACAATTTCCGGACGGAACACGTCCAACTTGACCTCGTGATTTTGACCCTCTAGGAAGGACTTGGAATTAAACATTGTTGCGAAAACTGGAGATCTTGCTGAGAACAATATAGGTTAAATTAAAACCTTTAATATTTAGATCCATCCCGATGGTATGAAAATTCTAAAAAAATGCCATTAAATTACCAGCTAAAATAGCCTTATGGGCTCTAAAAGTCGTCTCCTTAGAACTGATTGTAACATCGGTGAAGTTGTCACTTTTCCACAGAGTGGAAATAGCTGCCGTCATCTCGTTGTTAGTTGGTGTAGGTACTTGTAATAGACTACATGGATTCTGACCAAATGGATCATCGCCACTTCGATGCCAATCTCCATAGGCCAAATTCTGATTAGGAATCCGTCTCGGAGGAAGTGGAAGGTTAACAGTTCCCAGAAATAATTGAAGATTGAGGCGAATTCGGAGCTTATTTCCAGGAAATACCGTACCACTGAGAGGTTCTAGAAAGCATAAATACGGAAGGAAACTGTCGAATCCCCAAGTTTTCTTTTTTAAGTCGGGATCGGTATCGAAACTACGGATTCCGCTTCCTGAAGAATGTTGAAATTTTTCTTAATTTCTTTCGTGGTTATATGCAAAATTTATCGAGATTAATAGGTTAATTTACGATGAAGGTCCAGGACTTCGCCTAATTCGCTTAGGATCTTGATCTCAAAACTAGCCTGGACGCTTTTCATTCCTTGTCTTTCTAGGACTAGCCAAATTGAAGCGTGCGAGGTGGATCTAGATAAGCCAGCTTGTTCGCAGAATCTCATGTACAAACGCCTGGAAAAGTCAGATTTGGAATCTTAATTTTAGCATGATTTGGGCGCAGGAAGTATATTGATGAGTTTCAAAGTTACCATCTCGTCTTTGGATTGCCAGAAACTTGAAATATGGGAGAGCTGACATCAACGAATCCTCCGGGAGCTGGATCAATTTGGTTCGTAATCACAGGACGAAAGCTTAAAATGTTATTGATTGTCCAATCGTACTGTTTATTTTGAGTCAGAATCTAATAGTTTTGAAGTGAAATGAATTTATCGAATGACGCAAACCAGTCTAGACATAATGTTTAAGAGATTGTGATTTTCATTTACCCTGGAGTAGCCTGACGACGATTCGTTTATAATATTTTCTTGTGGTGCGTTCTGAGCTATTGGTACTGCTGGAACTGACTTCAATTTTACATCTATTTTTTGTTGTGTAGTTGTAGAAAAGGAACTCCAACGACTTAGCCATCCTGAAAACATATTCATGTTTATAAATCGCATGAAAAAATCTTTTAAATTTCAATCCAATAAATGTCTTCCGAGCGGTTGATGTTCTGAAATTGTAACCCGAGCAGTAAAAAATTCTCATTTTGATTGATAGAATGGCTTGGCATTAAAAATTTCCTAGGAGATCACGCTCGTTTATAAAAGGATAATTCCACGCAAGGTAGGTGAATTGAATTGATATAGAGAGGTAACGACACATGGAGACTTTTCATAAAAAAGTTCATTTTTGAAGAAATTTAACTTTCCATGGGGATTTTCAACAGAAATGCCCCTTTCATTTTGACAATGATGGAAATTCCTATTGAAATAAAACACCATCTAAGTTATTATTAGGTTATAAATACATAGCAACAGAAGCAAGCGTTGGTTTCATTCATGAAAATCGAAATTTTTATGAATGAATCGAAATTTTTACTACGATTTTTACGTTCTGGGAGACGCGTCTCCGAGCCAAAAAAAATTATTTATTTTTCGAAACCCCTCCATGTGTCGCTACCTCTCTATAGCAATAAGAATTCTTTCAGCTACCTTGAATTCCACGTACTGAATGATTATTTTTTTAAATCATGTAAACTTGAATAAATAGAATGTAAAAATTATTGCTTTTATTGTTCAAATTATTAATTTTGGCACGTAGCCATATTAATCGACAATTTTCTACAACTATGTGAATGACAATTCGTATAAAAATTATTATAATTCACATCAGTTAATCGTATCCCATTAAGTCATCATTATCCTTAAAACCTATCCAAGCAGCTATTACGGGCCCGTTGCATTAAAGTACCGAAACAATTTGGCCAGTCACCAGTAGTGGGGACTTTTAAGTCAAACACCCTGTATACTCTAAGCAATAGATAATACCCTCAAATCTCAAATCGTATCCATAACGAAGATTTTCCAAACTAAGTCCAAACTAATGGGAATTATCGAATCCCCAATTTTGTAACATAGGTTTAAATTACAAACAAATTGGAAATGACCCCTACGGGTCAATCAATGGACCAATTTCACCTATCTTCGAACTTAGCCTTTGGTTTTGGCCTAACCCCAGGTGTATCAAATTTGGAGGATCTAAGTTAACGCTAACGGAAGTTATCGAGTTAACAGACGGACAGACGGACAGACGGACAGACGGACAGACGGACAGACGGACAGACAACGGCATCCATATAAGCCCTGCATAGCAACGGGCTAAAAATTGTTTACTGATGAAAGATCGTACGATCGATTCTTAACTAATTTGTCTAGATTTATTAAAATCAGGCTCAACATGAGTCCTGACTAACATGACTGATGATAGCAGACAGGGGGACCAAATCTATGGTATAATGGCATAGCTAAATCGCCTAATAACAACTACAACTACAACTACAGCTCATTACAGATATACTACCACTCCCATTAATTGAAATACTTTAATTTAGACTTAATTATCAATTGTATAAGCTTGCGAAAAATGACAATATTTATTTAAAATGATGTTTCTTATTAGCCGATAAACAATTTCCCTTGCGCTACCTAATTATATTCTCGTGAATTAGAAACCGCTAATAAGTAAACGTACTGCGGTGCGGGTACAACATTGTAATATAATAAATTAATAAATTAATATTACAATAAAATGTTTTAATAAATCCTTGCTTATAATCCCTCACCGCGTCACGATTCGGCTCATTCAAAACAAGAAGTTCATAATCCGTCAATGTCATTACCGGTCAAGTTCAATGAAAAAGAACTTCACTTCCAAAATGACACGATCTATTAACATTCAACTGTTCTTAATTTTAATGGCTCGATTACCTACAATAAATCGGTCGGCAATTGTGAATTCCAGTCAGTTGCATATGCAACAATATGCCATATAACGAGCATTATTTGTTATACAACAAAAGTAATTTATCTTCTATTGTAGCCATATCCGGTCTAACTATTACAAAGCTTTTTCCTACCAGCTCATCTCCATGCTAATCTCTTTGTACTTATGGGACGCGATGACGACTTTCATGTCATGTGCTTGTAATTCCTATGAAATACAACTCCTATAACTCTACATAATATTATTGATCGTTTTACCGATCTGTAAATATTTATTGCAACTTTAGGCTTTTACTGGAAAAGCACAAACCACCAGATCTGATTCCTTAAAATTAACCTCGGACGTAATTGGTTTACATTGAAATCACATTGATTTATTGGCTTCAATAAAATCGGATAAATCAATGATTTAAAAATAACTCTGATTATTGATAAGATTTCCCGAATTTAGATCATGTACGTCATATTATAACCTCAATCTAAATAAACTTGGATAAAAGTAAGCGGAAAAATCTGCACGCCTGGAAGAAAACAATAATTATTAGCGTTAATCAACTAATCGTAATCCCTATGTAATGAATCAATGTAATCAACCTGTAAATAAATGGGAACTTGGCCTTGCATTGTTGCATTTCAATTTCTAAATTTTTAATCACATAAATATCATAAAAAACGTCATTATGCATCCCATCCCAGTTATGCATGAAATGCATAATTAATTGATAAGTTGAACAAAAATTTTAATGCTCAATACAATTAAATCGTGTTTTTAATATTTCTTATCAACGCAACGTAGTCTGGAATTAAAACCTCGTCACCACGATGAACATGAATTGTTATGATTTTGACAGTTCGAACGCGTGTTCGAAAAAAATGAAGCACGAATACGCTATTATATAAACACTCGCTCATTACATGCATTTAGTCCATTGCAAAGTTGACACTTGTCAGATCCGGGAACATAAGCTTCCTGTTAAATCCGACAAAATTAGTATCGATAATGAACTGTTGTTATATAAGTGAGGATATTTATACATCATAGTCTCGGCAGAGAACTAAATCCTAGGACAATTTCTTTATTGTGACTTTACATTGACTTTGAAAAAATTCTGAGGGTCAAATCCCAAGGAAATCAATAATCCTGTTTTTGGACCGATTAACAAAGACAAACATAGCTTAGAGCAAGAAATTGTTTTTGTTTTGAACATGTCTTGGATATAACTGCGGGGAATTGAGTTTTTTAACTTTGTAAATTGGCAAGGTTCCAATGTAACAATATATCACAAAGAGCATTCAAACTTCAGATCAACAAACCCTGTTTTAAAAGTTTGATTGTATTATTGTTTCTTGAGTTTTATTGCTCGGAATCGTCATTCAATAATTATATTAATTAATTAATGCAAGTACAAACACCGAGTCCTCAAGAATTTATTAACACCAACTCGCGTCATAAATAAGCTCATTAATTTTGTTTGTCAGAAATTTGTCATTGTCAAAACGCATTTTAAATCTCATGAAAATTTCAATAAATCCGTGAGCCGTGACTCATAGACTTCAGCGAGTTTATTAGTGATCCTCGGTAATTAGTAACACATTTTGGCCTTATTCTAGTTAGTTTGACATTTTTGCACTATAGATATTTGTGGTTGCAAATACGAACTCAAAATGAACGATAATATTGATTGTGACATTGAAACTTCAAAGTCACCTAAGGTCGAAGATGTACTGGAGAAAATCGGTACATTTTAAATCTATAAATTTGAAGATTTTTTGTTTGTCTGATGTTTTAACAAGTCTAAATAAAATTAAAATAACTTGACATTTTCAGGAGGATTTTCATGGTTTCAAATACTAGCCATTATAGTAATCATATCTCCCGAGATCACTGCTGCAATGATAGCACTCTCCCCCGTTTTTACTGGATCCAGTGACGTTTTATTTTACTGTAACAAGTCAACTACAAATGGTGACAGTTTTATAGTTAGTGCTAAAGAGATAATGTCTGAAGATAGTTGCAATGGACCTTTCAAGCCCCATGGCACTATCACTTCCATTGTTCAAGAGGTGAGAAACACGACTTTAAAACTATTTAATTGAAGTCAATTAAAATTAATATTTATACTTAAAATAATTATCTTGTAATTACCAAGTGGAATCTCATAGGCAGCCGGGCCTGGGTTTCCGATCTTCTTACAAGTGTTCAAATGTTTGGAGGTATGATTGGAGCTATTGTATCGTCTCAATTTGCCGAAAGGTGATTTAATTTGAAAATAAGAAATTACTTTAATTACAGTAATGTTTAATCGTTTTAAGTTTGTAATCATATCCGATCTGTTTAAATTCTGAAGGTTTGGACGAAAGAAAACACATTTTAGTTTATGTTTCATGATGGGGACATTCGGTTTCGCTTCTGGTTTGGCCCCTGACCCCTTCTCATTCGCTGCCTGCAGATTCCTTGCTGGCTTTGCTGTAGGAGGTACAGAATTGCATTTGAACAAGCATATGCAATTAATAATTATCGAACTTGACTAATGTGATGTTCCTTTATAACATTTACAATTAGGATGCTACGTAGTGTATATGAATTACTTAATGGAGTTCTTGACACCTTCATTCCGAACGATTTGTGGTTGTGTCAGTCTGTGGGCCGTTGGGGAAATGATACTAGCATTTATTGGATATCAACTCCCGAACTGGAGACATACAACTTGGGCTACATCCCTACCCGCTTTCCTCATCTTCTTTGCATATCCGTAATATTCTAATAGTTATTGAGTTAAAGAGTAGGAAATTAATAACCCCAACGGGTTTAAAAACGTATGAAAATTCCACATTTTCAGATGCTTTCCAGAGAGTCCTCGGTGGCTTCTCTGTAAGGAACGAACGGAGGAGGCTATCGAAGTCTTTGACAAAATAGCCAGATGGAATCGAAAACCGTGTGCGGATCCTGCGGTTGTGAAAGCCATCCAGAAGACGATCGTTGGCAACAAAGAGAGTTCTTCGAGTTCCTTGTGGATGCTTGACTCCTTCAAAATTGTTAAAGTTCCGGAGTTTCGAACCCAACTAATTATCTTGATGTTTGCATGGTTCGCTAGTCAGTTAGTTTACTACGGGATCAGTTTCAATGTCAAGCACATGGCAGGGGATCCGTACTGGAACGTGTTCTATATGGGG
Organism: Desoria tigrina; assembly: GCA_906901685.1. Lineage (NCBI taxonomy): Eukaryota > Metazoa > Arthropoda > Collembola > Entomobryomorpha > Isotomidae > Desoria > Desoria tigrina. The sequence continues at coordinate 281,369 of CAJQTU010000010.1, read as the reverse complement.
ATTATGGACTTGCCTGGCAGTTTCACGGGGATATTTTTCAATAATCGGTTCGGATGAGATAAATATTTGAATTGGGGTTATCCTACAATGGATTTGTAGAGCATGTGACTTGTCGATTGCTACGAGGGTTTTGATGTATTTGACTTGTTTTTTAGTGAAAATCAATCGTTTTATCATACAATTCTGGTTCACTTTGAGACAGTTTTGCCTGATTTGAGTATAAAAGCCCTCTCTTGAAATTTTTGCAATTTTTATGAGGTTATTGATCAATAATTGATTGATTTTAAATTAATTTATCAGGATTGGACGGAAAAAGACATTTCTTAGCTTCCTTGTCATTGCATCCCTTTTATTAATCGCCCTTATCGTCGTGGATATTCATGGCGTGCCGTTGGCGTGTCCATCCCTGACCAACATTCTATCTCTTTCGGCAAGGTACTTCATCTCAGCAGGGTTTGCGGTTTTGTCCTGCTTTACGGCCGAGAGTTTCCCGACTGTTAGCCGTGCTACTTGTATGGGACTTTGTGCCTTGTGCGGAAATATCGGGGGGATACTTGCCCCTCAGTTTGCGTTTATTGGAACATGTAATACGGTTTTTTTTACAAAATTACGATGCATTTAATTATAATTCGTGGCTAATAATGAGTTTATTTACATTTTGATATCATTTGATTGATAGTGACAAAATCAGCACATTTCATCAGTTTTGGTGTTTTCACGTTGATCACAGTATTGCTATCAATCAAGCTGAAAGACTATACGGGGAAGCCGCTTCAAGACTCTGTACTGTAACGGTGTAAATATGTAGTGGTTTGCGATCAAAAATTTACTCACGGTTTTACTATTTACTCCGAGTAAAATGTCTCAATATTCGCAAAAAGAAAGTACAAATACTAAAAGAATAGTCTGTGTATAATGTTCGTATTCATGTTACATAATTGTATGTTAATGTATAGTGAACAGTTCAATTATGAATGTTACCATTCAGTAGTGTACATTGTACATGTTTTATTAAATTGAAGCTTCGATAATCCCAATCACAATCACAAACTAATTACCAATTGTATCCAATTTCTATGCATGGATGTCACTAGTCGTACCTTACGCCTAACGATTGCATTGTATGTTTAAGTGAAGAGAAATCTAGATTGTAACCAAAGAGAAATTTTCGAAATTTCAATTAAATAGCAATAAAATGCTGCTATGAACAGTCCGTTTGTTTGCGTTTTAAATTCTTACACGAGCTCTTTCCTATTGATATCTTATAAAATAACTTTTATAAACATAATAAATTAACTTGCACAAAAAAAATTTAACGACATGTCACCGGTTTTCGGAGATTATTTCAGAAATGCATCTTACATTTTGTCAAAAGATCTGTAATACTATCATTTTTAATTTCAGGCCTGTTTAAACAGTTGAATTCGTTAAACTCTTACTTTTTCCTTCGCTTTTCACTTATAACGCTATGCCTCGGATAATAAAGAAAATAATATACATACATCCAAAACCATCATAATTAAATTACAGTTAACAATTAAAAACGAAAAATTATGTGGACATTATTAACATATAAACTTTAGATACTAAATAGTTTATTTGCCTTAAAATGTTATCATAAGTCTTCCAGTATTCCGAATAATAGCCAAAGTGATGGAAAATCCCGTCAACTTAGCAACTTTCAAAAAATTTCCGATCTGGAGTTGACCAGGAATTATTGAGCGGGCAAGCCGCTTATGATACGGACTCAGCTTCGCAATCCTCCATGACCGAAGATTAGCCGCAGATTGTGCAACTAATTTCCCAGCAATTGTGAAAGTAAGGATGAGGTATGAAGTACAGAGTGACGAGATGATTATAAAAAAACTCCTTACCACAATGGAAATCATTAGCATGTGACCTTTAAAAGGTACGGTCACAACGATATAATTACTGCAAACTGTCACTATCACACAGATTCCGATGTGAAAGGGCATTATGGTTTTTCCAACTAATTGATTACACCGTTGGAACAGGATTTGGAAGACCTTAAAAAAGAGCAGAACATTTCCAGGGGACCGAAGTCTTGATTGAGTTAATGCTGAAGTTGTTCCATGCCTAAAAACGAAGCAAAAATTAATAAAATACCTCAAAATACACCCCCCTTCCCGAAATAGAGGTTCACAATTTGGGAAACCTTGAAATTTAAGGATCAATCCCTGTAATATAGTTACGTCACACCCTCAAAAAAATTATGAATTCTTTTTAGTTTGATAATCTACAGAAGGAATAATGAAAAACTAAATGCGATAATTGGTACAAAATTTAACACGCGTTCACTTTATATGTTTTTTCTAATTAAAAAGGCTCATGACTGAACTATTTGCAAAATAATTTGATGCGATAGATAATAGATGAAATGAATCCGATAAGTAACAAATAACAAAAGGTTTAAAATATTAGCTTCGATTGCATAAAACTATATAGGAAAACAAGAAATGTTGATGGTAGCTGTTAGATTAAACCCATGAATATACTCACGATTTTCAATATTTTTTACGATTAATCTTTTTTGAGTTCCTTTAGTCCCTTCTACTGGAAGGGCAACACAAGTCTCTTGTAGTGTTTAAAAAATAAGAACCCATGGGGATCTATTTCATACGTAACTTTACGGATTTTAGATAACTCTCAATCAATACCTTAGTTCTGTGACCATCTTCAGTAAAGTAAATATGACCGTAACGACCATACACAACCAGAAGCAGACTACAAGGCACGAACTCAAAAAAATCCAGAAGTGCAGTACCGCAAAAATTCCTCGGAAGATGAACCCAAGCCTGTTGGATTCAACGAGATTCGGAAACTTAGACGATAGATAAACGGATCTTTCGGGAAAAACGACTGAAAGGAGACCTCCAAGTACTCCAATCAATACAATCGTAACGAGGAATAATTGCATCCATATCTCGAAACCATTTTTGGGGATCCCACGTCTCAGTACGGAGTTTTTCATGAACCGGACTAGAAAACATAAACCATAATGCATCAACTGGCTAATAATAGAATACATCCATGCGAATTGCTTCTTTTGAAAATTCAAACCTGAAAAATGGTCGAGTGTGCAGTAAATTTGATTAATACAGATTAAGATGTCATCTGCCTTCGAAATCAACTCGGAATAGCAGAGTGCTATCAGGAGGAACAAAAATATCCCGATAAAATGAACAAAGGAACGGACGATCCTAAACTCGCTGTTACTTTCCAATGTCTTTGGAAATCCTGCGATTAGGAACAATGCATAAGCATAAACGAACCCTGCATTTGTGTAGAACTTCCACCTCGATGAATCGAATATGATCAATTCTTCTGAAGTATTGGAGTTTCTTTTAAATGGAGTACACTTGAAAAATGAGCATAATTGAAGGATTTCTTTCTGCACATCCTTCGATTGTTTTGATAACATGGTGATTTTTAAAAACGAAAATTCTTTGGGAATTTGCCTCAAATCAAGTTAAATTGAGAAGACTAGGTTACAAAAATAAGTAATTCTACAGCCTTTCAGATGAGCCCGATTTTTGTGGAGATTTTTGTATTTTAATTCGATTGAAAGAGCTTCAACTTCATTTTTCGTATCAGAATGTATTCCTGCACTAAGGACTTCAATGATGCCACTTGAATTTGTAATACAATTTTTGATTATATCTAAATATATAAATCCAACTGCTATTTTCCAATAAAAACAATTGCGAATTTAAAACCTGAATTTCTTATCATAATCAGAGAAAAGGCAACACTTGCAAGGAACCACAAGTGTACAATTCATTCCAACATTTCGAAGAGATTGAAAACAGATACTTTTCTATTGGGGTGGATATTCGATTCAGACAAAATTCAATGTCATATTCATATTGATTTTTCACTTGATTAAAAACGCAGTTATGTTGTCAAACGGAATATTAGGGAATAGTTATTTAAAATCGATGATTGAAACTTAAAAATGCTCATCGATTAGGATTTCGTCCAGTCAATTAAAGTACTACATGTATATCCGCTCCCTTTAATTTTAAGTTTACTTGATTTATGGATTAACTCAACTTGTTTTCTTCGTATTGCGAACAGTTTTAAACTAAATTAATCAAGGAGTTTGAAAAAAACAACAATAGAATCATCTGAAGATAATCGAAATCATTGATGACGGGGACAGCGAACTTTTTAGTGGCGTAGTTTACAGGTCTATCAATTCGTTTAACCTGTCGTAAATGCCTGTAAAATCCCCCAGAGTAAGACCCCCTAGGACGGTTAGTAATAAAACATAGAGATCTTGAATATATACATGTTTTTAACGAGTTCTACAGTCAATATTCATTTCTTAATACAATTTTGACCAAAATTTGATTGAAAATTATCAAAATCTTCCACCTTTAAGATGGTTTCAAAGCAATAACTTTCCATCGGGGACTTATATCGGGGAGTTTTAATAACTTCCAATTACATCGAGCAATTTGAAAAACATTCGGGATACACCCTGTATTCCAATTGCTCCTACAATGACAAGGTTATTGATCTACAATTACCATTTCAATTTCCATTCGGGTTATATATATTTCCTACTTTCCCCGAAAGCCGATGAGCCACATTACCCCTCCTAATTAGTTTTAAAATTTATAATAATCTTTATTATATTTCCTGGGACAGTCGGGCGGCGTGTGGATGTGTATTGAATACAAACTGGTGTAAAAAAGTGAGGAAGTCGGGTGGAGGAAGATGACAACTATAATGATCATCATAACGACAAGCCATCTGTCCCACCTAACTGATCAAAATTCAAAGAGTGAATCCTCCCTTTCTCTCTCCTCTACTTCCCTTATCCCTTATTCTTAGCTCTTTAAACTTACTCTTCCCTCTCCTTCTTACACGTTAGGAAACATAGGAACTTTCCCTACTTACTATTATATCATCCGGAGGGATGTAATATTATATAGATAAAAGGCGATATTATTTATATGTAGTGCAGGACATGTCGACAAATTGACTTATCCATGTTGGAAATGCGGTGATATTGCGGTTTTTATGAGTTAAACCCTTGAGTTATGCATCTTTAAAGTTAGGTTAGGTTACTTTTTAAATTGAAGATCAGAGAACGCAATTAAAAAAGTTAAAAGAAACTCTGGAAAAATTGCCTAGCCCCAGAAACTGTAATGTTACGTATGGAATGTTGTACTTGCTTGGCAGTATAGAAAAAGCTATCAATATTATTTTATTCATCTCGTATAGATATTACTGGCGTTATCGGAATATATTAAGGAAAAACATTTTGAACGAAACATCGACAGGCATAGTTATTTGCCAATGTGACATCTCACAAGAAATCTAAACATATCTACAAGCCTTCTGTATATGTGAGCCACGACCTGTCACATTGTGGCCTTAAAGCATTTAAAGCGACACGTACCTTTCAAAAACCCCAACTTTCATTAATATTGTCCGAAATTAAATCCCGATCAATTCAAATACAAATTTTGATCAAAATACAAGAAATACTGACTTCATCTTTACTCTCAAAACTGACTTCAACACACATACCCGGAGTTGTAGAACAGATGAAGTCGACAGATATATTATATTCCAACTCCGCTCTATCCATCCACAAGAAGTAGCAACAGTAGGGAAAGCAGTGGTGGTTGTAGTAATAGAGGGGCCAAAAATAGTTCCACTTGGTCGTTAAGAGCACCAGTCCTCCCTTCCTCTTGGGACATGGACGGAATACTGAAAAATATAAATTTATGAGTTTCAAAAAATACGAAAAGGTGAAAATTTGCTGACATTATTTATGCAAAGTGGACTATCGTGTCCCTTTTGTACATTACGAGCCATTCCTCAACACTCGGACAAATACATCCTCGTCAGTCCTCGTCCTATCTAGACTATTTGTTGTAACTGTAGTCGGTAAGTACGTATTATTTCCAAGACTTCCAGCAGCGTCGTTCCACAAAAAATAAAATCCAGCGTCGTTCTTCATAGGACCTAGGGGTTTGAACTCATATTCGGAAATACACATGCACCTTCACTCGTCCCGGCTTCATTTCCATCCCGACACTTTCCGTCCCATCTCCCTTGTAGTATTATTTACAGCCGGGGAGTCAAGTCTGACACAATAGTGCCATGAAGAAGAGATGAAAAACGTATACATTTCAAAAATTTCAATACGAAATAAATGCACGTTTCGAAGCCCTGTCACTATCTCATATGTAAATACAAGTTAGTTTCCCTGTCAAGAGGTTCAGCTTTCACGTAATATCCATACGGGTTTTGAATTTTCGAAAAACATTGCTAAAAGTGTCAGGATGGGAACAAAAAGAGTTTATTTTATATAACCTTGCTGGAGAAAGGAGGAGAAAGCACATGTTAAAAAATGAGGAAATGGAAATATTCAAATGTAAATGGGACACGAGATACATATTTGAATATTTTGAAGAGACCTTCCCATTAAATTGATGTGACATGTTTGCCTCTTCCACAGGGCAGACTGGGGCTTTGTTTGAGAGAGGCCCTTTTGTAAAGTCGTAATCTCTTTGTCGAATGACTTTACTTTCTTCATGTCAAGGAGAAAAGACTGACTTGAATCTAACTTCGTTTTACAGTTACTGTTAGTACTTGGAACTTGTTTTTTTTGTTCCACAAAGAGCGGAGATGAATGGACTGTTTTCTCCATATACATGTGTACATGTATAACAGAAGAGAAAGACAGCGATTTACAAAGGTTTCAACCCTGTACTAACTAAGCTTTATTTAACTGCCTGTATCACGCAGTTGTGACACCAACAGAAAGTTATAACTTGCTTTAGTCTTAGGGATTTTTTCGGAGAACATTCAGAAATTCAAAGGAATTGGAATCCCGAAATCTGGAAATGAAGGAGAGAAAGTCCCTTAAGCCCTTGGAAATGAATTTCTGTCCTGTCCGTCTAAACGGAGTCTGGAATCTGTGTACTCTAAGTTATTAGTAAACTGTTGTGTTTATTTCGCTCTCTCTCTGTTCTATTGATCAGACATCCGTTTGTCCTGTTTTTCTCGGTGGATGTGTTAGGATCTCACTTTCCTCACAAGTCCTCTTGTGGTTGTAGTTCCATTTTAAGGCCGAAGGTTGAAGGGAGTCTTAGTTAGTTGATGTCCAATTTGCCCGACTTAGGAATAAGTATTTCAAGTATTTGTTTTACTTTTTTCCAAGCAATATCCGTCTCAAAGCCTGGAACCTTGTTTACCAAACCTAGATTTCTCCAGAGACTTTCTCCTTCCTCTCCAAAGCCTAGTAGACTTTAGGCACACAGAGGTCTATTTATAGGCCCTCGAAATCTCTCGATTCTGTAATATGGGATGATGTAGATTGTAGATGTTATATAGCTCTGCGAAAGTGGTCTGATTCCTGGGAATATTGGCAAATTGTGTGATACATTTCGTCGGAGCTGTGTGGTATATTATATCATTACTGAGGATGTACCTATTTCCTCTCTCTCTCTGATACGTGTTTGTTGCTCCGGCCGTTGTTGATTTTGAAATTCGGAGAGTTCACAGTTCAAAGTAAACTGATGTCTTGTAGCCCGACAGACCAACAACCAACTATAAAAGTAGACAACAACAAATAGAACTTTGCTAAGTACACAGTTCATTCTGAAATCGAAGGGCTGTCTCTCTCTACTTCCGTAGCAATCCATAGCTATCCACAAATCCTATTAAATTTGATTTCACTTCCTAAAAAGCAAGTGAAAGGAGCTATTGTAGGCTACGAAGATTTTATTGAGATTCCGAGCTGCTGTACGTTGTACTTACGGTGACTACATCAGATCAAACCAGACACATACCTATCTGTGAGCTACAAATGTTGGGATGAAAAATGTGCGGTTCTGCTGCTCCCGTATTGGATTTTTAGATCCGAACCGTTGACAATGCTACTACCTTAGGAATATCCACATGCAATTTTTATTTGAATGGAAAATCAGGATATTCAATAATGCATTGAATTTTTAGGGCTTTCTTGCTGGAAAATGTAGCCTTCCTCTCTCCTTTCTCTGCAAAAGTCTGCAGATATGTACATTTTAGAACGTGGAAGAAAGGGTGTTAAAAAAAATTTTGCATACGCATTGCCTCGAGCCACGTCTCGGGTTTTGAGTCACTTCTTTTGAGAGAAGAATGGAAATAATGTATAATAGTGTGTAGCTATGTAATATACTCGTGTAGATAGGACGATCGCAGATGACGATATTTTTATATATCGTGTCTTTCAGACTGAAATATATTATGTTGCCTTTGAAAGGAATGTAAGGAACGGACCCGCTGGGTTTCTAGAAGTTACCCACTGCACAATTGCACGTACTTTATTTTTTGGGACACGATGCGATGTATTTTTAGCTTTTATATTTTTCGAATTTTGAGTCAGAACATTAAAATTTAGGCTGTGTAAACGGCAGTTTAACAAATAAAATCAGGTAGTTGACTTATCTGTAAGAATTTTTGTTAAATTACATCTAATTTTTCTTAAGTTTTTGGAATAGTATAAAGGTCTATTATACAATAAGCAGGACAGAAATTTATTCGTGGAAGTGGCAGATCAATGAATTGTCAATGATTAATTTGTGCATAGTATTTTGGCGTAACAAGTCCTTTTGAATTACTGACAATTTAGCTGTTAAATCTGTTAGATTCTAAAGGCAACGCTTAATCATCATCAAACCATTAAACCTGCATTTTAAATAAACCCATCGAAATTCGACACATTTTCAGGTCCCGGTGGATAGAATGTATGGGTTCTGTATTTATGATAGATTACTCGTACATTTTTTGTGGTGGTAGGTGGTAGATAATTCTTATCCTCATTTATTTTTTTTCCATTTTTGGCTATCAGAGGAACATACAAGATTCCAATGTCTAAGGTTCCGGTATCACAGGTTCCTGGTTCCTTGTCAAGCCTGTAATGTTCCCCTATTCCCGGTATTGAACTTATAAGGAGATTCCGCATTAAAGTATTGTAGTTTCTCCTCTGTCGACATTGTACTGTTGACTGTAAGTTTATAGGGAACGGATTCGGGATACAAAAAATTGGTTTGCCTCTGCATTATTAAAACCGACATGAGGAGAAATGGGATTCCGATGTTGGATGTTGCAAAAAAATTGGCCTATTCAAGCTCCACGTCTAAAGTGAAAGCATTTTCTGCTTCTACGATCCATATCCCATTTTATAGGAACGACGGGGTCTAGTAAACCTGTAGTTCTTCTGTAAAATAGACAAAAAATCCAGGAACTTTCCCTTTCATTTCATCACCACTTTCTCTTGGATGCAAGCAGAATCCCGTGCAAATTCCACTCCTATGTAGGGAGTGTAGGTGGAACTGTTCTATTTATGCATGCAAAACTTATAAACTTGCAGGCGTTTAAAAGAGGGGATATCGGGGCTGTTTCTCCGTGTAATATGTGATAGAATCGCAGAATAATTCGGATAGGACAGTTTGCCTATAATATATTCTCGAGATTGAATATTAGAAGCCTTGAAGCAAAACCTATCCCTTTTTGTAGAAGCGGAGCAGAAAATTTGATTTCGGAATTTGCACACACACACACGCTCATATATATACGAGCCCCTTCACAAAGGGAGAATAATCAAATCCGTTCTGCCAATAGCTTTCCTTGGAATTTCAATTTCGAATTATAATATCCCGGATGTCACTTTCTCTCCAGGACTGGGCTCCCTGACAGGGAGAGGGATCCAAAGACCAAAGGAACAAATCCGAACCAGATCTCTCGCTTTGATATTTTTTTGCATTTAAATCCGATAACAACTGTTTGTGTATAATTCGTTTTGTAGGAAAGTAGGAACGATTGCTGACGGTAACTCCTTGTCATATTGAACTCAAATTGAATTGCTTATATTAAACTGCTCTTATTTTGATAGAAAATTATGAGAATAATTTAATTTAAGTTAGTTTGACACGTTGAATACTGGAAGTTATTTTTTCCGAAACAAGCGTATGAAGCATACAGTATTTCAAATTGTAGCTTGGCTTTATATGTTATTAATTCCAGCTATTATTATCAGAGGTGATTAAAATGGGGATTTAACGGCACTTGAGACATCTTAGATTTTGAATATAATGAGATAAAAAAACGTTCAAAACAATAAATGTCATAAAATTATTATTTTTTCAATGGATTCAACAGATTCAGCTTCCGAAGAAATGTGTTGGAAAGCAGCTTTTAACTAAGAATTGGATTTTAATTTAATTTATATTCATTTAAAAAAATAAATAACTTGTTTTTGACCCAATCTATTAACTTTATTGTTCCACTCGGCAATGATTCGGTTGGTAAAATTAAACAATTGATCACCACTAGACGATAAATTTCATTTCCGACGAACAAAGATCCTCAAAAATGCTTGTTCGCCCAAGCCTCTTTTATAGAAACTCGATTCGTAACCAAAATAAGACAGACGAAGAGGATCAAGACTTATTCCTTCTGTTCCTTCTTCATCGCCGTCGGTTCAATAAATAAAATAATTCCTTTCCATTTCCTCAAAAGCCTGGAGTTATTTAACTTCTCCAAAGGGTTGCTTTCTTCTCCGACATATCTTCCAGTAAAACAGAAAAATCCGGAAGAACCCAAAGGGCCGGAATTGACATCCTTCGGAGAAATTCAAGGAGACATATAATTGAAATTATGACCTTGAGTCGGGATTGATTTTATGTCCAAATGTTCCCCGAGAGTATTAGCATCTCTCTACCATCAACCCATGCCCATAATACACCATTGTGACATCCCTTCTATTTACACAAAAGAAGAAAAAAAAACTTCAAAGCAATAATAATATATATTTACCAAGGAATATCGGGTTCAGCAGGCTGGATTTCGGATCCCAATTCCTAAATACGAGTCTTATTATCCAATCCAATCCTAAGTACTATCCCCAACCTAAGCCTTTTTATATCGGAAAGTAAAGCAGCGTTCCGAAATATATCGGATGATGATGACCCGATCCTTAGAACTGCATGGTTGAATAGGACGTGAAGAAATAAATAAATAAAGATATTCCATCTAACTCTCTCCCGAATCTCATCAAAAATAGATTTACTAAAACAAACAAAATGGAATGAGAAACCAAGATCAATTCTATTCGGATCCAATATCCAATCCACGAAATCCTATACTTGGGGATTCCTTCAAAGCAATTCAACATCCTACAAAATGTTACAACAATCTAATGCAATGTTACATCTCTCTGTTGCATCGTACAGACATACAAATCTTTCGTAGAAGAAATCCGATATACATCTTCATGTGATATAAATTTCCTGGCTCCAGCAAAAAAAAAACTTTAACCCCACCCGACTCATCATCATATATGATGGGAGCATATACAGTAGGGAAAGCAAAAAGCAAAGCATTTTTCTGTAGCAAAGCAAACCCCATTTATAAGGAATGCAAGGAGGGAAAGTGAAAGTAGGCAAGGGAATACGTTTCTCTATTTGTTTTCATTCGACTAAAGTAAACTAATATTTCTCAAAGAAAAAACACATTTATATACTCTGTTATTAAAGGGTGGGGTTATATAGAGGTGGAGAGAGATTCATTCTTCCTCATCTGTTTTCCTGTTCGACGTTCCCAGGTTGGGCTAGCTGTAGCTTCTTGCTCTGTTTGTTTATGTACGGGAAATATACATTTGTGTTTACCAAAACCGAACAGGTTACAGAGCGAATTTAGAATCCCCATGCCGAACTACACAACTCTTTCGAATTCTGTCCATTTTTACTCTTTTCGAACAGGCGAACTTTTCATTTTCACACGGCGGATCTGCAGTCTCCTGACTCTAAAGTACGATAGATTAAATTTATGCAGCGTCCCGGCTCCTATATGCCAACCTTCATTTGGGTTTAAGAAAGTAGGAACTTTTTGCCAGGGTTTTGAAATCCTTGTTCCTATAGGTTTTTTTCGGGTTCCGAGTTAGAGTACAGTGATTTTTTTAAAAGAAACATGTATAGTAGACCATATACTGCTTGCTTAGAAATAATGTGATGTCAATGGAAGGTTGGGATGCAGTAATTTAGTAGAGAATGGTCCTTTCTTCCCGGGATGGAATGACTCCTTGGAGAAAGATTTAAAGAAATTTTATTTCCATGTCGTGGTTTCCTATTGTCAGGGACCGTACATTCTTCTGGACGGTTTTTATGCGGAATTATGGGAGTCGGATCCCAATGCTGTAGGTGAAAGTGCGTGAGACTCGTGAATGTCATTTGTGTGTCGGGTCGGGACTGGGAGGGCGAATTATGACTTCACAACTTGGTCGGCCTTTGGCACGGACAGCAGATTTTTTATACAGGAAAGTAGTTCTTTGAATAGATTCTGGTTTAGACGGATTATGAAATTTGGCCACTATTTTTGTAATTTCGGCAAATTCTCAACTACACGCCGTTTCAAGGGTTCATCGTGGCTAAAATTTGGCTGAACAAATTAGATCCAATTGAGCCAGTATGAATGAGCCAGCTTACATAAACATATATTATTCAAAACTCAACGGCTTCAGACTTTTTGAGGTGGTCAACCTAGCCCGAGACGAGAGGCAGAAGCACCACGTGGAAGAAGTAAATGGAATTATTACGGTACTTAATCCTAATGACAGTAAAAGTGAAAGCACTCCTCTCGCCCGAATACTATTACCCTTTTGCTACTGACTTACAGCCTCCAGCCAGATTTCACAATGAGGGAAAGGGCGCAGGTAAATTCTAATAAATTTATGAACTTAAATTGAAATAAGATCTATTGCGAATCTAAAATGCATATATCTTATTCCCACGAGGAAACTACACTATATGCAGTCTCTTAAGACATTATAAATTGTAACTCCAAGTCTTATATGCAATATACATGAATTTCGGGTATTTTGAAGTTGTCTAAAGCCAGTACCTTCCTCTAGTAGCTATAACCAGGCTGGGGAGAGGAATGTCTCGGTGTTTTCTAAAGTAGCCAGAGGATTCCATTATTAGAAAGTGGATAATGGGGAAAGGAAGAGGCGAGACAGCAGAAAATTAGGTTACTTGCCCCTCTTGAATTATTTATGAGAAATTCAGAGACTGAAGAAACAAGGCAAGTAGTTAACTTCATTTCACATCTTCTCCTACTACTACTAGTAGTCCTTCCCTTGGCTCTTCTCAAGTCTAAATAAAAGTGAAATACTGCAGGCCAAAGTGCAGGCCGAGAGAGACGATCTTCTGTTATTTCCGTAACCTCTTATAGAGGAAGAAAGAGATTTCGCAAAATGTCAGATCTGAGAAGAAAGGAAACACTTCAAGCCCGTCTTGACTTGAGAAGGAGTGAGAAACACTGAGATTTAATAGCCGTCATTTGTCCAAATGTGTGGTAGAGAGCCCTTAAGAACATATGGTGGTGGTTGTGCCAAAATCCCCGTCTGCCTCTTGGCCCATTTCCTATATATAATCGTCGATTATTCTGAAGAGATGGGGGATATAGCTATAGTGAGGCGGAGACGGAGAGGACACAACTTCATTAACCGATTCGGTTTTATATATATTATTATCGAATTAAAATGTAGGCTTCTGTGCCTGGTGGATGGATGCCGATTCGTAAGATGTTTGAAAATGGCGATGGAAGCAGGGGTTTATAATTACTGTCTCTTCATGGGACGCTAAATCCTTAAAAAGAGGGTTCGGTTTAATAGGAGCTCCGATTGTAACTTAATTACAGGATCTGTTTCTGACTTTATATGTTAATGGGAAGTTAGGAATACGTTCTACTGTTGAGTTGAGTTTCCAGTTTCAGTTCCAAAAATAATCGTAATATTGCTACTGTCATCGTAAGGATACCCTTACTAAAACTGGACAATGTTCGATTTTATGAGAATTTATAGATCGACTCAGCCGTCCTCAAGTACTTCGGTTTGACTGTTTCAACAACTTTTAATTTAACTTACCCTTTAAACACTATATCTAACTGTCTACGAGTTAATTTTTATGAAAACAGCACTACACAAATGGCGTTCATTAAAATAATAAAAAAAATCATGAACTAACTACCATAAAATCAATCTTTCTGCGTATACCTTCAATCAATTCACATTTATAAACTATTATTGAACAGGATAATTGTAGTTCTAGTCTTGACGGGTGACGGGCGTCACTTGTGGCTTTCAGAAAAGTTCCGAAAAAGAGACGTTAAATAAATTAATATCTTTATTTACTTCTTAAAAAGTTGTATCACATGGAAATTGTAAGAGTAAATAGTATTTGCAAATCTGTTACATATAATTTTTATAAAAAGGCTGACCTTGTACCGTCTCACAAAAAAATTCCCTAACCTTAAAAAAAGCGTAGACTTCCGGAAATCAATTTTAAAAAACCAAAATTTACGCTGCGCTTTGAGAAATTATAAAATTATAAATAAAAGACTTCTTCCAGCTCCTTTCCAGCTGGTAAAGTCCCTAAAATAGCCGCAACGTTTCCCCTCTGTACAGCGATCCCCATGCGCTGTATAAGGAAAGAAGTGGCTCGTGGTTCTCCTGTCACGGAGGCGATACGCTGCCCAATTTCTGTTATGAAACGGAGCCCCGCTTGGCCCCATATTCCAATTGTCTCAATGGCAACTGGAATAAATAAAAAACGATCGAGGAGAAAGTCATACTTTCTCCTCTTATTAATTTCAGCCGTTTCAGCAGCAGATCCAGCCCGGGCAGCAGACTGAGCCACGTAGGAGGGGGCAAACGTGTCAACACACGTGAAATCCCAAACAAGGGATTTTCCCCTTTTCCAGGGGATGAGGGTCAGTCCATCGGGTTTTTTGCCGTCAACCCTCGAACAACCAGAGGGTTCCCTTATGCAGGGCGTTCCCGCTGATCGGAGGCCCCTAGCGATAACGTCATTCGCCGCCTCATGGCGAGACCAGCGACCTGCACTCTTCTTGCAGGAAAGGCCATGGTAGCCCTTTGCGGTCACTTGGGCCCCACATGGGCACTTATGAGGTTCGCACACGTTTGCCCCCAGGCGAAGTGCGCAAGCGATGCGGAATGACTCATTTGCAAGGTGGGTCCCTAGCTGGGGGGAAGGAAGGGCAAATAGCCAGTCGCCGGCGTGTGGCCTGGAGATGGCCAATAGTCTGGCCTTGTCGTGGGGAGTAGCCGCCGCCGCAATGTTAAGCGCTTCAAATGATTGTTGCACTAAGGGGGTCTCCCATGATTTTTGGATACCCCTCATATCTGGGTCAGGGAGGTCGGTGTGGGTGAGAAGCTTCCATCTCTCTTCTGCATCGGCCAAAGAGGTGTCTTCAGCGAGGATGGTCGGCGGCGCCAGTTTGGCAACCAGGGGCAACACACTGTGAACAGACGCAATAAAGCACGGTAACGCCGTGTCCACAGCATGTCGGATCCCCAGACCTCCCAACTTAACAGGAAGAGACGATTGCAACCACGCTTCCGGTGAAAGTTTGCAATTCAAAATGGCCTCCACCGCTGTTCGAAGGGCCTTGTCATATTTTCCCAAAAGGGCCATTTTCTGATAGGAAGGGGCACATCGTAGGAAATAAATCAGACGGGGGGTTGCAATGGAAGCTCTTAAAAGGTATAGCGCGGAGTGCGCAGATAAAGTGGCGAGTCGCGCCGAAAACTTTTCGAAGTCGTTGGTTTTGTCAACTAGGACTTTCTCCGTCGCCGCATCAGTTAGGGGACTACCTAGGAGGGTTGCAGACTCTGGTGTGATGCTCTGTACACCCGGGAGTAAATCCTCAAACTGCTGACGAATTCTGACTTTTTCCGCGTCTTCGACGCCGAAAATGGCTACTTCGCATTTTTGGGGGTTAAGGGTCAAACCCACCTCCTTTCCCTTTGAGATAACGGTCCGAAGGGCTTGTAGAGTGATTTAGGGGCTATCTGCGACTGTACCATCATCAAGGTACCAAAGGTTCATCTCAGCATTAAGGGCCTCCACAATTGGTTGTGTAACCAGGGCAAAGAGGGCGGGGCCTAGAGGGTCACCTTGGTGAACCCCTGACATTGAGGGTATAGGGATCTTCCCATAATATAGGCTAGAGGGTTCACCATAACAGGAGTTAATGAACGGGTACGCTGATGGGATAGATGACCCGACAGCGGACAACATGACATCCCGCCTAAACTCGTTAAAAGCGTTTACGCAATCTACTTTTGATAGGACTTTCGGGGTGTCATGTGAAGCGTTGAAATAAATACGGGCGGTATGCGCTCCCGCTTCTGCCCCCCCTTTTAACCCAACACCTAATTGATGGGGTGGAAAGATTTCCAAAAGTTTCGGGGAGATCCTGCGAACCAGAATTTTAGCCACGAGCCGCCTCCAAGTGTTTCCCACAGCAACAGGACGAATGCCTCCTGTCTTCTTCTTTAAGGCTGTAAGAGAAGCACCAAAAAATACGGGGCGAAAAATAGGGGTCACCTCACCTCTTAAAACAAAATCGGCAAATTTAGCTATAGCTTTGGCGAGCCTTTCTCCTGCTTCTCCAGTTGTGGTGGAGATAAGATCTTTCAAGATCTGAGGGCGCAGGCCATCCAGTCCCCCAGCTGATCCATTGGGGAAAGTGGTTATGGCTTTAGACAGTTCCTCCACAGAAACTGGGGAGAGGGCTTGGATATCAGGTGGTTCTGGGTATAGAGTGGGTTCAGGGTGGGCAGGGTGCTTTTTCAGGAGGGCCTGAAGAGTACTGTCATCGTTGGGGGCAATGGTGTCATCCGACAGAAGTAGCCGAAGGGCGCCCCGTGTATCCCCATCAGCCAGCTTTGCTTCCACCTTTTTGGCAACTTGTTGTTGTTGATTTTTGGTTGTGGTGGGGCGAAGTGGGTGTGGCTTCGGTAATGCAGATGTGGGGTCGGCAGCCCACTTAGCAGCGTTTGACTTGACCCAAGATGTCAAGTTGGTGACCTTATCCGTTTCCTGGGGAATTTGGAGAACGGAAAAGGAAAAAAGGAGGAGGTTACCCCAGGACTCCTCGTCGTTGGAGGCAGTCACCTTCTCCAGGGCCATGGTAAGGGCTTGGGCGACCTGCAAGCGAGCTCCCCGTGGACATCGACGGAGCGTTGGGACGGATCCTTTTAGGGTTGCCAGCTTGGTCCCCCAATCCGTTTGATTGTGTTGGGGTTGCCGGGCAATCCAATTAATCCCCGAATAAGTCCCTCTGTTTCCTACTCTAGGTCCTCCATCCAAGATGATGTCAGGGAAAGCCTCCTTGAGGTACTTTCCAAAAGTTACTGGGTTGACGGCACTGTCCCCTTCATCCTGCATGAATTGTGCATAACGTGCATTGACCTCGGACCTGAGAAGAAAGAATCCCGGATTTGGCACTAAAGTTGCCGAGATCCATTCCATGGATCTAGCTTTTGTTTGAGGGCGGGAGGGGGAACAACCTCCCCGCCGGGGGCGCGGGGCTGAGAGTCCAGAGGAGTTGACTGTTTGGTCGAGGTCATCCTCAAAGTTTTCACCATTATTTAGGGGCTCCCCAAGGTCAACTGGGTTAGACATACTGCCCGAAAATTAAATTCTCACTTTGCCCTTGTGAATGTAAACAAAGAAGAGTTTGCCTCCCAAAGGAAAAAATTTCCGAAACTCCCAAAATTTGCTCAAAAATATGTTTTTTTTCTCAATTTTTCGGTGCCACTGTAAGGCACTATGCCTGGGTTCACACCATACGCTCAAAATGTCTGAAAAATACCGAAACTTGTAATTAAAAATATAATTATGTCAGCCGGTAAAATAGGGAGATATTGCCTCTTCGCCTTCCCGCCTCCGTTAAATAATATTTTAACTACATTTCACAGCTAAATTCGAAAAAAATCTATTATTTTTCGGTAGCACGTCCCATATTCTAGGCAACAGACATATTCCGAACCGTATATCTACTAAACAACTATGAATAATCCGGACCTCGTCGACAAATACCTGTTTTAATATCCGTACACTTGTAGTTATTTCCAGAATTCTCGAAACTATAACATTATACGAAAGATCTTGAACAAACCCTTTTTTCATTCCGGGAATCGAGATGGAAAGCTATCCAGTTCTTACCATCATGGATCCTGCCCTCTCCTCCCTATTTCATCCGGTTTCGGTTTAGCCAGACTTCCTTTCCCGGAGGAAAAAGAAATCTCTCTTTCTTATGCTTCATATCTCAGGCACAATATCCGTGTCCCGGCTCTCTATTTTTTCCCAGTTCTTTTGTAGGACCCTTTTTTGCATCTTTCCGATTGCTCTTATGTTACATTTAGACGGAAGAATGGAGAGAAAGTGTGTGCATGTGTGTGTCTATGGAAGTAGTAAAGTTGTACAGGGCATTCGAAAACAAAGTAAAGTTCCCGATTTTTTTTCTAGGATTTTGACAAAAAAAGTTTTAAAAAGCAAGTACCCCGTATAGGCAAAATACAAGGACATAAAAGGACTTGATACTTGATGGGACGACGGAGAGGAAATGTATTCAAGGAATTGAACTTGGAATTTGACACGGGTCTCAAACTGCCATCCATATTATATTATTTCTCCACGTATAAGTATAGAGCTATCCATTTCCTAATATTCCTCTCCCTTCGATTTTCAGCCTTTCTCCCAATCGAATTGTTTTCCTACCCTTCGGCTCCTGCTCTTACATTTTAAATTTCAATTCTGGTCAATATCTGGAGATCAGAATCAGGGGATTGATCCCGTTGGCACGTCACCCTTGATCTTTTTACGAGTTCTTGTATGGAAATTTCCCTGACACTGACAACCTCTTTCGCTTATTCTCTACTTATGGTAACTCCCAGGCAGTCATTTTGGCCTGAAATCGAAGTTCTTTCTCGAGGGAGTGCAGTGGGACTTGTTGAAATGTATTTGGTCACATCCGGTCTCTCCGTTTTAAATTGAGTTTAAGCCATGGCTATAGAAATTATAGAATGATTCAGTGGAATTTTGTACGTTTTTTGAAGGATCTTCCAAGTTAAACCCCTTGATTAGTACTGGGTAAATTTTGTAGTTTCGATTTCAGGGGCTACGTTATTCATTCATAAACGATGTTTGTTTTTTGGTTTTAGGACTTAAGGGGGGGTTTAAAAAACTATGGAAATTTTGATTTCCCTATCTAAACCAATGTTAAAAACCGATTTGCGGGGGAGCTCCCACAGCCCCAACCGATCCATCAATCGAACTAATTTTTTTTTCTAAAAATTCCTTAATAAATTCAATATTAGAGATGCTCCTTCGATTTTTTAAGTTTTTTGTACCACACCGGCAAACCCCGTAGTTACAAAAATTTCGGCTTTTTGATGACAGTGTTTTGAATTAAACTGAGTTTTTAACGTGGTTCTAACATGAAACTAAAAAATCGAACGAGCATCTCTAATATTGAATTTATTAAGGAATTTTTAGAAAAAAAAATTAGTTCGATTGATGGATCGGTTGGGGCTGTGGGAGCCCCCCCGCAAATCGGGTTGGCCACTTTTTTAATACTTTCTGAAAAAGTTTCAAAGTAAGTGAAGATTGTCGTTGCCATGGGCATTTGCGACGGTAACTATGGTAACTTCAACAATCACTATGGTAACAAGCCACATTATGGTTGCGTTACCAAGCAATTTTCAAATTGCTTAGGCTTTTGATAAGAATCCACATCAAAGTTTTGTCGTTATGTGTATCTATAGATGGCCGTTTTAGGTCATAAAATATTTTTTAAACCCCCCCTTAAAATGATTGTACAAGTTGTGATATTAAAACCCGTGAAATTAATTTTACTGAAAACATTGTAGACCCGCGCTGCTGCATTTATCTGCATTAGAAGAAAATATATTTTTTAAGGCATAAACATTAAAACGGCATAGGTAAACTTTAAAGTGGAAGGAATGAATTTGATTTTGTTTTGCACCTCGTAATTCTTTTTGGATTGTCCACTTAACTAAAAATACATCTACTAAAATACATTGCACATTTGCACACGAGACAATTTTCATGTTCTTCATTTTCAATCAAGCCGTAGTACATTTTTAGTAAAAAAAAGTTATGAATTTCAGTTCCTCATATCATCCTAAATGCCGTTACCAAAACCTTCAATTAACAATTAGATTACGTGCAATACATCAAAGTCTCAAACTGAATTCAACCCGTTAATCCCCCCTCTTCCTTATATTAACTGTCACTACTCATACTCAACAGTACAGCTTGGACTCGTAATTAACTTGGTTCTGAGAGAGGAAACTAAATTAGTGGACATCATCTGCTCGGCATGAGTTACCCAACACAAAATTTGATTTCGAAAATCCAGTTACTCGCTAAACGTTATAAACATATATAGCATTTTAGAAACTTCTCCATAGGACTTTAGGGGAAAATGGTTTCTACCATTTGTACCCATTATATCATGCATGTTATGACATATTTTCTACTTTACTACGTATGTGCTGTAAACTTGGGCTTCAGGTTTAGCAGCAAGTTTGCAGAACTGAAACCTAAACACTACACATATAACGTGTAGTTTTTATAAGCATAATCCATATTCCCCAAAACTTTGTTGAATCCCGTAGTTTCTCCCTTAGCATAAATTAGTAGAATGTCTGCATTACTTTCACTTCCCGTGATGTGGTATCGTCCCCCCTGACGAAGGCTTTCACAAATCCTCTGCTAGTATTGAAGGGTATGGTTGCCTGAGAGTCCCTTCAGATGAACCCTTATGTCCCCAATGATCCCACTATGTCCCTTATGCTGGAGGTTCCTATTCCCTAAGTCCCTGTTCCCTTAAATAAATGTATGCTGGTAATGCAGCCAGGTAAATGTGTTTGATACACGAACGAAGAAGGATTTATTTGATCCTAAGAAAAACAGAGTTTACGGAGATAATATTAACGGGAACTCCGGCTGTCCGAATCCCATGGAAGGTAAAGATGAACTGGTGAGTGGAGATTCGGATGGTCGGGGTTGTGGTGAGGCTGGAACGTGAGGTCCACGCCGGATTCCTCCAAAGACGCCACAGGAGGTTCCTGAAGCCAGGTTATCGGGATCTATCGATCCTGATTGGGTAAAGGTGAGGTGTTCCGATGGGACATCCACCTGAGAGTGTGTTTGGGGGTCCTATATCCCCTTCATCCCCCTCCCCCTGTCGGTCACGGTATGGCGATTGCTGGTGAAAGTCTGCTTTCACTGCGGCTTTCAGGAGGGCTCGGTTTCTCCTTTTATTGAATTGCTTCCGCTTTCTTTGATAGCGGATAGCATGTGGATTGGGGGTGGAGGTTCTCTGACGTTGATAGGGCAGTGGATGAGATCTCCACTTCTTCATGTAGATAGGTGGGCCTTTTTTCTGAAAGAAACGATCGGCCCAAGAAACAATACAATTAGACCTATATGCTTGGGGATTGGGATTTGGGGTTTCAGTGTCACAAAGCGCTGGCTGATCAACGCTCAATGACATAAGGGGGACCAAAATGGTCATTGGGGGGTAAAATTTGACCTTGGGGTCAAACTCAATCAGATCGTTCTCCTGAACGATAATTTCTATCTGAGAAGCTGGGATTTTCTCCAACGGTTCGGAATCGTCTTGACACTCAAAATACTCGATGATTTCGGTATTTTCGGGAGTTTTCGGATCGGTTGGAAATAGGTCCATGATTTCTGATCGGATTTCGGGGTGGATTTTGTTGATAATGAAGTCCTCGACTCCTCTGATCCATCTCGGAAGTCTTGACGATTTCAGGGCTGTTTTAATGGCTTCTGAAGTTGTAGGTCGGGTCCTGACGAGTGCGATGACTTCCTTGGGGTCCAAGATTTCTCGTGGGGGCTCATCTACTTCTTTGGCGCGATTGATTCGCCACTGAAAAAGGGTAACCGTCACTTCTTGTTGTGACTGGTCAATTTTTAGGTCATCTTTTAGGGCTGTAATTTCTTCCTGGGGTGTCTTGACTTTCGGGAAGGTGTAGATTTTGGCGGTGTTGGAATTGGATCGGAGGAACGGGTTCAAGGTGCTTGATTCCCATTTTCGGTCTCTAAGAAAGGGTTTGAGTCGTTGCCATGCCAACAACAGTAACGATGAGTCCTTTTCTGTGTACCTCATCATTTGTTCGGGAAGAGGGTTGTGTCGCCAATCTGCCACTTGAGCCAAGTTGTCGTCGTCGTTGATGCTGTCGGATCCAAGATATTCCTTGATCATGACTTTGAGAGATTTGATGGACGTAGTTATAGACGAATTGGGTGTCTAGGAACGCTTGGGGGAAGATCTGGAAGTCTCTCTGGAGCGATAGGATGTCGTTTATGGCACCGTGAACAATTTTGACTGGAGTTTTTGCCTGTAAGACTGGTTTTAATAGAGAGCAAATTAGGTCATAACAAGATGGAACATGGATTATATAATTATCAAAAGGAGTCTGGTGGTGACTCCAAGAGGTTTACAGTAATCTCGGTTATTCGACCTTAGGAATCAGGGTGTAGGGTCTCCTGACCCCTACCGTCACTGACCACCGATCTCCTCCAGAGATCCACACCTGAAGATCATCGTGGAGATGACCACTCCGGATTCCTCTCCAGGAATCCCATCTCCAGCATCAGTCTCATCTCATCCGCCCTTCTGGCCACATCTACTCTTGAGAGGCTCTGCAGCCTCGGTATTGGGATCCTAAATCCCATCCCAACTAATATATAACTTTGTCTCTTTTCCTCGGGAATAAATCCATTTATTCATGTACTTCTTTCTGAGTACCCTTTGCCTTATTCTACGACCTCTAAGAGGTCAGCATCAAGGTCATCAGGCATCCCTGAGCTAGCTGGCACACAGGCTTCTAGGGGAATAGGCCCCCCCCAGCCCCACACTGGCACCCAACTGTGGGCCCGAATCTACTCCCTGGATGGACCCAGGATCAAGGACCAAGGACCCCTCAGCTCCTAAAAATAAGGTTGTGTCCTTCCAATAAGGAATAATTAAAAACAAACTAAAGGTGGCAATTGGTTAAGCTGTGAATTGGGGCTAAGATTTCGAGGCAAGATTATTCAAGCCTCCAAAAGGGTGGATTTTTTATTTTTTCACCGGATATAATCCATGTATTTTTCTTCTGAATTTTCAAAAAATTAGAAATCCACCCTTTTGGAGACTCTCGTAATGACGAATCTCCCGAGGTGGTTTTTTTGCACGGTTTCGCCCCCAAAAATACGGTGGGCAAGAATTCAATTTTCAAATGTTCGGTAACCAAGGCCACGATTTAATTGAATATGCCAGATTCGGGCTAGCCGCCTTGAGAGGATTATCTGACACTCGGGAATCAACCACACCTGAAAAATTCTTGAATAAAAACACGACTTGAGGAGAACATTCTGGCGAAAAACCGTGTACAATAAAGCTAATATCCCTTTGTAGGAGAGCATACAAAAGAACAAATGATATTTTTAATCAATTAGTTAACTAATCGAAGTTCTCTTTACAAATGCATACCAACGACAATTTTTGACGATCACATAAGGGAGTACATTTTTCGGAAAAACACAATAAGGGAGAACATTTTTAAAAGAAGCTATAAGGGAGAACATTTTTAAAGAAGCTGTAAGGGAGAACATTTTAAAAGAAGCTGTAAGGGAGAACATTTTAAAAGAAGCTGTAATGGAGAACATTTTAAAAGAAGCTATATGAAGAACATTTTTAAAGAAGCCATAAGGGAGAACATTATTAAAGAAGCTAAAAGGGAGAACGTTTGTAAATAAGCTAAAAGGGAGAACATTTTTTAGAATAACATGTTTAGGGGAAACTTGATAAGGGAGAACATTTTTCCGGAAACTGAATAAGGGAGAACATTTTAAGGAAACTCAATACGGGAGAACATTTCTTTGGGAAACTCAATAAGACAGAACATTTTCTAGGAAACTAAGGAGATAAACTCATTTCTGAGGGAGGATAGCGGGCCAAAACATATGTCTGAGATAACAAACAGGAGACCGTTGGGAAGAGCATTTGTTCATTTTGAAAACACAGACATTTTAAAACATACACAACTACAAACATATGATTTACCAAATGGCAATTATGATTTGCATGACACCTCTTGAGACAAGTGTTGTCAAAGCAGCTTTTTTGTCCTAAACTGACGGTTTACAGTTGACTGACAATGTGAAAATATAGTGGGTACTTTGTATTTATACAAGGAGGAACTCAACCTTTATACAAGGAAGGTACATCTCAGGCTAGATTTGAGGACTAGGGGAGCCCTGTACACTCCCTCATGGAATTAAGGAAAACTATTTGCGTATCAGACCATTATGTAAATGTCACAGGGTAGTTTCATTTCAGGATCTTTCCTATGCAGGTTACTGCAAAGGTCAATGTGTGTGCCGTAGTGCGCCCCCTGCTCTCCCATTTCAATCACTGATTCCTTTTCAGAAGTCGGTATATTGTACGCACAGCTAGCCTTTGTATGTGTAAGTTGATTGGTAGAAGACCAATCACGACCAATCACTCTGCCAAGACTGGCCCCCATGTAAGAGTGCGATCTAGAGTGACCACGAGATATTCGACCTGTTTATGTATTACCAGGCTCTTACCCTGTAAATATAACCTAACCTAACTAATAGATACCAATGATAATATGTTGAGATGTCAAGTCCTTGTGTCCCTTTAAATTGCTACAAATATGATTTCTTCACCCCGAATTTCCAATGAACCGAATATGGAATATAAATGATGAGGAAATGAGAAATGTCGGCCACCACGAGGAAGTTGTTCAAATGCAATACGGAGATTACGGTTTATTTGTATTCAGGCTCCTCTTCTGAGCTCCGTAGATGAACTGCGGATCTCGCGCGGTCAGTTCCCAATCTATACCACCGGATGTTTCTCCCGCAAGTACCTCAGGTTACGTACATGTTCTTCCGCATGTACTATTAGTTAACTGTTCTCCCGCAAATACCTCAGGTTACATGTACTCCCGTATATACTATTGTTTACCTTTTCTCCCGCAAGTACCTCAGGTTACAGGTTCTCCCGTATGTACTATTGGTTAACTGTTCTCCCGCAAGTACCTCAGGTTACATGTTCTCCCGCATGTACTTTTAGTTAAATGTTCTCCCGCAAGTACCTCAGGTTACATGTTCTCCCGCATCTACTATTAGTTAACTATTCTCCGACAAGTACCTCAGGTTACATGTTTTCCCGCATGTACTATTAGTTAACTGTTCTCCCGCATGTACTATTGGTTAACTGTTATCCCGCATGTACTATTAGTTAACTGTTCTCCCGCATGTACTATTAGTAAACTGCTCTCCCTCATGTACTATTAGTTAACTGTTCTCCGACAAGTACCTCAGGTTACATGTTCTCCCGCATCTGCTATTAGTTAACTATTCTCCGACAAGTACCTCAGGTTACATGTTTTCCCGCATGTACTATTAGTTAACTGTTCTCCCGCATGTACTATTGGTTAACTGTTATCCCGCATGTACTATTAGTTAACTGTTATCCCGCATGTACTATTAGTTAACTGTTATCCCGCATGTACTATTAGTTAACTGTTCTCCCGCATGTACTATTAGTAAACTGCTCTCCCTCATGTACTATTAGTTAACTGTTCTCCGACAAGTACCTCAGGTTACATGTTCTCCCGCATCTGCTATTAGTTAACTATTCTCCGACAAGTACCTCAGGTTACATGTTTTCCCGCATGTACTATTAGTTAACTGTTCTCCCGCATGTACTATTGGTTAACTGTTATCCCGCATGTACTATTAGTTAACTGTTATCCCGCATGTACTATTAGTTAACTGTTCTCCCGCATGTACTATTAGTTAACTGTTATCCCGCATGTACTATTAGTTAACTGTTCTCCCGCATGTACTATTAGTAAACTGCTCTCCCTCATGTACTATTAGTTAACTGTTCTCCGACAAGTACCTCAGGTTACATGTTCTCCCGCATCTGCTATTAGTTAACTATTCTCCGACAAGTACCTCAGGTTACATGTTTTCCCGCATGTACTATTAGTTAACTGTTCTCCCGCATGTACTATTGGTTAACTGTTATCCCGCATGTACTATTAGTTAACTGTTCTCCCGCATGTACTATTAGTTAACTGTTCTCCGACAAGTACCTCAGGTTACATGTTCTCCCGCATCTGCTATTAGTTAACTATTCTCCGACAAGTACCTCAGGTTACATGTTTTCCCGCATGTACTATTAGTTAACTGTTCTCCCGCATGTACTATTGGTTAACTGTTATCCCGCATGTACTATTAGTTAACTGTTATCCCGCATGTACTATTAGTTAACTGTTATCCCGCATGTACTATTAGTTAACTGTTCTCCCGCATGTACTATTAGTAAACTGCTCTCCCTCATGTACTATTAGTTAACTGTTCTCCGACAAGTACCTCAGGTTACATGTTCTCCCGCATCTGCTATTAGTTAACTATTCTCCGACAAGTACCTCAGGTTACATGTTTTCCCGCATGTACTATTAGTTAACTGTTCTCCCGCATGTACTATTGGTTAACTGTTATCCCGCATGTACTATTAGTTAACTGTTATCCCGCATGTACTATTAGTTAACTGTTCTCCCGCATGTACTATTAGTTAACTGTTATCCCGCATGTACTATTAGTTAACTGTTCTCCCGCATGTACTATTAGTAAACTGCTCTCCCTGTAAAATGAAAAGGCATTATGATTTATAAGTGAAAGTTGTAAAAGTAGTGAAAGTAGCTTTATAAATTATTTGTGTATTTAATGCCGCCTGGCGGTAGGTTTAGTTGTGAGAATGACCGGCATTTTCTTTTGTTAGTTTTTATGTGCGAGCGTGGCCCGGAATCATTCCTCACTTTGCAAATGAAACTCTGCGTGTGACGTTGTATGTGCATTGCACTGAAGCTTTGTCCTTTGATTAAATACTAATTAAATTCATTATCTGTAAGTTTATGATCTTGAGTTAATTAAATCAGTTGGAAGAAAGTCTCTTGTGTCGTCCAGAGTCATTTTGAGAGTCAGTACGAGGAAATAGTAGATCAGAACAGGTCAATTCATAACAATTCACAAATCTCATAGTTAATGCAGCCGTCGATACTTTACCGGGTAGGTATAGCTCCCTCGACAGTTCATTTGGTGACCCTACGACGTGATAATTGAAGGACGTTTTGTGTCAGTGTAGTCAATAGACAGGGCACTTAAGTAACTTTAATTACTCGAACTAATTGTGAATTCGGTGTCAGTGTAGTCAATAGACAGGACCCGATTTCTCAAAAGAACTGAGATTGTGAATTGTGACTGACTGTTTCTGTTGAAAGTTAAAAGTTGAAATGGAGAGATTAAAGAGGCAGCGTCGACCCCTTCGTGCAGCGATTACCAGAACGTGTGATAAGGTGGACGAGGAGTTGGCGAAAGAGGAAGCAGATGTGGCTGAATTGAAGCTACAATTAGAAAAGTTGGACACTTTGTGGAATGACGTTCAGGAACTTGACCAGAAAGTCCTGGATGCTCTTCTGGATGCAGAGTGTACAGACGAGGAGCAAGATGAGGAATCTTTATCGATTGAAGAATATATCGATAAGATTCGAAGATCTCGTCTGAAAATCAATAGTCATCTGAGTCCAGCATCGACTTCAGACGGCAACAGTACAAGCGGATTTGATGCGGCGGTCTCAGCCGCCTCAGATTCACGGAGCAGAAAACGCTCATACAGGCTTCCGAAAATCGAGTTACGTAAGTTCTCAGGCGAGTTAACTGAGTGGTTGGGTTTTTGGTCGCAGTTTTCTAAGATTCATGAGGACGTTGACCTGGATGACACAGACAAGTTCCAGTTTCTCGTCCAGTCAATGGTTAAGGGGACTCCTGCACGAGAGCTTGTCGAGAGTTACCCATTGTCACCCGGAAATTATCCGAAAGTTGTTACAGCGCTCAAGGAGCGTTTTGGAGATGAGAGTCTTCTGGTTGAAGTATATACCAGAGAACTACTCAAATTAGTAAGTGAAAATGCGTTTTTGAAAGGTAAAATAAAACTTTCCCAAATGTATGATAAGCTAGAGTCATACCTGCGAGCCTTGGAAACGATGGGGTGTACCATGCACTATGCCTACATGCTGTACCCTATGGTGGAGTCCAGCCTTCCGGAAGAAGTCCTACGAGCATGGATACGAAGTCCATACTATAGCAAGGATGGAAGATTGGAGGACCCTCCAAAAAGTAAATTGGAATTACTGATGGAGTTTCTGAGGAACGAGGTCAAAGGGGAGCAACGAATCACCATGGTTCAAGCGGGATTCGAAACTCCAAAGGACAAGAAACAAGTTCAGAACCAGAAGAAGCCTATCCGAGATGAAGATATTCCCACAGCTGCGGGTCTTCACATCGGAGTAAAGGCAATCTGCATATTCTGCGACAGTCCACATGAAAGCAGAGAATGTCTAAGAGGTCATGGGATGTCATACGAAGAGAAGAGAGACATTGTCAACAAAAAGCGCTGCTGCTTGGTGTGTCTAAAACCAGGGCATGTGGCAAAGGTATGTCGAGCATTTATAAAATGTCTAATATGTGACAGAAGGCATCCGACTTTAATGTGTCCAGAAAGGTCCAAACTGAAGAAGGATGACCAAAGTAAGGAGGTGGATAAACCACCGGAAGCTCTGAGTTCAAATGTGGCCTGTTCCTCAACTGTCATCATGAAGACGCTGATAGTTACGCTGAACAGTGAACATGGACCACGGACTGTCAGAGTATTTTTAGACGATGGTTCCCAGAGGTCCTACATACTAAAAGGACTCGCGGAGGATCTCGGACTGAAAAGTACAGGAACTGAAGAGATTATTCACACTCTGTTCACCGGAATAAAGACGGATGTTCAGAGGCACAAGAAATATCAAATACAGTTACGTCAAGGCCAAAGTAGTGTCGTGACGTTTGAAGTATTAGATCAAGTGCGAATATGCTCGGAAATCCCAAGACTGGTTCCCGGCTCATGGCTCAAGGAACTCAAAAGTAGGAAGATTTGGATCAGTGACATCGGTGTGGGCGCTCCAGAAATCGAGATTCTCATCGGTGCTGATGTAATAGGAAAGTTGTTAACTGGCCGTATAGTTCACATGTCAAATGGGCTGACGGCGGTTGAAACGAAGTTGGGATGGACAATAATGGGGAAGGTACGTAATGATAAGTGCTACGATAACGTTGCTATGTCTGTTGTTAGCATGTTTTCAGCCGAAGCCTCCGTTAGTGACTTATGGGACCTCGAGACAATAGGAATCCGAGATCCCACAGAACACCAATCCAATTTTGAAGAAGAAGCAGCGACCAAGAAGCATTTTTTGGACACAGTTAGTCGGACCAAAACAGGCCGATATACTGTGAAATTGCCTTGGACTGATAGTAGGCCGAATATTCCCAACAACAGAAATATTGCAGAGAAAAGGGTGGAGAATATGACGAGAAAATTGCTCCTGGAGACGAAGTATGAACCGTACGACGACATATTTCGAATGTGGGAGGAGGTGGGATACATAGAGGAAGTAAAGGCAGAAGGTCAAATGGATTTAAGACAATGGGAAGGTGCGGCTGTGGAGATGCCCGGAGTCGGCTTGCTCACCAGCAGCGAGTGCGGATTGGGCGTTGACAGTGGAGTACCTTACCAGATCGTCTTAAACCCGACCACTACCGTTGTAGGATATCGATGGAAGTTTAAGCCCCCTTCTGCACCCTGGTGGGGAGGATTTTGGGAAAGACTCATAAGATCCGTTAAAGATCTTCTGAAACGTACGTTGAGGAAGACGACTTTGAGTTTTGACAAGATGAAAACCTGTATGTACGAGATTGCAGCGGTTATAAATAGCCGGCCGCTGACAGTGGTGACGGAGGACCCTATGGACCTTATTCCTCTTACACCAGCCATGTTTTTAAATGAGGTAACATGCCCATTTATGACTGATCGAGACCTCTTGGATTCAAATGGAATTCAGGACGTCTACAAGAAAAGGAAGACTATCTTGGAGGAATTGAAGATGAGATTTCGACGAGAATATCTTGGACTCTTAGTACAGCGAGGAAAAGCCAAGAACATCAAGAAGTTCAGAGTAGGAGATATTGTCCTCGTGGAAGCGGACAATAAGAAGCGTTGGGAGTGGCCGCTGGCCAGAATCATCGAACTTTTTCAAGGGAAAAATGGAGAAGTTCGTCTAGTGAAAGTGAAAATGGCTAAGAACGAAATGCTTAGACCAGTGCAACGACTTTATTCTTTGGAAGTGTCTTCATCAGAAGAGGTGGAGCTTGAACTGAAGAATTCAGACCGATTAGTAAAAACAGTGAAAGCGCCGAACGTGCGAACCCGTTTCGGTCGGTTAGTTAAAAGTCCTCAGAGGTTGGGGCAGTGAAAGTGTTATTATATTACATTGTATTATAGTTCATTTTAGTGTTGGTATTTCTTTATTGCATAAAGAAATAGTGGGAGGATGTAAAATGAAAAGGCATTATGATTTATAAGTGAAAGTTGTAAAAGTAGTGAAAGTAGCTTTATAAATTATTTGTGTATTTAATGCCGCCTGGCGGTAGGTTTAGTTGTGAGAATGACCGGCATTTTCTTTTGTTAGTTTTTATGTGCGAGCGTGGCCCGGAATCATTCCTCACTTTGCAAATGAAACTCTGCGTGTGACGTTGTATGTGCATTGCACTGAAGCTTTGTCCTTTGATTAAATACTAATTAAATTCATTATCTGTAAGTTTATGATCTTGAGTTAATTAAATCAGTTGGAAGAAAGTCTCTTGTGTCGTCCAGAGTCATTTTGAGAGTCAGTACGAGGAAATAGTAGATCAGAACAGGTCAATTCATAACAATTCACAAATCTCATAGTTAATGCAGCCGTCGATACTTTACCGGGTAGGTATAGCTCCCTCGACAGTTCACTCCCTCATGTACTATTAGTTAACTGTTCTCCGACAAGTACCTCAGGTTACATGTTCTCCCGCATCTGCTATTAGTTAACTATTCTCCGACAAGTACCTCAGGTTACATGTTTTCCCGCATGTACTATTAGTTAACTGTTCTCCCGCATGTACTATTGGTTAACTGTTATCCCGCATGTACTATTAGTTAACTGTTATCCCGCATGTACTATTAGTTAACTGTTATCCCGCATGTACTATTAGTTAACTGTTCTCCCGCATGTACTATTAGTAAACTGCTCTCCCTCATGTACTATTAGTTAACTGTTCTCCGACAAGTACCTCAGGTTACATGTTCTCCCGCATCTGCTATTAGTTAACTATTCTCCGACAAGTACCTCAGGTTACATGTTTTCCCGCATGTACTATTAGTTAACTGTTCTCCCGCATGTACTATTGGTTAACTGTTATCCCGCATGTACTATTAGTTAACTGTTATCCCGCATGTACTATTAGTTAACTGTTCTCCCGCATGTACTATTAGTTAACTGTTATCCCGCATGTACTATTAGTTAACTGTTCTCCCGCATGTACTATTAGTAAACTGCTCTCCCTCATGTACTATTAGTTAACTGTTCTCCGACAAGTACCTCAGGTTACATGTTCTCCCGCATCTGCTATTAGTTAACTATTCTCCGACAAGTACCTCAGGTTACATGTTTTCCCGCATGTACTATTAGTTAACTGTTCTCCCGCATGTACTATTGGTTAACTGTTATCCCGCATGTACTATTAGTTAACTGTTCTCCCGCATGTACTATTAGTAAACTGCTCTCCCTCATGTACTATTAGTTAACTGTTCTCCGACAAGTACCTCTGGTTACATGCTCTCCCTCATGTACTATTAGTTAAATGTTCTCCCGCAAGTACCTCAGGTTACATGTTCTCCCGCATGTACAATTAGTTAAATGTTCTCCTGCAAGTACTCCTGGTTACATTTTCTCTCGCATAAACCCAACTTTTCATACAAGAGAAACGATTTGCAGAGCGTTTTCCATCCTCCCAGAACGCTAGACAACGGACCACAAGAGGACCGTTCGCAACGTCTATCAGAACACAATAATATCCGGTTTAATCCTTAGTTACCGAACATTTTAAAACTGAAATTCAATGAGCCCAAAAATTCCCACTTCCTCAGACTGGGCTTCACATCAATTTAGCCCAATTTCGGTTGCTAACCGATCAACACCTTTAGAAAAGGAAAACTCGAATCATAAGAAAAATAGAATTTAATGGATTTTTGAAAATTAAGGGACTTTTGAGAAATTTTGATTTTTTTTGGAAATTTTGAATTTTTTTGGAAATTTTAAAAAAATTTTATTTTTGGAAAATTTAATAATTTTTTTTGGTGCAGAAATTTTTTAAATTTGGCATGGTCGCACACGTTACGTACATCTAGTACTTGGGAATTTATTTACTTAGAAATTTTTCAGTAGGGGTAATTTGAGATTTTCGATAAATTGGGGCAAATGAAGAATCCCTAATAAATTAGTCTGGCCATAGTGCTGGCAGACAATTTAAGCACAGAAACCCGTGCAAATATTTAAAATGTTTTGAAATTAATAATTTAAGGAAATTTTGAAAATTTTATTTTGTATTTCCTATTCTAAAAACCATAGATCAAGCCTAAAAAAAATTTAATTAGCACCAAGTGCCCGCACGTTACGTACAACTATCATATGAGAAATAATTAACTTTGAAAAATTTTGAAAATTAAATATTGGGGTAACTTGAGAAATTATTGGGGTGATGTGAGAATCGATTTAAACTACAGAATTGTAAGGTAAAGTAAGTCTGGAGGACTTAGAAGTAAATTAGAAATGTCACATAACTGACTTTCAATTTAAAATAAAATTAGAAATGTCACATAACTGACTTTCAATTAAAATTAGGAGAATAAAGGTATTTAAAAGGAAACTGTTTGGTCTATAATTATGACAAACGTTATTGGTAAACGGGTCTCGCCCCAGATAAGTATATAAGTATAAAAATAGGAATAATGGAAAGGTAAAGGTAAAAGTCTTGATGAACCAAGCAAATTGAGAAAATGACTGTCGAGTCAGAATAGATATGTTAGAATACATATGAGAATTAATTCTAGGTGAATTAAGCCGAAAAGGTAAAGGTCTGAGTGGCCTCATAGTGAAAATGACCAAGCGTCGTAATTAAAAAGATATAACTTCGAGAAAGTAAAGATATGCAAATATTAAGGACTCTAGTGTAAGTAAAACATATAATTAAAATATTAAACTCGAGGTAAAAGGTATAAAAAATCCAGAATTGGTGGGTAAAGATCTTGGTGATAATAGTTGTATTCTAAAGGACCGTAGCGTCAAAGTTAGAAATTTTGAGAAACATTGAGATAAAAAAAAAGTTGTTCAGAATAAAAGTATTGATGGTCAAATTATGTTAAAAAAGGATTGAAATTTCGAACTAAAATATGAAACATAAAAAATATGATATTATAATTTTTTTTAAATGATTTTGATACGTGAGAAAACTAAAATCGATATTTTCCTTGAGTATTTTAAGCACATATACGAAGATGACAGAATCTAATCTGATGACGATCTACAGCTTTGAATTGCCACAGAGGTTACGAGACGACTTACATCCCGGAAATCGCCGTAACACAAAATTAAGTTGAATTATTATCAATTTATTATTCCTCTAAAAATCAAATATCTACAAAAGTATTGTCAAAATTGCCGTCCAAAGTTGTCTATTTCAAAACGTTAATTTGAAACCCTTATTTCGTGATCAGTCATAATTTTGCTAAAAAATCGTATCTAAAATCTAATTCCGTCGTAGTATCAAATTTAAATGTGTCT
Organism: Desoria tigrina; assembly: GCA_906901685.1. Classification (NCBI taxonomy): domain Eukaryota; kingdom Metazoa; phylum Arthropoda; class Collembola; order Entomobryomorpha; family Isotomidae; genus Desoria; species Desoria tigrina. Next base: position 247,648 of record CAJQTU010000010.1, on the reverse strand, counting down.
GTAAAATCACATCTCTTCATAATATCAATTTTCTGTGCGTCTGTAAAATCGCACTAACTAAAACCTAAATTTCATGTCTTTACAAATTAAAATGCTATCGTTTTCAGTTAAATACCACAAATTGTGAACCTAAATTACTAATTCTAATCAATAATAAAGCTTAAAACCCAAAAATATGTTAGAAGTCAAAAAATGAAACCTAAAAATAATATGACCTATGAATATGAATGACTTAACTATATACTATATCTATGAACAACTACCTAAAAAATGTTTACGATGAATTTCAGGGTTGAATCCGTCATAAGCACTGGCGGACACTCTGATGACCTCATGACCCCTAACCCCCAAAACCCCTCTTCACAGCCCATAGATGACAACAAGCTGTCAGCCGTCCAGTTAACATGGCAACCGCCCAACTCGTCGCCTAGCAACCGTCGATTTCGGCCCATAGCAACCGTCAACGTTGGACCATAGCAACCGTCACCAAGTGAAGGAAGGACGTCACAGGTTACCAAGAACCTCTAAGTCCTAGACCGTCGCAACGCGGCGAATCAGGAATTTTTCGGGTGGATTTGCGGCCATAACCCAGCGTGACCTTTTGACCCACTTCAGCGGGGGGGAGATGTAGGGTCTCCTGACCCCTACCGTCACTGACCACCGATCTCCTCCAGAGATCCACACCTGAAGATCATCGTGGAGATGACCACTCCGGATTCCTCTCCAGGAATCCCATCTCCAGCATCAGTCTCATCTCATCCGCCCTTCTGGCCACATCTACTCTTGAGAGGCTCTGCAGCCTCGGGATTGGGATCCTAAATCCCATCCCAACTAATATATAACTTTGTCTCTTTTCCTCGGGAATAAATCCATTTATTCATGTACTTCTTCCTGAGTACCCTTTGCCTTATTCTACGACCTCTAAGAGGTCAGCATCAAGGTCATCAGGCATCCCTGAGCTAGCTGGCACACAGGCTTCTAGGGGAATAGGCCCCCTCCAGCCCCACAGTATCTAAAAGAAAATAACGTCAGTTTTAATGGAAAGACAGTGGTAGTTCCAGCACGTCAGTCAAGATCAGTAGATCCTATAGTTTTTAGTAAACAGCCATACTTTTCAAATCTGAAACACAAGAATCCATAGGGGTCGGCATACATTGAGCTTGTAACTCCTGAAGTTGCAAGAGCTGTAGAGTCCTGTTTTTCGAAATCCATTACGAAGGATTTCTAAATCCGAAAGGAATGGGAAGGGAAACCACAGGCAGGGAAATGCACACATCCGATTTAATTAGAGATAATGAACAAGGCAGGGACTGGACGTTACAAATTCGGATCCGCTTTACAACCAAATCTGCTTCCCATTGTGTTCCATCGCATTGGATTGGGAAGTCATTACGAGGAATTTCCATCAGCAAAGTTACAGAGGATGTTCATAATAAAAAGAGCGAGAATGTAATCCTGTAGCAGTGGATATTCGGATTGCACCGAATTCCTTTTGTTTGGAGAACATTAATTTTAATTTTTTCAAGTAGTTAATTTGAAATGCGAATTTAAAAATTTCTGAATTTTTTAAAAGCTATAAATTTGATTTAGATTTAATCAACAGAGTTAGAATGTGCAGTATAAATTAATGACCGCAATATCGAGAGCATGATCTAAAACCGGTTAATGACAACCGAATAAATATAAATTAAAAAGTTTAAACTAGGTAATATCAGATCGATTCAATACGATTCAAATTGGCTAGTAGAATCCCACGGTCCTTGCCGTTTTAAACCAATTAGCAAGCCATTTCAAGCAAAGCTTAATCCACACTCTCAGAGTGAAATTCGAGGAGTCTAAAGTCTTAAAGATTTTAGACTTCTTCAAAAGCTTTCATTTCATATGCCATTTCATTAGATTCGTATTTAACTCCTTCAGATACCCCTTTCAGGCCTTGAATTGTTGGTTCCGACCAACAAAGTTATGGATTCAAATTCCACGAAGAAGTTCCTAAAAAATATCCCAATACGTAAAAGAAAAATCGGAAATCCTCCTCCCTTTCCCAGTCATAAACTCACAAACCTAGTACATAAAGGAGAAGAAATTACGGAAGTTTCAGTTTGTTTTCATCCAATTTCGTCGGTTCAGAAGTTGGTTGAGAGGATTGAGGAAGATCGGAAAATGCTATTTCACATTTCACTATCTCAGAAATTTATTAAACAACTTGGTCCTTGATTCTCCTCTCCTCCGATCTCTTGTAATATCAAATATACCGATCTGGAGAGAGAGAGGCAGAAGGACCGTCTGGAGGAACCACTTCACCAACATCCACCAACACTCGTAAAAAGTACTTGGTTCGTCGGGAAGGATGGAATGAAAAGTAAATAAATTTTATCAAGTCCTCCTTCCTCCTAATATCATCTCGGGCTAGAAAAATACAAGTACGGGATCAACTATATCGGATGAGTCGGGTGAAAGTATTTATTTACAAACGGGAAACGCTGGAAGATCCTAACTTCAATATGTAGATAGAACGGCAGAATATTATGCTATACGCATTTGCTCTGTATAGGTACAGAATATTATTTAATATGATGTATAAGGCTTTATAATATAGGATCTTAATCTTGAAATCTTTGAGATAAATAAAGTTACCTACTTCTAAACTGCTATACAGCAGAAGGAGAGTCCTTGTCCTTATTATTAAATCTTCGGCTGGGGCATCGTGTAACATAACCTTTTGTGAGACTTATACCAGGATTGCTTTAAAAGGTAGCTTTCTTTCTAGATTTGAGATGAAATTCGGCGAGTTCCTACAGATTTTGGCATTAAGTTATACATGCAATATTGTCTACTACTGAAAAAACGTAGACTTAATGGGAACACAACGGTATCATATACAGAGAGAGTTAATCCAAAGCCCTGAGATTGAGAAATGAAAATATTTGAAGTGGTCTTCTGTCCCGGATATCCAGTCCCATATTTTATCAAATGTCACCGACATTTCGGCACCGACTCTTGTTGTCTCTTGATTCCTCAAGTGTTTTTGCTTATGCCGTAAGACGTAAATAACTAACTATATAGCGGCTACTTATTCATTTTCGAGAGTCTAAATATATTTTGTTGTATAAATGCTTATAGAGCAGCCTACTTTCCACTACAGATAAGCTTTTTTCAACGGGAGGAATACAAAAAAACAACTGATAATGAGTGAAGGAAAGCCAGACTAAAAAAGTCCCAGGACTAAACGAAAGGCCCAATAAAACTACCAAAGCCACGCGGAAGCAACTCTCCTACTCCAGGGTAATCTGAACCTTAGGAGAAAGTCTACTTTCACTTAACTAATAATGTATGCCTCTCCTATAAGACTCTCGTTAGTAAACAATTATCAAAATTTATACGTCTACCCGTGCTGGCTCCCTGCTTCGGCTTAATGACTGCATGTTTGCATATCCTGAACACAGACGAAGATGGCTATGCATGCAAAATGTGTTGGCAGTTGGCACATGCATGTGTAAAGGCATTAAGAATTACGAGACCAATTACTCCTACCTGGAGAGTAGCCCTTCCAGACCAATAGTTGGAGGCCTTAAACATAAAGACTATATAATGTTTCGGAAGGATACGGTCAATAAACGGTCCCTGTCTCCTAATTCACTATTCCTTACTGCTTAGAGGTGGCAATTACCGTAAAACTAGTGTCTTCTACGTGACTTAAGGATCCCGATTAACTTTTTCAATCTTCCAAACCTCCCAGTTCCGTTTACTACGAAATCGTCCGTTTACTTAAAATTGGGGAGTTTTAAAGGGAAACCGAAAACACAACAACGAAGCTAACCAACCGTCCCTTAATACTTATTTTTAAATTATCTCCGTTCGTAAGCCTGGAATTAGTATAGGCCGACTCCAATTTAATAATAACATGTGTCTCTGACATGCAGATCCAGGCTGGTAGATAGCCAGAAACGCATTAAGAGGAACGTCTCGTCGTTTGCATTAACTAATTTCGACAGCTCTACTGGCTGCATAACGACGCCTTCATTGTCTACTTTCTCCTGGTTGATTATCAAATAAAACTAAATCATGACTACTAAAGAGGGACCGAGTGTGAAGGCCTTTTTACACGCACATTCTAAAAGCGTGGCGTGAAATGCAACGCTCGGGTGTAATGGGTGCTACAAAAGTTTTGACATATTTTACGAGATGCCAAATAAGACGGAGAGACTGTGTAAAATAATTCCATCGCAAGCACAACTTGCAATTTATTTTGCATACAAATCTGTCTAAAACGAAGCCTCCTTATTGCCACATAAAACGGGGAACAGGGAAAGGACAGACGTTTTCTTAATTTAATAATGTAAACTAGAATTAAACCATCCCGTGCCGGCCTGTGATTAGCAGCTTAAATTCTGAGACCCTGCAGAAAGCATAAAAACTTATCGGTACAACTCTATTTCAAGGTACGTGAATTGAGTTCGTAAAGAGGTAGCGTCACTGGGCAACATTTTGAAAATTAATTAAAAAAATATCCTTGGAGGACAGTCCTCCAAGGAAAAATCTCCCAATCTTATCCATAGCAATTATCATACAAAATTGTAAAATCATTCACATCAAATCTGCAGCCGGAATTGTCAAAGTACTTATTTGCCTTGATTTCCCATAATATTTGAAACTATTTCATACAGATCATCAATCATCATATCATATTATTTTTTAGCACAAAAATAATCAGGTCACAATATCGCATCGGTCGCATATGGATTACTTGACGGTTGCCCCGATTGCTGAAAATGTACGATTTCGTAACTGGATTTTATGAGCTAGATCACCTGTAAAATGATACAGTAGCTGGGGCAAAGGTTGCCATGACTTTTCATTCTTCACTTTTGAAGAAATGACGGTTTTTTCGAAATGGTGCCCAGTGACGCTACCTCTTTAAGCCGGGTTTATACTTTCCCTTTCCCTATGGAATACCCTGGCCTTACCCTTTCCCTAAAGGGAAAATAGCATTTATACTTTCTCTTGCCGTTCCCATGGCGTCCCCTTTCCCTTTCCGTGCCCTTTCCCTAAGGTCATTTATACTTACCTTTCTCTATCGTTTTCTCTTTCCCTTTCCGTGCTCTCTCCAAGTAGAACCAATCGCTACTTCGATAGGGAAACCAATAGAGAAAGGAACGTCAATTAGCCAATTATCAGTCAATAAATTAAAAGCCATAATACTAAAAGCCCTATAAAATGGACGTTCAAACGGAGTCTGAGAGTTCTAACGTCAAAACGAGAGACGAAGAAATGTTGATTGAACTAGTTCGAGGTCGACCATGTCTATACGACAAGAAAAATTCAAAATATTTTAATACTATTACAAAAGAGAACAAATGGAGAGAGATTTCGACCGCACTTTTGAAGGATGGTAAGCCAATTAGTAATTCTATTTTTTTTTACATTATTTTATTACAGAACTATTTAAGTTATTACCCAATCAATAATTTTGTGGTTTTGATATAAAATAGTTGCCGACTGTAAATGCATATGGACAAAACTGCGTAGTCAGTATTCTAAGCATATTCGGAAGCTTAACAACCCCAGCGGTTCTGGCCGGTCACAAGCTCCTTACTTCCGGCATCAGGGATCTATGGAATTTCTAAGAGACACCATACACCCACAAGAACGGTTCGTTTGTAAAAAAAAATATTGAAACCTTCATGAAGTAATGCAATACAGCTATATAAATTAGGGTATTATGATATAGAACTAGATCAAATTTGTTGGATTCGGATTATGAAGAGACGACGGATGCAATCGATACCAGTTCAGTTTAGCTTTAGGCGTTGACGAAGGCGACGGGCAACAAGTAGTTTAATTAGAAAATGCTTATCAACTCCCGGAGACATCTTTAGCATTTATACTTTCTCTAGGGAATTGTATAGGGAAAGGGCAAGAGCACAGAAAGGCAAAGAGAAAGGGAAAATCCGTTAGAGAAAGTATAAATGACCTTAGAGCACGGTAAGGGGAAGGCATGGTTACGGAAACGGAACGAGCACCAATTCACGTACCTTGACTCTATTTAGCCCGACTATTTGGGGCACTTTAAATTTTAAATTATATGGATATATTTTCTATAGAAACATATGCCATTATTTTTCTACCGGTTTTTGTCTAGGTTTAAAATACATACAAATACATACTTCCACAAAATGACCCGTACGGGCCAACCAATGGCCCGATTTTGCCCATCTTCGAACTTAACTCCTAATTTTACAAAAAAACGGCGTGTACCAAATTTGGTGACGTTAGGTCACTCTGTTCGATAGTTATCGTGCTTTTCCACAGACAGGACACTGCCTCGATTCTATAAGCCCTCTGAGTCGGGCTAAAAACTGATGATTTTTTAATTATCTCATCTCCTATACCGAATCTACTTGTATATTAAGAACAGCGTATGTTCATTATGTCTATCTTTGCTCCGGATCTTTCGTAAAGAAAGTGATGTGATGCAATTTGTAATTATGGCCTTAAGTCCTATAATTAGAGTGGCCTTGGTATCGGGAAGCTGTTTTTCAGAAAACCCAGAGGGGCATTTAGCCCCTTTCATCTCCTAATTCCTACTCTTCTTAGGGAAATTAGACGAGTCTCATTATCAAAGGGTGATTGAATTTACATACTGAATTAGGAATTTAATTTAACTGCGAACAATTAGTACTTGTGGGCAGGTATACAGAACAGGACTAGGCTGGATATTCATGTTCTGATTCCATCAGTCGGGTGGGAATTTAACCAAAAGACTTGTGGAATTAGTGAAAGGGATTATTTATTGAAGTTGATACTTGAACTAATTAGTTTTCCCCATGCTGGTCTGATCTGGTCCATTAATTTGTAAAAGATGGTGGTGATAGACTAGGGAGATTTCAATATTTGTGGAAATGACAGACCAAAATGAATGGGGAAAGTATGCGGGTTCTGCTGTTCTGGATGCTGGATGTCGAGTTTTTTTATAGATTGCAGATAGTAAACAGGAGTTTTGTAAAATTTATAAAAAGGAGAGGATATAATTTTCCCATTCACAATTCATAAACTGAAAAATAGGGGATGGTTGGAGTTGAAAGCGGCATTGTTCTCAAATTAATAGAAGAGAGATGGTCATGAAAGTTTATTTTCATGTTCCGGCTTATTTTTCAGATTGAAGGGCTTGAGAGATTGTGAGATTGACAAACCTCCGGAATTTAAGTGGCCCGTTTAGTAGTCATTCTGACTCAAAAATTGAAAACTCCAAGGCTGGAGTACAATTCGTTTCTACTTACATTTCGGATCCCTGTCGAAATTTCTTAGCGTTATCGTTCTGTTTGTACAAAACAGTTTGTTTTGTTTTGTTTTTATTAATTCAAAAGCTTCTCACAAAGGAGCGGGTTACGCTTTGATAATTGGTTACAGATTTACGTAAGTATAGTGATAATTATATAGAAGTGTTGTTGATTATTGTCATACTGGATTAAAATAGTTAATTAGTCAGATAGTTACAGAGATTAAATAAGGATATTACATAAATAAATTATTTACGAGCTACAACATTAGATGGAACATTACAATTGTTTTTAGCATCAAGTAAGATATGATTTTTCAATCGTGATTTAAATGTCTGAATTGATTCGGAGGAAGTAATCTCGCTTGGTAGTTGGTTCCACATATTACAGCCTCTAAAGGCGTTTTCCATATTCATTGCGAGGAATAAAGCTTATATGTATTTCATTTACTACCCTCGTCGGATAGGAATGAATATCGTGTCGAAATTTTACAAAATCTTGAAAATATGGAAATCGTTTACAGATTATAACCTGATATAGAAAACAAAGAGCGGAGTAGGCATACTTTTCTGATGGGAAAAACCATTTGAGAACATCGTGCATTTCATATTTGATAGGATCATATTTTGATTTTTTCAATATTACTCGAGCTGTAGTACGTAGATTTTTCTCCACAGTTTTCAACACGGTTTTTGTGGCAGTACCCCAGATTGCTGACATGTAATTAAATTGAGAGACCAAACAGGCATTTAGTACAATACGAAAATTAATATCAGATAGTAGAGGTTTTAAAGGATACAATGATTTCGCGATATAGTGGTAGTTTCGAGATATTCTATTAATATGAGCGTCCCATTGTAGTTTCGAATCAATTGTGAGACCAAGACTTGTGATTCGATCTGTACTTAAAACTGTAATGCCGTCTATTATTATTGAGATTTGTCCCAATTTTGCAACGTTGGATGCATTTCCAAGGAGAATTAATTGTGTTTTACTAATGTTTAGCTTCATGCCATTATCATTCATCCATTTGATTATATTTTCGAGGTCTTGAGTCATTTTAGCAATAAGATTATGGATGTTTTTCGGGGAACCTGATAGACATAACTGCGTATCATCTGCGAATAATATACATAGACAGTATTTTATTACAGATGGAAGGTCATTAATGTAAATAGAAAATATAAGTGGACCTAAACAACTTCCCTGGCAAGTGCCTCTGATAGTAAATTTGATAGATGATCTTTCTCCATTTTTTCCCTTGACATATTGGTGTCGGTAGGACATATATGATCTAAACCATGTTGTATCGATGCCGTACCATCTTAACTTCTCAAGTAAGAACTCTCTAATTATAGTATCAAATGCCTTAGCTAAATCTAGTGAGATTAAAATGCAAATGTTGCCCTTATCAATTTCTCTATAAATATATTCGAGTAGTGCAAGCATAGCGGTTTCGCAAGAGTGTGCGCTCCTAAATCCAAACTGTCCCGCATATAAGATATTGTTTTTGTGTAAATATTCTGTTAGTTGATTTTTAACAGCTTTTTCCGTTAGAAGAGCTAGCCAGGGTTGCACAGAAATGGGACGAAATTGTGATTCATTTGTAGGTTTGTCGACTTTTGGAATGGGAGTGACAGCACTCAACTTGAGACATTTTGGAAATTCGTTAGATTTAAGACCTATGTTAATCATGTTTGTAAGGGCTTCACTAATAGAGGGAGCTCCGATTGTCTGAGCAAGCATATAAGGCGTAAAGTTGACCTGATCAGGGGTGGTTTTGTTTTTGTGTTTCATTGATCGGTAGTTTTTCAACATATCATTTACTTTAATGGGTTTAAGATGGAATTCGGAGTTTACAGAAATGAAACTGGGTTTAATCGGACAGGTAATGTCTATGGGTGAATTAGAAACAGAACAAAAATACTCATTTTGAAGTTCTACATTACAGTCTATGTTATTATTATTGTTTGGTCTCATGAGTTTGTCTTTAACTGCCCAAACGCCTTTACTACTGATTTCATTGTCAAGATAGCTTTTAGTGTCCTTATTAATTTGAGTTCGAAGCAGTTTATTTAGTATTTTTAGTCTGGTAGAGGTAACTAAACAAGGATGTTTTTTGTGTTTTGTTAAAATCTCATTCCTAAGCTTCTTAAGGCTACGAGCTGTGTCAGATACTTTTTTGGGTTTAGGGTTTGATCGAATAAATTTTTGTTTGACTGGGGAGTAATGATCAAATAAGATATTGTGTTGGTAAATAAAAGTTTGATAGGCATCATTAACATTAAGGTGATTAATTCCCGAAAATTTTAAACCTTCAATTACATCAATTGCAAATGACTCCCAGTCAATGTTATTGAATTCTCGGAATGAGATTTTTTGTTTTGGCCTGCGTTCGACTTTCATGGATTTGTTAATATACACACCACAGTGATCAGATATCCATGGGGCATCTGCAAAAGATTCAATTGAATTACTTGTGTCATTTGATATAATGATATCTAGTCTAGCGTTTCGCCTTGACGGTTTTTGAATGAGTTCTTTTAAACCATTACGAGACATGATACCTTCAAATCTTTTAATTTTGAGATCTTGACTATTTTCGAGATGCATAATAAAGTCTCCACATGCATAAAAGTTTAGTTTGAAGGTATTTAAATCCTTGAAAATGCATTCCAACTGTTGCTGATCGTTGTTGCTAATATCAAACTTAGGTCGGTATATACACGTAATGAGTACAGATTTTAACTTACGGATTTGTACTTTTATTGTCAGAGATTCAATCCGAGCAGTGTTATTTTCAAGAGCATTTACAGTGATGATCTCACAATTGTATTCGGCTTTTAAAAGTATGCCAATTCCTCCCCCTGTTTCCGTTCGATCATTACGGATTAGTTTGAAACCTGGAATATTTATAACGAAAATGTCTTTACAGAGCTTAGTTTCCTGTAAACATAATATGTCGATTTGATTTGATGTGATAAATTCTGTGATAAGAGGAACTTTTTTTCTAATGGAATTGACATTTAAAGTCCCTATGTTAAATGTATTTTGTTGTCTAAATTTACTTTCCTTTTCTAGTCAATCTTGGTCCATTCCGCCATTATCATGTGGTTTTTTTGGATCTGGTTCGTCATCAGGATTTTCTGTTGCCGATCTCTTATTCGATGACTTAGATCTCGTAACAGGTCCATGGTCATCAGTAGGATGGGTTTCAGCTCGAATTCGCTGTTGTTGTGCTTTAGTAAGGTCCTGTTTGACAGAAACTCACTTGAATTTCTCCAGCCCTTTCAGTCTTTTACAGTTGCTTCTTGCCGTCTTTTTGTCCCCAGGTTTATCCAGAAAAATTCTTAAAGGCCGTGGTCGTTTATGATTTTCGACTAGTTTGCCAATGCGGTCTTCTCTGATGTGAAGGAGTTTGTCCGGAAGGAGGATATGGAACAGTTCCTTTGCCAAGTTTAGTCCGTCAGGAGTTTCTGGAATTCCGAAAACTATCAGGTTATTTAGTCGCCATATGATGTCGTTGTCTTCATTTACGGATGAACGAATATTCGCAAGTTCTGTTTTTGTTTGGCGTTTGAAAATTTGTAGTTCACGTTCGGTCCTCCCGCCTTTGGCTTCAGATTCTGTTAGTCTTTCTTCAATATTTGTGAGTCTTGTATCAACGGATGATTTAATGTCGTCGAGTTTCTTGTCTAAGTCTTGTTTAAGTGATTTAATGCTTCTAAATACGTCTGTTAAGGTTACTGGGGACGATTCGTTGCCAGAAGCAGAATTGGTATCTGTGGATTTGGAGGGTGATCGTTCGGTCGGCATCTTTATCTACATCAAATGTAAATTCCTGTGACAGTATCTTTTGTATATTTTCATAGACAAGACAGGACCGGCTCCTCATATACTTATTTAAAGTGACTTATCTGCATAGAGATTATGAAGAGGTTGATGATTCCTTTGTAATCCCCAAGGTTGATTTTCCAGATATTTATTGTATAATTTGTAGTCCCGAGATTAGAAATTTCAATAAAAATGATCAATTACTTTTGTAAACTTATATTTTTCGATGAGATTCGGGTAGACAATGAGGTTGTGCACAGTTTTATATAAGTTTCACGATTTTCCGAACAGTAATAGTGACGTAGGAATATTTTTGCTGAAAAGTTAAAACGGAGCTCTTTTTGTTCGTCCCGTTCCTTGTGCGGTTGCATGTTGCAAAATGTTTTGTATCTAGAATCTAGATCGTCGTAAAATTAGATTGTTGGGCTGTGTTTACAATGTTTATCAAAACAGAGGAAGGGATGCAAGTCGGGAGGGAGGACCTATCACTTCATTTCGATCTTAGATTGTGCAAGATTTTGAATTTGTATGCAGTTGGGGTTTCCGCAAGGATATTCGGGCGATTTATATCTAGAGGGATTCCCTTCGGGAGGATTTTAATTTGTAAAAGCACTTGTTCTCTTTCTAAACTTTGTAAATGATTTATACTCTGCTGTTGATTTGTAACTGGCCCAGTTTTTTGCCTTAAATTGTTCCCTTAGCATAGGTCACGGGTGAGGTCATTAAAATTGCCGTGAAAGTCCTTTTGTCTGATATGAAACATTACTGTTCGAAATTATAAGCAGAACTTTAAACTACAAAAAATTCTTTAGAATTTGATTAGTTTCCGTACTTGAATCAAAATAGTTATTATTAGTTTTTGAGGGTAAGGAATATAAAGACGAAGGAAAAAATTGCTTTTTTGTTTCGGTTATTAAATTTTTCCGATTGATTTCATTCTCGGTTAAATCAGTTAATTTTTGTTTTTCTACCATCCATATATCTATGGTTCAATTTAAACTTTCAGTTACCTGACTAACTGAACGTACCGAATATGTTCTAAAAAACTCATTTCGATTGTGCGATGTCTTAAGATAAGGTTTTCAAAAAAATTGAATATAGCCAGTTATGAATTTTTCATAATTTGCAAGGATTGAAAATTAAATAACTCTCCTACAGAAATAAAAAGAATAATTCGTTATCAACCAAGGTAGTTGAACCACCAATTGTTTTAAATTATTTAAATTATAGTAGCTAATTTCAACCCATTTTTTATCTTATAGGTTAAAATCCTTATTTGACAAAAGAATTTAAATCGCGGGTTTAATTGTAATCCTTTTTTCTTATATAGTTATAGTTTATAAGTAAGAGATTAATTTTTATGATATTTTGGATGATATTTTTCGTGTTTATCATGATAACTAACCAATTTAGAAACAGGATACTATAAAATTTAAGCTTTTAATCGTAATATTAATGTCGTCATCGGATATAAGACAATATAAGACAAAGTTCATTTCTAATATATTTCAAGTGTAAAGTCCATATACTGTTTACAAGTTATACGAACATGCAGTGTGAGTGTGATTGGTGTACGTGACATCGAGACTTATGCCCATATTTGGGCATATTTCGGAGTAGAAATGACTTGTGAAGGACAAATTCGTGATCAGACCATCGAACCTGACAAATGTCGTTCTGTGATTGGCTAGTGATTTAGGCCAAGTTGTTGTATGTAATTTAGTATTAAGACAAGAATCTCCTGTGAGAGAGAAAAGGCAGAAGCAAATTCGGTCTTGAAGAGTGAAGATTACACTCGTTTCTTTAGCTTCTCAAATTCGACTCATTTTTTACAATAAATTATTCTTTCCATTTTGTAAAGCATTTGAAGTGACTAAAACTAACCTCAATTAAATTAAACCCTTTCATTTTCTTCCTAACTTTGTTGTTGGTGCTGTTATTGCATAGAACACATAGGAGAAAAGTACGAAATTAGGCACATCTTTTACGGGCTCAAAGTTTACTCAAAGTCGCATGAAAGTTGGTAGGTCAAACTGAGCATAAGGTTCAGTCCTCTGGCACCCCCCAACCCTCACAAAACATGGTCCTTTCAACCGGATCTAGCAGTACATTGGTAATTCAGTAAACTGGTGACGTTGGAGCTGAACTTTGACCTGAAAAAGAAGTTACAACAACAGCGTGGACGCTGTAATCAAGTCCAATCTCCAGGAGCGCTTTCAAAGCAAGGTAATTTCCTATCAAATAAAGGGAATAATACTTATCATATTCAATAAACCACAAGGGTTTTGACGACTGAAAATAATCCACGCCCACCGAGGGGAGTGACGGAACGAGAACCCACATCCATTGAGACTGTGAGGAATCAATATCCATAGCCATAAGGGCTGTGACGAGACAAATTCATCGGCCAGAGACGTGATTATTTGAAGATCCAGGAGGGGCGTGGCCACCAAAGAACCTGGACAAAAATCATCTCCCGAGAACTTAATCAACAAACAAGCTGCAAAGAAACAGGAGAACTCCTTCATGAGGCAAGAGAGTTCCAATCTGTACGTAAATTGGGATTGAATTAATATTTTTTCTTTGAGTATATTAATTTGAGATCGAGGCAAATTGGCATCGGTAATGAAGCGAAGAGAAGAAGAGGAGGCAGCTGACAAGTCTCCTAAGAAAACCAGAACTACTTCAAGAGTCGGAGCAGGAATTCCACCACCTAGATTGGGGTATCCAGTTCCTAACATGGAAAATCAACAGCAAAATTCCACCTCCGTGAGCAGCATAGAACCATTAAGAAGAAACAGTGCCTCATCTTCAGCTTCCATTCGCAGCTCCAGATCCAAGTCAACCAAAAGCAACCGATCCGTGTCCAGTACTATTCGACAACTTGAGATCGATAATGTAACACAAGAGGAAATCGACAAACTTGAAGAGGAGCTGGATTTGAATCGAAGAGAAATTCAGATGTTGGAACTCACAGCTAAAGGTACCTTAGATAATATTGCAAATCTGAAAGAAATCTTAGGTGCAGCATCCGCCAGCCATCGACCTTCGCTGGAAAACGAAATAACAGAACTCCAGCAGCAATATGACAAGCAGGCAGGAGAAGTTACACGTAAGAGAGTGGACTTCCAATTCAACACAAAAAAGATTGAAAGAAGTAAAGCCAAATTACTCAGAGACGCTGAACTTCAAAAACAGCGAATAGAGGCGGATCTGGACGAGGATGACAACAAGTCCCAAAATCTAAGTGATTCGGAGGAAGATCCAGCTGGGAGTGTTGACATATTTGAGATTCGAGAACAACCGTTAATGACAAACATCATGAACGAGGTGGACAGACGACAGTCAGTTGGGCCGACAATACTGGCAGCAAATATCTCAGCAGTAAATGTGCCGGGGCCACAGGATGTAGACGACGACTCATTGCTAATCAGACTGCGAAATCTACAAGGTCCAGCCAACCCATGGCCAGCGACAACAGGGCACAGAACTGTAAGTAATGCTCAACCAATCATTTCATCATTAAATGTTGACACCCAACCGAAAGATTCAAGTGAATTACTGAGCGATCAGCTTTCACATATTCTGTCAAGAACAGTAGAAAAAATGGGAAACAGTTCCAGCAACACCGATAAATTCTTGGCAAGACAAGTACAAGGGAAAGATCTTCCTTTATTCTCCGGACGAGCTGAAGAATGGGCTGCGTTCATAACAGCCTTTGAAAATTCCACACAGGCGTGTGATTATTCAAATATGGACAACCTTCCCCGTCTACAGAAGTGTCTTAAGGGAGAGGCCCTTAAGACAATACAATGTCTTCTTGCCAGACCTCAGAACGTACCATCCATCATCAACAAATTAAGAATGAGATTTGGACGTCCTGAACATATTGTCAAAATGTTGATCGAAAAAGCAAAGGAAGTGCCTTCGTTTAAAGAAGATCGACTAGACCTACTAATCGAGTTTGGATTAGCAGTGGACAATTTAGTTGAAACCATCAAGTCTCTAAATTGCGAAAATCATCTACACAGCCCTCAACTACTGGAGGAATTCTTCAATAAATTACCCGTGTCCCTCCGTACCAAATGGATTGAGTGGATATCAAATGACTCCACAAGGACGAAAAACTTGGAATACTTCGCGAAGTGGCTGTCTATACAGACCGAGATCGCGTGTGAGCTGTGTCCCCCTAAAATCAAAGATGAACACCGGAAGCCGTGGGAACAGGGGCGACAGAGGCGAGAAAAAGTCTGGGCAACTGTCGACCATCCAACCGATCGTAAGGAACACAAAGTCACTTTTAAAATTGATGATTGTCTTTTCTGTGAAACAAAAGGTCATAGAATCTACGCCTGCCGTTTATTCGAGAAAGAAGACGTGGACAGTCGATGGAAAATCGTCAAAAGTAAGAGACTTTGCTACGGTTGCTTAAAACCGGGTCATAGTTCAAAAGACTGTCGGGGTAAGAAACAATGCAGCAGGGTCGGATGTACAAAATCTCATCATGCACTCCTGCACAAAGATCAACGACCAGCCCCTAAAAACCAAACAGAATCAGGAAAACCAGAATCAACAGCAAATCCTGAAACCGTGGGTCATGCTGCTGGAGGAGGAGATGCTGTTCATATCAACTTGCTCATTCTTCCAGTCATACTTAAAGGACCGAAGGGAACAAAATCCACCTTCGCAATGCTGGATCGAGGATCCACAACAACAATAATTGACCAAGATGTGGCCAAAGAACTTGGACTACTAGGAGTCAAAAGCACATTTCTTCATAGTGGACTTCACGCCTTAACTGAAGAGAAGGATTCGTGGTTGGTGAGTCTGGAGTTGCTCAACAGTACCGGTACAAAATCATTTCAACTTTCTAATGTAAGAACGAAGAAAGAACTCTGGCTTCCAAGACAGTCCGTCCGTAGAAGTCTAATCAGAAAATGGAATCATCTTCGAGACCTCCCCATCGAATGTTACGAACAAGGCAAGCCTACTATTCTTATTGGTCTTGATAATCTTACTTTATCTAGTACATTTGAGATGAGAATGGGACCAGGAAATGCACCCGCTGCTGGTAGGACTGAGCTGGGGTGGGTTCTCATGGGCAACGTGAATGATGTCATCCCCACCGAGTTCTGCGGTATGATTTATGAAAAATCCGAGGATGAACTACACCAATTGGTAAAATACCACTTCACCACCGAGGCATTTGGAGTGAAGGTGACAAATGTAAGTACGAGATCAAAGCAAGACGTTATCGCCCAGCAGATCATGGATCAGACGATAAGAAGAGTAGAAGATGGATGGGAGTCCGGTCTACTTTGGAAGTCAGAAGATGCAAGTTTACCCAACACGAAACAATTAGCCCTTTCAAGATTACATCAAATGGAAAGGCGAATGGATCGTGAACCAGATTTTGCAATTCAGTATGAAGCCAAAATCAAAGAATACCAAGAAAAAGGATTTGCTAAGAAGTTGACTGCAGAGGAGGCTAGAATGGATACAAGTCGGACCTTCTATCTACCACATTTCATGGCTCGAAATCCCAAGAAGCCAAAGAAGTTCAGATTCGTTTTCGATGCAGCGGCAAAGGTCCAGGGCGTAAGTCTCAATGATATGCTCTTGAAGGGACCTGATAAACTTACTTCTTTGCCAGCCGTTCTGCTTACCTTTAGACAAAGAAAAATCGGATTCACAGCCGACATTAAAGATATGTTCCATCGTGTCAATGTGAGACAAGAGGATGTTGATTCCCAGCGGTTCCTCTGGAGAGGAATGAACCGGACCGAAGACCCCGACGTTTTCGAAATGGGTGTCTTAATTTTTGGAGCT
This sequence comes from Desoria tigrina, assembly GCA_906901685.1. Lineage (NCBI taxonomy): Eukaryota > Metazoa > Arthropoda > Collembola > Entomobryomorpha > Isotomidae > Desoria > Desoria tigrina. The sequence goes on along the minus strand of CAJQTU010000010.1, from coordinate 230,708 downwards.
ACCTGCTCCCCCGTATGTGCTCAAGAAGTGAAGAATTTGAACGCGAAGGAGTACGAGGAAATATACCCTGCAGCTGCAAAAGCAATCATCAGCCGGCACTACGTGGACGATTATTTGGACAGTGTGGATACCATCCAAGAAGCAATAACAATGTTCCAAGACGTACGTGAAATTCATTCTAAGGGCGGATTCGATATATGTAACTGGATTTCCAACAGCAAAGAACTTCTGAAAGACATACCAGAAGAGCTACACGCACCGTCAGTAAAGAACATGGACTTGGAATCAGATGCAGAGAGAGTGCTTGGTCTATTCTGGAAAACGGAATTAGATTACTTCACTTTTTCCAAGACATTTCTCAAAGCGAAAGAAGAGTTCATCTCAAGCAGCCGACTTCCAACCAAGCGTGAACTCCTGTCCCTGGTAATGAGTATTTATGATCCTCTGGGATTTATTTCATTATTCCATGTGAAAGCTAAAATAATATTGCAAGAAACTTGGCGATCTGGTGTTGGTTGGGACGACGAAATCCCTGCAAGCCTTCAGGATAAGTGGGAACGCTGGAGGGCTGAGCTTGACCAAATTGACACTTTCAAAATACCCAGGTGTTACGATCCAGACTTCTCTACAGCAAACGAAGTTCAGCTTCATGTCTTTGGAGACGCAAGTGAGCAGGCCTACGGAGCTGTGGCTTACTTTAGGATCAAAACAAACTCATAGGTCAGCACCAGCTCTGTTATGTCAAAGAGCAGAGTGGCACCCACCAAACCTCTAACAATACCTCGCCTCGAGCTTCAAGCTGCCGTACTTGGATCCCGCCTCGCTACATTTATCAAGGAAAATCATGACATACAGATTAACAAAACCATCTACTGGTCAGACAGCTCTACAGTCATCAGTTGGATACAAGCAGATGGTAAGAGATTCAAACAATTTGTTTCTTGTAGAATCGGAGAAATTCTCGAATGCAGTGACGGCAGGGACTGGAGATGGATCCCCACAAAGCTAAATGTGGCGGATGAGATGACAAGAGACAGCCTACCGAGTAACTGGGACAGTCATAGTAGGTGGCTGAACGGTCCTGAATTTTTGTTGATGGAAGAAGACCAATGGCCAATACGAACTATCAAAGAAGGTAAAGACGCTGGACAGGAGGATATCGAGCTGAGAAAAGAATTCATCTGCCTCATTCAGCAACAAGAACCCTTAGTTGATATTAAGCGATGGAGTACCTACAATCGAGCAGTAAGAACAATGTCGTTTGTATTCCGATTCATTGATAGCTGCCGAATTCCGGACCGAAAACCCGATCAGCTAGAACTTGTGCCAAGAGAAATAACACGATCAGAACAGTGGTGGTGTCAAAGGTCACAATCAGAGAGCTTCGGAGAAGACATCAAACATGTCAAAGCCAGTAAGAAACTACCAAATAATAGCAAGTTATTAAAGCTCAATGTTGTTTTTGAAGATGGATTGCTAAAAATTGACGGGCGACTTAAGAACGCCAAAATTCCAGAACAAAAGAAGAATCCCATCATTTTGGATGGGCAACATCCCTTCACTACTCTACTGATTCATCATTATCATCGAGCGGCTGGACATCACGGCCAAGAACAGGTAGTAAATGAATTGAGACAACGTTTCCACATACTTCAGGTTCGAGCCGCAGTCAAGCGATCCTGGAATAATTGTCAAGTTTGTAAACTTAAGAGAGCTAATCCTGTAATTCCCATCATGGGACAACTGCCAGTTGTGAGATTGGAGAGTGGAGTCAACCCTTTCAAGAATACCGGAATGGACTGTTTCGGGCCAATATCGGTCACCGTTGGCAGACGACATGAGAAGAGATGGGGAATTCTTTTCACTTGCATGTCCACCCGAGCAGTGCATATAGAATTGATATCCTACATGACCACAGACTCCTGTATGATGGCCATTAGAAGATTCATCGGACGAAGAGGATGCCCTACAGACCTCTTCAGCGACAATGGAACCAACTTCGTTGGATCTAATAATGAAATGAAGAAATCCCTAAAACAATTAGATCAAAATAAGATGACATCAGAGTGTGCCTCGAAAGGGATTCACTGGCACTTCATCCCCCCAATGGCTCCTCACATGGGTGGGAGCTGGGAGCGGTTAATAAAGTCTATCAAGGTGGCTTTACACTCTGTACTGAAAGAGAGACATCCCAAGGAAGAAGTACTACTGACACTGCTGGTGGAGGCGGAGCACATCGTGAACAGCCATCCACTTACCCATGTAGCAATAGATCCTGATGATCAAGAGGCCCTGACGCCGAATCATTTTCTGATCGGCAGGTCAAGCAATGTTACCGTCCCTGGATCATTTGATGACGCCGACCTTTGCCTTAGAAAACAGTGGAGGCAAGCCCAACAAATGACGAATCACTTTTGGAAGCGTTGGGTACGTGAATACTTACCAACTCTCGTAAGAAGAACCAAATGGTATAAAAACAATGAAAACATCAGACTTGGAGACGTGGTTCTGGTGGTCGACAATCTACTGCCCCGAAACTCATGGCCCATGGGTAAAGTTATCAAACTATTCCCAGGCGAAGACGGAGTAGTGCGAGTGGTACAAGTTAGGACTACTTCAGGAGACTACAAACGACCAGTATCCAAGATCTGCAAATTGGACGTAATCCAAGAAGAAGACGGTGACAGAGAAAACCTGCAGGCGGATGGTGATCTTCAACAAGTAACCGACGCTGCCGATGACTTCAATTTATAGTGTGAACGCTGCTGCAGCATTAACACGAGTGGGAGCATGTCGTCATCGGATATAAGACAATATAAGACAAAGTTCATTTCTAATATATTTCAAGTGTAAAGTCCATATACTGTTTACAAGTTATACGAACATGCAGTGTGAGTGTGATTGGTGTACGTGACATCGAGACTTATGCCCATATTTGGGCATATTTCGGAGTAGAAATGACTTGTGAAGGACAAATTCGTGATCAGACCATCGAACCTGACAAATGTCGTTCTGTGATTGGCTAGTGATTTAGGCCAAGTTGTTGTATGTAATTTAGTATTAAGACAAGAATCTCCTGTGAGAGAGAAAAGGCAGAAGCAAATTCGGTCTTGAAGAGTGAAGATTACACTCGTTTCTTTAGCTTCTCAAATTCGACTCATTTTTTACAATAAATTATTCTTTCCATTTTGTAAAGCATTTGAAGTGACTAAAACTAACCTCAATTAAATTAAACCCTTTCATTTTCTTCCTAACTTTGTTGTTGGTGCTGTTATTGCATAGAACACATAGGAGAAAAGTACGAAATTAGGCACATCTTTTACGGGCTCAAAGTTTACTCAAAGTCGCATGAAAGTTGGTAGGTCAAACTGAGCATAAGGTTCAGTCCTCTGGCACCCCCCAACCCTCACAAAACAATTAATGTATTTAATTTTCATGGTTATCAATTCAATTTTTGCTGGAACCAATATATCAAAGGCTTTAAAGCTTTTCGTTTTACCGATTTGTTTTTAAGATTATTTTCCAGTTTAAAGATTTGTGTATTTTGTGAAACCCATTCTGACTTCCAAGACATACCTATTCCGTCAGGTAAATGTTATCCGAAATTCAGTGAAACTGTTGAGTATAAAGACCAAGTTTAGAATGACAAGTACGGGAGTGTGGTCAGCTTATGATAGCTTTTTCAAATATTTCGGTCGCTTCTACTTTCCTTACAAATTCGATCACAGAACCAGAACATTTACGACTGGCAATCGCAAGGATTTGATCATTTGGTACATTAACTGTCTCCTATTTGTGGGTTTTTATTGTTGTTCCTTGTATCGACTATTCAGATTAGTTTACGCAAAAAACACGAAAAATGACCTGATGGATTTAGCCTTCTTGGGTTTTTACCTTTGTGCAGGTTCCCTGGCGCTTACATACATGACTGTAACTAGTCCTAGATTGGTTACCACCGACTGCGAATCCTGTAATTGGACAACCGATTTGGAAACGAACGTCAGATGTAATTTAAGAATATATTATTACTAATCCATCCTTTTCGCATGCTAGATAACTGTTAAATATTCTAATAATTAATCATTTAAAACTATAAACAAGCACATAATGATTCAATGTCTTCAACAGATAAATTCGATATCACCGGGAACGATGGAGCAAACAAACACGACTGGACTGGGATGCTAATGAAGTTTTTGGATTCTTCAGTTATTGTACCGGTGCTTTTAGGACCATTTGCGGTCTACAGTAATATCGATCCGCCTGGAAAAGTATTAGAGGTTTTCGTCAGTCTGCCTGCAAGAAATCGAACATAGTTGATTTTTTTAAGATATTTTTTGTCCTGTCTGACGACTTATCAAGCTTGGAGAATCATCGTTTTCAATTTATTTACTTCTGTTGTCGTACTCAAACAGATCAGATATATCCTCGCGACAATATCGAGATTCCCCAGGAAGTCAATCGCAGGTCAACAAAATATCCCTAATAAGTCTCTACGGTCAATTCAAGAAGGGAAATCCACCGCTTGCCAGCAAAATTTAACGAGGTCTGTGAGGTCTCCAAAGTCAATTAAAGAAGGACAATTATTAGCTTCGATTTATATGAGGCAAGCCATTAGATATCACACTTCCTGTGATATAATACTGATGAACTTCTCCGAACAACTTGGCATCGTATTGCCTCCCTTGTTTTTCTTTTCTTTTGTTTTAATTGTGATTCTGAATTTCGGAACGATACGGTTATATAAGGTCATCCCGATGCCTTTATATGCAAGTTTGCCCTGTTCCTCCGTCATGATATTAATATCTTTTGTCGGTTTACTACCACAAGCCGGAAAAGTTCGTGAATATTCCCAAGAGTTTTTACATTTCTGGAAATATCAGGCAGGGAATAAAAAATGGGACCGGAGAAAGATCAGGTCTGTACGAACCGTAAGGATTCAAGTTGGGAGCTTTTTCTACTGTACAAAATCTGGACAAAATAAATATTTAGAATTGATGATAGGTTACACTATCAATGCATTACTAACGTTTTAAATTGATGTAAATCGAGTTCTTTAAATAAAATACCATTTAGAATGGGTCTGTCAAACAATTGCTTCATCATCATTCAACGACGTATTTTTTTAAATTTTAATGAAAGCTGAGGCTATAATAAACTAAGAAGCTAGTTAATTGGAGCTTAACAATTACATGTAAAATAGTAAATTAGATGGATCCGTGCAATATTTTGGGCTACATATTCAGGAGAACGGATAAAATTAATCGTTGCAATTACATTAGCTATATATAGTTATTGCCAGGAATGAAAAAATTGCTGTTTTGTTTCGGTTATTATATTTTCGCGACTCATTTAATTTAGGGTATAATTTAAGCGTTCAATTAATTGCAGCCAAAAATGAATCTATTGATTATGTTCTGAAAAGCTCATTTTGATTGGGAAATTTCTTAACATAACATTTTCGTAAAAAGTAGTAAGATGTCCAGTTTAAAATGTTTCATATGAGATTGAAATCATCAATAATTTGCAAGGGTTGGTTTCTGCCTCAAAATAAAATAACTCTTAGGAAATACAAACAATAATGCTTTATCAATCAAATTAGTTGAACCAACACAAGACCATTCCAGTTATTTTAAATTATTTACACAATAGAAGTTAATTTCAATCCATTTTTATCTTAGTTAATCGGTTATTGTCTTTATTTAAACAAACAATCTACATCCTCATTTTAATTCTAATCAAGTTTGGTTCTATCGTTTTTTGCAGAAGATTAATTATTATATGATATTGTGGCTGTCATTTTTCATATAAATCACGATAACAAACGAATTAAGAAACAATAAACTATAACATTTAATCTTTTTAATCGTAATTTAAATGGATTTGACTTGTATGGTTATCAATTCAATTTGTTTCAACGTGGCATCGTATTGCCCCCGGTGTTTTTCTTTTCTTTTGTTTTAATTGTTATATTCTGAATTATGGAACGATACGGCTACAGGAGGTCATCCCGATGCCTTTATATGCAATTTTGCCCTGTTGCTCTGTCATGGTATTAATGGCTTTAGCTGGTTTACTACCCCAAGCCTCAGAGATTCGTGATCTTCCCAAGAATTTTTACATTTCTGGAAATAAAAAATGGGACCGGAGAAAGATCCAGTCTGTACGAACCGTAAGGATACAAGTTGGGAGCTTTTTCAACTGTACTAAATCTGGACAAAATAAATATTTAGGATTGATAGTTGATAACACTATCAATGCGTTACTTTAAAATTGATGCAAATATACTTTATTTCAATAAATTACTATTTTGAATGAGCCTGTCAACTTATTCTTTGCTGTTGAAATATTTTGCGCTACAAATTCAGGAGAACGATTTAAATCAATCCTTCCAATTACATTGGCTATATCTTTCGATTTGAGATTAGTTGAAAATATTTCCCAAAACCTTGGCTTATAAAATCCGTCTCTTCTGTTTAAATCCCATAATATACGAGTAGATTCTGAATAGGTTGGCAAGGAACTGATGTGACTTGTGTATTATCATCAGGGAATAGGAAGCTATTACAATATCTCGATCTAACCAAACCGCAGTTCAAATCTCTCTCCAAACTAGATCCAGGGACAAAGACGAAGTAGACTAAAGGCTACATTGATCCTTTCAACTTTTTCATTGCTTTGGCCCCCATTTATTTTCTAAACTGTTCCTCGTCCCTATTCCTGTACTTTCACATGTCTTTGGCTATGCTTTCTCTCCAAACGCGAGGGAGTAGCTTAAGACTGGAGAGTTGAAAATAATATATCTAGAAGAAAGATTGAATGAGCCTTGGCTCCGTTCCCAATACAACAGAGCTCTTGTAAGGGCAAGTACAATTCCTGGAATACAATACATGTTAAACTTAACTAGGATTTATCTGCCCGTTTAATGGTCTCGGGCAACATTGGGTGGGTGGGACGTGATGGGGAATAAATACTTGGATTTGGATAAACTTTTGTACTTACATGATCTTATCAAAAGGAGTCTGGTGGTGACTCCAAGAGGTTTACAGTAATCTCGGTTATTCGACCTTAGGAATCAGGGTAGGGATGGAACTCTACCGTTTAAAGAGCATTGGCATACATTCTGCAGGCGTGGAACGTGGAATTTGTGAAATTAGAATTGATATCGAGTTCATGTGGTCATTTTAAAGCCAGAAATTGTATGCGTTAAATTAATTTTTTGAAAAAAAACGTCAGGTAGTGAATTCTCTTCCCACTGTATCAATAAAATGCAGTATCTCTAATCGTTAGTCCACAAACCCGGTCGGATTCCCCCATAAAATTACATGCTGGGATTTTATTGAACTCTTGCATCCTTCCGATTTATTTATGAGACTATATATTATCACAAGAGATGATTATCTCTTTTTTGACGAAATAATTCACTTCAAATTTCTAGTCGAGAGAGTTATTATAAGGAATCCAATCCAATAATCTAGTGTTTTGAAACGGAGGTTTCAAAAAAGGTCCCTTGAAGTGGAATTGATAAACCTCCGAACCGCATTCATTGGATGTCCAGTCCGTAAAAGAGAAGACAAATGAGAGTCGTTACATCATAGTCAGGATTTTAAATCCAGGATATTTATTACATGGAATATGTACTCGGTGTGGCTTAACCCACGACTGGAATGGCCTTTATTTATCCTGAGTAATAATTCGGCTTGGAAAGGAAAGCTACCCGAGAGACACAGAGAGAGAGAGAGAGAGAGAGAGAGACATTCCTACTTCAATCTCTATGGAATTCCAATCTGACCATGTCAGTGTTGGCACTACTAATAGAGCATACTCGGCTCGATTTTATAGGATGTATAGCTTTGTTGTAGTGTTTTTTAGTATGGAGACTCGAGATTTTGTTTTAGTTGGCTGTGGAAGCTTTTAGATTAATGTGATCTACTGAATTTAATACGTAGAAACTGAAAAAATATATATGTCATCAGATACTGAACTTTAGATATAGTCACAAGTTTTCGAAAGCAGTGATGTAACAATCAAATCGCAAATCGGATTGGAACGGCATAATTTGTAATTGTTGATACACTGATTTTTTGTATCTTCAATGAACCATAGCATCATTCTGATTTATTTATTACAAGAGGTTCAACATATTTTTTTAATAAACAGTAACCCCGACATAACTTGACGTGACAAACGGGAGCCACGAACTATTTGGTAGAGGATTACAAGGTTTCCAAAAGGAGAACGATTTCAGTAAAATTTTTGGTTCAAAATCCCGTTAAACCCTCTCTTCCTTATCTCTAAAACGATTTACTTGACGAAATTGTAATTGTCGGGTAGATGTAAGGTTTAAAATACTTAAGAAATTGACATTGTGCATCTGCAGCTTAGGATGTAAACCATCTCATTCATCTTAGAGCTTTTCACAGCATCTCAAAAACGATATGGAGCTATACGGAATCGGTCAGATTCACATTTTCCATTCAATCCTCGACAAAATAGCGCCGGATAAAATACCTAAAAAACCCTTCATTTTACCATTCCAGTCGGACTTTAGGGACACATTATTGACAACACCAGCACTAGCACTCAAAGCCCTGGATTCCGAAAGTCTGGAAGGGTCGTTAGTATAAGGAATTATTATAAAAGCTTGGACTTATTATATATGAATATAACTACGGTAGTATGAAAAGATAAGGTAGATTAAAGTCCCTACAGTACTCGCATACCTACCAAGTCCCTAACTCTTATGACTCCTAATTCTTTATGTCCTAACTCCTATTACCGGTTGGAGTTACCAAACCTTAAGGGTGCAATGAGTAATTTCCTAATCAATGAGCAATGACTTAATTAGACTCCCGTTTAATTATGTAACTCTGGAAAAAACCCTTGACTTCATTTATTCAATCATTAAGTGGAAGTGTACTCTCAGTTTATCCTAATAGTAACTCGAAGTGTAACCCGGGTAAAGTAAACCATAGTAAACCATATATCGTTAACTTAATCATAATTAACTCTACTTAACTATACTTAACTTAAATAAGCTTACTATAACTTAACCCCACTAATTAAGTTAACTAATTCTTAGAATTAACCAATATACTTAAATATCCACAAGTCTAATAGCTATACAACAGAATTGAATCTAAACTCAATTAAATTACAGCTATACTTGCAATTAATTGGAAAGATCTAATTACTTATGAGCAGACCTTGAATTCTAAACTTAAAACCCAATGCTACTAATACAATTAAACCCAATCCCAAATAAATCTAATCAACTCGAGAAATATCTTAAGATCACAAAGCTTATGAATAGACCTTTTAATCCCAATAGTAACTACGTATTAACATACTAATTGAATGTAAGCTCAATTGTAGATTATATAGGCTAAGGAAATACTAAACATTACTTGTGAACAGAACCCTCTAGTTCACTACTAATTAAAGATTAGACAACTTCGTTATCTATGAACGACCCTTAATTATACTAGTATAATAATACTGTAATCCCCCATTAAATTAGATTCAGGAAGATCTAACGGCTGCCTCCGGAGCATCGTTGCCCTCGGATCGAGGAGTCAAAGAATTTCCAGGGTACCAAAAGTTTTCCTTATGAACAACCCTTGAACCCAATATAATAATACAATACTAATTATTAATTAATTAGAAACAGGGAGAGATTCTCGTCTGCCTCTAGATAGTCAATGGCCTCGATTCGAGGACTCAAATAGGTCTCTATTGGTTTATGCAGAATACTCCCTTGTGGCACCTTACGCTACGTAGATTATGGATGGCCCTTGTAGAGAATCCATAGGAGTAGTCCTTGGAGTAGTCCTTGATGATGGTGACGGCGGATGAGGAATACGAGAGGTCAAGGGAACTCCAGGGGGTACTGCAGGGTCCATCGCGAAGAGAGTTGCGGGGTAATACCGCGTAAAGCCAGGGAGAGATCCTTGGAGGTACTCCATGGATGAGGGGTACTTCCGGGGTTCACCCGATGGCTAATTATTAATTAGTAACAAACCAGTAATTAATAAATAGAATTAACAATTAATTCCCTAAACATAGCAGAATTAAATACCAATAAATATAGTTATAATTAGTATAGCTTACCCAAACAATGACCAAAAAGACCTTAAAACTACATGCCGAAAGTTTCCGGACTTGAGATTTCCAAGGGAAAAAGTACGGACAAAATTACGAAATAAAGTATCAAGGTAACGTTCAAATGACAAATAACAAGATTCGACCAAAATTCCAGGCCCTTTTATATGAGTTAGTCCCCTTTAGTTAGTATAGGAAGTCCAAAACTAGAGTCATTAGAATTTAATCTTAACCTCATTTCCCCATAAAGAACTTCTGGAATTTGTCAGAAAAGTTCCCAATGTTTTTTAGATGGACGGCTTAAAAATCAAAAGATGCTAAAGATGAAGATGGACAACGAGGATTAGTGAATTAGCATTCCACCTTTTTCCTAAAAAGCTTCCAATACTCTTCCATAGTAATCGGCTTGGTCCGATATTTTAAGTAGGTAGACCCAAATCATAATCAAATCCCCTATTTAAATAATTAGAATAAGTTAAGTAATTACTAAGTGCAGTCGTACATATCAATGCTTTTGACTTGAAACAATAAGGGATCAATTTAGGCTAGGCCTAAATTATTCCTTATATTAGGGATCGATGCCCGTCATGTATTAGTCGACTCCTCCGTCTCTCTCCTGACGTGATTGAGAACTCTAATATTAGATATTGTGTTTATGATGGTGATTGTTTGGTTTTTGATGGCTTACTTATCCCTACTTTCTCCAGCTCCTTGGAGGCGCTGAATCTTAAGGACAATTGTAGAATGTGTGAAGGATTTGTGCTGTTGTGCTGCGTTAGGACCGGATGATGATGACCATCCAGTTCGTCGCCTGTTGGGTCAAGCACAAGTCGTTGAAGGAGATTTATTGCCACTACCAACTACTCCAATTCCTTCAACGGATTCGAGCTTTATGATCTCATTTTGAGGTCCTACATCCACCATCTTCGAGACCATATCTGTCCTATTCTATTACCCCCTCCGCTCATCTTCCTTTCAAACTTCTTAAGAATCCCAAATTGTCCTTCCTTCCTGGACTTTTACCCCTTCCTCCGGTCAGGGATAGACATTTATCTCTGTACACTTGATATTCAAGGAGAAATCTCTTTCACTGGCCACTGGACCTCGATCTACCAGTTCGTAAACGATGTGTCTTTACGAGAGAACCGGAAGTTCTCTCGTATGCTATAGTCTTTGTAATTCTACATCCTCTTTTGCAGGCTTTGAAGGGAAAGAAACGGACAGGAAATTGCTTGAGAGCTCCGGAATGCCTGCCATTCGGCTTGATTATGGCCTTTCTCTTGTACCGATTCACGGGTTTTTCTAGAGCGTAATGAAGAACTGATTGTGCATGTGGTTTTGGGAAACTGGACGGTTTTTAACGGCGTTCTTCTGGCATGTGTAAAAAGAGTTTAGAACTGTACTTGCACAAGTGCCAGAGTATTCTTCCGAAAACGGGAATTCCCGTAACAAATTTTGAGTTTGTAAACTGTTTTAGCTGTTGAAGAGTGGTTTAATATATTGGTCTATGGAAAATATCTCCCTTTAAATAATGGATCTTGGAACTCACGATTCCGCTACACTTAAGCCCTGCAAATTGTCCATTTTGTTCCTTAAATCCCTTCCCGTAGCGGAGAGAGTAATCCCAAAGTAGGAAATAAAAGGGAACATAAACCCTCGAAATTTTCTGTCCCTTTTGCATGGGATTGAATTACGTTCGATGGTAGAATAATCTATCTCGAGTCCTATTACGGAATCTCGCTTCACTGCCTCTCTCGCTTAAGCCCGGTGAAGATGCATTATTATGGGATCTCGGTGCATTCGGATTTCGGATGGATATGTACGGGAACAGAGGAAGATGTTTGATAAGTATCAGCATGGAGGAAGGAGATAAACTCCCCTTTCTTTTTGAAGAAATACAATAAAAGTTGAGTAACGTGAGGGGGGCATTAAACATTAAATAGATACTTAAAAATTTCTGGCCTTGACGTGTCCAGTTTTTCATTCAGGAGAAGGATTAGGCATTGTGAAATAATAAAACTACTTCCTGCTGAAGGCCGGAGTCAGTATTGACAAATGGAACTAGATCGGAGAAATTTATTAGGGATTTCCGTCTTGGGCTTTTTGTTACAAAGGGAGTAAAGGGACAGACATGAAGTGATTTCTGCTTGAAATCGAACATGCCTTGAGATTGTCTATTTAGTTTGAGACATTCACAAGAGGGAAATGAAATTCATAATAATAAAGCAAGTAGTTTGATTTTGTATCGAAAGGAATGAAAAAAATTGAGGTGAGATTGATGAACAATGTAATTTGCATGATTGGCTTGTTGTCCGGTAGTTCTGATCACAGGAACTTTGACTTTTTACTTATTTTATAACAGATCGTTGATAATTTTTTTTGTCGTTACCGTTTAATCGTTAACAAATTTTTTGCGACTACAGATTAGCTCTTGACCCTTGCTATTTTCGAATATGGAGTGCAACCCCTTAAAAGAGAATCTAGTAGCTGGGTTCCAGGAATAAATGCTGCCAAAACAATTAAAAAGTGTATACATGAAAAACACGGAAGAAATCGATATCTGGAGTTAGAGGATGCTCAGTTGGACAAAGTTCACCAAGAGGAAAATTGAGCTCAATCATCAGTTGAGGAGGTTTTGTTAGATCTCCGATACTGGCATTCGATTCCTCTCGAGTGTGTGGTCCTGTTTAATGGTAAACGGATGCTGGAGAGTTCCGATGAAGTTCATGTTTTGAATGTAGTTCAAAAATCGAAACTCTAAGGCTTTTGAAGTTGTTTCTGCTGCGTGAGTCGGATTGAATGAATGGTTGACAGTGTTTCGAATGAACTACTCTAAAAGAGAGAGAGAGATATAAATACATATATAAAAGTTGTGAATAAATATTCCAGGCACTCGTGGTTTGGTGGAACGGTCGTCCTACGTGACGTGAAAGCTCCAAGTGGTCAGGGTCTAGACTGTGTCACAAGCCCATTAGTTTCCTACAATCTATCTAGTCAGTTTGGGACTTCAACTCGCCCAACAACCAGAGCTTCGTGGATGATTGGGTGTGGAAATAGGACAGTATGCGGTAGTTGTTTAAAGGGAAGAAACTATATAGACTTTTCTGACAATAATAGCTTTAGTTTTAGAATTGTATTTCCATTGGTCAGAACGACAGGGAAAAGCTTTAATGAATCCTTTTAAATGGAATTATCCCTAAGATTTCGATTAAAAGCAGACGACGGGATTTTTTCTGCAAGAGTTCAGTTAGATAGATTGTATTAGATTTCAAGGAATTTGGGTCTGAGTTTTGAATTACCGGTACCGGTTTTAAGGTAGTGTTTTTATGGGTACGGTGGAGCGTTTAGGAAATCTTTACAGCTTCCCAGGCACGATCGTTATGTATAGTTTGCTATAGAACATTTGAGTTAGAAAAATAGCTGAGCTTTGCGGATTTAAATATATTTCCGGGATGAAGTATCGGACGGGATACTGCTTTTGATGTCGATTAGTATTCAGTCCATGGAGTTGATCGATGAGGACATTGTGTGTATTTTTGAATGTGCTGGTTTAGGGTTGAAGGTCTGTCTTGTGGAATTTCTGTTGGATAGCGAGTGTTTTCTGTCATCGTTTTGGAAGTTTTGTATTTTTTGTCCTAAAAGGAGTAAATTCGGATTTTAATAATTAACAAAGTATAAATAGCGTTTCATTGAGACTGGATTTTTTGCTTGATTATGAAAAACCAACACAGGAGACTGGAATGCAGAGGTGTATTAAAATGGAGAGCATTAATTGCGAAATCAGAATCCCTTGTAGTTTATAGCTTAGAATGGCGTGACTGTTTTCCTTCGTTGTTGGTGCAGAATGATGTTACATGTGTTTGAAAGATCCATCATGTACCATAACTCCAAAACTATGTTCGAATTCCAGCTAACCATTAAACAATGTAGGCTTCAGACAAGTGGAAATGAACACAGAAAGAAAAATAAATCTGTCAAGCAGAACTCCTTTAACTTGATGAATTGTCAGCATAAGTAGTTCTTAAGAAGAGATGTGAAATACAAAACAAAGTGGATGTGGATACTTATTTACAATATTTTATATTAAAAAAATGTCATGTTTCGAAATGAACGATATTATTTAGAAGTTTCAACATCTTAATAACACGTTTCCGATCATCGGTATCGATGAAATTCGTACAGAATCAGTTATTTGCTATATTTATAGATGAATAACCCATAGACTTTAATTTTATCAAATGTGCCTGTTTTAAATCATTGCAGATTTTCTACACTGCTTGGATTTTAACTAAATTGAAAGATAGACAAGAAAAGTCGTATAAGAGCCCTTAGTAAATCACCACACAAACCCTGAATCATCAGCCCAATCTTAAATGAGTTTTGTTTGACAGTTGGTGAAGTGATGAAATAGAAAAATCCTTGTCGGCAAAAGGGAAGGAAGGACAATGGACATGTGAAATGTGATGTGGATCTCGAACCTCCTCCAAGATGATGATGTGGATTCTGGATGGAAAAGGTATTAAAAATTCCCAAAACCTATCCCAAAACCTGCGGGGGGTTGGAATTTCTGAAACAAAAAACCGGAAAAAAATACCGGGGGAAACGAAAGATAAGAAGTGCAACAGAAGTAAAAGTATTGATGGTGAAAGTTGTCTGTTCTTCTTCCGTAGTCGAAGCATTTGTTAAAATTATCTCCCTGTCCTCGTCTCCCTTCTTTTATCCACAATCTACGAATCTACACTTCCTCTAAACCTAACACACCCTGTCTTCCCAATTTTTTTTTCTTTCACAACTTTCCCCAAACTACCTCTTTCCCTAAATTTCCTACAGAACATGTCTCGTTAGACCGAAAATACAATAATATATCTATTTGCAGCCTGCCTTATACATACTACTAGCCTGTGCTCGTTGCTGTGTCAGGAGCTTTATGATTTCCAACAGGATGTTCCTCCTAGTTATTATTGTAGGAGGAAACGCTGAAATGTTGAAATGTTCAAACGTACCAAAGTGTAGCGCATGTAGTAGTAATAATAATAAGACTAACATGTGTATGTAGTATGTATTGTAGAATTCTTTCTAATGCTTTTCCCGAGGTTTGTCTCCTCGCAGCCCAAGACATTCCAAGTATTTTAAGGACCCGAAAGGTCTGCTTGTCTTCTTTCCTGGTGTGTTAAAATGTGTAATGGTTGCTTCTCTAGTAATGCACGACAGGAAGAGGTTCCTGCCTAAAACAAGATATCTCTTTCCTATTTTCGGCAAAGAAACTCTCGGAGTTGGTTATGCCTCACCGTTATGTTACACTTTTTATGTCAGGCCGACGACTGTTCTGGGGACGTTATTGCGATCATGTGACTCTGGATATATGTATTTGTTACAAATATCCTATGTGTTATGATCAGGATCGTCATAACAGGTTTGGTAGCTGAAAGAAAGCACGGGACATTTCTTCCGTCTCCTACAGTCGTACCACATAGGAGCCCACTTCCGTTCCTTCCGCCTCTTTTTCTGTCATAGTTTTACTTTACCAAAAGAGGAAAAACAATTTATAACCGTATATTTAGAGAATTATGGGGAAAGGGAGTTGGTTGAGAGGACGCGGAATTTGTAGACTGCTCCTCGTTATATTCCAGAGGAAAGAGACCATTTCTCTGTCAGCCAAATTACATGGAGTGTGAATGTGATGTGCATGAGATGAGGGAAAGTAGAGAAAGTACGGGCTTCTGAAAAAAACCAGGAGAAAGTTGTAAAAAATTGGCAAACGGCAAGTGTGTGGAACTTTAGAGGAAAAAATATCCGTAATTTTAACATTGTGGAATAATGGAATGGAATGAAGTGCATATATATGTACGTATATAGTCGGGGAGGCAGGTCAACTTCTTGGGCTGGATAATATGGTATTACAAATGATTTATGTATACATACATACATTTTTCGTTAGGATAGGCTGGAGAGAGTGATGGTGAAAAAATGGAGCAATTTCCACCATCATCGCCAAGGGTCAACCAGCTTTCTCCACTTCAGTTTTGAACTTTCGGAAATGGACCAAGGATCCTTGGTCCAAGAAAATAAGGTTATTTTTTTCTAACTCTATTTATTTACATCCTCATTCTTGACTGGCTCCGGATGACCTTAATATCAGCGGAGGAATTAGGTGACTTCCTGACACTTTGTAGTTTTTTTTTGGAATTTATTTTGAGCCTTGTAAATATTTAATTTAATTTTTGAAGGCTGGAAGACTGATGAAGGGGGGTTTGTCGAGCATTTCCGCTTTTGCAACCATCTCATTTCGTCGAGAGCAAATAGTGGATTTGCAAAGGACCAATCCTCCTGAATTTTAAGAAGATTGCAAAAGAGAAGAGAGATTTTTCATGGGATTTTTTTGCAAAAGAATTTAAAGTTCTTTGTGTCGACTCAGCAGGCTTGACAAGTTGAAGGAAGGAAAAGTGAAAGCGGGAGAAAGCTAGGTTTCGTCATAATATGGCAGGAGAGGCTGACAGGCTCGTAAGTTTGGGACTTTGCTGGGAGTCCATACCTTTCTCTGTCAGTATTGTTCTGCTCGTTGGAACAGTGAAGTTGGGCTTTGGAATTTGGAGTTTGGAATGTCGGGACATTTGGAAAGGCCTTGTTATTATTTCGCAAGGACAGAGGAGTCAGTTTGTTCTGGTTCTTAAGAGAGAGAGAGAGAGAGGATGATGACATGAATATTGAGTTGCACTCATTTAATCTAACTTGTCTCAGGTCGTGCATATACTTTGGCTCTGTTTTTGCCAAGGCTGCGCTTTGTTCTATTGGATTTTGCAATTTTAAATTGGCTCTTGTTGTTAAAGTTTGTGCTTTTTTGTGTATTTCCTATCCTCTGGATTGTTAGCTCTGAGTTTGTGTTCTAAGATTTCGTAAATGTAAATTGCATGTTAAAGTTATGCTTTCATATGTTTTGCTGATTCCTGCAATTGTTTTGTTAGGGAAATTCGTATTTACTTTTTGTGCTCATAGGGAATTTTTTAGCAATTTTGGCAAATTTTGGGATTTGTTGGTTTGTGCCAGTGTTTGAATTAGATTGAGACGATATGATAAGAGCTGGAAAACGTTGTTTGTGCTTAGCTTAAAGACAAAATGTTGCTGCTGGGACTATTGTCTAGTTTCGAAAGAGAAATGCTTCTATTGTCAACTAAGACACCTATCATTCGCATATCTACATACCGAATCTTACACTAAGATTTAAATTTTGGTAACTTTGAACAAGGAAATTGAAAACAACAGTCCTAACCATCGTTCCCACATAAATGTGTAGCGTATAGAACCCGGTTTCACAGATTTGCAGTCAATAATTCGTCATATTTTATATAGTACAAAAAATCTTTCTTGCATCTCAACATAGTCATACATATAATTAAGAAAACGCAATTATAACTGCCACTTGGAAAAATAAGTATAGACATATATCTTAAAATTATAAATTTCAGGTGAGATGAAAACAAATTAGAATGTAACAATCCATTGACATCAATAGAATTTTGGTAATTTGCAACATTTCAGTCGATGAGGCACCCGTGGGAAACCAGACTTATTTTTACCGAAATAATGCCCCTTCTTTTTAAAAAGTTAGAAAACATGCAACCATACGAGGCTGTAAATCGTCATTTATGCCATTACACAGAGAAACAGTTTGTCAAACTTTACGAGCAACTCTTTTTCATCGACACACTACAAGGGAAGCTGGCAAATGTTCTCATCATATTATAGAAATGCTTATATTTACTGTTATTGCGCAATTATAAGGCTCATTCCACCAAGGGTTATTAGTTCCAAATCTCCAAGGGCAGAGGCATGGCAAAAGAGAGCCGATCTCTGTCCATACGAGTTCGGCTCTGGATGAGAGAAAAGTCACATTTTCACGGTCTAATTGTATCTTTGCCATAATGATGTTGGCAGTAATGGCTTTAGAGGTGTCATCGACGCCATGGGAAGTGCTCAAGAACTGCAACCGCCTCTGCTAACTCTGATAAGGAAGTGTGGAGGCTATAAAGAGGCAGAGGAGCAGTCCTGTAACTCCTAACTACAATCTCCCTTGTTAGAGAAACGAGTCGTTTTTTCTCCAAATCCAACATGTACATGTATGCACGTATATAACGGCTCGTTATAGTCCTCGGGTGAAAGTAGAAATGGATGACATATTTTTTCCCATCCCGAAAGCGATGAAAATAAAGGGCTGGCAAATTGGAACTAGAGCGTCTCCAAGTGTGTTGGACTATTTTTTGGCAACTGATATCTTCTCTCAAAAAGAATGAGAAAGAGTGCTTCCCAGGTCGTTGAGGGGAAATCGTTTGACCGGTCGTCCTCGTCCACGATCCTAGGGTTTGCAGTTTGCACAAGAATTGGTGTAGGAGTGAAAATTATTGTGCCTAAATTGCGAAATGATCATCTGGGTTTTTTATCCTTCTGCATTTGCTTTCCGTCCTTTTTTTCGATGGATTCGAATAAAAGAGGAAAGAAGTCTTATCGTGTAGATCGGTTTCTTTAGAGAGCTGGAGAAAGGAGGAGGCGAGGAAGAAGATCGGGATTTTAGATCACAGAATTCCTCAAGAGCTCCTCTCTCTCTTGGACGACAGTTTCCGGGGAAAGTTCTTTCATCTACTGAATTGCCGGATGGGAGGATGGGACGATGGGATGAGGCTGGCTCTGGAAATGGTGAATACGACCGAAATACACTTCAATGTTACATGTTCTCCAGTTCTGTAGATGAGTAGGGAGTTTTGAGAATTGGGCTTGAATTGGCTCACTTCAGCTCAGTTTAAAGTTTTTGGTTAGCATTTTATTTTGGGTTGAATGTATATTAGGTAAAAAATTTTCGCGAATCCGGGTTTTTCATAATTACAAGAATGAAATTGTAACTGATTTGAAAACTATAAGAGTATGAATTTCCAAAATTTAGTGTTCTCAAATTAAAAGGGTAAGCAACCGTCTTCAGTCCTCAGTAAATAAAACCTGCGGAACTTAATTAACCCTGTACTGTACTAAAATACTTTACTACATACAATGAAAACTACATAGGACTAAAGTGCTTCGTACACCTAATGATAATTAAAGTTATAAAACTATAGATAAACGGACTCAGTTGATCTGAAAAACCAGAATCAAGGATTTAAGGAAGCTAAAATACACTAGCCCCTATCGATTTCAAAAAAAGTATGCGTTTGAAATGCATTAGGCTTTTACTTTCTATCAGAACTTTTTGATATGAGATATCCTTTAAAAGTGAGAAAATCTCATCTGCATACCGTATTAGTATTTATTTAAATAAGTACCCGGGGATTGTATTTTTATTTATTTTTCCCTTATGGTCACCCTCCAAGTGATTGTCTTAAAATGGATTGTAATAGATTAGACGCAAAATAGTTATCAAAAACTTTAATTTTGTTGTATTTTCAACAAATATTACATTGGAGAGATATCTTTTTACTGGCTTAAATGAAAATTCCGTATTTTTCATCAATTCAAATCAAAACTTCAATTCATTTCACATTTTAAATGGCAATGGTAAATTAAGATTTTGAGGAGCTCTACTAGGATAAGGATCTTATCTATTTCCAGAATTACGGTAGATTTTTGGTCTCGAGTTTCACTCGCTGGTCGTGGAAATAGTGTCCTACAACTACTAGAAGTTGTAGTAAAGTATAAAGGATGAATAGAGGAGAAAGTAGAAGAGCTTTCAAGAACCTCGATCTCAGCCTTTTGATCAGCTCTTGGAAAGAAAAAAAAGTTTTGCATTATCAGCCATTTTCGCCGACACACTGAAGGATAGCAGTTAACGGATGTCCCCATACATTCCATATCATAGTATATATCCTTATATATATTCCTACACCATGCTCAAAAGCGGCGGTGGTGGTGGTTGGCAGTTGTTTACGAAAGCGGATATTCTACAAAGATCCTTCGCGATTTTGCCTGGAGCCGTAATTTGTGTTTGACAGTTGGGGAACAGGGACTGTAAATTGAAGAGTATGAGGATAGGTATGTAGCTGCTATGACTGAATATTGAAGGGCATAATAAATATGTACTTTTACTCCCTTTTAAGGGCTTCCCGATATTTTTTTTCATTTAAAGGCCTGTCAACGATCATAAATTGTAGAACATGATATTACATTACCGGATATCTAGGCCATATTTTGCTCGCCTTCTCCCTCTCTCTGTCTGGGTGAAAGGGTATAATAGACCTTAATCTTTAAGAGCGGTGTCAGTGATTGCAATTTTGATTGTTTTTATCCTTGGCACTTCCTTTGTACTCGTAAATTGCATTGACAGCACTTCTGGGCCAAGGAAAACTTCAGAAAATTGAACATTTCTGTCATTCCAGATTTATGACAGGGCGGACGGTAGGTACCTGCCAGTTACTACATGTTGGATGCTTCCCTGCCACGATCATATATACAACGTGATTTAGGCCCAACTCTCCTCAATCGTCTATTTCTAGCCTTTTATCTTGTCGAAAAAAAGGAACGCATGAACTGTCGTAAACAATAGGGAGAAATTACTAAAGTAGGTGTTCTACGGAGAGACAAAACACAATAATATATATGATCTATGTTATCATCAGCCTGTATTGATTCACATACTGGAATTCCTTCCTAAAGCAGGTTCCTATCTATAATCAGCGAGCTTTTAGTTCTGCAGTCGGGATTTGATTACACACATACTTTCCTCTCATCCATTCACTATTCTGCCAAGTGAAAGCAAATAAACTGTACAACGGATGTACTGATGTATCGTAGATGTGCCACTTTTATAGATGCTATTTCGATTGTATTTTAAAATGTTCAATATGAGTAGATTTAAAAAATCTCAATTCGCCCCAACCATAAAGAAAAATCACATATACTATTGAAAAGTACTTTACCATTAGATTTTATCGATGTATCACACGTAAAGGTTTGTAGTTTGACCTGTTCGACACCTCCCCCAGGTCATGGCGTGAACCCATCTTCGAAAATCGTTCACAGTTGATTAGTCCTTAACGGACGGACCTTAATCTTTAGCCCTTCGCATAATGTATCTATGAACCATAATAAAATATAAGGGTGGTTCGACGGAAGATGAGAAGATCCTCATCGGCAGCTCTATTCAATTAGAACCTGCATTGTGTATATCTTTCTCTCTCCCAGCTCTGTACAATACGAAAGATTAGATTCGGATTCAATATTCTCATAGAGGATTTGATTTAGCTCCTCTAGCACATACACACACAGTGCATTCTTCCGAGAAGTTCGAAATCGAAGAGAGCTTCTGGCCTCGTCCTACTCACACTCCAGCGATTCGGATCGTACAGGGATTAGGGTACCCCGAATATGCTTTTCCTCACTTCTCTCTGCACACTAGCCTGGGCTTAGGAGTTATGGATGGAGGAAATTAGCCGGGTGTGCCTAGCCCTGTACTTAATCTACAGAGTAGCCTGCCTTCGAGCTATATATGGCCTAGAATTCTGAATCTGGAATCCAAAAACTACAAATCAAAGCCGTCCAATCGACAGGCCCATTTTCCGGATCTCCTAGCGTAGACCGGGAAAACTCTTTTGGAGATGGAGAGAAAGCAATCTATCTCCATGTACAATTGGTAACTTGTAAATGGAAGATTGAAGCACACTTGGCCCATATTATATGTCGAGTCTTAAGTTTTCATCATAACCACTAAAGGAGAGAATAGTTTATACTTTCACTCTTTCACAACCAAGATTGAATGGGGAGAGTTGACCCGGAGAAAGTTGCGCAAGAATTTCTCATTGTTCGCAGAAAGGCGTCCGAAACTCTCCTGGCATTTCCTAAGATATTAGCTACGACTTATTAGCCAACGAGGCTGAAATCGCTGAAATGAAGCTGAAATGAAAGTCGTTCTTTTGTAACCAAGATAGCTGATGTTTAAGGATACTCTTGGGCTTGTATGGAGTTGGCTAATAAGACCGAAATAGGACTGATGAATCTTGGAAAATAGGCGAATTTATTTCCGACATTTTTGTTTTTATTCGTATTTTTAACAAAATTATCACTAAATTAGAATTAATTTCAAATTTGACGATTTTTTAATTAAAAAATTGTGACCTTTGACCATCTTAGAAAACGTCCCCTGCTGATACAAAATCATGATAATACATCCATACACAGGTATCTAATAAAAAAACACCTATTTTCTTGATACAAATTGCCCCAACTCCTTCTCCTTTGAAGGGACTTACTTTCACTTCACCCATTGGTTAGAAAAATACGATTACTATAGGATATTTGTGAATTAATCATTTTGCAGGAGATGGTCATCTACTTCTACTTCAAAGAAGACAAACAACTTTGAGCCAACAACAACTGATAAATGGATCATTCGTCATTTCTAGGTCAGCAGATGAAATGAAGAAATGTGAGATTGGCGAAATTTTTGTAACATGAAGGCAGGAATGAGAAGTTTTGCTCGTTTTTGCTCTGCGATGATCAGCCCAGACAGAAAGAGAAAGATGAGGGTTTTATGAGTTATGTTTTGAGAAGGAAATGAAAAGGCTTTCATTTGGAAATTTGGAACAGTTTGATGATTTGATGAAAAAACTTGGGAACCTCGAGCCTCTCGTAATATTAGAAATCACAAAATCACAAATGGAAACGCGCATCTCTATGTATAGATTTATAGATGGAAGAAATATAGCTGCAGCAGTCATTGTCTAGAGATGACTTTCGCTAGAGATCTACTCTAACAATGATTTGATGTGTATCATTCATTTCGGATTTCAATTCTCATTTGTAACACTGTGAGGAAGTGGGGCTTTGGCTGTCACCCAGTTTCAAATCGATTTACATGAAGAGTATTATAATTTTTTTTCTAACTTTTGTTTTATTTGTGTCACTGCTGTCACCAGGGCAGGATCTGATTTCTTCGACTGGAAATCCTACTAGGTGACAAGCTGGTACTGTTTTTCGTTTTTCATTCCATGAACTTAGTTTTGATTTTTGAGACGGGGTTTTTTATTTCCAAGATTGATGTTTTGTGGATTTGCATGCCTCAGCAGATATTTGTTTTGAATAAAAATTGTAAATTCTAGAATCAGATCCTTTCGGTGCACCGTGGGTACTATTTGTAGTGTTTTAAAGCCAATGTGGTTTTGATAAAAATCATTCAGGAATAGTTAGAGCAACTCCAACAGATAAACACGAATTCAGTAATACAATTTTGAAAATTAGTTCGGTTATTTTTAATGCACGTACAAAATTTTTAGTTTCTCCATAATTCTAACGATTTACAAGTCTAACAATAGGTCTTACAATAATATAAAGCTCAACTAGAAACTTTGTGTACTATACTTTCACTATGTTACTGCATTTGTAATTGCATTTGAATTAAAAGTGTCGCAAAACTACAACTAAAGTTTGTTCAGTGAACAAATAGGAAAAATATAAGGTTTTTGTTGGGTTTCAGAAGACCTTTAGTTTATAAAATACAGCACGTAAAAATAGCCAAAAAACACTTAAATGAATCTCCCAAGGCATTTAACAAGCCCAACAGAATAAAAAATATTAAAAATCTTGTGAGTTCTTCCAATAACTCAGTCAGTATGAATGTATTTCAATCAGTTTCGAAAGCTTAAAATAGATTTACCACTATGAATGTGAATGACCACTTCTCAAGTCCTCTCTGCCAACTCGACCACTCAGACAGCCCCTTCTCAACGATGCATTCAAATTAAAGTAGAACTTCCTGAATATCATGCTCAAGTAAACTTGGAAAAAATTTGAGTAAATTGAAGTAGATTTTAACCATTTGAGCTTTTAAACGCCGAGGATTTGTGTCGAGGAAACAATTTTTGAAATAAATTGACCAGATAAATTCGGCTACAGTTGAATGAATCAGGAATCAAAGAGAGCTGCTTCAGTCGGATTTCATCGAAGTTTCAATATTTCAGGGAAAGTTGGAAGGCCTGGAAAACTACAGCTTTTCTATAGATATATACTATACTAAAACCTACCTAAACTTTTTCATATGCAATTCCCGAATATTCGAGTTTAATTGAGAGATGAATTTGTGTGAGAGTTGAATCCCAGTCCCTCTCCACCGAGACTCGTATTTAACCTTGAAGTCTTGAACTAAAAACTTCTTTCTCCAACTCCAACTTTCGATTTTAATCGACGTCAGTCCTCCGCCCATATAAATGAGAGTTTAATTCCAAATAGTTTTCGAATGGAATCCGATTCATTATTTGATTCTTGAGGCATATTTTGTGGAGAGAATTATAGCATTATACATTATATATATATGTATGTACCCACAACACGTTTATGTCTGATATCTTTTGAGGGATATACAGGGTGTTTCAGTGTTTTTTTTCGACTTTTTTTACCCCCACCGATTTTGATTTTTGACAAAGACAATTTATCGGCCCAGTATTTTTTAAATCGGTACATTGCATGGAAGCACCCTGTATAACTTCTTTCCTCATAGGGACCATCGATAGGAACGAACACAAATATGCACCTTCAACGATAGATAATGGCTGGAACTCTGAAAGCATCTGGAAACTTTCCTTGTAAATGTAAATTTATAAAGTCTGTGTTTTTCATCAATCTCAGGGGAAGATTCTAGCCCTAACGTCAGGCCGTTTCTGAAGGATGATTTTTCGTTTTATTAATACGATTTTGTTTTTTAGCAATAAACTATGTTACTGTGTGTCTACGGCTCGTTTCGTAAATATTTAGGACGTTTTTCAAAACGCTTTTACATCAGATTTACAAGAAAAATTAAAATTTGAACTGAAATCATTTGATTTGGTTCTATTTGTAACCTATTCTTACCTTGTTGGTCGATAAGACTAATAAATTTCAAAGAAAAAATTATATAACCCAAATAAGTCCGCATTCACCGAAGAATACAGCTACAAAGGCTCCCCGGAGGGGAAAAAACATCCAAAAATTGACCCTTAGAAATAAATAATTGCCCCTCAACTCCCCTCCGAGTCATAAACATAATTAAGGAGCACTTGAATAGAACAGACTTTCTTCCCAACTTGTTAGCCAACCTCTTTCTTCCTGTTCCGGAGAGATTGGGCCTAAAAAGGGCTTAGAAAGCGATAAAATCATTAGCTAGCACTTCTCCTTTCACAACGCAGTAACTTTATCCTCCTTCCGTGTCCTCAATTATAAATAATTATGAAAGTTGATAATAGGAAAAGCTTAGTTCATCAGAATTCTCAAAAACTATTTCACAAAACATCCTTCAAGTCGGAGGGGGCGATGGGCTGGAAACTCACTCCGGTTTTGTATATCGGGTTTCTATCCAAAAGGCCTTCATTTGCGGTCTGACAGAATAATGATTGAGAGGGTTCTTTAGCCCCGACATACAGTAGCTTTTAGCCCTTAGTTTATAAAATAAATTACGCTACTCCTTCCAAATTCGATGCTTTTTGCAGAATGATGGAATGTATTTTAAAGAATCAAAAGAATCTTCAGAAAATCATATTATATATAGAGAAACCATAATGTTCCAACTGAATGATTCTTAATTGGCAAGTTCTAGCTCTTCTTCTTGGTAAAGTCCAAAATCTAGCCACTCCATTTCCAGACAACTTTAGTACAAGTTAGCATCAAGAAGTCCTTTGGAAAGTTTGTGGTTTTGAAACTCCAAGATCCTATGCAACTACTTCATGGAGATTCTGGTTAAATTGGCTATTGTTCGTATGAGTACATGGGCTTTAGTACTTTCCTTTTGCGATCTAACATGGGCTTTGGAAAGTTTGCCATTCAACGATATATTCTAAATATTCAGGCTGTAAATACCCTGTATATATGCAGGTAGTAAGGGGCTTAGTAAACTGGTACTAGTAGACACAAGACTCTTCTTCTTTCAATTTTCAATAGCCAACTGATCTGATATATTGCATTTGTAACCGAATTTCTTGGGAAGAAAGAAAGTTGGGCCTGGAAATGTAATAAAACTTTGAAAATCCCAAAATCAAATAAGAGAACCAATTTCATAGTTCGGAACTTATTCGGATTTCGGATAAATGCTCCAACTCTCCTCTGGCAGTTCCACAGTCCCTGCAAACAGACAGATGGTTTATTCATATATTCTATTTATTTAAATACTTTAACTACAGACTAGAATTTGGGAAGAAAAAAGAGCTGCTTTCTCCAGCCTGGAAAGCTGTATCATTTCTTCAAAACTTGAACGAATCCGGAGGAGGAATTTCTTTACAACAAAATTAGAAAGACAAGTATCTTTCTCTGCGAAATATTGTAAAGCTTTTCTCCCTTACTTTACATCCCAGCTTCAATACTAATCCATTTAAAATCCCTTATGAATACAGTTTTTCTGAGGATAAATCGGACTTTAAATGCAGGAGGTAGATTATAGTAATAAGCTTTGGTAATAATGCCTTAAGGATTTATCAAGAAGACGGGCTGGAGTCCCGGAAGTAAGATGGGGAAACGTGAGGCTTTCTCCTATCCAAATTCTGTTTTATTTTATGAACTCCAGAGAACAAGATTTGAGATGTTCCCATAATGTTAAGTTCCTTATACATTGGAACTCTATATACAGCTACAGCTACAAATAGAGCTGGTTCTTCTCCCTTGCCTCGGTGAACCTTTAATTTAGTTGGTCTGTAGCCGGCTTGAACATAAAACTGGAACTGGAGCTACAGTTCTAGTAATCCGATTATAAATCCCACGTCGACTTTGAAGCTTGGATTTCAGCTTAATACTTCTATCTTGCTCTTCTTTCCTATGCTTTCTCTCGGAATAGGACTGAACGGGATCCATATTTTTTCTTTTACGTAGTTGTAGCAGTAGTGAGTACAAACTGCTATAAGAACCGCATTCTCTTAACATAATCTGAGGTCGATCTATCCGAATACAGAGTGGAATAAATTGTTGAGCCTCTTCTACCAAGACTAGCACTAGAGCATATTATAGCAGTACTTGGTTTTGGTTGGAAGTGGAAATGGATTAGTCCAACCAGATTGTGAGTTCAGTTTAGAGTACGTTGAGTTACTAACTGAGGAGGATTTATTCACATTCTATATTGCAGAGTTGATCTCTGTATTTCTACTCTTTTATCTAATCATATCATGCAGAGTATAGGTTGTCGGATCAATCAGAAAACCGCAAAATAGATGGTTTTTGACAAAAAAAACTAAAATATTACATATTTCAGGTTTTTATTGTAACAAAACAGACCAAGTTCTACAACAAAACAATTCCCAATCGACCAAATAATGTAGCTACAACTAAAATGCAACAAAACATCTATTCTTGTTAATTGAAAGCTACAGAACCGAAAAAAAATCCCAAGTTCAGCCGTGCATAGTATTAGAATCCCAATAAAATTCTCTAGTCCCTTGTCCGTCCATTAATCTTGCCTCAAGTATTCCAACCATGAACTATAGGAAATCTATAAATAAACCTTTGTATCTATATATTCCGGTGCACTTCAGTACACATTAGTTCCTGCTGAAATGCTACGTTGAGAAGGGGCAGAAGACAAAGTCTTGATTGGTTCTGATGATACGGATGATTCAGACTATATAAGCTATACAGATCAGGAAGAAGCTCTTCAATGTGCAGAACAAAAAAAAATAAGAATGGGGGAAAGTGAAAAAAAAATTCAGAAAGGACAAACTTTTCCCATCAAACTTTCACTTTCCTCTCCCGTCAATATCCGGTGAAAGAGATATGGACACTTTCCCGTACGTCTCTATAATAAATCTCTATATAATAATATAAAAATAATATTGTACACCACCCACACTGGAAAGACATGTATAAAGATACAGTCCCCGTCAACGAACGTCTATATAAAAATATAGCTCGTTACACCCACAATTTGACTCTATATTTCTTATTTTTAGAAAAAGTCCCTGACTCTCCACTTCCTCTCAGGACTCAAGACCAAAATGATATACTGTTCTTCTACTTTTCCGGGTTCATAAAACCATTTTTTGGTGAAAGTCGGTGGTTCAAAGGTGACTAACTATGAAAGAAACTGCTGCAGATCCGCCGTTATTGAGTGGGTATATAATATTTATAGATATTTAATTAAAATTAATGAGATTTTAAATGGATATCATGGAAAAATAATCCGTAGCTGCACTTTAACCTTAAAAATATCCATCCTATCGTGTAATTTCTGTGGATAAGTGCATCATCGTATATCGTATCAGCCATCCAAATAGCATTTCGATTTATACACCCAAGTATTTTAAAAGAAAAAAGAGAGAGATATGAAGTTGAATTCTTGTGAAAGAAATCTCTTTGCGGGATATCAGAACAAAATATCGTATAAATAAAAATAAATTGCATCCCATCAACTGATTTCTCTGTCGTCGCACTTTCCCTCTCGCCTATTGATACGATCGTCTCCGTCTCGTATCATCTTCTTCGGCTGCTGCTGGTCTCCTTGATATAAAATGGAACATTATCGGATATCCACGTCCATGAAATATAAAATATGATAAACTCCCCCCGGCCTTGTTCTATAAAGTATTTATTCACTCATATTACTGTAGTTCTGTCATGTTTCTTTTGATACTACTTCGCGGTTAAAGAATTTATAGGATTGGACTTGGGTCGGATAAGAGATCGTTTGTATTTATGTTATGTATCTACATTATGAACTACTTGAACGAGGAACAACAAACAAGGGACGGGAAGGACTTGACAAGTAAGTAGAAGAGGAACATCATGCAGTTTAGTAAAAAAAGGTCTTTGGTATTGGTTTGGCGGATTGGGATTGACCTGGTTTGAGGGTTCGGTATGGTTGCGGTATGAAAGGGTTTACTTGTGCAGTTTGGTAGGGTTTGCATGGACTTTTTTGGGAGTTTTGTACGATAGCATATTTTTCGCGATAAAAACAGATTAGGATTTTTAATATTGTTTTGTGGTGTCTATATTCTGTGTAGGTCCCTTTCATTTTTACATCGAAATGAATCAGTTTTTTTATAAATCTGTAAAATCAATAATTAAAAATCCAGTGCTTGGTTTACGGTAGAATTGATTCTTGAATACATATACCAGGTAGGTACCGGTTGTTTGCCATGTAGACGCTTGTTTCAAATGAAATAAAATGAATTTTGGGGAACAGGAACAGATCGGACTTGGAACCCTGTGCAGTCAGACAAAAATTCACATGTTATCCTCTTCGGATTTTAGATTTCCGGAATTGCTAAATCCGGCTTGAGGCTGGGAATTGAGAAATGCTTTAGCTCTGGTTTTTTAAAGGATTTGAGTCGAAAAACTGTATGTGCATTTGGGATGTGAACATTCCGAGTAAATTGCTAGACATTACCTATCCAAATTCATGACCGTACTTTCCCATCCTCTTGTGTGTTTTCCCTTGCATAATATATATACATATATACACGCTTACCTATACGTATAGCTACATAAATATACTTATATCGACAACTGTAGATTTTAGATTATGTTATGTTTATACATTATATATAGGTTATTGTACTTTCTCCGACGGAGAAGATGTCTATTTAAATAAATGGGACAGAGGAATGGTAGGCGGAAGCGTCGGGAATAAAGGAAATAATGAGACAGGAAACCGAAGCACTTTTCTAGTTCAACAAATAACTTTAGCCGATGATATGCCAGACCTGCTTCAATCCCGTAAAACTGCAAAGAAATGGGAAAAAAATACCGAAACCATATTTTGTAGCGGTTATAATTTAGAACGTTGAATCTAGTTCCAGAAGCAGTGGCAGAAGTAGTTGGTGGATGTTGAGTTTTAGGCCATTTTGTAGCAGTGTAATGGGACTATAAAATACCGAATTTTTGTCTCTCTCCTCTCATTCCTTGGCATATTTTTCTGGGATTTGCATTCCAAACCGCCTCCATTGCATATTCATAAAACTGTAATAGGGGAGCTGGAATCTGGGAGCTGATGAGATTCATTTCGCACAAATACGAAACTGAAACAAGTTTCGTGGCTAAGTTTTGCCACTCCGGAGCCCATCAGGGTGGACATAACGGTTTATGTTCGGGTGAGGTTTTGCATATTTACTTTCTCCTCACTTTTCAACAAATCCCCACCCACAGCGGAAGGGCGGCCCAAAGGCCGCATTCGGATTCCATAATGATATCATCTACATTCCAGCGGATCTTCAGCAGGTGCTTCCCTATTGTTCCTTCCCGATCTGCAATGCAGGGAGATTTGCCCACATTTCGGGGAAATTAGCACCTTTAAAATATTAATGTACTGGGACAGAAGTATAGGTAATGTGTCCTTATGACTACGGGGAGGCTGTTGGCCTTGTTGGAATGTTTGGAGCAGATTTTAACTTCTGCAGAGAAGGCTACAGGCCCTGCTTTCAACTTTGTTAATGAACAATCAACAATAAATGTCAGCGGGCTACACGGAATATCAAGCTGCTAATTCCAAGCCCCTCATTAACCTGGGACGAGATAGGTATGGCTTTTGTAAGTGCGGAACAAGTGGAGAAGTCACAAGTTCTCATTATGCCATCGGAACTTGATAAATGAGGTTGAGATGGAGATAATTTCCCCATTCAAAGGCCCATTAACCATTTCCAGGAAATCGTAGCCTTTGTACCGGCTCTAATATAATGCCCTAAATTTGCGAGGAACTGGGCTAATTTGAATTTGCAGATGCAACAGAAGTAGCATATATATTTACAAGTTATGGTATGGCCTGTCATCCGAAATCTAAAATCGTATGTTATGACCACAGATAGTTTATCATTGTCCGGATACGTCAAATCCCATTTGAATTCATGGGCCTGGTTTTAGCCTCTACGATCACATATTTATCTAGTCGGATGGAAGTTGACCGAAATCGAGGAAGTTATGATTGTAAACTTTCGCCTTTGATTCTGGTGAAAGAGCGGGGACGACGGTTACTGGCTTCGAGTCTTTGCAGATGATTTATTACCAACTCACTTGACAAGATCATTCCATCCTAGTCATCAAGCTCATAAATTATACAATCTTGAGTCAAACCACAGGATTTTACATATAGCTACTAAAACCCGATTTATATGCATAGTCATAATGTTCCTATCTTCCGTAAGGATATTGTTTGATACTGGAATGGGACTGAGCTGAGCGACCGGATCCGTCTTCAGATCATCTCCTTCACTTTTGGATACAAGTCATAATATAAGACAGTTTATGGATAATAAAATTGATCTCTTACTACGGCATTAACATTCATTCTGAAGAAAGGATGGCATAATTCTTCAAGTTAGACTGTTTTGGGGAAATAAAGTTGTTTTCAATTTAGTTGCTGAAACATGTAAGAACATCAGTATTTTTTAAATATTTTTTGGGACCTTGTACACATCTTAAACTTAAAAGAGAGCAGCCCTTCCGCACAAGCATCGTAATCGGAAATGCTGTGTAAGATCAACCGGAAAGAGTCAAACCTCAAATAACTACTCTTATTCTTACACGGACTTTTTTTTAAATAACTACAACGGACACGTCATAAAAATTTGAATTATATTCATAATCATAAATTGTAAGATTAGTAAATTCATACCTACATTTTGTCATTAGAAAAAAACTTTAGAGTAGTAAAGATTAAGTCGTTCTTCGCTATTGGTGCTTCAAGGAAAGTAATCGATCTCAACTCTCATTCAGGATTCAAGGAGAAAGTCTCTCTCTCTCTCAACTACGATCTTGATCGGATCTCGATCAAAGAGCTGAGATCAGGGCGGAAGTGTTCCATACATCTTATCGAACTGTATCCCTCTCGTCTTCGTCTTCGTTTCCCCCAAAACCGGGAGAATAGGGAAAGCTACATGATATGATATTTTCGGTGGAAAGGTGAATAGTTTCAACTTGAAGTACTTAAAGATATAAAGCATATAAGATAAAGTGTGTGTAAGATATCTGGATTCCGAACCCTCTCTTCTGATAGATCGTCTCAATTGAGGAGTCTAGCGAATAAACAAAAAGGGAAAGAAGGCCCATTAATCAAGTTTTTCTCTCCTCTACTCTCGAGCTCTCTCTTACACACAGAGAAACAACATTCGGAAAAAACGAAGGATTCCCCATCATCCTCAT
The DNA here is from genome assembly GCA_906901685.1 of Desoria tigrina. NCBI lineage: Eukaryota > Metazoa > Arthropoda > Collembola > Entomobryomorpha > Isotomidae > Desoria > Desoria tigrina. Next base: position 198,554 of record CAJQTU010000010.1, on the reverse strand, counting down.
TCTGAATCCAAATTTTTATCATCTATCATCCCATGCCGGCCTTCTTCAGAAGAAAAATACCCGACAGTCTATAGTCGAAGATGTAGGAGTATATGGTGTAAAGGCTCTCAAAATCCCGAATCTAAAGAGCAGAAACTGAAGACCCGATCAGGTTTCTATATTCTTATATTCTGAATAGAAACATCATCTTCATCATCCAACTACTCACTCCTGTGGTACATGCAGGAGTAGTAGCTAAAAAGAATATCATCCCTAAAACCTAGAAGACAACTAAAAAGATGATGATCATCACATCGCTTACGAACGCTAGATAGTACGTATTATCATAGCTTAACCGAAGTCTGGCAGTTGGTGGCTAAACCACACCCACCCATATATCGCTATTCTTTGTTCGTGTTCCCTTTTAGTAAAGTTACACTTCAACGAAGTATTTCACGTAATAATAATCTGAATACATAAAAGGCTAAAGGTGTCTGTCTGTCCGTTTGCAGCTGCCTCTGTGTCGATTTCAAAATTGAGTAGCTCATAATTATTGGTAAATTCGAGGTCTATTGGTGTAACAGAACTTGAAAAAATTATTGTTGGACTTCGAAAGATAAAGCCCTCTTCCATTTCATTCTGGTTCGAAAAGGCACAAAACTTGAAAGAATTCAGTACACTCTAACCTAAAATTTAAAACGGCAGATTTCTGACGTTTTCAGGTTACCTTAAAGGTCAATTGCAATAAAACATGAATTTTCCTGAATCGCATACCAAAAAGGTCCAAACCAAGCCCGAAACGGGGCCTTTGGAAACCTTGAACGGTGATGATAAAAGATGAAGAAGTACAAGTCTTCTAGAGTGATAAAAATTCTGCCCTTTCTCTCCGTAACCCTTTCCCCGTCTTATAAATCATAGATCCATTCTCAAGTCGGTAGGACTGTAGCCGACTATAGACTAGGATCATTTTTCATTAGAAAGCTTGGCAGAAGAAAGACATCAATCGTGTTTTATGACGGTGGTGGTTCTTATGGTAAGAGGTAGCTGGTAAATGGGATGATGACAATATAATATAGGCAACTAGGTAGAGCGAAGGAGGCACAAACGGTTCCGAATTCCAAACGGCTGATCCTGATGGATGTCTTAAGTACTATTCTTTTGAATCTTTTGCAAAAGATTTCTGAATTGAATTTTTTTAGCATAACGTCCCTTATTCTTCCTTCAAGCTTCAAGTCAAGTTCCTGCCGTTTCATACACTCATTCAGAGAGAGGTTTTAAAAGTACCGAGAGGCTTCAATTTCAATGGGTCGTTCCTCTTAGGAACCCACCTTGGGTTTTAAAAAATCCATAAGAAAAAATAAGTCATTTTATTTACGCTTCATTCCGGAGGATCCCTATTATCACACAAGAGTTTTATTGCAAATTGCAAAGGTTAAGTGAGCAGAATAAAAAAAACTCGGCTCTTTTATGATTCTTCTGCTGCAGAAGTTGAGGGAAAGTAAAGCATGGGGTATATATATGGGGGTATAATAATATCGCAGTTCGTCGTATGTGTTATTATAAGGAAGATACTGTCAGTAGGGACCATTATGGAATTTTATAGAAGCAAACATAATATTATTATATAAAAGTTTATGGCCAATTTAAGGGATCAATTTCTGAGGAAGTGGGGCAAAGGAACCTTTAGCAGGATGATAATAATGGGAGCGTATTGAAAAGTTATGCGTTTAATGTCATCCTAAGGAAGACATATTATTATATATATGGAGGAACCTCTATGTGATTGTGTATATGTAAGGGAGTATGTATCTAGGATCTGGATGGACCTTTGAGCAGAGAAAAATAGCTTGTACTTTTTTAAGGAAAATGTAAAAGTTTTTACATAAAAATGATGGAGATTCTTATGGAGGAGGGTACTTAAATGTACTGTAATTTGTACGATGCATTATTATCCTAAATCACTACGATTCTACGTACCATGTTCCCTGGGTATTAAAAATATACAGATTTTTATGAAAAAGTAAATAAGGGACCTTGGGCCGTTTACAAAGTTACGTTTCGGCCTGCTGGGAACGGGAGTTTAGCAACTTAATATATATTTTCTTACTGACATTGGAATGAAATTAGATTTTTTTTCTAAAACTGTTAAACATTTTTTTATAAATTACATTTATTTTTATTTTTAGTTTTTGTAAAAGCAAAAAAAAAACTATAATACAGGTATATGTTTGTGTAAGAATTCAATGGAATGTTTTAGCAGAAATATTTTTTATCCTTGAATCGATAGATTCTGTACTCGTACCTCCATCAAAGCAATTTATGGATGTTGTTTGTAATTAATTGAGCGAATCTGCTATCAAAATCACAGTTCCTTTGGTTAGTAAATCCCCTGAAGAGGGATTTATTTCGGTGAGAATTATAATCCACTAGTTATTCAACATTTTTATGCCTGAACGAATTTCCAGCTACAATCAGACAGACCAATGGAGCTTATTCAATAAATAATTCCTTAGTTAGACCGCACGACAGCAATTAATTCTAGTATTTCCGGTATTCTTATTGCGTACGAAAAAATAGATCCAATCCCAAAAATAGCGTCACTTCTGTTACTTGTTAACCATTAGTTAAATGGGATAAAATAAATAAGCATACTACTAATTCATACATAATTTATATAGCAAGTTAATAAGCGAGTGAAAGTTAGTGAAAGTGCTTTAAGTGGAAGAAAGTAAAGTTTCGTATTTCCCCTCCTGCTTTTACAGAGGTTATGAATGTTTACATATAGTTCATAGCGCCCTTGCTTGTCATTACATTGTATTTTTATGATCCAAACATTCCTTATAGAAAACATCACCTAATATCGTGTGTAACTTATCGAAAGGTAACCTCAGACAATAGACATTATGTTGCACTTATCGAATGGATTATTTCATTATAAATTATGATGTACGTAACGTAAAATATAGATAATATATGGAATTTTAGGATGAGATAGAATAGAATGAGGGTTTGATGGGCAATGCAATAGAGTTGCTCCCGCTTGGTTATGAAAAGACGCGGCAGTGATACTACTTACATTGACTTCTGTATGCAATCTGTTTTGTTGAAGACTGAGAAGTTTTTTGCAAAAAATTATCGACTTCAAAACTTCAAACTTCTTAAACTTTTGAAGTGCAAAGTGTGAATATATCTTTGTATTGTGTATTTCGAAATTTTTTGATTTTGACAGAAGAGCACATCACAGATAATCAACGAAGCATATACAAGAGACAACAGGTTGCAGGTGATTTTGATTTTGTTTGTTGTTCATGACATTCATGACAATTGCAAATTAATTGATTGTGAATTGATAATGAACAATGATTCACAATAATTATGCAACTGAATATGATGCAATGTTTAATTTATTTTGCCATTTCACATTTCAATTAATTATCGAACACACCCGGATGAGATGGCAGATTTGATGTCCTTCGTTGGTCCATAAACAATTCACATTTGACATCTGTAATTTAATTTGCAATTTTGAATTGAATTTCATTGTAATTGATTGCAAATTAATTCAAAATTTGAAATTGAAAATCAATATACCAATAATATGCAATACACAATAATATTCATTGATATTTATTTAAATGTTCCAGATTTTGAAGGACTGCAAGCCTGTGCCTGTGTGTGGCAGATTGTGTCTGCTGTGACTGCTGCGTGTATTTTGTGTTTTGTTTGGAGGGGTTGGGTTGCTGCAAACGGGACGCAACCGTTTGGAGGTGTAGGTAAGTGACAAATTGAATTTGTAATTAATTCATAATTCCAAATTAAAAATTAGTGTATATACAATATATATACATTATCATGCAATATTGAATATAGCTCAAAATCATTTCCATCGTGCATACCTTCAACCTTCACCTTTACCCTATGCCCTATGGAACAGAAATGCATAAAAATGAACAACTAACTGCAACCTTCAAGGTTCAGGGGGTTAAGTCATTAAGTCAAGGGAAAAGGAAGGGTCAATAAGGTCTACGTAAACAACAAAGGATAATAAATGACAAATGATAAATCCAAATCGTTAGCGGTATTCGTATTGGATTTAGTTGTTAGGATTTCTTTCAGGATCGGGATGGATATGGTATGGAATGTGGAATAGATAACCACTGTACCAAAAACCCAAAGTCCAAATACTGTCCAAACTTCAAACTTTGACTTTCAACTACTGTACGAGAGATTGAAAGGTCCCCGACTACCGAGTATCTGAAATGGAATTAAATCCGTGAATAGAATACTAATCCACCTATTGCAACGAGTATAACCGGCAACTGGTTTTAGTTTTAGAACTTGGAAAAATGTTGAATGTCTGATGGTTTTGGATATTGTTCGATTATTTTATCATTAGGCCTAGGACCGGAAGTTGAGACGAGGCACGAGTTGAATTCGATGGAATCCATGAGCATTGAACAGAAGCAGCCTCAGTTGATCTTTCTATCGAGAATCGACAAAACCATTAGTTAATTATAGGTCATTGTCCATTTCATGTCTGTTATATATACGATCAGTAATCAGCGATGCTAATGTTGTTTTAAAAGCCCATCAGGTCAACGTGAGTGAAGTATTTTCTCCGTTGACTTTTCTGTTTCGCGTTTTTTTTACATTTCAAAAATACAAAAAAATAAATACAGCTACTTTTCGGAACTGACTTTTCATCCTTTTGGAATGTCGTTATTATGGTGTTTGTGTAAACATAAAATGACGAAAAATTTGGCCCTGCACATTTTTTATGGTAATTTCCGCTTTCCCCTCTCCAAATACATTTTATTCGATTACAAAGTTAGGTGCGAGGGGGAAAGGAATTCACTCCGTCTTCCTGACTAACTATTTTGAATGGAACGAAGTCTGCTGTATATTACAGTTTGTGTATTCCTCGATCTCGATTCAGCAGTATTTTAAAGAGCGTGTAAGATTCATCTTCGGGAGTAAATTTTGACTTTTGGATCTTGCATCTTGCTCCCCTCACTCTCGACGTGCCTATTGAATGAACATCTTTTGTATGAGCACCCTACTTCCCAATCTATTATTTATTATGCATAAATTCAAAAAATATGTATAAATACAAAATACAACATACTATTACCATTCCGAACGAGAGACGTTCATAATTCATTCGTATTGTATTGATTTGCCTATTTTCCTTCCAATTCAAAACCCTCTGCATTTATAACTACAGCGGTAGTAATAGGAATACAGCAAGTAACGTAGTAGTTTACAGGCGAGAAGAGGTCTAAAAATCCCAAACTCTTAAACTCCCCTCGACTTCCAAAGAAGATGAAGATGAAGTCAACAAATCAACAGCCGTCGAATGAAATTCGAAGTTTAAGAATGCCAAATCGAATGTTAAAGTATTCATGTTAAATTGTTAATGTGAGTTGGAGCAGTCTGTTGTTGGCTCCTTGACTCCACTGGGTTTCGTAGACTTGAAGGGAGAGAAAGTTTCCCTTCTATTTACATGTTGAACGTTGAATATTTATTTTAATTTATTTTCTCCCGAAAAAGTTTAAGAGTTTTGTGTATTTGAATTCGCTTAAGTGTAGATTGGTAAAGGAGAGAAGATTCAGAGTCCAGAGAGCTAAAGATCGAAGTGGGGAAGGAAATCATGGAATTTCAATGTTAATAAAATTTAGGGAGAAAGTTACGGCCGGAATTTCTCCTGAATTCCAAATAGACCAGAGGATAGGATACCAGGGCTGGGGCAGGCTTTCCTCGTGTTGGCCATTTCTTTCGCGTTTTTCATTTCGTGTAGTTCTATGTTAGTATGTGCTGGAATAGAAAGCTAAAGCAAAGAGTAAAAACTAGCAGAAAAATAACTATTTGAACCTAAGGGATTTGAAATATTTCTCCGTTTCAGATTGACAACCCGAATTTATTTATTTGGGTGTGCCAACTGCGAAATCACAGAATGTTTTTGCAGTTGCGAATGGTCATACCTTGTACTTTGTACTTTCACTGGATAGTATCCAGTAGTGGATAGTACAATCTAGAATGTAGAAATTAAAATGTGGAAGATATTGTATAGGATATTTACGACTAAAATGAATGGCTCCTAAAGGACGAAGAATACACCATAACAGTTTTAGAAACATTGACAAGAGCAGGACACACGTATTAAATAAAACAATGTTGAGTTTATCAATAACTCTGGAAAGTTGATTTCCCCAACACTTTCCCTTTCTTCTGGACTTAGGACTCCTGCCCTGTTTTTGTGATTTCGTTCGCACAATACAATATGACTTGACAGGCCATGGGCATGATATGGAAAGGAGACAATAAAACGGGACAGTCCCGGTGTTTTTGGACTAGTAAATAGGCCCGACGACGACCCAGTTTGGTAAATAGAGTAGACGAGACAGGTAGCTGTCTGAGAAGCCAAGCTCGGAATGGAAATCATTGCATCGAAACGAAAGTGTTTTTGTTTGCATTCCTCAGCAGCCAGTCTCCTGCAAAGCTAAACTTTCCGTCTGCTCCAGTTTTGCTTTCTCCATGAGAACCTTTTAATGCAATCCAATCCCTAGAGCTTGTAGTCCTGAACATGTGTGAGAGTGAGATGTGGCAGAAATAAAGTGCTTCAACTTCTGCTAAATCCTTTCCCCTCTGCTTTCTCCTTAAAAAGAGGAACTAGAGGAACCTGTAGATTTCAGAGAAGTGGAGGCGTTTGCTTTTTTGCTTATATTTAGTTTATTCAGTCGGATAGTGGGATTCAAATTCGAGGACGGGGGAAAGTACAAAAGAAGAATCGGAGAAAGTTTGGAATGGAATCGAGATTTGAGACTGTTATATATTATGTAAGGAAGAGATTTGAAGGTTGAAGTAGACCGTATGAAATTTAAATGCAGAGTGAGTTTAAAACTTGTGTGTCTTTTTGATTCGTTCAGTTGAGTGAAAGGGCTAAGTGCAAATACCGAACGGAATGGTGGATGCTGATCGTGGAGAGGGATCAGCGTCTTAGGGTCTTAGTAACTTTGAGCCTTTTATGGATTTCAAGTATTTGATTCGTTTCTGAGTCCAGTTTGCAGCTGTGTGTTACATTTGTCAGGCCATCCCTTTCCTGATTTATCCTTTGCATTTTGTTATTATCCAGAAAATATTTTATGTAAAGCTGATGCTTTAGTTATATTGGGAAAGTTTAAAGATTTCAAAGGTTTGGATCCCGATGTCCTTAAGCCTAAGCTGATGCTGTCTCGAGCTGTGGGTGCAATCGTAGCAATGCAATGATGGAATTTAAGATTTAGACTTATGCTCCTTCTCCGTACTGTAAAAGTTGTTGAAGAAAACTAACTTGAAGATGCATGCCCTGTCGTTCTCCAAGACGTTGGGATGTGATTCTAAAGTAAGAGAGGAGGGATCGATTGCTTTGATGTTTTTCTTCCGTTCATGCCAGTCGATTATTTGGGTAGTCAGGACCAGAGAGTTTGGTTTGTGTGTGCCCGTCGATCAGGCTGTCTATCTTCAAGAATCTTCCTCCTCAAATGGATCCTTCCGAGTTCAGAATCTAATCTACGGAGTACATTTGCTCGGCCTTTCACTTCCACGGAAAGTTCTTCCGGATTTATGTGGTGTATTGAGTATATCTCTGGACTTTGTTTAGATTTGGAGATTGGTTAGGTTTCGTAGATTCTAGAGATTCTTCTGGGTTTAGCGGCAGTCTTCTTTATTATATGCATGTAATCGCCTCGTCCATGGATTAGCCCATGTTTCATCAGTTCAATGCTGGTTTTGCTTTTGTTCCTTGGACATTTACTTACAACTTACAACTTACGTTAGTCTTGCTTGGGACAGGGGGACGAGAAATAATGAGATGGCTTTGGTGACTTTGTTGGTCGGAGGTTACTTAACGAAATGATGATTACCCGGAACGGGCTTTGACTTTCCCCGTCGGCGAGATTATTGTTTTAGTGAGAGTGAAAGTGAGGTAAGTGAAAGTATAAAAGGGAGCTGGTGATTACATTCTCTGTCTCCTGAACAAATGAATATGAACGGAGTGACTGACTGAGCGGGACCAAAAGAACATAGTGATAATAATAGCACTTAAATCAGCGCTGTCAATGTCAAAGTCCTGTGTTTTATAGCGTATAGCTCTGTTTGTGCTTGTCCGTCAAAGGTATATATGGGGATTACATTTAGTGTTAGACATGTCAGTATGTTCAGTGCCGGAGTGCTGTATGAATCTTCACACCTGTATATTTGGAGTAATTTATTTTTATTATATTAACGATTTAGTTCGGCATAGTTGTTGCTGTTAAAAAATAATCCGTTAAGAAACCCTACTAACACTAACATGTACTAATTGTTTTAAAGTGGTTCGTTGTGACACCGCTGTTTTGACATGGACTTTATTGGCCCTTGCTCTGTCTATTTGAAGTGAAAGGAGAAAGCGTTGGGCCGTTGGGCGGGATACTTGCACTTGCAAATCTTTAGTCTTCAATACTCCAAGTCCTCTGGTAAAGAAAGTTGAATCGACAGAGGAATGCAATATTATTATCATCATCATCTAACACTCGAGTGAGGGTGACTTGGAAGAGGTTCTTTGGTAAACAGTGTTAAATACAATGAGATGGAAAACAATGGAAGGAAAGTCCTCGAATTAGAAATTGAATCACTGAAGCCATTCCAATCCACATTTCAAGTATTCCGTTTCGGAATAGACGAGGTCGAGTACTGAATTTCATTCAGAAGTCGGGATATATAATGTGCATGCGTTACGGGAAAGTTGGGAAAATAGTCGGTTTTAAACGGAAGGGGTTTGTTCAGGATAATTATAAAAGTACTAGGTTTTATGGAATACTTGGACTAGTCTATTTATAAACAGCCTTATTGGTCTTAATTTATCATTTATATAAAAAATCGGGTCCTTTTATCTTTTATGATTATCCTCAAAGGGATTGTTCGGTTTTGACATGGACTATGCCGTTTACAAATGCACCAGTTTCTCATATTATGGCCTATAACATAAACTTGGACTCTCTGAGAACTCTAAGTTCTTCTAATGGAACTGACTGCTATTTCTGCCATTGTATACTATGTGAATGTCATATTGTGACATTATTATTGCGACATTAGGGAGCTTTTAATAGCGACAAATTGAAGCCTTGATCTTATTTTGTTAGCTGTTATTTGCCCTTACCGCCTTACCATGTAGAAATTTGTGAAACAAGAATAATACATAACAATAGTAAGAGAATGTAAATGCCATAAGAATAAATTCTGCTCGGAAGTTTGTGCATAATTCCACACGCGTAAATTACACACTTGATTGCATGGAAATGGCCAATTAAAAACAGTAGTCATGTAGCATCGTATCGATGTTCGTTTGTTCGTCTGTTGGGTTGGGATGTTGTTTTTACTGATTCTTACATCGAATTATTAAATTCTTGATTAAATGGAATCATTGGTGTTGTTTTTAGTTCAGTGAAGTATAGCATGGAGTTTCTTTTCGAAATCTAATACTTAACCGCAAAAACAAATATAAGTATTAATATTTTCCCTTTTCAAGCTTTTTCGATGTCAGTAAATTAAAAAGTCACTAACTCTATATCCCCGAAAAATTACGACGTAAGAGGAGTTTGGGATGCATTATGTTTGATATTTAAAAGGTAAATGGATTTTTTTTTGTTCATGCAACCTTTCTTACTTCTTAAAGATCCTTTTACATTTAATACATATACGTTGTGTATATGTTTAATACTTATATGCATTAACTTTCCCTCTTCATCCCATGTAGCTGTAGTTTGTGTGTAACTTCCATCACACAGGGAGATGAGAGAAAGGAGCGTGCAATGTCAGTGGCCGCTAAGCCTCCCAGATGAGTCTTGAGAGAAAACTTTTTGATTTAAGTTGGAGAGTGAACTTGACGTGCTTATCTCTGTAGTGGCTGGTCGTCGTCATCATAATATATAGTCATAGCCGCTACTATCCTTAGTAGTAAGAACATGCTTAACTTTGAAACTTTCGGTCTCTGTATAGACTAGGGTCTTCTCGGTGGCAGGGAACTTTGTGAAACAGAACAGAAGACGAGGATGTATATTGATGGGAGAAAAAGGAGAAATGAGTGCAGGAACTCTTGAGAGACTTGAGTGAAAGTCCCGAGTTTTTTTCGGAAACCTTGAAATACTTACAGTTGAGTTGAGTTGATATAATCTTATCTCAAGGAACAAACCCAGGCGATGAGAAAAAAGTAATACGAGGTATATAGAGTTGGACGGAGAGTTTGGAGAGGGGAGGATTTTAGCTTTTATTTTTAGTAATAGTTCTGGCAAAGTTCGTATATCTATAGGTTGTAGGTGGACGAGGAAATATGTGTCTGTTGTATATCAAAACCACAACCACATTTATGACTAGAGCCAGAGAGATATGATAATGAAATAAGAGGTCCCAAGGAGGGTAAATATTATTAAGGAGTATCATGCCGTCTTTTTCCTCTCGTATATTTCAAAACTATTCAGGTAATCCCGAATCCGAGTCTCTCAATTTGAACATTTTTGAAGTTTTTGAAGTTCAAAGTGGAGGAAGAGAGAGGAAGGTTCTAATACTGAAATAATATCATATCATCACTATCTCAAGCTTTTTTTTCTCGGAAAGTGAAGCACTTCTTCGTTGTATATGTTTATGTCCTTTATGAGCGGAGCTATAAATTCGGGCATGGAGTTTATGCCTGTTTTCTACTACTGCCACTCGAGGAGCCTGGTTTTTCTTGAGAATCCTGTGAAGGTTTATGTTTTTGCGACACATATCTGATGAAGAAAGTCGTCATATGAGGAAAGGAAAATAAAAAAAAACGGCCGAGAACCCTTGACTTTATTATGAAGGAGGAAGGAGTTAAGAGGAATAGTAGGAAGGATTGGATTAGATTAGCCCAGGTGGCTTCCCATTTCCTCTCTGTTTATTTATGCAGCCGTCTTGGCTTTTAGTAGATGTGGTATGTGGTGGTTTGGTTGGTGGAGAAAGTCAAGTTGGCCCTGAGGATTGTCAGTGCTTTTAAAAGGTTTAGAAGAGCCTGGGCTTTTTAACGTCTTCGGGCTTGGATTAAGCAATAAAAACGGGCACGGGATTGTTGAAGTGTTTGAATTTTGAAAATACTTCAGGAATCTGGTTTACGCAGGGTTTTATGGCTCATTTCATTTGGAAAGAGCGTTAATTAAGGATTTTTTTGGGTTGGACCTTTTTTATTTAAAAAAAATACATGCTTTCGTCGTGACGTTGAACTTAATTAATTAGTTGTTTTTATACATAAAGGTGTAGTAGGAAAGGAATTTTGTCATCGCATTGACACTATCATATATGTGGTGTTACTCGACTGAGGTCTTCATATGTTGATCGATTAACCAAACAGAGTGGAAAGGATTTAAGGAGAAAGGTTTTAAGACGCAGTTTACGAGTATTCTGGAGGTTGGTGTTTTGTTTGTTTTTTATTTTTATACCGCTTTTCCAAATGCTTAATGTTTTCAAAATCTCTCCTTATTTTACAAACTTGAATGATGAATGATAATGTCGATAAAATGAGTAACACCGAGGGTTAGTAATTCCAAAATCCAAACTTTCTAAATTCTGGATACGTTTACCAATTGAGTTAACGTCCATGTATCGAATCCTTGTGCAACTTACCATGAGAAAACCATATACATCATTGGTGAAAGTAATGATGAGGTGAAAGCACTGAAACTGACATTAATATTATTATATCGATTACGGGCTGAATTACTCATATCACGATATCTCATAACAACTTTACAAATTATAATGTGATATGTAAGGCCGGTGAAACCGTCTTGCTTTAGAATTGAAGGAATTCTGTTCTACAATTCCTTAGGGTAAGTCGGCTGATTCCTAAGTGCCGTTGTAATTAAATGAATCATGGAGACGGAACAAGAGTTTCATTGAAAGGGCAATAATCTTTGATATATGGTAAGAAGGAGGAAGACATACTCCAAGATATTACGTAGCATAATTTAGGAAATTAAATAGGATTTATTACAATTAATTAGTCGGGGCAGGGAGTCTCCATAATTTTTCTGCCTCATTTCCACTAATTTATGAGAACCTTATTGTATTACACATTGAACATTCAAAGTTAGTTTCCCATTGACTCTAGGCCGCCGTCCTTCCGTTTCCTCGACTAATTGTGAAATTGCGGCCTGAAATTTGGCTAGTAATTTAAACTGAGAGCTAGAGCTGAGTCTTAAAACCCAATATGTAAGAGAGTGGTCCGAGATCAGTTCTTGGCTCATTGTAAAAGACCTAGAGAATTTGAAATTAATTTCCTCTCCTCCCGTTTAGGCACTTTTATTCCTCCCATAAATTATCCTCTCTTTTTAAGAATCGGAACATTGTGTGTGTGCTCAGTGTGATGAATGTACAAAAGAAAGCATTATTATTAAGGCATTAGACGGTGAAGGTGACTTTCCTCAAAGAGGGAACTTGAGTAAGAACCAAGTGTTCATGTATAAGAAAAACAAGAGATTCTTGAAGAATACGAGAAAGAGAGCTAAAGGGATTATTACTCAACATTCTCCCTGCTGTGAGCATTATGCAAGGAAATTAAAAAGTTCAACTCCCAAACTCCTCCTCTCCATCTCCTTAAATTGCTTCGAAGGATTACAAATTAGTTGATATTAATAGAATTCCAAATTTATCTAGACAGAGAGGAAGAAGAAGACCCTCCTCAGTTTTTTTCGATTTCTGACTTGAAAAACTTAAAAACTTTGCGAGGAAAGTCGAAAATTTGTTGAACGGAGCAAATTTTTTGGGATTTTCAAAGAGTAAAAAAGAAAAATCATCAAAAGGGACGCCTAACAAATTAACTAACATTCTGTTCGGCTGGAAACCACCCTACTACCTATTACACAACCCTTGTCTGTAGTTGTTGTTCGGAACTACGGCTTATTATTACACCGTGGTTTCGTGGAAAGCTATTAACAGAAGAAATTGGATTTTCAGTTGGCCCATGCATGAATGAATCTACAGGGATTTGAAACACGTTTCCTCCACTGCAACTCTGTTCTTTTGCTCGTACTTTTACTCTTGATGATGGTGATGGTACAGGTTTTTTCAACGACGACGAAGGGCACTATAAGTAATAATATATGTATATGTTATGTGTGTTGGGTTATGCTATCAGTTTTTATGAGAGAAATCGATGTGATTGCTCAGATGAGATGAAAGAGTGCGAAGAAGAGGGAGAGAGGAGAGGGGAATAAAATGATGATGATGAGTATGACTGCGGATTACAAAGTAATCCGGAAGAGATGCTTAAAGAGAAAGTAATAGGAGTTGAAGGAAAGGGAACCTCGGAGCTGTTTTTCACACTTGCCGTTTTTTTGCTTTTTTTAAGCAAAGTCCCCTTCAATATGCTTTGAGAAAGAGAGCTGAGAAATCCTTAATTTTGGACGTGTTACAGGACAATCTGGAGAAAAGTTGGAATTTGAGGCTGTAGATTTAAGACTTACACGTCGACAAAGCGGGTTTGAAGAGAAAAGTCGAACTGAATGGAAGTTCGCCTGATTGATCTGGATATATTCATTAGGGATATTCAAAAACTTCAAAGGGATTCCCGTCTCTTAGAAAACCGGAATATGCAAAGATATTTGTACGAAATACATCAATATTTAGACAAGGTTGTTGAGGGAAGTGGATTGCTCTGCTGGGATGTTGTTATTGTCTATTTATAGAATTTAAGGCTAAAATGGACCGGAAAATCTGTGGGTGTAGTCGTAGGGTAATAAATATTTAAATATATATATATACTTGATTCCATTTAGATAAATTCCTTTGATGGGGAAAGTGCACTGCACCAATAAAATGTTGACGGGAAGAGCTTGTTTCATAATTATAACTGTTTGGCGTGAGGAATGTCTGATACATGATAAATCGGGAAATTATGCATGTACCGAAATTCCATTCGAAGGGCTCGTAGAAAGTAAATATAACTCTTGAGTATTGACGCCTATAGATGAGCCAAATTATGATTTTATCAACTTGAACATATTTGATATTTATTTATATTATATGCAAGGGGAATGAAGAGGAGAAGAATAATATTAGAATATAAATATGAGGAAGAGGATGCTACGAATTTTGTCATTATTTTGTGTAGCATTGGTAGTGTGGCATAATTTCATTGGTTCTAGGATCTAGGGGAGATAGTTAGTTGAGTTCGAGGGGTTCGATGTGTTTTTCTGTAGGTTCCTTTGCTACCGGAGCGAAGGCTGGAATCTGCTGGAATGTATTCATAATAAATTTGCTCCTGATTTTATTTCATGTACGAGCTTTCTCTCGGCGAGAGATAGGATACAAGACAATGTAATATTGTGCCTGTTAAATACTGGAACTATTCTCATCTATCTTCGGGAGGAACTTTCTCTCTCATTCTGATGGGCTTCTGTTCACGTATGTATCAGGAGGAGATAGGGATGATTCATATTGCATTAGGTATTAGGTCGTGTCATCGTAAGTCTATGGATATTATATGAGACTGCATCCCAGCTCCTGCATTTCTATTTCATCTAGATGTTAGCTCTGTACTGTTCCTGAATGCAGCCGCCTGTGTTCCTCCGTTCTACTTCCCAAGGCCTTGAATCAGTTGAATCCGAAAGTTTTTAACATAATTTCCAACTGCTCCACAGCCGGTAGGTGTATTTATATACGAGAGGCTGTTGGAGAGAGGATGAGGGTCATGCATTATAATTCATTTAATATATGAATCACGGGAATTATTATTTTGCATTCAGGGGATGATGGCAGTGAAAGAGTAACTAACTCGTACTACGGGTATGTGGAGAAAGGCTGTAAATCTCGATATAAGTCCCGCGGGGGTTATTTTTTCAACCACAAAATCTGTGGAGTTTTACACTGTTAAATATTAACAGGATAGGAGTGGTACTTATTCCGGGGAGGACTTATCGGGATTTACAATACCTTAAATCTTTGCAACGGTTTTTCCGACTTTCTCCCTATCCCGTGTTACGATGATTCCGTGATTTCTTTTTTGCTACTTCCTCCTCCTCCGTAATGTCCGGAGGCGGATGGAAATAATTTGAAAATGTATAATATAAACTAGCTTCCCCATGCCTCGATGCCTCTCGACTAGCCACCACCACAGGAACCAAGCCACCCTTGCCCAATTTGCTTTGAAAATGTGACTTAATTAAGAAAAGGGATAACATTCAATGTATAAAATTACATTTGTATGTACGGGAGGAATGGATGGTATAATCGAGGAGAGATGTAGAGAGGTATATGAAACCTGAAACATGAACAAGGGGTGCTGACGAGGATGAGACCTCGGGGCTAAACCTTAATAGTTAATTTTGATTTTGAATACTTTGGTTAGGGTTAGAGATAGAAAGTTTGCCGAAGTAGACTGAGGGAGGGGAAAGTTGAGAGGCTACTACTACCGGGCTGGTTGGTTCCTGGCCTTAATGTATCGTGTTGGGAAGATCTAGTAGCTGCTGAGAGTTGTTATTGGTTTCATTTTCCGGGTCGTTTGGTACTCTGCAATTCTATTAAGTAACTATATTTAATATTTACCCCGGGGTTACCATTCCCTGACTTCCTGTGTAACCCTACCGATGTATGTGTAATCAATTTTGATGAAGGGCAGAGATCCGGTGTGGAAGCGGATCCTCCTTGGATGGGGAGGAGAGGATGTGAAATGATGATGGGATGGGACGAATTAAATGAGAATAAATATCAATATATGAGCATCTGGTTCAAGAATTCATTTGATGTTTATCTTGCCTTGCTTCGTCTCCGGATTCTTTAGTTTTAGTTTGTTTGATGGATGTATTAGAAAAATGCTAGTGGGAAAAAGTTTGCGGAACATTACGCTTTTAGCCCCTACTCATGAATTTTTCTGAAAAATTGCTAGTTTATTCAGAATTTAACGAGGAATACGAATCCGTTGAAATTTTTTGGGGCTGACGTTTGGTTCGGACCCTATGGGGTCACAAAGTTTTAAATTTTTGTCTATTTTTCGTGATATATGCTAGTATAGTTAATAGTACACAGTACCTTGACAACCTCTTTGGTAATAGTGACCTTTCTATAGTCAGGTTAGGTTGCCTCACCTTCAAAGTACCTGTCACTCCCCCGTACTTACTTAACCTAACCTAACCTAACCTAACCTAACCTAACCTAACCTAACCTAACCTAACCTAACATAACCTAACCTAACCTAACCTAACCTGACTATAGAAAAGTAACCTAACCTGACTAGAAAGGTCACTATTGTGAAGTTGTCAAGGTACTGTTCACTATTAACTAATAGCATATATCACGAAAAATAGACAAAAATTTGAAACTTTGTGACCCCATAGGATCCGAACCAAACGTCAGCCCCAAAAAATTTCAACGGATTCCATAACCATTGACGTGTTTTGATGATAAGAAGGATATCCGTGTTAATCCTGAGGGATATTATTTATTAGAGAAAGTCAGTCAGAACTAATAAAACGTTGTAAACGTTAACGGCAGCTCGCAAAATTAATATATATTGTTGTTAAATATTACTTGAAATCGTGTTGGTTTAAATATAACAATCAAAACTATTAAAAATCCATTGTAAAAGATCAAAATATCAAAGTTTACGTTCACCTAGACGATCGATTCTTAATCCCAAAGCTTTAGTAATTGTTCTATGGTCAATTGATTTACATCTACAATAATATACTATGAGACGATAAAGATAGTTTCCATAGCAAATATTTGAAGAAACTGCATATTTGAGAATTGTCCTAAACTACATTGAATACAACTGTTTGCCAATGTGTCCATCCACTTTGCTATTTAAACCTGTACAATTTCGTTAAAAATTATTTTGTTGTTTGACAAATGCAGTTAAAATCTACTTAAAACACTGTCTCAATGTCTCAATTAAGGCTTTTACGAACCTTAGATTGTTGTTTTGCATATAAAATACGTAAATACCTTTAAAATTGGATTATTGTTTCAAAACGTATTGATGTATATATATCATTCCTGTTTCCAGAAATGTCGATTTAATTACATATTTAAAGCAATAGAAATTCTTTAAAAAACATTTTATATATAAATCAATACGATTTCCTCGAAAACCATTTTCATGTTGCACAATTCATATCTAACCTCAAATTATTTCAAAATTGTTTTAAATTTAGAAAAAAGGATAAAAATCATATATATAACTTGGGTATTAAAACCAATACAATTATGTTAAAACTTAATTCTGTGTTCGGAATTTGATAAACAATAGCGAATATTATGCTTCCATTTCAAAAAAATTGTATTGGTTCTAATCCGGCCTGCTTCTAGGCTGTTTAATTTTGTCTTGATTTACATTGACAAAAACGACGGACACACGGACGGACGGACTGGTAGACATCATTAGCTCTAAACCTATTTTTAATAGGCGAGCTAATAATGACGGTACTTTTGTGGCTTGTATTACAAATTGTTTTTTTTTGTTTTGCTTTTCTAGGAGAAAGAACAAACAGTCTGTCAAATTGTAGCTGAAGGAAAATGAACGATAGGTTGACAGCCGAAATATTAGCAACGTGCGATTCGCTCGGATATGCTGGCAAAGACAAGTACTACAAGGATCCGAGTTGTCTTGGTCAGTCAATTTTTTTTGTTTTTCTATAGTTGAAGCTATTTTTGTTATTTATATCATTTGTAGAAGAGCCACTAAACCGATATTGAACAGAGCAACAAGAAGTTGTGATCATCGTCATCGTTATTTCGTTCTAGTATTGTGATCTAATAAAAAAAATCTAAAGTTTCAAAATTATGAATTACAGTATTAACTATTGATCGATTTTTATTAACATCTGAAATATTTACAGAGTGTGTGAAGGATTTGCTGTTGTATCTACGTCGGGATGACGATGATCATACAGTACGACGCTTGCTGGGGAAAGCACAAGTGGTTCAACGGGACTTGGTGCCATTAATAAAGCACTATTCCGATGACGTGGAGCTTTTTGATGTCGTCTTAAGGTTGCTTATGACCATGACTTGTCCAGCTTTTCTCCTGTATCGCCAAGAAATTCCAAAAAACAAAAAGTACCTTAGCTACTATCTGGAAATTGAACAGTATTTGAGAAATTACAAGGCGGCATTTGTGGATAAACTGCTGTGGAAAAGGCTGACTGACAGGTTGAACCATTTGTTGAAATTGGAGTGGGACAAATGCATGGAGAGTGATAAACAGACCCTTCAAAGAATTTTGGTTCTTATGAGAGATGTCCTTACCGTTCCAGCAGACCCTGCAGAAGAAAGGCGAACTGATGACGAAAACTCTCTTCACGATAGGGTTCGTTTTGGTGTTGAATGGTTGATTTATTAAGAGCTTTGCACCATTTTTCTGGACATATTCCAACAAAAATGCTTAGTAATGCATTGGATTGAATTAATAATAATTTGTGGATTAGGTGTTGATGGTGATGCATTTGTCTGGGATTGAAGATCTATTGCTATATGTTGCTTCATCAGAAACCACTCGAGAGTACTGCCTTCACGTGCTTGAGGTACACATCTTTTATTTTTTACTTAATTTACATTAAATATGTTCTGTTAATTTACACACTTTCGACACTGTTCTTGCACATTGTTTCTGTTTTCAAATTCTGCATATCTAATATCTTGTCTCTATGAATCGTGGTTGCAATAGATCATTTCTGTTATGCTGAGAGAACAGACTGGGGAGCAGTTAGCAAAGACACAATTAACAAGGAACGAGGAGGATAAAGTTAAAGATGAACGAGAGCTGCTTAAAATGCGTGAGAAGGAGGCAGTTTTGCGAACTATTCAGGTCAAGAAGTTATCAACGAGACACTCGAGATTTGGTGGAACTTTCAGTGTACGCGATATGAAAGCACCAAGTGGTCGAGACCTACTTTGTCACAAACCTATTACTAATGCTGCAGATCTTGGGTTGGACTCGACCAAAAAAACAAAACGGACGGCAAGTAACAGAAGGCCTATGAAAGAAGATGACTCTACTCGCCGATCAACTATCCCCATTCGAATTATTCTTAAGGAATTCTGTGCTGAATTTTTGGACGGGGCATATAACTCAATTATGCATGTTGTGAAGGACAATATTAATAGAGGAAGCACAGCAGATCATGACGAAACGTATTACCTCTGGGCCATGAAGTTTTTTATGGAGTTTAACCGCTATCATCAGTTTCGCGTTAGCTACGTGAGTGAAACGATGTCAACCACTTCCTTTCACTATGTACAAACGTTGCTGGACAACTACCACGGAATGATGGTGACCGACAAAGATAAGATTCCCGAGTGGTCAAAAAGGGCGCACATGGCCTTAAATGCCTACCAGGAGCTTCTTTACACTCTTTTGTGGATGGACTCCTACGGGAATGAATCCGTGAAAGAGTCTAGTCGGGTTATTAAGAGCAACGTGTTTTATTTACCGGAGTATCGAGAATTGTGCTTTGGACTTCTGAATACATATGATCCCGTCAAGCTATCAAATCTTTACTTAAAGGACTTGGTCGAGACAAACCACCTTTTCCTAAAAATGCTTGAAGTTTTTGCAAAATCAACACGGAGGATAATGGTGAAAACCAAAGGAAAGAAGAGAAAAATAACTAAAAATTCAAAGAAAACAAAGAAAGCTCGACGTGGAGGCTCGAAGACGGCAGAGGAGTTGGAAGAAGCTTGGACGACCACTTCCTTGAAAGTCGCCTCTGCTCTTTTATCTGCGGAATCTCCGGATGGAGAGATAGGAGAAGATCCTGGCCTTGCAGATGAGAATGTGATTCCATTCGACGCTGTTTCTGATATACCGATCGATGAACAAAACATGACTGCTGTGGGACGGATTGCCATTTTCCTTCATACCGAGAAATATAAAGCGGCGGCAGTCCTGTTACGAGCATCTCGAGAAGTATGGCCCGAGAGTACAGAAGAATTTGGGGAGTCAGGAATGGATGCCTCCGATGAGATTTTGGTCTTGAAGTCAATTTTTGTGGAGAAGGCTTCGTTACCAGAGGTTTCCAGTGCCTTACGGGGTAAGAGAGTCTATTCTTGTTCTTCAAGGTACTTCTAGAAAAATAAGTAGACTAGAGACTCGAAGAGTGTTGGCATACTTATCCTCTGAAGAAGTGCTTGTATGTTATACTGAAATAACTATTTCTTTGTTCTCCGCTCTTCTTTTGTCACTTCTTTCCTTCCTTTCCCCTTGGCTTTCTTCATTCGTCTCTCGTTAATCTCTCCACCGAGAGTCTTTAGGGAAGGCGAGGATGAAGAATGCATCACGTAAACTAAGCCTATGGATGGAAAAGATGATAGCAGCTTAACATGGAATTATATTACAGGAGACGGAGTATACGCATTTGCTCCGTTGCTGTTCAAAGGAAGAAAATTGGATTTTACTGTTTTAAGCTTTTTCATTTATTTCAGAGAGTGAATATTAACTAGAACTCTCGACTTTCCTCTATATAATCCGAGAGGAAGAGGAAAGAGGAGAAATGAAATCTACGAACTTTTTGGTGGAAATAATAAGGGCTTGTGATTATGATGAATTTCTGTCATCTTCCCGTCACTCGAAACCACCGCAGAAATAATCATGGCACATAATTCTCTTTCCTGCAGCTGTTGCTATATAATATAAGTAAAATATGTATGGAAATGGTCGGGAACGTAGTGAAGAATTCTGATTTGTTAGGGAGTCGTATTGCACGTCGGCCGTTGCCGGGTAGGCTTCTGCTGAGACTGAGAGTGAGTTGTGATTACTGGTCTGGAATACAGATTAGATCCTTGACAAGATAAAGGATTTGGGTAATTTTTACGAGTTATTGTTGCAAGTGAATTACTCATTCTTTTCACTAAAAAGTAAAAATCGGGTGCAGTACGGACGGATAATACCCGGGTGAAAGTATAGAATTAGTTTCTCGGGCTGAAACACTGAGATCCAGGGACTGTTCCGATTCATTTGCTCCTGCAACTTGGCGGAGCTGTTAAAATGTTGAAGGGAGACGGTTCAAGGGGGCTCCATGATTAATGACTAGGGAGGCTTTTGACATGGGTATGCAGTGTAATGGATTTACTGCATTGGGATTGATGAAAATATGACAGGAACTGCATTTCGGAATTTCCCTACTCCCTCCTATTCCTGCGGTGGAGAAAGTCGGAGAAAATGAGTTAGGGGAAAGGCGACGTGGACTGAAATGAAATGAAAATAATGAATCCATTTAGCATTTGTTAGCTTTATCATATTCATGATGGTCTTCGAATGAAATAAAGCACGATAATGTCTCTCGATCGCTTAAGGTTTTAGAAATTCTGAATTCTTCAATGTCATCTGTCCCATTGTTTTTTGGAAATGGGAAACGACGGGGTTTAATGGCTGAAGTGCACGTAGCCAAGCTTGTAAAATGCTTTCGCTGATCTTATGAATTTATTATTGTTTTAATGATGGAGTTGTCTGACTTGCAGGTTTGTTGCACCCTATGTCAAAAAGTGAAGCGGAGTATTCGCGAAACTGTAGAAAGTAGGATAGGTTTGAGTTTGACATTAATTCGAAGATTAAAAATTAAACGTCCAAGGTGTGAATATTGATGGATGAACTGCAACGGGGGCTTTTAATTGTTGAATCTGGAGATGTTTAGAATATTGATTTTGTTATTATTTTAATCGTTGATGTTAAGAATCTACTCGTCCGGGATAGCTCTAAATAATTGATGTTCCAGCACGGATGCCGCGACAGGGATAGGCGGCTATAGTTATAGTTTTGCCCGTTTCCCTTTTGACGAAGTATGCAAATTCTAATTTCCAACCCACCACTCTAATTCAATTTTGTTTTTGCTGAATTGGAGTGGGATTTTATTTCATGTAGAAGTAAGTTAGTTCCATTTATGGTTGCAGCAAGCAAAAGGGCCTGCTGTGTTCTACTTTGATACTTCATAAATTGATTAGCCTCGGTTTATGGTGTTTATGTGCACCTACTACTCTTTGAACTCCTCTGTTGTAGAATACCGAGAATTAGCTCCTAGTAGAATGGATATTCATATCCATTATTTGATAGCTACGATATGCGTATATTGGTATTAAATTATTATATCCAGATCATCGTTACCAGAGTGGAATGCCGAGATTGTGGGCTATGGAATTTGTTTTCAATTTCCATACCAGGAGGGCTGTGGAACCGAATTTTACGGAGAAAGCATATAAATCCCTTGAATGCTTGCACATGGAGATAATGGTGCTAAAAACATGATGATGATGGTACTATGTGCAAAGATCGGATCATCATAACCAACTGTCTTTACCATGTACTTATATATAGTCTGCATGTACTGTCATTGGCACTTCCACATCCACAAATGCCAAAAGAACAGGGAGGAGAGGAGGATATCACCAGGATCCTTGTATAAGTTCCCTGATTTTGGTTGAACAAACTGGAATTTAACCATGCGAAGGAAAATTTATCTCCAAGCCAATTATCCTAGTTGAGTGAACAAGTGTCGATGTCGAAGTTCCCTGTCTGAAAGTGAAAGTAGAAGGTGCGGAGCTGGAGGAGGGACGATAATATGATAGAATGTCATCGAATATTTAGGCTCAGATGACTGATCTCCCATTCTATCCTCCTCTTATTTCTGTATCGTCCAACTTGGCTTCTCGGAGAGTTAGGTTGAGCGGACATGGTATATTTCAAACGGTTTAGTTTGAGGATCCGGAGGGTTTGGCCCAAGGAAATCGACTTGACGGACACTTTGACTGCAGGGGACAGTTGGAAATCGGATGAATTGATTGTAATTGACGGGAAGGGAGTTAAATTTGGGAGCAGAATATTCCAACTACTGAATTTATTAAGGGATTCGGAGACGGAGAGGGATTTTTATTCCTCAGTAGTTCTGTCATGTTTGAGGACTTACCTACCTACTTCATTCTTGATATTCCTCGTTTTCTCCATAACTTCTTTAAGAGATTCCCTTAACTTCTTTTTGCACTCATAAGTGCGAATCATTGTATAGCGAAATTAAGTCTTAGTACCACAAAAGTCAGTCCTCATTGGTAGTCATTGAAGTAGATTATGTATAGCTGCTGCTGCTGCTGATCTCCTATATTTACGAAGTACTAGCTCTGCAAGGCACGAGAATACGAGGAGAAAAGGCTTGGATTTGGAATTCTCAAGTAAATCAAATTAGACTGCCTTGCCGAGAGTTTTAAAAATGAGGAGACTTTAATATTCCTCTCATTTCGCTGGATGGTTTAACCAGGAATTCCTTATCTACTTACTTAGTTTGAGCCTTGAATAGGATGAAATTCGCTCTCTCTCTAAAAAGCGAGTGAGAAGAATCGTAAATCATATCCTCTTAAACTTCACTCTAATTAGCTTTTTCTTCTAGCTTTATAAGACTCTACATCGGCCTACTACAAGTATATATCAAGTGCTTAAAGGAGGTTTAAGGATAAACTGGATCAGGAGTTGCAAAGCCAGATTCTAGATACTACATACTACGTCTACTACTAAATCCAACTGCAATTTAGCTCCCGTATATACATCTATAGAGTAGATAGTAGATATGAGTTGATGACTGAGGGTAAAACCTGTACAGTGTGGACTGACTACCGAGTTTAAGTCAGTATTAGTCTTCTTCTCTGAACAGAGTCTATTGAATTGAAATGCAATCGTAATTTGGAGGGAGTTGTTGTAGTAGAAGAGAGAGAGAGAAAGTAGAATGTCACTCTCAAGGGACTTTCCCTACTACTGACTACCGTCTCTATTTCATAAAACTAGCCTTGAAATGAAACTTGAAGAAAGGATTAGGGTCTGTAAGACTGCAGTTGAATCGTCGGAGGATTGGATAGAAC
Organism: Desoria tigrina; assembly: GCA_906901685.1. Taxonomy (NCBI): domain Eukaryota; kingdom Metazoa; phylum Arthropoda; class Collembola; order Entomobryomorpha; family Isotomidae; genus Desoria; species Desoria tigrina. The sequence goes on along the minus strand of CAJQTU010000010.1, from coordinate 174,713 downwards.
CAGAGAGAGAAGTTGGTGAGGCAGACCGTTTGTCTGGAAGGAATCAAGAAGGAAAAGAGAGAGAAGCTCCTAAGTCACTTAGGGATCTCTGATATCAAGAAAAGAAATAAAAAACCAGGATATCCCTAGCAGAGAGAAGGTCTCTCCAGCGTTGAACAATTCGGATCTGGAGGCTCTGAGAAGATATGAGTTGGAACTGGAAGAGAGAGACTTTTTTCTTCAGTTGGAATTGGATGTGGAGGATGGGAAGGTCTAATGAAACCGGAGCTGCTTTATCGATTCAAGGCTGCTTTTTGGGAGAGTTGACATTTCACTGTTTTTTAGAGTGAAAAAAATAGGGTGAAAGGGCCTAAACTGGGAGCTGGTTTTGGGAATATCTCAATTATCTCGGTGCGTGGGAGGTTGCTTCAAAGGGGAGAGTAGCATACTGTTCATTTGAGTTTTACTCTTGATGGCTTAATAACGTTTTTAATTGCTTTGGAAATCTGAAGGAATCTGTACGGAGCTGGGAGATAAATATGCGTAGCCATTGTTGAACTGATCCTCTAAAATGCGTCATTAAGTTTGAGTGACGTAGGCTGGGAAGTGCTGAGCCCTCTTTAAGAGTTGGGCGAGAAAACATTAATCAAGGAGGATTTTGAGATAAAGACTTTGTGCTCGCGGAAGTAGGTTGATGAAACGCTGTAGGAGATGAAAAATTGCCGGAGGATGGGAGCCTTGGAGAGGAGATCGGATTGCATCCGATTGTATACCTTGGGTTGGATTTCTTTCCTCCCAGAAGCCCTATATTCTATACCTACTTCTTTCGTAACAATGAAACTAATTAAATGTGCTATTGATATGTAGGTAGTAGGTGGAGAATAAGGTTAAGTATTGCAGAACATTCGGAATTGGAAGTAGGTAGGGGAAAGGGTTGTGTAATGAAATCGGTCATGAGAGACCAATAGGACGGCGTACCTAGCTATGGATTGCAATGTAGAATGTAATCCCATCGATTTTATTGAGTAAACTTAAGACAGTTTTTTCGGTCCAGGTAGGGCGGATCGGATGGCCAAGTTTTCATCCAAAGATTTCTCCTGTGGTTTGTACCCATTCATCTTAATTTTGGCAAAGACGTTTCAAACTTTTCCAGATGTTTCCAGTCTTTCTCTAGGCATTTGTTTCAATGTCGGTTGGAGAAAGGTGGAGAAAGTTCGACCTTCAATTTCGAACGGTGGTTTGATTTCTTCACTCTGCGACCGGTTTATGTATGCAAAATGCAACTTTCAAAATCTGTTTTAGTTTGAGCAGGGTGCTTATTATGCAGTGATTATTTGATTATTTATTTAGCTCGTTGTATTGGAGTTAGTAGATGCTGGGACGTTTCCCGACAGGAATAAAGAATGGAGCTGTAGGATGGTGTGTGTTTATAAATCATTAAAGTTATTGTTTAGTCAGTCACCAAAGTGCAGCGCTTAGAATGTCATTCGTTGAGGTTAAGGCTGCAAATCTGCATGTGATTAAGTATTGTTGACTCAAAGTGCCTCAGTCCCCTTTGTGCTTTGCATTTAGGAGTGAAAGTAAACATTGGAAGATTGTGATGAAAGTGTCTGAAGGCTGACGAGGGAAACCAGCCAGCAGAAGTATACACAAAGGGAGAGTGGATTTGTCTAAAATGGAAACCAAGTCAAGCTCTAATTATTATTTCCTCTTGGCGAGAGGGGAAAAAAGACTTGGGAGTCAAGTACAGAGATGCGGATTCTTATTTTTTGTAGAGTTAACTTCCATTAAACGTCCGACTCCGATTGCTTCTTGTATATATTCTCATCATAAGTTGATGCTGGTTTTGGCATGCATTGTTTCTTTATTATCTTTCTTGGGATTTTAGATCCTTGCCAAAAAATGCGAAATTCGGTTGCACGAGCGGTTGAAAAGAATATACGACGAGTGTATATAGACTAGGAAAAATGTCTGGGAACGAATTCCTCCCCGTAAACCTTTTGAAAAGTATTTTACTTTCCATAAACGTGGACAAAAATACATTTATGAGCTCTGCTCAGCCTCAGACAATCAAGCGACTCGATGCGAGACTGCAGCTCTTTGAAATGCAATGACTTTAGTTGGTTCTGTTCCTGAATCAAACATAAATACGAAGGGAACTTTCTCCACTGTTTTTCTCTCAAGAGCTATATGTAGCCTCCTCGATCTCGCCTTGTTTATCTTGGCCTTTTGTTTTATTCAGTAGAAATGCACTATTAAATCCGTAAAAGTCGGGACCCCGAGAGCCTCTGGCTGAAGGGATCCATCCCGCATTCCCATTCCTCCAGAGAGGGAAGGGGGATCCGGAGGAAAACGTCGGGACGTTGGAGACAAAATTAAAGAATGAGATTCTGTAGAAATTATTGATTTTCGATTCTGCACCGAGAGAGTGTAGTAAATTGAGAAGAGATACGGAACAGCCTGTTTGTGTGACGGGTTTGGATGGAGGTAACCCTGATTGCGATACTGTATATTTTCTAATTAACCCCTGTATGAAGATGGTTACTAAAATGAAAGGTCAAGACAAATGGATGTAATAGACAACAGTAGTAATTAGACTTTAATTAGTTAAAAACGTAGTGTAATATTCAGTAGGTTAAAATAAGACTGACGTGAACAATTGATCTGACAGAGTGACGGACAACTGACATAATGACGAATGTAATAGTAAATTGAAGTGGTATTTATAGGTGTGTCACATAAGTCTCAAAACTAGTAATTATAACAACTGGAGACAGGAATCCTACATATTTAAATCTGATCAAGCACAAATTGAAATTGTTGACTTAATTATAGATTGAACAAGTAGGTTTACAATAGCATAGTCTGGTCAAGTATTAGGCAGATTTACAATCAGCATAAAAGATAAAAATAACAAGTTAGGTAGACGGATAATCTAATGAGTCATTGGAATAGCCTTGAACAGAAGTAGTCCTCTAGACAGGTCAAAAACATGAAATACTAATCCTTAACGAATGAATCATAATTATCATAATTAACAGACATATCGGCTCCAACATTCCGCCCACTTTGGACTTGTCCAACTAAACTTCACTTGAAATAGGTAATGGACATAATTTAACTACAGGACGCTTGCACACGCCGCTAATTGTCTTTAAACTTACAACTCGAACACGATTGTCTCTTCCCGGATGAATCTCGACGATTCTTCCCATGAGCCACTTTTGAGGAGGGAGATGATCTTCTTTGATAAGGACGAGGTCATCAACAGCTAGGTTCTTCATCGCAATGGTCCACTTTGTTCGGTTTTGTAGATTTGACAGGTACTCTTTATGCCAACGCTTCCAAAAATGTTGGGTCATCTGTTGGGTCAGCTGCCACCGCGAAAGTCGATTAACTGGAAGCTGAGTCAGGCTCGGTTCTGGAATGGCTATCAGGGCATCTCCAGTGAGGAAGTGACCGGGGGTCAAGGCTTGCAAGTCAGAGGGGTCACTTGATATCGGACACAGGGGTCTGGAGTTCAGGCAGGCCTCTACTTGACATAAAATTGTTGTTAGTTCTTCAAATGTTTGAACTGTCTCACCCACAATAGTACGAAGATGCTTCTTAACGCTTTTGATCCCCGCTTCCCAAATGCCTCCAAAATGCGGTGATTTGGGAGGAATGAAATGCCACGTAACTGCAGGATCACTGGTTAAATTTGCTGTTGATTTTCGAGCTAGGGTAGATAGTTTCTTCAACTCGTTGTTGCATCCAACGAAATTGGTTCCGTTGTCACTGTACAAGTCAGTACAGTGGCCACGTCGAGAGATGAACCGTTTTAGCGCTGCTAGGAACGCTTCTGAGGTCAGGTCACTCACGAGTTCAAGGTGCACGGCCTTTGTAGAAAGACAAATAAATAATGACAAATACGATTTATTTACTTTACCACCACGACCTTTGGATTTTGTAAGGAAGGGTCCCCCAAAGTCCACTCCGGATTGAATAAATGGTCTGCAGGCTTCAACACGGTATGCTGGAAGGTCACCCATCAGTTGAGTCATTGTTGCTGGGTTTTGACGGAAACATTTCATACATTTATGAACGTGTTGTCGAATCAGGCTCCTTGCACCAACAATCCAGTACTTTTGATTGATTGAAGCTAGGAGAAGTTGAGGGCCGGCATGAAGAAGTCGAATGTGCTCTTCAGTCAGGATCAAATTGATTAAAGTGCTGTTCTTTGGTAACAGGATCGGATGTTTCTGGTCATATTTGATTTTTGAATGGTGAAGTCGACCGCCCACTCTAAGGAGTCCATCCTCATCAAGGAATGGATTGAGGCAAGCCACTTCCGTAACTATAGGCTTGTTATGTGCAATTGATTTAATTGTTTTCTCAAATGCTAAGGATTGAACAATCTTACACCAGAAATGAATTGAGGACTGCAACTCTGAAGATGTCAGAGGTCCACTTCGTCTTTCGGCTCTAGTTGATTTGAGGTTATAGATGAACCGCATACAGTAAGCTGTAATTCGTCTGAGTTTTGAAAGGGATGAGAACCTATTGATTAAGTCCCACGGTTCCATGGTTGTAGCCACCATTACCTTCATTGGACGACTTTCAGCGGTTGTCCCTTCACGGTCAATGAGTTGTTGTGGCCAGGAACTTGAATTTAATTTCAACCATGTTGGTCCGTTCCACCACAACGTTGAGTTGATGAGATCCTCAGGGTACACTCCTCTTGAGGCCAAGTCCGCAGGATTATCACAACCAGGAACGTGATGCCATTGGGAGGGGGGTAGATGATCTTGAATCATTGAAACCCGATTGGCAACAAAGGTTTTCCATTGATTTGGAAACCCCGATATCCAACCAAGTGTCACCGTAGAATCTGACCATCCATGTATTTCATTGATATTGATATGCAATGCTTTGCTTACTTTTGTTAGCAGACGGGAAACTAGAAGTGCTCCACAGAGTTCCAATCTTGGGATGGACACTTGGTTTACAGGAGCCACTTTAGTTTTGGAGGAGATGAGGTCAACACTGACCTCTCCACTGGATTGAATGGTGCGAATATACACAACACCGGCATATGCAAGTTCAGATGCATCACTGAACCCATGGAGCTGGAACGAGACAGGATTTGACCCAACGTGACGAGGAATATGGATTTCTTGTACAAGGGGCAATTGTTGTTGAAACTTTCTCCATGCAGTTGCTAGTTGATCAGGAAGTGGTTCATCCCATGATAAACCATGAATCCACAAGTTTTGAAAGAGGGATTTTGCTATGATAATGACAGGGGAAACAAGGCCAAGGGGGTCAAATAAACGAGCTGTTTCGGAAAGGACCTTACGCTTAGTTGGAACACCTGGATCATTTGATTGATTAACTTTGTAGAAGAAGTAATCAGCTGCTGGATTCCACTGAAGTCCCAAAGCTTTGATTGATTCATCTTCATTGATTAGGAGCGGCAGATTTGTCTCTCTGTACTCTGGAGGAATTGCAGCTAGAAGAGGCTCGGAATTGGAAGACCATTTGCGTAGGTCCATTCCACCCTTTGCTAACATTTCAATTAATTGTGATTGGATCTGTAATGCAATTTCAAGAGAATTAGAACCTGACATTACATCATCCACGTAGAAGTCTCGTAGAGTGACTTCTTTGGCTAAGGGAAAGCTGTCCCCTTCTTTCAGTGCTAATTGTTGTAGAGTTTTGGTTGCAGTGTATGGAGCAGACGCAGTTCCATATGTGACTGTAAGAAGTCTGTATTCTTCAACAGGATCAGATGACTGCTTTCTCCACAGGATCCTCAGAAGATTGCTATCTTCTTCTGGAACTAGAATTTGACGGTACATCTTGGCGATGTCAGCCGTGAACGCATATTTATACAACCGAAACCTCAATAGTATATTGATCATGTCTTGCTGTACCTTAGGACCTACCATCAACTTGTCGTTAAGGGACACTCCAGTCGAAGTCTTCGCAGAGGCGTCGAATACTACCCGGAAGCTTGTAGTGGTACTGGATTCCTTGAGAACGAAGTGATGTGGCAGGTAGTTGGTTGAGGCAGTAATTTCGGTTCTTTGTTCAAGTGGTATGACCTCCATATGACCCAGTTGTTGATACTTGTCCATGAAGTCATCATATTGTTTTCGATAATCGGGATTACGTTCTAACTTACGTTCAATGTAGGTTAAACGTTTCATGGCCATCTGCTTGCTGTAACCCAAAGGTTGACTGTTGACCTTCATGGGAAGATGAGTGACAAATCGACCAGAACTTGTACGAGAATAAGTTGATTCATAATGCGACTCACATAATTGTTCCTCTTCTGAAAGCAAGGGTTGAGAATTGAGTTCCTCCAGTTCCCAGAATCTCTTCAGTTGAGCGTCAATGTTGAATGTGGTGATGTGTGATAGGATTTGAACTTCAGTCTTCGGGATTGCTCTGCCTGACAGAACCCATCCGAAGTGAGTATTTCGAATTGCTGGTTGTCCATGTGAACTTGGAATCTTCCCCTCTGCGACGATGTCTTCATATACATCGGCTCCAAGAAGGATGTCGATTTCCCCAGGCTTGTTGAATGATGGATCTGCTAGTTTGATATTTAACAGACCATTCCAGTTATCAATGTTAATAGGAAGGGTTGGTACCTTACCAGTTACTTTTGGCATAATCAGTGCTGTCAGATTAATGCTGTAATTGCTGTAGTGAGATTTCAATTTGATATTGACTAATCCCTTTGATTTTGATGATCCAGAATCCCCAATTCCATTCACTTGGACATTCGATTTGGATCGACGGATTCCCAATTTCTTCACACATTGCTCAGTTATGAAACTGCATTGTGATCCGTTATCTAGGAGGACTCGGCAGGTTTGGTACTTGTCACTGAAATCCTTGACTTCCACGACTGCTGTTGAAAGAAGGGCTGGTGACCAAGTGTCTTGTTTGCTGTAGTGGCTTGTGACTGCAGGCTCGGGCTGATTGCTATTTGGGGTTAAATTATCAACATGTATTAATGTGTGGTGACGACCATTGCACTTACGACATGTAGATTTCGACTGGCACTGCTGGACTGAGTGGTCAGGTCGAAGACAGTTGTAACAAAGATGTAGTTGCTTGATTTTGTTCTTCTTCTCTTTCAGTTCGAGTCCGTTGAACGTAGGGCATTGGTAGAGAAGATGTGAGGATCCACAAACTGGACAGGAGCATGTGGTAGAAGAGTGATGTGCTGATGTTGACCTGGTACTTGACTTTTGATTGGAATTCGATTTGTTGTTGAAATTGGAATTTACTTGCCTTGGTTTTGTACTTGTTGCTTCAAGGGCGCTGCATTTCTGCTCATTGAATTTCTTGAGGTCATCGAGGACAGGATACGCTTTTCCAGGGCTGTGAAGTTCCCATTGTTTTCTAGTTTCTGAGTCTAGCTTCTCTGTAATGAAGTAGACGAGGATATGATTCCACTCATCCGTGACAAGGCCTAATGCTCGCAGTGATCGGATACATTTGCTTGTAGTGTCGATGAGATTCCTCAGGTCAGTTGCAGACTCATAGGATAATTGTTGTTGACTAAATAAGCATTTCAAATGACAGTGAATTAATTGTCGCTCATTTTCATACCTATCCTTTAGTAGAGACCAGGCTTCGGAGTAGTTGGCATCTGTGATGTCGATGGACGATAGCAGCTGGCGGCTTCATCCTTTACAGCATTCTTCAAATAATGGAGCTTCTGGGAATCTTGGAGTTTGTTGTTGATATGGATCATGGATGTAAAGAGATCATGGAACGATTTCCATTCTAATGGGTTACCAGAAAACGACGGAAGTTCCATCCGGGGCAGTCTGATATCTGCTACTGCTCCAGCAACAGGAACTGGATCTGCTGTAGAACTAGTCGAAGAGGCTGATGAGGCACGGCGACTTAGATTTAGTAGGTTTCTAAATCCGGATTTGAGGGAACAGTATTTTTCCTCAACGTCAGCGTTCACTGTATCTTCTTGGTCAAGGTCAGCGTCGTCAGTAAGGGCTATGATATTGCTGTGGATTGTCTGGAACGTGGTCCAGGATTCTTCAAGATATTGAAGCTTGGTTGTTATGTCTTCGTCGTTAAAAGCTGTACCAGCGGCACAGTTGTCTAAATAGGTTCTGAGACGTGTGAACTTAGACTTATTCGAACTACGCTGTTTCTTGAGAGCTTCCATGGTTGGGGTTAAAGGTCAAAGTATATATTATCGGTTAAGAAAGGACCAAATGTTTGTGTGACGGGTTTGGATGGAGGTAACCCTAATTGCGATACTGTATATTTTCTAACTAACCCGTGTATGAAGATGGTTACTAAAATGAAAGGTCAAGACAAATGGATGTAATAGACAACAGTAGTAATTAGACTTTAATTAGTTAAAAACGTAGTGTAATATTCAGTAGGTTAAAATAAGACTGACGTGAACAATTGATCTGACAGAGTGACGGACAACTGACATAATGACGAATGTAATAGTAAATTGAAGTGGTATTTATAGGTGTGTCACATAAGTCTCAAAACTAGTAATTATAACAACTGGAGACAGGAATCCTACATATTTAAATCTGATCAAGCACAAATTGAAATTGTTGACTTAATTATAGATTGAACAAGTAGGTTTACAATAGCATAGTCTGGTCAAGTATTAGGCAGATTTACAATCAGCATAAAAGATAAAAATAACAAGTTAGGTAGACGGATAATCTAATGAGTCATTGGAATAGCCTTGAACAGAAGTAGTCCTCTAGACAGGTCAAAAACATGAAATACTAATCCTTAACGAATGAATCATAATTATCATAATTAACAGACATATCGGCTCCAACACAGCCGGTTGGGTCAGACGCTGGAAATACGCTTTTTGGGATTGGGAGCTGAGAAGATAAATTCTATGGAGGTACTTTATTGAAGTCTTTAGATCCTATATTGCTATAGACCTCGTCGTATTATATAATGTGAATAGTGTGTAATGAGCTTGAGCTCGTATTTGCATTTTAGAATCCTTCATGGGAGAGGGAGAGGGGGCTACGGAATACAGATTATAAGTTCCAAACTGCCGGATTGGGTTCATTATTAAGTGTTGAAAACACTTTATGCGAATGACCAGTCCGTCTGTCCGTCTGTCCGTCTGTCCGTCTGTCCGTCTGTCCGTCTGTCCGTCTGTCCGTCCGTCCGTCTGTCCGTCCGTCCGTCTGTCCGTCTGTCCGTCTGTCCGAGCGATAACTGGAGAACGGCTGGACCTACGGTCACCAAATTTTGTACACTTGTTCCTTGGCTCAAGAGTGAGGCTAAGTTCGAACTTGGGTCAAATCGGTCACACCCCCTGCCCCCCATCAATTAAACCCCAAAACAAACCATTAAATCAAACAGAATAGTGATATGTAGGAGTCCAACGCCAGGATAGAGCTCTTACTCATTTTAAAACTGACGCTTAGGTAGTTTACATTACACTCTATGTCTATCATCTATACATGATAATGCCCTGAACCTACATTTCAGAGTGCGAAACCTGGGATTTTTGGGGAAATTGAGATTTGGGGTTGAAACGATTCCCATGAGTAATAGAACATCTTTGACGAATACGGGACCACTCCCACTGACACCAGGGTGCAGTACCCGGATTTTCGGGGAAATTGAGATTTGGGGTTGAAACGATTCCCATGAGTAATAGAACATCTTTGACGAATACGGGACCACTCCCACTGACACCAGGGTGCAGTACCCGGATTTTCGGCGAAATTGAGATATGGGGTTTAAACGATTTCCATGAGTAATAGAACATCTTTGACGAATACGGGACCACTCCCACTGACACCAGGGTGCAGTACCCGGATTTTCGGGGAAATTGAGATATGGGGTTTAAACGATTTCCATGAGTAATAGAACATCTTTGACGAATACGGGACCACTCCCACTGACACCAGGGTGCAGTACCCGGATTTTCGGGGAAATTGAGATATGGGGTTTAAACGATTTCCATGAGTAATAGAACATCTTTGACGAATACGGGACCACTCCCACTGACACCAGGGTGCAGTACCCGGATTTTCGGGGAAATTGAGATATGGAGTTTAAACGATTCCCATGAGTAATAGAACATCTTTGACGTATACGGGACCACTCCCACTGACACCAGGGTGCAGTACCCGGATTTTCGGGGAAATTGAGATTTGGGGTTGAAACGATTCCCATGAGTAATAGAACATCTTTGACGAATACGGGACCACTCCCACTGACACCAGGGTGCAGTACCCGGATTTTCGAGGAAATTGAGATATGGGGTTTAAACGATTTCCATGAGTAATAGAACATCTTTGACGAATACGGGACCACTCCCACTGACACCAGGGTGCAGTACCCGGATTTTCGGGGAAATTGAGATTTAGTTTGTTTATCGTTATATTTTCAACACTTGGTTACACCCGTTACATCGGTTTATTCATTTATCAAGGTAGCGTTATTAGTTAGTAGTCCCTTTTCACTTAGCTGATGATAACAAGTTCATTGTATTAAATAAGATTATGCAAAATAGGGGAGAAAGTTTTCAAAAGGTAAAGTCAATCGGTTACCTCCTCTCGGCAACCGGGATTTCTATTCTTCTATAGATTCCCTAGTGTTAGCAATGGGACATATTATTATTACTAGCAGAAGCTGAAGCTGGATTATAAATCACATGTCAACTGATCCGGTTCCCCCAGCCAATTAGTAGCCCAACATAATGCTCCTTTTGAGAGTTTTCAGTTCGGATCGGATACATTGTCTCTTGTTCCGTTCGGGGTATTCGAATTCGGTGGATGGGAATTAGAATTAGGAATTGAGTCGGAAGAAGAAAATGTAGTCTCGGTTGAGTTTAATAATGTAGGAGCTCATATGATGATCCTGATGATGAGACGTTATAACTTGTAACCACGAACCATGGGGCTGTGTAATACAGTAAAGTAGTAACTAGATTCATGCAATTTAATTAATTTCCCCATTCCTCTTAGCCCGGATAGATTTGCACCTCTGCAGCTCTTTCACTCACTCTCTCGGAGCTTTTGTCTTGGGCTTGGATTTATGAGACAGGAGATCTGGTTTCGGTTCAGTTTTTGTGTATATAGACGTAATTTATTCGGTATATATCAAGTCATGGGTAATAATCCCCCATGAAAACGGGTACAATTGCATTCATTTGAACTTTGCTACACATCATATTATATCCCTCTAGCTAAGTTAGATTATATTGTTAGTTATCTTTAGAATAATAATAATAATAACAATTTACAGAATAGAGTTATCGTATAGAACCATATTCTATGAAATATATACTGTGTATACGCATACTGATTTATGTGAATAGTAATAATATATAGTGGATGTGATTACTGACGATAACAATACATATAATTTATATCCGAGTTACGTATAAAGTATTTATACTGCCCTAATTACCAAGTTCTGTTCCATATAGTTGATATATATATTTCTGGGAAGTCCTGTCTAGATCCGGTGCTTTCTGTATCAACGACACGGCGTGGAAAGTTACAGGGAAATTAAATTAATTTACTGTAGGGTGAGACCATGTCAATAAAGCTGCTAAACCAAAGTCATAGCTTCAGATGAAGGCGGTTACAAATAGTTAAAGTACTATCACTATAACGAAAGGATATCCTAAGTCCAACCCCCAACTAATTAATCTACTTTCGGAATTTTGGAACATAACTTTCAATATAGCGGAATCCTTTAAGGGGTCAATTTATAACTACCGCGCTTTAGCTAATACTTATTAGTGACCTGCGCGCTCGTAAAATGCGCGACATGAGTCGCGGTTAATATAGTTTTTACAGTGTTAATATAACAAGGATATATGGATAAGTATATAAGCGATGTCAGCAAATAAATGTCCAAATTTGCATATCTTGCGCGCATGTACATACCGCGCAAAGGGGCGTGGTTACGATTTTTTTTTAAACCTCACTGTATCTGCAGGCGTGTCTGTAGCGTGCTGACATACTCCCACAGCTAAAACTTCAAATCAAATTTTAAAATTTTGCGCGCTTCAATATAGCGCGACCGCGGGTCTGCCTACAAAATGTCTAATCACTGGGTTATATAAAGGGTGGTGCCCTCTACCATTTAGGCTTTTGCGCGGTGTTGAAATTCGAAAATCATATTTCAATATTGCGCGCGCTTCAATATAGCGCGACGGTGGGTGTGCCTATAAGATGTTTAATCAATAGGTCATATAAAGGGTGGTGCTCTCTACCATTTAAGCCTTTGCGCGGTGTTGAATTTCAAAAATGATATTTCAATATTGCGCGCGCTTCAATATAGCGCGACAATGGGTGTGCCTATAAGATGTCTAATCACTGGGTTATATAAAGGGTGGTGCCCTCTACCATTTAGACTTTTGCGCGGTGTTGAAATTCAAAAATGATATTTCAACATTGCGCGCGCTTCAATATAGCGCGACGGTGGGTGTGCCTATAAGATGTCTAATCACTGGGTTATATAAAGGGTGGTGCCCTCTACCATTTAGGCTTTTGCGCGGTGTTGAAATTCGAAAATCATATTTCAATATTGCGCGCGCTTCAATATAGCGCGACGTTGGGTGTGCCTATAAGATGTTTAATCACTAGGTTATATAAAGGGTGGTGCCCTCTACCATTTAAGCCTTTGCGCGGTGTTGAATTTCGAAAATGTCATGTCATTTTTTTGGATTTTTATTACATCGCCGTTTAAATAAATGGGGTCGGAAGGGGAGTGGCAACAGACTTTGGTAAATACTTACACCTTTTGAGAGTTCAGAATTTTTAACATGTGTTTAATGCATTGATGCATTGGGATTTTCCTTAAATCGAATTTGTTTGATAACTTTTTGCCCCCGATCATTCCCCGAATTCGGTTTTCAGAATCGGAAACCTAAGGACATTCTTCGTCTTTCAGCCGTTGTGGATATCGGGGAATGGTCGGGGGCAAAAATATTGCCAATACCTGAAAAATACATTGTTGTGGATCGAAAATTCAAAAAATCGAAAATTTAAAAATTGCAAGTTATTCAAAAACAATTTTGTTGAACTTTATTAATGGACATGGGTATCAAAAATTTCATACGTTTGGAAATAAAAAATAATAAGTATTAAGATCCGAAAACTCCGACTTCGGTTTTTTAATTGGGTTTTACCCGATTTCAAAAACTGAAAAACACGTCAGGGGTTAATATTCCGAAGCAAAATTATAAAAAATCAAGGAGTGAATTTGAAATTTCGAAGCGCAGTGGATCAGCTTTACTGACGTGGTCTGACCCTGTAGTGGAGTCGCTACCCCTGGATACAACAAGCGAAACGGGTGGTGCGATGACTGCAGGTGTCAACGTGATCAATTTACGATCCCTGTGCCGAGCCTCGTGACCTGTGTTTTGTAATTTGATATAGTGGTAGCTGTAGTTTCGGAATTTGTGAGGGTATCAGAGAAAGGACTTGTATGGATTGTAACTTTGAAGTTGAATATTACTTTACTTTCCCTCTGATTGAAGTGTGGCTTATCTTCATCTCGGAGCGGTTTTAACAGTTGGAGAAAGGTTTGTGGTGTGGTGACATCCTATTAGTGTTTGGGACAAGAGCTCTGAGCTAGGTGGTTTCGAAATATTGTGTCAACAGATATATATAGGGAATGATGATGAAAATGGAATTTGTGGGTGTTTAGAAAATAGAAACAAAACCACTAGTCACCGCAGGAATAATATTGAAGGCGTGGGTTTTGAAATGAAAGGAATTAAATGGGTTGGAATAAAATGGGAGATTTGGTATGGGATAAGTTCTTGTACATTCTGCGACTGCTTTTACGGATCTTTTGTTTATTATGTAGAAGTCAAGTTATGTAAATAGGTAGGTGCTAGTAGTAGTGGAGTGGGTAATATAACGTGGATTTTATGGCGATAGTGGATCTTTCGGTTGTCTTTTACAAGGAGTATTTGTGGATAGCCGTTTTGGAATATATTTTCGTTATTGTGTCTTCTTCCGTCCCTCCTGTCTGGAATGGGTGAAAGTCAACCCGTACCTGACTTTTCCTCCGAGAACCCCTGACTTAACGAGAGATTTGAGTAAGGTAGAAAGGGAGTGCGAGATTTTAATGAGGATAATTAAAATGGAACAGAAGCTGGGTGGGGATAGAGGACGTGACTTTAGATAGAGTTGGTGGTGGTGGAAGTTTCTCTTGTCTGACTTTCTCTCTGAATACGAAGTATTTGGCTCACGTTGGCTCTGTAGAAGTAGTAGGGTTAAGTAAAGGAGAATTGCTATATTTATAGGAGATATAGGATTTGAGGAGGAAATAATAATGGAGGAAGGAGCGGAAGATTCTATCACGTCTCATTTCAGCTTCTTCTGAAGTTTTGAAGAAATCATTCTTTGGAAACGAGATGGGCCATTACATTACTTTAGTGTTAGGTTGTAATGTAAGTGGATGTAGTTGGTTGTATTTCTGGGAACGAAGGGCTCTGTATCTCTATACCTATCTCCCTGTGTTGGAAAGTATGATTGTATGTAATGTAACTAACTTTCACTCTTGAGGAGTTCAGAAGTCAAGTCATTTTCGCTTTTAAGTCACAAGAAACTAGATCAGACTTTAGTTCATATATATATATTAAGGGAGTAATATTCCTTGGCGTCCAGAACAGGGCCGATGACGATGATGATGATATAGTAAAATTCAGCTCCGTACCGTACAAGAGAGAGATAGAGTTGTTAGGTTAGGTTGAATTTACTTTTAGGATGGCTCATGTGATGTGATAGATGTCTTCATTCTCCAAGTAGAGCCGATTGGTTATTCCACTCAGCTCTACTTGGTCGGAGTCTTCAGAGTCAAAGTCTTTGGGATGTTGATTGGGATTGTGGCCGTGGTCGGGAGTGTAGGGATCTCTTCGATTTCGCCCATCCTTCTTCTTCCGACCGAACCGCGTGTAGGACATCCTTGTAGAACCCGATGTACTCGGACCACCACCACTTTCTTCTCCCTTTAATTGGTACAGAGAAACAAGGGAAAATTAGCCTTGGGTTCTGAGAACGTCGAAGGAGGAAGGGAATGGGACAATGAGTGTCTTTATTAAATAGAATTTAGTGGTGAAAGTTCGAGTGCTTTCACTTCTGGCTACGGTTTTTTCTCCTTTAGAGATGGTGAAAGTAGAGAAAGGACATGACACAAAAGCCCGTCTCTGCCATATAGAATCGACGAATTTCAAAAGATCGGAGCGTTTATTCCGCATCCCTATTGTGTTCCTTTTCGGGGTAAATGATTTTAAGGGAGGTCGAAGAAGAAGAGAGTATTGGGAGATAAAATGAAAGGATAGGAAATTAGATGGTGGAAATTGTGTCTAACGGGAAATTGTCAACAGGGGACTTTCTAATTTGAACGAAGGCTGAGTAAGAAAATGAGATGGTGGGATTGAGAGCGGAGTTTGAGAAGTAAAATGGATTGCTTCCAATTCCAACACTGTCAACTTGAGCATTGCATGGTTCGTTGTGACATGGACAGAAGTCGATTGGATCAGATGGCTTCCTATCTCGAGGAAGGAGATAGGAGGAATATCATCGAAAAGCTTTCAGTGGACATTTCTTGGGTCATTTGTTAGATATGTTGAAACGTTGAAAGGGCCTGTTTATCTCGAATGACTTCTTCTTCGAGGGGATATGGAATATGAAAACTTTCCCTCTCTATTTCCGTTCCGAACACACTCCTGTCCAAAGGGAATAAGGGAAATATGGAGTCATGTATTATGAGGGGTACGGCTTTAAGGGACTATAACCCTTCTGGTTTGGTTCATTGTGAACCCATTTTAGTGTTTCGATGCACTAACTACGTCAGGGTAATTAGAGGAATAGTGTAGAATAGGTTTAGTGACCACAGGTCACGGGGTTAGATAAGGATTTAGATGTAGGAAAAGAAGTAAGTTAGAAGTTGTAGTCAAGGAAAGTAGGGTAGGAAGCTGGCTTGGCTCTCGCGAAAGAGTTACGCAGAGGACGAGTTCCAGCCCAGATGACCTCAAGGAATCGGAGTCCGATTCCTCCTTCCCAGGCATAACTGGAGTCCGGTTATGTCCATCAAACATCAGGTTATCGGAGTCCGATAACCCAACGTATTGGTACTTGGGGGTTTAGGTTAGAATAGTGTATCAGTAGATCGGGCCTTAGGCAATTAGTAGATAAGGGCTATTATTGTATCAGTAGTTGTTGGTCAAGGGTTAAAGTGTAAATTAGTAGTGTCGTGTCGTGTGTCTGTCTCCCACCTCTGGTATTGCATATTGGTTGGACGTATTTATTATTGTGCACTGTGTTCTTATTGCATATTCTATATTCTGGATTGCATATTGTTATTTTATTGCATATTATTCCGAGAATTGAATTGTGATCTCCATTACGCATCAATTAAGGGCTATTTACATAGTATTGAACTCGTGTGAGGCTTAATAGCCAATAGTTTGGACCTCTGAAATAATATTCCTCACAGTATATGGACTTACGGAATTTCGGCTGCCAGAGTTGCATAAGAAGGGCCCGGATCTCCTTTTGGCAAAGCGGTAGAATCCATAGCTTATGGACATGAGGAGGAGAATGGAGCCAAGGCAGGTGACCGCTGAAATAACGAGAGTTTTGACAATAATTGCTCTGCTGTTGGATTCATAGGACGGGGTGTTGGCACCCGTAGCGGCTGGATACTCTCGTCTCAGATAGAACGCTTCCGGCCGTCCGTTCCTCCCGTTTCCCTGTAATCAGAGGTGGATTTGAAATATTAATTTTACAATTACAGCCGTTCGTTCCGAGCGGGTTTAAATTTTTAAATATGGTTGTTGAGTTGGTGTGTTTGGTCATTGCGAGGTATGGTTTTGCAGGGAGTGTGGCAAAAATGTACAGTCTCTGCCTCGCCTGCCGCTACGACTTTTGGAGTCCCGATTAATAATTATTTTGATTAAACGGGGGAAGGTTCGTGAGCCGTGCAATTATGATATGATTGCTATTGCTCTCATGAAATGCCCATCCTGTTTCATTACACGGTGTTTGCATAATATTAGCAGCATGAACGGACCATCGTTTGTTGGACGGATGATATATTTATTTAGGGCTAATGGAAACCTGTTTTTTTCTGTTCTCGGAATAAAACTATTTCTTTTTTAACTAGCCTGTTCTGTTCGTCTGTAACTGCTGGGACTAACACGGTTGAAAATGTGACAATGAACAAAGTAATGATCCTGTAGGCCGGTAGGATATGGATGAGAACATGCCTACTGCAGCATGAAAAAGTTTTTTAATACAATTCCCTAACTTTCCCTGCACGTCATAATATGTCAAGTTCGTTGAGCGTGTCAGGGGCCGCTGGAAGGACAATGAATTGGCTTATACGTAAGTTCCTGTACATTATTTCCCTCTCTCTTTCATAATGGAGGGCTTATTATGAAAAGTAGTAAGTTTTCTCCGTCTTGAATCCTTGAATGTGTGTGTAAAAAAATTAGCATCTTTCCTCGTGTGTATAGAGGGAAAGTAGGGCAGGCGAAGTTGTGAAAGAACATGGAAGAAAGGCTAAAATTGAAGATTGGGCTTTCTTTTGTCGGATAAAAAATGCAGAAAAATGTACATTGATGCCTGGAATGGAATCATGTTATGTACACTTCTAGTTAATATCCCCGACGAACCAAGCACACACATGCCTTTGTCCCTTCAATTTGTAAACTATAAAAAAGAGAAAGATCTTGCTGAGTTGCTTATATTATTTGGCCAGGACATGTTGGCATTTCTAAATGTTCTTACTGTTACTACAGAACTACTCTTGTTGAATAATATGTGTTGTGCTTATTGCCTTGTCTCATGCACCCACAGAAGCTGGCTAGAATACAGATACGATACGTGAAATGTGACCTCATTTTGTGTGAAGAGTTTACGAAGCTTTTATACATTAGGTTGGATGGTAGTTTGTTTGTTGAAAATTCAATATCTGGGGAGTTGGTCCCATTACATTAGCATCAAACATTATTACATCATTTCGGGTGCAAGTTTCATTATTTGAATGTTTCCCTAAAGTATCCTTTCCCATGTATAGAGTTATGCTCTGAATGTGATATAGAGACAGTTGATTACTTGCATAGATACAGTTGAACTAGGATCAAGACTGGGGAATAATGGGACGAATATATGTGGAATTATATGGTGAAAGATAACATGATACATTGTGATATAAATGTTCCTTTGAGGAGACCTAATATTCCTATGGACCACCACCACCACCGGATAAAATATAGAGCTGGAATAGAACTTACAAGAGAAGGCGAGGCTTTGGCAACTCGATCTTCTTCTCCAAGACGTCCTGCCGAAAATCCATCAATCGTTTTTGGACCCGTTTCTTCTCCATCATCCTGGGCCGAGTATACTCTCCTCAGACCCTCATCAATAATTGTGTTATCATCATTTGTCTTTGTCTTGTCAACAGTCTCTGTTCGCGGGATTGGGATCGGAATATCTGGTTTTTTATCACCATCACCACTCCTGAATCGACCATCTTTCCCATCTTTCGAACCCGAACTTATGCTACTTTTCCAACTGTAGTCAAAGTAAGACCTCGTTGGAACGGCGTCTGTGTCCAAGTTGTCACTACTACTACTACCGCCGCTGTTGATGATCTTATCGCTATCACCACCACCACTACTCCTACCACTAGTAATACTATTATTATTATCACTCGAAGTCGTAGCTACAGCTCCACGTTTAGGCGCATCTTTGGGTGGACGACTGTTAGTCGAACCTGCAACGCAAGAGAGAAAGATGTAGGATTTTAGAGAATTATTTTCGATGAGGATTTATCTTTGGAGGGAAAGAGAAAGTTAGAGAAAGCATCGTCTATTTGGATAGTTGGAGAAAGAGTAGAAAAGCTAACTCGATTTTTACAACTCTATTATTTATGATTACGATCTATGAAAAAACCAGGAGATGAAAAGCTGCTTGGAAAATTACATCTTTGGTTGGTGGTGTTTTTTTACGGGGGAGAAATTGATGGGGAATTGCTTTCGAGCCGCGTGGGCTGGTAGGGTCTGGTGACGCTGACTTTGGGATAGCTTCTGTCAGTACTGTTGAGTTTTATTATTGATATGGTAGAAGTTATAGCCGAAATGATGGGTTCAGTGATAACTTTTTATTTTAGTCTGGTTTTATCTTTTGTTTCAACTAATTCTCTAACTTTACGAGGTAATCAAGGACAGGTGGCATGGGTCATGAGAATAAGCTTTTGAGGAGATGAAAAGTATAAAAAATAAAAAATAAAATTCGTAAAAGAGGGGATTACCTCGAGAGTCGGCTGGACCACTGGACTGCTGCAGTACTCCTGCTATTGGCACAACTGTCGCTTTCTCACTAGACTTATTAGAGCTACGACTGGACGGTGAGCTGGAATTGGAAATTGGGTTCCTGCTGCTGTTGCTGCTAGATAAATTTTTCCTTTCCAGTCCAGCCTCAATTGGTTGGGACTGGTGGGTATTTGGACCACGAGGAGGAGAGGAAGTAGTATCCGGAGCATGTGGTACGTTCTCAGGAGAATTAGTATTCGGAACACTTGTCACTTTGACTAAAGAAGTCGGGAAGGATTGGGCAGGAAGGCTGGGAGGAGAGTTGTTACCACCACTGTTATTTTCTTCCTCTTCTGGGGTCAGTTCTGTAAAATCGGGGTGCCGGTCAATGTGTCTCTGTTGTATGTGTCGCTCGGTCAAAGAGTCGCTGAGCCAAGTGTCGATATGGGTGCATTGAAAGTGTCTTAAAGTGTCGCTATACCAAAGAGTCGCTATGCATGAAAACCATCATTTGTCGTCAACCTATTTATTTCACAAATCGTCAAAAACGCTCAGCCAATTCACGTTAAATTAAATTAAACTAAAACCAATCGAAGTAGCAATATATAGGGCCATTTTCCATTCTTTCCATCATTTAATTTTTTTGGCTTAAATTAGCCTTTCTCTTTCTTCCTCGCTTAGTATTTACTGGAGCAGTACTGAACTGTCTGCTGAAGCCAGGTACAGGAATCTGGAGTGCTTCAGGATCGTGGTTTTCATTGTTTTGGTCATCAACTTCCGAAATGTGTTCACAGACCTGAGTTTCATCCATGTTGCTGCCAAAGTCCATTTGAGGTCGAAGCGTTGGAGGTCCATCATGGTCTGTTTCATTTATTCTGCGACGCTTGTACCTAACTAAATCTGTCATGTTGCGAGCCACTCCTCTCACGAAGTTGATGACCTTCCATGGCTTCAATTCCGTTCCAACTCCATAATCCATGACCAGCGTCAAGAGTCTTGAGTTTAATCGTCTTTGACTAAATTTGCGAGTTTTCAAGGACTCGCCAGCACTTTTGAGCAGTAAAAGGCCCGATGTGTAGTCCTGTTCCTTTATAAGAAGGGGTACCAGTCTGTAAACGGGTAGATTAGAGCAACCAGCAAATATCCCAAAACGTCGATTCCAGGACTCTATTGCATTGTTGGTACGGGGATGATTTGCCAATACTCGCTCATGTACATTCCAAAACTTTATAGGAAATGTCGCTGGATTGAATTCGGTTCCAATATAGTTGGTCTCCATGTAGTCCATAAAATCCAAACACATTGGATGGGAGATGGATATTTGGGAAACAATTAACGTCTCTGAACGCTTCCTGAACATCATCTTCTTTCTTGTCTACCGGAAGGGTATTTTTTGTTTATAATGTAAAACTGTCTTTTATAAATTAATTGAGGTGCACCCATCTGAGTGACCCCATAAGATATTGTTTCATCTTCACTTGCCATTGTATTAAATCCAATAAAATAGAAATATAAAATCTCTGCCTGAGAGAGTGGAAAAAAGAGAGTGCTGGAGACTAGAACAGACGGGCAGAGAGTGATCTTGGGATCTGTAAGAGATAACATGATTAGCATAAAATGCTAATTACCAAGATACTATAAGTCTCCAACCTTCTTGTTTCTTGACTTACTCTACTGGTTTGAGTTTAATTTAATTTAAGGTGAATTGGCTGAGCGTTTTTGACGACAAATGATGGTTTTCATGCATAGCGACTCTTTGGTATAGCGACACTTTAAGACACTTTCAATGCACCCATATCGACACTTGGCTCAGCGACTCTTTGACCGAGCGACACATACAACAGCGACACATTGACACTGACCCGTAAAATCGAGTGGGATTTCCTCGGAGGAGTCGAGATCGAAAATTTGTGAGGCTGGTGGTGGTGTTGTAGATAGAAGTGAAAGTACGCTGGAGTTTACACTCGTCACTTTTACTCCTTTAAGGCCAAGTGGCTGGTCACAGACGGGTTCGTCAACAACCGTCCGTCTCCTCATTAGCTCATGAATGGCAGAACCGAGTAAGTCCTGGCAGTCCCAGGGATTTCCACTCATCTTGACAACCTGAAGATTGAGCTCGGAAAGGGCATTGGAAACGAGGTTCAAGTCCTCCAACTCACATCGCTGCAAGTTTAACTCGATGAGACTAGGGAAGTGGGAGAGTCCGGAGTCTTGGATTAGTTTCTGTGCAAAATGAGGCGAGTCGTCAAGTTCCAGGATTTGCAACTTCTGCAACGGGCTGAAAGAGCCCGTGTCAAACTCAATAGCCTCCATCAAGCGGGATAAATGGAGGAGAGATAGTTTTTGCAAGTTGCCGAAAGCACCGGTTACAATCACTTTGATAGGATTCTGGGACACGTCTAGGGTCTGGAGTTTATTCAGGTTCGCGAACGAGTCACGGTAAATCACGTCGATCCCGTTGAAGCGGAGGTCCAAGTTTTTGAGACTTATGAGGTCGGCAAAGACATATGGTGGCAGGGAACTGATTCTATTCCCGTGTAAGTTGAGCTCCTGTAGATTCCGAAGGTTTTTAAAGTCACTTGCCGATAGGTTCAGGATCCGGTTGTCCTCCAAGTGTAGCGACTGGAGGGATGGTGGTAAATTTTGCGGAGCTCTCGTCAACCTAGATACATACACAAGATTCAGACATGGAATTGAATGGAATCTATCCAGAGCAGTAGGAGACATTCATGTCAACAGTTCAAAATTACTTGTGTTCCCTTTGAATCTATACCAGGAGAGGATGTTGAATCTAATGTAATCATTCCTCCCAAAAGAATTCCCCTGGAAGAAATTCCTGGAATCTATGACATTTTCTTTTAGTCGATTTCCTTTGTATGTAATTCTATATATACTGAGGCGGATTCTAAACGATAGGACGAGGATGTGAAATTGCATATCATGTGGCCTTTCTCCTGTGGATTTCTTTTGCTCAACAACTGTGTCTTCTTTCTTTCTCTTGTTCTTATGGAGGTTTAAAGATATTCTGCAACTGCTCACTTTGAGCATGCTGGGATAGGGATTTTTCGGGGTAATATATGGAAAAGTAAGTGTCCTATGAGTGGTCTATGCATTTTGCAATTTCGCAAAGCTTGCTTTCTCCACTTCGTTTTGTGGAAGCCTACACTTTCTATTTCCTTCTATATATATGTATAGCGGGGAGCCCACATGGGCCTGGGTCGTTGTCATGCAATTTGGACGGAAAGTATTACAGAGAAGGAAAAAAAGTCGAGTTTTATTTTAGTTCTCTGTAATTTAAACTCTTTTTTTTCTCTCTTTGAGAACTCCTCTAAAAGATGAGGAGGTGGTTCATCCTTTTCATTTACTTACGAATTGTTTTAGGGAATAAGGACCTAGAGATTGGAGTACTGAGAAATGGGCCGAGAAGAGTTGCAAAAAAACTTTTCTATGATAATATAATAATTATGATAATGACGATCTATCTGCACTTCCCGACAACCTCCTTTTTAATACAGATAATAAGATAGAGCTGCTCCTCTATTCTATCTACCGTATGAAAACTTAATCAAATTTATCTTCATCCGTGATCAAAGAATAAAGTGTAATGTTATAAAGAAGACAATCTGCTACGGTTTTTTTTCGAATGGAAAAGTTCGAAATCACTGGCAAAGTTTTTGAAACGGAATTTCGAATAAAGGAAGCCCTTCTTCTTCAAAGGGTACTATAGTTTTGGTTTTAAGGAACTCGGTTTAAAGGTATTAAGATCAAGAGAAAGACTGTATATAGATTCCGATAGTTTTCAGACCTATCTTTTCATTGCATTAAATGTATTCACTTTTTAATAATATTCCTTATTATTCGGTTAATACTTAATAGTTTACGGAGCTTTGTCTTCCGTCTCAAGTTTCTTGGAAACTCGTAAGAACGGCGAGTCTGTATAATCATAAAACCCGAATTGCTGTTTTGGGCCGGGGAAAGTTTGGTCCCGAAAATTCCAAGGATTATAATTGTGTCTGGAAGAACTTGTAAATTCAAATCTTTCACCCAGCATTAACATTACTATCACCATCACCTATATAGATAGAAGTTACTAATCCCCATACTTCTCCCCTGATTTGTCATTCCATCAGTTTCTTTTATCGGACTTTAGGAACATTTCTGATGGTGTAGAGATAAACACAGAAAGCGAAGTTCTCTGTTTCTCTCTATACATGTTATTCCCATCTCGGGATCTGCTGGAGGAAGGAGGATGTGTTTTGGGAACTATAAATTTTGTGAATGTGCGTGGAATTATCATGTTTACCCGTATAATTCCGAGGCTTAAAAGTTGCTTATTTATTCAGAAGATAAGTTGGAGATGGAGAGAGGAGGAAGAAGAAAGTAAGTATTCTTACTATTACAATTCTTCTCTTAGCTTGTTGAGGAGGAGAGAAAGTTTGAGTCTGGTTGTAAAGTGAAAGTTGAAATTGGGAAGAAGGGAGGTTTAAAAGCAAAAAGAGCCTCCTCGTGCCATGACATGAGAATAGTACTAGTCATAGCAGAATAGCAGATCCTGGCCGTGTACAAAGTATCTGTCTGTATAAGTAGCTAAATCCTAGAAGGGATCATTACGATGAGAAGGAATTACGCTGAATTACTTCCCTTCTTTCCAACCCATGGAATCATCCTGTCCTGTAATTCGAAAGGCAGGAGGCACAGAACCACCACTACTGCACTTTCACCATCAGCCCTGCTCTTGCTTAATAGAAGGATGTCGAAGGAAGTAGCTAGAACCGCTTGGGTTGTTGGTCGGGTTGGGTTCTATCTGTTTAAAATTGCAGGATTGCTTGGAAGAAGGCAGAGGGTTAGTGGAGTCTCTGTCTCTGTATAAGGCCTTCTGGGTAATCCGAAAGACTTTGGGTGGCTCACTTAAGTTAAAATATAGTGTAGTGGTGGTGGCTTTGGCCTGAGTTGGCTAATTTTATGTGGATGTTATGTTCAGTAATGTAATGTACGGTAGGAAGGAGTAATCTACAGTAATGAGCCTACAAAAATTACTCGGATTGCCCGAAGTTTACTCTCTAGGAGAACGCTCGAAAGGCCGGGGCATTAACAAAGTAAAGTTGTTGTAGCAGGATGTAATGTATTTCAAGTTGTGGGCTTTACTTTGTAGTTTATACTATTATTATCATATATAGGTGACTAACCTATTCCCATTCATCCAAAGGCGAGTTAGGAAGTCGAGTCGACCAAAGGCATCCTCCTCCACGGTTTCGATCGCATTTTCGTCCAAGACGAGAAGGCCGACGTTGGGATAGCTCTCGAAGTCAGTCTGGCGGATGATGGTGAGATTGTTATTAGCACATCGGAAGTCACGCACGGTTTTTGTCAGGCTTGTAGGGATACTGGTGAGGCCGACGTGGGAGACGTCAACAAATTGGAGATGGGAATTCCAATAAAATCCGGGCAAGAGGTTGGAAACGGGGTTGGATGACAGGATTAAATGGGCTAGGGCTGGTAAGTTAGAAAATGTGGACGGGTCGATGGCTCCTAATGCATTGGAGTCCAGATTTACGTATTGTAGATGCCGGAGGTTCTGGAAACATACACAGAAGAGAGAAAGTAAAAACACACGTTTTTAGAGGTTCCCTTCATTCATTCTACTTCCGACGTTCCGACTTTCCTCCTGGCTATTTATACATTCGTCGGGAGTTATTTTAGGCTTTGTCTGTTTATTATTACATCATGTTCAGTTCGGCTTTGTTGTGAGAGGGATCCCATAAAACAGACGGGAATTGTTGTTGGATGCTTGAATAGGGAGGTTGGACATTCAAGGGCTTTTAAGTAGAGAGAGGGAAAGTTGTGTCGAGGAAACTGCAGACCATAAAGTCTCGGGGAGGCGGTGCCGAATGGAGTATAAAGTGTAAATAAACATGTGTTTATGGATTGCATTACATATTACATAACATAAAAGCATTTCAGTGAAATTGAATGAGAATGAGAGGAGGCAGGAACGATGAGGGCTATGAAGAAAGTTCCTAAGGACATCTCATCTCTCGTGCTATTAATAGCATCGAAACATTCGAAACCATGTTACCATACAATAGAATGTATGTACAACTACAAGTCCAATCGGTCATAATGCTTCTACTACCTACAGCCATTGTGTTCCTGGTCCGGAGAAAGTGGAAAGGGGGAGGTGAAATGGACCTATTTACTCTCCACGTGTCCCTTTCCTTTCTCCGAAATGAAGACATAACTTTTTCATTGTATATAAAAGTTGAAAGTTTTTGGAACGAGGATGTTAGAAGGAAGAACCTGATTTTAGAAATATTATGAGCTAATAATTGTCTAAAAGGGAGGAAACAGGAGGGTAAAAGGAAATTGAGTTAGGAGAGAGTTTCGTTTTATGATGGACTGACTTTTGAGAATAAGGGACTTATTACATTATGTAAAGGTAGGAAAGTGGGAAGGACATGGCCTGTAAAACTGACCTGGAATGTAGCTGGATGGAGGTATGAAATCCGATTATCCCTCAGATTAACACTCTCGAGACTCTCCATAGGAGCAAGCTCATAAACCTGTTGCAGCTTATTGGAGGACAAGTCCAAAATCTTGAGCCTCTTCAGCCTCCCACCACCCACGAAATAGTTCAATTTATTTTGACTCAAGTCTAGAATTCGGAGTTTCAAAACTCGGTCCGGAGCCGGAGATGAGTGTGGGTTGGCGGAGGAAGAAGAAGAGAGATGAGCTGAAAGAAAGTGCCGTTCTTCACTTGCCAAAGTTGTTGATGGTGATGGGCTAGTTGTATATAGTGGCGATAAGGAGAAAGTCTCATTGTCTATTTCCTCCAGGGAGTTCCTTGTGAGCGATAACTCGGTGAGGTTGGAAATTATTTCAAGCAAGTCCCTTCCACTCAGGAAGGTTACGCCGTACTCATGGAGTTCCAGCCGGGTGGGGTATATTTCACCAGAGTCCTCGTCCCCCGACAAAGCCGTGTAAATCTTTGGGAAACGGGTCAGTAACTTATCTCCGGTACAGGTTCTCACCCGGTCACAATAGCATTCGATCGGGCATTCTCCTTGGCAAAAAGTTGCGAGGATTGCCAGCATTAGTGTCAATGTGGTCCTCATCTTGGCTTCATTCAGCCACCTGGGCTTCCCAGGATTTGAAATCAATTTAATAAAGGGAGAGGAATCGGGGTGGCCTCGTGGGACTGGGAAGTAGTTGTGGAAATCTTTAGTGGGTTAGTTGTTGTTGTTGTTGCAAAACGTAATGTATATGGGATTTCTAGAATCTAGGACTATAGTTGTGCGGATTGGTGAAGTGTATAAAATCTGCTGATGGATTTGTTTAGAAAAGTTGGGAAATGTAGGGATTCTTAACACTTCCTCTAGCTTGGAGTCGGGAACGTGAAAGGGAGTTTAAATGCACGGACAAGTCTTCAAAGCCTGAATTACGTGGTTCGTTTCATTGTAATTTGATTATTTTAACTTTCTCTGCATTTGTTTTTATTCAAGATACTGAACTTTCACTTCTGTATTTTCACTTTCACTCTATTTGTCTTGTATATAAATATGAAGGGATTCTTTTGTGTATATATTGTACTGTATACGAAATTGGCCCTCAAAGTCCCGAACCGTTCCTTCGTGGAAACGTGATATTTAGGAAATATTTCCTGAATTACGCACTCAATGAGAGAGATTGGAAGAGAAGTTTTTAGAAGAACTCGTGCCAGGCTTCTTCCGTTATTTCCCCGGAGAGACTCCCTTGTTGCCGGAGGTATTCATGACTCTCGTTCAGAATCCGAACTGAGGAAAGGACTCTGACAAACTCCGGTTTTGTAGGTTCTGCTTTCCTCTTAAAGTAAACGTATCTCTTCTCTGAGGGACATCTACAGCGGAACTTACGCCGGCGCTACGGATTTAGGTTTCCGTTTCCTATATAGACGGAGGGAAGGGAATCAAAAGTATTTAGAATTGGTTTGGATGTTAGATTGATGCTACTGCTCTTCGTGCTCCTCTGATCCTGGTCCTCTATTTAGTTCCGTTGGTATAAAGGCTCCTGCTGGACACTCGTCTGTAAATAGCATAGCCTTGCAGTTTGAGAGATCTTATTGCTCTGTGAATAGGGATTACTCTCGTCGAAACGGTTCTACACAGCCAGAGAGGAAGGATTGGGTCCCACACTCATCCCATATATTCTTCTTTGATAGATGGACTAACTAAAACAAACAACGTGATGTAACATCCAGGAGCCGAGATGTAGAGACTAGAGAGAGAGTAAACTCTAAGGGTTTTAATGCATTTCGGTTGTATATTATATAGCTAGAGAAAGAGAGGCCTTATAAAATTGAAGTTCTGCTGGTGGTGGTGGTGGTTCTTATAGGAATTGAATGAAGGAAAGAGATGTGATCACGAGATTTATTTGTGCTGTTTTAGGCTTACGGATGTTTCATTAGCAGGCTCTTTATTAGTGGATTTCGAAACCAATGTGTCCGGCCATTCAGTTGGGCTTAGTGGATTAGTTAGTTTATAGTTTTTGAACGGGTTTCTGAAGGATCTTTGCTTTGTGCTACTGTTTCCAAGCCTGTCATTAAAAAGTGATGAGTGTTGGAAAAGGATTTGTAGAATTTACAATGGCCCTTTGTAGTTAGGATCCTAGGATAGGAGGAGAGAGGTAGTGCTGTCGGAAGGGAGTTAATCCTACGGTATGGTAACCGTGTGGGCATATTAATTATGTAGATCCTTTTATTCAGCTTAGAGAGAGAGAGTGGTTGTAGTTTTCATAGTTTGCTTTCTCTTCATTTGAATCCATTTTGAATGGAATCACAAAGGGGCTTGTTAGTTGAATTGTGATTTGAGAGTTTGTTACAGGCTAGTAGTAGTGCTAGTAATAGTGATGAAAAGCAGTGGAGTAGTTTAGTTTACTTTGGGTGGATAATAATAACTTTGGTGGGGAAATTGTATTGTAAAATGCAGGAAAGCTGCTCGACTGTCTTGTCAAAAGTCTTTGTGCACAAGACTTGTGACAAACTTCATCTTTTAAGGATCATGCTCTTGTATAGAGGAGATTGAGGAATAACGTTCCCGACTACTGAAAGGTAGACAGACTAACTTCTGGCTTCCAACAATAATGAATGAGAAAGAGTAGGATTTGACTTTCTTCTTCTTTTACGGCTTTGTGTGTGGCTTTTGGAAAGGGGAAGTAGTAGCGGTGGATAGGATCCTGTAGAGACGTTTTTAATGCTGATGGACGTTAAAAAATTAATCTGGAAGCTGAAGAGGTAAGAGTATTAGGATTTTACATATTTGAGGGCATGGGACTGGATGAGAAATTATTTTTCTACGAGTTACTTGACTGGGAGGCACTAGAAGTTTTGCTGAGGAAAGTCAAGTATTGGTTTGATCCTGTTTGCCCGACTGTTACATTGTAGTTGATCGTTTGTAGTTGTGCTATTATTAGTGTGTATAATAGTTGTTTGAAGAATCAGGCATCAGTTTTAGTTCAAGGAAACTCCTGTACGTCGGTCGGCAAACACAATGATCAAAAGTAATGGACAAGTTTGGACCAGAGTCGACCAGGATACAGGGGGAAAGTAGGATCCTCTTGTCCTCCTGTATAGTTCTTGTAATTGTGGCTGGGGGAAAGTCGATGAAAGATGAAATGACATGATATAAGGGCTTTTATAAATGTTCTTCAGCGATACTCAATCCTCCTCAAAGCTCCTACACATATTTAGAACCGATAGGGGAGTGTCGGCTGTCGACTCTTGAATTACGTACAAGATAAAAATGCAATAATTGAGCCGTTTTTGGGCACTAAAACTATTCAATATGATTCCGAGGCTTTGAATTCAATTCCTCGGGTAATCGGGTGGGGTACTTACAAAAGTTATGGGATTTGGAGAGTAGGAACGTTGGAAGTTGGAGGGATTGTAAATGAAAATTTGGGAAATAATCAAAATCAATGAAGTCCAGCAGGGGCGAGGTAAGTTGACTTGACGGGATTGTATTTATGAATAGAACTCTCCACTCTCCGGACTTTCTCCAAATAAGGGTGTGGGTGGGGAAAGTCAGGCCTTAATTTAATGTAATCCCCGTCGTCCCTAATGAATAGCGAGTTTTTGACTTCTTCATCCAATTTCCTCCGGTTTTTTTTACTACCCGGTGTTATGTGTCCCGTATATTTGTTCCCCCTAAATGCACAGGAGAAAGGAGATACCTGCTGCTGGGGAAACTCTCTCTCTCTCCCGTTTTTGGAATTTAGTCAGTTTTAGAAGTAGTGAGTGGTGGTTTATAGTGTGGATGAAATGTATGGGCAATGAAATCAAATGAAATGAAAGGGGATTGTCTGTCAGAGTTAGTAGGAGTAGTATATAGTGAAAAGTGACTACGGTCTCCGTGGTGGTTGCATTTACTCACATTTACTTTGAGTCATTCTTCTCGAGCCTTTCAGCAGCTTCTACCTATTTTTTGTCTAAAATGTCCCCTATGCTTTCTCTATCTATTCCATTTCCCTATGTTTCAATTTCCTTTTAAGTTTAGTTTACTTTGACATCTCCATTTCATTCCTACATAAGAGCCCGTTTCATCTACACTCTTCCTCGTCGAAGTTCGAAGCTGGAGGAACGGACAAGGCTCCCCCCGTCTTATTTGATTGCATTAGCCAGTCGTTTATTTTCCATGGGGAGGTGGCTGATTAGCTTTGACAGGATTGCTCCTTCATTCCTGTTCGATTTTTATCCAGCCCGATGATACTTGAGCCCTGAACAGTGCTCCCAGAGGACTTTTTTTGGCAGGGAAAGAATAGAAGGGTTTGGAAATTGGTGGTGGTGGTGAGGGTTTGAATTGCTAATTAGTTTTCATTGTCTTTGGAATTTCATCGGCGGAGCTTTTAATAATGAAGAATGTCGTAATGTGTAGTTCTGCTCGGAACAAAGGGCCTGACTTTGTCAGATACAGTTGTTGTTGATGATAATAATAATTTCAGGCTTCACTTGCCTTAAGTTTGACTGAACAACAACGGGATGGCTTTGGCTTCCCTTTGTGATAGCATGATATTTTTCTGTTCTGGATGAGAATAGAATAAGGAAATATGGAAGGGGTTTTGTGAGTTGGTGGAAGTGTTGACTGGAGATAACAGGGCTTTGGAGAGGCAGCTGGAGAGGCATTGTGGCTATCGAGCAGATTCAGGAAATGACAAATTAATGAACTTAACCTTCATAAACTATATTGTCTTGTGATGATAACGGCTCAGGCTGCCTTGCTCTTGGGATCGTTGATGTTGACAGTTTAATCTCGCATTTGTGCGAATCTAGTTAGTACTGGAACTCGTAGTTCTTGCCTTGTTGCTTCTCGAGCATCGCATTTCGCAAATCATTTTCTGATTAGTGGTGGAGTATGTTGAGTTGGAAGGGCAGATACTTGTGACTTCCGTAATTCATGACCTAGATTTATTTATCTAGTAGTTGGAACTAAAGCCGGAAGAAGTTTGCGAAAGCCTTGGAGGTTTTACCTTCACCTCTAAAAATTCTTGTGCTTGTGGTTTCTCAAGGATATGTTAAGCGGAAAGCGGATGGAGCTGAGAAGATTGCATTTCAATCGAATCCACAGCGTCCGAAATCCTCAGTTACTGGAAGATATAAAAAAGGAAGGGCAAGTTTCGGTCGGAAACTTCTGCTGTAGCTTTTATGAGAGAGGACGCGGTTATGTCCTAATTGTCCTATTTTATTGAGGAATTTGGATCCGAAGTCAGGCTGCCGTCGTGAAATGGAGTCATTTGACTTCCTCTGGAGGTTTTATTTACAAATGAGAATGGGCCTCGGTTATTTGTAACCCGACACTAGAGTCGGCACACTCCCTCCTGGAGTTTATTGGTCATAAACTACAGAATGTTGTTGCATTGTCATAATTCAACCTTCATATTATATTATCGTATTAAATATTTCTGCGGTGGAGGAAATAAGGGATTCCGACCTGAATTTGTATTGTATACCTCATATCATAGACCTACGACCGCCCGTCGTGGTGGAATTGAGTCATTTATTTTACGGTTGTTGCAATCATCCCGACGAATAATTTGCGATGAAAGTAAGGCAATAAAAAGTATAGGAATTTTCATATTTATTACAAGAGAAGAACAGGTTTCGGCCCTATTTGGCTTCTGAGTTGACCATTAGAAGAGTTATGGTTTTGTGCGACATTAAGTTGTTCCTCATTTGATTGAAGGGAACAGTTTGAGATTTAAGAATTTGTCTAGTGATGCTTTGAAACGTAGCCACCCTGTTCTTCTAACGATCGTCTTAACTTGGAAATTTAGAATGCTATTTTTGTAGCTTTCATTTCCGGTTCTTCTGGAGCGGGGAAAAGTGAGACTGGAGAAAGCCCGTACAGCTCTTTTAATAGGTTGAAGTTGAGCAACGATGTGAATCATGGACTTCTTGTAGGAAATTAATGTGCCCCATGATTTCATCCTGCTTTCTCTTGTCGGATTTATTTCCAGGGTGGAATGGGGAAGGATATTAGACGTCCCTGTCCATCTGTCTTGATTTGTTGAGTGAGGAATGTGTGTGGAGGTCCGATATTAGATGCTTCTACGTGCTCTTACAGATCCTCTAATAATAAGTACGGCGATGATTAAGGCTCCCTTTCGCTTCCCATCAGCCCTGGCACCACCACTAATAATATATTGTAGGCTTTGTGTAAAGGGATGAAATCCTGAAATGTGCAAGGGTGGATAGGGCCATCAAATGAAATATAAAATGATGAAAAAGCAGTCACTAAGGGCTGAGTAACAATAAAAGCCCTGTAATTAAATGCCATTCATCATTCCTGAGATGTTGTATACGGGGAGGGGCGATATGACGGTTAAACTACCGTTTCCCAGCCTGTTCCCGAGTGTTCCAAAGTACCCAAAGTTGAATTTAATTGCTTATTCAGTGCTGCTCTCTTGGGTAGTCTGTGGAGGAGAAAGTGTATGATATTTTATATGAGGTATGATCGTTTCTGAGTTATTATTATACAAATTAAATTTTACGAGACTTTCATGCATAATTGAAACTGGGGATGATGATGATGACGACGGTATTAAACTACGGGCCCTACGGATGGACTTGAGATTCTTCAACAAAGTGAATTTTATTGTCCTTTTGGATTTACTACATGAGTCATGATGGTGAAAGATTAGATTTAATAGGCGAGTTACAAGATTTTACGCTTTCTTGCGAGGAAGGGATTTGAATCTGTCATGCTATTGGTTGGAGTACAGGGATTCTTGAAGTTAAACGGTTGAGCCGGCTGCCAAAAAATCTCATTAAAATGTCAATCTCTTGTCAAATTTGCGAAATCTTTCCGAAAAGATAACCTTCTGTCTGTTTTATTGTACTTGTATTGGGGGAGGAGATGATGGGTGGGCGTGGGAGTGTATTATTAAAAACTCTGTAACTTATTTTATTATGTGTATGTGTACAATGTGTTTATTTTGTTTTACAGCGATGGAGGAAGCTCCAAGCGAAGAGGAGCCTCCGGAAGAGGAAAATGACGAAGACGAATTTGAGGAGGAGGAAGAAGGTACCATAAGCTTTTACTTTTTATTGCAGTTTTTTGAGATTTCTATTTTCAGGAGTTTGACAGAAGGAAATTTCTTTTGTCATTTGTAACACTTAATGTTACGTTGGTTTTCGTGCATTGGATAGTTATGCTTAAGGAAGTCTGTTATAAAATACTACTTGTCTTTTTCGTTTTCGTATCATTTCCCGAGGATTTAATACAGAAAATATTTGAAAAAAGATATCTAGAGAATGTAGTTACAGGATTATTAGAATAGCGGGTATAATATGCTTTCGTCCGTGTGATTTATGAGGTTGTATTTATGTGAATCTTAATCATGTCGGATTTAGTAGGTTAGTCTATTATAAAAAGGCATTTTGTTAGAACATTACCAAGAGAAAGCCTGGAGCCGAGTTTGGAATTTATTTTTTATATTATGTGCTTCGTATATTTTACATGGTCTAATATCCTGTTTGAAATAGGAATAGACTCGGATGAAGACTTTGCTTTTACATGAGTCTGGACTCTTCATTTTAAACTTAATGAGAAAGGGAGGTTCTGTACTTAAACGCATTTCCTGGCTGAAATGACATTAGCCATTTTTCATCTAATATATAATAATGATGCCGTCATGACGGGCTGATGCGAAAGCCTGTCAACCTCTGATGAAGAAATCACTTGACTGTATATAAATGCAAGATGCAAGGGAAATCACTAGGTTCCGTCAGGGACATTGTTATAGGCTATTGGGACAAGAATAGATAGAATGTGAGTGAAATGAAATGATCCGAAATAAATGAACTAATCGGATTGGAACTAACATCGTAATCCTGAGCGGAGTTCACGGAGTAATAATGTCACGGCTTACGCCCCCAATTAGTCGAAAGTCAGGGAGTTAAATGAATTTTTCCTCCCTTTATGGGTTCTTTTAGTCACTGAAATTGTGTATGAGGCATAAACCAGAAGAAAAATTCCTCCGTCTTTGTTAGAACTAGGAGTTCGAGAGCATAAAGTTTCTATATCTATGAGTTAACGTCTTCTTCGAGGGATTCATTCGGTCTTCTTCCTTACTATAAGTAATATAAATGTATATAGGTTTGTCGGCTAGCTGTCTGGATTCCTGATTCCGGTTTTTCCTCCAAAAAGCATTAAGAATGAAATCGAAAAAAGAGAACAAATGAGAGACATTTATTTATCTAAAAGTATCAAATGAGATGAAATGAAGTATGAGAAAAAGTTGGGATTTATATTTTCCCCTCTTATGTCTTAATATCTTGCACATTCAGACACTTGTCACGATAATAAATTGTCGTGTCTTGATATTAGTATAACATCTTTACAACTTAATATCATCATAGGATATGATATATTATAAGTTAAAATAGGTTAAGTAAATAGGAAATAAATAACCTCTATGATACAAACACCATAAATTAAGTTAACCTCCCACGATGAATCTAATGCGATGTAATTTTAAGGATAAATCATCGATTTGTGTAACCTTTTTATTTGGAAGTCGTCCAATCAACAAGACGATTAATTTGATTAATGTACTTTTAATCTAAAGGATGATCTAATCATCATAAATTGAAATAATTGTTTAGACATTTTACAAATTATTAGATATTTAATGTCATTTAGGAATTTCTCGCTCAATGCGCCATTTATGATTTATTGGTCTAGACTTAGTTACAATAATAACTAAATTTAACCCTATAGTACCTATTGTCTCCCTATATAAGGAATAGTCCTAAAGGACTTCGGGGCTCTTGAGTCTTTACGCGTCAGTTCATTTCAATCTTTAAGAAGAACTTTTAGGTAGTTAAGCCATATCTTAAAATTAATATTTCAAAGTCCTTTTAATTTTAGTTAAGTTAAGAATTTAGTTCAGCCTGTAACCTTGTCCGGAAATAAAGTAACAATACAAAATAAAGAACCCGTGGCCTAGGCTGTTCTAAATTCATCTAAATATTCGGCATCATTTAAGGCAATTAGATTAGGACACTTTATTTTCGTGACAATTTGGGGGCTCGTCCGGGATCTCAGATCTTCAGATCTAAAAATTGAAGAAAATAACACCGCAGCATCGGCTATCATCATCAACAAAGTCCAACTGGTAAGTACCCACGTAATAAAAAAGAATTATACTATTAAACTGACTATTTAGACTCGTAGACTAGATATAAGTAAACGAACGAAACGACAACGAATATTTAATTTTAAAAAAAAGCTAGAAAAAGTAACTACGACATATGTTAAAAGGCTTACGACATATTTTGTTAATTTTCTAAATTGATACAATAACAAATCTAAAAATTTATCTGACAAACATCCATACTGTGACTGAAATATTATTAGATTATTTGGTCAATTATTATTAACTTTCAAACCCAGAAATATGAAGTCATTCAATCTCTGACGAAAATAGAGACTTTAAATAGAAAGAGATAAGGGTAATATACAAGATCTACGACATATTCATACTGCATTAACTTCCCTTACACAATTTATTAAAATATTATAAATTCTAGAGTCTAGATTCTAAGTCTAGAACTTCATAAAAGCTATTACAAATCATATAAATTTAAAATCATCTAAAGCTATCATCAAAATTTTCTCAAACTTAGCATAAACACGCATGTAAAAAAAATGTTCTGTATATGTTCAACGGGATACATTATGATATAATTATATGCTTCATTTACAAATAGAATTATTCAATTGCAATAACACAAATACACACACTATGAACTATCGAACTATTGAGAAATTCAAGCTTGAAAATTCAGATTTTGTCGATAGCATATTTATTATTTATTTATTATGTAATTAATTTAGAATTTTATAACTTATTTAGTATAGTAGATAAACTCTATAACTACAAATATTAAAAACAATTCCTTCATATTAAATTAAATTTCCAAATGGCCTAAGAACCCCATAGGCCTGTAACATAGAAATACTATGTCTGAGGAAGGATGGGATCTTGGTTTTAGGACTGAGTTAAGACCATATGCATATCCCATTACGGCTGTCAATGGATCATTTAGAATATGATACCCAATGGGAGAGAAAATCGAACCCAGTAAACAGAGCAATAAAAATGTCATATTATGAAGATTTATGGGAAAAATGCTTCTCGAAATGCTTCTCAGGGTTTTACTTAGCCACATGGCATCTTTAGCATCTTCATAGTCAAGATAGACGCTTGTCCCTCAGACCAGATTCGATGGAGACATTTGTAAATCAAATGGACTACAGATAACAACTCTCTCCTTTCTCCATGCAATTTCCCGAACTAAAACCGTATTTATATGTGAAAAGTTAACGTGTTCTTGTAATTAGTAAATGGTGTAAATAGTGGGATCGGATAAAAGTTTAAATAAGTTGTTAATTGGATCCTTAAAAAGGTAACATCCCTATTTTATTGACATATCAATCCTTAAAAAAAAAAAAAAAAAAAAAAAAAAAATTAGGAGGTCAGGTTGATGGTTGAAGGTTGTAAGATCATGGAATGATTTCGTGGATAGGATTAATTTTAAAATTTACCAAACATCAAAGTGCCGTTTCATATGGATTTAAAAACAAACATTTGACAGACTTGTTCACTAAAATGTATTATCATAGCTTATACGTCGAATTAATAGTATATAATCGACAAAATTAACTGAAATATGCAGTTTCAAATTCTTCTGCCTACTCCAACTCCTTCGAGTCTGGTGCTTTGCTCGAGTCTCCTATCTAGCTAATTCCTGCTGACTAAACATAAATTGGTGTCAATCCCAATAGAACTTCATTAGATGGTTATTGTGAGGAATCTGGCCGTTAAGATTTCGAGATCCCTAAATTCTAAGTTCAAAATTAGTGAGCTAGTCTTATGAACTCCTACTCCGACTCTGATTTTCGAGTGCGGCGGATGCCCAATTTTCAACTCGTATTTAGTCAGGAGTTTCAAAGGAAATAGACACGTCCTCTCGACATGTCACCGAATTCGGTCTAAAAAGAATTAGGACATGATTAATTAGGAGAAATTAATTATCTGAAATAAGATTATTTGAACTAGCCAAAGGGGTGAGCCTCTAATTGAAGAGCGAAGATGTTGACAATTTAATACCACAACAGAACCTGTCTGGTGTAGTGAATGGACCTGCTATAAAAAGTAGAAAACATTTTAAAGGGAATATACGCAGATTAAATACTTCAGGGACTTCCTAAAATGAGAGAGGAAGGAGAGGAGAGAGGGTTATTCCTGTTATCCTTTCAGACGCCGTACTTCTCGTTGTTTGTCTACAATAATAATGAAAACTGATATGAAGACAGAGAAAGAAATCATAGAAATAATACGTCGAAAACAGAAATCAGAGCGTGATATTACCCCAACTTTCATTCTCTATTATTTTATGGTTTGATGATGTCCAAGAAATAAGGTTATGAAAGGTAATGATAATGGCTCTAGTCGACTAGTTCAACAGAAGGTAGAAACGGCCGGAATTAGTTCTGAAAGTTTTTCGGACTAGGAAATAAATGGAACTTGGAAGTTGCAAATGTCAAAATGAAATTTCGTCGCAATCAAGCTTCCACCTATAATCACGCTTCCATCATGATATGAGGATAGTAGACTGGGAATAATTTCCAAATGAATAACAATTATCCATTAATATGCACACAAACCTCTTGCGAAATCAGTCAGTGACAACGACAATTGATTTATATTCGAGTGAAAAAAAAAGCAATTTAGGAAAATAAGCCAAGAATTTTTTTGCAGGTTTTATTGCATGGATGTTGTTAGTTTTGGGTTCTTTCTACTATCTTAGGAGAAGCTCTTGCAACTCGGTTCTTAAGGGATGTCTGTTTTATTATTTGTTTTATTGAAAACGAGAACAATGCGGTTTATCAAAAAAATATATATGAAAAAAATTACAACCGGGTTCGTTATTGAAGCTCGTATTCTAATTTAAAAAAAAAAAAAAAAAAAAAAATTCAAGGCTTCTTTTCTTGGGGTGGTAAAATAGGGGCTATAGGTAGATTATTTTGCCGCATTCCCTTCATCATCATCATCAACATACTGATGATGGCATTATGCATTAGCTAAATTACTAGCCTTTTGATTTTTTTTCTCTTCTCAAGGCAGACCGCAAATCCCATGTAAGATTACAAAATCATCCCGATACCCAGAAATCCTCAGAAATTGCATTATGCAAATACGTACTCAAATTTCGCTTCAACTGCAGCTTAGTAATAATCCCAGTCGGAATCAATCATGGCTCTGTTATTCATAAACAACGATCGTAATTACCGTTCCAAAGCCTTGAAATCAATTCTTGAACATAGGCTTTGCTCTAAAAAAAAAAAAAAAAAAAAAACCTGAATTACTTGCAGTTTTGCAGTTGGTTTAATCTCAGATTATAGGTCAGTCGACTGAGTCGAGATTGATGCCTGGACTGTTTGTAGGTCCCATTCACAGGGAAGTCAGCCCTTAAAAATTAAAACTCATACGTCCCTTTAAAAATTATTCTTCGTATCATCCAAAAACGTCAACTGAATTAAGACATTTTTTTTTTTCAAAAAGATACTATAGAGAACATTTCTAGCTTAATAGGAGGAGTTATACCAGGAGGTTCCTTTTATTTCAGGAGTCAGCCCAACAAGATATAATTTGTATATAATTTTCTAGAACTTTTGAAAAATCATTATTTTCATTAATATCATCATTCAATCGAGATAACTTCGGAATCAAGATAAAGAATGTCCGAACCTTCAGTTATTCCGGACGTTTAAAGTATTCTAAGGGACGAGGACTTATTCAGGGACACTTGATTTGACAACCCTTTCCGCCCCTACAGCCCTCACCGCCTTATTTCCCTTACATTTCCAATTTAGTACAAAATATAAATTTCCGACCGGTCCCTAATATTAGGGATAAAATAAAGGATGGGTTCTAATAGTTCTTAAAATTGTGAAGTCCGCTCCTTAGACTCTATATTGCATAATTACATATTATGATTATATATTACATCGAATTTTAATAGCTTCGAGGCTCTTATATTTTATATAAAACTATATAAGTTGGAGGAGGAATAATATTCCCGATAAGTTCTCATCTTACCATCTCCTCTCCCCCATCTGTTTCGAAATTCTTAGTTCCATTTATAATTTAATTTTTGATTCCATTCAAAGTTAGCCAAGGAAACCTTCAATAATTAAACTTCCGGAAAGGAAAGCTTTAGAAAAGCTAAAAAACCACGGAGGTGTAATTCAATAAGCATTTTACTTTTAATCTACTCATTTAATTACAACGGGACTTCGACTAGTTTTCGGTACCAAACTCCAAGAACAAGATATGTAATTAGGTAATAATAGTATGTCATTATTACAGAAACTTAACCGAACTCTGCTTAGTAAAGTAAGGTTCGCATTTAGTAACGGAACACAAATGACTCATCCCTTTACCCCCTTTAATTCTTCCCCTCCTCCTCTTTAATTTAAATTTAATTCTTCTTTAATTTTAATTTAATTTTTCTCCTCCTTCTTATTGGTCTTCTTTTATAAACATTGGAAATTCGGAAACTACTTCCGAGACACACAACTTCTTAAGGGAATATAGGACATTGCCGATAGGGCCAAAATAAAAAATATATATATATATATATATAATCCAATTTTATTATCTCCTAAAATATTAATCCATCAACAAGAACAAGATCATTTTTTTTTAAAAAGTAGATGATTTGAATGAACTTATACAATTCCACTTGAAGAATGAACTTGAATTTTTTTTTACAAGGTAAATAGCAAGGAAACCTTTATCGATCCCACTCTTTACAAGTTATAATAAACACGACAATGTTTCCCAAATTCAGTCGAAATTTAATCAAAATCCGAAGGAACAGATAATAATCAAATAAAACAAAATACCGATGAAGTTTACAAACTATAAAATATTACGATTACTCCTGACCAATAAAAGAATTAACCTTGCAGCCTTCTCATCGTAAGTATAAAACATATGCCCTTTAATTAGCGTATTAATTAAATACAAAAAAATATAGGATATTGATTATAATTCATACTAATCCAACCGAATCTCGAATCAAGTTTTTGTTGAAATTAGATTTTTCAACTTTTGTCGTAATTCGAAAAGGAAAACACTTATATAATAAAGAAATCTTGAGAATTTTTCTAGATTAGCAAAACCTATCCTACCCTCTCTGACCAAACGAATTCTGACAACCCATAGAACTCAGAGAATTCTGGATCTTTCCAGGAGTGAATGTAGGACTTCAGGTGGGACACTGTCAACTTTGCAACCAGACCCGAAATTATTGTGGCCTGCCATCGTATCCATCCGTAGCCTGGTGCAACACAAGGTAACGACAAACACTTCTTTCATTAGAGCTTAAAATTAGAAAACTTTTTCTAGAAAGCTTTGTATTTGTTACCGCTCTGCTTGGCTTACACATATTTCTGAAGAGCAACAACTTTAGGGCAGATATATGAAAAAGTATAGGGAGATTAGAAATTAAATTAGCTAATTAAGATAAATAGATAATAGATAAGTTATCATGACACATAATCACTTGTAAATGTAGTAAATCTTGACTTAATTAGTATGACATTGAATACTACTACTATCATTTCCCAAAAGTTAGGAGAAGATTTTCAATTAAATCTGATTATTATTATCCTCATCTTAACTTTATTTATAATCGGAGCTTGTCTCATCGAACTGTATATTCGCTTTAAGGAACACATCTTTCCACGGTCAGGCGGAATTAATCCCGATCAATGTCAGTCTGAATAAACAAGATCATACCACAGATATAAGGCTAGACATGCTTTCTATAACTATAATATTAATAATTGTACTTATCTCTATTCTCTTAATTCTGACTTTTCATTGTACCTGCAACGAAGAAGCATTAATCACAGCACGACGATTCGAAGATAGATCACGAGCAATAAGTAATGTGGTATAATGCCAATTCATCTAGTTAAGCCCAAATATAAGAGAAATTTAGTTTTAAGACACGCTATATTAGCTAGACCTACTGTTCTCGACCAAGGAACTTTTCAATATTTCCTGAATTATTTATTTATTCTAACTTGTGTACAACGAAATAATTTAAATACAATTTTAGATAAAGCTGAATCGGACCCTCTTTTTCTCTTGCATATTCATAAGATAATTTATCAATTGATTAAACAATCAAAATTAGACGCTACACCAGTACCTTTTTACTTTTAGCCGTTACAAAGTTTACTTGCATAAATACCACTAATCATTAAGTATATTATTTATGTATAAGCATAGGGTTTAGGATTTAATTTTTTTTTCTTCTTAATTATGTTAACCCAGTTGATACTCTTGTGCATTCTACTTATAATCCTGTTTGCCTATTACGGTTCTGAATTTACTAAATTACATGGTTTAATCTCACAAGCCTTAGAGAAAATACCCGACTTCGAATATTTGTTAGAGTTAGTTAAAATGAATAACTTAACTCAGAATATCAGCATCCCTAAGAATATAAAAGACTAGCATAAGACTAATTCACTCAAACCCCTAGAAGTAATCCTACTTAGATATTGTGGTACCTGTCAGGGAAATATATACAAATACTACAGTATTTGTTAAGGAACTCTATGGAACTTTAATTCCAATAGCCTTTACCAAATATAGAAGAGATAAGACTTTAGTGAGTTCAGTGATTTGTTGTGACTATTAGGGTTTTATATAAAGGAACCCATATAATCTATATATCGACTTGCCTATATGACTCAAATATAATCCATCATATACTATTCATCATTAATAAAATTATAGACTTTATATTCATAATTGATCCAATCGCTTCAAATGATCTTTGGAAACCAACCCAAAATAACTAAATGGCAGAAGCAAATACAGACCATCAAGATGTGGAACTCGATACAGGATTCCAAACAGGCGTAGGAAATAGAACCTCACCCCATACGACACCAGGCGATCATACCCTGACCCAAGAACCTCAGCCTTATTCTCAAACATCGTCCCAACCCCCATTCAACTCTCTGGTCTCAGGGGACTCCAGAAGAGAAAATCCCAGTAATTCAATAAATCAAACCGATCAGGAGCAATCGAGAGTCATTCTAAATAGACCACGGTATCTTTCCACGGAAACTCCATCCACTAGAATCCCGCCCGGTTTTAGCAGTACCCCAGTAGACTCTGGTGATTTGACTCTTAATTCATCGGCTCAAACCATTGTGTGGTCGGGATTGGGACCAACATCACCCTCAGATATAATCAATTACCCGGATACCTTTACGGAAGTGGAATCAGAAACCCATTCGAGACTTCCCTTGGGCTCTACCGTTTCAGGAACAACCCCCTCAACTCACCTTAACACAGGAGTTCGACTTAACACCCACAATCGCAGGAGGAATCGGCAATTGACGGACGTAACCCAATATAGGGATCCCGCTGGAAATCAAAGCTCAGACGAAGACTCTCTAGAGAGCGAAGATCATCGGTCCTTGTTACCATCTCCCCACAGCTCCTCTGCACCTATTGTAACACAGACCCCTTCGGTAGTTAGAGGTCCAATTACAGGAAGAACATTACACTTGGAACCAATCCGAGACCCTAATTCACAACTATCAAACTCTTTTGGAATC
Source organism: Desoria tigrina (assembly GCA_906901685.1). NCBI lineage: Eukaryota > Metazoa > Arthropoda > Collembola > Entomobryomorpha > Isotomidae > Desoria > Desoria tigrina. The sequence continues at coordinate 132,236 of CAJQTU010000010.1, read as the reverse complement.
GTAAAGATCGGTTCTGACGACGAGGATATTACGCCATCAGAACTAAGAAGTTTCTTGGAGACAATGAATACTACTATTTCGGCTACTCCATCAATCAACCATCCCCGTTATACCGATAATATAGCAGCATCTACGATGTCTACTTGGACAACCGGAAGCCAACCCTTAATGACAGCCGACATCCAAAACCCTCCCCATACAAGAAATCCTAGACATGTTAGCTTTGCTAATACCGATACCTTGACTACGGATGCTGATTCAACACGACCCCATACAGCTATCACCATCGAGAGAGTTGAGGAAATACAAGGCCGTAATTCGCAATTGTATCGTGAAATGTTGGGGTCCAAAGAAGCCCGTCATCGCCCGTCCTCCTACAGTTCCAATCCCCCAGGAGTACCCTCCCATAATCAGAATGTTCGAACTGGATCTACTACATCTCACACAGAGAATTCTCCTTCATCCAGTCAATACCGGACCCAGGGAGTAGATTCCAGCCGACAACAATCCGGAATAGTTAGTCATAGCGGCAGCCATTCATTTCAAGCTTTTCAACCCCCCGCTATCCCTGGATACCCCTCTAGCGTATCAATCGATGAGTCAATTCCAGTGAGCTCATACGTTTACTTACCACAAGGGCTCGATATCGCTAGGGATCCACCTAGAACAACTACTGCAGTAGACACTATTGAGCCCGGAGTTACACATCCAACCTCATACAGCGGTTCCACTACCGGGATGCCGTTACTCTCTTCTACATATGCCATCCCTCCCAACCAGGCTGGTGTTTGGGGATGGGGAGCAGATGGATACCCCTCTTGTATTTATCCTATCAACCATGCAACCATTCAAAGAAACGAACCCCCACCCCCCTATCAAACCGTAGATTGGAATGCGGATAGTTCAACATATAACCAGAATTATCAGGCCAACACAGGCGTATCCATCAACCCGAATACAGGACCTGGAAGGTCAAGCACTAATGAAACAGGAATTTCTGCGACAGTACATGGAACGTCAGGTCAGTGGCGATATCACCCGTACAGTTTACTGGGACATTCAACCCCATCAGTACCAATAATTTCGACTCATAGCCACTTTCCACCACCTCCTCCGCCTCCTCCTCCAGTAACTCGAGCAGGGAACATTACTACAGTTGGTCAAATTCCTTCGTTCTCTAACTCTGGGACTTCCTCTATCTTGCCCACCGAAGGCGCCCAACTTTCCATTCAAACACGACCTATGCCGCTTTACGATGTCGAGAATATTGCTGATACACTGGTATACTTAGATAGATTTGAGCGACTTACGCTAGGATGGGACTCAAAGAAAAGGCTTAATTACTTCCCATCCCTTTTGACAAACACCGCCTCAGATTGGTTAGTCTCTCTTGAAGACGACTTACAAAAACAAAGAACAACCGACGCGTTTGGAAATATTAGCAACGCGTTTAAGGATCTTACCTGGGAGCAGTTCAAAAAACACTTCCTGGAATATTCTAAAACGGTTCGTGGAGGAGAACTACACCATACACTGTACAATAAGCGACAGGAACGAAACGAGAATGCGGTAGCTTATTACTTCGCTATGAAAAAATTAATTGCCAAAGCAGCCTCCCACATGTCGGATAGTGAGAGTATGGAACTAATCAAGCGAGGACTTAACGTCACGATTCGGAACTTTCTGATCCCTTGGCGCCCGAAAAACTGTGCTGAAATTTTAATGCGTCTTCACGACTTTGAGAAAATTAGAGCAAGTCAGCTTGCAAAACGCAGAAATGAGATATCGGCAGACATTAACCTTTTGGAACTAGATGACAATGAATGGCCAGCGGAACCCATCGATCCACAACCCCATCAATATTCACCCTATAGTCACCAACACCCCCATCATATACATCAAGCTTCGTCACAACCGACTTTAGTACCTATCATGTCAGTTCCTACCGTCGCAGCTCGTCAACAACCTGATCCAGCTGAAGATGGACTCGAAGCAAAGCTCCTTCGAAATTTCAAAGATTTGAAAGGATCAGTCGATAAGATGTTGACTCAACAGAACCAGCAGCAACTACTTCAAGGCGTTCGACGTCAATCATATCCTAATTACAACAATCCACAGGGGCCATATACCCGTACACCTTATAATCAGGGTTCATATCAGGGGCTAAATCGCAATTATTCTTCGAATCCATATCCTCCGAATCCACGACCCCAAGGTCCATCACCCCGAACCACAATGTACCGTCAACAAAATGCACAATCATTTCAGGAACGATTGGATCCGCAAACGGGTCCATCGATACCTCGTTGCTATGGTTGTCAGCAACTTGGACATTTTAGACGCGACTGCCCAAACCCCACTCCGGAAAACAAATAATTTCAGGTGGATATGAGGGGACGCCTGAAATAAGATTTAAAGCCCCTCCTGCTTCTAATATTTCTTATTTACCTATAATACCCCCTATAAACTCTAGGTCTTACGAAATACATGTAGTTAACTGTACTTCACTGAATTCAATTAATGCTCTGCATTGCGAGGTAACAATTAATAATATTAAGCCCAATGGACAAGCGCTCATTGATACAGGAGCTATGATTTCATTGGTAAGGGCTAATCTCATTAACCCCAAGGATTTGTTACCACCCCCAAATGTAATTGTTAAGACAGCCAATAATGACACTCTAACGATTATCGGTCAAACTACAGTCCATTTAAAGTTAGCTAATATTACAACAACTCATAGGGTCCTAGTGTGTCCAGATATCTCCGTTGATCTAATCGTAGGATTAGACTTTCATAGGAAATACGGTTTGATGCTTGATTTACTGACCGACTCAGTTAAATACCAGTTAGGAGGTCAGCACGTACGAGAAAACGACGTAGAATCAATATTATCGGATGAAACTGAATACGTGAATCTTATTAGTATTAGGACTCCTTCACCATGCACTTCTTCTATATCAGAAAGAGACTTAATTGACTTGACGGGGACGTCAAGCTCTGAGATGTCAGGGGATAGTAGATTCAATCCAGAAAATCGACATGAACTGATTAAATTCGACGAGAACTGGGAGGTAGAAACGGTGTCCGGTTTAAATTCACCAACATTTTCGGCTACTACAAATACCGTCAAGTTTAAGGATATTGAAAATTCAGAAGCATTGACACATACCGACGATGAGATTACGAGCTCAGATTATATAAATATAGATTTAGCAAATAAGGTTAGGTTAGGTGAACAGGAAACTCACTACAATGGAAACAGTGAGTTGTCCAACCCCAGTTCCGAAACACAGGAATTTTATATCAATCCAGAAACATCTGAATCTAGTGAACCAGAATCAGGAAATGTTGAGACATCCGAATTTGCAGAATCTGACAAAACTACGGATAGTAGTAATATGATAAATGAATTGATGGACTCCGGTCTTTCCCAGATAGATGTGATTGAAATAAATAAACCCTATAATCTAGTAGTAGCAACACAGGGCTCTATACCCGCTAGATACAACGGACTTGTTAAAGTTAAAGCGGACTTTAACACTGATGAAGATGTTATGTTTGAACCTAATCAGGAAATGTGCAACAGAAGAGAACTGCTTATTCCCAGAGCCGTTTTAAACCTAAAAGATATCTGTTCTCTCACTATTGCGAATTTAGGATTCAAAACAGCAAGGTTTAGGGCAGGTTCGGTACTAGGAACACTGAGCTCTATAGCAGGTGTAAGCAGATATATCCATGAAAGCACAAACCCTGAAGCTCCAATAGAAGTTCAGTGCATGTCAGTAAACATTATTAGCGACGAAGAGAAGCATAAAAACCTGGACACACTAGACATTAACCCCGCTCTCAGTTTGGAAGAAAAAGCCACTTTAAAACAGATCCTTTTCGATCATTACTCCTCCTTCTCTTGGAGCCCTACCGACTTAGGTCGTACTCACTTTATCGAACATAGAATCGAGACTGGTGATCATCCACCTATTAAACTACCCCCTTATCGAGTATCATTAACAGAACGAGAAATCATAGATGAACAAATTAAGGATATGTTGCATCGAGGGGTCATATCTAGTTCAAACTCACCTTGGTCCTTTCCGGTCCTTTTGGTAAAGAAGCCTAACAATAAGTTCAGATTTTGTATAGACGTGAGGAAGTTAAATAGTATTACGTTAAATCACTCATCCTACCCGCTCCCAAGGGTCACGGACATTTTAGATACTTTAAGGGGTCAAATTCATTTTTCCTCATTGGATTTGGAATCAGCTTTCTGGCAAGTTCCACTTGCTGAGTCCGACCGACAGAAATGCGCATTCACGACAAGTATGGGAGATCATTACGAGTTTGTAGCAATGCCATTTGGGCTCAAATCTGCTCCAGCTACGTTCCAACGTTTAATGGATGTCGTACTCTGTTCCCTACGATGGTCAATCTGCCTTGTCTATTTGGATGATATAATAGTATTCGGTAGCACGATAGAGGAGCATAATAGCAGAATACGGCAGGTAATTGACCGTCTTAAGGACGCTAACCTAAAAATTCAACCGAAGAAATGCTCTTTTCTTTACGGAGAGATAAAGGTTCTCGGACATGTCGTTTGCCGCGAAGGGATAAAAACTTGCACAAAGAAAATCGAAGCTGTTAAAGATGCACCCAGACCCAAGACGGTAAGGGCTCTCAGATCGTTCCTTGGACTGTGCTCGTACTACAGAAAATTTATCAAAAACTACGCAAAAATTAGTCATCCCTTGAATCAGCTATTACAATTTGACAGTAGTCTAGTTTGGAACGAAGAAAAGGAGTCTTCCTTCACCAAGTTGAAGGACGCCCTAACCTCCGCCCCCATTCTTGCCCACTACGATGAAAGCCTCGAAACCCGACTCAAATGTGATGCTAGCAGCTACGGAATTGGAGCAGCCCTTACTCAAGTTCATGAAGAAGACAACAAAAAGATAGAAAAACCCGTATGTTACAGCAGCAGGTCACTAAAGGCCTGTGAAAAGAACTATAGCATTTATGAAAAAGAATGTTTAGCTTTCATCTTTGGTCTTAAGGAATTCAGAGTTTACCTTCATGGGCGGTACTTCAAAGTAATTACCGACTGTCAGGCACTTACTTGGTTAAAAACAGCGAAGGATCCAATTAACAACAGAGTTGCTAAATGGTCGATTATAGCATCTTCATATGACTTCGACATCTTACACAAATCAGGAAAATCCCACGTAGACGCAGATATGCTGTCACGCAATCCCTTAGAAGTCGAAGCTGATGTAGAATCGATAACCTCCATCCCCACCTTTCAGATTGAAATAGAAGAAGGACCAGATGAGGAATATACCGAACCCATTCTTAAAATAGACAGCCGAAGAACAAGCTAAAGATTTATATTGCATTCAGAAAAGATCACTTATAGGGTTCGACGATAAATATGTTATGTTAGATAACATATTATGTCTTAGAGATGTACGATCGACACGACCCCGTACTCTCGTACCAAAAAATATTAGAAGAAATATAATGGAAAGCTATCATTCAGATCCACTGCATGGCCACTTGGGCATTACTAAAACGCTTAAACGATTATCCGCTAGATTTATCTGGCCACAAATGGCAAGGAGTGTCAATTTATTCATTAACGGATGTTTATCCTGTGCTATTAACAAACAGTCTAAAGCTAAGAAGCAAGGGCTACTGAATCCAATTCAGATAAAAGAGAAAGCTTACTATCCCTTCGAACTTATCGGAATAGATTGTCTTGGTCCTCTTGTTGAAAGTTATCAAGGAAATTTATACATAATTACGGCAACAGATTATGTTACAAGATGGGTCGAAGCCAAAGCGTTGACTAACATAACCGCAAAGGAAACGGCCGAATTTATCCTACATCAAATAATATGTAGACACTCCACTCCGGGTTGTATATTAACCGACAATGGAACAAATTTTCGATCGAAAGTAGTTACTGAACTTTTAAAGGCACTAAAAATTAAAAATACATTTACAACCGCATATCATCCGCAGACTAACGGTCTGTGCGAACGATTCAATAGTAGTTTGGCTGCAATGTTACGGGCATTTGTCTCGGAAAATCAAAAAGATTGGGATGAGTTTCTTCCATTGATTGTCTACGCCTACAACACCTCTATGAATGAAGGCACAAAGGAGACTCCTTTCTTTTTACTTTACGGGCGAGATAGTATCGAGGCAACAGATGTGGCACTAAAACTCCCGACTCCAAGTATCGAAGCTGACAATTATCTAACTAGATTAAAACAGGCATTCGAAAGGTCTAAGACCACTACTCATGACAAACAGACTAAGGACAAAACGCGATATGACAATACGCGTAGACACGTTGAATTCAAGATAGGAGATCTTGTTTTGCTCTATACTCCTATACGCAAGGTTGGAAGAGCATTCAAACTTATGCCACGATTTACAGGACCCTACAAAATCACGAAAAGGCTATCCGATTTAACATACGAAATAGAAACGAAAAGGACATTAGTCGATGGTTCAATTAAATTAGATCATGAAATAGTCAACGTGGTACGTATGAAAAGATATAGGCCATTTACTGAGCATATCCTTGATTCACAGGAAGAGCCTGCAGACGACATCGAGACTAAGCAAGTCCCAAAACCAGGTGCATACGAATACGACAACGATTATCGGCCACCTAGACACCAAAGGGCTAATCCTCTGAAGTTAAAACCCTCTATTGTTAGGAGATCCCAACGGTTAGCAACCAAGCATGCATTGCGCACTGTTACTATTCGCTCTCCTAGTTCATCCGGTATTAACAGACCCGGTAACACCAATAACCACAATAAATAGAACCGACATGATAGGCCATGAAGGTTTTGCTTTATTAACCTTTATATTAGGTGTAACCCCTGATCGTGCCCAAGCTTACGGACAACTCGAACCCACCCCTAACTTACACCCCAATACCCCATTCGTCATCCAGGAAACTTATTACGAGGCAATTTCAGATAGGGAACTAATTGAACAACTCGAGGGAAGTTGTGTACGTAATAATGTTCCTAGATTATTCTTTTTGGAACGGTTTCAGGCACGGATAGCCAACTTTTCAAGCGTTCTCAAGGCAAAACACCATATGGATATAGCCGGAGAATACGATCTTATGAGAACATATCTCGGGTCGGAGTTAGTGAATTGCCATTTCGGACACTTTACACAATTTTGGGAAATCCGTGTGCCAGTAAAACATATCTGGTGTCATAAGGTAGTGGTTCAAGTTAATAGGATCCCATATAAAAAGGGCAATCAGCTTTGTAAATGAAAATCTGATGTGACCTATCTGTCCTTCTGCAATAAGGCTGCGTATCGGGAAGTTGACTCTCATGCTTGTGCTTCCACTAAACTTTGCAATATGAGACCACTTGGTCATTTTGATGCTTCGCTTAAGTGTGCTTTGGATAACTTTTTCCGTCCATCTGATCTTAAATGTAATTCATTGGATATGGGATGCAGTAAAGATTCGACCCTCTTAACCACAAAGATAGATGATGGCAGATACTACTTAGCTTCATCTCACAAAGTAATCAGAATCATATGCCGTAACGAAACACGCTACTTATCAACTGCTCTAGACGGAACTATTGACTTAACTCTGGGATGCGGCTGCTACCTCATTGTTAATGACTACTATCTCTTACGACAGACACCTCCAAATTGCATTAACTCTAGCATTAGCTTCTCTCATAAACCGGTCACGATTCAGAGAACCCGACAAACTGAACCATCTATTTCCCAGACACCAATTGGTTCCCTAGAAACTACCCCGAAACCGTTAGCTGAAATTACCCCCCGTCATAGTTATGTTATTCCCCAGAACACCACCTTAAATGTAGAGTCCACCACCAAAGCATCTCTGCAACTCTCTACGGAATCAGCGGATGTAATCAAATCAGATAGTCAGAATTTCTCGCATGCCGATATTATCCCGATTAGATCCCCTTCTCCTTATCGAAGTATGTTCGACCCGACTGGTAGCACCAAGGCAACAACTTCCTTTGTTAATCCCTTTGATGAATGGTTCATTAATTTTGTAACTGGAGTATCAAACAAAGGCTCTGAAGTTTGGTCCTCTGAGGAAACAGACGTAGAAGATTATATTAGTGACCGGTCTATTAAATCTCGAGAAGATAACACAGTAAACCGTAATCCCAATCATAATATAATCCCCCGTCGTCAGAGTCCTCCTCGCTTCGATCAATTCATAACCCCACCCACATCTACAAGTACCCCTATGACTAACTCAGAAACAGAGACCATTGCAGTAGAGATGGAATCCACCCCCTTAAATCCATCCAACTACACTAGCATGAATTCACCTGAATACCCTAATAAAGTAGAAATGAACTCAGAAGAAGAAACCGGAACTAATAATAATAACATTATGCCCTGGCTTTTTAATATAATCAATAACTATAACGACAATGATATCTTAAATAATTCAACGGAAGTATTTTCAGACGAAGTGATTACGACTACGATGACTTCAAAAATCCAGGATACCATATCAAATCATACCTACACACCCGCTAAGTCTCCGACAACTGTTGCAAATTCTGCACCTTTCACCAAACCCTTGATCACTTGGTCTTTATATTTATGCTTGATAAACATTATATAAATACGAACTTGCTTATTCATTTTAACATGTTTTCAGGTTATGCAAACAAGGAACTTATTCTTATTCTTAGAGTTTAACTTAAATCTAGTTGAGAATTGTCGAGTGTATTCATTAATTACTAAAAAATTTGGAACTGAGTGATTCATACCTATAAGAAACAACCGAATACATCACTCAGTAGTCCCCGTCAAGACGAACGAACAATAAAGGCTGGCCCACTCTACGATGTCTTTTGTTCATACGTTCAGTCACAGCATTAAACATTAAGACAAGAATTTCTACGATTGTCGTTAAACTACTAACGATTAATAACCTATAAAGTACTTAGAAATGGGCTTCTGCGATGGTCATTATACTCATAATAATGATTTAACGGTCCTTTAAAAATCCTCGATAGTCATTAATCAAATTAATGATTGGTATATCAAAACTCAGTTCCTTCGATAGATACTGAATATGCTTATTTCAATGTCGTTCTGAGAATATAGTAATTGGAAGCTACGATGGTCGTTCTAACAGAAACGATTTAATATCAGTTACATTACAAACCTTCGATAGTCACTTTCTGAGTGATTACTCACAAAATTAGAATTAAATTAAGTAAATAAACAAATAAAAGGTAGACCTGACTAAACCCCTTAGGCTACGATGGTCAGTCATCGACAACGGTAAATGCAGATGGACTTGTGACTCAATATGATACTAGACTCTTCACGTAAATCTGTACCTGTTAGTTAGCGTTGTTGAACCTAGTCCGTCCGTGGTTTCCCACGTATCCGTAGACCTGGAGAGATCCGCCTTTTCTTCCTTCCTTAACGGTGTTCTGATCCTTAACATGGGCTAAATCTTATACGTACGCTTATTTGGCTCAAGGCCAGAAGTAGTTGACAAACATTCTTTACAACAATATAAGAGGACAGTAACCAGAGACAGTGCGATGTCCCGACAATTCACGAAATATCGGGAAGGACAACTTTGAACCGATAGACACCATCTCGTGGCCTAATGAAGGTATCATTGGACTTCGATATCAAGAATAAACGCTAAATCTCGACGACCATACTGTCGAGATAACTACGTTCGGCCGTCTATACCAGACACTTGTCATCACTTGCCAGAAGGACCATAGGCCCATCATGACTTTCTGCGACGGCAAATACCTTTACGTAGCTAAGCAACGCCTTACCTTAAATTTAAATATATAATATTGAGGAGAAAAAGCTTCCTCACCTTAAATTTAAATATGTAATATAGCAAGAAAAGGTAGATCTGGACCTCAAAGGCGCCCATGCCCAGAATTTCGACACCAGTCCTAATACTAAATTACGAACAAAAAAGTCAAGTCATATCCTACAAGTCCAAACGCATTTACAGCGGTCCCCGTTAATTATAATTAGCTAAAACCCAAACCCAATACATACACATTGAATTTAAAGTTGACAAAGTAAGATTGTACTAATAAATGAGTTAGTGGATAGCAAAGATGTGGTATTAACTCAAAACATATACACGACGATTCTCATACTATACTTGATCTAGTCTTTAAAACTTTGGTTCCTTGTTAGTACCCAAGAATTAATCAATTACTCGTGCATTACTATTACTTTTATTTGAAAATATACTAAAATATGATTATTGATGTTCTAGACTGGACTATGGGCGACATGTGGCTCGCAGATTCACCCACCTCTTCCTGGAACGTGGACACCGATCGTGAGGACTCGATACTAGCTGAATTCGGAGAGGATGAGTACACCTCACCTACGTCATCACCCGCTCAGTCATCATCTTCATCCTCAACGGACTTCATCAGCGAATTTTACAGACTGCAATCTGCGAGTTCTTCTGTCGTTACCCCACGAGAACCAAGAACCACTAACGTACCCACTATGCCATCAGACTATATTAGACCAGAGGAGTTGCCTCCCACTAGTCGAAAGGAAAAACGCGCCTATCGTCGTGCCATGCACCGATTTTGGCAATTACATGCCGCAATAGTTAACGGTAACCAAACCCTTGCAGCTAACCTCGAAAGAAAGGACACAGCGTTAGAAGGTCCCCGCAAATTAGGTAAAGTAAAGACCACGCCAACCCAAACCAGGTCAGGGAGAATAGAATCTCAACCCTCTAGCTCTAATTTTAGACCCACCCCAAACAACCTAGATCCCATCCCACCTTTGATCCCTATTAACAGCTTGTCTTTATCAAACCCTCCACGCTGTACGTATCCTTATTCACAACGCCACCATCAACGAGGCTACGTTAACAAGAAAAACATCTATATGACCGACGATGGCGTCCCTATATGTTTTATTTGTAATGTTGTGGGACATCAACATTATGTTCATCAACAATAATCTCTTTAAATTGTATTGATCTTAATGTATTATTGAAATGAATTAACTTTTACGAAAACGATGGAATGTTTCAAACTCAAATGTTAATCACATGACTGTAACAACTATTATTATAACAATGCAAATTAACACCGGACAATTAGCCATCTCCATGTTAACTACATAATTTATAAATCTAATGCCACTCTTCAAGACAATCGATAACTTATATCTTCTCGTCAGGTGACTTCGAATTCTAGCAGTGGGAGGATGTCACGATAATAAATTGTCGTGTCTTGATATTAGTATAACATCTTTACAACTTAATATCATCATAGGATATGATATATTATAAGTTAAAATAGGTTAAGTAAATAGGAAATAAATAACCTCTATGATACAAACACCATAAATTAAGTTAACCTCCCACGATGAATCTAATGCGATGTAATTTTAAGGATAAATCATCGATTTGTGTAACCTTTTTATTTGGAAGTCGTCCAATCAACAAGACGATTAATTTGATTAATGTACTTTTAATCTAAAGGATGATCTAATCATCATAAATTGAAATAATTGTTTAGACATTTTACAAATTATTAGATATTTAATGTCATTTAGGAATTTCTCGCTCAATGCGCCATTTATGATTTATTGGTCTAGACTTAGTTACAATAATAACTAAATTTAACCCTATAGTACCTATTGTCTCCCTATATAAGGAATAGTCCTAAAGGACTTCGGGGCTCTTGAGTCTTTACGCGTCAGTTCATTTCAATCTTTAAGAAGAACTTTTAGGTAGTTAAGCCATATCTTAAAATTAATATTTCAAAGTCCTTTTAATTTTAGTTAAGTTAAGAATTTAGTTCAGCCTGTAACCTTGTCCGGAAATAAAGTAACAATACAAAATAAAGAACCCGTGGCCTAGGCTGTTCTAAATTCATCTAAATATTCGGCATCATTTAAGGCAATTAGATTAGGACACTTTATTTTCGTGACACACTGACTTATAATATTTCTTGGTCGGAGTCTGATTCTGAGACTACTTAGGGTAAAAGCATTTTCAATGCACTAATAATTCCATACTTTTCCTAGTCGGAGAAAGTAGAGGGAAAGCTAGTGGTGGTGGCAGAGTTTCTTTTTGTTTGGCAAGCACGTTTCCTCTGGCCAGAAATCTTGTGTAAGGAGGAGAAAGAATTGTTGTTCATCATTTTGAGAGAGAGATGTGATGTACCCTCTTTGAAAATGAAATTGTAGCCCAAGAAAGCTGATGGGGCTGTTGGCCTCTGCCCCTGGTAACTCATTTATAACGGAACTAAAATAGAGTTTGGCGTTTCCCTTTTTATATCATAAAATAATTCTTCCTTCCTGTGTTCTTCCTCCGAATGGATGGTGGGGGTTGGGTATCCCGTTTCGTAGTTTACATGGTGATGCTAGTGGATGAGGATGAAGGATAAGTAAACGGTGGATAAAGTTTATAAAATAGTCCGGAGACGGATTTTTAAGGGAGAAAGTTATCCCGGAGGGGAGATATGTATGAAAGTGTGTGTGTGGCCATCCGTTTTGACGTATATATTTTATTTTAAGGTTAGTCCAGTCGAGTCCGGCGAGGCATTTTAGTTATCCCTTGCTACCAATTTTTTACAGAAGGAAATTGAATGGCTGGGGAGGCTCTACTTTCGTTGTAATTTGTCAAAAAATTGTGAAGGAAACTGCTTGGAGATTGGATTTAGAGGGAAGCGGGTTGGATAGCCGCCCCTCTGAATTTAAGGGAAAGAGAAAGCTTGACAGAGGATTAGATTTAGATACATGGGAGGAATTAGAGAGAGAGGTCCCTATAGGGAGTTTAGCAGTTAAGTCAATTTACTCATGAATGATTGAGTCATTTAATATTTACCCTTCTGATATTCTACAGAGGTTCGGGTGACTTCAAAGGAGCAGGAGTTTGATTTTTTTGGATTTGTACTGAAGTAAGTAAGGAGAAACCTTGTCGGCTTTTGGGATTCGGATGTACAAGATGACAAATGCTGAGCTTACCGTTTTGTTATTTGTACGATTTATTTTAGATATGCAACTCCTAAGATCGTGTGCAATTATGCCAAGCTGTTCAAAGACTGGGAGTCTCTCAAGCCTTTTACCCTCCATTGCATTATGAAGATGTTCCATCGGTTTATTTTCCAGATGGACTACCCGGCTTTGATCTGTCAAGCGTCTGTGTTTCGAACTTTCCAAAAGATACTACAGGTTTCGGACCGTCAACCTGATTTAAAGGTAGATCCAGACAAACCAAAGGGGAATTAGGTAATGAAGCTTGAAATGTTGTTTTTAAATGTCATTGAATTTGTTGGACAGGAAGTATCCAAGTTCTTTTATCATTTCTGGCCAAAATTCGTCAAACTTTGCGATGATAAGAAAATGTTCGTTGAGATCTTGTTCTGGAAAACTGCAAAGGAAGCTCAGGAGATTCAAGATGGTTACGGAAGTCATATGGGCACAGCCCCAACGAAACCAAGCAAGTTTACTTGGACAAATGAAGAAGACAACGAGCTTGTACTTCTAGCCGAGGAATATTCGGCTTTGCCCGATGAAGGTATAATGTTAATTGCAATAAAATATGGCATATTCTTGCTTTGCTAACTGTGAGACGGATTATAATTGAACACTATATTTTGGGTATAAAGCTAAGCGAGCAACTAAGATGGTAGAATGGATTCAAGAACGCTGGACATGGCAGCAAAAAAGTAAAAAGATGATGACGAATAAACTCATCGAGAAAGGGCTGCTTAATGAAACTGTAAGTTGTATTTATTAACTAACGTCCGTAAAATAGTAATATATTGTTAATTGTTTGATTCTTAAATTGTAAATTATTAATTTATAAGATTAAGGCCAAGCGTCCGCCTAAAACTTGGCAAGACGAAGAAATCGAAAGGCTAAAGGAGCTTTACAATGAGTTCAAAGAATCTACGGACATAATGAGCGAGATACTCGAGAGAATGGAAATCAAGCGGTCTAGAAATAGTATTGTTCAAAAAATGATAGAGATGCAATTGATCAGGGACAAGAGCGATGTCAGGAAAAAACGTGTTCGTGGTCAGAAGAAAAAGCGAAATCAAAATAGATCAACATCAGAAACAGAAGGTTAAAGTCCACGGATGTTATTATATGAAGTTTATGTCTTCCACGAAAAACGAAAATTCAATTTTAAATGTATTGTTTTTGTGTTATAAACAATAGGAAATATGGATGCCCCACCAAGCCGCAGGTCTTCTGTCTCATCATCAGGTTCCGAATCTGGTTCTGGTTCCGAAAGCGATGATTCGGATAAAGAAAACGATGTAGCTGAGAGTTCTACAATATCTCATACATTAGATAAAGACAAATTGTTGAAGTTTGGATGTGATCTAGTTCAAGAAGGTTCTTATACTCAAATTATTACTATTGAATTGTTGTACATTTGTCTACATGATTGATTTCACACCCAAAATTTACTTTGTAAAGGATTAACGGGACCTCTAAAATGGGTTGTGCAGTCGTTGAAGTACTTCCTAGACGATCTATGCGATGACCCTGACTCTGATGAAAACGTTCCGCTAGTACCAATTGGCAGCGATTGTATTTCTGCAATGTCGAAGTCTAACATGAAAGCTTTTCTAAAAAATTTGGGCCTCCATGCTCCCGGTGTCCAGGTTGGTAAAGGTTTCTTTTTAAAAAATTTCGGAATTTCAATAAGAAAAAATTAGACATAATTATGTTTTTGTAGGAAACATTTTGGCGAATACCTGGAGCTTGGAAACAAGATGATGTAAAGACAAGGATTGAAACACTTGAGCATATAGTAACAACAGGTGTTGCTCCAAGCGGTCCTACAATTCCAAATCGACCTGACGACGATGATGACATTAGCAATGATGTTCCTCGTAGCCGTGTAAATCCCTTACAAATTCGCAGTGACGATGAAGCCAAAGGGTCTGAACAAAACAAAAGTCAAGAACCCGGTGTTAAAACCTCAAAAAAATCACGTCGGAAATCTCGTCTTACAAGTGATAATGACTCGTCTTCATCATCCGATGATGATTTGCCCAGACCAAGTGCCTCACAAGTCTCCGTAAATGCGAAATCGGTTCTCAGTCAAGGGAGCAACGCATCATCGGTATCTACTAAATCTCATCGTTCAAGTAATAGTAGTAATACGGATTCCTCTTCGTCTGACAGTGACTCGTCAAGTGCAACCAAAATCTCTGGAAAAACTAATTCTACTATGAGTCAAGCTAGTAAAGCATCAGTCTCCAAGAATTCTCATAGCAAGTCGCGTCTTGCAAGCGCTACTGATTCTTCCGACGAAGATTCATCTAAAACCAGCACTAAGAAATCAATGAGTAGTGATAAAGGGTCATCAAAAGTACAGTCAAAAACACCTTCGAATGGTCATAAAAATAGAAGCAGAATTGTTGTTGAATCAGATTCAGATAACGAAGAAGATTCAACTTTGATGGAATTGGACAAATCTCCGGAGAAAACTCTACAACAAAGTAAGATTGATTCAGATGACGAAAGTAACAAAATTAAGAAAAAATCCAGAAATTCCCTTCGGATTATTGATAGCAGCGACGAAGATTGATTTATTTGTTCGAGGGAACGCGGAAGATCTGCAAGAGTTAAACCTTGATGGTTATGTTTTAACCACAAACAAGACATGTACATTGACTTTTTTGTCTTTTGCATATATTCTAAACCGTATCGTAACGAAATGGATAAATCTTTCCCTAAATTTTTAATTGAAACAATAAAGTTAGGTACATTTTCCAACATTTCTCCACGTTTCTGATAGTTTATTTCATTCCATAATCCGTGCCAATTCACTCATGAAAAATTATCTTATATGTATTTGCTTTTACGCTATTCTTCCGGTATTGGCAGCAATTCTCTCAATCTCCCTTCGATATTCGCTAGTCCTTGTATTTTATCCGATAGTTCACCGCAGGCGAGCTCCACAAAGTCCCAGTTCTTATCCGTATTCTCAAGTTCATTTTGAGTCTGCTGGAGGCGTTCCTTCAAAATATCATTCTCTTTAAGTAACTCGTCATTCTTTTTTTGTAGTTCCACAGAGGACTTTGCTTGCTCATCCAAGGCGGACTTCAATTGATCTAATTCTTCTGTGAGACTGTTTTTTCGCCCATTCTCTTCTTGTGAAGCCTTCTCAGCGTCTTCAGCTCGCTTCATCTGCTTTTGCAACTCATCCTTAGTTTCTGCAAGTTCTGCCTTTAACTTTTCTCCCTCTGCTATCCTCTTCTGAAGGGTGTCATGTATCGTAGATAAGTTGGATTTCATGCTGGACATATCAATCTCTAATTGCTTTACTTTTACAGCCTCCCTCTCATATTGTAAACTTTTTAGGGCTAGGTGAGCTAATTCAGCCGTTCCAGCCTGACCCTGGATATCGTACTCATCGATGTGTTCTTGATGATGCGGTGGTGGCTGACGGGGAAGATCAATCGTACTGTCTACGAGATGAACCGTTTTTGGAGGTCCATATTCCTCGGCTGGAGGTGTCCCTGCTCCCTGATGCTGCCAATTTGTGACTGTTGGATCACATACTCTGTAGAATTAGGCTTCTGCATTCACATTTATTATCATACAGTTTAAGATTACTTGGAAATTCTAATTCTAACCTGAATCTCCATATGAAACTGAAACGGCTGTATTTGCCTGTGGGGGTAGAGGTAGGCTATGCTCCAATGCTGTTGCTGCTTTGACAACTTTATCATACCATTCGCCAAATTGGTCTCGATACTGTTGACTTGCAAATCCTAGACCATAAATCGTCCTTAGTTTTGTGTCAGACCAGAGGCCGAACGTTGAGGAAGTTTTAAGAAAGCTCATGGTGGGAAGAACGGTGCTGTTTACGATTAAGGTACTTCCGTCATAACTTATGATTCTATAAACGGATCGGTGTTTGTCGAAATAAAAGGATATAGGAACAGCCGATTTGGTTGCTGCTAGCCAGATTTTGTTATTAGGATTCATTGTATGCACTTTAGCAAAGCATGTATGAATTGGGGTTGAAGGGTCGTCCGTAATTATCAGACGTGGGTCACTGGAACAAGATTATAATTTTATATTATATTTTGGTAACATCAAGCTATTATGTAAAGGATCGTTTCAAGTTCCAAAAATGTCTACCTCATATTCAGTGACCTAGACTGGTCCCCAACCATACTCGCGTGAGACTGCATCTTAGAAATTTTTACTCAATCAGCTAACACAAGATTGCTTGACAACGGGCGCTGGAACAGGTTATGTCAAATGAAGGGTTTTTGAAAAAACTACAACTTTCAACTTTTTGAAATCAACGAATTTAATTCTCAGGTTGATCATGACAACAGAGTACTAAACAATTCTTGGCTTGCACCGTGACGTGTCTCATGGATATGTGCTTGGAAAATGTCCTATGAGGAAATTATTGAACGGATGAATAAATGAGTCGCGTTCCATCCCGATTGTCCCGTCATGATGAATATGATATAACCTTCTGTCTTATTATTAGTCTTTATTGGAAATTGTGATAAATAAGCCAGAGTCAAATCACAAGCACTTGATTAGGAATACAAAAGCGGAGGGAATGAAGTTGATAAGCGTTGATGATTTGATGTTGATACTATAAAGAAAAATCGGAATAACCTATATGATATATCTGATATGCTATTTTGCTACAACTTTTACGATAAGTTCAAATCTACAAAATGAAATACAACTTGGTTACTAGCAGAAAATATGTCAGCGTTTTCTACTAATTTATTGGTTTTTGTGGGGAGTTTAATTGATGGGGGACAGGGGGTGAGACCGATTTGATCCAAGGAACAAGTGTACAAAATTTGGTAACCGTAGGTCAAGCCGTTCTCCAGTTATCGTTCGGACAGTCGGACTGGTCATTCTCATAAATTACCATATACCTTAATAACATGTATTCCATTCGAGTACATAATCTACTCTGACGAGAAGAGTGGATTTCATTCGAATATTAATGCGACTAATGACGTCATAAAAAATTGGAGGCAAAGTGCCTCCAATTTTTTTTTTTTTCGAAAACCTTCCATTTGACATCACCTCTTGGGGCAAGGAGAAAGCGTTGTCAAGACATCTTGAGTATATTCCTCAAGAACCGACACAAAATATTTTATCTTTTGCACATATTAAAAGGACGCACGGATGACAGAAACTAATAAATTGAGATAATTCATGCACGTAATCAATCATGGCAGCATTTTCGAGTTTTTGTCCAATTTCGAAACTCCTTGGAGATTCTGGATTAACTGCCTTGGTAATCAACATAAAAAACCTCCTTTTCAAGAACATCACTATACATAAGTTTATTACAACTTTATTATAACATAAGATATCTGTTCAAAACATTTATAGCAAGTTGCATGAAATACCCTGGCATACAATTTGCAAAATATGAAAACGACTATGAATTAATGTTTGTGATTCAGACTGTAAAATAACATAAAATTAGTATACTGAGATAATATTAATTAATTCTTAAACAATGATCAATACCTTGTCAAACAAGATGTACTTTCTGAAATTTTCTATCTGTACTTAGAATTCCAGAACAATTTGAAACAACAACACATTGTCGGGTATGCCAGCCAATTTATGTACCTGGTAGTTTGGTACCAATTCGGAACTTCAATTCCTTGAATACGGTCGATAGTTAGAAACTAAAATTATTTTGTCCACGTACCAGGTTAACAAAATTAATTTTAATTATTACTGAATACAGAGTTCATGTATGAGTCTGCTAATCCTGTTCCACAATCGAAGACTAAGATTATTTTAACGAGAAGATGAAGAGGAGGATCGCTCATACCGGCGTCGTCTAGGCGGAGAAACTCTTCGCGAAAGTCGAGGGGGTGACCTACGTCTGTATGCAGGTGATCTACGCTGTGGTGACCAACCTGTTGAAATGAAGCAAATTTTATGTAATACACAAATTTTCAATAGATGTTATTAGCAATTAATTAAGATGAGATGACATGGCTTACCGCGACGCCGCCCGCCTCTCATTCCTCCCATGGGTGGCGACCTCCGGCCCATTCCCATCGGTGGTCGTACTCTGATGTTCAACACAGGAGCAGCAGTTATTTCCTTTATAAAATAGTAATAAAAATTTAATTCAACATTTAAATGTAGATATGCCCTTAAATTAAAACTTAAACTGGGGTTTGGAAATAATAAATAATAAGATTAATAAGTAATTTTTATTTTTAATGTAAAATGATAAACTTACTTGTCCATCAATTTGACCACCGTCCATATGCTTCATAGCAGTCTCTGCGTCGTCAGCATTGGTAAAATCAATGTAAGCAAATCCCTTTCCAAGATGAGGATGATTTGGGAGATGCCCAAAATCTATAACCTGAATCAGACGTAAAGAAATTGTAATATAGCCATTACTTTTGCACTTTTTAATGAGCAGTACAAGTCCAGGCAACAATATTATTACTTACCTTAATTGTTCCAAAGGAGGAAAACATTTCCTGAAGATGTTCTTTTGTCACATTTCTAGTGAGACGTCCGACGTGAATTTTTGTTGGACCGGGAGTTGGACTCCTTTCTTTTCTGACTCCTGAAATAAAAAAAGACGTTCCGGTTTCTTCAATTTCAAAATACGAGTTATAAATTACAAATAGGGAAAAACAGTCAGTAAGAGATTGGCGAAGAATACTACTAATTTTATAACTTACGATCCCTTCTCGGAGACTTAGATTTTGACCTTCCTCTAGGAGATCTTGATCGGCTTTTACCACCACGACGAGCTGGTGATGGCTTAGGCGAACGAGCTCCACGTCTGGGAGATTTTGACGTTCTTCTTGGAGATCGTGAACCTCGTCTGGTGGCTGGAGATTTAGACCTAGCCTTATTGTCACGCTCTCGTTTCTCACCTGCTGGCTCGACAGCTTTGGGAGATCTACAATAAAAAATAAAACCATAACCCATAATTAAAACTTTGTAAATTGTAATACAAATAGATATGTAATCGGCTACTGTCTGTTTAACTTTGCGTGAAGCCGTAAGTAATGTAAATTGAAATCGGAAATTGCAAAACAATTTACCGTGAAAGGCGTGAAAGACGAGATTTAGCCTTGGCATCAACTGACTTTGTCTTGTCCTTGTCCTTGTCAGCCCCCTTCGATTCTCTACCGCGTCTGCTGACTCGGGGGGCTTTGTTGGACTTCGCAGAACTTGAACTGCTGCTCCCGGAACTGCTGCTGGATCCAGAGCTCGAAGAACCAGACGAGCTTGAAGAGCTGGATGAACTGGACGAGCTCGTCGATGAGCTGGATGAGGACCGCTGCCTCTTTCTGTCATCTGTTTTGCTCGGACGAGCCCTGAAAGACATCAACAATAGCTTCTTGTAATTCACAATCTATCGGTGATCGGAATCTATCCCACAATGCCATTCATTCATTGTGCGTGATGAATTGGAAATTTTTGGAATTGATTTTTTTGTTTTTTGCATTTCAAACTTTGAGATTATAGTAATATTGAATATATTACTGATACTGACATACTACATAGTACATAGCACAGGATGACTAGGAACTAGGATGGATGAAGGACAAAAATAATCATGAAGAAAACTACTTACATTTCGGTTGTGCACGGAAATGACGTTCGAGAATCCCAATCTGGTAAGTTTAGCAGGCAGCTTTCACTTACTTCGAAAAATTAGTTAATAATATTTAAGTTAAATATTATTAACTAATTTTTCTAATAATAATAATAATAATTTCTAATAATACTAATAATATTTAGTTAAATATAAATACACCACCGGTCACAAGACAGGAGTCATTCAAAGTTCCAACTTCAAACTTTACGGCAAAAAACAGCGAAAAAGAGTCAACTCCACAGTCACACACACACGCAATCTAATCTAGCGTTACTCCATTCCAGGAATTAGTCTCTCTTGCATTAACGCTCAATGGCTTGATTTGCTCTTTTTTTGGTCCACAGCGTTTATAGATGTCCATGAATCCGAAAAATTAATGCCAACATACATTTTTTATTACAATCTTTTAAAAAACATTATCTAACCGTCAGATAAATTCATAGTTAAAATTCGGCAATACAATATTTCCATGATTTCCTTATTCTGTTTTCCAGACTATTATAGAATACACATTTTGTCAGAACTACAGTCATTGAGTTTGATTTGAGTTGACTCATAAATATCATATTTATTTTCAAAGCAAACAAAGCACAAATCAAGAGACAAAAAGTTGTCCAGAGGAATGAGGAGCCGGGAAAGGGAAGAGTTCAAAATCGGGATAAATGGAAGACACGACGGGACGGGGTATATTATTGACAGAGCACAGAGCAATAGCTGGTAAAAAAAACTTTATATTTTTTATTAATTTATCATCATTCATATTCATAGCATTACGTTATCTTTAATTAAGCAAGATTAGCCTCCGCCAGGCAGTTGAAATGAAATGGAAGAGTTGCTGAGTTCCTCTTTACTTTTCTATTTCTTCTTCTCTCACAGATGCACAAGCAAGACATAGACGGTGAGACAAGCCCCAATACATTGCGAGTAACTCACAGGAATGGGGCGGTATTCAAACGTGTCTCTCATTCAAACGCGAGGGAGCCAGATCCTGGCTCCTTTCTGAGGGGATCCTCGGACAAATTCCTCAAGATTTGTTATGAGGGAATATTCTTACAAATTCTCTTCCTATTGCTTTTCAATGTTTTTTTGTTCACATTTGGAATTGGAATTAAAAAAAAACATGAAACACCAAAATTATTCCTCACTTAAACAAATAATCATGTTGTAATTACCCTAAGAAATTGTGTCAACAAAACTTTCATGTTTTTAAAATTGTGATAACATTTTAAAATTAAGGGCCGTAATCATAATATCACTGAATGAGGGTGGCAACAAAACTCTTATTTTTTTTTAATTGTGGTAACATTTTAAAGTTAAGGGCCGTAATCATAATAGCACTGAATTAGATTGGCAACAAAACTTTCATGTTTTTAAAATTGTGGGAACATTTTAAAATTGAGGGCCGTAATCATATTATCACTGAATTAGGGTGGCAACAAAACTTTCATGTTGTTAAAATTGTGGTAACATTTTAAAATTAAGGGCCGTAATCATAATATCAGTGGAATAGGGTGGCAACAAAACTTTCATGTTTTTTAAATTATGGTAACAATCATAATATCACTAAATTAAGGTGAAAACAAAATTTTAATGGTTTTAAAACTGTGGTAACATTTTCAAATTAAGGACCGTAATCACAACATCACTGATCTCATCGTCTAAGCAAGACACAAGAAGAACTTGAAACTTCTTGAATATCTTGAATATTGAATATTATTTTTGTTATTATGTATTATTAAATGAATACGAAATGAGCTTTGCTTTTTCTTTATCTTGTATCTCTCTCGTCTCGCCGTATCTTTATAAAGTTCATTTCCTGACTCTGCAATTCTGCTCCATGATTTCAGATCCTGGATTCCATTTCCATTCATCCGAGACAATTTAAGGATGGTCCAGCCAAGCCGTCAACATTACATTGCAGATTAAACACCAAAACAGCATCTAGAATAGCAAGTAAAAGTCTGTAGTCAAGCAAGAACAAAGAAAGGGAAAGGTCTACGATTGACGATAGTTCTGCAGAATTTAAGATTTTTTTGTTGGAATACTGAATACTTTGTTCAGGTCCCTGCAATACGCAAGTCGCAATGAAAGTCATGAGCGTTTAGCGTTTAGAATCAAACTATTTGAAACTTTTATTACGTTTTATTAGACATACAGTAACGTGTTAATACCCGGTTATACACGATCGACAATCACGTCTTTTATATACAATCAGAACAGTATATAGTCAAGCATTTGTCGTTCATAATGTCACTGACCCGGTCAATCCTAGTTTTGTGCATAGCCTTAGGGTCGCTATCCGTAGTTTTAGGGCAGAAAAGTGGGCTGTTGGTTCCTTTCGACAACAGCAGTACCAGTCCAGTTTCACTAGAAGATGATAAGGTCTTGCTGCCAACTGTATTTATCACTGTCCTTGTTCGTAACAAGGGTCATACACTTCCATATTTTTTGACACTGTTGGAGAAACAAGACTATCCCAAGGATCGTATTGCTTTATGGTCAGTTTTTTGTCAATTTTATCTTCTATCTGTATAGATACAATTTAAGAAAAAATGTAGGTATAATTCAAGAATATATTTTAATCAATAGGATCCGAAGTGATCATAACGAAGACAATACTCCTGAAATACTTCGAGCTTGGGCTAAAGATGTTGAAGATTGGGGAAGGTATCATTCCGTGTCGGTAGAAGTTGTGGATGCGCCACCGTTTCGGCACTCGGATCAGACCGAATCTCCCATACAATGGACACCTAAAAGGTTTCAGCATATTATTCGGCTAAAAGAAGAAGCTGTCAAAGTTGCACGCAAGATTTGGGCTGATTATGTTTGGGTAAGTTTGATTTTGAGTTAAGAAACTTACGTCTCTGGTTATTAGATAAATAACTGAAAAACTTCAAATCTGAGTAAAACATAAAAATTGATGAACTTCGAATACTTTTTCGACCGAACAGCTTACGTATATTACGTCCTAAAAACAATTATTCGGAGTTTTTCAGTGTATGGTTTCGGTTTCGTAAAAGGCAGAAAAAGAACAAAAATTAGGAATCTGTGTACCTTTCCTAACTTGTAATTTGTTTATGCTTATTGTTTATATGTTCTATCTATAATTATAATTAATCATGTTTACGAGTAAAAGTCATTTTAATAGTGGATGTGGTTTCAAATTACAGTTCCTTGATGCAGATGCTTTTATAGTAAACAACCAAACACTGAAGCAACTTGTCTTAAAGAAGAAGGCCGTTGTGGCTCCTATGTTACTTTCCGGTGGAATGTACAGGTAATCTGTTACTTGTTACTTTGTTATGCCTGTTGTTGTTGAAAAAAAGTGGAAGCTAATGTATTACTTCTGTTCAATTTTAGTAACTTCTGGGGTGGATTGGATGGATATTATTATACAAGAACTGAGGAATACAAAGAAATTTTAGAGATGAAAAAGACCGGATGCTTTCCTGTTCCTTTAATCCACACGGCGGTATTGATAGACATCAGGAACAAGAACTTGCCTGGCTACACAAGACTAAATGACTCCATTCCTGAAGATGATATAATTCTTCTGGCAATGAATGCACAGGCGAAAAATATTACAATGGAAATTTGCAACGATTTAGAGTATGGATACATACTTTCACCTCTGGATGATGAGATTCATATTCACCAGGACATCCCACGTTTGCAAAATCTACGCGTTGAAATTGCTTGTAAGTTCCTAATTGTTTGGATTCTATTTTATATTGAATTCAACAAACTACATGCTTTTTACAGACAAAAAAATTAAATGTTTCAGCTTATTGGCCAAATGCCCTAGACGTCTCGAATGTGTTTGACGCCTTCCTTCCCCCACCCCTGGATTCTGATACAATTGGATTTGACAAAGTGTATTTAATCAATCTAAAAAGACGGCCGGATCGATTGCTAAAAATGCAAAATGTGCTGAGCATCTTGGGAATTGACTGGACGTTAATCGAAGCTGTTGACGGAACGTAAGTTTAAAACTATTGATTGATTGTTTTTTATTTTCACAGTTGTTTTCCATCCCATATATAAATAGTTTATGACAATATAAAGTTACTCGAAATCGGTCGAGTTTTAATGAAAATACGAATACTGCTTATCAAGTTCAGGTAGCTGGTGGGTATCGGGAACAGAAATTATGTTACCTAAATCTATTTTTCACATAGTAAGTTCGTCCGTTCAAATCTTACCTAATGTAAGTCGACAGTAATGATTGCTTACAGTTATCTAATCGTTAATCAGAATCACAAGGATTAATTACGCTGGTATACCAAATTTTAGTCCATTGGATTGAAGATTCGAGTTCGTATTCATCGTATCATTACGATTCATAAACAGTATATAGGTATAAACACCTAGTTTTGATACATTTCACCAAACAGATGTGATCTTTAATGCATTTCAGTCATTTCGAACGCAGATTTATTATTCAGTAGTTTCGATTTCGGATGCGAATGGTGGTTGGATGTGTTGTTCCCGTTGTGATTTTTGTAGCTAATCGAGTTATTGAAACCGCTAGCATGATTACTTTGATGTCCTGGTGAGCTATTCACAAGACTGGTCCCTGTTCCTCCTGCCCCAGGCCGCCGAGAACTTGAGCTGGACCCAAAACTGGACATTCTAACGGACTTGGTGTCATAAAGAGATCTGTTGAATTTTGAGAAACTAGAATCATAATGAGAAAATGGTCAGTTGCTAAAAGTTTAGTACGGAATATATTTATATACGTTCTTGTTGATGAGAAATACCCCCGTTCATTTTCTGCGGGTGGGAGAGCGTTGACACAGCACTTGCAAAACATTTGGAGGAAAGCGTATCTCATCTTTTTGAGGCTGAGCTGAAATTCATAAAATTGTTCCAATGTCATAACTCTTTGTGGAAAGGCCACTGGACAACTGCCAGTTGCTAATCTAATTTGTTCTGTTCCTAATACCTGAATATCCGTCATCCTTGCAGCGTAAATTATTGGATTTAGAAGGGCTTTGAGAATAATCAGGATATTCACAGTAATTCCAGCCGCATATCTAATCTCCAGTGGGACCTGGAATGTCATGAAAATCAAACAGAAAGTTGTAGTTTTAAACCCTATGTGTAGTTCAGGGAAAGAGTGTATTTACTTAGGCGTATGGGATATTGAAGAACTAAAAAATAACCCGAACGTTAAGAGATATGGAAGCATTTCAATCAAATAATGGGCATAGTTTTTCAACTCCAAACTGAGGTCATCAGTTGTCAGACATATCATAAACATCAGGAGAGGAAAGTAGGTCAATAAAGGACCCATGTGAGATCCATATCAAAAGATCCGATTTACCTCGTCTAGTAAGTAAGTACAATCGTCGCAAGCTAGGACCGAAAAAACGATAGCCGGCATCCATCCAATCACATATGTACCCAGGATGAGGATTGTCGTCATCACAGCTTTCACATTTCTCTGGAGTTGATGACAGCTCTGAAATACCAACATCACTCTCCATTACAAATCTCATATCTTTCGAAACTGGTTAGGAAGGGAATGGCAAGATTTGCAATCTAAGCAGATAGCTCTGATGGACTTGTATAAGTAGTAAATTATGTATGCGATAAAATATAAAATTGTAGTAGCTTTTATGTATTTGCGAATTCTAAAGAAATTTGCCTGCCAAAAGGTTTTGTCTAGAATCTAGAAGTAAGATACAGCAGTTGGGCAGGTATAATTCTAGCATTTGGTATCTGCAGGCGAAAATGTGCAAATGTTAGAAGCTGTGCAACTTTGTGCGAGAAGTTTAATTAGCGGTTCTAGACTATTTGGCTCAGTAACTTTATATGTATAGGCACAAATGAATCTTGACATTCGGCTGAGTTAATTTTCGTGACAAGTTAGCAATCAAGATTGACATTATTTCTACAGCATTTTCATTTCCTTCCGCTCAAGGTTTATTTCTGATTAATCGACCTTAACGTTTCCACCCACTTTGATGGAAGGTAAAATTACAAATCTCTTGTGGATTTCAATTTCTGTCCATGTCAAAGAAATTCTACGATTCTCAGATTCGGGCAAAAAGTATGATTAAAACTAAATTCCTGACTGCGGTTTCTGTGGTTGGAGTTTTGGAGATGATTTCTCTGCCCCATAGCCGAGGTGTTCTTTTCCCTTTCATTCTTTAACGTGAAATAATACCTGCTACTGAAAATGGAGATCAAAGAGAGTAGAACTGAAATTGCAAACTCCAAAATCATGTATTAAACAGGAATCTGGCACTACTCGTGTCCATCGAATCGGATCTGGTATCCCTGAACTGTGAATATTCGATTTCGGTTTGTTATGAAAATGGAGGTCTAGGTCTAAGGACTATATCATATGTATTAAATAAAAATCCGGAATGCACCATACATGCACTTGTCATGAAATCTATTATCAATTCTGGACAATATCTAGGTGAGCATTGAGCCACAAAAAGATTTTTTTCTCGGTGAACGAATCAGATTGCCTGGATGGTTCTTTTAATAGGAAATAAACGGGTTTCAGTGAAGGGAAAGTATCTAAGATTTAGGCTTTTTAGACTTTTATCTAATCTCGTGTATTCGTACTTCGAGAGGGTTTGAAATTGAAATCCATGTAGAAATTTTTCTACTTTAAACTTTCACTACTTGTGCTTTCACCGGTGAGTAACGGGGATGAAGGCCTCCTCGGGGAACAGCTCTACTTTCACTTCTAAATCCGTGTGGGTTCGTTTGAGGAAAAGACATTATTTGAGATGAGACGGTTTTTGAATGCCAATTTTTTTTACATGAGGTTCAACAAGGGCTAAAGCTACTATAGCACAGAATATCTATATTTACTTTCTTTTTTACTTGATATCTCAGTCGATTGGAGTGGTGGTTCCGAACGATGAGGAAGATGTGTATGTAGATTAGAGACATGAGAAGGAGTGGGGCAAAAAAACAGGAGGCGAAGAATCCTCTGTAAGTTCTCAGTCGTAAAAATGTCAGATTTTGACAGTCGGAACTGAGGTAGCCCTCATCACGGATGCTGGAGTAGTAAATAAATATCATGAGGATGGGACAGATCCAGGAGAAAACTATTACGATCCAAGCCGTCCGCCTCGTCATTGTTGCAGCGTAATGCAACGGTCGGACTATCCCTATCCAGTGATTGATCCCAAGGGCGAGGAGATGACAGACCGATACTAGTATTCCACCTTGCCTGGAATGTAATATATGGTAAGGTAAGATTGATGAGCATGGTCAATGGTCATTGTCGAGGAATGTATCACTCTATCTTGAAGTAGAATCGAGTAAGAAATGACAATCGTTACCTTAAAGCCTCCATCGTCAATAAGACGCATCTACTTAACCATTCCATATGGTAGACACGGGGAAGTAGGGAATTGATGACCAGTCCAGCTCCCAGGATAAAGGCTGCGTAAGCATCTGCCAGGGCTAATAATAAGATATTGAAACGGTAGAGCAGTTAGAAAGCTTCTTCTACGTTGGAGAAAGTACTGATACCATGAATTGAGACGTACTTACCCAGAGATATGGAAAAGTACAAAGTTGGGGACATGGGTTTACGACACCATTTAGCTGACAGAACAATTACGAGATTGACTAGACAAGTAAGAACACAAAAGAAAACCATGACAGGGACGATGATAGAGTATAAAGCAGTGATGAAGGGTTGGGATGGATTTGAAGAGGAATTTTGGGCAATGTCCGACGAGTCGAGTGGGAAGGATATATTGGATATATTTTGTATCTCTTCCATTTCCGTTGACGAGAAGTTGAAGGGGGACAGAAGTCCTCCTAAACCTAAACCACTACTACCACCATCACTATCATTCAGCATGTAGCCTGTTGAATTACGGGGGAAAGTAGAAGTGAAGTTGTTGTCGGTGGTGGAAGTGGAGTTGAAACTTCGGCCTGGGTTCCAGCTTGAGGAAATGATGTTGGACAGGAGGGATAAGTTTCTGGGCCCGTTGTCCGCACTTTCGATGAAATGTTGGCCTGTTGATGATGACGACAAGTTCCCGATCCCCGTTGTGTGGTGATGATGCTGATGAGCGTGCCGAAGATGTGGCTGGTCCGACGGTGATGAAAGTGAATGGAAAGTGCTTGGGGAAGGTTGTTGACGGTGGAGTTCCTGTTCCAATGACTCCTCGGTTACTGTCATACTTTCTCCCTGAGTTGGAGGTCTCGGGAAAAGTCCTGCTTCTTTCTCTGGTCCTGGTGGCCTACACGGGGTAGAAAGTATAGGAAAAGAAAGTTAGTAAACAAGTTATCAACTGCGAATGCGTATAGGTCTTTGAATTCAATAAACCTGGAACATTATAAAAGTCATATTCATATTTCATTTTTATGAACCTCTTCCTGTTTTTGAAAACTTTTGGTTTCGTCGTTGTGTCTCAGGAGTCTGTTGGACTTTTTATGACTTTCGGTTCGGAAAGTCAAAATTGAATGACCAGAAGTTCCTACTATAGGAGGCAGGTAGGTTTTGGTTTATTTGAAAACAGGAGAGGTGGAATGGAAAGTTAAATCAATTCCTTAACGGCTTTACAGCCTGAGCTATAGAAATTCATGAGGTAGGACGAGAGGTTACTTACTACAATTCCTTGAAATGTCGTGTGCCTTTTCTTGTGTCTACAAGAACTAGAATGTATGAAGCGTTTATTTTAAAATGACAACAAAAGCGATAGGCGTCCAACCCATTTCCGCACTTGAAAAACGTAGCTCTGTATCTAATGAAGTAAGACATCGGTGGTGGTAATGTGGAAGAAATGACACGAAGCGAAGGAAGGAAGTGATCCCTGCCTTGGGTCTTTGGTTGGAAATTTAGCGTTTTATATCTTGGTGGCCCGAGTGGTTTTTTTACCGTTTGGTTACGTCTACACTTTTACTCTTCGAGAAAGTTCCGAAATAATAATCAAGTTTTAGTTGGACGGCCGAAATCGCTTAAGTGAATTTTGGCTGAATTGAGATAGTTTCCTCGGCTTTGATCTTCCGTACGAGATAGTTTTCGTTTTAGGGAGTCATTAAAACCAGATAGTTACATAACTTCCCCGTTACTGCTGCTTGGAAGGAGTGGAAATTACGTCTCCAGTCTCCGGTTATACTGTTTTAGAAGGTGGTGTAACCTGATATAGCGGTTAAGGGATTCTCAGTTTGAATGAAAAACAGTCAAAATGGAATGGGTTGTGGTTGAGTACAATGAAGGCTATTGTTTCCTTTGCGTGACAATTAGCTTAATGATATATTTGGTTATACAAATGGTAACTAATTTAGTTCCGGGGCATCCTGAGCTTGTTATGGGTAGTTACCTTGATGTGTTTAATTTAATTTACAGAGAGCTGACTCAAGAGTCTGTGGATGCGATGGGAATCAAACAGCTTGAGGAATATCGCGACCCTTATTCAAAGCGACTGATGACCTTCGGAGAAATCGGCTGCTTTTTGAGTCATTATAAAATCTGGGAAGATGTAAGTCCTCCTTGCGTGACAATTTGCATGGAGAAAGCTCAGGGCTTTTCTTTTTACCCCGGCTCTCAAAAGCTTAGGGATGTTTTCCCATGTCATACTACTGTTTCGTATTACACTGGTTAAGTTTCCTCACTTTCAACGTCTCCTTTTTCAGATGGCAAAGTTCCATGTCAACACGGCACTCGTTTTGGAGGATGACATTCGATTTGAGCCCTACTTTGTGTACCAAATTCAACGTGTTTTTGGAGACGCTGCTAAGCTTTTCCTTGACTGGGATTTAATGTAATGTGACGATTCAATTTTATGTTGCATTTATTAGAATTACAAAGTAGGAAAAGTTACACTGAAGTTGGTGAGTTACGAATGAATGTTCATGTCATCATTCTTAGATATCTCGGGCGAAAGAGGTCTGCAAATGCCAAGGAGCCTTGGGTTGAAGGAAGTGACACCCTCGTTCACGTCGACTATTCTTATTGGACTCTGGGCTACGCTTTGACCCTGAAGGGGGCGAAAAAGTTAATTGATGCTAAACCTTTAGAGAAGCTGGTTCCGGTTGACGAATACTTCCCCATTATGTTCGATCGTCATCACAAGTAAGGGTGACAAAAATAGCTTTTAAATTGTTCAAGTTCGTGCACCTCGTGCCTCATTTTTTACATTGATTTTGTATAGTGAAACCTGGAAACTGGCTTATCCCACGCGAGATTTAAAGGCCTTTTCTGCAGAACCCCTTCTGATGTACCCTACCCATTATACCAGTGAGCCGGGCTACATTTCCGACACTGAGAAGTCTGGTGTCCTTTTCCAGGCGAACTGCACTATCATTAAGGATGAGCTTTAACAAGTCGAGATGAAGTGGATCCTTCCGAAATTTATACCCTTCTCTCTATTCTCAGCAACCCAAACTGACTGAGTTTGTATCTCAAACTAACGAATCTCTTACAATGTTCTGATTTCGGAAGGAATTGAGAGTTTGATTTCTACTGCCATTTTATAACACAACCCAGTGCCAATCGGTTTTACCAATTACCAGGTCTAATCATATTTATTAATTTTATTATAGTGTAGCAAATCATGACTGAAATGGTTCTGGTTTTTAACCAGAAGTTACCCAAGTAGCTTACGTTTGAACTTAACTTACCGTAATTACATGTTCCTAAAATGCCATAACATTTGTAACTTTTTATTTATTTATTTGACTTCTTTTCTTATACTACTTTGTAACAGGAATTATGTTTTACATATTCTGCGTTTTTCCAGCTCAGGCTTGACTAACTACTAACTTTATGCTTTGTACTCTCATGAATGATGATATATTATATTGTTGTTGTTATTGTTGTTACGCACCTTGTGTTTTCTATGATGAGACATTAAACTTTTTAACTTTTATGAATCAACTCTGAAACTTACTTTACTCGGCATTTCATGAAAACGCTAAGGTCGATACACTGCCACTGTACTGTACATTATTGAAGGACGACAACGGACTAATATTGCTAATTGTAAGTCAATAGAAACTTTCTCTTCTCTCTCTTTCTCACCACAACAGGCTATTTTCCGATGTGGAAAGAATTAGTGCTGAATTATCATTTATATTGTGTACTGTTTCTTCCAGCGTGCTACAATTTATTAATGCGATTCAACCCTTTCTTCCTAAGGAACGGGAGACAGATTTGCGAGGGTTGCATTTTATCATTCGAGACGCTTTGTCTAGCAGAGCGGAGTCTGTTGTATTAATGAAATTCTTAGCAAATCGCATAATAATACTATATGAATGCCATATATAGCCCAGCAAGAATACATGAAGAAAACTAAGCGGACTGGAACGAGTAACGCTGTTACTTAGCAAAAAACCTTTGGGTTTGACACATTCACACATTATCTGTCCGTCTAGCACCGTTTCCTTGTAATCTAATGAGAAAGCGGGACTTGTAGGCGTGCAGAATGCAGATGGCCTATGGCTATATATAGTATGAAATAGGATTTTTATAGATTTTCTACTATAATTGATACATGTCTTTCCAATTTCCATCCGGTTTCTGCGTACTTGGTTTATCCCGTCTAGGGTTTTACCGTGTATCAAGTCTACCAAGCAACGGATTGGAAATTCGGGAAATTCCATGCCCTCATTTCTCACGGCTGTTGATTCCTGAATACTTATTAATACGGAAAAAGAGCCGGAGTGGATTTTTATTTTACTGGGAGGGCAATTCCATCCACCACTGCAGAGTCTGCGATACAAACGAACGACGAATATCCCCATGAGGCTCAATGCCCTAGTGAACGGTAACAAAAGATTTAAGTTCTTCTGTGACTTTCTCACATAGAAATCAATCGAGGCAATATAGTATATCCTTCCTTTCTCCACTGTCCTTCAAGAAATACAGGAAGGGTTTTAGGAATGCATCTGCTGCAGATTTTGATCCTTTACTTGGACGGCTCCCATTTTTAGGTAAATATATTTGCT
The DNA here is from genome assembly GCA_906901685.1 of Desoria tigrina. Classification (NCBI taxonomy): domain Eukaryota; kingdom Metazoa; phylum Arthropoda; class Collembola; order Entomobryomorpha; family Isotomidae; genus Desoria; species Desoria tigrina. Next base: position 99,628 of record CAJQTU010000010.1, on the reverse strand, counting down.
TCTCGAATTCGGGTGAAAGCAAGGTGAAACTGGTGAAAGAGGCTATACTGTACCGGAAAGCGTATTGCCACGCTAATGATGAGTTTGTTTGACTGACTGGATGGATATCAGAGATTTGAGAATAAAAGTTCGTCTTCAATCAATTTTCCATTTAAGTTCTTAGACATATTGGAATGCATAGGATAAATGTGCAGGGGTGTGTCTCTTGGGCCTCATAGAAAGTATTTTTTGCATTCCCTTCAACATTTAGATTTCCTTGAAGTTCTAAACTGCTTTCTCTTGCTTTCACCATCTGAAATCCACGTTTTTTTTGCATCAGTATCGAAGAAGGGTAAGTATGATAAGTGGGTTATTTGGTCGTTGGTTCGACCTAGGAGCATAGGTGTTCTATCGTTTTTTGCTTCTTTTCAATTGCATTGTATTCATTCTTTTTCTTCGGAATTATAGAGATAAAAAATTTGCTTCAGTCAGAGGAGCATGTTTCTATAATACTATCAGAATAGATGATAGAATTAATGGAAATTGGTTTTATCTAACTAAAGAAAAGTAGAAAGGAATTTGGGACCGATTTGTAGGAATGATTTATTGGTTCATTTAGTGCGGAATTAGCTTTTTTAATGGTGTAGTCTCCAGAATCATTCCTATATTAAAGAGGGTAATAGTATATCGTAACTACTACTAGAGTCTAGGTTAAAACGGACATAAATGATTTCTTTGTGATGCAAATATATTCTAGTTAATGTAGGTGTTTATGTAGGACTGTATAGTAAACAAGACTGATGGGGAGGCCACAGAACGTTGGGCAGTGGCTATTTAGTTTTGCTGGAGGCCCAGCAACGATACAATCTGGTGTATTAGTTCAGATATCTACCCCTACATACCTCGCATAGCTCGGTATTCTGCCTCTACCTATCCCTACATACCTCGCAAAGCTCGGTATTCTACCTCTACCTACCCCTACCTACCTCGCATAGCTCGATATCCTACCTCTTCCTATCCCTACATACCTGGCATAGCTCGGTATTCTACCTCTACCTACCCCTACCTACCTCGCATAGCTCGGTATCCTACCCCTACCTACCTCGCATAGATCCGTCTCCTACTCCTATCTACCTCGCATAGCTCGGTATCCTACCCCTATCTACCTCGCATAGCTCGGTATCCTACCACTATCTACCTCGCATAGCTCGGTATCGTACCCCTAGCTACCTCGCATAGCTCGGTATCCTACCCCTAGCTACCTCGCATAGCTCGGTATCCTACCCCTACCTACCTCGCATAGATCCGTCTCCTACTCCTATCTACCTCGCATAGCTCGGTATCCTACCCCTATCTACCTCGCATAGCTCGGTATCCTACCCCTAGCTACCTCGCATAGCTCGGTATCCTACTCCTGTCTACCTCGCATAGCTCGATATCCTACTCCTACCTACCTCGCATAGCTCGGAACCCTACCCTAACCCTATCTTCCTAACCTGAATCAACTGCTTTTTTTGACATTTTGGCGCCTGCCGGCGGGGCCCCTGCCGGGGGCAGAAAAGTGGGGCGTTCAATGCTATACTGCCCAGTATACGGGGCTATAATTAAGAAAATTGAAACAATCGAATGTAAAAAAATCAACGTAAAATACGTTAAAATTAGGAAAACTCGTACAAAACTGATTTTTAACCGGTTTTTGGGTTAGTATTTGGCACATATCTCACCAACGCTTCGGAGATATGAAAATCCGGTTTGTGATTTAAACTCGCAATGAAGGCGTAAATAACATTTTGTATCTTGTTTTCTACATCTAGAATCTTAAAGCACCGAAAAATTAGAAAAACCCGAAAAAATCCGATTTTTACCCGGTTTTCGGGGTTTATCTCAAAAACGTCTCGATGATTAATTAGTTTTTATTGCAGATTCGGATTCTACGCAAAATTTGCGATAAAAAGGTGTATAGTATGTCCGGATTGAAAAAATTTACCCGAATATATGTCATTTTAGTAGTGGTATACTATTTTGGCGCCTGCCGGCGGGGCCCCTGCCGGGGGCAGAAAAGTGGGGCGTTCAATGCTATACTGCCCAGTATACGGGGCTATAATTAAGAAAATTGAAACAATCGAATGTAAAAAAATCAACGTAAAATACGTTAAAATTAGGAAAACTCGTACAAAACTGATTTTTAACCGGTTTTTGGGTTAGTATTTGGCACATATCTCACCAACGCTTCGGAGATATGAAAATCCGGTTTGTGATTTAAACTCGCAATGAAGGCGTAAATAACATTTTGTATCTTGTTTTCTACATCTAGAATCTTAAAGCACCGAAAAATTAGAAAAACCCGAAAAAATCCGATTTTTACCCGGTTTTCGGGGTTTATCTCAAAAACGTCTCGATGATTAATTAGTTTTTATTGCAGATTCGGATTCTACGCAAAATTTGCGATAAAAAGGTGTATTGTATGTCCGGATTGAAAAAATTTACCCGAATATATGTCATTTTAGTAGTGGTATACTAATAAGTGCATTAAGATTCTGCCGTGGGTTCTTGGATCCCAACGAGAACGACTGTGACAAATGACCGTGAAATCAGGAAATGGAAAGTACTTGAGATATGCAGAGGAAAGTAGTTGAGATCATCATCATCATTTGGCCCCGATCACGTCCCCGACCCAAGAAGCAATGAGATGAAAGGCCCTATCTTGAAACTGTAAATGCTACAATATTTGTTCAGGTGTAAAGGGAACCCTGGGAAAGTGACATGATATAGATTTGTTTTGGCTTTGAAATCTGAAGAGCTAGATTAAACATGTTTGAACGAGCAGTATATGCACATCTTATTTCCGGAGTTCATTGCCTCGGCAGATTTCCTATTGGATTAGAGATCCATTAAAATGTAAGGAGTTTAAATCTCAAAGACTTGGAATGAGGTTAGACTGGTTAGAGTCGGCTTAACATTCGCAATCGCAAGTTATGTTTGTCTAGTCTACGAAATTTTGAGGAAAAGTGACTTTTCCAATAAAAACATTAGAGCATTTAGATGATCCTTGTCTGGGGTCTGGAGAAAAACTTTGGTAAATCCCTAAATAAATCCCCATGTGAAGTGAATGTTGAAAGTCTTAAGCTTAGGTTAGAGGCTTGAGACCAATTCAGCCTTTTTTAAATCAGATTTTTTATACTTAAATTTTAAGCGTTTTACAAGATTTAAGATTTTTGTAAAATCGAGGTTGTCTCCGGCATAGCGAGCTCTTTTCAACGTATGCCATTTTTTTATCATTGCAATGGAATTTGAAGAGTATATTTAGGAGGATTTTATTGGTTCTTCTATAACTTCAAAATCCCATCCGTATTTATGCATTTTCTTTGTTCTTAATTGCCATATCAGTCATCGAGTCTCATCAGTCGTGATTTGTAAGCGATTTATATTCGAGACTGTAAATTGATTGTACAGGATGGATATAGTTAATTAAACCCTTTGAAGCCTTGTAGAATGTGTTTGATAACATTTCGAGGCTTGATTTTGAGTTACGTTGTATCGCTGTACGTGTCATCATCAATCAAGAAGTTAAACAAAGGACAGATGAAAATTTGCATCTCCTTGATAGTTACATAGTTTAGTTACATTGGACGCATCCTATTTGAAGTTAGGAGCCTCAAAGGAAGGACTGGACATTTCATATTTGTACATTTTGTACTCGTGGTTTCTCTCCAACCATTTCCGCATGACATCTATATGGACAGCTGCCTGTTCCCGTCAAAGGGGGCCTTGAAACTTAAAGTCGGGATTACAGACTGCCAGACATATACAAAATTTTAGACTATGCTTCGTTCAATTTACCAAATTTTGAGGTTCAAAGGTCATTTAACAACCTACGGGACATAATGTGGATCCATAACTGACATGGAAATTGACTGACAACTTTAAATTGTATTATTCGAGTCGAGAGCGTCTGTCTCGTACTTCAGACCGTCTGTAGAGGCTGAAACAGACGAAATAAATAAATTCCATGTGAATGTGAATGGAAAGCCCCCTTAAAACATTAATGCAATTCCAGGAACTTGGTTTTTAGAATGGCGTTCTAGATTTGAGTCCCAGACGTAAAATGAACTAATTATAGGAATTATTCAAATCTTCAGCAAAACTGAAATCCAATTAAAAACCTGGGAAAACTGTACTCTGTTTCCAGAAAATGCACTTCAGATAGTGTATAATAATAACAAATTCTCGAACCGATTCCATTCACTCTTCTTCGTCGAAAGTGGGGATTAAATTACCTTTCGGAGGGCCATGAACATACAGATTATGGAAATTTTGAATCGCAGTTATGAAAAATTAATCTCGATAACGGTTGCAAAACATACTTAAAAACCAGTATACTGTTAGTTAATAAAGTGCAGTATGATTAAAGCTATGTTACAATTTCGTCTCCTATTTCATCTCGAAAATTGTTCCGAGAAATGCTTTTTGTTCTGATAAATCCTTTAGAGTTTTTAAAAACGCTGCTGTCCGTTCGACATTTCTAAGAGCTGTTAGGACATTAATTTCAATTTAATTGACGAAAGCTTCCAGATCGCCTTTCATTCACAATTTGTACAGGCAGGGAAAATGGAGGTTCAGAATTTAATAATAGTTTCTGCTTAAATTCATATTCAGCAAACCCATTAATGAAATAATATATCCTTCTATTGTGGTGCGTGCATCTGTTGCTAACATCGTTACTTTAAAGTTATTTTATACACCTTTGAAGGTATATTAAAATTCCTAGACCTTTGTGAAACTTTACCTGTTTAATAACATTCAGCCCACTAGCCTTTGCTCGGAACTATGTGCAATGGATTTGATAAAATTCATTAAAGAATTCGGAAAGTTTAGCTCCATTTCATGGTCTTTGATACTCTGTGTGTAGGTGTATGTCATGGTTTTCGAATCCAGTAATTGCAGCTTTTCTGGAAAATATTCTTTGATACAACCAGCGTTTTAATCATAAAAATACCTACATATTAACCATGCCTTGACTCGTATAGGAAGAAAGAGCCTTTCAAAATCATCCTTGAAAGTTAGAGGACTTTCGCCTATCGATTTCATTGAATTCTTCTAACTATTTAATTAACCGTCTATATCCCTTGAAGTTTGTGACCAATAATTAAAACGATTTAATCAAATCCCACATTCAGTCCAGTTCGGCTTTTGTACTCCAAGTCCAACCGTGTGTACACAAATACATACATAAATGTAGTGGACGAAAAGCCCAGTCTGTTTCAAGGCCGAAGTGATGTCCGCCAAATTTCCGTGCTATCATTTCGGTTCTATGCATTTACTTATCCTCTCAGGGTCAGATTTTTCCCCCAAAGAAACAACTGCAACTTCCGCTTGCCGTGCCCTGTCTAGTTTTGATTAATATTTTTAATGGAAAGTTTAGTAATTGTTTTTACACTCTCACGTTCTCCAGTCCGCAGATCAAGGATAGAATACCAAACACGAAGGAGTTGAGTCGAAGCGTTAGTTTTATTAGTAGTTCTTTCGATAGCAGAGATATTAATTTTAGGAGAAAGATGCTTTCTCCGTTCTCCTTTAATCTAATTTTAAGGGATTTTTCTGAGAGAATAATTCTTAAACTCATGGGGAATTGTAGCGTAGATGATCGATATCAGTAAATCTTTAAATACACTTGACACATTCAATTTAAAAGGAGGCTTTCTTTAGACTTCTTCATTATTTCCTCTTTTATTGATTTCTCCTTTCTTCCGAGTTAAATCCTACTATTTTTATTACAATGCCTTTGGAGTTCAGAACTCAATAGTTTTTCAGAAGAATTGCGCTCCTCTGCAAAAAAGTCTCAGAAAAGGAGTATTTTTTGGCTAAATTGCTCTTCTTCCGGACCACTTAGGAAGCAATTAAGTAGTTTCTCTTCTATCTCCTCTAAACAGGCAAGTTGTTCCTGCCACTCTCAGGAGAGACATTAAATATTGGATGGGAAAGTAAACCGCAAAGAATTTTTCGATTAGTACATAGGGAATTTGAGGGCTCCATATGGGGATGGAACTCGAACAATATTAGACAAAGTTTGATTGAAGAAATGTCTAACACTAACCTGACATCCTGGGAGAAAGTCAGAGCGAGAATGCTTGTAATTGTATACCTTATCTGTAATAATATCTCTTTCTCGGAATGAGCAACATGAATGAATTCTCACGCTAGCCTTTGGTATTTAAAGGACGTTTTAATACAAGAATTCCATGTGTTCTCTAGGCCGTGGTACTCAATTGAAGGAAATATTATTGGATTTCTTCGACTGGTCGTTCCGACTGGAAATCCAAGAAATGTACAAAACTAATCGTTATGCTATTTTTGAGTTAAATTTTTTGGGTTTTACACATTCAATTTTTAAACTGCGGAGATTCGATAAGTTTAAATAAATAGGGAAACAGTTGCGGCTATGAATTAATTATTACTTTTACATCAAAATGGTATATGTCCCGTCGTAAGGTTTAATCGTTAAAACCCGTGTCAAATCAAATCTTAATGTCAAATTTCCGGGGTTTATCGGGGGCCGATGTAAGTCCCGTGAATTATACTGCTGATTTGAAATCTTTGTAAAATTAACGAGAAAACAGAAAATCTATTTATTTCATATAATAGTAATGTCATCTAATTACAAAAAATTTAAAAATAGACCTTTACCAAACTCCTTTACCCAATCAAGGTCCACCGAAACATTTCTGCAAACATTCCATACCAATATAAAAAATAAATGAAAATCGGATGACGTTTTCGATATTTATAAGACCCAGCCTGCCATCATTTTTCCATCCCTCTCGAACTCTCCAATCTTTCATCCTCCCACGTTGTTATTTTTAAATTAATGTGAATGGAGAACAAAATAATAATAAAACGTTGTAAACGTTAACGACAGCTCGCACAATTCATATAGATTATCATTCAATATTACTTATCGTGTTGCTCGATTGTATAAAATCAAAATATCATAATTTACGTTCACCTAGACGACTGCGTGTTAATCCCGTATCTTTAGTAATTGTTCTATCATGAATTGATTTACATCCAAAAGAATATGCTAAGTCGATAAAGATAGTTTCCAGAACAAATACGTGAAGAAACTGAATATTTGAGAATTGTTCCAAAAAACATTGACTTATATTCTATATTACTGTTTCCCAATCTGTGAATCCATGGTGCTATTTAAACCTGTACAATTTCGTTAAAAATTATTTTATTGTTTCACAATTGCAGTTGAAATCAATTTTATCAATTTGTTTAAATCCAAATTACTGTTTTTAAATGATAGATTCGATTTTTGGATCAATTTGAACAGATCATGAAACAATATTATGAAATGCCCCAATTAAGGCTTTTACGAACCCTAAATTGTTGTTCTGTATAGAAAATATGTAATTTCCTTTAAAAGATTATTGTTTCAAATCGTATTGATTTGTTTCCAAATATGTTTATCTATTTAAAGAAAAATTAATTCTTTAAAAAACATTTGGTATATAAAACAATACGATTTCCTCGAAACCATTTTCATGTTTCACAATTCATATCAAACCTCAAAATGTCTTATATTGTTTTAAATTTACACAAGGGGCATCCAGGTCATATATATAGATTTGGTATATAAACCAATACGATTTCCTCGAAAACCATTTTCATGTTTCACAATTCATATCAAACCTCAAAATGTCTTATATTGTTTTAAATTTACACAAGGGGCATCCAGTTCATATATATAGATTTGGTATATAAACCAATACGAATTCCTCGAAAACCATTTTCATGTTTCGCAATTCATATCAAACCTCAAAAGTCTGCTTCCATCTGCTTCTGGTACTTTGCAATTTGTCTTGATTTACATTGACAAAAAGGCCGGACGGACAGACGAACGGACGGACAGACGGACGGACGGACAGACGAACTGGTTGACATCATTAGCTCTAAACCCTATTTTCAATAGGCGAGCTAATAATGTCAAACGAAGTCCCGATTAAACTATTCCGGGGACAGACATGACAGAGATAGAACCCGAAAGGATAATCCATTCCCATGTATGTCACCACCTACGACCTTCTTAAGACAGGAATTATGTCATGCTTATAACACGTATAAAGCCGTTCCCTATAACATACCATACGATTTCACTTGTTTATACCAACATCTTAAGTACACTAAGAGGTTGACTGATCAAAATCTTTGAAAAAATCGATTCATCTTCTAAAGTTCCTCCGAAGTGAAGTAAAGTAAGGAGAAAAAGCATTTTCTCCTCTCTCCTCCTTCAAGTTAATCCGAATTGACTTTGAATGAAGCCCGAAATCCCTTTCACAAAACAAGAGATTGGAAAGCAGAGGCGGTTATCTCTACTTTACTTTCCAAGTCAATACGATCTTCGGAAAAGGACTTAAAAGTAATCCATTTAAGATAACGATGGAGGCGAACAGGGACGGTTCTTTACAATTATTATTGTAGTCGGTAGTCGTAGCAGTTGTAGGCCAAGAGGATGGTTCTCTATTATATTACCACCACCGACAGAATGCCACAAGATTAAAATACATAATGGATTACTTACTACTACAGCCGCTTTCTCCCACTCATATTTTAATCGGAGGGGAAAGATGTGGGAACTACCAATAATAATATAATGAAATTATCCTGAGGTTTTTAGAGAGCCCTTCGAGATTACAACACCAACGAGGGATGCCCTTGGCCTTCTAGCTCAAATTATATTCCGCAAATATTTCGAAAGCCTATTTATTCTACCGCAGATCATTCCTTCCCTTTCACCGGAAATGGTAAATTAGATGGGAATTGGAAATGGGGAGTGATACGGTTTAAAATGAGATTAGTGGGAAATTAAGTTCAAGGATATTTTTGCGTATAGATAGGGGTTTGGCGTAGGAGTTGGATGTCTGAGAAAAATTGACCATGTTTTTGTTTTGAGTTTTGAATGACTTTGTGAAAAACAATTTAAATACGAGAGCTGTAGAGTTGAAACTCAAAACTGCTCCAGTTATCAGAAGAAATAGCGAGCCGTTTTGAGTAACTCGATTTATATTCAATCAAATGGGCTTTTGAACTTTAAATTATTTTTAGTAACCTTAAGAATAAGAGGCCAAGCGATTTTTCCTCTTTCTTCTAATGGTTTTAGAGATCGGTTGTTGGATGTAATCATTTGAGAGGGATTGCAGTTCTGTTCGAGACGGTTGGTATTTTATTGTGGCGGAGATGATTGTTAAAAGGGTTTAATGTCGGAGTTTATGTGTAACAGTTTCCATTTTCCATCATGTCGGGAAATGGGCAGTATTTCTATTTCAAATTGTAGACTGTCTAGCTCTTTCTCTTTATCCAATTTTATCTCAATTTTAAAGATGTCGGGACCCGATGAACCGATAAACTCTCAAAAAGTACTTCACCTTGTGCCTTTGAGAGTTGTTCAAGTGTTTAACCTACGAGGAGTGCCAAATGTTCATCCCAATTGTGCCAAACACACTTTCTGGGGTTGGAATTATGTGTGAGCAGAATTACGGTTCAAATACTTCTGTCTTGATTGTCTTTTAAGATTTAAGCGATTGTTGAGATTATTTGAGGTATATATAGTAAAACTTTTTGCTCATTGGATAATAAATTCAGTTTGATAGGACCAGGTTTTTAGGTCTTCGGGCTTTTTTGACAAGAAACTTCTAGACTTGGATCATTAAGATATCAAAGGAACCGAATTCCGAACTTTGAAGTAGCAGACTGGATGAAATAGTAGTCGAAAGTAGAGTTGCCTTTTTTAGCTAAACGGAAAGGTTGAAGGTGAAGTATTGGATTTTTTTATTTTCCGAGACGAATTTCCATTTAAATTGTAATTTCTTCCTCCTATCAATATTTTCGCTGCAAATGGCTTGTTTTCGTCGTTTTAAATCTATTTGAATATTCAACTGTGTTTACGGCGAATTTTGCACGAAATTAAGGCTTGTTTTTGTGCATGGCATCCCAGAAAATATTACATTTGTAAGCGCAACTCTGCCAGTGCATTTGACAGGGAAGGGTATAGCCCCTCCTAAAGATCAACACTAGTAAAATTCAATTTGTCCCTATGCAAATTTTGGGATAGAAAAACAAAATTAAGATCCAGTTCTATTACCTGTGGACCTCGATGGCGTTCTCTTTTTAGAGTGAAAACAAATTTTATCCAAATTCGAAACACGAATTGTCGAAAACAGAATCCGGTTCACTACTTTTACTGTGTCAACGGGTTCGTGACCTTTCTGGGCGACAGTACGACATTTCTCGGATGTTTGGGAACAGTTTTATCCATCGAAATTCTTCCGAGAAAATGCTTTTTAACAGGAATAGTAACTGAATATAAAATGGAAACTCTATACTCCATCGCTTATGTAATCGAGAGCTAGAAATCGATTCAGCAAACCAATTTTAATTGATCTGATTTGCCAACTTGTCAGTGCTAGAACGTTAATACCGTTTGTCGTTCGTCAATAATTACCAATTGATTACAGGATTCAAAAATTGCATTTCGAGAGGCCTCGCTCATGCTGTTTCATTATTAACATGTTCATTAGCCCTGAGCCCATATACAACCTTGCATACCTCTCGAATGACATTAATTTGTCGATTTAATTAACTGTTGTAATATTAAGTTCTCTGTCTTTTTTCTTCCGTCTACCCAATCACCTATTCTGCACATTGCAAACTTTTGATTCTCAGAAAAATAACTTTTAATAATATTCCCATTCGCATGTAAACCCGAAATTCAATAATTTCCAAGTCGTTAATTACAGAGCCGGAGAAAGCGGACTTGGTTTTTGTCTCTGTTATCGTGACTAAATCCATGTAGGAAACCCCGGAAAAGACCTGAATCTATAGAGGGAACTTCTTATTCTTAACTCTTCTTGTAAAGTCGTCAAGCCCAGAAACTTCTCCCGTAATGTGATTGAAATTATAAAACATTTGATTTGGCCTGGATAAAAGTTTGGGGATGACTAGCAGATGAGTTATTCTTATTACTTAAGGTAGACTGTTTTATAGAGCTGAGAGTAGTCCCATGTCCCTATCTATGTTCAAAGTCAGGCACATATTACCATTATTATGTCATTCATTACAGTGACGAGACTTGGACTTTCCTTGACCTCAATTGCCCTTCCCAATGTCTTACTTATCTCGTAAGCACATTTTCGAATTTCTTCGCTAAAATCATACCGAAAAATTGACTTACAGTTGCCCTGCTGAGTCCTTTTAATCCTCTTTTAGAAGCAAGTAAGAGTAGGAGAAAGTGCTCTTAATCCCAAGGTTAGTCGGTTCTGCTCATTGGTTTAGCTGAGGAGTGGCGGAACGGAAGTCAGACACGGAAGTACGTATATAACGACCGCAGTTCGGCAGTTGATCCTGTTCCCACAGACAGAAGACTCGAGACGGTGGTTGGGCTGCAGAAATCCGTACGTTCAAACCCTCTGACAGGAGAAATGCATTACAGTTTCGGAGTTACTTCTCCCCTGGAAATCATATAAGGACGATTGGATGGTTAGTTGAGGGAACAGAGGCATGTGGCTAATAGGGATAATAAACATTATAAAAGGCAGTTATAAAATTTTAGTTTTTACACGGGGTAACTGGAAGGTAAAGAGCTGGAATTAGAGGCTCTGTTAGAGATGTTTGCTGACAGGAATTCAAAGGAGAGGACACACCTTATCCTTTGACAAAGCATGACTGTCGAGATTCAAGACGTTGACAGTCAACAGTAGTTAGGCATGATCACTATATAACAATATAACGTTCTAAAATCTATGTAGTAATATAGATGTAGGCTCTGTCAAGAGCTGATTCAGAAAATCTGTCTGGATCCTCTAAGGAAAAAATAGGTTTTCGGTTTAATGCGATTTAACCCCTGTTATTCCGGGTTTTTTTGCACGGCTCAAAAAATTAAAATTCCTTGCAAATGAGCTCCGACGACGTGCCTTCAAAGACTAATTTTTAAGAGTGTGCTAATATATAAGCTATATAAGAGTGTAGGTAGGTATCTTGGAGATGCTATAATATTAATATGTCAGAGGGTTATCATTGTCGAAAATATACGTGCAATGGTATTTTTAGGAATTTAAAAAATCAAAACGTAGCCCACGCCCGCAGTTCCTTCTCTTGAAGTTCCGGTTGCAAAACAGAAAGCTAATTTCGCAAATTCTGGCTTTGTACACTATTCTTAGACTTCAAAAGACTTTTCCCAGGGTCTTGAGCGACTATACGAGTAGTAGTATTCCTGACGACAACGATCATCAACAAAACTTCCGTTTACATTGAATGCTCACTCGAAAATGTCCAGGTTTTACGGGAAATGAGATCAGATTTCAAATTCCAAGGACGTAAATCCGGTAGAAGGAGATCACAGAATTTAATATAAAAATAGCAGGCTTGTCTCATCTCAAGGGCTCGGCTGAGTTCCTTGGTAAAAAAGAGCACTGGAGTTGAAATAAATGATTTTCGAAATGGAGCATGAATATTCCTATATCTCTGTATGCAAAATCGGAATCCGAACTCAGTATCAAAACACTGACATAATACGAAAGGAAATTAGGATGTGGGACTAAGAAATAAAAAATTCTTTCTCTTTGAAAACTTTCTATTCAAAACTATCTCCTCCACAATAGAATTGAATAGAAATTGGAAACGCGTGGAGTCTCTAATTTTTAATAGTCATAACATAGTAGCTAGCAGTTCTGTCTGTCTGATTTTTCTGCATGACACAAAAAAATGCCATCAACCTCCATAATAAATGCTGGGATGACGGATAAAATCTGCCGTTTTTACTGACACGGAAGCTCCCTGTTTGTGGTTTCTGTTGGGTGCATTCCATCTTCTTTTCATCGCAAGACAAATTGCATTCTATTTATATTTGGACAAGTTGCGTAAATCCGAAAAAAACAGGTTATTTACGAGCGATTTGTGGTTCCATCGCGGGTCGGCCCCCGTTTCACGGTTCATTCCAAACCGGGGCTTTATTGCTGGGCTGGCAAATCGTATGTTTCCTCGCACTAAAGGGTGAAGTGGTAATAAATACACGTTGATACTGATTGCATCTATCTATAGATAGATGTTGGTATTATAACGCGTTTTTCTCTGTTGTTGTTTGATTCTATTTAATAGCTTGTATTGCTTGTAAACACCTCGGAATTTACAAGGCCTCCCGTATCGGTTGTAAATCGGACCTTCAACTTAAAGGGCTTGATATCCCCTCATGATACTAGGATGCTACATATCACGGGTGATTAAGGCTGTAGATTTGTGAATTTTTTAGCAGTTTGTATTACATCGAGAACACGTGTATTTATCAACCGTGCATATTTATCTCTGTTTACAGCCTTGATATGAACTTCACCCCGATATTGTGCGGTTATTGTGGGTTGGTACCCACCCACTCATTTATTAAAATATTATTATATGTTTGCATTAGCAAAGGCCATTAACTTGACACCGTAAACTCCTTGTGCAAACGGTACAAGAACAAATTATATATGAGATACAAACAAACGACATGTCATGACATTTTAACCACTGCTTAATTACCTAATTAATTCATCTTCCTACAGTTTTGCACGAGTTGTTGGAATGTCGGTCCATATATTTCAATGTACTCAGCCTGACATTCACATTTAGAATGCGTCAGAACCAAAACCTCACATAATATATGTTTTTATCCTTCACAACAGCGTTCCAGCATATACGTTCGTATTATAGCTTTGAATTCAGATTCCAATTCCAGTTCACAGATCGATTATTGGAGAAATATGTTTTGTATTTGTGTATGGAATGGCTAACTTGAGTCTCAAACGCCTTAGTATATGTAGTAAAAAAATAGAAATATAATACCGGAATTTATTTCTACTCTACTGCTGGTACGTGCTTCTCAACGTTTACTGTGTAATCCTTCATAGAAGCATAAACCTTTCAACGGATCGTAAAATGAGTTAATGCTCGAAGGTTAAAAACTCATATTTCATAAAAATTTCTCCATATTGTCGTTAGATCTGCAATGGAATTCAGATTATTTATGTTCGAATATTACATATTTACAAGGAATATGGAATGTCTAGGAATATGTACTGCTGGACTACACTACTATATGTACAAGTGCGGAATATTTCTGGTAGTTGGATTTGGATGTGACGGGAATTATCAATAATTCCCCTGTCTCTGTCGGTTAGTAATGGGGTGTGACCGTGAAGATGATATACTTTCCTGGAGAGCAAAGGTTCAATAACATTGTGAAAGAACGCTGTAAGATGTGGAGTTTGAGTTTTCGACTAGGATTTTTTTTCTGAATGGGAAGCAATGAGAATTTTCTTGAAATTTTAAATGCAAAGATCGTAAGAAGGTTACGTCTACCATAACGTTGTTAAAATGAAAATTAATTGAGCATTACAGGAATCTTTCATTCATTTTTTTAAGGAACGAAGTGCATGAATGGCTAAGGTCATTGGAGGCATTAGTTAAATATATCCTGTTACTTTATATACAATATATGTAAATATAATATGCACTTTTGTTTAAGTGTGCATTATTATGGAATATGGAATATGACTACGAGCGAGGCTTTGTCGTACAATAGAGAAGGAAAAAACAATTTGATTCGGTGGTTAAACAAGGACATTATAAATGCAACTCCTGCTGCTTGAATGCAGTTTCCTTAACGGCCAACCTATTAATAGGGTTGGATTAATGGATAGTATGCGATTAAGAGCTTATAATTAACATCTGAAATCTACACGTACACGTTCGTTCCCCAAGTTGTATTTGTCACCAAGAGGGACAATTTATTTTAATCTAATCTCAAGAATCCAGATTAAATAAGACGTTTTAACTTCCCGTAAGGTTGCTGGAAAAGATTTCTGGAACGATTAGCAGGAATTTAGAGCCCAAGACTTCTAAATCTTTACTACTACGAAACCATTACAAAGTAGATAATGACACGCTGGAGCCCATCGTTCAAAATAAATTATGGCGACAAATGTCAAGTTCGGGTAGTACTTTAGTAGTTTTTTTAATAAGGCAGGAACCCTATTACTTTTAGTTGTTTCATTAATTTACATGAGCCGGAATCTCAAGTATCACATGAAGTCGCGTTATATGTAGTCATGAGTCAGTGCGACCATCAACCCTTACTATACTACCATGCATTTGCGGTTTTTGTAAAACGACAAGGGCGTCCAAGCCATTGGGTTAGTAATGAATAGGCTGCTGGACAGATAGTGTCGATGAAAAGAGGGGCTACCGAACCGTGAAGCCAGATAACCCAGATTTTAGGTTTCGATTGTAACTTGCTAATATTCGGTTTGAGTGTGTAGAATGTGGAACTGTTGACCCTCCCTCACACATTTCGAAACGATGCAAAACTTTAATGAGGATACTTAAAGAGCGGAGCATATTCATCAGGCGGTAATGTGCCAAGTTATTAAATTACACGGATCCGAAAAGCCGTAAATTCGAGAGTGATTAAATTTTGAAACAATTCTTCTTGTCGAGATCGTCTAGATTGCATTCTACTACAGATAGACCCTGCTGGAACTGGTTGCACATCCAAACAAGCACTCGAACAGAGAGTTAATAGATTAGTTACACTTACACCCTGTATTTTGTACTTCTCTAATCTAATTACACTGGCTCCAAATGAATCAAGGATTTTCCGCTCCATTAATCCCCACCGTGTTCCCAACACATACTTAACAACCCTTCTTCTTTGCAGATAGGTGGATTGTAACTTGTAACTTTGACTTCAAAGATGTTTTCGCTGAAAATGAAGATGATAGTTGCTGCTGAAGGTTTCAAGGGCTTTTGCAGAAATATGCCTTTGTTTTAACGATTTATATAGCCTATAACGGGTCAACAAGGGTGTTTAAAGCTTCAGATACGAGATCTATCTATATTATATTAATGCTTGTTTTTTAGGGGAAGCTTTAGAGAATCTCTTGGGCTCTAGGAGCAGGAACGGAGCCAAAATTTTGGTCACATATTTGAATTTGGGAATTCAATGGACGATGGGGGTCTGGGACTTGGTTGTAGGAAGGATGTATAATTTCACGATTGAATGAGATGAGAGAGAGTCGTTTTTTATTTACGAATTCCGAATCTTTCTATATTCTCACTAGAGTTGTAGGGGTGAAAGTTCTAGGGATTTTGGGTACTTCCGATTGTTTGGAGAAAATCAAACACCAATGGAACCGTTTCCTTCCTTTTCTCTTTTGGCAGGAATTTTTTTTTGTTTCAATAGGGTTTCTGTTTAAGAATCTTGTTTTTTCTTAAAACAAGAGACCTATTCTGCTTTATACAAAGGGTTACATCATCATAGCTACAAATCCTTCAATCTACCCGAATCTCCCGTGATGGCCAAGTAAAGAAACAAAATCAGGGTTTGATTGAACAAACGTGAACAAGCAGAGTCGGAGGGATTGGAGTAAGGTTCCCTGATTGATTCTGGATTCAGGGTCAGATGAGACAGGGTCGGATTTTGAGAAGATGGGACCTACAGTTCCTGAGAATATTTTTTTTTCCTTGACGTAAGTAAATCAATGATGATGACAATGAGCCAAGAGCACGATTTATGTCTATGGACCCATCGAAGCAGAAAAAGATTCAACATCTCTTCAACTTCATTAGCGAATACACATGGATTAAATTGGAAAGTTTTTTTTACGTATTATTAGGGATTTATCTGTACATCCTACAGTTTGTTCCGATAGTCAATAAGTCAATGGTTCAATTGAAAAAACATCAAACTGCAAGATGAAGGAAGATAAAAAAACATAAAAAATTACCTCACGCAGCCCAATGATTTGATAGACCGTCTGTCAACTCAACGACGATGGATATAGTTGGCACAGTTCCTGTTCCAGCCAAAATACTAATCTTATTTACCATGAAATCGGGTTCACTGTCAACCGTTGGCGAATGATGGTTAGTTTCGGTTCACATATCACAATTCCCTGCCAGACACAGAAAGGAGAGAGAAGAAAAACTTCAGAATTCCGATATCGGTAGCTATTAGCGAGAGTCAACAAAAATGAAACTCCTTGCCAAAAGTGTTAACGAAGTAGATTCCTGAAGACAATGAACTGATTGCGAGGAAAATTGTTCGTCGACAGCAGAGGATAATATCAATATATGACTTATACACGATACGAGGAGAGTTAGGACAACTGTACTACTGTACTAGTGACTTGGCTACACAATGACGGAACCTTGCCATTGTTTTCACAGAGAGGAGTCATAATAAAATGACAATAAATTGTTTGTAAAAACTCCTAATGACTGTTTTCATTTTTGATAATGGGACAGCACTTTTGTGGCTAATCCGTAGGGTTTGTAATGAAATGAGACATAGTTCTTGTCCGTGCCAATGGTAAACTTTGGATGCTTATAAGTTTCTGGAATTTTTACAAAGAACGTGATAAGGCGTATCTTAATTCAATCATTCATGCCTTGTTCAGCATCAATCAGAATTCTTGTAAACAATTCTATGGACTCTGTCATTTCGTATAAATTAAATCGGAATCGACGAGTCCAAAATGTATGTAGAATGACAAATCGATTCAAGACCAAGTTCGGAGCTCTGACGTAAGCTGTAAGGCTTTAAGGAATTCAATTCCATAAATCATGACCTCTCTTTATACCCTTCGTCCTCAAATAATTGAAGGAATTAAATTGTCAGCGGATGAACGGTTTAAAATTCTTGAACCTCAAGGTCAGGAGGTCAAAAAAGAGCATTTTTAAAGAGTGGTGAATTATAAATAAGCGGATTATAGCCGGATAGTGTCGGTTTTGTAGCGGGGGTCTCCTGCAATTTCCCTGATCTGTTTTTACTCGGAAATTGAACGGGAGTGAACTTTATCTTATCAAGGATGTTAAGGGGAATGACAAATGACATATAGTTTATCATTGCCATTCCAGCAGCTTGTTTCAGGAGCGTTGGTCCTATATAAAGCGTCCTAGACAGTGCACAGTAGTGAACGATAAATCTGTCCTCAACTGTCGGGAGAATCTATAGAGTGAGAATTTTATTTCGGTGCTAGCTTATTATATTGGGCTTGTGGGTTTTTGTGGACGAGTCTGTCATGAAGATTTGAGATTTCAAGTGGCCTCTGAGTTCATAGTTTGTAATGTGGGATGAATTACTGTCCTATAATAAATAAATCTTGTTTACCATGTTCCTGTCTTTTTGATAAATGTTTATGCACGGAACTGGATTCCAGTACTTTCGAGAGAATTTTTCTAACCTTTGTTTTATCGTACCAAGTCCATGAAAATAACGAGTAAAAAATAGCATCTGGGAAGTAAGTGGAATAGTTTTTTTTTGGAAATGCAATACCAATCGATTTAATATTTTATTCTTTTATACTCCACTTTGAGTAACTCGCTAGATTGATTACCTCGATTGACAAATAAACATATATTTTTAGGCATAATTTCAGAAACGATTTACATAGATGCAAACGGTGATTATCGAGTTTATTCAAGATCAATTTATAAGGTTTTTTTTTTTGCATTGTACTCGAATAATAGAAACCCGAGCGTTACCAGATTCTGAGAGTTTATCTAAAATCCGATTCCAGGTTGCGTTGCTTTGTTTTTGCAACTCTGAAAAGGACTTAAAAACACGAAGATAGTTTATAATATGTCGCAATTAAAAAAAATTGCTTATTTATGTCATAGCAGTACTCTCATAATATATACTGAAAACCCACGTAAACTATGATTTCTCCTAAATTCAAATTACAAGTCGAGAGAAAACGGTTCAAGCGGAAAAATTCTAGGTACTTAAGTAGTCATTTTGTTTTGTATATTTTTAAGGTTTTATTCCCTAAGCCAGATTAATTAAAGACACTTGATTCGAGAGAAAGAGAGTACTTTTTCCCCTGTTTATATAACAATCTGAAAGTCCCGATTATATTTCAGTTTAACGGAGCAGAAACGACAAGAAAAATTACGATCCCGACATGTTCCCTGTCAGTCTTCGTAGGAGGAAACTGCAAGATTGCGGTGCAGCGTTAAAAGAAATGAGAGTATTATTAGATTCGACGAATTCCCTTCAACCCCGATTTTTTTTGGAGCGTGTGATGTACCCCCGATAAGTATCGACAGCGTGTACAATGTCTAATTATTTTTTAAGCATTTCCTTATCGACCGAATTATTCTACGAGCCCTTGTAACATGCACACATTGATTAAATCGGATTTAAATTTAAATTATTTTCCTTGCCAATTTTTTGATGGATTTGCGTCAACAGGGATAAATCATAGCATATTTAACTGTTACCGTGTCGGGTTACTGTTTTAAATTTTAAATGCTGTATTTGTGCATTGCTTTGCAATTCTGACGTATATCACATTTTTTGAGAGTTTCAAAGATGGAAAATTTCTCCGCGTGGTTGACAATTAAATTACACACATTTAATGTAAAAAGAGCGGAAGCTTAGTAAATTAGTTGTATCACACTCACCAACTATATATTTACCCAAGGGCCTCATTACGTCATTAGCTAAGTCATGAACGGATCCTTCCTGGAAGTCCTGTCACCAACCCTGCGATTTGTAAGTAATGAGGGAATCAAGAAACCAGTCCCGACACAACCACAAACTTTTCGAAATGGGACCCAGAAACGGACAAAAAGAGGCCCGTAAACTTCAAAGAATATATATGGAGTCGGGAAAGTTATGGAAATGTGTCCTCAAGGACCCATTCAAGCAATTCGTCTTTCTTCTTTCATCTTTAATTATCGCTCCGTGACTTAATATATATCCGGGGGTTTTTACTTCGGTTTAAGAAACCCAGTTTACTGCTCATAATAGAGTAGGGATGAAGTTAGTTATTACTGTTAAGGAAGCTATGATAACAGTACTGGGACACGATCCCATGGAACCTAACTCTGTGGGCCATTATTTAAAGACGTTGACAAATACTTTGGGAACTTTGCTTTGGTTCCTGTTTGTAATTTCTCCTAGATCCTTTGTTTACGCTCTTTTCTGCTAATGGTACTTGGACTGTGAATAATATGGAATTTACATTTTGGTAAGCCTGTTGTAGGAGAATAAAATAACATTACTTTTGACCGAATGGAATCGGGAGATCGAGACATCCTATTATTCCTATTCGTGTCCCTGACCTATATTTTAAAGTGGGGAAATTGAGACTAAAATCTTGTACATATGGTAAACTGTAAAATAAGGACCTTGGTGGGGTTTATTTCGAGGGTAGATTTTGGGTCAATCCATCCCGTCAAAACCTCTATCACAGACACTGCACTAGAATTCACCTGGGGTGAAATGAATAAATTTAAATCTGGCAATAAAAAATAAGAGCAGTAGAAGTCTTTAATGAGGGTAGCAGCTACTACACATTGAGGGTAGATTCATACCCACGGGAAATAGGGACTTAATTAGAGTTGGATTTTGGAATGAACAAAAGGAACGGGTAGATAATTAACATGTCGGAACTAGTAGTAGAAATATTATGTAATTAACAAGAAACGCTACAGAGAGGAGAGAGATCGGCCATCCTTGCAAAACTGCTAGGTTACTAAAGTTCGGATGAAAGTGAACCCTCATCATCATCCGTCCCAGATGACATGACACATCGGGCCAAGTCCCCCAAGGGATTATACTACATACTCCGCTCTATGTATTGAAAACATCGGGTTGGCGAATGACCTTCAATGGGAATTCATTTACTTCAACAAAATAAACCGATGTAACGGGTGTAACCAAGTGTTGAAAACGTCATCATAATTAAACCGAATCTTAATGTCCCCCAAAAGCCCGGGTTTTGCACACTGGTGTCAGTGGGAGTAGTCCTGTGTACGTCAAAGATGTTCTATTACTCATGGAAATCGTTTAAGCCCCATACCTCAATTTCCCCAAAAAGCCCGGGTTTTGCACCCTGGTGTCAGTGGGAGTGGTCCTGTATACGTCAAAGATGTTCTATTACTCATGGGAATTGTTTAAAACCCATATCTCAATTTCCCCCAAAAGTCTGGGTCTTGCACGTCCTGAAATGTAGTTTCAGGGTGTTATCATGTGTAGATGATCGACATAGAGTGTAATGTAAACTACCTAAGCGTCAGTTTTAAAATGAGTAAGAGCTCTATCCTGGCGTTGGACTCCTACATATCACTATTCTGTTTGATTTAATGGTTTGTTTTGGGGTTTAATTGATGGGGGGCAGGGGGTGTGACCGATTTGACCCAAGTTAGAACTTAGCCTGTGTTAGGACCCAAGGAACAAGTGTACAAAATTTGGTGACCGTAGGTCAAGCCGTTCTCCAGTTATCGCTCGGACAGACGGACGGACAGACGGACAGACGGACAGACGGACGGACAGACGGACGGACAGACGGACGGACAGACGGACGGACAGACGGACGGACAGACGGACGGACAGACGGACTTGTCGTTCGCATAAAGTGTTTTCAACACTTAATAATTAACAAAATTCCAAACGCCTGATTCTGTCCTGTTGAGCTGTTGCAGATTAAATGGAATGCAAAACAGTGCGGGATGAGATGGACTTTACAATTTTATGCAAACCATTGTTTTTCTAATCAGAAATGGATTTTCATAGTGTTTTCTACTAATCGTACCTGAGTTTAGGCTTAACAGACGTGAAGAAAATGATAAAAATTACCCAGAAAGCAATCTTTAATAAATAATAGACTGATTGGGTATAAATTCAGGGCAAATTTGTCAGTAAACAAATTTTGCAAGCGTCACGTCATCCGTTCTCTTCAGAGGTGACTTTGTCTTGGGATATAAATAACTAAATATTCGTTTTGTCCACCTTTAGATCAATAACAAAAACTATAGATCGTTATTAAATAAATGCATATATAATGGCAAATATATAGATAGGAAATGTAGGAAATAAACGATGAAACTTAACCCAATAAACAAACGGCCTTGGAGAAAGTTTTTCTCCTCCTTCTGTGTACCTTGGCTAGAAATATAAATGTAAATTTGACCTATGTCTATAGGATCCTTCTCTGTTGTGTGTCTACTTGATTCTTGTTTATGAAATATGCATGCAATGCATATAAATATGGCCGGGTCGCTTGGAAGGTAATGGTACTGGAGATAAAATTATTAACGATGTTGACGATGACGATGATGCTCGAGTTTATGTTTCAAAATACACAAGTTGACATAAGGGAGAGTAGAGTTTCATGTGCGAAATGACTCTAAAGAGAGCAAGGGCTCCACAATAATCCATAGGGTTTAAGTAAACTCGGATTTCTAAGACGTGTAGCAAGGAGCCGTGGAAATGGAAACCCGGTGGGGCAAATGGTTCACCAGAGGGAAATAAAACTTGTATTCATTCCATTGAGATTCTTTTTCTAAAATCCTTAATATGCAGACATTCCGAGCTGAAAGGAGTTGATGGAAATAGATCGGACTTTTAGCCCCAGTGCATTTAGTTTTCATTTAGTTTTTGAATCCGTGCCCTCTATTTGCAGCCCAACTTTCACCCCCTTAAATCAACAGGATTGAACAAAGTCTGATCTTGAACGTGAATTTACTTTAAAAAACGTGCGATTTCATTCTGAATGGATGGGCAGCCAAAAATACGGCAACAAAAGGGCCGATACTTTCAAGCATTCCAAGTCCTTGATACGGGACTAAGGACCCAGACCACTTTTTTGGCCCTCCCAAGCGATTTCACTTACTAACCGTTTTTCTGACATTGACAAACTCCTTGAGTATGCATATATACATACACATATGGATAGAGATGAGGATGTCGGGCTAAATTTAGTTTCATTTGCAACTTACGTCTATAACCTGCTTTCCCCTCATATGAAAATTCATTGGCCGGTGGCATTGGCTTGGCATATAAAGTACAATGCCTGGCTGGAATAGAATGCATAAACTTCTCTCTTCGGATTTGTAAGGGATCATGGGCGGTTTGAATAGGAATCGTCTGACTTGAAACATGTTTATTCGGAGGAGGTAGTTCAGGTGCTAGTGGTGGGACTGGAATTCGACTGTCGACAATTCCGGCAGCCAGCTAGTTATGCTTTATCCTATACTATTATATTATTTCTAGTTTACTGCTAAAGTTGGTCTCAATCTCGTCCCCTACATTATACAGAGATTTAGAGAGGAAGAGAAGGGAAAGTTTATTGCAGGTTGGAGTATTGACGGCTTTGTTCCACGTATTGACTTAAGTTTGGCAGGAGAGAGCCGGTGGGAACGGAATCCCAATGTCCAAAGGAGTCTAATATGATATTGAATTCTATTTTATGAACGGGATCAAATAAATTTATTTCTATATGTTACAGGACATATGCGTAATCAGTCTATTTGTAAACTTTTTTACATCAGTCATCAAGATAAAATATTTTAGATGACTTTCCGAAGAGTTGCACGAATGAAGTTTTTGAGTACATGTCTGATTATTATCTGAAAAAGATGTGAGGGGTTGAGAAAAAATCATGACTTGTGACTGCAAGGTTTCAAAAATCAGGGCCTTTTGCACAGCCTGACTAACGTTGTTTGATAGAAAGTTCACAATAAAACTGAAAAAAATCGTACTGAAGTCTGAATTCGAGAAACTCTGAAAGAACAAAATCATATGTCCTGTAACATAATATAAAGATACGATTGAAAGCTCTTAGAATTGTACTTTCAGATGTACATGTAAAAAGAGACTAACGTCAGGGATGGATTTGTTGACCTTGGTTCATTAAAATGTAGGCCAGGAAGAGTTAGATCCGAACTTTTCTCCCCATTTTACTCCCTCTCCGAATTTACAGATCTTTAAAAGTGACAAGCAATGATCCTCAATTCTAATTAGGGATCGCAATCATAGTAGTCTTGGTCGGGTTTGTCCCAAAACCTCTCTTTTACTTTTATGACTAGCAATTCGAGTTTGGAAAGGGGGTTTTTATTTCAATTTCAGATTAGCCTCTATGTGTGTAATAGGAGCCGCTAGAAAACCCGTCAAAGTTCCCATTCCGTTCGAAGAGACAAATTTTAAGCATTTTAGAAAAACCTTGAATCTAGAGCACAGTAAGAAATTCAAGTACTGGGATGACGGTTTAGACTGTTGGACGTTTATATTTTTCTAGAACCCGACTGGGCGTGTGAAAGTCTATGGATGTTAGTAAAATAATTTGGGAGTCTGAAGCGGATGAGTAAAAGAACTATCGTTATCCCAAAGTAATAAGAAATGACAAGCGGATATGGGATACGGAGGTCGTCTGCAGTTTCGGCATTTTACAATTTCACCCAAATTTATTAGCTATACTGGCTAACGAATCCCGATTAGATGTAACCTGACACGGAGGCTTTTGCGGGGAAATATGAGAGGAGATGTCACATATACGTTTCCTTTCCTTAAGAAGGTTGTTAATGATTAACCTCCCGTGAAAATCTGGCTCTGCAAAGAAATCATGTCCTTGCGGTATGTCAAAAAACTCTGGGATCATCAATTATCATACCATAACTCTTTTAATAAGCTCCCCTGGGAGTTTATTAAAAAAGTGGGGAAATATTTCGGGACAACGAGCTAGCTTTTACTCTTAAAGGCAGTAAAGCGATTAAACTCTAACTTTTAAATCGCTTTTAGAAACCATGTATTGGTATTTCAAGTTCAAAGTACTTTTTTAATACTAAAAAATCCGAAATAGGCTTACTTCCTCCCGGGGAGCTTTATTCGGAGATCTAGGATATGAGTAACAAATTTTAGGATCATCATCCTGTGGAGCTTTCAATTTGATTTCTTTGAATGAATTTATGGCTATACGATGCCCTGGGAGGATTAACATTTTACATTGAAGATTGAATTGAAGAGTCAACATTGCGGAAGAGATGGGTCATTAGCGGTCACTTAGCCTATCATAAAAGTATCAAAGAATGACCAGCTCGAGGGACGATAAAAAATTTCGAATAGCTTTCCTAACGACATCCAACACTCATCCATTATTCCTTGCTGGGGATGTCGGGTTGGGTGAAATAAATGATCACACATTTGTCACGGTTCATGAAGCTGTTACCACATAGAATTACGGGCCTTTTACGTCAGGATCTGTGTTCAGCGTTCTTTTTCGGTCCTGGGTTAGTATCAAATATATAGGGGATTAATGGAGATTATGTTGACTATGATTCGTCATTATAGCTATTACATCTCGAGGAGAAAAAGTTAATTGGTATTGCTACTATTATTACTATCGCAGTTGTTACTTTTTTCTTTCCCGTGCATTCGACCGAAGTTTCGGGTTATGAGTTTTACTGGAGATTTTTTCGGGCAGTTGAGCTTTGAGCTTCCTCTTTTAATTTTGTTGTTTTCAATCTTTTGGTTGTTTTCAAACTAACGCGAATAGAATTTGGTTATGAATTTGACCCAGTATGAAATTTGTAATGCTCGTAAGTTTCGGTCGAGTTGGTAGGGAGGAACTATTATTTGATGTTTGGATCCTGTTTTAAGCATTGCTAAGCATGTTAGTTGAAAATAAAGTTTTATTGGAACTGCCGCCATGGTATTAAATTTCGTAATGTCTATAATGTAAGGAAATCAACATAATCGTGCGATTTTCCCGTAATAAATTGGGAATAACCGGTCGTTTAGACCTTGTTTGGAGTCTAAAAATAGAACAAGTAGTACTGCACGCAGTATTGGGTTACTTAAATCAAGCTCTGAATATTTATGTTTTTGTTTTGTTTAAAGCATCATCGTATTGATAATTTTTCAACTCGAATTATCTTTAAAGTGTATACGCATGTTTGGGCATAATTTCGTGCCTCGTCTACCCAATGCAGAATTTGTGTATGTTTTTATTGATTAGTTAAAACCATGTCAAATCCTCCTTATAGAAAAGAATATTGTGAGTCTAGCATTTTCAAACATACTAGGCTCTTATGACATGAGTTTCAGTGCAACCTTGCACGTACAATTTTGTACTTGAAAATGCACGAGCATTGGGAAATAATTACCTTGTTGCTATTGCTAATTCCCCTAAAGGCCAATTTATCCAATTTATTTGCACTTAAAATTTCACTTTTCGCCAGAAAGCTTAATTATTTTGCTTTTAAACTCCAACCATTCATTACTGAACTTAATTGATGAGTTTACCGGCCCTAAATTAATCCATCAATGAATATATTGAGGCGTTATATACAATTTAAAAATAATTGTTTAATTGAGTATAATTAACAACTCATAATAATTGAGTTGAGGAGAGTAGTAAACCGATTCTAATCCCAAAATATCCCTGCTCCCCTGCTACCGCTTGTTAGTATTTAGCCACAGCTTAAAGTTGTCAATTTGGTGTAATAAATTGGGAGGATGAAGAAGACTTCACCCTTGAGAATCTTTCATCCTCGCCATAAACGTCCTCCACCTAATCTGAAGTCATTAATCATTTTCGAATGGAAAAAGTCAGGAAATAAACCGTATCAAGGTTTTCCAAAACCGTGATAATTTTTTTCCCCAAAAGTTATACATTTCCGTGCTAATTGCTACCGACATACAACGATGTAATTCCAGTTGATTACAGGGTAAGATAGGAGTTTTAATTAAAAGACTTTTGAAATTACCTTTGGTGTAACAATCGGGTGTCCAATAATGCACTTCCAGCACCGACACCGACACTTTCCAGGGAACCACTTTTGTGGGCGTAATCTCAATCTCTATCTCTCGATTACAGACAACTCGGCACAATCTCCTAATTATTTTTTCTAATCATCCAACACTTGCAATTCTAAAATAGTACAACAACCCAAGTCTTCCATCCCTTCTCATGTTGAATCCTTTCAAAACGCTACGGTTTTATCAATAAAATGTAAAATTAAAACAACAAAATTAGAACAAAATCCTTGAGTTTGGAATGGACACCTTCAAACCTCGACCACTGCCATATTTCATGACAAGGGAAATATGGTAGTTCTGTCACTTTGATAAATAACCCGAATGACGGATCTACTTGGACCGTATTGTCGACAGTTCAAATGGGCAGTGTCTCAAGTTCCCTCAACCAGACTCAGTTCCCGACACCGGAAATAAATCATGTTGAAGCCAAAGCCAATGGTTTAGAGGGGGTGGGAAATTTCTGCTAGTAGTTGTAAATTGCAACAGCAATAAATTAATTGGTTACGATGATACTGTATGAGGAGTCTGCTATTTTTAGGAGTAAAAGAGCAGTGGTGGTGGTGGTTGGTGGTGGGTTATGTTATGATGATGGTATTCGTTAGATGAGAGAGAAGAACCTACCGGATCCGAATCGGAGCCACAACTAAATGGGAAATGCCCTAGTAGCACAGGCCTGACTTTCCCTTGGTGGAGAGTAGGATGGGTTCTATATATACCGAAACCAAACCTCTTGATAACTTACTGCACTTCCCAAAATCTTAAATTGTCCTGGAAGCACTTCATATCAGAAAAACACTCTTCCTTCCTCTTCCAGAAATATCTATCTCCGTATGTATATGTACTCTTAGGTAGAGAGATACATAAATATAATCTTCCAAGTAGTTCAAGTTCTCTCTTTCTCTCTCTCTCGCTTAAGTGCTATGTCAAATGTCAGCAACTTTCTAGCACTATCTACGTCTACCCACTGTAATTTGGCTACTTAGGCAGCCGTATCCGGTGAAACTTTAGAAGATCAGGAATTCCAAGGATATTCTGCCTATGTGTACGGATTTTGCATCCATGGTATAGTGTGTGTTGATAATCTGGGGGTTACATTGGGGTTTCAGTAGAATTTCTATTCAAACCCTACTTTGGGGTCCAAATATTTCAAAAGGTTTCCTAAGAAATCAGCAGAAGTGCCACTGCTGGAATACTAGGAAAGATTGAACGATTGAATCCGAGTTGAAATATTTCCCAAGGGTTCTCATTCAAAACGGTTAAGAGTCTTAAGAGGGCTGGGGAAAAAATAATTCGGTGAAATGGGACTTGGTAGCGTTCCAAATGCAAAATCTCTTTGGACATGACTTGGGCTGGTTTTGGATTTTGGAAAATATTTAAATTGAAAATAAGAGTTATTTACAACAACTTGGGTGTTGAGGGAATGATAGTCCTTGAGTAGTTTCCATAATGGTTTAATACCATAAGTTTCAATTTGAAGTGAAATTGAGCATTTAAGTCGATGGGCTAATGATGTTCCGTCTAGACTGATCACTTCCACTAAAATTCTGAGAAACAACAACAAAACAAAAAACACTTGTAATTTGTAAATACTTCAAAGGAACAAGAATTATTTTTTAATTTTTACCTTAATTAATATTTTTCAATACTACCTTCGACATCAATGAAATAACTGAAATTGGAAGGAGTTCGAGCGTAAGAACAACAAGGGAATTTACAACAATATTTTTCGTGCTCACTGAAGTGACCTGGGAAGGTCTTAACTTTTTTGTTTTTAAGTCAACTTTGTCTAGTTCTATTCCATATTCCAATCTGTTTACAAACAGATCCTTCGTTTACCATCCCATTAGCATCAAAGCATCATAACAACAACAACCTTGATAAAACATTCGAAATCTATTGTTTTCCTCGCTTCCGAATTCCATAATTTCTATTCACCCGTGGAATCAGAATAATTAGCCGTAGAAGAATGTTCTACACTAACAAGCAGATTGTATTATGAGGTGAAGGTGAAGAAGCCTCTTTAGAAGTTTAAAACTTTTAATTGCAAGTTGCAAGTAAACGTGATTACTGATTACATACAATCAATGAAATTTGCTAATTTACAAGCAGTAACTTAAATTCGATTGTGAAGCAGTTCCTATTTCAAAGCAGCCGAAGGTTATTTCCACCCACGAAGAATTAGTGACGCAAGTCGGAATATAGGATGTGCTCAATAAAAATTCGCACGTGGTAATGGGTTTAGTTAGTCAAAATGGTTACAAAAAACTAATATGATCCTTCTAATAACTTCTATTCGAAATACCTCGACACTCGATAAAGAATTTATTCAACAGGTCTGTAGCATTTAATTTCATGTTTGGAATCAATCTATCCAGAAAAACAAAATAAAAGCAAAGCATAATATTGCAGTATTAAATTTCTGTATCGTTTTTGATAGAATCCCATTAACAGAAAAGCAATTCAAGTCTCCGAAATCTACGATCCCTAAGTATGGTTCCCTCACGGGGTGTGACTGATGAAAGTCTGAATCCCACACACATAGGACACAGAGGCAAAGCCTTTACTTCTAGAAGAAGTTAGAAGGAAGTCTAGGGCCTTTATTTAAAATGTGATTTATTCCTCCTTTCGTCTACATTATTAATTTGCATTCCCAAAAGGTAATTAAATAGTTCTGAAGGAACTGAATTAGCCAAAGAACACTTCCGACCGCAGGGGGTCTTTGTACATAAATGGTATTTATATTTCCAAAGGGGCCTTATATGTATATGCAGTCGAGAAGCCTTACTTCTTCTGACAAGGACCATCACGGGGTGTGAAGGCCTTGAAATTGGAATATGATCCTACAGCCGTTTCTATGCGGAAGGTCAGCCCAAATAGCGGCCCTAACTTCCTCGGGGAAATGAATGCAAAATGGCATGTTGCAGAAAGGTGAATTTGCAACAAATTACAGACTTTTTGATCCAAGCAAAGCCGTTTCAAAGAACTTATATATATTTAAACCGAAGCAATTAGACCTTATTCAGATCAAGGTCGAAAATTGGAAGTAGTAGTTGGCTTACTTGACTTTTCGAGATTTTTAAGTCTCACAAAAAAGAAAAAGTTCTACGAGACTAGAAAGTTCAGAAGGGGCTTTATAAGGGATCTGGATGTTGGAAGTTAACTGTTGATAGTGAAAGTACATGGTTTCCATTTACAATTGGACTACAACTTTTCGAGTAGAATGTAAAAATAGAAGAAAATCATACAATCAAAAATTATATACGGTAATACGGGGTGGCAATGAGGAAGTTCTCAAATTTGAATTATTTAGCCGGATATAGGACAGAAAGTTGAGTATTTTGGTTGATCCTGGAATCGGTTAGTTAGAAGGTTGAAACCTGAGTAAAATGGGACAGGAAGTTTGTGGCATAATTTTTTCGCGAAAGAATAATACATACAATGAATGAGTGGTTTGAAATTTTGTCAATCCAAACGTGTGTTTTTTACAAATAAGTTTAAGTTCAATTTTACAAGGAAATCCAGGGTTTAAAATGACAGAAAATCAGAAAGCAGCAGAGGCTGAATATTTTATTTGGAAATTTTGTATCAGACCGGAAATGTTGCAGGATTATCTGCTCTCTTGCTTATACAGTTGCTGTTATTTTTAGGTAAAAAATGCATATAATTTAGCACCAGACGCTCTGGAATGTAATTAATTCTAACTCGTCCAGATATCCACCACCGCCAAATAACACAGCAAGCCAAGCGAAGCTCCAGTAGTTGGACTCCCAGACGGGAATAATAACTTTATTTCCCCGTTTTGTTTTTTCCCATAATTTCTGCCAGCAGATGTAACTTTTCACAGGAACTTGAATTCCTTAGAATACAAAGTGCTTTATTATATTGTCCCATCACTATTTCCGAAGGCTTAGCTTTGTTACTTAAACAATAAAAAAGGTGTACAGTTGAGTGGATTATTTAAAATTCGCAATAGAAAATTTCAGTCACCAGTTTTGAAGCAAAAACAAGGCATCTTCTAACGCCGCTGGACTAACCTATTACCAGTTGCATGATTCCTGATGATCGATTAAGCAAATAAGAGCGTCTAGACCGAAGGCCACTGAAATATATATTTTTATGTAATCTGCATGCATTTCTCCTGTATCTGTACAATTTAGTCATCATTGCATGCTCTTCCCTTTTGTTTTTACGGGATCGTGCACAAACTTAATATCAGCCCCCCTGCGTGCCACCCTGCCACCCGCAGAATTGCAATCGGGAGCAAATGTATTATGACGAAAGAGGAAGCGTTTACATTTTCTCCGGCAGAACTAATTTCAAATTGCAGTTTCATTGCAAATAACCTATTTTATTTAAGACATCTAGAGAAAGTACGGTAATTGGATTCTGTATCCAGGCCTCATTGAGTTTTCTCCAATAATATTTAGCCAACTTTAAAAACGCTAAAAGCAACTGATCGTTCCTTGGAATGACAGTAAAATATGCATCGCATGCCTCATCAGATTTTAGGGTTTATTTATTTTTCGGACCATCGACGAGCGTGTGATGGGTCGAAACGAAAGATTTAAGAGGAGATGAGGGCCGACTGAATGGTTGTTCAGGGCTAAAGATATAAACAATAAGAGAAGACGAGCTGGGAGTGAAAGGCCTTGAGAACAAGAGAAATGGGTGTAAATAAATTTGATGTGAAGGAGTAAAAGGTGAGTTAATAGGAAAGGGAAAGGTAAACAGCAACCATGCAATAAAACGTGCTGTCAAGCCTGCATTTCCTCTACAAATCAAATACTTTCAAATTCAAATGTCTAAAAACGACATGCATCAGACTCCTCCGACCTTCCAAGTCTGAGAGATTTCGATTAACGGAATAAAAATGAAGTGTTGAGCTAATACTTTTATTTTGAGTTACATAAACAACGATGATGGTGGACAGCCGTGAAGATGAAATAATTCGGTAGGAATGGGCCTCTATTTCGGGGGGGGGGGGGGACTTATATAAGCTGAAGAAGTTCAAACAAGTGGGCTGCTATTTCTAGGGGGTCTCTAAATCAGGATTCCCGGTGGTAAACCGACCACCGTTCCTACGACATCTGTTCCTACGACATCCGTTCCTGGACATTCGTTCCTACGACATTCGTTCCTCGGCGACATTCGTTCCTACGACATCCGTTCCTCAACGACATTCGTTCCTCAACGACATTCGTTCCTAAGACATTCGTTCCTAAGACAGCTGTTCCTTATAAGGGCTTGCAGTGACTGCATTCCCTTAATCCTCATTTGCATTGCACCTGTGACAGTGTGCAATGCCCCTCACAACATTCGTCATCTTCGTTCGTCAACTTCAACATTCAAATACTCATAATCCTAATTTGTATAAATATAAAAAGTCGTCTAGATTTCCTGAGACTGGAAATCCAGCAACTAATGCAGGTCAAGTGTCTACTTCCTGGCTGCGTACTTAATTAAGGGCTAGTATATAAGGAAGCCAAAGTTCGGCTCTCCAGATCATTGTTAATCTTACTTTAACCTTAGCATCACGTTGTTGAGCATGAGACTTGCCACAACACTTAAATGATGAATGCTACTATTAACTAACCGTGAAGGCTGCGACAGCTTTCCTCGATCCAAGGGACTTGTCGATCGAGAGGTTCCTATAAACCTTACTACTAATATAATGCACATGATTTCTTATTGTAATCTCTTCGGAGATATTTCTTTTATTAATTAAAGCTATGTAAGATCATCTTACATAAAAACTGAACTCGAATCTGTATTGTGTTAACTTCATTCCACCTAATCCATATACCTAGAGGAATTGTCGTTACATCCTTACGACAAATGTTCCTAAGACATTCGTTCCTAACGACATTCGTTCCCAACGACAAATGTTCCTAAGACATTCGTTCCCAACGACAAATGTTCCTAACTCGCCTTGATGAAATTCAATGATTATTACGACATTATATTAGATTAAACAAAGCAAAAAAAATATTGGAAGTCACCTTTCGAAACTCTAGTATTATAATAATATTGATAATATATATACATAATGTATCATGTTTCATAGAGATTGAAGAGACTTTAGTGAGCAGAAAATAGATGAAAAAACATTAAGAGTCGAGAGGACGAGAATAATTCATATCCATTTTAAAGATATTCACAATTTAAAGAAACGTTTAATTATTATGTGTGTCTTTGAAAAAAATGGTCAGAAAATATTGCAAGTGAACTTCCCCAAAATCCTCTCATTATAATATTATTGATAATAAATATTATTATTGCAATGTATAGTCTGAAGGAGATATGCAGGTTTTGAAGTAAGTGAGCAACAAATATAAGGGAAATGACGAGGCTAGGGCTGGGGATTTTACATTCAATATTCTTTGAAGTGAATTTGCAAAATCCTCTCATTATAATATTATTGATTGTATTGCAATGTTTAGTTTAAAGGAGATGTGAAGTTTTTTGGATGAGAAGGGAATATATTTAGAGCTGAGGCAAAGGACGAAAAATGTATCGGCAGTTAAATTAAAAACCTTGATCCGAGGTCTTAGACACGTTTTTTTTATTGTTAGGAACAATTCTCGTTAGGAACGATAGTCGTAGGAACAACCGTCCGAGGAACATTTGTCGGGTAGGAACGAATGTCGTTAGGAACAACTGTCTTAGGAACGAATGTCGTAGGAACGAATGTCGTTGAGGAACGAATGTCGTTGAGGAACGGATGTCGTAGGAACGAATGTCGGGGAACGAATGTCGTAGGAACCAATGTCGTAGGAACGCCTGTCACCAGATCTTCCCGGTGCCAACAGGCGAGGTTGGAGTTTTAGTTTGAAGTCGAAATTCGGCTGTAAAATGACGGGAGTCAGTTCCACATCGAATGATTGTAATCAAACGATAACCTCGAGTTAGTTACCTATATATACAGGGATTTGTATCTCCATTCTGCCTATATTGCGCAGTTGGGTTGGGAAAGTGGTGGAATTGTTTTGGAAATACTGGCGTTTCGGAGTTGGGAAGTATCCCATCCGATCCCTCAGGATTTGTTTATGTCATCTTAAAACAAGAAACCAATTTCTCGTCATGGATTTTACAAACCTGTCCGAATGACGTGCCTGCCTGCCTGGGTTGAGAGGTATCATGAGTTCATGAACGAGAGAGTGTATGTATTTACGGAATAAGTGGGGAATTTAGTAGACAAGGGAAATGTAGACATTTGGAACATTCGAAACCGATTTCCCACCGCCATCAGAACCAAAGAGCTGTTCCCTTCAAAACACTCGTACTGAAACTTGAACAGTTCCACTCCTACATAAATATATGGCCACCATGGACTGTTTGTGGAGTGGTCTTATGGAGGGTTAGTTGGTGAAAGTCTGAATAGGCACTTATCTAAAATTAGCTACCTTTCTCCGCTTAACCTACTTTTGTTACTTTAATTTTGTATCGATAGGTTCCGTTCGTACATTCAGAGCGAGTACCCTCTTGGGTTTTGTTGGCCACGTAATTGTATGCCCTGTTGAACAAGCAATCTTATATATATTCGACATGTTATGGAATGGAATTATTCTATTTATTGGGTGGTACTTTCTGCACCTAGTTTATTGAGTAGGTCTTTTGGGTTCAGATGCAAAATGGAGCTGTAATTGTAGGGTTGGACCTTGTTACTTTGGTAGTAGTCTTAGGCTTGCGGAGTTGTGGATTTTGTTCATTTTCATATGTTATTGTAGACAAGTCTGAGAGGTGGTCTGTTAACAATAAGTGACCTTATCAAGTCGGAATTAGCCTTGTAGGGCTCTGTAGTATTGATATTATACATAAATTTAATAAAAGCAGAATTTAAAGTGTTTTGAAGATACTTGAATGAAGCATTCTGTTGATCGGTTTTTAGCAAAATCTTTAACATTTCATAAAGCAACTCCACAAAACGGTAGTGTACCGTTGGCTTTCGTTTAACCCCAAAAGATGATATCATACAATGCCTTGCTACAAGATATATTTTTATCTCGAAAGCCATCGCAAACGTCTCAAGTTATTATTGTGCATCGTAATATTCGTAATCGTAAAGGATATCCGAGCAAAGACATGTTGCTGCATCGTATCACCCTTATTCATTCAACTTGGATGTAGAAATGGGTGATTTGTTCTGTATCAACAATATACTGTCTCGAAATTGCGGTTATGTTAATTACAAGGTTGACATTTAGAAACCTAGAGAGGATTATTGGTCCCCTAAGATGTGCAATATTCAGATTGTAAATCCAAACATCTAAAAATCCTAAATCTCCGTGTCGATGTCGACTGTCATTACGTAACAAGATAATACTATTATCAAGATTGTTGACAGACATTCCGCAAATATGAACACATTTAATGAGTTCATCTCATCATCAGAACCTTTAGAAATTGCCGAAAGGA
Source organism: Desoria tigrina (assembly GCA_906901685.1). NCBI lineage: Eukaryota > Metazoa > Arthropoda > Collembola > Entomobryomorpha > Isotomidae > Desoria > Desoria tigrina. The sequence continues at coordinate 64,596 of CAJQTU010000010.1, read as the reverse complement.
ATAGCAAAGCTATTTTATCCTCATTTCCAAAGGTTAATTAGCATAATTAGATTATCCCAAGTCCCAAGTAACTTTTGGCTCGAGGTTAGCATTCCTAATGCGAAGACTTTCACATCTGCAGTTGACATAAAATTCCGTACAAATGCAGTCAAATATTCATTTGTTAGGATGTGATTGTAGGAACTAGTCAAGTAAAAAGTTGCAATTCTATCGAATCTCTCATCAAAAGTATTCAAAAGCAAGACGCTTCCCTGAGATCTGGAATGTCATGTTCAGCATATCATAATGTAAATTCTCGAATCACAATAAGTCAACCAGGGGTGATATGAGAATTAGAATAATTAACACTGCTTCAAAGCTTAGAAATATGATCGAAGCAAGTGATTAACCTTTAACTTTAACCCAAGGAATTGTATTTCGTGGAAAGGTCGTTCTTAAAAATCAAATAAGGAAAAAGTAGCAAGGCCGTAGGGGCAAAGTACGGGATTCCATTACCTCAGACGTCGTTCCAAGGCATGATAATTAATTCACAAGACTTCACCCTCACCCGAGCTTTTCGCTTTCTTATAACCAAATCAAGTCTGCATATTATTATCCTGTCATCTTCAAAAACTGAACTCATTTGACAGAAATTGGCAAAAATGACGGTCCCAAACTAACACAGAACCACCACCATACCACCACCGCATGGTTCGGTCATGGGACAGTTGAAGGTTCTCAGCTTGTGGAGCCTCCGACTCGACAAGTCGACATGGTGCATTTTGTGGAGAAAATAACTTTCCCGATTCCAAGAGACAAGAACAATGTAAAGGGGCTCTAATATATGTATATGGCTGTATGTATTTTAAAGTTGCTACAATTCTACGTACAATCCAATGCCAAGCCTTTTCCGCCTCAACTTCTCAACTGCTGCCGGATCACACTGTTGGAATTTTAATGAAAGATTAACGGCGGAACTTATTCGCAAAGGAGTGAGTATCTTAGCGTCCCAAACTACCACTTGTACTTTTGTGTATCCTGCTTCTAAATCCTGTGGTTAGTCTCCCTATTCCATGGCTCTTAAGTTAGTATTCAATAAGTTGTAAGTCAGAGAAGAAGCAGATGATGCAGATCTACTTGCCTGGAGAACAAGAGGGAAAAACTGTAGTGGAAGTGAAAGTACTCCTTGGACTTCTTGCTTTCTGATTCCAAGAAGTTTGAAAAACTTTTATGTGATTAAATTCAGGATTTAGTACAGTTCCAGCGATTCCAGCCGTGTGCTACTGTACTGGAGAATAGAATTAGGTTTCCGTCCGACAGGAAGTTCATTTCATGCACTTCACAATTCACATCACAATGTGCCATTGGCATGCTACCACACATTTGTACGTATCCCTCTAGAGTTGATAGAGTAAGGGGATTCGATTCCACTATTTAAAGAAGTTGCAAGGTTTTACAATGCATAACTTTCCACGGAATTAATGACAAACGGAGGAGGAAGTGGAATATATTGGAAAGTTAATTAGGACTTTAAGATGGATTCCAATCCCAAACTTGTTTAATTGCTTGTATGCTCCTCGACATGCATTTGTATACGTATGTTTCGCCGGTTTAAGCAGGATTCCAGTCCAATTTCCATCTTCTCAATTAATAGAAAGAGGAGAGCATAATGGAAAGGCTATTTATAATTTGGAAATCCTCACGGGAGTCTAGTCGAGGGATTGAGAGTTCTGGGAGTTGACAAGCCATGTGACGGAACTGGAAATAACCGATACAATAAGTATTTGCCTTCAGCTGTTATTAGCTCGTTAATGAAGCTGATGGATTCCGCAGGTTGTCCTGCCTTGATTAAATTATAAAGCGAGACAAAGTCATTCAATCAATTCTGTTTGTTCCGATCACAATAATGGAAATTGTGGGAGGGTTTCATTGGACTGACGGAAGTCTTTAAAATAGACTGAAGTGGGATAAGGAGGTCGGGAATGGTTGATTTGAGAGATCGAGTGGAAAAGTAAATAATTCGGAGTCTAAACAGTTTTAATTTCTGACCCAGATTTGGAGCTATATTTAGTAAAGTTTAAAGTATACAATAATATAACTTCAATTTGGTGAAGCTCTTCTTGAACAGATCGAAGGACTGAGTTTGATTGGACTTTAATTTAATTGGTCGCTTTACTATCAAAGTCACAGGTGACAACCTGTTATCCGGATCACAATCCGACTCGAGTAAAGATTATATAGACATGGAATTGTAAAGAATAATTCAACCTGCTTAAAAACGGGACATGAGATATACATGTATAACGACCAGAATAAATATTCATTACAAACTCCAACCGATCCTTCATTTCGTATTCTGGAATTCATTCTGGCGCTACCATTATTTCATCTAAGATGATTGACGGTAATTCGATCTGCTTACATGAGCTTGAATACGGATCCCAAGTATCGATAAGTAGATCATTTATATCCACGCGGTATCGAGAATGTAAAGAGCATTTACTTTTTCATAGGATTGCACTACAGATACAAGGGTAGGTTCAAGAGCAGCATTATCAATTCCAGAAGGGAGCGAACCATTATACAAGATTTATTTAACAATTTAATTTCGGAACTACGTAAGCTCTTTAAAGCCGTATGACACCGTTCCAACACCTAAGGCCTAAGGCTAAGGCTTCTCAGCTACGAAGGTTGAGTTTAAAATATTCGGATTTTCCGTGTAAACTTTCTTAGGAACAGAGTCGACGGACGGGCTTCCTATCGACTGCTCAGGCTGGAATCTGGAAAGCCGTTTTGTCAACGGCTAATCTTTTATTCAAAAGCCAGCGAAGGAGTCTCCTCTCCTGTCTGATTGAAATGAAATCTGTGGTCCGAAAACCGACAAGGAAACTTCAGTTTTTCGACGGCCAGCGAGATCTGAACATTCTTCGATCTAACGAATTCCAACCCTTATTTATCCTCTGAATTCAGTTGTTAGACGTAGCAATACAAGTCTACTTTTCTAGGCCCTTTGCATTGTGACAGATTGGTTAAAAAGCACACAAAACCACATTTATGTCCATATTCGTATTATATATCTGTAACGGTGAGCCAATTCTTTCGTCAGTCCCTTTGATACTTTAACATTGAAATCGACAAGTATTCTCCAAACCTCATTGCCTCAAGCCCCAGAGACACCCCCGACAAGTCATCTCAATAAGCTGTTTTTTTGGAAGATATGGATTGCTAGAATTTTGAAACTGATAGTCGAGTGGATTGTACGTAAGAAATGCATCAAAAATCGAAATAAATACGACGAATTTTTTTTGTCGGAATCCCAGAGGGATCAATTTACCTCCCCAACATCCATCTGGATGTACATTGATATTTCTTTTAGAGATATGTTATATAATTCAAGAGACTGTCAGACAGAAGCCTTGGATCTTCAATCATTGACATTCGGTTTAAGGAAAGTTCGATCTTCTGAAAAATGTCTATTCCTTCCAGTTATCCTACCTTCCTTTCCTTCATCAATTTCACTACATTTTGAGTTGTAGTTTTTGCAGATAATCCTTGGAAAGACTGTTTCCATCATCTTGCAGAAACTCGGTTATGTTGTATTTCCTTGAGCATTTTTCTGCTATCAAAGACTGAATCAAAGTTTCGATTTGCCATGTAGGAAAAATCAAAAGATCATCGTAAACCTGCAGATCTAACATCTGGGGTTTCCATACGTTGAAAGATGTTTTTTCGCTTCAGCGAAGGATATTATGTCTTCTGGTTGCAGTTTAATTTTTACTGTAATAATAATAATTCTCGAAAAGTGTGTCAGTTGGGATTCCAAGTTAGAGTATCCGAAATCCAAGTGGGAAAGCATCCTTAGAGGATAATCAGGAATTGCTGAGCAAATATTTTCCTCTCCGTTTCACACCAAATCACGGGCCTTGTAAACCGAACGGTGATCAACTTGTAAAGATGTACTTCTCTCATAAATTATAAGTTATAAATCATGCAATTCTTGTATAAATGAAAAAAAAATGTTATTTTAACACAGGCATTTACAAGAGTTTTTGAACGGCCCTTGTATACACCCAAAGAACGGCTAAAAGAATAAACGAGCCACTTCTGGTGCATTCGATAGAATTCACGAACAATGCAGGAAATTCTGCCCGTAAATTATGATTTCAGGTTTTGTACTTTGTTGTTGTAATCCATCAGATCAAGGGAAATTGTTATCCTTCTCGGATGTTCATTCATTAATCAACACAGTTGTGTTCTGACATCAATGATTTAATTTGCCATTTATAGAGAACACCAGAAAGCGCTGAAGTTGAAGCGCTGATAGAATTCCTCTAAAGCCTTTTCATTTGTGAGATCGGATCAAATTACGGAACGAGATTGTCACACACGTGAAACGTGAATGTCTTTATTATACAAGCTTAGAAATGTAAATGAGGAAAGGGTTTGACGAAAGACAAGGACTGTGCTAAATTTGACCGTGAAGATTTGTTTGCATTGGAGGAGAGACCTTGAGGCTTGGGGACATAATCATAATATTTTGCAATCTTTTGTCTAAAATTAAAATTAAATTGGAATTCACTTTTCGTTGTTTTAAATCTATCGCTTTAGAGTAGAAATTTGAGCAGTTATATAATGTTAAGATTCACGTGCATACTTGGTTGCATTTAAAATGTTCTTACGTCATACGTATGCCATATATTGCTTGCTAAGCATACAAATTTTATTTCAAGAGAATAAAATTTTGAAAAGAAACAAAAAATATGAAAAAAAAATCTTGCCATTCCCTGAAGTCATTTTGAGAAACTGAAACAGATGAATACAACCAGACATGATAGTTATCGTAGTAGTAATTCATGGAATTAATTATTATTTGTCAACAAAATTTTGGCATCTAGTACAGTTGCCTACAGAATTTGTCCGCCTGTTCCTCTGTCCCTCCGTTTTTGTGAATGGGAACTTGAAAATGGAACCCTCCATTGCATTGATGGGCGGTACAACGTCCTTCTAATGAATTCCTGCTTTCACTCCCGAACTGAAACGTTTAGACAGATTATGTCCAACTGCAAGACATGTTCACTATTATTCCCAGCCGTTAATTATCCCTATGAAAGGGACAAAAGCTATAGTTTAAAGCTGTGAAAGCAATCTCGTTTAGACTCGGAGAGAAAAATGTATATTCAGCTCTGGAATGGTCGTATATTTAGAGACAGTAGACTCATCTGATTACATTTTACAGAGAGACAGAAGGTGGTTCAGAATTATGTGGTACTTTTTCATATCTACGATTGACGGTGTTAAAAGTGTCGCATATTTTCATAAAGAATAACCTTGAATTTTAAGCTCAGGACTGAGGTTTTTCATTAGGACACGAGTTGAAGATCACACTGAGAGCTTTCTTAATTTTTAATATTAGATTTGCAAAGGTCGTAAAGAGTTTAATTATACTTGGCATTTTGCATTTATTACTCTGTATTCACAAGATTCTTCATACCACGCAGGAAAGAAACACGAGAAAATTATGCCCAAGGAAAGAACACTTGTAATCTTTCAGGTACTCTCACAGCGTTGTAATATAAAGATTTTTTCGACAATACAGCCAATTCCACAGAAGCATAACTTTCCAAGCCCTTAAATCGATAAATTTTATGGGTTTTATTTCTATTCCATTCGTACTATTAGGCTCAACAACAGGGGAAAATCGAATTATTGCAAAATTTCGTATTTTGCATGGTCCTGGGGTCTAACAGTTTACTTACACTTACATCCCTAAACTACATTCTCTATTATAATTAATCAATGTTCCACAAAGTAATCACACCTCTCAACACAGATGGTATTCAATATCGATGACTTTTACATCTTTATCGCCGAAACGGGCTATTAGGTGCAGCCATTCCCTTCAGCAGAATGATGGGATTGATTCCATTGCATTTTTTATGTCCCTTTAGAATAGGTTCTAGTTCTATTCACATGTATTGTCATTGCCAAACACATTCATGAATGGCAGAAGATATGGGATAATAAATTCCAAGATCTCAAGCCGCATCGTAAATTATTCCATGTGTGGCAGTCGCAAAGCTAGAGAAAGTCAACGGGGGCATTGAGAGATGCAGTTTCTCCTTGGGTGAAAGTACGGCTTTAGATTAATGACATCCCTTCTCCTCAAGTTCCGTTCCCTTTGAGTCACATTTTTCAGCAGGATCATCGGAGTCTACCTTTAATGCAAAGAAAGGATTAGGAGTACCTACATACTTGAGTGTATTTCCTCCGTGCAATAAATCACCGGAATAAACGCACATAAATAAACAAATAATAAGAAAAGCGGGGTGCCTGTATTGTAGGCTTATTTGCAAAAATAAGTTCAGAGATGTAGTTTGAATTGCACGTGAATAAGTCAGCAAGGATTCTTTTTGGTGTCAGGAGAGTCCACAAGGTCAGTTCTCCGACAAAATGTTACAAAGTGCAGTTCTTGGAGGTTTTACTACTTTTTAACACGTGAATGCAATGATAATATTATTTGTCCATGTGTAAAAATGCATGTAAATAAGCACAGCTGCGGTTTCACAAACTTGGAATGTGGACATCTGGAACAGGATTCTTTAAATGTTTCACACGAAACAAAGTCGGAAATTCAGGATCCTCCTGTCACTAAATCCATGAAATTAAACCGTAAAAATAATTCGACTCTTTTATTCATCCTCTGATCTTATTACTCCCGTTTCTTCCATACTTATTTGGAACAGTCTTGAGGAGCTGTATACAACAACTCTGTAAGGCCAAAAGACGGTGAGATAAAAGTAAGAAAATTGCCTGATGAGACACACATGGTAAATGGCGAAAGGAAATTATCCCACGGAAGAAGAGTTAGCAAATCCATTTCTAAATTTGTACGGAGTTTATCATAAGGATTATATTGCAAATTGCAATTCTAAGTGCATCCACATGGTGCAGTCGTGTATTTCTGTACTAGGGTAATAGTATCCCCAATAGAGCCTGTTTTTTTTCTTGGCCCTGTCAGCTAATTTAGCTATCGTATTTTGTAACTTGATATCTTTCTGTAAGTAGCAAAGCCGAGGTAGTAGGTATGTTTAGATAGATTTTTCTGTATAAGAATAGAATTTTTTTAGTTTTTTTATACAGCCAGACACCTCAAGTTCGTTGTCGTTTGTACTACTGCATACTGATGTCTTTAGAAAAAGAGGCTGGAGAAGGTAATCGATTTCCTTCGTACGATATTAGGATCTGGAAATGAAGGTCAAAATTCCCAATCCTGGTTTTCCTCAATTTGCCTAACAATAACTGGGTTTGCGATAGTAATTGCTGTTATAAATAGGTCTCTTTTTTAATCAGCATGAAAAACCAATAGATAAATTATAATTGGAATTTTTTCGCTAAATTTCGCTAACAATAATTGGATTTGCAACGGAATTTTTTAAAGAAGCTATAGATAGGTGCATGTACATAACTATCGATATCACGACTTTCTTCTTATTAATGAAATAATAACATTTGAATTGTAATTGTAAAATTATCAAACGCAAATCGTTAAATCAGTGACCACAAAGTTTGTTTGTTTGTTTGTTTGTTTATTGACATCAAGTTACCTAACTGAATGGGTCATTACACTTGATCATACAACATAATTAGTTAATAAGATTAAGGTTAAGGTTATTACGCGTAGAATTTATACAATAATGAATTAATAGTAATGTTGTAGTAATATAAATGAGGCACAACATAGTCATTTTTCTCCTTCAAACATGAGATTAGCTAATTAATTATAGAACACATATTTTGATTACTAATTATCTTCAAAATCATATTTAATAAGTCAATTTAAGTCAAAAGTATTATTTAAAAAGTATTTCTTAGCCGATTCCTTAAAACTTTTATATAGCTATATATTTTATAAAGTTATGATATGAATTATGTTTGATAGTTAGTTTAGATTATTATTATTATTATTATTATTTATTGAATCAAAACTTCCTTGAATGAACATGGTTGTTACGTCTTGATTATACAGATATTTAGTTGTTTACAAAATAAGTAAGTAGGTTGTGGTATATTAAGTCACATAATTGAGTCAGTAATTATCTAACAGATTTAAAATTAAAACTAAAATTTATGATATAGAGTCTGGTTTCACAGTTAAATTTAATACTGACAGTCGGATAATTTAGAGGAAAAATCTAGGACATTCCTCATATTTAGGCGATTTTCTCCCTACATTTGAATTGAGTTACGTTAAGGAGATTAAAGAGCCTTACAGGCCTTTAAAGTTTTTGATATATACATTACAGAGGCAAGTATAATGCTATCTACAACAATATTTTGCATTGAAGACATAAAACCAATAGCAATTTAGCTAATAATAGATTGAGATTAAGCACATTATTTACTCGTGATAAACCAATGCTAACTTTGCAACTTTGAAAACTCAATATGTGGTTTATCTACCAGGCGTATCTTACGGCTTCGAATGGGGAAAATGTTTCTGTTATTAAGGAGGATGTCCATGATGCATGATGATACGTTATTATTATTTCATTACTCATATTTCATACTGTATCCGTTCATACTTCAATTTTATTTGGCCTCCTGTTTCCGTTAATGAAGGACATTAGGAAATCCCTTTCAACTTCAGCTATTGAGCTATTTGAAAGAAGCTACCGGTAATTTATTTATTTTTTCAAGGTAACTGCGACAAATCAATAAAATTCTATAAATTATTAACCAATTTTTTATATTTTTTAAAGAAGAATAGTAGCATGTATTGTAATAGTTTGATACCGACCTGCTTCGTAAAACAAGGATTTGGCACAACTGAAGAAAATCAGTTTATTGTTCTTAAAAGGTCTGAATTTTATTAAAATGTTTCAAATTGTGGCCTTTATTTTTTTAATATTTGTTGTCACCTTTGCGTTCACCGCATACATCATGTTACCTGTGATTTGATTTCTGATTCTATTGATTACCCATTCGGGTTTTGTATTATGTTTATTGTTATTATGAACACACTCTACTTAACTGTGAATTGAAAAAATATACAGCTGCATTTTGTTGAAATAATGAAAATAAAATTTCCCGTCTTTAGTTTTCAGAGTTTTAATCAGATAAATATTTAGAAACTCGTGCAATTCAAGGCCCTAAAGATCTATAGCGACCGTTCTCTACTAAGGTTGCGTAACTTCCTACAAAATTTTCTCCGAACTTTTCCTGGGACGGGTTGTAAAATTCCTTGCATCGATTTGCCTCCACCAAAAAAGCTGGTGGTGGTGTCAAAATGTCGAAGAATGTCATACGGACAATTTAACGCTTTTGGTTGACCAAAAACCAGCATGGGTGACCCGTGTGGATTTTTTGAAGATGCGGTTTTTAATCGTTGCTAAGGGGGGACCCTATTTCCCATAATAACAAGTCCCAGAAAAAGTTCGGAGAAAATTTTGTAGGAAGTTACGCAACCTTAGTAGAGAACGGTCGCTATAGATCTTTAGGGCCTTGGTGCAATTTAATAAAACAAAATATATCGTATTTATTCTAAACATAAAATGAAAAAATTTACACTTTGAATCCCTTAGGTATTAGTTATTATAAAACATGATCCAACCCACATTGAAATCATGACCGTTGTTTAGTCCTTCTAACCTCAATCGAAGGTATCATAAGTAATAGCAATTTAAACGACATAATCATTTACATGTTAAAAAATCATGCAAATCAGGGACGAATCTCGTTATCGTTCGGACCTTCACAATTTCGGTACGAAGAAACCACATCGTTGAATTCAAGGTCCGAGAGATCTTCATGGCTCCGGGTTCCTGGGAATATTTTTTCACATCTTCCAAGACATCGTTTATGCTCACATAGGATGATGCATCCTCCGTCAGTGTTTACGGACGAGATCCGATTGTCCCAATAGTTTGTCAAGTCAATGCAGGCTTTGAATGGGAGCAATCTTCTGGAAGGGCCTGATTAAGTTTTAGAATTCATAGTAAATTAAAGATACATAATCGATTTGATATAGTTTTAAAAATGTTGCACTTCGGTTGATTTGATTCATTCGGATCCATCACATCTCAAAAAAGGTTCTAACATTTTAAATTCTTTTCTGTAATATTTGTCAAACTTCTATAGGAGAGTTTTTGTTAAATACCTTTGCTAAACAACTATTTTTTACTAATTAATTTTTAACATTGTTATATATATATTGGATGTAAATACAATAAATATTGAGTAATAACGTAATTATTTATAAAACGTACCTTCAAAATTTGAGTCTTCATATACAGTCACGGCAGCCTCTGCTACCAGAAATCCACCGAAAATTGTGAAAAGCACTCCGATAACTAATTTTGAATTCATTTCGAATGAATTGTATTTGTTTTTAAATTAATAAAAATATAGTTTTTCACAGTCTAAAATTTCTCGCTTTATCTGTTAAAATTTTAAGTGTACCAAAGGCTATTTAAACTTGACATTCGTAAGGCTCACGAAGAACTGAAGGACCAAGAAGTCAAATGTTTCAAGGAAAACATCTACATCCTCATTCTAGGTCAATAAGTACACGAATATAACAACTTCGGTTCGATTTCAAGAAGGTTTTGCCTTGAACTTGATATTCGGTCAAGGTTTTGTCCAGTCTTTTATTATGAACACATTAAAAATGCATAAACTTGCAACTGGATTATAATGGTTCAAAAATATATCCAGTCTGTTTGTCAAATAAAGTGTATTAAGCTGACCCTTTTTGCCTTACCTTTTCCAAGAATCAATATATTTTAGTACTTATATCCCCAATGGGATAATTCCAGAAATGACCACTTGGTTCAATGCTTGGAAATAGGGTAGTAATAAAATAAATACGACAACGATAAATCTTTTTAAAATAGTGAACTACTAGTAGAGGTTGAGAATAATCCCTGGGTCTAAGGGAAAATGACAAAAACAGGTAAAAAAAACTATATTTTTATAGATTTGTATATACAAAGTCATTTTAGAAATGATGTATTTTTAAAGAGCTTGGTAAAAGGGTTAAAACAACTTTAGGATTTTAAACAAATTCAGCAGTCTGGAAATTGTTTGAAATCATCTTTATATAATAAAAATTATCATAAATCTTAACCAGTTCTTATTTTAATTGTATTTTAATATCTCTCGATTCGAGTATAATTCATGGATCCAATTAGGCGTTCACATAGGCCTAGTGTCCAATAATCATCAAAGTGTTATTTACTCGCTATTTTTTATTTTGTTTAAAAGGGACTTACTCAACCCCACGCGACTCTGCAAACCCTAAAAACTGTACCCCATAACCAATACTTGAAAATAAGATAACATTTGATGATTTCACGATTCAAAAGCTCGAACTTCATCGTTCAATACTGAGCCCTAAGCTGAAAATAAAGATAATTTTCAACCGAATAGGCACGTGAAAAAGTCCCGTGAAAATTGTGATCTCTAAAGCCGTTTTTGAAGTGCTGAAGTTCTCCTCTGTCATAATTTTAAAGCCTTTCCTCGCTTAATAAGTTATTGCAAAGTGATAACTTTCTGCTGACAAGTCCAGGTCCATTTCATGTCATAATACTTTGATGAGTGCAGTTGTGCAGAAAAATATGTTTACTTTCAGATTGAGACCGACAAGAAGAGGAAATTTTTAACTTTTATTTTCCTTTACTTAGTTTCGAGTTTAATTGTGGAGGTAGGACTGCTCAACTGCTGACAGGCTCATTTATGTGGAGTGTGATTAGATATTCGATGGACTCAATCTAGTAAGATAAGCACGTTCACGACTTTGCTTGACTACAACCTACAAGAGTCCAATAATAGAATCAATGCCCCATTTGTGGTTATCGAACTATTTCTCAATTTGTTACCAAACTGGAAGCATTGCAGTTCCGACTTGGACAGAGTAGGTACAAGCGAATTTCAGCATTGAAAACAAATTAAATCAAAGACAATTAAGATTTTGGCTATTGTTACATAAGTACCAACTGAATTTTATTTGGATTATCGTACAGTAGGAAATAACAATGGGCCAATCACTTTGCGACTTCATTTGGCATCTTCTTTGCTGCTTCGAATGCGAATTTGAGGATGATCGTCAACGATTCCTCAACAAGCCTACTGGATTCTTTGAAAAACCTCGAGGAATCATATACAACACGATTTTTGATAAGAACAACCTTCATCCTCAATATTATCCTTCCTTGTCTCAATTCACAAGAAGAAGGCTTGGCTGTTCCGAATCCCTCTCAGATCTCACGGAAAGAACTGAGGAGAGTTTGACTAATTCTTTGGAAGATTCTTGTAACTCTATGGGAATGGGATCATTCCACGGATAAATTTATAACTTAACTTTACTAGCTTTAGTAGAAATAGTTGTAGTTACGAAATCAATTTAAACACATTTATGTTCAATCTGTTTACAGGCAGAATCCTCTTGTTAAGTTGTGACAATAATATTTATCTATAATATTAAGTATAAGTCCAGTACATTACCTCATCTGGATTTTCATGTACCATTAAATCATGCTATCGAAAATGTATGCAATAAATATTTACCTACAAGATTATATAGATTTAACCTTATTTATTTACAATCCCACAAAACACCAAAAATATTACATTTTATTTAACTGAACAACCTAATTTTTCAGCTCATAAATCACTTTATTTTCAAGCAGTTCCTGACATTGTAAATTCAAGCCCCAAATGCCCAATTCCCCAAGAGCTGACTAGAGAATTTTTAAGTCCACTATATATGTCTTAATTCGTGAAATAAGAAGGGCCCTGCTTAAACTTAATCCTTGGATTAGTTGGGACTTAAGTTCCTCGAATCAGAATGTTCAAACGGCTGCTTATGATCCTAGATCCTAATAGTTTAGTAACTATTTATCCCTTTGGTAAACATTGTCTTGCAGTAATCAAGAACCCTATGCACACTACTGTACGTAGAATAGAATAACGAAGGAGCAGAAAGACACCAATTCAAAGAAATTAAACAGGAACTTTGAAAGAATTAAATTTCCGAGACAGTTCGGGGTTCCGCATGACTGGTTCTGAAGGTTGTTTAGATCGTGAAAGTCTACTAATTAAGCCTAGAAACTTTATTTATCTTCTGTTGGCTTGAAGATGTTCAGACGGTTCTGCAAAATATTCCCTCTTTTCGCTTCCGCTTCGTTGTTGATGCAGATTGAAAGCGCTGGATTTTTCTGTCTCGGAAATGTTATCCCCAATGCAAGCCTGGATTACCCGTCCGACACCCATACAAATTCGGTGGAGGTAGTTTGAAGAGTTTGTTACATTTTCAGAAGAAAACCCGCATGGTTTCATTAAAATTGCCAATAAAAGATAAAAGGTAACTTTTTGTTGGTAGGATTCAAAAGCTCAAGATGCTCTTAAGACGGCCACATCTGCGGATAAACCACTGCCCATTGCAGAAGAAATTGATTCCCTTGAGGGGATCATGTCCAAAGACCATGATGGATTAAGGGATTCGAAGGAAGGAAATTACCAGGAAAATGCCTCGGCTGGAACTGGTTCCATTGACTTTGATTTATTTAATGAAGATTATGAAATTGAATACAATGATGACAAAGAGTACGAAAAGATGATAGCGAATATTAAAGGTGGAAAATTATAGGATAGTTTGCCGATTTCAATGACATTGTTACTCATTTCGTTTGCTTTTCAATTAAAAATTTCAAAGCATTAACCTCAAGATGACCTTGACAACGCTTGTCCCAACAGGTGATGACAAATGGAAGGTTTTTGAAAAAAAATTCCATTGTAGAGCAAAATTGGAGATTTTGCTCTACAATGGATTTGAGCCCATACAATTCCAAATTCTATGATTTGAGCCAAATTATTTAGGTAGCCAAGGCTTTGTTCATATCAGACAAGATCATAAGTACTTCATACTTCAATGGGATAAATGAGACGAGAACAGGAGGGAAAACTTTACGTCTTTTTTATTTTCTTGTCAAATCTGTCAAACCCATCATCATCATAGCAAGATATTTCATATTTTGTATTTGATATTCGGAATTTCTTCCATTTCACATATTTATGGATTGTGATATTTTGAATTTATTGTGATATCGTGTATTGATTGCATTGCTTGATTGGAGATCGTGTACTCTATTAATTAGAGATTTGGATTGGAGATTGTGGACTGACTGACTGCAGACTGTGTGTGAACTGTGAACTAGGAATAAATTGTAATTTGTAATTAATTGTGAATTGGAATGTTGAGATTTTGTGGAATTTGGAATTGCAAATTGATATTTAATATCAAATATTGTGCTTGTGTGTTGTGATTTGCGAATTGAATGGGAATTGCAAAAGCAAGACAATAATTCATGCATAATTAGTTGCACACATGGGCATCGAGGAATCGTACGATTCTTTGGTATCGTAAAAGTTAAAAAACAGCGATTCCGCTACCGATTCCGATACCACACTAATCGGTATCGGAATCGGTATCGTATGTTACTCAAGTATCGGTATTTGGAATAGGTATCGGAATCGTAAAACTTGGGAATCGGTATCGGAGTCGGAATCGTAAAACTTGGGAATCGGTATCGGAGTCGGAATCGTAAAACTTGGGAATCGGTATCGGAGTCGGAATCGTATGTTTTCCAAGTATCGGGTTTTGGAATCGGTAAAATAGCCAATAACTGTTCCGATTGGAAGACAAAACTGTAATTTAGCAGCTGCCACGAACCCCACAATTTGCGCTACTTTTAAAAATTTACTCGAGCTTTCCGCCTGATGATGAAGATGAGAGTTTTGTCAGTCTTTTTGATTAATTAACTTTATGTATCAACTATAATCAATAAATTACAAATCACAATGGAATTGATGACCGTATGATAACAATAAATACGGATTTATTATTTCATGCGCTTTCCAGAACAACTACCTAGGTAGTGGTTCTGGAATGTTTTATTAAGTTGTAATTAACTTTATGTATCAACTTATCAACTACATTCAATATTTTCCAAATCACAATGAAATTGATGACCATATGATAATAATAAATACAATTTTGACATTTCATCGATGAACATCGCCTAATTCAAGAGGATAATAAATCTCATATTGTTCAAATTAAAAATAATAGTATTTGACCAAAAAATCATTGAGCAAATATTTAGTTGGAGAGGGAAATCTGAAATCGGCGATCAATGAGGCTTATTGACAAAAGACCGAAGAAGATCGACATTTTAATTTTTAAATAACAGAATCGGAACAAAGTGCAGTCTGCATTCTGCAGACTGCACTTTACGACTGCGATATTATATTGACTATTATCGATTTAATTGAACTCTGAAACATTCACCGGCAATCAAAGATCCTGTATTTTTGTTCAGACTTTAGAGCAGTTACCGAGCAGGGTAACGCCTACCTAGGTAGGCATTGCTATACTATTTTCAGCTTTTATATATTTAATATCTTAGTTTTTTGTATTTGATATTAGATTTAAGATATGTCGGGAACCGAGGAGATTGAGGTTGACGAAGGACATGACAAAGTAATATTCCTTCAGAGCTTTCAAATACCCCTGGTCTCTTCGGGACTTTTGAAATGCAACTGCAAGCAGCACATTTTTACGTTAGTTTGGATATAATGGAACAAAATAATAGCATGTCAGATGATAACACAGTTAAAAACAGTCTGCATTCTAGTCTAGAAAATTTTATCTCGAAAGTGACACAACCTGACAAACTGAGGCAGAATTATTGATATAAAGACGGTGTGTATGTTTTTAGACCCCTGGCTGTAGATTTTATGGAAAAAACATATAAACGCCAACCTAGGTTGGCGTTGTTTATCCGCTTGCTCTTTCCAAAAAATGTAAGATTTTTCCTTAAAATTCTTGACTAAGGGTGTTTGATATCTGTAGTTTGTGTATGTTTATCAAAAAAATTACAAATAAATCTTAATTGTTGCCCCGATATTTCCGGAGATGTATGACTAGAAAAATTATTTTGTGTTTCGGTCTTCGATCAAGTATCAATGTGATTCCACTTTCAACATCTCGTAGAGGCCATCGAACATTGGAAATGGAACAGTCAACACCACATACTTTCATATCAGTTCGTCCTTTAGTTTCGCCTATCGCCATTTCCTGCTCGTAGTTTGCCATCAGAGTAAATTTAAAATACTAATTATAATATTTTGCTGTTTTAAATGATACGATTCCTAATTGTACAACTTCCAAATTGGTTAACGTTTATGATGCTCAAAGTCAAATTTACAATCATACATACGATATTTACATTGTTGTTCGAGATTCGTTTATCACTAATCCCTGTCTCGGTTATTGTGTATTTTCTTCCAAAAGTATACTTCTGTATGTCCTCCAATCAAACTGGTGGATACTTCCATTTACTGTTTACAAGGAAACAAAACTTCATACTTTTTCTTTGGTGTGTTGTGTTTGTGTTTAGGGCTATTCGCTTAATTGCAATGACTTAATTGCAATTAAAATTTTGTATTGTTTTTAGGATCTAATTTAGAAGATACCGCGGATCGGTGCTGGCTAGCTAAAAGAACGCCAACCTAGGTTGGCGTTCCTGTTCTCTTTATATATGATACAATGCAATAACTTACTCTACCCCTGAGTTTCAAAGATTTCGTATTGTATATAAGTATATTATACAATGATCGCATGTTGGAATCGGAATCGTGTGTTTTTCAAGTATCGGTTATTGGAATCGGTATCGGAATCGGTATCGGTATCGGAATCGGTATCGTATGTTACCCAAGTATCGGTTATTGGTATCGGAATCGGAATCGTAAAACTTGGGAATCGGTATCGGAGTCGGTATCGTTGAAACTTAGCAAGTATCGGTATCGGTAAAAAGAATCGTACGATTCCTCGATGCCCATGTGTGATTAGTTGCATCTAAGAGGGAACATATAGCATTTGGACTTGGAGCTAAATTCAGCTGCAGCTAAATTCCGTCGAATTGCGGCTAAATTGGGCTTAGATCCCGGGACTGTAATTGTGATTGTGCATTGAACATCAAACATTGCACATTGAATTATTGAACATCAAACCTTGTCACTTGTGATTGATCATTTGAAACTTGCATTTCACATTGCATTTATTTGTTATTTGTTATTTGAATAATGACATCATAAAATCATCAACGCTTATCAACTTCATTCCCTTGTATTCATAATCACATCTCACAATTCCCCATAAAGACTAAGACAAAAGGTTATACATCATATATCTCATGAAAAGACAGTAGGGATGGAACTTGTCTCATTTATTCATCGGTTAAATAATTTCCCAGACTTAAAAATAGGACACTTTCCAAGCGCATATCTGTGAACGTAGATCAAAGGAAGTGATGAAATGACGTCACGGTGCAAGCCATAAAATTTTTTTTAGTACTTTGTTGTCATGATCAACCTGAGACTTTACTTCGTCGATTTCAAAAAAGTTGAAAGTTGAAAGTTTTTCAAAAACCCTCCATTTGTCATAACCTGTTGCAGCGCCCGTTGTCAAGCAATCTTGCATTAACCTCATAGCACCCAAATACATCTAGGAGATGTATTTCAAAAAACCAACCATAGAAACCCAAGTACATCTCTCTGATGTACTACAAATTACATCAATAGAGGCCCAAGTACATCGATATGATGTATTAAAATTATTACTTATAGAAACCCACGTACATCTCCTAGATGTATTTCGAAATAATGCAATTAGCACCCGCGTACATCAGCTCGATGTATTTCCGATTTTTTGGCTCTTAAGAGGGAACATTTTCATAGGTTTACCAAAGTTTTTAACTTTTTTTGGTACCATAATTTTCTTCATTTCAAGCTGATTCCAATGGCATATGCCAAAATGTTCAACGCTTTCGAAAAAGCCGAGAAAATCGGAGAGAAAATGAGCGCGCGCGAGAAATTATCCTTATTTTCAAGGTACGGGCGGAAGTGGAAGGATTGAGTTGAGTAAGTGGAAAAAGGAGAAAATATGGGAATTCTCACTGACAATTCTTTCTACGCTTGCCATTATATTGTAGTTTGTATTATGACAAAAATCATGCCGGTTTCAATTAACATTCAAGTCATTTTAGCTATAGTCTTCTGTCTCGGCAAACATATAATATTTAATTATTACTTTAAATCAATTAAATGAAGTTAGTTTTAAATAAAATGAGCTTTACTTTATTTAAAAATATCTACTTTTTAGCCCGAGTCAGGGCTTATGGAATCATGCTGTCCGTCCGTCCGTCCGTGACACGCTAGCGGCCAAACGGCTGGACCGATCGACTTCAAATTTGGAACACTTGTGTATTTTGCAAATGCGAAGGCTAAGTTCGAAGGTGGGAAAAATCGGTCGATGGGTTGTCCCGTGGGGGTCATGCAAAAGTGTGTTGCCAAGGGAATAGGTTTAAAATACAGACAAATAGAAGCGTGTATTTTAAACCTATAATTTCATTTACAATCATATAGTATATAGGGAAGTGCAGTCCAATATGCCTTATGGATTTCTATTCCTACCGTACAGCAGAATAAGTAAACATCTACCCTATAGCCCCTAGTGGATGACCCATGCGGGTTTTCTAAAATCTGGCCTAGAACGCTGAAATTTTGTATACCGTCAGGATATGATATTGCAAAACCAAATGTGACCAATTGGGGGCAAAACGTTGCTTCTAGGGACCCTAGTGGGTGACCCATGCGGGTTATATAAAATCTGGCCTAGAATGCTGAAATTTGGTATACCGTCACCATATGATATTGCAAAACGAAATGTGACCCATTGGGGGCAAAACGTTGCTTCTAGGGAGACTAGGGACCCCATTGGGTGACCCACGCGGGTTTTATAAAATCTGGCCTAGAACGCTGAAATTTTTTATACCGTCACGATATGATATTTCAATAACAAATGTGACCAATTAGGGACGAAATAATGTTGCTTTGGGTGACCCATGTGGGTTTTTTATAATCTGGCCTAGAACGCTGAAATTTTGTATACCGTCACCATATGATATTGTAATAACAAATGTGACCAATTGGGGGCAAACTGCTGCTTCTATGGACATCGACCCTAATGGGTGACCAATGCGGATTTTCTGAAAACTGACTTAGAACGCCCTGTAATTTTGTAAACCATCATTTTTATGATTTGATAAACGTACAAGGAGACACGATTGCCTGACTCGGGCTTTTATACACTGCACACTGTAGGTTTTCTTTAAATCTGTTGTTCCGATAGATACATTTATCAGATTTATTTTTATAATGCCATAATAGGAATTTAAAATCAGATTAATAAATTCTGACTGCTGCATTAATTTGGGATCGTGGGGGTTGTGGGCCATTCATAAACTGGGATCTCTCACATTTCCGAGGTTCAATAATTAGGGTTGAGGGGGTGTTTTAGCCCATAGAAACTTGGGTTTCCAAGGTCGATTTTTTTAGATTTTTATGGGTGCTATGAGGTTAAGGGGCCAGAGTAGTTATCGCTATGGGAAAATGGGTGTCATGGTGGGTACTTTGGGTCCCTTTATCTCATGAACCAATGCATCTAAAAATAATTGACAAAATACCTTAGAAAGATATTTTCAATCATCAAATTAAGAAATCATTTAACTGACCCTATGGGGTTTAAGGCGACTACAATTTAATTATTACAAAATCATGTTTTTAAGCTTCCAACAAGCCCCCAGCCCGATAGGTTCATTATAGAGACTCGATTTTTTTTCTAGTGTGTAGACAATTTCATTGCGGAGGTGCATTGATGGGTCAAAATTACATTTTTTTGAAGCTATCCTATAGTAAATCGCGTTTCAGTCAAAAACAAGGGTGTGTGGTTTTGGTTTTTAATTTTTAGCATGGAATCCTTACTACTTAGCACACTTTTGACCGATCAATGCACCTCCGCAATGAAATTGTCTATACATTAGAAAAAAAATCGAGTCTCTATAATGACCCTATCGGGCAGGGGGCTTGCTGGAAAATTAAAAACAAGAGTAAGTTGCCAAGGGCTTCAAATGGTCAGTTTTATGGATGGTTACTATGCCAACAAGACATTTTACTATAGCATTCTTGTACCTTTTTCATCTTTTATCTTTATCAATTTGGTTGCTAGGAATGCAATATTTTTATAAAAAATCTAAATCTAAGCCTCTAAACTACTGTGGCCCCTTAAAACACATATTTTTTTTTAATTTCATCACGATGAATAAAAGTTTTATTATAAAACTGTTCGCACAAGGAATGTTATTTAAAAAAACACTAACCGTTTTTTGCAAAAACAACTCTGCGACCACATTTTAATATTATTTACTGAAAACATGAACTCATATTCTTGAACTAATCGAGATATTATTAAGAGGTGAAACCTCTTATTCAAAAGATCCGTCTGTCCGTCCGTCCGTCTGTCCTCGTCAACGATAACTCGTGAACGGTTGTAGTTTTTCAAATTTTTTTTTCGAATACATGTTCCTTTTGTCCAGACGCAGCGGCAGTTCGAAGTTGGGCGAAAACAACCACACCCACTGGGGTTTGCCCACCTACTCCAATGTTGAAAAACCATCGGTTCACACCATACAATTGTATTACAGGCCCCTATACCCAATATCTTCATACCATATACACACATATATATATGTATTATGTGCACCGTGTAACTGTGTGCACACATACATGCGGGACCACCCCCACTCACCCCGGGGCACGCCCCACTGGGCAATTTGGGGCAAAATGAGATTTCAACGCTAAATTATACCCACGCACCGTGCAATGTTGAACACACATACGGGACCACCCCCACTCACCCCGGGGCACGCCCCACTGGGCCATTTGGGGCAAAATGAGATTTCAACGCTAAATTATACCCACGCACCGTGCAATGTTGAACACACATACGGGACCACCCCCACTCACACCGGGGCACGCCCCACTGGGCAATTTGGGGCAAAATGAGATTTCAACGCTAAATTATACACACGCACCGTGCAATGTTGAGCACACATACGGGACCACCCCCACTCACCCCGGGGCACGCCCCACTGGGCAATTTGGGGCAAAATGAGATTTCAAAGCTAAATTATACCCACGCACCGTGCAATGTTGAACACACATACGGGACCACCCCCACTCACCCCGGGGCACGCCCCACTGGGCAATTTGAGCAAAGTGAGCTATATTGTAGCATATACAACATGTACAACGGGTACTAGTACAACATGTACAACGGGTAATTCAAGTACAACGGGTACTTGTACAACATGTACAACGGGTAATTCAAGTACAACGGGTACTTCAAATACAACGGGTACTTCAAGTACAATGGGTACTTGTACAACATGTACAACGGGTACTTCAAGTACAACAGGTACTTGTACAACATGTACAACGGGTACGTGTACAACAAGTACAACGGGTACGTGTACAACAAGTACAACGGGTACTTGTACAACAAGTACAACGGGCACTTGTACAACGGGTACAACAGGTACACAGGTACTTGTACAACATGTATCACGTGAAGTTAACCTTTGTTTAAATGTTTCGTGTATCGGAGAGGTTTCACCTCTTTTGTATGTGCGTTTGCAACGGTTTATTTATTATTACTTTTGTGAAGTGATGCAGTTTTTCAAGTAGACATTAGTTTCTTTGATTTCTAAAAGAAGCATAAGAATAT
Source organism: Desoria tigrina (assembly GCA_906901685.1). Lineage (NCBI taxonomy): Eukaryota > Metazoa > Arthropoda > Collembola > Entomobryomorpha > Isotomidae > Desoria > Desoria tigrina. The sequence continues at coordinate 42,935 of CAJQTU010000010.1, read as the reverse complement.
CTTAAATTAAAGAGTTCATTACAAAAAAGAAAGTTAAAAGGAATTGCATACTTACAGACTTTCTTGTGAGTTGGTTTTGATAGAATACAAAATACTCAGCCAATTTTGCTTTTGCATTTGATTATGCATGTTTTATGTCATAATTATTCCTTTAAATGTAACCCTCCTCAGAATACTACCCCACCTTGAAATAAATGGTTATACATCCAGGCAGGCTGCTATCGGGTTTCCATGCAAAATGGGCTACTTTTCATCTAAATACATTGAAAAAAATGGGCTACGTTTCATGAATATTTCCGAATTCTAGCAAATAATATCTGTAAGCGTAGAAGTTGGAACTGAGATTGTTGTCACAGAAACCACATTTTTATGTTTAAAAGTCTTCGAAATTCGGTAAAAGTGAGATTGTTGTCATGGAAACCAATTTTATAAATATTAAATGTTTAAAAAGTTGTGAAAAGGAACGATTTTGTCATGGAAACCAGATTTTCAAACACTTTTGTGGCTTAAAAAGTTGGTAAAAGTTAAATTTTGCCATGGAAACCAGATTTAGCAACTTAAAAGTTTGCGAAAAGTCAGAATGTTGTCATGGAAACCGAATTTTTTTAGATTTAGTGAATTATTAATTCGTGAAAAGTGACATTGTTGCCATGGAGATAGCTTTTCTGATAGCGATTACCCGAAAATACGATTATTTTGGTTTCCATGGATGTTTTAAAAATTGACTGGGAATTTTATTCAGCCTGTTGCGATGTCGACCAGCCAGTTTTTCTTAAAAAATGGGTGTGTTGTGGGCCAAAAAAATCACCCATGCCAAAATGTAGGATTTTTGTGAGTACCATTAAAAAATTCTTAAGAACATGTAGAATATTTTGATGGGGGTTTGAAAAATCCTACATTTTGGCAAATGTTAAAAAAATGGCTAAGAAGTCAAGCCCTTTTCTGCATAGAAACCCGATAGTAGCCTTTCATCGTTTTACACGGTTTAAAAAATACAGTTCTTGGAGGATTGAAAATGGAGATTTCTAGAGCCGCGGTAGTTAGACAAAATTAATCCCCTTTTAAAGTACTCTGTAGTTGCTTTTTCCACAAGAAGGTTCATGGATATTTTTGTTTTAACTCGAGAATAATACCGCTATATTATTGTGAAGTTTCAGTTATCAGTACTTGGCTTAATTTGTGTCACTGTAAATTGCAGAAACCATGGATGATTATTTTTTTGCATGACTAACATGATAACTAAAGTCCAATGTCCAATATGTCACATGATTAAAAATATCTGGACGATACGTGGAATAACTTTGTGTACATTAGCCATAAGCACTCTTTAGTATTACCGAGTTGGGCAACAAAACATTAATCATTTCTCCTATTCCAAAAAGATATGGTTATTTCGAATGCGGGGATTGTTATGTCTAAATCGTGAATAAATGTCAAAAAACTAAGCACCAATTATCTGGCATGGTATTGATGAGCATCATATTATTACCTATGCAGGTAGAATAAATCAGCTGGTGAGATAAATTAGTGGATTCGTCGTTAATTATCTGAATTTCCGCCGCAAATAACTTTATCTTACCTTGGTTTTTTACATGGTGATAACTGATTGGGGACATTTATACAATTATACAGATGCCCTTTGCTTTCATGGATAGAATACTATTGAAATAATTTAAGTTTTACCAGAATGTCCAAAGAAATTATTTTTTAAAATCATATTTATAATTATATGTACTTTGAGAAATTTATGTAATTAGTAAGGATTAACCTCATAGCACCCAAATACATCTAGGAGATGTATTTCAAAAACCAACCATAGGAACCCAAGTACATCTCTCTGATGTACTACAAATTACATCAATAGAGGCCCAAATACATCGATATGATGTATTAAAATTATTACCTATAGAAACCCACGTACATCTCCTAGATGTATTTCGAAATAATGCAATTAGCACCCGCGTACATCAGCTCGATGTATTTCCGATTTTTTGGCTCCAGAGTATTTATCACTAAGGAAAAATGGATGTCATGGGGGGTACTTTGAACCCCTCCTTCTCAATAACGGATGCACCAAAAATTCCTTATTAAATTGTATTACAAAGAGAATTTGATGCTTATAAGTATCAAACCATTGCACAGACCTAAAAGATAAAGGATGACTTGTAATTTAAATTTTTACAAATGATGTTTTTTTTTAACTTCGGTAGACCTCATGGCTCGATAGGGTGGTGCTACGGACTTGATTTTTTTTCTATCGCGTAGAAGATTTCATTGCCGAGGTCAGAATTTCAATTTTGTGACCCGATCACCCCGATAAATACAACTTGATATTCATTATAATTTTCATTGCAATTACAATAACTGATCTTTGATTTGAATTGGAGGAAATGGTTATGGATCAGATCTCACAAGGGACGTCACCCAAAGCTCAGATCCAGAATCGCCTGATTTTTTTTTACAGTTGAACATTGAATTAATATGAGGGATAAAAATACAAAAATTATCTGCTATTATTGAGGTTTGCTATGTTTAAAAAATTCCCAAAGTTTAAAAAATGCAGGATAAGGGTAGTTAGTGAAAGGGGGGGGGAGGAAAAAGGATTCAAGGGTGCAAGTGCAGCGCGAGCGAGATGCAGGAGAGAAAGGAAAAAAATCCCCGCTTTGACTCCCTTTCTCTTTCTCTATCTAACTTGCATCATATTTTCTCTTTTTCCATTTTCGTTGATAAAGTCGTACATATCGTCCAATTGTAATTGACAATACCTTTATAATGATGCATTACATAATTTGCAGGGTTGAAATGTGAACTTTCACAGTAGACCGTTGACGTTTGACCTATATGGACCTCAAAACAAGTTAGCCTCCGCTTGAAGGTCATAAAAAGTTTCACGAAAAAAGAATTTGGAAATATTCACCCGTTCAAGAGTTAGACCCTGACCATCTATATCTATGACCCTGACGGACGAGTTGAGTTAGCAACACGGTGCGGTGGTGGGTAACATGTTGGTAGTGGTTTGTTAACATTGGGGTATATTGGTAAAATCCAGAGGGTGTGACCGATATTGGCGATATTATCCAACTTCGAACTGAAAGTTAGGTATGACCCATAGAATTACCCAAGGACCAAATATTTGAAAAAATAATTCGAAAAAGTTCTACCGTTTTCGAGTTAGAGCGGATACGTCCTCACAGACGGACGCACATGGTGAAAACATTAAAGGGTTTCCCCCTTTGATAATAATAATGTCAATGTCAAGGTGTAAGTTTAACATTGCTTTCTCATTCCATAGATGTATGTATAGTTAAACTATATATACATCTATGCCGCATTCCAAACGCAAATCCAATCGTGGTCACGAACCTCGATCGAATCGAATCTCTTGAATCTCGAACCTCAAAAAATGAGCTTCGAATCGAATCTCTCGAACCTCGAAACTTAAAAAATCAGCTTCGAATCGAATCTCTCGAATCTGGAACCCCAAAAAATCGGTTCACGGCGAACTCAACACGGTCGAACTCAACACAGCCGAACTCAACACGGCCGAACTCAACACGGGGAGAACTCAACACGGGAGAACTCAACACGGGGAGAACTCATCACGGCACACCCACTTTTTAATGCAGCTCACAAACGACGAACTCAACACAAGACGAACTCAACACGCACAATTTCTAATGCTAAGACCATTTCCTAATGCTAAGACTATTCTATTAAAATAAGATATTTATCCATGTTAATAGCAATGCTAAGACCGTTTTCCAATGCTAAGACCAATGCTTAGACTGTTTTCTAATGCTAAGACCGTTTTGCAATGCTAAGACCAATGCTAAGACCGTTTTCTAATGCTAAGACCAATGCTAAGACCGTTTTACAATACTAAGACCGTTTTTAATGCTAAGACCGTTTTGCAATGCTAAGACCAATGCTAAGACCGTTTTCCAATGCTAAGACCAATGCTAAGACCGTTTTCCAATGCTGAGACTAATGAAAACGGTTTTAGCATTGGTCTTAGCATTGGTCTTAGCATTAGGAAACGGTCTTAGCATTAGAAAACGGTCTTAGCATTGGTCTTAGCATTAGGAAACGGTCTTAGCATTGGTCTTAGCATTAGGAAACGGTCTTAGCATTGGTCTTAGCATTGGTCTTAGCATTGGAAAACGGTCTTAGCATTAGAAAACGGTCTTAGTATTGTAAAACGGTCTTAGCATTGGTTTAGCATTAGAAAACGGTCTTAGCATTAGTCTTAGCATTGAAAAACGGTCTTAGCATTGGTCTTAGCATTAGGAAACGGTCTTAGCATTGGTGTTAGCATTAGAAAACGGTCTTAGCATTGGTCTTAGCATTATAAAACGGTCTTAGCATTGGAAAACGGTCTTAGCATTGGTCTTAGCATTAGGGAACGGTCTTAGCATTGGTCTTAGCATTAGGAAACGGTCTTAGCATTGGTCTTAGCATTAGAAAACGGTCTTAGCATTAGAAAACGGTCTTAGCATTGGTCTTAGCATTATAAAACGGTCTTAGCATTGGTCTTAGCATTATAAAACGGTCTTAGCATTGGAAAACGGTCTTAGCATTGGAAAACGGTCTTAGCATTGGTCTTAGCATTAGGAAACGGTCTTAGCATTGGTCTTAGCATTGCAAAACGGTCTTAGCATTAGAAATTGCGTGTTGAGTTCGTCGTGTGTTGAGTTCGTTTCTGTACGCAGTGGGTGTGGTCGTAACCGTGTTGAGTTCTCCCCGTGTTGAGTTCTCCCGTGTTGAGTTCTCCCCGTGTTGAGTTCGGTCGTGTTGAATTCGGCTGTGTTGAGTTCGACCGTGTTGAGTTCGCCGGACACGAAAAAATCAGCTTCAGCTTCGAATCGAATCCGAACCCAGGATTCGAGTTCGATTCGAGGTTCGACGAACCATTTTTAGAACATTTTCGAACCCAAAAGGGGAGGAGAGATTATTGATTAAAGTCTAAAAATTGTTAATTTTTTATGTGTTTGTGCTTATGAGTTCATTATAAAGTCATTTTATGATGATTTTTAAATTCTGACTGTTGCATTAATTTGGGATCGTGGGGGTTCTGGGCCATTCATAAACTGGGATCTCTCACATTTCCGAGGTTCAATAATTAGGGTTGAGGGGGTGTTTTAGCCCATAGAAACTTGGGTTTCCAAGGTCGATTTTTTTAGATTTTTATGGGTGCTATGAGGTTAAGGGGCCAGAGTAGTTATCGCTATGGGAAAATGGGTGTCATGGTGGGTACTTTGGGTCCCTTTATCTCATGAACCAATGCATCTAAAAATAATTGACAAAATACCTTAGAAAGATATTTTCAATCATCAAATTAAGAAATCATTTAACTGACCCTATGGGGTTTAAGGCGACTACAATTTAATTATTACAAAATCATGTTTTTAAGCTTCCAACAAGCCCCCAGCCCGATAGGTTCATTATAGAGACTCGATTTTTTTTCTAGTGTGTAGACAATTTCATTGCGGAGGTGCATTGATGGGTCAAAATTACATTTTTTTGAAGCTATCCTATAGTAAATCGCGTTTCAGTCAAAAACAAGGGTGTGTGGTTTTGGTTTTTAATTTTTAGCATGGAATCCTTACTACTTAGCACACTTCATACTTGACCGATTCATACTTTTACACGTGAAACAAAGTATTTATTAAAAATGTCAATCATGATTCATGATAATATTATATCCTCTTTAACGACATATAACTAAATAACTCCATCAAAATAACTCGAAAAATGACTCACTGGCTCTTTGAAACCCCCATAAACCCCATAATCAAGAGACCAACAAAAATCAGAGACGCTTGCAAATTCCCAGCCCCACTATTGCCACCTCCACCACCACCCACGATGCACTGCCCAAAGGAATCTTCGGAAAAGCCCTGATTGCAAGCGCATATATTACTCGCGCTACAAATGGAGTTGGCAACGCAGGTTTGACGCTGGGCAGAACCACCGCATTCGTTACCAGACTTGATGCGACAGTTGCTGTTTTGATAGATGTGAACCTCCGGATTATCGCAATCGCAGGTGGAACTGGTAACATTGCAGGAGAGGAACGCTTCAGGATTACACTCAATGGATCCGGTACAGGCGGCAGCGTAGTCCAAATAGCAATTCTTGGAATCTCCCGATGGTACCGATGCCCCAGGACATTTGCAAAAATGTACTGAAGATGTTGAGTTGTAAACGACGCATTCAGAAATTCCTAAGCAATTGTTTCCCCCGAGTCGGCATTCCTGTCCGATATTCCCTTTGCAAACATTTTCCTCGAAGCTGTAGTCGGCTTTGCAGGTACAGGTGTTAGAGGATCCACATTCCAGGTACCTTTCAGCGTTGCAGACATTTGTCGTTGAGCAGGAGGCTCCGTGGTCGGGAAGGCAGAGTTTGGCATCGGTTGGAGCGTAATAGGCATCGCAGACGCAGGCCGTGATGTTATTTGTATTGTGGAAGCAGGTGGATGACTTGGTGCAGGTCTGTTCCAAGTCACCGATTATGCAAGTTTCTCCAGCAAGGAGCTTACAAATCCCGTCTTCAAAATTCCTGTTGAGTGGGCATTGACAAGTCTTTGTAGTATTGCCAGCAGCATATTCTCGGCAGGTGAACTTGGGGTCGCAATCCGAGTTGGCTGAACAGACCATGGAATGTCCCTTTAAGCAGAGGCCGTCCTCAGTCGCTTGGAAGTCGGGGCTGCAACTGCAAGTGGTAGCGGTTTCGTTGCAAACTGTGTTACTACCCACTAGACAAGGGCGTCCTGCGGTGGTGTTGCAATATCCTGTAAAAATTAGTACATTTTTAAAGTCATTCAGAATCAGGCGATTTTGCAATAAGTTATCAGTAAATTACCTCCTGCAAGTCCGGCGCATTTTAACGTAGTGTAATCCCAAGTGAAAAGCTTGTCACATTCGCAGGTTTTATTAGGTCCGCAAGTAAGGTAGCTGTTGATGTTACAGTCTGTATGTTTTTGGCATTCGGTGGACGCGCCGAAGGTCAATTTACACTCCCCATAGGGTGTGGCATCATAGTCGGATTGACATTCGCACTTTCCAGCGATAGTACTGTTCAGTTGGAAACAGTGCGAGTTATTTGTGCAAGGGGTTGGGAATCCTCCGTCACTGACGTGGGTCCAACATTCGGCATTTGGGAGGCCAACGGGCATGAGGCATTTGTTCATTTCATGGTCCCTTATCATTGGTGCAATGCAGCCACATACTCCAGTAGTTGCTGAGGTGTTCACACATCTTAAAAATTCTTTCCCAAGACAGGTTTTGCTGAGGTTGGCTGGTGGTGGGCTTGGTACGGGATATGTGCACTCGGCACCATAATTCGCCCCATCAGTTGCTTGTGTTTGCACAGCTCCAAGAAACGCGATGCACACAAGGGTAGCGATGGAAAGTACTACCTGAAAATCGAATTATAAGATGTGAATATTATGGCTGTCTAGGAGAAATTTTGAAAGAAATAAACTATGATTTACCAAGTCTTTGGACCCCATCTTGAATTAATTGATTAAATTAAACTGTTATGACCTAACGTATGAAAAATTATCGTTCAAGTGAAAGCTGAATTATAACTCTCGCTAAAAATTGATGTCAACCGAATAAAATCCAATCCTATATTACTGCGAGTTAAATAATATTTCGTCAAGACCCGATTCGTAATAAGGATGCTTATCAGAGACCCTCTTGACAAAACCTAGAAAATTTATCTTGAACAAATAATGATGAATCCTTCAGGTTTTGGTACATAAATCTGTACTCCCAGCCCGAATATCACAATCGGAGATTATATATTATGATGAGGTGTGGAACATCAATCAATTAACCTTTGTGACGCATCTGGTTCCATATTTCCATATCATTTTGTCATTTTTTTAAAAGAACGTAAATGATGAATACGTAATCAACGGAATAGACACTATCTTTTTTTTCTGAGTAATCCTTCGTTTTTCCATGCTTGATTAATCATATATTCAATGTGAGTTTTTCCGATCCTGCTGGTAATACAATTTACAGTATTCATTTTAACATGATATACGTGGATGTGATGGATGATTCGTTGTTTTATGGATGTCCAAAGTGATAGCCAGACTTGCCAGACACATGCCTACCTAGAAACCAGTTGAATACCAGTTGTACTTTGTCAGCAAGGACAGTTCCAGAACAGATTTACAAGGCCTTTATCTAGATTGTTTTATTAATACATACATATAGAACAGGATGAGTTTTGGAATTTGGATGAAATACAGCCTAAAAATCATGATCAGTATATATTTATGGCATGCAAAGAATTTAAATGGTTCTGCAAGAGCTGTCATTACAAGTACTAAGGATTTATTGAATTACGCAAACTAAGCTGTAACCTCTGAATCACTCACAAATTGGTCATCATAAAAAGCAAAATATTGCATAAATTGTATGTTTGATCATGATGTCTCATTCATCCATTATCAGTCAAATCTTCCTCCTTTAATTTTTAAAACCCAATCAATCAAAATCCACAAAATCGGAAGAGATAAACGAAATTCTTCTTAGGATCAAAGTTACCGACGGCAAAAACGATAATAATAGGAATCAGAAACGTCGGTCCTGTCCTAATGTTCGGGGCCGAACTCTTGAGGAAGCAATTACCTTTCCAGTCATTTTCAAAGCCCGGTATACATTCACAAGTCCCAAATCCTCCTTCCCCTCCTGACGACGTTAGGTTACAATTCGAATTCTTGACACATTTGAGCAACCTCCCTTGAAGGTCATTTTTTACCATGCACCGTTGCCCGGAAGTGGCTACACAGGACCTCGTCTCATTCTCATACTTTTGGTTCTCGGGATCTTGACACGTACAGGTTTTCGCACTCTCGGAGCAATTTAGGAAGGCAAAGGCATTACAAGACCTCTCTTCATCTCCCGTACAATTAGCATTGAAGTCCAAGTAGCATCTGGAGCTGCCCGGCTTCCCTTGGACGAAGCCATCCCGACAAATGCACTTCTTTGAAGAGCATTGTAGTTCGGGATGACAGGGATTAGATGAGGATTCGCAGGGCATGTCCAAACCAGGTAGGCAATTACCGTTACCTTCACCTGTGGGCAGAAAGCCCTCAGAACATTTGCATACTCCACCACCTCCGGACTGGCTACATTCCGCATTCTTGACACAGAACTTTTGCTCTGTATTAGCTCCGATTTTGCATTCTTTCCCTGCAAGGCTCACGCAAACCTTCCGCTCGGAGTCGTAAATCATCCCGGGGTTGCATTTGCAGTGCTGGGTATTCATATCACATCGTAGCCATAGGCTGTCATCACAAATTTGATTATCCTCGGATGAAGGCTTTCCAGTCGAGCTCATTTCCTCGGAGGGGATTGTGGTGGTGGAGGGGGAAGAAACGGGTTCGGATTTGGAATCCGTCGTTGTTGAAGATAAAGAAGGTGCTGCTGGGGTTTCCATTTCAGGTTCCATTGATGATACGGATGACTGGGTCATTGGTTGTTCTGTAACTGTCGTTTCGGTCGATGAAATGATTTCTTGGGCAGATTTTTCGGTGGTCGTGTATGATTCAGTAGAAATCACGGTATCTTCAGTAGTTGTCATTGTGATTGTCGAGGTCGTGGAGTCTGGAACGGTTGTGAGTGACGGTGGATTTGATTCTGTCGATGGTGACAATGGGGTTGTCGTTTCCTCGATTGTATCTGGTTGGTTTGTGGGTGATGCGGTTTCTGAAGCCCCCGCCTCCCCCGTATCTTCGGTGTTCACGGTCGTCTCTGTCATTTTAACTTCATCATCAAGGGGTCTTTCCGTTTCGAAAGATGTGGAAATGATAATGGTTGTTGATGTTGGCATTTCATCTGGGGGAGGAATCGAACTAGTAATTACTTCCGATGCAGTTACATCGTTGTCGTTAGTAGCAGTGGTGGTTTGGAATTCCATTGCCTATTAAATAGTAATTAATTGTGTTAGGAATTTAATGAAGATTTTTAACGCAGTTAAGATTTGTTTTATTTACTGTGGTAAAGACATCCGCTTCCGAATCGCTGGACATCGTCGTCAACGCGGTATTTAATTCCATTGGAGTTGATGATGACTCCATTGCATTATCATCGTTTGAAATGGGTGTCTCACTTACTGAGCTCATAGTCGTAGGTTCCATTTCCGTAGGAAGGGTAGATGGGTTAGTCCCAGGTTCAATTGTAGTAACCTCATCCGTTCTACCGACTGTCTCTGAATTTCCAACTGAACCAGACCGTTCTGTCGAAATGGAATCATCGCCAACCGCACTGGTTCCTGTTGTTTCATCCTCCATGTTGACAGGTCCCGAGCCCGTCTCCGTACTGGTACTGATAACTTCATTCCTGTCCGCCCCCACTGAGGATTCTTCAGTAACACTATTAGATGATCCATCAGAGCTGGATATGTCAACCGAAGTCCCTCTTTCTGTACTAGATAACTCAATATCCATTTGAGTGGTCTGGTCATCGACATTAGGTTCATTCCTAAAAGTAGACGGAGGGTCACTAGATGATCTGGCAGTGCTTGATTCCTCTTGAAAGCCCTTCATTACATCCGTAAGCCATTTGGGTCTGTTGTATCCATCTCCATTCCAGATATTTCCTGACCCACCGGCATCAGGACGTGTTGGAGAACCCCAAGGAGGGGGCCTATCAACTTGAGCCCTCAAAGCTGTTGCCTTATTCCTCTGATGGCTCAAAACAGGACCAGGATGATCAACTGGGTCAAAGTCCCCACTGCTGTAGCGAAAATAGTTAGGATTATAATCAGTCTTCTTCTTTGGTTTCCGGTCTGGCTCGTTCAGATATGGATAGGGTTGTTGTTGCTGAGAATAAATCCCATTGCCCCATTTCCCCCTACTACTAAAGCTAGAAGATGCATCCAGCTTCCTGATTTCATAGCCAACACCACCACCACTGACGTCAAAGTCCAGAGGAACGGGTGTCGGGTATTGTGCCAGTAGTTTCCTGGACGTAACCTTACAAGCCTCATTATAGCCAACTTTCTCCAAGGACCAACTAACTTTTCCCCACAATATTGGAACTAGAGCAATGGCAGGAATCAATGCCTGTAAATACACAATAAGAAAGACACAAAATGTACCCCTGCAGCCTGTGGACCATGGACATAAATCTCTTGCTTGAAGTTCTACCTGTAAATACCGGGGACAGTTTCAATATTGACGGATTACCTGGAGTGGATAGACCATCTTTGCAACCATTCCTAGACATCAAGAGAGAGTTATACTCCAAAGTTCCGATAAAACCCAGAAAGAATGAACAAGGGCAGTCCAAGTTGCATACAATACGGCAATATAGTACGTTGTCCTCTTATGTTCCCAAACCATAAAGTTCAAGAAGGCCCTTGAGTCGAGAGGAAAGCCAGAGCTGAGCCTAACTTTCTCCTGAAGAAGCTGGAGCGGAAATAAATTTCCAAGTATGTTGAATTGGCTCAAGCAACTTAACCCGGTTTTAGCTTTCAAACTCGGTCAAAACCGACCCAGGATCTCGCCAATTTCCACTCCTTTCAAGTAGTAGACTTGAGAGAGCCAATTTATCTATCACACCGGCTTATGATGTGGGGGACGGACATGGCAAAGAAATTATAAAAATATGCCGATGACCGTCCCACATCAAACACCCGATGCCCGGTCAATTTACTCATCCTCTCCAACTCTTAACCATACCGACTAACCATAACCGGCTCTTTTATTAAATTGTTTGGGCGAGGAGAAAGCATCATAACCCCCTAAAGCCAATACAAGCTTTTCCTACGGCAAATAGCCATGAAAGTAGTCTGTAAGTGTAAGTAAATGGGAACTTAGGAAGAGTTCATGTGTGTGTGTAGAATACGTCAGCAGCAATTTACAATTCACAATCGTTTGGCGTAATCACTTCAAGTATCTTCCAATTCCAACATGTAGAAAATGCGGGTCTTCCGTTGGATCATCCATATTCAGAATGTCGGGACTTTGGGACGTGGCCTAATCGATACATTTTCTTCCTTTAAAATTGATATTTTATATGTGCTGATGCGATATGCATGCTTTATTTATTTACATCGGTTTTTGTCGGTTCTAAGAACGGATGTCTATATATTATGAATGGCCATATTTTGTGTCCAATGTCCCAAAACACGATACGACAACGGGGTTTTGTTTTCTGGCCTTTTGTCAGAGCTCTTCGAGAAATGCCACGTCTCGTTGATTGGCTTTGATATCCTGTTTCTGCCTATTCGTTGCAATTGTATAGGTGTACGTAATTACTTGGCCTTGTAAAATAAGTGAGGATGCTTCGTAATACCTTATTGCTGCATTGCAATAAGAACTGTAGTTTCCCGATGAAAATTCTAATGGGCTTTAAGTTAATTATTCTATTCTTTCCAATTATTAGACTTATTCAGGAAAATAATTATGAACGTCACCAAATAGTGTATTATAGTAATCCCTAATGGACCCAAACTGAAATTATTGGATTCCGAAAGTAACTCTCCAGTAAGTACAACCTGAAAGGCTCAAGAATGAGGAGAAAAATACAGAGTCGGATGAAAACTAAACATATATCCTGCATTTCTTAGCATAAAGGTTAAAAAATAATGCTTCTTTTGAGTTATTTTACAATTGAATATTGAATTCCCCAACCTATGCATGAATGCTAGAATCATAAAATAATCCTGAAATAACTCGCATCTTTCAGTGAGACAATTGGAAACAAGGTATTTTTAGTTGTTTTTACGATGTTTTTACGCAATTCTGTTCCATTTGATAGAATACCGATATTTAAAATTGTTCCAACCTATTCGAGGTAGTAGTAACTGCTACGTTTGGTTTGGAATCAGTAACCTTATTTAAATTAGATGTGTTCATTTCCGTAAAGCATTTCTTACCTCTGATTTTATCATTCACTCCCTTCATTCAAATAATCCTATTTAAGTACGATTCGTTATGCTTATGCTCTACCCAAATCAACAAAGTTAATCGATGGTTTACGTTGTGTTCTCAATGAGGAAAGGTACATAATTACGACTCACTTAACAAGGTAATTATTGAGTTGAATTACTTAACACAAAGATGATAATTCTCTGATTATAGTAATGCGTAATTATCCCATTAAAGCTAGAATAGTATAATGTCAGTAAGGCAGTGTCAATTTTGTTGCTAAATATTAATGACATCGATTTGTATGACATTTCACATTTGACAAGGACAAGGGATTTCTAAATACTCCAATATTAATAGTTTATTAATTTACCTTCCAGAGTAAAATGAATAATTCAGTTCTGTTTGCATTTTTAATTACTTTCGTTGGTATGAGAAATGTAGCGAGCATCGCTGATCAAGCTGCATATTATATCCGGAATTTTGAGGACAAACTGGTACGTTATGAATATTCAAAATGGATTTTATTAGAAAAATTCGGAATTTATTATGAGATTCCAGAAGTTGAAGTATTTTTAATCTCAGTGTTTAACGGGTGGACCTACTATTGAAAAAAATATGTCCTTGTATGAAAGAGGAATTCCAATCGCTTCAAATTGTTCTGGAAAGTCTAATCAGCAATGGATTTTACATGCAAATGGTATGGAAATGGTATGCATAAACGACCCGAATTTAACTTTTTAATACTAATTTTGAATTTTTTGTTGTGTTGCATCTCTAAACAGGAACAGGGGACTACACAACTAAATACGAATTGAAATCTCAAAATTCCACCGAGATTAATAAACTATTAAATGCCAAGATTAGGGGAGAGTTCATCGAATATTTCCCTCATCCACTCAACATTTATCCAGTCAAGGGATTCGGAAATTATTCTCGCCTTTATGATACAAAGATGACAAAATGCTATCAAGGAATGGGGTAAGGATTATCGCCATTTATTTCATCGAAATGTCAAAAACATGTAGTTAAGATTATATAAAATATAATCGACTAATTGTGTCTGGAAAATTATCTCATGGAATACAAACACTTTAACTCATTCTACCCACCAAGTGTAGAAAGCATTGATTACTTGATTACCAAACCATGTCGATGTGTTTGGAAATTATCTCAAACAAATATTTACCTCCCCTCCCTTCCATTTAACGCATAACTATACGTAAACCTTGAAATGTTTTGAAGGAATGGACAGGAAATCAAACTGGAGGAATGCAAGGCAACCGTTCCATCACAACTGTGGCATTTGGAACTTGTCAGTGAGAACCTCGCTCCAGGGACAATTTGCAGCTCCTTTTGGTCTTGTAATAATTAGAGTCGGATACCGGGATATTGGTTTAATGAATATCATATTACAAAGCATAAATACCATCCTGTTGTTCCAGACTCAACCTATCAGCCCTAATAATTATTCAACTGTAATAAATAATCGGTTGTTGAATACTTTATGGAAATAATGGCTCTTATTTAACCGGTAAACACCTCCATCGCCATAGGAGGAAATTGATAGAAGTTTGCAGAGTGTATAGGAACAGAGTTTTTAATTCTTACTCTCAGTATTAATAACAAGTTAATAAATTATTTTTAAAGAGGCTGGACTTTACTTTATAGCAATCGAGGCAGGATTAATTGCAATTATGCGCAGATGTACACTTGACAGATAGAGAAAATTCATGCAATTGATCGTTTAGCAGATCATGAAAAATCAAGGTCGTTGACAATACCCTGATAAAAAACTCTCTACAACTATAGATGCAGGAGTCGGTATAAGTCTGAAGATGTGTCTCATTCAATTAACCATAGTTGCATCTTCATCATATATCGTTATAAAAAAATCCAGGCTCAAGGTGACCGTTCAGCCCACTTGAACCCAAATTAGTATTTGCATGGGAATTGAATGCCCATTTTTAGACTATTTATAAAACAAGTCTGCTTGATGATACTTTCAGTTTATACCTACCTTGCTACGGAGAAGCAGTTATAAGCAATATCCAAAATGATCCAAGTAATATTATATTGGTTTTTAACATTTTTTATCGGGTTTGTAACTTCGTTGATCATCTATGCGAGGTGGCACTATGGGACGCTGGAAAATACAAAGGGCCTTACTTCGGTGATCAAGCCGGCTTTTATTGGAGGAAGTGACCCCTTCGTTTATAAGAAGGTCATATGTGATGAGGACACGAGAAATGTTGAGAAGTATGGGAAGGTTTATGGGGTAAATACATCTTATATGTCACAATAATTATAAGTTTTTGGAAATGAGATATTTTTAATTCGCTGATTTTTTAAATTTTTTTTAACCCTATCATAGTATTACGAAGGACGTGCTCCTCATATCTATATTGCCGATCCGGATTTGATCCGTTTAATTTTCATCAAGGACTTTGATCACTTTCACAACAAACGGATAATGGATTTCGGTCACCCTTTGATCAATGAAATGATGGACATTTTGCCTTGTAAATTGAGATTTTTTAAATTGAATAATTGTTTAGGACAATATCAATGATAAGGCTCTATATAAAGTTGTTATTCACTAAAAGATAACAAATGGAAGGTGGTTCGAAATTTCATGTCTCCTCAATTAACAACCGGTAAAATCCGCGGCATGAGTTATCAAATGATGGATGCGATAAGCGATTGGTTTGGAAAGCTGTCAAGGAAAATTAGCGAAAGTGGAGAATTTCAACCAAAACGGTAGGTTTTCAAACACAACAATTTGGATTACTAAAGCATTACTGTATGAAAATAATGCATTGGATTTCAGAATATTTACCGCATTGACAACGGATGTAATTGCCAGATGTGCTTTCGGTACTAAAATCGACGCCTTGGATAACCCTGATAATGATTTCGTCAAACATCTTCGGAAATTCACACTTGAAGATGTACCTGCCGATTACATGGTTTCTGTAGTTGGTAAGTGCTTAAGGGTTACTAAAAAAATCGTGTTCCTCTAATCACATCCCCTTCTTGTGATTTCTTGTATTTCAAACCATTAAAATAGTGGAAATGTTTTTGGATGTGGAAGATCTCTAGGGGTTGGGATTGGTGATAGATTTATTTTGACCAAGATTAAAAATTCAGAATCAGCCATTTTCACTAAAAAAATCAGTAATTCCAATTCCGTTTCCTATGCATTGTCCTCTTTTATTGTCTTTCCAACGCATTTTAAAAACAAGAGCTTCCAAAACTCTTGTTTTGGGTGAAAATTTATTTCCCGTTTCGGGCAGGTTTTGGTTTGAAAATCCTCCTTATTTTGCAGAACGTATTTAAAAAATTATCGTTTTGCTATATTTTCCAGCAACTTTGCCCGTTCTGATGAAATTTGCACCTCTCTTTCCGGCCGATTCAATGGATTACTTTGGAAATCTGCTAAGGAGCATTTTAAAATCTCGAAGAAACACATCTCAAGAAAGGATTAACGACTTTGTTGACACCATGAACGACATGATTGACAAGGGCTCAACATCGGACGAGTATAAGAAACTGGGAATTACTGAGACAACCGTAATGTGTCAAGCAATGCTGTTCCTCCTTGCCGGCTTTGAAACAACTGCTTCAACCTTGACGTTTCTCTCATACCGGCTTGCAACAAATGAGGACATTCAGAAAAAACTTATCGAGGAAGTGGATGCCTATTACAAGCGCCACGATGGCAAACTCGAACATGAGACGATTGGTGAACTTGTCTATCTAAATGCTTGTATGAACGAGACGCTACGAATGAACGCCGCTCTTATCAGGCTTGAGAGGGTCTGCGTCAAGGACTGGGTCCATGAACCGACGGGTCTGACAATTAAAAAGGACATGGTGATTCAGGTCCCCGTAAATGCGATTCATTACAACGAAGACTATTTCCCCGAACCCAATGAATTTAGACCCGAAAGGTTTCTGACTGAGAACAAGAACCAGTTCAACCCTTATGCGTTTTTGTCATTTGGTCAAGGGCCACATAACTGCATTGGCATGAGATTCGCCAAAGAAGAGATTCAAATCACGATGGCTAGCATTTTGAAGGATTTTAGGCTTGAAACTACAGCAGACTCGAAGCTCGTAATGGAGGTCGGCCGCACTTTCTTGAATACCTATAAACCGTTCCATTTGAAACTAATCAAGCGTAATTAATGTTTAGATTTCATATGTAGGTTGGTTATTCTTTCGAAAGATATGAAATAAAATATACAATTACCTTTTCTATTAGTAAAAGTATTGTTTTATTTATTAAGTGTTGAAAACACTTTATGCGAATGACCAGTCCGTCTGTCCGTCCGTCCGTCTGTCCGTCTGTCCGTCTGTCCGAGCGATAACTGGAGAACGGCTGGACCTACGGTCACCAAAGGTGTTGATCGGTTAGCAACCGGAAATGGGCTAATTTCATGTGAAGCCCAGTTTGATCAAGTATAAATTTTTGGGCTCATCAAAGGTCAGCTTTTAAATGCTCTGTAACTAGGGGAAAATACAAATCCATTGGATGCTTTTGTAAACGTTGCGAGCATTCCTCTAATGGAGACGGTTTCGTCTTTTGGTCTAGGGAATGAATGCGACTGTTTAAATCAGACTGGGAGGTTTGGTTAGGTTAGGCTACATTCTCTTAAGAAAATCCGAGTCCTCACCTCTTCAGTACTCATTTCTCTTTAAGAAAATAGGAGTACTCCCCCTTTTAGTACTCACTATTCTTTGAGAGTATTCGAGTACTCACCTCTTGCGTAGTCACTCCTTTTTAAGAAAATCCGATTGCTCACCAGTTTAGTACTCTCTGAGAAAATCCCAGTGCTCACCTCTATAGTATTCAGTCCTTTTAAGAAAATCCGAGTCCTCACCTCATTAGTACTCACTATTCTTTGAGAGTATTCGAGTGCTCACCTCTTGCGTAGTCACTACTCTTTAAGAAAATCCGAGTGCTCACCCCTTTAGTACTCTCTGAGAAAATTCCAGTGCTCATCTCTATAATATTCAGTCCTTTCTAAGAAAATCCGAGTCCTCACCTCTTTAGTACTCAGTACTCTTCGAAAGTATTCGAGTGCTCAACTCTTGCGTACTCACTACTCTCTGAGAAGATCGGAGTGCTCACCTCTTGCGTAGTCACTACTCTCTGAGAATATTCGTGTGCCCACCTCTTGAGTACTCACTACTCTCTGGGAATATCTGATTGCTCACCTCCTTAGTACTCTGCACTCTCCGTGAATATCCAAGTTCTCTTATCTGTAGTACTCAGTACTCTTTAAGAAAATCCTAGTCCTCACCTCTGAAGTACTCAGTACTATTTAAGAAAATACTAGTCCTCACCTCTGTAGTACTCAGTACTCCTTAAGAAAATTCTAGTCCTCAGCTCTGTAGTACTCAGTACTCTTTAAAACAATCCTAGTCCTCACCTCTTTAGTACTCACTACTCTCTGAGAATATCCAAGGAAAAAGCCCCAAAGCTGCAAACAAAACTTGACATTATATACATTACTAGGCGTAAGCCCGGTAAAAACCGGGATCCTAGGTGGTGGGCCAGAATTATGAAATTAAAAATCCTGGAAACGTTGATATTGATAGAAATCGTAGAAATGAAGTCCGGTTAACAATTTTGACCCACCACCTAGAATCTCGGTTTTTACCGGGCTTACGCCTAGTAGCTTTGTAATCTGACTATTTTTACCCCCATCCCCCCTCCCCTTCGGATCAGGTGATCGCCATCCCCCCTAACATTAAATATTCGAAAAGCCCTTGGTCATACGTTTCGAACGACATATCACACGAATATGTTTGTAATCTGACTATTTTTACCTCCATCCCCCCTCCCCTTCGGATCAGGTGATCGCCATCCCCCCTAACATTAAATATTCGAAAAGCCCTTGGTCATACGTTTCGAACGACATATCATACGAATATGTTTGTAATCTGACTATTTTTACCCCCATCCCCCCTCTCCTTCGGATCAGGTGATTGCCATCCCACCTAACATTAAATATTCGAAAAGCCATGATTAGTTAGTGAATGATTAGTTGACTTACGTATTCGTGTAATGATATGCCGAATTTGGCGTTTGAAGTCATTTTGTTTTGTCATTTTGTCATTTTGTCAAAACAAAAAGTATATTTAGGTTAGCAGGTTTATGGTATAGTACCAGTAGGGGGATCATGGAAAACCTCGAGGTAAGGACGGCATGTGGGTTTTGCCCGACCTCCCTTCTTATGGGTCATCCTGTGGTCATGCTTGGCGTTCGCCAACATCCCCTTGTACGACAGTCCACATTTGGTGCATTCGAGCACAATAGGTCGAGGCTTTGTTTTTTTGGCCGTGGCTTGGTATAGTCTCGCGGGGGTTCTGCTCCTTGTCGTCGTTGCTTCGGTGGAAGTGACGGATGGGATTGGGCTATTGAATGTAGCCCTTGTAAGGTGGACGGTGGTGGCGTTCTTGGGCGTATCGTCCTCTCGTAGTTTGAGTTTTTTTGGGGGTAGGTTTCCTGCCCTTAGCAGGGACCTTGCGGAGTGGGAACAAGTCGAAGCTCGGTGTGAAATACTGAAAGGTATTGAGAGGGCACGAATGCGAGCTTCATAAAGCTCTTGCTTTGATAGAATGGCAGCTTTAGGTGGGGTAGCAGGCTTGTTCTTTAGGGCCAACCCTCGGTTTTCAAATTCTTTGATGAGCTGCCCACACCTCATCATACTTTTGAGCTCCCAAGAATCCATACCTGGATGTGCTTGCCACTGAATAAGATACTCCAAAGTTCAGTCGTCCGTTCTCTTTTCGTCAAGAATCACGTCATCTTGGTACCAAGCTGGGTCGTTTTCGGGATTTTCGGGCTATTAAATTAAAAGGTTAGTATAAAGTTATCATCTTCTGTCAAGTCTCCGTACGATTTATGATTTTTTTCTTCTTGAAGCTTCAATGATAAAGGTGTCTGGAGTTACAAATATCATGACTTTAATGAGTTCTATCCTTTATGTGACGAGTAGTTTCTCCTTTGAGTCCTCAGCATTTTTTTCTGCAGAATGATGTAACTCTCAGGGACGTTTCATGAGTTTATGTCTTGAAATTCCCCCTGAAACGTTTCCCATGAGTAATAAAACATCTTTGATGAATACGGAAACACTCCTACTGACACCAGGGTGCGAAACCCGGGCTTTTGGGGGAAAGTGAGATTTGGGGTTTAAACGATTCCCATGAGTAATAGAACATCTTTGATAAATACGGGACCACTCCTACCGACACCAGGGTGCGAAACCCAAGCTTTTTGGGGAAATTGAGATTCGGGGTTTAAACGATTCCCATGAGTAATAGAACATCTTTGACGTATACGGGACCACTCCCACTGACACCAGTTTGCGAAACCCGGGATTTTTGGGGAAATTGAGATTTAGTTTGTTTATCGTTATATTTTCAACACTTGGTTACACCCGTTACATCGGTTTATTAAGTGTTGAAAACACTTTATGCGAACGACAAGTCAGTCTGTCCGTCCGTCCGTCCGTCTGTCCGAGCGATAACTGGAGAACGGCTTGACCTACGGTCACCAAATTTTGTACACTTGTTCCTTGGCTCAAGAGTGAGGCTAAGTTCGAACTTGGGTCAAATCGGTCACACCCCCTGCCCCCCATCAATTAAACCCCAAAACAAACCATTAAATCAAACAGAATAGTGATATGTAGGAGCCCAACGCCAGGATAGAGCTCTTACTCATTTTAAAACTGACGCTTAGGTAGTTTACATTACACTCTATGTCTATCATCTATACATGATAATACCCTGAACCTACATTTCAGAGTGCGAAACCTGGGATTTTTTGGGAAATTGAGATTTGGGGTTGAAACGATTCCCATGAGTAATAGAACATCTTCGACGAATACGGGACCACTCCCACTGACACCAGGGTTCAGTGCCCGGGTTTTCGGGGAAATTGAGATATGGGGTTTAAACGATTCCCATGAGTAATAGAACATCTTTGACGAATACGGGACCACTCCCACTGACACCAGGGTGCAGTACCCGGATTTTCGGGGAAATTGAGATATGGGGTTTAAACGATTCCCATGAGTAATAGAACATCTTTGACGAATACGGGACCACTCCCACTGACACCAGGGTGCAGTACCCGGATTTTCGGGGAAATTGAGATATGGGGTTTAAACGATTTCCATGAGTAATAGAACATCTTTGACGTATACGGGACCACTCCCACTGACACCAGGGTGCAAAACCTGGGCTTTTTGGGGAAATTGAGATTTGGGGTTTAAACGATTCCCATGAGTAATAGAACATCTTTGATGAATACGGGACCACTCCTACTGACACCAGGGTGCAAAACCCGGGCTTTTGGGGGAAAGTGAGATTTGGGGTTTAAACGATTCCCATGAGTAATAGAACATCTTTGATAAATACGGGACCACTCCTACTGACACCAGGGTGCAAAACCCGGGCTTTTGGGGGAAAGTGAGATTTGGGGTTTAAACGATTCCCATGAGTAATAGAACATCTTTGACGTATACGGGACCACTCCCACTGACACCAGGGTGCAAAACACGGGCTTTTGGGGGAAATTGAGATTCGGGGTTTAAACGATTCCCATGAGTAGTAGAACATCTTTGACGTATACGGGACCACTCCCACTGACACCAGGGTGCAAAACACGGGCTTTTTGGGGAAATTGAGATTTGGGGTTTAAACGTTTCCCATGAGTAATAAAACATCTTTGACGTATACGGGACCACTCCCACTGACACCAGGGTGCAAAACACGGGCTTTTTGGGGAAATTGAGATTTGGGGTTTAAACGTTTCCCATGAGTAATAGAACATCTTTGATGAATACGGAAACACTCCTACTGACACCAGGGTGCGAAACCCGGGCTTTTGGGGGAAAGTGAGATTTGGGGTTTAAACGATTCCCATGAGTAATAGAACATCTTTGATAAATACGGGACCACTCCTACTGACACCAGGGTGCAAAACCCGGGCTTTTGGGGGAAAGTGAGATTTGGGGTTTAAACGATTCCCATGAGTAATAGAACATCTTTGACGTATACGGGACCACTCCCACTGACACCAGGGTGCAAAACACGGGCTTTTTGGGGAAATTGAGATTTGGGGTTTAAACGTTTCCCATGAGTAATAAAACATCTTTGACGTATACGGGACCACTCCCACTGACACCAGGGTGCAAAACACGGGCTTTTTGGGGAAATTGAGATTTGGGGTTTAAACGTTTCCCATGAGTAATAGAACATCTTTGATGAATACGGGACCACTCCTACTGACACCAGGGTGCGAAACCCGGGCTTTTGGGGGAAAGTGAGATTTGGGGTTTAAACGATTCCTATGAGTAATAGAACATCTTTGACGTATACGGGACCACTCCCACTGACACCAGGGTGCAAAACACGGGCTTTTGGGGGAAATTGAGATTCGGGGTTTAAACGATTCCCATGAGTAATAGAACATCTTTGACGTATACGGGACCACTCCCACTGACACCAGGGTGCAAAACACGGGCTTTTTGGGGAAATTGAGATTTGGGGTTTAAACGTTTCCCATGAGTAATAAAACATCTTTGACGTATACGGGACCACTCCCACTGACACCAGGGTGCAAAACACGGGCTTTTTGGGGAAATTGAGATTTGGGGTTTAAACGTTTCCCATGAGTAATAGAACATCTTTGATGAATACGGGACCACTCCTACTGACACCAGGGTGCGAAACCCGGGCTTTTGGGGGAAAGTGAGATTTGGGGTTTAAACGATTCCTATGAGTAATAGAACATCTTTGACGTATACGGGACCACTCCCACTGACACCAGGGTGCAAAACACGGGCTTTTTGGGGAAATTGAGATTTGGGGTTTAAACGTTTCCCATGAGTAATAAAACATCTTTGACGTATACGGGACCACTCCCACTGACACCAGGGTGCAAAACACGGGCTTTTTGGGGAAATTGAGATTTGGGGTTTAAACGTTTCCCATGAGTAATAAAACATCTTTGATGAATACGGAAACACTCCTACTGACACCAGGGTGCGAAACCCGGGCTTTTGGGGGAAAGTGAGATTTGGGGTTTAAACGATTCCCATGAGTAATAGAACATCTTTGACGTATACGGGACCACTCCCACTGACACCAGGGTGCAAAACACGGGCTTTTTGGGGAAATTGAGATTTGGGGTTTAAACGATTCCCATGAGTAATAGAACATCTTTGACGTATACGGGACCACTCCCACTGACACCAGTTTGCGAAACCCGGGATTTTTGGGGAAATTGAGATTTAGTTTGTTTATCGTTATATTTTCAACACTTGGTTACACCCGTTACATCGGTTTATTAAGTGTTGAAAACACTTTATGCGAACGACATGTCCGTCTGTCCGTCCGTCCGTCCGTCTGTCCGAGCGATAACTGGAGAACGGCTTGACCTACGGTCACCAAATTTTGTACACTTGTTGCTTGGCTCAAGAGTGAGGCTAAGTTCGAACTTGGATCAAATCGGTCACACCCCCTGTCCCCCATCAATTAAACCCCAAAACAAACCATTAAATCAAACAGAATAGTGATATGTAGGAGTCCAACACCAGGATAGAGCTCTTACTCATTTTAAAACTGACGCTTAGGTAGTTTACATTACACTCTATGTCTATCATCTATACATGATAATACCCTGAACCTATATTTCAGAGTGCAAAACCTGGGATTTTTGGGGAAATTGAGATATGGGGTTTAAACGATTCCCATGAGTAATAGAACATCTTTGACGGATACGGGACCACTCCTACTGACACCAGGGTGCAGTACCCGGATTTTCGGGGAAATTGAGATATGGGGTTTAAACGATTCCCATGAGTAATAGAACATCTTTGACGAATACGGGACCACTCCCACTGACAACATTGTGCAGTACCCGGATTTTCGGGGAAATTGAGATATGGGGTTTAAACGTTTCCCATGAGTAATAGAACATCTTTGACGAATACGGGACCACTCCCACTGACACCAGGGTGCAAAACCCGGGCTTTTTGGGGAAATTGAGATATGGAGTTTAAACGATTCCCATGAGTAATAGAACATCTTTGATAAATACGGGACCACTCCTACTGACACCAGGGTGCGAAACCCGGGCTTTTTGGGGAAATTGAGATTTAGTTTGTTTATCGTTATATTTTCAACACTTGGTTACACCCGTTACATCGGTTTATTTTCATTGATTTTCCCAATATCCATCGTTTACACACTAGCGGAATTTAGGGACTCGAAAAATTTGTACAAACAACAAATGATTCTGAATTATGTTCTTACCGACTTAACAAAATAAGCAAAAAACAACATTTTCGACGAATATTTTAGCAACATTTCGATCAAGGCAGGTCTGTGTAATGTTGAATCCCGAAACTAATAGGGCAAATTCCAAAAAGTTTTCATTTGATTTATTTACTAGAACATCGATACATATTGATTAATTAAAATAAATACTAATAAAAATTACAATACTGAACGACTAATAATTAGTGGTTCAATAATTTTTTTTTTATATGTCAGTATGAAAACAATGAAATGGTGCATTTTAAACTGAGCACCCAACAGATGTTGCTTCCTTTGTTGTAGAATAGGAGTATTAAATATCGAGCAGAATGTTGTTTAAAAATGAAAAAAAGAAGAGCTTTTGGGATTTGCTGTGCAGTTAATGAACCGGTATCCGTTTTGTATATTTATTCAATCCGCAAAACACTTATTAAAGTAAATATAGACAAAAATGGCCATCAATCAGGCATGTTATCATCTAATGCCTATATGTATCTATGAGGAATCAGGGATCACTCGTAAATGACGAAGAAGATTTGATCCATTTATTACCTGACAGTAAATAATGTCAGCGATATATAAATGTAATGATGTAATACAATCCAACAAATTCCTGAAAGCGTTTACTAAAATAATCAGGTGTTAATTGCATCCCCCGTGCCGGAATTAGCCATAAAATCCAGCTACCTGTCGAGTTTTTCATGCCATCGTTCCATACAAAGTTCCAAGTAAAATCATGTCCTCATTTTATAACTGGTTATCCGGTAATTTATGAACGTCCATTCAAACTACGACTGATAACACTGGTAAAAGACAGTTTTAGGACGTCGTATCCACAGTGTGACAATTGGGTTAGAACTATAAGTGTTAGAGATGTGATTATTTAGAGTCCTTTATCATGGTCCGTAGGGAGCCTCATTATAGTCCCATTCTTTGTTGGCATATATCCGAAATTCATAACATTTGAGATTCCAGCCTCACATCAACTCCCGATTCGGAGAGATCAGTCGAGCTAAGCAGACCAAGCCGGATTTTTTGTGCTCATGATGGCCGTTTATAGACATCGACACTTCTTGATTCCTCTAATTGTCTTTTTTCTAACGGTGGTCAGATCTGAACCGTTGGTTGAGAAGACGATTGGGGTTTACAAGTGCCAGGAGTCAACAGATCCAGTAGTGGAGAAGATGATTACTGTCCCAAGCTACCGCTTTCAGACACAAATGATCTTAAGGTTCGCTTTTCATTTAATAAAATAAATTATAAGTATCTTTTTAATGCAGTGTGACACCTGCATTTTTATAGGATTCTTGAAGAACCGTTCCAAGGTTGTGGATCATCCGCAGAGCTAGATTCCGTAATGAACGAAACCGAGTTGGTTTACCTTCAGTATAGCGGTCCTCCTATGAAACAGTTTGAGAATATTATCAGGAAGAATATTATCGATATTGAATATAACCACACAAGTATTAGTCCACAAGGAGTCTTGAACGTTAAGAATCATTTCTATAACAAAGACGAGTTCTGCATTGTTTCATACACGTAAGATTTGCAAATTAAAGTACATATGTTAAATCGAATAATATTGAAAATGTCAATCCAATTTAGAGCACAGATTCCTGGAAAAGCAGTTCCTGTTTTAAAATTCAAGTACTGCCCAGCAAATTGTTCTAGTCCAGAGGAACTTTGCATTCGGAAATGTTGCCCGGTGGGAAAAGTACACGATTTAGAGGCCGGAAGCTGTAAGCCCTCAGGAAACCTCATTTGGACACCGTTCCTGTACGATGAACTTTCCCCAAGGAATCTAATTACAAAGGGCAGCGCAATTAACAAACGCAGAAAAATACATTATTTTAAAGAGAAATTTTGTACCGCATCAGATGCTGAACTCGAGACTTGGCTAAATCGGAAAACTGAAACACGGGCATTGTAAGTGATTATCGCCTATAGCCTAAGTTTATATCTTGATATCCGTGATTAAATACTAAATCCCAAGTGATGTTTATGTTTGACTTGCTCATGGATATTATTATTACCTCCTTTTTTAGGAAAACGAAGTTATTATCAAATGGCCAACTCATGTATCTCCGTCCCGAGAGGCGTTGGGATCATTTCGACACCAGCCGACCGTTCTGTATCGATGGGATTCAGAATGTTTTTGGGAGTAATGGGCCTTTTTATTCAGGTGAAGAGGATGATCAAATGGTATCTATATGTCTCCCTAAAAAACAAACGGTAACAAAACAACTATTGAGTTAATGATGACACCCTAGTATATGTACATTTATTTGTAGAACACAGATACTACCGTTTCAACTCTATATATGTACTGTTTGTATGGGGCTGCTTCATTTTATCTCGCAACAACGATCATCTACACCTTCCTTTGGGACAAGCATAATACCCGTGGTTGGACCATTTTTTCCCTCGTGGTAGCCCGGTTCTTCATGTGCTTGTTCGTTGGAAATGCTCATTTATTCGGGATCTATCAAATCGCTAACAATGGATTTTCGAAGTTGTGCGTTTCTAACGGTATATGATATTTTGATGTGTTTAACAACCACTCGCTCACATAATATTTGTAATTATGCTAATTTTAAGTTTTGATCCTTCTATAATTTACAGCCGTTTTGGGACATTTCTTCACACTTGCTGCTTTTGCATGGCTGACCGTCATTAATTTTGATCTCTGGTCCACGTTTAGGTAAACCAGGGATGATTGATTTCCGATTTAAATCCCCATGGGGGTTTATTTTCAGAAATTCACTCCAGATTGAGCAATTATTTTGTTTGGATTTAACCCAAGGGTTTTGGCTGGTCTAAACCAGGGTTTACTGTGGAGATTTTTATTTTCAGAGCTTTTAAGGTTCGGAGTAATAAAACAAAGGATTTCAAAAAGTTGTTCCTGTACTGTACATACGGCTGGGGTGTTCCTCTCATTGTGGTTACTGTCGGGGTGATTTTGGATCAAATGTTCCAGTAAATTGATTAAAACCTATCTTAAAAATGAGTTTTAAAAGTACTGTATTTTTCATTTTTAGGTTTAATTTAAAACAATTACATTAGGGAACGGGAAAGTCTAGTGATCGTACCGGAATACGGTGTTACAATGTGCTATGTTGCAGTCTGGGCGCAAGGACCTTATATCTACTACATCAATGCTGTGCAGTTATCGATAACTGTGATCTTGAGTATTGTGTCTTCAGTTAAAATATACAAATTTCACAAGGAAGGATCGGATGCGAGATGTTCTTCAAGTGCTGGAGATCGAAAAATGTAAACTGAATATTTTAAACAACTTTTGCAGAAGATGATTTTAAATAATATTTTGTCGAAAATTATTATTCTATAAATAGGTTCTGGTTGTATGGAAAACTTTCGGTTCTTTTGGGTACCTCATGGATTTTTGAATTTATATCATGGGTTGCATCTTCTCAGAACGGAGAAAGTCAGCACTGGATTTGGATTGCTTTTGATATGTACAACATGCTTACTGCCGTCTTCATATTCTTAATCTTTGGCTGTAAACGAAGTAACTTTACTAAGCTTATAGACAAATATCCAAGACTAAAACGTAAGAAACTGAATCAGTATAATAAGTTATTTCTAGCAACTAACTCTTAGTTTAACTATGAATATAGCTTTTCATTGCATTTCCAAGCGGTAAGCGATATTTTCGCCAAATGGAGGCGAAAAAGTGACTCATCTGCAGCAACAGGAACGACAGGCAGGTCCACCCTCTCTTCAAGAGACACGAATCCTTTGCGTCAAGTTGCCGATCAAAGGGTTTAGGAGTTGAACCTAAGAGAAGCAAAGATTACGATTTTATGTGCAATGTGTTCATGATTGATGAGTTTAGATTATTATTATAAACAAAACCCAACTATATAGACATATTATGTTATTGCAATTTTAGACGAATGTTTAACCCGATCCGGGCTTACAATTAAGTAATCATGTTGGCTATTGTGTTTTATTGGCAGTTATTTTTTTCCATTTTTTGTGACGTAATAAATATGCCAGAAAGAATAACAATATTAACAATTTCTAAAACGGATTTCAAAAGTCAAAGCAATGGGAATGATGAAGGATCCAGCTCAAGACATAATTATAGATAAGAGGTCAGAGTTTGTTCACTTTTGTATATGCAAAAGACATTGAACACTGGCTTGGGATTAAGACGCTGCAGCGTTCACACATTCTAAAAACATAGTTTAAAAAATTGTAACTTGGTGCGAGAATGTACCCTTACAAATACCCTTATGGATTTTTCTCATTGAAATTTAAAATTAAGATTTTTTTAGCAAGCGTTATGAGGTCAATAGTAATAGTGTAGATAGAACTTCATTTATTTCAAATAATATGATAAATTTATGAGGATTCATTAGAGTCAGACGGAGCTGGACATTTCGATTTGACTTCGGCTATAGTTTTAGTTTTCACGTCCTCGTCAGCGGACTCTAAGCAGTAACCGTGTTCCTTTGCATATCTCTTGAAACCTCCCTTGGCATCGTAGTATCTCCAATAATCTTTTATACTCTTAGTCCATCCCCCGGGTGAGGTTGAGTTAACTGGCTTATCCAACATTTTTCTAAATCATAAAAACAAAAGTATAAATACGGTGTACGTCCTATACTTATTTTAAAGAAAATGTGGTTTGAGAATAACTCAGGGGTAAATATCCGTTCCAGCCGATGTCTGTAGGGAGACACGGCATATCCGGCCACGACACATGCGTCCAAATTCCTCATTGCTATCTTAATGTCTCCAGTTTCCAAAACGGAGTTCCAGAAAACATCACCTTTCCCCAGAACGGTTGGGGTCATCCTGAAGAGAAGTCAAAATTGTCAGCCAGATTTACCAAAAAAAATATTTACAATCGAGTAACGTACACAAAAACAGTTCCCCTTAAACACTACCCCCTTAGAAAATGATAAATTACGACTACTATTATCCTTGAAATTAATATATGAATTATTAATTCCATCCGGAATAACTCCCCACCCCTCCTTTACAAGGTTTTCAAAATACTCTCCCCGGCCTTATTTCGTGATTTACAGTAAATTGAACCATAATTACCAATGCCGTTGTACAGGAGATAAAGGGAACAAGCTTTCCATTGCGATCTCATAGATATGATGATGATTCAAATCCGTAATGAAGCTTCCAAAGCAATATCCATGTATGAAATCCACAACTGCCCAAGCCGCTTCGACGATGGGGTCATACATCCCCCAAACAAAGGATCTGGACTGAATCTTGTATCTCCAGTGCTTTTCCTCCTTCTTCGTTTTCTTGAGGTATTCAACCTCTTCAACCTTATAAAATTCCACAAACGCAAAATTACTTGTAAATAAAAGAGATATTGGCATTTAAAAAAAAAAGCTGCAATAAAAATTTCCATTTCTGAAAACCCGAATTAACTCCCCTGAAAACCTAATTAATAAGGTTACATACTGTTTGACATTGATGTCTAATAGTTATTAACCGAGCAGTTAATTACTTAGGCATTTAATTTCCGGTCCTATCACATTATCTATGATGGTTAGAGAATTTTTTTTTTAAAATTACAATATGAAACAAGAGGAACCTAATGTATACCAACCTTGTGATAGGTTTCACACTCGCTTCCCCTCAGCTTAAAAACTTTGTTTTCCATAGACAAGCACTGGTCGAGATGAAGATCAATTTTATCATATTCGGCGATACCTATTTCCATCATGCCCTTTTTATTCAGTTTATTCATCAACATCACGGCCTTGAGGACTTGACGGAGGAAGTCCGCTTCAACATAAGGTTTACACTGACTGAACAGAATTTGCATGGATTTGGCCATCAATTTATTAATTCTTTTCATTGTCGTGTTTGTGTCGTAGAAGAGGGGGTCTTCAATGTTAAGTAGTAACCCCTCGGGGTCGTCTTCGTCATAATTGTCGTCCATAATTAGACCCATGAATACTTTTTTGGTCAAGATCTTCTCCCTATATTCCGCCGTTTCCTGGTCAGGAAGTGGAGGGGGTTTATCTTCCAAGTGATCCTCCCGCTCGACTTCGTCGGGGTCTTTCCAATCGGCGAGACAACTGTCTGCACATGCATCTTCAGGAGTTACTAGAAATTGCAAATAATTGTGTTATAATTTGTCAGTTTGTTTGGTAGTTTATTAAATCTGCATGATCTGAACTAGCACATGTTCCAGGCTTTGCCTTATCCGCAGCCGGGTCCACAACGTTCACGAAAAACTCTGAAAACTATTGAAAATGTTGGAAAATAAGTGTGCAAATAGCCAAAAAAGCTTGTTGTTTCTACATTCTACTGGCTTTTTTAGTACCGTAGAAGCCTTGACGAAATCACCAGTGGATTCCATTTCAATTGGATCGGGAGAATCGCAGTGATTCTCGACCATTTGGGGTCTACATAAAAAATGGCTTGAGATATTTACTGTATTTTAATGTTTGTTTAAACTTAAACGTTTGAACGAGAAATTTCTCACATCGAGCCTTCAGGAACGGTATCAGTCATATAATAGAAGGAACAGGTTATATTAATTGGCTGTTTCGCCACAAATCCTCCAGGACAATCCATATCCCTGATACGCTGGGGTCCATTATGACAAAATAGGAATTCCGGCGTTACAGACCTAATGATATTTAAAACACAAAATGCTACAATTATCGATGATAAATAATTCTTACAAAATACAGTCATGATTTAACAATCAAAATGCTAACTGAATTGTTTTAAACCTCTCTCTCTGTAAAAGAGAGTTGTACTTGATTACATTAAAACATGAAAATAAATGTTGATGACAAATCCTTATGAATACAAATTAACGGATCATGAATCAATGGAAGCATTTGTTATTGTGATTTTTATTTCCATTCTATTTACATTTATTCAAATTGACCTAGTTTAAACCGAATGGAACAATGACGTCTTTCAGATTCTGGCTCAATAATGTATGGGACATTTTCTTTACATTCCACGATGACCTGGATAATGTAAATGCAGTAGAGCTTCATGTTATTAAACACAGGTTTATTCAATCGCCAATTTTAAATGAGTTACATTAAAGGTGATGCTATTGAATTGTATTGTAATTTTAAAATCCTATTTTGAGTCTTTGTTTTCACCGTCAATTGCCCCATTGGGACATTCCCTATCTTTATGAGACCTCAGTAAATCTTCCATCTCATTCCTATTCGAATCCGCATCGGGTTGATCGACGCAGGTTCCAAACAGTTTGGAGATCTCCTTAAAGCCCCCCTTCTTGTCGTACCATTCCCAATACGCTTCAGGGTTCTTCTTCCACCCCTTCTCCAAAGGTACGACCTCTTCGTCAGTGTCTACAACCGTTGAGACTGAAAAGTCCCTAAAAATGTCCAAAATAATTTTTAAAAACATACGCAAAAGAAAAAAAACAAAATAACCTTCCAGCCAACTTATTAAAAAACCGTACTGGTTAATGAAGGGACGCTCAATCCGCTTCGAGAATGGAGACATGCTATTTCCACCAATGACACAGGCATCCAGATTTCTCATCGTAGCATTGACATCGTGTGTCTGGAGAATGTTGTTCCAGAAAATGTTATGCTTGAGAACAGTAGGAACTTCCCTGTGATTAATTACATGGAAAATATTCAATTAAGGAACTTTATTTCGTGTGCCATAAAAGACAGATTGATTTTAACCATCACCAATGATTCATGACCATCCCCGTGAAGAAACCCTCCAGAGCTACTTGATAAATGTGGAAGTCCATGATATTGTAGATGAAGCTTTCGAAGCAGTATCCATGCACGAATTCAATAGCATTCCAAGCTGCTTCGATATACGGGGAATGTCGAGGTCGGGAGGATTTCCCTGTCCGCCTGTACTTCCAATATTCCTGTTTCTTAAAGTAAAAGATCCCGTCGACAACCGCATTTCCATCGCAAGTTGTTCCGTTGAGTGTGAATCCTAGATTCCGCTTTTGGAAACAGCGATTCAAGGCGGAATTGATGCTTTTGTACTCCTCGGTCGTGACGTCTTGGATGACCGTTATGTTCTTCTTGGACATGAATACCATGGCTTTGAGGACTTGGCGGTAGAACCCTTCAGTGACGAATGGGGAACAGCCTGCGATGGTGACCCGCATGGACTTGGCTAGGAGTTTAATAATCCGAAGCTCCTCCCCGTCATCGATGTCGTTTGTGAAGGGGTCGAGCTTTTTAATTTGCCTGTTGTTCTGCTTCTCGTCTTCGTCATCGTCATCTCCATCGTCCATTATGGCGAGGAAGATTTCTTTGTTAAGTTTAGCTGCTACGTGGATCGTGTCAATTGAGACTCCTAAGGGTTTCCTTCCGTCATTAATGAATGGTTCTTCTTCTACGGCTCCGGGGTCTTGCCACTCGTCGAGGCAGGATGTGAAGCAGACGTCTTCGGGCTCGTCTGTTAATTTTCATAAAATTTAAAGTTTAAAAATTCTAACTTTAATAAGTTTCCGAGTTCATTTTGTGATAACAACTTACATTTTCCACCAACGTCGGTGGCATCTAGAATGGCTAAATCGTCGATTTCGAAAGAGACTTGATGTAATGTCTGAAAATTAGTTAGAAATGGAAGAATTGTATCAAATCTTAATATGTGGTCAGAATAGCATTTATATCCATGCTCACTTTTTAATGGGGTTTCTGCAGATGTGTTTTAAAAATCTCATAAATTGTTAGGGATTTGTTTTGGGGGTGTCGATAGGTGATCAAGAGAATCGCTACGTTGAATTCTTTAAATTATTAAGAAATTGTTCGACATTTTTATATACGTCTACTTTAAAATTCTTATAAATCGAATTAATTTTTTGGGGGATGTGGCTCGTAGATTTCGAATGGATCTACTTAGATATTTACGATATTTACGAAAACCTACATCTCCGAATTTGCTCAGGTCGTCTTCATTCGTCGATTCTGCATTAATATCTAAAGTTGATCCAGCTGCGTCACAAACATCTCCAGTAAATTTTGCCCTGGATTAATTGAGAACTTTAAATCACGATTTTTGATTAAGTTTTCATGAAATTTTAACTTTATTTAACTTCTAAGATTTCATACGTGGATACGGATATATTTGCCGTCCTCGCATAATATTTACAAGTTATAGGTATCTTCTCCTTAAAGAAAAACCCTCCTGGACAGTCCCGTTCACTGATGCGGTGGGGTCCTTTATGACAAAACCGGAACTCAGAAAATACGGGATAATTAAAGATTATAATTAAGAGAAAAGAACTGATTAATTCTAATTTAACTCCCATTTCTTTCGTGATTTATTATTTAATTTTTTGACAAGTATTTGGAAATCCTAAGTTTCTTTCCATCAGGAATTTTGTCTTCTTAATCTTAAAATCTAAGAACAATTCATTTAATTCAAAGTTGAACACTTTCTCATCAACACATTGTTATTATTATTTTTATTACAAAGGTCTATGTAACTTTCCCTTTGTTGGATAACACTATACGTGTTTCATAATACATGTTAATTTCGATCAATTTTTTTACATGAAGCAAATCAAAATGTGCATCATTTTGGTACATTAACGGTTCATATACATTGTTACTGCTCTTCCAAATGCCAACTTCTAAAAATTCCGATAAAAGCTGGTCTATTTCTGTTACTGACAAACCAACGTTTAAATTTGTAATAAGGGTCACAGGCATTGATGATAAGGGATGAATAACCGACTATTAACCTTGCATAACATGCCGATTCCTTTTCCATAAGGACAATAACATTTGGCATGCAATCATTTCGGGAAACGTGCTTTTTCCGGGTAGGTTTGTCATTTCTGTCCTTTCAGTGTTATAAGCAGATATTATAGGGAATTGAGAGACAGGAGTTCATCGTTCGGACAGTTGAAATGCTCAATATTAAATTATTAAACATACTATTCATCAAAGGTAAAGGTTATCGTACTCGAATAATTTGTGTATGAAAAGCGATCGATTTTATTCGTGTATTCGTCATTTGCAGGTTGTAAATATGAAAACGTAAACTTTTAAAACAGATTTAACATTTTTAAAACAAGGAAGCTATTTTTTTAGTTATTTAGATGAAAAAAATGCATCTAGAAATGACAGTGATTTGCAAGTGCTTGGACAATAATTCAGTTTGTCATGTTCATGAATCTGAAGGATGCATACCGCATTATTGATAACCAGAAAGTTTCTTGTCATCATGCGTGAATACACATTTCGATTTAATAGACAAGACCAAAGTTCCTATCAAAAGGGTGTATACCTATAAACATACAAATGCAGGTATTTTCATCCCATCATCAGGCACTGAACTATCCAAACCTATGAGCGACGAGCTTCTGTGGACTGCATACCGTTGATATTTAAATATGCTCCCGATGAAACACGTACCTGTTATGTTCCACTAATAAAAAAACTAGATATCGCGTAGATTCCGGTATAAGTCCCCTAGTGGATCATTGTTTCAAAGCCTCTGCCTCTGAAAGGAGGGTTGGCTAATTTCGGGGTGACTTATTCCGGGTAACGTTACATTAAAATTATGATATGATCGTTGTCAACTTTGTTTAGCCCAGGTTGAAAACGCCACTTTTCGTCCTGAAACAAGTCCCTACACCCTATGTCGGTTAAAAATATAGCATAATACAAAATATAACTCCCTATGGGGAATAAAGTCAGAAAATAGGGTAAAGAGCCCTGTCCACCGTCCGGGTAACGGACCCGAATCAGGAAGTAGTTATATGGACAGGAAAAAACCGAAATTGTATATATTGCATTATGCTGAAGTAGCAGCTATTGTATCCCTCCCGGATGTGATACCACCTGCCTGCTGAAATCGATCAGCCTTATTTACCCTTCCTACTTTTAGAAGTTGAGGATCCCATGATATGATATTATTCTGCGGGCATTCGGCTCAAGTCAGAGACATGACGGGTTTTACACAATAGCTCTCTCCATATAAACTCATGTTCTTCAATCCCATTCCCTCCAGTCCGTGCTATTCTCCGTCAAAACATCAAATCCAGTCCACTTTCCTCGTCAAATCCCGTCCAAGGAATTATCCCACTTTCTCTTCGTCTTCTAATACTTTCCCAGTTTCTTATTGAAGAGACCCGCGTGCCTCAACTGCCTTTATTATCATTTTGAGAGAAGAAAAAAACCTTGGAACTGGATCCGAAATCACAGCAGATCCCATAATATAGAGTGTACATACTGACCCTGAGGAAGCAAACTGAGTTTCCGAGATATCGGATTCCCTTCTGGGTTACTTGTAGACTTACTGCCTTACTGAAATAAACCTTCTCCCATGCGCTTTGATATTAATAATACATTTCGTATTTTATATGAATAATTTTTGGAATCAAGGATAAATCGCCAATTAAGGGCCTTGCTATATCTGCTCGTTAAGTCGTAAATAAATACTTGGAGAGTGGCCCTATTTTATTATAGAATGAGTCGAAGTTTTTCCATGTTAAGCTAACAAGGACTGAAGTTGGTTTTTTTGGCAAATGAGTCTTAATTTGGATAATTTTGAAGGTGATTCATCCAGAGACACACCGTATATATTGACGAGTCCGAGATCCCTTCGAGCTTGTAAAGAACTTGGAATCCAGGTAAGAAGATCTGCACACATAAACAATTGATATATTATTATGTGGTAAGATTTCTTCATAGATAAAGGTCTGTGCATTAAATTATTTTTATAAAATAGCCTTCAGATCTCGTTTATCGTGGCTTGGAGGAGTATGAAGAGACCCTGTGTGACCTACCCTTATCCGAAATTTATAGAATTTACGAACAAAATGAAACAGAAAGACAAGGTAAAGAAATCATCTGTAAAAAAAAAATTGCTAATTTCTCATGAAAGGATTCAATTTTTTTATACCCTTAATTTAGCAAAACTAATCAAGTGCCGAGACTTGAGGGTCAGTCTAAAACCATCCAGAATGGCCATATCATCCCAGGGTTATATCAATAACAAAAACAATAATAATCCGGACAACAATAACGTAAATACTGACGATGACGAGGACGATGAGGAGGAACAACCCACCAATAAAAATCGTCCCGAAATTATCAGCAAACTGCGAAGATACACCTCCGCCCCTTCCGTTAATAAAGCTCAGAATGTCAGGCACACCGTAAACTTTCAAAGCAACAATTTAAAGTCAAGTAAAAGCGGTTCAGTATCTGCTCGCACTTCGAGGACCAGAAGTCGAAGCGATGGAAGCGTCCGAAATCGGTTTCAAACGTCCGATACTGAATCCACAGAAGGAAATTTGAATAAAATTGTTGTAGACAATCCATACTATTCATCGAGAAGTGTTCCTGACCTTACAAGGTCAAATTTGGACTTCCGTAAACTGTCTGCAAGTCCAAGGCATCTCTGCCCCTGTCATTTGGACGGAAGAGATAATGAAATACTTTCAGAGTACCACAGAAGGTCAGCCATCGTTGTTACTTTAGTTTGATCTAATTCTATCGGATATCTCTAAATAACTCCCCATGAATCAAGAGGTTAGACCTCGGGGTTGGGGAATTATTTCTGAGGACTTATTTATGGATTCACAAATAAAATTCACTTGCTTGGATGGCTTTAACCACTCACATTGATTTCATTGCAGATATAGTGACCTTCTGGACTCTCCAGATCTCAACCCGGAAGACAGGAAAATCATGGAACGGTTGATTTTGAAGAAGGCTAGAGAGACGGAGTGGGAGAGGAAGTCTCGGGAAATGCGGAAATTAATTGAAAAAGATAGAACTAGACGATTTACAGTTAGGAGCATAATTAGTATTTAGTATACGCTACTACGATTACATATGGATTTGGTCATAGTTTTCAATATCGACATATTATATATCATTTTATCGCAAATTTTGCGTAGATTACAAATCTGCAAAGAAAACCCGCGAATGTAACAAAAACTTTCGAGATAAAACCCGAAAACCGGGTAAAAATCGGGTTTTTTCGGATTTTATTTATTTTTAGGTGCTTTATAATTGTATACATGGACAAAATGATGTAAATGTTTGTTAACAATTTAATTACGAGTTTTTATCACTAACCAGATTGTCATATCTCCGAAGCGTTCGTGAGATATGCGCCAAATACTAACCCAAAAACCGATTAAAATCAGTTTTGTACCAGTTTTCCTCATTTTTTATCATGGTATTTTACACGTTGATTTTTGTAACATAAGATTGTTGTTATATTGTCTTAATTTTCGCCTCGTATACTGAGCACTCTGAGCAGTATAGCATTGAACGCCCCACTTCCCTGCCCCCGGCAGGGGCCCCGCCGGCAGGCGCCAAAATGTAAAAAAAAAACCGTTGATTTAGGTTAGGAAGATAGGATTAGGGTAGGATACCGAGCTATGCGAGGTATGTAGGGGTAGGATAACGAGCTGTGTGATGTAGGTAGGGGTAGTAAATCGAGCTATGCGAGGTAGGTAGGGGTAGGATTAGGATACCGAGCCATGCGATGTAGATAGGAGTAGGATACCGAGCCATGCGAGGTATGTAGGGGTAGGTAGGGGTAGGTAGGTGTAGGTAGTAGTAGGATACCGAGCTATGCAAGGTAGTCAGGGGTAGGTAGGGGTAGGTAGCGGTAGGATACCGAGCTATGCGAGGTAGGTAGGGGTAGGTAGGGGTGGGTAGGGGTAGGTAGGGGTAGGTAGTAGTAGGATACCGAGCTATGCAAGGTAGTTAGGGGTAGGTAGGGGTAGGATTTCGAGCTATGCGAGGTAGGTACCGGTCGGATACCGTGCTATTCGATGTAGTTAGGGATAGATATCCGAACTCGTCTGAATTGTACCGTTGCTGGGCCTCCGGCAAAGCTAAATGGACCCCGCCCAACTTTTTGTGGCCTCCCCACCAGTCTTGTTATATATACACATACAACCATAAGACAATTATAGAAAACTTGACTGAAATATATTTGGTCTTTAATTCCGAACAGGAAAGCCAGTACCTCATGCAAAGTTGGCATGAACAACTCGCCGAAAAACGACGGATCGAGAACCTAGAGAATACAAAAAGATATTTAGAATTACAGGAAAAGACGCACGAGAGTAGGACTAATTTAATGAGATACTTGGAAGACCGAGACAAGAAAGTACACAAGTATTTGGAGGATATGAATTACAAGAAAGTATGCAAACATCTCTTTAAAAATACTTAATTTACCATTTCCCCCTTTGCTTCCTGCTAATTCCACTCCCATATTTTCAGAAAAAAAGCCTCCTCGAAAAACAGAAACGAGAGGCTCTAAGACAATTAGAAGTCGGTAAGGCGATCGAGAAACTGGTCGACGAAGACCGGCAGCATCGACAAGTTTTAAGAGACAAGTTACAGAGAAGGATGGAAGACGCGGATACGAGGAAGCGTCGACGGGAGAAAGACTATTATAGAGTAAGCAATTAGTTTTTATTCATTTTGGGTTTTACTTATTCCATGACAGTTACCAAACACCTCTTAAACCTGTCGTTTCAATAAATAATTAAACTCGGTGCATCCAATTCATCGGAACCATTACAAGTCATAAAAACATATGTATTTAATCGTGACTCGTTTTTTGTTGATTCCAGCACGTATCAGAAATGAACCGCATGGAGGACATAAAACGGTCCTTAAAGCTGGAACAACTTGAACAGAAATCCCGTGAATCCGTCGAAGAACTCCGAAATCAAATCGAAGAAAAAGAACACCGAGCCCGGATGAATTACTTCAACCGGATCCGGGTTCGAAACCGGACCCTCTCCGAAGGTTCTGGAAGCCGTCACAAAGCAATGGAGAAGGCTCAAGCCATCCACTCCGAGCTAATCAAAGGGCTCGAGGACTGGCATAAGAAAGTGCTACAACTTCACTTGGAGGCCCAACGACGAGCCGAGACGAAGTACAACCAGGAAATCCACAGGCGGAGAGTCCGTGTCGCCAGTGAACGGATCTTACGGGAAGAACGGAGCACGGAAATGCTGAGGAAGGTGCACGAATTGGAAGAACACCGGAAGGACGTGTTGATGACGATGATCGCGTCGAAGGACATACAAAGTACAAGGGTGAAGGAGGACAAGGAACGGCGTGTCCAAGTGTCGAGGGTGAGGGCTCAACATGCGGCGGAATTGCGGCAACAGCTCAAGGACGACATTGATCCCGAGACTTTTGACAGGAAGGCTGCCCGGGTGGAACTGGAGCTGAAGATTATGAAACGTAATCCTCCGTCGGGATTCACCGTGAAATTTAATCCCAAGCTAATTAACCGAAGGTGCTCTTGTAAAGTCAGGTTTAATGGGAATGGGGGATGCAGCGGTGGTCGTGGTGGTAGTGGTATCATTGGGGTCTCTGGAGGTCCTATGAAGATTAATTGATTTTTATTGTAGAGTCTTTGTAAGTTAACAAGGCTTGATTTTTAGACTTGTTTTAAATAAAAGTACATCTCCTCTGTTTCCTGTTTGTTTCATCGAGTTTTTATTCAGACGTTTAATTGTCGTGTGTCGGTTTGTAACGTTTTAAGGTTTTAAGAGTAATAATTTGGCAATCTCATATCATCTAGTAATCTAGATCGGCAAAAATTCAATCAATATTCCGAAGCTCCCAAAGTTGACTGGGACTCCTGGGATCACACACTGCATTGGATACGGTTTCGCCATTTCTACAAGAGACATAAATTAAATCATTCAATATACAAAACTTTGGTGTTTTAGGTATTGAATTTTAACTACTTTGTAATTTACCCATTGCTGTTAATACACCGGTTCTCAAGGACGTTATGAATCACCCAAGTACCATCCTCCTTCAATTTGAACTCCCATGAATGATAGGAATGGGTATTGCTCGTGAGTTGAGAGGTTATGGAATTGAATTAATTATGAAGTGGTTTTAATGAATAACCACGGCTTGTTTCTAAATTCCGTCAGAAGTTTTAATTACCGGTATCATTGCTTTCTTTTAGTTTGTAGATGTTATTAAATTTTATCCAACAATAAAAGACACAAAGTTACCTACCAAGCTTATTAACTTCCCAGAGTTGAGCTGGCGTATCTTGCCACTTCTTAACTACGACTGGACCGGGTTTAGTGCGACCGGATTTTGCTGTCAAATGCTTCACAAAAGGGAAATATTGAAGTATAAATAATTTTATTTAGATACATATATGGGTTCCCTTTGATTGGCCAATGAAACCAGTAATTACAGAAACCAAGATAATTTGAACTAATGAATACATCGGAAAAGTACCAGTTCATCCCCAACATTTCGAATTGAGTAGAGTCCTCCGTTTGCAATGGGATTTGTACTAATTACACCGGATCGTCGACTTCGGTAACTTTCTATTGGGATGGGTGAATGTCGTATTGGAAGTAATGTTTGATATTTTTTAAAAGGCAGTAAGGCTTTTTGGCCCTTTGAAACGGAAATTAAGAATGTACTAATTATAAGCAATTGGGAAAGTATCCCAATTTCTGTTCTTCCCATGTTTTTTTTATTAAATCCTCAAATGTTAATTCATCAAGGATGTGGACTTCGCGTGATCTGATATTCTTAGGTAATACAATTTTAGGCAGTTTCTGACTAAAGACTGTGGTCCTTACATTTAAAGGATAAAATTATATCCGACAATCCTACAAACTCGATTTCTTTGGAAATATATTTCAATGGTTTTCCTTCTAAACATGCAACCTCAACTGATTTCCGTTGATTAATCCCTTTAACCAATCGAAAGTTTGAATTACAATCCATAATTATATGCAAATGAATAATAACCACCAAACCAACTGTACGTTTCAATAAATTGCTCGGGATTTTTAAAAAATCATAATTTTTCAAGAACTTTTTGTGGTTAATTACAGCTACTATAATCTTATGCAGCCTGTTTTTTAAAGACAAAATTCTGGGCAATTTAAGACGCCGATCAACTCAATGACCGGCTATTTTGACAAGGCGGGAACGCCGGATTTCGCCGGCTTGGACGGTTTTAACTCTAAGTATCCGCCGATTTCGTCGGATGCACTTAAAAGTGCTACGCTTCATCAAACAGCGTCCCGACCTCCTCAAATACGATTTTGAGCCGCGCAGCGACTTCACTTCAACCAAAATGGCTCGCTATAAAAAAAATTCAGTTGATTTTAGATTCAACTTTCCAAATTCAGCGTATGGATTTCACGAGGGCGCTACTTAATCGAGCAGCGACCCAACCGTGCCAACAACTATTTTGAGACGCGCAGCGACCACATTTATATAAAAATTACTCAATTTAAAAAAAATCAGTCGATTTTACGTTCAACCTTTCAAATTCAGAGTATCATTTTCCAAATGCGCCACTTCATCATACAGCGTTTCTAAAGCGAAAAAAATTATTTTAAATCGCGCAGCGACTATATTTAAATAAAAATGACTCGCTATAAAAAAATTCAGTTGATTTTAAGTGCAACTTTCAAAATTTTAAGTATTAATTTTCCAAATGCGCCACTTCATCATACAGCGTTTCTAAAGCGAAAAAAATTATTTTAAATGGCGCAGCAACTATATTTAAATTAAAATGACTCGCTATAAAAAAATTCAGTTGATTTTAAGTTCAACTTTCAAAATTTTAAGTATTAATTTTCCAAATGCGCCACTTCATTATACCGCGTTTCTAAAGCGAAAAAATTATTTTAAGTAGCGCAGCGACTATATTTAAATAAAAATGACTCGCTGTAAAAAAATTCAATTGATTTTAAGTTCAACTTTTTAAATTTTAAGTATTCATTTTCCAAATGCGCCACTTCATCATACAGCGTTTCTAA
This sequence comes from Desoria tigrina, assembly GCA_906901685.1. Taxonomy (NCBI): domain Eukaryota; kingdom Metazoa; phylum Arthropoda; class Collembola; order Entomobryomorpha; family Isotomidae; genus Desoria; species Desoria tigrina. The sequence goes on along the minus strand of CAJQTU010000010.1, from coordinate 924 downwards.
AGCGAAAAAAATTATTTTAAATCGCGCAGCGACTATATTTAAATAAAAATGACTCGCTGTAAAAAAATTCAATTGATTTTAAGTTCAACTTTTTAAATTTTAAGTATTCATTTTCCAAATGCGCCACTTCATGATACAGAGTTTATTATTCGAGAAATTATTCGAGCTTCGATTTTTATAAAAATGTCGGAGCGCGACTCAAAATAGTTTTTTGCGCGTTTGAAACGCTAAATGATGATTCGGCGCACTTGGAAAATGGATACTCAACATTTTTAAAGTTGAACCTAAAATCAACTAAATTTTTTTTGTAGCGAGCCATTTTGGTTGAAGTGAAGTCGCTGCGCGATTTAAAATAATTTTTTTCGCTTTAGAAACGCTGTATGATGAAGTGGCGCATTTGGAAAATGAATACTCAAAATTTAAAAAATTGAACTTAAAATCAATTGAATTTTTTTACAGCGAGTCATTTTTATTTAAATATAGTCGCTGCGCGATTTAAAATAATTTTTTTCGCTTTAGAAACGCTGTATGATGAAGTGGCGCATTTGGAAAATGAATACTCAAAATTTAAAAAGTTGAACTTAAAATCAATTGAATTTTTTTACAGCGAGTCATTTTTATTTAAATATAGTCGCTGCGCGATTTAAAATATTTTTTTTCGCTTTAGAAACGCTGTATGATGAAGTGGCGCATTTGGAAAATGAATACTTAAAATTTAAAAAGTTGAACTTAAAATCAATTGAATTTTTTTACAGCGAGTCATTTTTATTTAAATATAGTCGCTGCGCGATTTAAAATATTTTTTTTCGCTTTAGAAACGCTGTATGATGAAGTGGCGCATTTGGAAAATGAATACTTAAAATTTAAAAAGTTGAACTTAAAATCAATTGAATTTTTTTACAGCGAGTCATTTTTATTTAAATA